>OX422214.1:585357868-586645368 GCA_949130495.1 Sambucus nigra
CCACCATTCCCTTAAATTAGTATGAGCAAGGTGGATGATCGATGAAGATTGATGTCAATTGGGTTTTGATTTAAAATGATTTGATATCATTGTGAAAGGCCTCTAACTTGTGTCACATTATGTTAGGATTACATGGGAGCAACATGGTTTTCTTTCCCTGTATGGAATCCTACAAGGGTTTGTTTGTTTATTAGTACATGTGATGTGATTCAACAATTTGATCCAAATAAAGAAGCCTACAAGAGGTCCATTGTTATTACTTAATTGAGTCATAAAATAGTCAGAAGCATAGAAAAGGCACTATTGGAGGCGAAGACAGAGGCTCTTCCAAATCTTAAATATCTGCAGCAGCACCCATTAAGTAGTCCTGTTAATGGGAAGAATAGAAACAATTAACTTCCTACCGTAATTCACATGGGTAGAATGTTGGACGATAAATATGTTTCCAATTATTACTTTTGAGAAGCCTATTGTGGTAACTTTTCATTCACTTGGCATAACATTTAGCAAGCGCTTACGGTTTTGGAATTTCGGTCAAGGTAGAGGAAGGCAATGGCTCAAGGACATGGTTAGTTTTGATACACCTATAGTGGAGGGTCAAATTTTCTAGCTGAAGTGGGGAGAATTTATGGTGGGTTTTTCTAGATAGATGACGGATAACTTCAAACGTGTTTTAATTGTAGCAACTATTCAATTGGTGGTATATTCAGGTTTTTTAGAGGTTCTTCTTTAAGGGTATGCGTTGTCGGTTACTTAAGCATTATAGGCCTCAGAACATGTATGCTCACCAAATGCGATCAGTATTGATAACATATATATGCTCTATCTAACTGCCGCATAAGCAAGGTTTTATTTGTGCAAAGAGATTGAAATAAGGTAGCTCATAATTTGGCCCAATTTCTTGTAAATGTTAACAACTCACTTACCTAGATTGGTAGGACTTCCTTTCTATGTCCTCTCATCCATTTGGATGCATCAGTTTAACTAATTCTATTCATCGTTGATTTACTAAAATAGAATGTTAAATCACAAGTTGATAGCTTAAATTCGTGTGATACCAGTTAAGCAAAATTTCATTGCTAATAGTCCCTTACTCCCATTATTTCCTTGATTTCCCATGAATCATTGAATCATACTCTTGTTCTAACTCATAAAACTAACATAAGAATCAAACAAGAGTGAAATCATGTTTAATATCAAAATTAAAGGGATTACAAAAGGAGCTTTGGATCTTATAGATAGACTAACCTACTCGTTGGTTGACATTAAAACTAAGAATAGGGAATACGAACCTAACAAGAAGCTACTAAAGACAAAGATAAGTAATAATTCTAATAATAGGCAACTACCTAACTAATTCCTAAAAAATTTCCTAAATAATCTCTTCTTCCTTGATCCCCAACCCAAATGCCATTCGTTGCATACTGATGGACAATGGATGGATTTGAAGGGCACTGGAAGCACAACAAAAGACAACACAACTTTGGAAATCTGTTAACACATATTATTAATTGAATGAGGATTATAGGGAGAGAGAGAGAGAGAGAGAGAGAGAGAGAGAGAGAGACTTAGTATATAGGCTAATAAGTGTTGCACCATTTTAATTACAATGTCAGTTGGACATATATTATCACAGTGGGTAAACTACATTTTTGGGTGGATAAAATGTCCATTTTTGGGGGTGGAATTTCAATTTAATACAGCAGCTGGACAGTAACTTAGTATCATAGCGTTCATTGAGATACTGCATTACAGTGTTTGTAAAACCCCGGGTTTTTAATTTTCCACAATTTAAAATAAACTATAATTTCCTTTTATAAAACACGAGATGCGAAAGCGTAAAAGGATGTGATGGTTCAACTAAAACAACCAAATATCAAATTTTAATTTTCTTAAAATTAAAACGAGTGAAATTAACTTAAACACACACAAACGTTAAATTTCACTTAAACCAATGTTAATTAATCCAAGCCCTAGAATTTGCCTAAGTCAAAATTATCCATATTTCAAAGTAAGGCCAAATCAATTTTAGCAAAAGACTTGAATTAAACAACTTTACCCAATATTTAATTTGAGTCCTAATTAAATTGAGTGTGATAATTTAAACCAAATTTTATCTTGAATTATCCTAAGCATGCGTTCAAATTATTGTGCAAGATAAAATAAACCAATCACACTACGCTGCGATGTACGAGGAAAAACCCAAGACGGAAAAAAACCTCGGACGGCCCTAGCCACAAATTCACTAGATACGGAATTACAAGTACAAGACAAAAGACTTACAACACACGACTCGATCCCTCTCAAGCCTCGATGCTTCTTCTTGTAGATACCTCTTCCTAGCGAATAACCTTGGAATACCACCGTGGTCTCGGAATCCACCGATAGGACTTTATATGGTCACCGTCACTCGAACATGAAGCCTTTCTCCAAACGGGTAGAAATAAAACAAACTTCTCTTCAATTCGGTGTAGAGAAAACCAGTGCCAAACTCCAAGCAATTGATAAGTATACAAGAACTTGGATTAAACTTCTTTGGGTGTAAACACTAGAGTGATGTATATTTTTCTCTAAAAATCTCACTCAAAAACATGAACATTTTCCTAAAACCATTTTGCTCTCAAACTCTCTCTAAGAGATAAACTAGGATGGAAAAGTTAAGTTGGAAAATGCTCTTCCCGCACATGATAAAGTCTGAAAATTTTGGTTAAAAACTAAGTGGGGAAGTGGGTGAAAAACTGCCAAAAACTGTTCCTGCCTGGCATCTCGTTCGAATGACATTTCGTTCGAACGAAATCTCGTTCGAACGAAACTTCTAATGACGCTCCAGTATAGACTCGTTAGAATCTCATTGGAAATCTCGTTAGAACGAACAATCTCGTTCGAACTACATTTCGAACGACGGACCAGTATACCTTAGTGGGAACTCGTTGGCAAACTCGTTCGAACGACATCTGGTTCGAACGAAAAACTCATTCGAACGATATATCGAACGACTTCCAGAAAGTTTATAAAATTCGATTTTGGCCCAGAAACTTTATATACTTTATGTTAAAGTTCTAATTTGAATTTTTCTGAAAATAAAACACAGTTTTTATTAAACCTAACACCCAATAAACAACTTCCAAGCTCCTATATATATAATATCGCATTCATACCTTGGGAGCATGGAACCATAGTTGATGACGTAGAAACGAAGCACGCAAACCGGCATAGTTGATGAAGCTTTATACTTTTTGCCGCTACGTCTTCAACAAACACTTCATAGGCTTGAGACTATTACAATTAAACACTATCCTATGAATAAATGTTTTTGTCCGGAATTGAGCCAACACTATACATGGACTCAATTGGAAATTTGTGTCCTTACAAATCTCCCCCTTTGGCTATTCCGGTACAAAAACCAAACAATAATCCTAAAGGGCCGTCAAGCTCTACTAGACTCAAAACATAACCCACCCAAACTTGACACAACCCAAGGATCGATCAAACACTTTGCCTTTAGAAGAATTCCTACACACTTAAGCAAACTCATCAAATGCATAGGGAATATTAAAATATTAAATGCAATTAATTAATTACTCCCCCTAAATTAATTCTCCCCTTTATCAAACAACGGACATGCTTAGAAAGACGTCTCCCCCTAAGATAAATCTCCCCCAAACTAAGATACGATAATAATAGGATTAGATACCATTTCTCCCCCTATCATTTTCTCCCCCTTTTTGTTCAGGAATAGACAAAGGCTTGTTAGGACATTTTTGTCCAACATACTTGTATATGTCATTAGCCGTAACACTCTTGCAAAGATTCAAAGTCCATTCATCATCAACGGAATCCGAATATCAAAAGAAAGGAAGAATTCAGAAATCCAGTCAGCCGGACCGGTCCGCCTTTATATAAAAAGATCCGATCCGCTGAGACCCGGACCGGACCGCCCCGGACCGATCCGCCGTGCACTTTGAAGCCAGTGAGCCCCCAACCGAATACGAACCGAATCAGCTTCAAATTAAAAGAACCGGTCCGCTATCGGACCGATCCGCCTAAGGCCCGGACCGGTCCGCCCTGGATAAACTCTGCCAGATCGTGTTGCAGATTTTTTAGGGTTTTGGCTTCCTATTTAAACCACGTTTGGAGGTTGGTTTTCAAAAGACTTTTCAACGATTTTCAGAGCATATCAACCCTAAAGTCTTCACCTATTGAGTCCTATGATTGTAGGTTTTTAGATTCACACATCTTCCATATCTTTGTGAATCAAGTTTGGTAACCCAAGAACACCATTGCTGTTGTTCAACCCTTTGTGAAGTGGACCGTTCCTTCCTCTTCATTGCAGCCCTACTGGACAGGGATAGTTCCAGCCGCCAACCCTACTGGAAAGGGAGTCTTCCAGCCGCGACTACAGAATCCGATGCCTGCGGGTAATTCTTAGTCAAAAACTTGTATTTCAGTGTAATCCGATTGTAAGCCGCTTCTCTTACAAATTATAGTGAATATACAAATGGTTTTGCCCCTTTGGGGGATTTTTCCTTAACTTTGTGTGTTGTATAATTCTTGCATGATTTCATATTGTTTCAATCACACCTAGTTGCATGCTTAGGGTTAATTTGGGTTAAAAATGGTATTTATTATATTATTTCTTAATTGAACGCAAGCGCCAACTCTTTCAAATTGGTATCAGAGCCGGTTACGCTAATCTATCGCGTATTCCTTTTTCCGCAAATTTTTTCTAAGATATCAATTTTCTGAAAAAAATGATTTTTGTAAAAGTGCGTGTTCAAATGGAGAAGTCATATTATAAAATGCCTATTTTTGACGAGACAAATTATGCTTATTGGAAAGCCCGTATGAGGTCGGCTTTAAAAGCCATTGATGAACGTGTCTGGATTTTGGTTGAACGAGGGTGGACTCCTCCCACCGTTACTGTTGATAATGTGACCAACTTGAAACCTGACATTTCTTGGACTGATGAAGAATTTAAATGGTCATCTTTTAATTCTAAGGGTCTAAGTGCTATTTCTGGGTCTGTCACACCTGATGAGTTTAAACGCATAATGACGTGTACCACGTCAAAAGAGGCATGGGATGTATTGCAACTTACCCATGAAGGAACAAATGCTGTTAAAGAGTCAAAATTGCAAAATTTAACAACTCAATTTGAAACCATCACCATGCATGAAAATGAATGTTTTGATGAATTTTATGCTAGGCTTTCTGACATTGTTAATACTAGCTATAATCTTGGTGAACATATTCCAAATGCTAGAGTTGTTAAAAAGATTCTTCGTTCCCTTCCTAAGCGTTTTATACCTAAAGTCACTGTGCTAAATTCCTTGGGTAATTTAAATACACTAAAATTGGAAGAACTGGTAGGAGATTTACAAAGTTATGAAATAGACATGTTTCCTAAATCTGCCAAGCCAAAAGATAAGGGAATTGCCCTTAAAGCCCAAGAGAGAAAAAGTGAGGGGTCGGCAAGAAAGAAAGTCGAGTCATCTAGAAAGATAGAAAATTCTGATTCTGAATGTGAGTTTGACTTAGATGATTTGGCATTATTTGCTAAAAACTTCAAGAAAATTCTGAAATTTAAAAAAGGTGGAAACTTCAAAGATAAAAAGAATTTTCAGAAAAATAAGTTTGAAAAGAAAGATTTCAAAGAACCCCCTAAAGACAGTGAGAGGTGTTTTGAGTGCGACGGTAAGGGACACAGAGCGTTTGAGTGTGCCACTCGTCTGAATAGGGAAAAGGGTAAAGTTGTCCTAAATGCTACCCTTAGTGACGACAGTGAGGTCGAGTCGGTGCACTCGGGAGATGAGTCACCGCATGAGCGTAACTTCACCGCGTTCATGGATAGTCATGTGAATACTCCTAGTTCTCCTCACGACGATGAGGATGATGCTTCGCAGGGACACCTCGACAATGAGAGCGAAGAAAGTGAGGGGGAGGAGGAAGGTAGTGAGGACGAGAGTAACCTTCAACGCGCCTACGCCGAGTTATATAATGAGTCTTTCAAAACTAAAAAACGTAACAAGGCATTAGTTCTTAGGATCACCGCGTTAGAAGAAGAGTTAGAAGAGACGAGAGAGAGAGAGACCTCCACCTGCATCGCCATGAGAGAGAGAGAGAGTCTGCCTGGGTTAGTAAAGAGAATTTGCTTAGAGAGAGAGAGAGCAGTTTTGAGAAAGAGAAAGCGGACTTGACTAAACAAGTGGCTAGTCTTACGAGTGAGATCCATTCCTCCCTGGAGACTCGGAAGAAACTTGAAGCCCTTGTTGCCCAGCTTACTCATGACCTTGAGAGAGCTAGGAAAGTCAAGGTACAAATCGAGGACAGATTTGGAAAGATGGGAAAGATGCTCCTCGGTCCCGCTTTAGGTTTTGGTGACAGGCAAGGAATAGGTTTTGATGGTGCCTCCACATCCCAAATTGCACCCGGACCAATTCCTGAGTTTACTACGACTCCTTATGGCCGTCATCAAAAACCAAGAAGGAGAGTTCGACCAAGAAAAGCAATCCAAGGTCCTCCTAATACTGTGCCCTTTTGCTCCCATTGCAAAAGAAACGGACACCTTAAGGATGATTGCTATAAGTTGGGTCGGACACAACGTACGTTTGCTCCACCACATCAGACTGATGAGTTTGCCAGTCTGAGAGAGCGTGTTGAGTTTCTAGCCGCCACATCACAGAGTTTGATGGGGGAATTTCGATGAATGACCTTACCATCAATGAATGCGCCCCACATTCCGGCTAAAACCTACAACAACAAGGGAATACAAAAAGGTACCTATTCTTGGGTTCCTAAGAAAGAAAAAAAGGCCCTTGTTGTCCATGTCGCTCTCAAAGCCCATAATACCTCACAGTGGTATTTTGACAGTGGATGCTCCAGACACATGACAGGTGATGTCTCATATTTTACCCATCTTGAGGATTATAATGATGGGAGAGTCACCTTTGGAGATGGTAGAAAATCTAGCATAGTAGGACGAGGTACAGTAGAGTTACCAGGATTTCCAAAGCTAGAGAACGTGCTGTACGTCAAAGGTTTGAAAGCAAACCTTCTTAGCATCAGCCAGTTGTGCGACGATGACTTGGCAGTGAAGTTTGACCGGAAAGCTTGTAAGGTTTATAATCAAGCCGGTAAACTTTTAGTGCAAGGTGTGAGGACAGAGGATAACTGCTATGGGACTGAGCCCACATCCTCACTTGTTTGCAACAGCGCCACGATCACTCCTATGGATCTGTGGCACCAACGTCTAGGTCATGTGAACGTTAGAGACTTATCTCGTTTAGTCAAAAAGGACCTAGTACGTGGCTTACCATCACTTGGAAAGCCAACTTCCATGATTTATGGACCCTGTCAGTTGGGAAAACAAATCCGTAGCCCTCATAGGAAGTTGAATTCCATTACCACCTCCCGTGTTCTTGAGTTGATTCACATGGATCTTATGGGTCCTACTCGCACGGAGAGTCTAGGTGGTAAGAGATACATTCTCGTGATGGTAGACGATTTCTCTAGATACTCTATTGTAGGTTTTCTAAGAGAGAAATCTGATGCTGTAGAGTTCTTAACGACCAAGTGCCGTGTCCTACAAAATCAACACGGAGTCACTATTAACAGGATGCGTAGTGATAATGGCACTGAATTTACTGAAGCAAAAGTAGATCTTTACTGTGATAGCATTGGAATCAAACATGAGTTTTCTGTTGTGAGAACTCCTCAGCAAAATGGGATTGTTGAGAGAAAGAATAAATGGCTAAATCAATGCTTCAAGGTCGTAAGGTCTCTAGGAGATTTTGGGCAGAGGCAGTGTCTACTACATGCCACACGATGAATAGGGTTTATTTGCGTCCACACACACTTAAGACGCCTTATGAATTGTGGACAGGAAAAAAACCCAACCTGGCATATTTCCGTGTCTTTGGGAGTAAATGATACATCCTACGGGATAGAGTACAATTAGGAAAGTTTGACTCCCGGAGCGACGAGGGAATATTACTAGGCTATTCATCGAACAGTAGAGCGTGCCGGGTTTTTAACCTGAAGAGCTCTAAGGTTATGGAATCAATAAACGTCACCGTGCAAGATGATGAACCCCCGACGGTTATTGATCCCAACCTTCAGTGTGAGGATGAGGACTGTTCTGACAGTGATTTTCCTGTTCCTCTCCCACACTCTGTGGACCCTATTCCTGTGTTAGGGGACACTCCTGCTTGGGTTCGCAAGAGTCATGATCCTTCAGCCATTGTTGGCGATCCCACTCTAGGGGTCAAGACACGTGCTCAACTAGAGAACGTTGTTAGTCATCATTGCTACACGTCCAAAGTCGAGCCCAAGAACCACAAAGAAGCACTCAAAGATGAACACTGGATATCTGCTATACAGGATGAGTTGCTTCAGTTTAAGAAGAACAATGTCTGGGAACTTGTCCCCCGACCTAGTGATACTAATTTTATTGGTACCCGGTGGATTTTCAAGAATAAAATGGATGAAAATGGTACCATAACCAGAAATAAGGCTAGGTTGGTCGCTCAAGGCTATACACAGATAGAGGGTGTAGACTTTGGGGAGACATTTGCTCCTGTTGCGAGGCTTGAGTCCGTCCGCTTACTTCTCGCCATCGCATGTCATCTTCACTTCAAGGTATATCAGATGGATGTCAAGAGTGCCTTTCTGAATGGCATTCTACAGGAGGAGGTTTATGTGGAACAACCAAAAGGGTTTGAAGACCCTAAGCACCCTGATCACGTCTACTATCTGAGGAAAGCCTTGTATGGTTTGAAGCAAGCACCCCGTGCTTGGTACGAGAGGCTTACTTCCTATCTCTTAGCCCGTGGCTTCAAGAGAGGGGGAGTTGATATGACGTTGTTCGTCAGGAGAGATGACGGTGCTATCTTGGTTGCCCAAGTCTATGTGGACCACATAGTCTTTGGATCCAAATGCTCCTAGCATGCTCACCACTTTGAGGAGGAGATGAAAAGTGAGTTTGAGATGAGCATGGTAGGTGAGCTTACTTTCTTCCTTGGTCTCCAGGTTCGTCAGCTAGAGGATGGGATGTTCATCTCCCAATCCAAGTATGCTAGAGACCTAGTGAAGAAATTTGGTTTAGACTCCGATAAGCATGCTCGTACACCTATGAGTACCACTACCAAGCTTAGTAAGGACACTTCAGGCAATGACGTAGAGAAAACCTTGTATCGGAGTATAATAGGCAGTCTTCTCTACTTGACTGCTAGTCGTCCCGATATTGCCTTTAGTGTTGGAGTCTGTGCGCGTTATCAGGCGTCTCCTAAAGAGTCACACTTACTCGCTCTAAAACGTATTATCAAATACGTGAGTGGGACTCTCTCATACGGTATTTGGTATTCCTTTAATACCGATGACCGTTTATCCGCTTATTCGGATGCCGATTGGGCCGGGGACGTAGATGGATGTAAAAGCACTTCGGGTGGGTGTTTCTACTTTGGTTCTGCTCTTGTCTCTTAGTTGAGCAAGAATCAAAACTCCATCTCTTTGTCCACTGCGGAGGCTGAGTACATCGCCGCCGGGAGTTGTTGCACGCAACTCATGTGGATGAAGCAAATGTTGGAGGATTATGGGATTTCACAGGACACCATGTTCATTTCCTGTGATAATACGAGCGCGATACACATATCCCGCAATCCTGTCCAACATTCGCGCACAAAGCACATCAGGTTACGCGAGCACTTCATACGTGAGTTAGTTGAGGAGAAGGTCGTATCCCTGAGTTTCGTTCCCACCGACCGTCAGTTAGCCGATATTTTCACGAAACCTTTAGATGCCCTTAGATTTGAGAGTCTTAGGAAGTCTTTGGGGATTTGCACAGTTGACTGAGGGGTTGGTCCATGTCTAGCATAGATTGCATTGTCATTTTCATATCCTCTGATGCCTATTGCTAGATTGTACTATTAGTGTGTTTAACTTATTTTTGCTTTTCATTACTCTTTGAAAAATACAAAAAGATTTTCTTTTTAGAAAAATTTTTAGAAAAACACAAAAAGATTTTATTTTGATAAAATTTTTGAAAAATTCAAAAAGAGATTTGTCTTTTATGGATGGGCATTTAAGATAGCCAAGTCACAACTTCATTCCATTTATCCATGTGACTGTTTTATAGAGATTTGAGAGGCTACATCATTTCATCCATGTGCTTAACATTGATTGGAGTCCTTGAGATGTAATTAGTGATATTTCCTACATGCTTGACTCCTATATCCTTTATTGCACACATGCACGGCTGTATTTGTCTATTGCACTTGTCTATCACATATTGGCTTGAGTGTTTCTATCTCAATTCTGTCTATACAATGTACAATATGCGATAAAACTTGACAAGATTGGATTGCATGTAAAAAACCGTTTTGGTGAGACTGTGTGTATATTTTCATAACGGGGAGGGGCTGCGAAAGTTGGTTCTTATCCTTTGCGCAAAAGCCACCGTTAAAAAGGACCTAAAAAAATGGAGGAATTTTAATATCCGAGGTCCTAAGAGGTTAAAAGAGCCTGAAAAAATTGATAAGGCAATAAAAAGTAATTCATGCCAAATATGGGCCATTTAGGTTTCACCCAATTCTCCAAAGTTTGAGAATTTAGTATTCCTCTATTCAAAATATATCTGAGGGAGTTTGGTTGGAGATTGAAAAACGGGTTTGCACTTCCTTGAAAGTCCTGAAAAAGCATGAAAATCATTTTGGACGTTATTGGTGTAGAAATCACTTTGAGCTTTGATTTGTAGATTTGATATAGTCAATGTCTTATATTTCCAATCTTTTACACCAAAGGAAGCATTTGAGTTCATTCATTAGGAATATCCAATATTCATCGTGCACATATGTCATGTTTGTATGCTTTGATTTTCCTATCGAATTTTGATCACACCCATTCTTTTGCGCTATCACCGACTTGGTTGTTTTATGTTCATTCATGGTGTGATTTTATGCCTTGTGTCACCCCGGTACTTGATTGCTTCATTTATTTCTCTCATTTGTCTATGTGGGGACATCATAAAAAGGGGGAGAATGAATTATCTGATTATGGGGGAGTTTTGAAATTCTGAGAATATCATCTTAAATTGATATATATGCTTATGTTTATCTCATTTCAAATTCGATACGTCACTTGGTATTTGCTTTGTCTCATGTGTGTAGGTACATCTTTTGATAATCCCATGTTGCACACCCTGATGAGAAAAGCGGTGAGATTTTTGAAATTTCGAAGAACAAACGATGCAGCCTTAGTCATTTGTACCACTTTCAGTTTTTGGGTTCATGGAAGGGTAGATTTGTATAGGCATTGTGATTATAGATAATTCGGATTTTTTTGTTTGTTCCGGCATAGACATAGGGGGAGATTTGTAAGGACATTTTTGTCCAACATACTTGTATATGTCATTAGCCGTAACACTCTTGCAAAGATTCAAAGTCCATTCATCATCAACGGAATCCGAAGATCAAAAGAAAGGAAGAATTCAGAAATCCAGTCAGCCGGACCGGTCCGCCTTTATATAAAAAGATCCGATCCGCTGAGACCCGGACCGGACCGCCCCGGACCGATCCGCCGTGCACTTTGAAGCCAGTGAGCCCCGAACCGAATGCGAACCGAATCAGCTTCAAATTAAAAGAACCGGTCCGCTATCGAACCGATCCGCCTAAGGCCCGGACCGGTCCGCCCTGGATAAACTCTGCCAGATCGTGTTGCAGATTTTTTAGGGTTTTGGCTTCCTATTTAAACCACGTTTGGAGGTTGGTTTTCAAAAGACTTTTCAACGATTTTCAGAGCATATCAACCCTAAAGTCTTCACCTATTGAGTCCTATGATTCTAGGTTTTTAGATTCACATATCTTCCATATCTTTGTGAATCAAGTTTGGTAACCCAAGAACACCACTGCTGTTGTTCAACCCTTTGTGAAGTGGACCGTTCCTTCCTCTTCATTGCATCCCTACTGGACAGGGATAGTTCCAGCCGCCAACCCTACTGGAAAGGGAGTCTTCCAGCCGCGACTACATAATCCGATGCCTGCGGGTAATTCTTAGTCAAAAACTTGTATTTCAGCGTAATCCGATTGTAAGCCGCTTCTCTTACAAATTATAGTGAATATACAAATGGTTTTGCCCCTTTGGGGGATTTTTCCGTAACTTTGTGTGTTGTATAATTCTTGCATGATTTCATATTGTTTCAATCACACCTAGTTGCATGCTCAGGGTTAATTTGGGTTAAAAATGGTATTTATTATATTATTTCTTAATTGAACGCAAGCGCCAACTCTTTCAAGGCTAAAGAATCAAAACATAAAATCATGTTGAGGCTGAAAGTGATAAGACATGAAAGCATATGGGCAACAAAAGCAAGGCAAAGGCAAAAACAAAATATCATATATATATGTACTATGAATATATTAAGAATGCACACTCACATATGTATAGATATAAACACAAATGACACACACAACATAGAATAGGAGTCTTTCACACTCGTATGGCAAAAATGTGTCACATGGAAACGGAAGTGTAGGGGTGTGAACTAGCAACAATTAAATTTAGATCCAAACACTTAATAAACGTTCACGGAGTTCTCATTTGATTGCAAACTTCATCACATTTAAATATAACCTCATGTGAAATTATAATTTGAACTCAATGAACAAACATACACAATGCATACAAGCCTAGCATATTGATGATTCTACAAACCAATAGAGTCATGACATGAAATACGCAACTAGGATAAACAGACATTGTGCAAACCGTTGATATACCATCCAATCTCCCTCAATATGCATTTATATTAAATTTG
The DNA here is from genome assembly GCA_949130495.1 of Sambucus nigra. NCBI lineage: Eukaryota > Viridiplantae > Streptophyta > Magnoliopsida > Dipsacales > Adoxaceae > Sambucus > Sambucus nigra. Next base: position 585,370,677 of record OX422214.1, read on the forward strand.
AATGAATATATCAATCAAACATAGGCCTTGGCAAATTATTTTCTTTTTAATGCCATATTTTCTATTTTTAGGCCTTTGGACCACGTATTTCTTTTAGGTCCATTCAAAACGGTGGCTTACAATCGCAAAGGATCACTTAGTCCTTTCGGAGCCCTTCCCCGTGCACATTTATATTTATCATGTTTTCATTTTTCACACAAATCTCACATGCAACGGATTTTGACATGCACCAGTCCTCCTAAGTCACAAATATGTAGATGACAAGATTGGAAGGAGAACACCTCACAAATCTCAAATAGACATAGGAAGTTCAAATTACAAAAGAGCTCGTGCATGTGTGAATAGAGGCATATAAAAATAGAATCCATTTAATCAACACAAAATCCAACTACTCCATAAAACTATGGTAAAGAACATAATAAGGATTGATAATCTAAACCAAAAGTTCTAGCCACGTGGGAGCGTTAAAGATGGAATTCAAACACAAGTATATGCCACTTAAAGTGTGTCAAACTAAAATACACAGAAAATAAAATCTTTTTGAGGTTTTGAAATTTTTAACCAAAAATAAATAATAGATATATACTCAAAAGACAAACAAAAATCATTTGAATTTTTCATTAAACTTAAATTACTAAGGGATAAAATCCAAATGATAAACAAAAATATTTTTGTATTTTTTCATTTAATGCAAACAATATGAAGGAAATATAATACAAAAGATAAACAAAAATCATAATTCTAGCATGTGATAAGCATGGAGTATAGACTAGAAAATGATTAAATAAGCATACATTCAGCATGTGAATATAGCATAAAGTACAAACGCTAAAGTATGCAAAACACTAACACATTCATCCTTTAGATTTAGCAAGGGAGGAAGCATGTGAAAGTAAATGAGAATCAAAAACCCTATTTTGTAAGGCAACCAAGTCGGATTTCCTAACCCACATTAATGAAGAATGTTTATCTTGGGGTGTTGGAACTTTAACTACAGTGGTTACTTTACTATGGGATTTTCTAGGAATTCGTTTAAGATCAAAACAAAATTTCCTAAGATGACCTTTTCGAACACAATGTGTACACGTAAAAACATGTCGAAAAGATTTACCTAAGGAGTGATCTCGAAATGCATTCCCAGTAGATTCTCCTAAAATGTTGGTTTTGGCTTTAGGGGTAAATTCATTACATGTATTGAAGCCTAAACCACAAGTGTCATTTTTAATTTGGACCATTCCTAATATTTTATCTAGTTTTTCTGAACGACACTCCAAATCAAATTTGACATTACTAGAATCTTTTAATTTATTTTCCAATTCTAAAATGTTAGATTCTAGTAAAACATTTCGCTCTTCAAAAGCAAGAAGCTCCTTTTTCAAGGATTCCATTAAACCCCTAAGGCTATCTCTTTCGCCTTCTACATATTAAAGCTTCTCTTGAAGAGTCCTCTCACGTGTCCTAAGGTCTTCTATTAACGCATTTTCATCAATGACCTTGACACTTTCTCTTAAACTAGCTTCTAACTTCAAATTAGCTCTTTTCAATTTAATAGATTCTTTATAAAGTTCTTGAAAAGCATTTTGAAGTTCACTCACATTAACCTCTTCTTCATTTTCACACTATCTTTCTTCTTCACCCTCACTATCATCAAAAACAAGTGAATCATAAACTTTGACCTTGGAAGTGTCATGTGTTAAAGTTTCATCAATGGATGAGTTCTCACTATCACTCACATGACTAGCCATAAAAGCCACAAAATTTTTCTTAGTGGGGGAATCGGGTCCCTCTTCTTTATCACTATCACTAAGGGTCGCATTATATGCAATGGGTTGTTTACCCTCTTTCCTTAGTTCAGTGGGGCACTCATAAGCCCTATGGCCATAACCTTCACAACCAAAACACTTATTAGACTCGTCCCTATCTAAATTTTCATTACTAGGTTTAGGGATCTTCTCGGCTTTAGGGATCTTCTCGCTTTTATCATGTTTAGAAGTATCAAATTTCTTAAAATCATTTTTAAGTTTATCTTTATTAATTTTAAGAAATTTTCTAAATTTACAAGCAAACAAAGCCATGTCTTCCGAGTCACTATCACTCTCGCTCTCTACTACTTGTTTGACCTCTTTTCGGGCTTTTAAAGCTGCGCCCTTTTTGATTTTCTTTTCAGTTTTAGAGGGAAACATATCTAGTTCATAGGTTTGTAAATCACCTACAAGCTCTTCTAATTTCGTAGAGACTAAAGTTGGTAAAGAATTTAAAACGGTCACTTTAGGAATAAATCTATAGGGTAGGGACCTTAAAATTTTCTTTACAACACGGTTGTCAGGTATTTTCTCTCCCAAGTTAAAAGATGAATTAACAATATCAGAAAGTCTAGCATAAAATTCATCAAAAGTTTCTTTTTCATTCATTTTGATAGTTTCAAATTGAATGGTGAGGTTTTGGAGTTTTGAAGCCTTAACGACACTAGTTCCTTCATGAGTTAATTGTAAAATATCCCAAGCTTCTTTAGCGGTCTCACACGTCATAATACGTCGGAATTCATCCGGTGTGACAGCGCTAAACAAGGCATTTAAACCACGGGAATTGAAATTAGCAAGTTTAAACTCATTTTCAGTCCATCTATCGGCGGGTTTGGGAACACGTTCATTTTCAACTAAATAAGTTGGTGGGGACCACCCGTTAACAACAGACATCCAAACTCTCTCGTCGATAGATTTTAGTGTCGATTTCATTCGCGCTTTCCAATACGCGTAGTTTGAACCATCGAAAATAGGAAATTTTGAAAATGGGGAAAATTCCATTTTAGCCAAAAATTATTTAAGGATCGTTAACGAAATAATTTATCGCTTTGGCTCTGATACCAATCTGTAAAACCCCGGGTTTTTAATTTTCCACAATTTAAAATAAACTATAATTTCCTTAGAATTTCCTTTTATAAAACACGAGATGCGGAAGCGTAAAAGGATGTGATGGTTCAACTAAAACAACAAAATATCAAATTTTAATTTTCTTAAAATTAAAACGAGTGAAATTAACTTAAACACACACAAACGTTAAATTTCACTTAAACCAATGTTAATTAATCCAAGCCCTAGAATTTGCCTAAGTCAAAATTATCCATATTTCAAAGTAAGGCCAAATCAATTTTAGTAAAAGACTTGAATTAAACAACTTTACCCAATATTTAATTTGAGTCCTAATTAAATTGAGTGTGATAATTTAAACCAAATTTTATCTTTAATTATCCTAAGCATGCGTTCTAAATTATTGTGCAAGATAAAATAAACCAATCACCCTACGCCGCGATGTACGAGGAAAAACCCAAGACGGGAAAAAACCTTGGACGGCCCTAGCCACAAATTCACTAGATACGGAATTACAAGTACAAGACAAAAGACTTACAACACACGACTCGATCCCTCTCAAGCCTCGATGCTTCTTCTTGTAGACACCTCTTCCTAGTGAATAACCTTGGAATACCACCGCGGTCTCGGAATCCACCGATAGGACTTTATACGGTCACCGTCACCCGAACATGAAGCCTTTCTCCAAACGGGTAGAAATAAAACAAACTTCTCTTCGGTGTAGAGAAAATCGGTGCCAAACTCCAAGAAATTGATAAGTATATAAGAACTTGGATTAAACTTCTTTGGGTGTAAACACTAGAGTGATGGATATTTTTCTCTAAAAATCTCACTCAAAAACATAAACATTTTTCTCTCAAACTCTCTCTAAGAGATAAACTAGGATGGAAAAGTTAAGTTGGAAAATGCACTTCCCGCACATGATAAAGTCTGAAAAAGTTGGTTAAAAACTAAGTGGGGAAGTGGGTGAAAAACTGCCAAAAACTGTTCCCGCCTGGCATCTCGTTCGAACGACATTTCGTTCGAACGAAATCTCATTCGAACGAGACTTCTAACGACGCTCCAGTATAGACTCGTTAGAATCTCGTTGGAAATCTCGTTAGAACGAACAATCTCGTTCGAACTACATTTCGAACGACGGACCAGTATACCTTAGTGGGAACTCGTTGGCAAACTCGTTCGAACGACATCTGGTTCGAACGAAAAACTCGTTCGAACGACATATCGAACGACTTCCAGAAAGTTTATAAAATTCGATTTTGGCCCAGAAACTTTATATACTTTATGTTAAAGTTCTAATTTAAATTTTTCTGAAAATAAAACACAGTTTTTATTAAACCTAACACCCAATAAACAACTTACAAGCTCCTATATATATAATATCGCATTCATACCTTGGGAGCATGGAACCATAGTTGATGACGTAGAAACGAGGCACGCAAACCGGCATAGTTAATGAAGCTTTATACTTTTTGCCGCTACGTCTTCAACAAACACTTCATAGGCTTGAGACTATTACAATTAAACACTATCCTATGAATAAATGTTTTTATCCGGAATTGAGCCAACACTATACATGGACTCAATTGGAAATTTGTGTCCTTACAGTGTTAATTTATAACCGCATCACAGTGTTCATGATTGGATTGGTGTAAGGGGTTATTACTTGTTGCATTTTCTCTATTTTTTACACTTTTAATCTGATGCTTTCAAATTGTGTCCATCTAAGTAGTCGGTATTCTTTCAGGGAAAGTTATCGATAAGAGTAGTATTACTCTGCTAAATTTGAAATTTTATAGGGAGTTTTTTTTATACACTACCCAAATATTTCTCATTGCACCATAGATAAGTTTTATTTATTTCTTTCCCTAAAACTAAGAAGAGTCAATATCGGTACAGATCACTTGGCTCTGATATTGTGTGTATATATATATATATGTATGTATGTATGTATGTACCTATAATTATGTTTTCCATAATAGGCTTAATGTGCGAGTTTCTTGCAATAAAATAAAGAAACTTACAATGAAAGTTCATAGTAGGCTTTTTCCCATTTTCCATGAGCTCAAGAGCAAAAGTGTTTCCAATATACACTTGACCATTGTTTTTGTGATTCAACCGTACTTGCCATGACCTTTTCTTGACCTTGATAATCAACTCACAGTTTTTATTGCATAGGCCATATGATCATGCAAAGTCCAGGGGAATGTACTGCAATAAAATCCATATCAGAAACATGAATGTTTTTCATTTTTTTGTTTGGCTATTGGGGGTAATTAGGAGAGGAGAAAGAATTGAGTCTAATAGTTATTTTGATGACATGGTATATCACGAACTCACATAAACTCAATATCTATATCTACCTCTTACCCAACTCATTCTATCACACTTTTCAGAGACTTACAAATGTTGTATTGATTTGTGGTACATGTGAAAGAGTTGGCGCTTGCGTTCAATTAAGAAATAATATAATAAACACCTTTTTAACCCAAACAAGCCCTAAGCATGCAGCTAGGTGTGATTGAAACAATATGAAATCATGCAAGAGTTATTCAAACACACATAATTAAGGAAAAATCCCCCACAGGGGCAAAACCATTTGTATATCACTATAATTTGTAAGAGAAACGGCTTACAATCGGATTACACTGAAATACAAGTTTTTGACTAAGAATTACCCGCAGGCATCGGATTCTGTAGTCGCGGCTGGAAGACTCCCTAGCCAGTAGGGCTGGCGACTGGAACTATCCCTGTCCAGTAAGGCTGCAATGAAGAGGAAGGAACGGTCCACTTCACAAGGGTTGAACAACAGCAATGGTGTTCTTGGGTTACCAAAAGTGACTCACAAATGTATGAAATTTGTGTGAATCAAGGGTATGAATCAATGGACTCAAATACCATGAAGACTTAAGAGTTATGGAACTCAGAAAATCGTGTGTAAGTCTTATCAAACCACTTCCCCGTAGTGGGATTAAATAGGAACTCTTTGCCCGAGAAAATCTGATACACGATCTGGGAAATTCTATCCAGGGCGGACCGGTCCGGGCCTTAGGCGGATCGGTCCGATAGCGGACCGGTTCTTTTAATTTGAAGATGATTCGATTCGCATTCGGTTCGGGGCTCACTGGCTTCAAAGTGCAAGGCGGTCCGTTCTGGTATTGGGCGGATCGGTTCGTTTTAATTTCAGGCGGACCGGTCCGGCTGACTGTAAATCCTGATTCCTTCTTGGAATTTGCTCCATCTTTAAAGGGCCATAACTTCTTCACCGTAGCTTGGATTGAGGTGCCGTTTCTTCCAGTATCTTTGTTGAGGCAAGATCTTCAACTTTCCAGTTGACATATTCTTCAGTCGGTGCCTATACAATTACCCAATTGCCCTTGAACATCCATATCGTGCCATATTTCACTGTTTTGACTTCTCTTCCGTACCACTTACATTTAGTCCCTAAAATCATGGAACTTGAAGTCGTTGGGGCCGATGTAGGACACATGATGGAGGTGCAGGATGCTTGATTCCCGAAATTCGGATTGGGGCCGTCACATGTGATCGAGCAGAGACGTGCCAAATGTAACGGCCTACGACATACAAAACATTAAGATAACGGACATGATAAAAATGTCCTTACAAATCTCCCCCTATGTCTATGCCGGTACATGCATAAAAACCAACATCCGAATTAACAAATAACAAAATAACAAATTGCCTATACAAATCTACCCTTCCATGAACCCAAAACTGAAAAGGTACAAATGAATAAGACTACATCGTTTGTTCTTCAAATCTTTAGGAATCTACAAGCTTTTCTCATCAGGGTGTGCATTATGGGATTTATCAACGATGTACCTACACACATGAGATAAAGCAAATACCAAGTGACGTATCGAGTTTGAAATGAGATAAACATAAGCATATATATCAATTTAAGATGATATTCTCAGAATTTCATAACTCCCCCATAATCAGATAATTCATTCTCCCCCTTTTATGATGTTCCCAAATAGACAAATGAGAGAAATAAATCAAGCAATCAAGTACCGGGGTGACACAAGGCATAAATCACACCATTAATGAACATAAAACAACCAAGTCGGTGATGGCGTAAATGAATGGGTGTGATCAAAATTCGATAGGAAAATCAAAGCATACAAGCATGATATATGTGCACGATGAATATTGGATATTCCTAACGAATGAACTCAAATGCTTCCTTTGGTGTAAAAGATTGAAAATATAAGACATTGACTATATCAAATCTACAAATCAAAGCTCAAAGTGATTTCTACACCAATAACGTCCAAAATGATTTTCATGCTTTTTCAGAACTTTCAAGGAAGTGCAAACCCGTTTTTCAATCTCCAACCAAACTCCCTCAGATTTATATTTTTAATAGAGGTATACTAAATTCTCAAACTTTGGAGAATTGATGGTGAAAACCTAAATGGCCCATATATGGCATGTATTGCTTTTTATTGCCTTTTCAAATTTTTTTTTTGGGCTCTTTTAACCTCTTAGGACCTCGGATATTACAATACCTCCATTTTTTAGGTCCTTTTAAACGGTGGCTTTTGTGCAAAGGATAAAAATCAACTTTCGCAGCCCCTCCCCGTTTTACAATTTAACACACAGTCTCACAAAAACGGTTTTCACATGCATTCCAATCTTGTCAAGTTTTATCGCATATTGTTCATTGTATAGACAAAATTGAGATAGAAACACTCAAGCCAATATGAGATCGACAAGTGCAATAATCAAATAAAGCCGTGCATGTGTGCAGTAAAGGATATAGGAGTCAAGCATATAGGAAAATATCACTAATTACATCTCAATGACTCCAATCAATGTAAAGCACATGGATGAAATGATGTCGCCTCTCAAATCTCTATCAAACAGTCACATGGATATATGAAATGAAGTTGTAACTTGGCTATCTTAAATGCTCATCCATAAAAGGCAAATCTCTTTTTGACTTTTTCAAAATTTTATCAAAATTTTATCAAAATAAAATCTTTTTGTATTTTTCAAAATTTTTCAAAACAAAAATATATACAAAAATGATACATACTAGCAATAGGCAAACAATGTCATCATGAAAATCACCCTATGCTAGTAAACAAGACTGGATCTCAACCGGGAGTAACGGTGGAGTTTTCCAAAGATGGTGACATCTTTTGAACCAACTCCACTAGATCATGTGTAGTCTTGATCAAAAACTTCACTTGCTCGCGAATATGTGCAAACTCTCTATCAAAATGAGCAGGCAAAGAATCATGAGTGGGTGTATGTGCATGAATGTGTGAAGTGGCATGATGTGGCACAAAACCCAACTTAGAACAGAACTCCCTAAGATGTCCTCGCTTCTTGCAGTGGGAGCAAACATAAACCGGTCTAGGAAGTAATTTGTCAACAATTTTGGGATGAACATTCCTAGACGGACACCCATGGGACTCACTCACCACGGTGGATATAGGCTCGCGAGCATTCTCTAATGTGACTTGGACCTCCTGTGCTTGTTTGAGGTCATCCTCGAGATGGGATACACGTGTCGTCAGACTAGACACTGTGTTGGACAAGACACCTTTTTCCTTTTTTAGCTCATCACTTTCTACCTTTAACTCACGAATTCGAAGACCAAGGATCCTATTTGACCTTTTTGTTTCCATGGTCTCGATAAACACCTTTCTAAAGGCATTTTGGATCAACCTATCATCACCATTCTCATCCTCACTATCGCTCGGAGAGGTGGGCATGGCAACTTTCTTGCGCTCTCTCCTAAGATTAGAAGGACACTCAAATTTCTTGTGCCCTATCCCATTGCACTCAAAACATCTTATCTTCTCACGATCTTTCTTTCTCTTTCTCTATTTTCCATTCTCACAAACACTCTCTTTCTCTCCAAACAATCTTAACTCTTTCTCTAGGGCCGTGATCCTAAGGACTAAAGCATTGTTTCTCTTCTTGGTTTCAAAAGACTCGGAATATAGTTCAGTGTAGGCGTGTTGAAGATCACACTCGCTCTCACTTGCCTCATCATCCTCCCCCTCACACTCTTCGCTCTCACTGTCGAGGTGTCCTTGTGACGTAGCATCCTCATCGTCGTGAGAAGCATTGGAGGTACTCACATGACTTGCCATGAACGCGGTGAAGTTACGCTCATGCGGTGACTCATCTCCCGAGTCCACCAACTCGACCTCACTGTCGTCACAAAGGGTAGTATTCAGGACAGTTTTACCCTTTTCTCTATTCAGACGGGTGGCACACTCAAACGCTCTATGATCCTTACCATCGCATTCAAAACATCTATCACTGTCTATCTTAGGAGGGTCTTTGAAATCTTTCTCATTTTCCTTTTCAAAAATATTTTTCTCAACATTCCTTTTATCATTGAAATTTCCACTTTTCTTGAATTTGAGAATTCTTTTGAAATTTTTTGCAAACAGGGCCAAGTCATCTAAGTCAAAATCACATTCAGACTTGGACTCAACAACTTTTTCTTTCTTTTTCTGAAAATGAGTCTTTAAAGCAATCCCATTATCCTTAGCCTTAATGGTTTTGGGAAACATGTCAATCTCATAGGTTTGAAGATCTCCTATAAGTTCTTCCAACTTAAGTGATTTCAAATTTCCCAAAGAGTTCAAAACAGTGACTTTAGGAATAAAGCGTTTTGGGAGAGATCTCAAAATCTTTTTAACGACACGCGTGTTATCAATTACCTCACCCAAATTAAAACTAGTGTTAACAATGTCCGACAAGCGTGCAAAAAACTCATCAAAGCATTCGGACTCAGACATGGTGATAGTCTCAAATTGGGTGGCCAAATTTTATAATTCAGACTCTTTAACAGCGTTCGTACCCTCATGGGTAAGTTGCAAAACATCCCATGCCTCCTTTGATGTGGTGCACGTCATTATGCGTTTGAACTCATCAGGTGTGACAGACCCAGAAATAGAACTTAGACCCTTAGAATTAAAGGATGACCATTTAAATTCTTCTTCAGTCCAAGAAGTGACAGGTTTCAAGTTAATCGCATTATCAACAGTCACGGAGGGAGGAGTCCACCCTCGTTCAACCAAAATCCAGACACGTTCATCAATGTCTTTTAAAGCCGACCTCATACGGGCTTTTCAATAAGCATAATTTGTCCCGTCAAAAATAGGCATTTTATAATATGACTTTTCCATTTGAACACGCACTTTTACAAAAATCATTTTTTTTTTAGAAAATTGATATCTTAGAAAAATTTTGCGGAAAAAGGAATACGCGATAGATTAGCGTAACCTTCTCTGATACCAATTTGAAAGAGTTGGCGCTTGCGTTCAATTAAGAAATAATATAATAAACACCTTTTTAACCCAAACAAGCCCTAAGCATGCAACTAGGTGTGATTGAAACAATACGAAATCATGCAAGAGTTATTCAAACACACATAATTAAGGAAAAATCCCCCACAGGGGCAAAACCATTTGTATATCACTATAATTTGTAAGAGAAACGGCTTACAATCGGATTACACTGAAATATAAGTTTTTGACTAAGAATTACCCGCAGGCATCGGATTCTGTAGTCGCGGCTGGAAGACTCCCTTTCCAGTAGGGCTGGCGGTTGGAACTATCCCTGTCCAGTAGGGCTGTAATGAAGAGGAAGGAACGGTCCACTTCACAAGGGTTGAACAACAGCAATGGTGTTCTTGGGTTACCAAAAGTGACTCACAAATGTATGGAATTTGTGTGAATCAAGGGTATGAATCAATGGACTCAAATACCATGAAGACTTAAGAGTTATGGAACTCAGAAAATCGTGTGTAAGTCTTATCAAACCACTTCCCCGTAGTGGGATTAAATAGGAACTCTTTGCCCGAGAAAATCTGATACACGATCTGGGAAATTCTATCCAGGGCGGACCGGTTCGGGCCTTAGGCGGATCGGTCCGATAGCGGACCGGTTCTTTTAATTTGAAGATGATTCGATTCGCATTCGGTTCGGGGCTCACTGGCTTCAAAGTACAAGGCGGTCCGGTTCGGTATTGGGCGGATCGGTTCGTTTTAATTTCAGGCGGACCGGTCCGGCTGACTGTAAATCCTGATTCCTTCTTGGAATTTTCTCCATCTTCAAAGGGCCATAACTTCTTCACCGTAGCTTGGATTGAGGTGCCGTTTCTTCCAGTATCTTTGTTGCGGCAAGCTCTTCAACTTTCCAGTTGACCTATTCTTCAGTCGGTGGCTGTACAATTACCCAATTGCCCTTGAACATCCATATCGTGCCATATTTCACTGTTTTGACTTCTCTTTCGTACCACTTGCATTTAGTCCCTAAAATCATGGAACTTGAAGTCGTTGGGGCCGATGTAGGACACATGATGGAGGTGCAGGATGCTTGATTCCCGGAATTCGGATTGGGGCCGTCACATGTGATCGAGCAGAGACGTGCCAAATGTAACGGCGTACGACATACAAAACATTAAGATAACGGACATGATAAAAATGTCCTTACAACATGTAATCACTATACTTAATATTTTTTCAAGAGACGTAGTTGTGTGGGTGGGTGTGCGTGGGTGTGTTTGGGGGGGAAGGCTAAAAGGTAATTTGGATAGACTTACTATATAGGTTCCAGTTAGGCTATATGGCTTCAAAGCCGATACAAAATAAGGATGACCAAGTTTCAATGAAGAGGAGTTTGCTTCCATACGAGCCATCAGTGGCTTTTTAGATATTTTTAACCCTGAAAATACAACCTCATCGGTTACAAAATCAATTAAACCCAAATTAATTATACAACGATACCAAGGATGCTCCTTTTCAATTATCTCCTCTATAGTCATCGATAGTAATCTTAAACATTACTAAACTATAATGGATAGATAAATGATAACACAAAGTCCTTCAACCCTTCCCCAAGAACTTTCATGTTAAGTTAATATTATAAAAAATTTCTACTATATTTGATCAAAACCCAATATGATTAATGTTTGCAAACACCTCCTTGAAATGTCATCGGTCAGTGTCATGCAACTCAAGATTTTAATGTACAATCACTTCCTACAGCGAATAAATCTCTTATTTATTATTTTCAAAAGAAGATTGTTGATTCACGTGGTAATGTAATTCTTTGGTCATTTTCCCTCTTTATTTCTGTTTCTAATAAACAAATGGAGATTATGTCAAGCACCTAGCCTCTAAGGTGGAATATCTTATTCTTAAAACAAACAATTACCAGTTTCCCTATGAGAATTATTTATTTTGAAAATCAACCTAAGGATATAATATAGATGTGGAACATTTTTGGAACAAAAATAATGTCATCTACAAAAATTACTTCCGTGAAAGTAATGTGTATTTGTGAAATTAAAAAATATAACAGTGCATAATTAAATTTGTATTGGCATGAACCCGTGGATATATTCATGTCACTTGTGAAGTTAAACTTCACATTTATGTAAAAAATTTAACCCCAACTCCTAGTTTCTAAAGATTGTATAGAGGTATGTAATCCATCATTGTCATTTTTGTTCATTATTCACAATGTCAAGGGTCTATCTCCCATCGAATTACGATAACAATGATATATTGAAATACCTATATATGGGGACTTAACGATGTCACCGTGCCTTTCTTGGGGCCCTTCTGACCTTTGGAAAAGTTTGTCAACGTCCTACAATGTCGATTGGACCTCTGCCAAATCCCCAACGAATCATCATAGTGTTTAAGGTATCATTTCCTTGAGCAACAACAGGAAAAAATTTAAGAAAATTGAAGATCCTTGAAAACCAGTTGTTGGTTAGTCCTCTCACATCAATATTCGTCCTTGTACCATCATCGCCAAAGGGTTTCAAACCCTACTGGTGCTGCTATAGGCCCCTCAGGAGTTATGGGCATCACCACCAGCCTCAAACTAAACCTAGTTTGTTTCCCTAATGCTTCATGGTAATTATAAATTTACCCCCCTCATTTCTAATAAAATTCAAGATTTATATATGCTTTTCAAGCATTTACAAAATCCAACCCTTTTACACTTTTGACCCCTAACATCCTTGGGGAAATTCGACTCAAAATCACCCAGCCCTCCATTCAATTTTCCAAAATAATGTTTAGGACCCCAAATTTTTTAAATTCCCCAAAACTAACTAATCAATTCACTCACCTCTTTCGGCAACCCACCATTTATCGTCCATCCGATTTGGAGGACAAATATAGTGATTTGGGATACGTTGAGAAAGTCAATGATGAGTATAGGTACTTAGAGGAATAATATCATAAGGCTCTATGGGATATTGTGGAGAAATTGAATAATGGAAAATTGAGTGTTCTTATTGGTACGACAAGGAAATGGAGTGCCAGTTCAGAATCATCTCACCGACCCAATATGAGAAGTGACATTTGAGTTTTATGAGTGCAATGAGAAGACACTCTAATGGAAATAAGAGCATGAGAAGACCAATCTTAAGTTTAGGAGGTATTTTTCCAACCTTCGTGCATCTGCCGATGTCACCGACTGAATTTCTAAGATTAGTTCATTGGTGGGTATTTGATCAACGTGGATAGAGAGAAATAATAGGTGCGTTGAAAGCGTAGAAACTTTGGTGAAGGCGGTCCACAAGACGATGCTTTCAATGATGCATTTTTGGTGCATAAATAGTTCTACGAGTTTTTTTGTCTCGAGTAGTGTTTTTAGATGACTTAAGGGTCAAAGGATGATTTTTTTCTCTTCTCATTTTTTGGTAGTTTCTTGTGCCCCCAAGGAGATCTATGATCTTGACTAGTTCTTTTATTTGGTTTGATTTCTCATTTTTTTTCATTTGTATACATTGTATATACAAATTCCACATTATTGGTGGGTATTCTTATTCCAATCTTGTATTAAATAAAGTACTATTGATTCGGAATCAGTCTCGAACCATAATATACCATTCACACGTAGTTGGAGGCAAACATAGTTCTAGGCCTTTGGGATACGCACATACCTACGCACCCAAATGACCGGGCACACCCTCGTTCACACAAGCAGTGGTCATCCCTAAGTTTTATGTTCTGAGGTACAAGCCTAAAATCCCCCAAGATAGCTCATCTAGATAATATTGTCCCCTTTTTAAACCTCTTGCAATAACAAGCGGCGTAGGTATGCCATACATGTAATAATTCACACATTAGGTATTCACATGACCTATGTATATAAGTTCAGTAAAGGTAAGCACGTACCCTACAATATATCTCGCATGTAGTCTATATAACTGTTGAATAGCCTACGTACCATTACTATACCTCCCTTAAGTCAATTCAGTAGCTATTTCACTCATACACTACTGGTCTAAGTCATTGTTTCCATAGGAGTCCTCGTGTCATGATAAGGTTCCCAAAATTTAAATCTCAATGCATAATTATGTTCAATTATCTTTAGCCCTAAATTATCCTCATGTGATTAAGTATCTAAATAATCCTTGGTCTACTGGTGTTTAAAATAACTCCCATTATATTTAAAAATTACCTCAAAAGCTAACCCGATCGTTTCCCACGCGTCCTAAGCAAAACGGGAAAAATTTGCCAAAATCTGGGCAGTCGAATCGATTCGCCCAGGGAGCCGAATCTATTCGCCTGCTACAGGTCTTCATCTTCTTCCTTAACAGTTATGGGTTTCACCATTTTTAATTATTCAAACCTTCATTATACGATCCCATACTCCCAACTTAACCTAACAAACATCATACCAACCTATATAAATTATTTCTAACGTTTTATAATCATCAAAGAACATCAATTCATTTGAATTAATTAAAGATTAATATCTAAAAACCCTAGTTCACCATTTTTTATCAAGAACGTCTATAGAACTCATATTTCTTCACATTTTGAATATCATTATTTCATCAAATTCGTCTTCTTACATAAGGGATTCAAACCTAACATTAATTCAACCCAAGACATGATTTAAATCTCTCAATTTTGTCATCAATGTTCATGTAATCAAGATAATAAACATCCTACTCTAACATGGATATTATATCTAATCAAAATTTGGCAAGATAAATACTTGCCACTATTTGAAGGTCTGATCGGTGGTAGAAGAGTGGTATATTTGTGATCCTCTCCTCTAGATATATGCGATGGTGGTGTTCATGGTGCAAGAATGGTGTGATGTGGTCTTGGGGTCTCCTATCTTCTTCCTCATATGGCCTCTCTTCAACTTTACAACTTCTAACCCTCGAATACTCATTTTATCGGCTGACATAAACTTAGGAATTTTGTAGGTCTCCCTTCTCTAAAATTTAAAAGATCAAAATACCCTCTCGGAGTGCTAGTTTGGCCTAAAAATATCCCGAGACCCAAACTAAACCCCCGAGTACACTTTTTTAACTATCTGGACCCTTCCGGACACATTAGCGCACTCAAAATGACCATATGGAATATCAAAATTAAAATTATATTTTATTTCCCACATTAAGTCCCGACACGACTGACACGTGCGTCCCCACTAAATTTATCATAACTGCCATATTTTTCACTCACGAAAATTATAATATTTCCTTATAATTATTATTACTCATTCACTAAATAAAATTCAATATAAATAAACTAAGTAATATGCAATCTAAATAAATATTAATCCTTATCTCGCTAATTAGTATTTATTTTACCGGATTAATTTCCAAATATAATTTAATTAATCCCAACTAATTCCCAAAATAAAAATCAATAAAATTAAGGGGTGAAGGGGGGAAGAGTAAGGTAAAAAGAGAGGAGAGAGATTGGGTAAGGATAGAGGAAATAGAACAAAGGTAGAGAGTAGAGAGATGGGTGGGGATAGAGGGGCTAGAGAGGAGAGGAGATAGGGTAGGGAGAGAGATTGGAGAGAGGAAAGATAGGAGTAGAGAGATGGGGTAGGGAAAGAAAGAGGAGAGAAGGGGAAAAAGGGTATTTTGTTTCACCACATAATGAAAAGTAAGTTAAAATTCTTAAAAATATTTTATAATTCTCACCATTTTAAACATGAAATAAATAATGCAAGCATTGTAATTATAGATGAGGAAATTCCCCTCCCATAACCCGAACCAAACGAGCCCTAAACATACTTGCTAGGGAATAGCGGCCAAATTACTTTATTTACTGCTTTTTTTCACAACGGAGTCATTATTCCTTGTTTACATAGAATTCTCTTTCTTAGTGGAAAATAAAAGAAAATGGTTGAAATCCTTATCACCATAACCCGAACCTAAGCAACATTAGTTTTCCAGCCAGATCTTGGTGTAAATTTCTATTATTTAAGTAGACTTCTTTGGTAATAAGAATTTATCGAAACTAAAACCAATTTTAATTTGCTAAACCGAATTTATCGATCCGTACAATTATACCTAAACCAAAATTGAACGTTGATGTCCAGTAATAAAATCGATTTTTTTAGCAAATACCAAAAAATTTGAAATTAAAAAAATAGCATAATTTTTTGATAAAAAAATAATAAGAAAAATTAGGCTTAACATTATTTATATTTAGTAAAAAAAATGATCTTAATAACAATGTCCACCAAATTTTTATGGTCTTTCTAAGGGCATCACACAAATTGCTTCAAAATATCATAAGAAAAATAAATCAGATTTTTAGTAAGGGCCACCACCTCATATATATATTTTTTTTACCCAACTACAACACAAAATACCACTACACTCCAAACGCTCCCTCTCTCTATCCACTACACTGTAAACTCTCCCTTTCTCATCTTTACTTCACCCAATAAATTTATCTTCATTAATCGAACCAACCATCTTCAACAATATAATTAAAGTTTTGTACCTTTGGTCCCCACACATTATTATTAAAGTTTTATCTCCCATCAACCATCTACAACAACATTATTAAATAACTAGGGGTTTTCCTTTAAATATTCAATTACTAATGGATATTCCACCACTAGATAATGACAACACCTCAAAAGCAAATGACAACTCTAAAAATCCCATTTTTAGGTAAACTTTGGGTCCCATTATATATATATATATATATATAAGGTTTGAACATTTGAAAAAACGCACCAAATGTTTAGTTCATTCGGGATTGGGGCCCCGATTTTAAGGTAACAATTCGAGGTAAACCTCCCGAACTAAATTTATATTCATTGTTCGAACTAAGGCCATTCGTTATAATCATGTCGAACCATCTATACATATTGATACGACGCAAATATTGCGTATTTCATCCCTCGAACCTATGCATTTTAGCCCCCTCGGGTGCCTTAATCTCTATATTTAAGCTCGTTAACCAGTCAATCTCGGTTTATATTTTTAACATGCTATATGAGGTATAATTGGGATTTTTGTAGGTATTTCGGTACTAAGTATGAAGTTCAGACGCATTTCGCTCAAGTTTCGTACGCAATTGCACGTTCAAGGGAAATTCGGTAAATTCACAGCTTGGGCACCTGGCCCAACATCTGCACGAAAGTTGTAGCTCTCCTCGCAAGCTTTTCGTGTCCACAAATGGTGCACGAATCTGAGGCCGTACGAAGAAGTTACGATGATTTTAGCGGAAGAGAAATACATCCAACCAAAACATGAGGAATAAGTGCAGACATGTAGCCATCGATCGATTGATCAAAAGGATCGATTGATCGATCCTTCAATTTTGGCCATCGTGGGGAGACAGTGGACTATGATATTTACCATCGATCGATTAATTATTTTGATCGATCGATCCCCTGTTTTCAGCTGATATTTTACCTTTTCTTTTCTTTTTGCTTTTCTTTTCTAATTCAATTCCTTTTACTATATAAAGGAATTTTGTTGTAAAAACAGATATAATTCATTTTAGATAGTTTAGGTTTGGGTTTTGGAGGTTTGAGAGCTCATTTCTTTATTTCTTCTTGGATTAACACCCATTTGGGTTTGTAATTTGTTCCATCTCCATTAATATAGTTGTATTTACTTATTTCTTTCTTTGTACTTAGGTTTACATGCTTTATTTACGTGCTTTGATTTAGTTGCTTTCTAGTGTGGTTTTATTGCGTTTATTTATCGTGTTTTTAATATACTTTATAGCTAATTTAGTCTAGGTTGTGCCAGATTGAACTCATTCCGGGTTGACATGTTGCTTTGCTTTGGTGATGGAGTTTACGGGTCTATTTCGAGTGTGTTGTCCTAGTTATTATGCCTAGGAGATTTGACGGGGCATATCATGTATGTTCCGTTCTTACGACCTTGCGTGCGTAATTTTCGGGGTATTTGTTGACGCTAAAATCGTATTAGGCTTTTATGCGGATTTAGTGGCGTGACAACCCTTGATTCAATTGACTATCAAAATGAGACACATTTGTAATAATTCGTCGACCCATGTAACCATTTTATACTAATTAACTCGAATGAGGGATATTCGACGCAACATATAGTTTTACTCGCTTTGTTAATCTAGTTTAAATACACTCGCCCAGATTAATATTTCCCTTTTATGCATCTTTTCCTTTTGAGTTTGTAGTTCATCTTTTACACTTTTATTTAGGAGTATTAAAATCTATAAATTCTAGCAACTCCTCTCTATGGATATTTTTGATACCCGACTTACCGTTATACTCACTCGTTGAGTGTAATCGTAATTTAGGTTTTTTGTATTGAGGAGGTGAACAGAAAATAACGATCGGCGTTTCACCCTCGAACCAAAATGGCGTCGTTACCGGGGATGAGTTTGTTTTAGAATTTATTTGATTTAGTATTTCGTAGTATTTTCTTTCTATTTGTATTTTTTGGCTAACCTTTTTGTGGGACTTCTACATTTAAGCACTTAGAAATGCTCGAATTTCTCACGCGCGCATCTACTTTGTGGAATTCGCCACATCGAGCCATTTTTGGGGTAAGCATGTCTTATTCCAATTCTTTCGGTCATCATTATGATAATTCTCAAAATTCTCGCAAACCTTTGACTTTTGGTTAATACTTAGAATCCCAAAAAATTACAACATCTAAAATGACTTTGGGCGAGTACTACAAAAGTCAAGCTTTGGAGTGCGTGTACTTTGATGATGATGATAATGATTTTGGGCCTTTACCTCCTTATAATAGGAATTTTGAAATGAATTGCAATAGTTTTCAAAATTCCTATAATAATGAGTTTAAGTTTAAGTCCGATGATAATTTTCAAAGTTCCCATTTTCAAGAATCCACTCCTTGAGCTATGACATTTGGTGAGGGCTTGCGTATGCTTGAGAATGAGAAAATTGAAAATCGTTATCGGGAACAAAATCGTCTATGGGAACATGAATTGGATTTATTATTTGAATCCGACGACGATTTTTCTTCCGAGACTTTTGAAGTCGAGGAATATTTTGAACCAAATGAGGACTTTGTGCCTACTTTGGAACAAATCATTGTCGACTTTGCGCATTGCGTAATAGATATTGAAAGTGATGATGAAAATAACATAATATCTATTTGCAATGAAATATTTTTTTCTTTGGCCCCCAACGAAGAACATTTCATTGAAAATGATCTTATTTCTTTCGAAACTCAAAAGCGATGATGATGCATCTCTTGAGTTTGAATTTCTTTCCTCGCCATTTTCATTTTCTGTTATCACACCGTCACAAATACCCGATGATTCGCTTTCAAACTTTAATGTTTTAAACCTTTTCGTCGATGAGGAGTACTTGCTCGAGTCGCCTTCCACGATCGCATCTTTACCTTCGTGTGCGCCCCCTCCCATTCCAATTTCAAAATCCTTGGGAGGATATTCTGCTTTTCTCGGTCCCCATATATTTTTGTCACCCGTTCAATCCAAATCCCCCATCGTCCCTTCAAAACTTTAAATTGGCGATGGTTTATTTCTTCCGCCTTACACATGCCTTCCGTTATTCAAACAGAATCCATATTTTTCGGAAGGTATGCTTGCATGTGAGGGTACACCAGTTATCCTCCAAAGTCAAATCATTTTTTTGGTGGACCCTCATCTATTTAGACTTCTAGTGTATAGTTAGTGTGAAGCCTAAATAGTAGGTTGTATATAGTTAGCTTTTTATTTTTTTTCTTTCCTTTTTAATTTAGTCTAGTGTAATTAGTTAACTTTTCATTATTTGTTTTCGCTATGCTCGGTACTAACTTATTTTGTAGATTCTTTGGACTTGTTCTTATGGGGATCGCTCCAATTTTGGATAATATCGTTATTTTCCTCTCTTTAACTTCATTCTTAATTTACATTGAGTACAATGTCTATCAAGTTTTAAGTTTGGGGGTGTGGGATATTCTATCCATTTCTTTATTTTAGTTCATGTTTTTGCTCACATGTTAGTTACTTAGTATGCTTTTCTTAGAAAAATTCAAAAATTTCAAAAACATTTTCTTTCTTTTTTCTCCTTTGTTGGGAATTTTGCCTTTGTTTCCGATGATAAATTTCAATAATTGCCCGATCCAATAGACAACCCAATGATGCATGTTCTCGATTTTAGAAGTTATTAGACTTTAGTTCTCAAATCATTGATATTATGAATAACTTCATGAATTAAACTTTAATCCCATGAGCACATGCGTTTTTCTTATTTTATTGATTTGGTTTAAGATTTTTATAACTCGGTAATCTTTTTTTGCATTGTATATACTTACACCGAGTAAGCTTGTACCTTTCGTCGTTTGTGAGTGTATACACTATAACTCGTCGGTAATCTCTCTATTCTTTCATTGATCGTTCATTAATTGAGTTTATATCTTGAAATGTGTTACTTGATCATAATTTTCATATATTGTTTTGACTCGAGAATTGCGTAAACTTTAGGAAACGATCATAGGCCATCTTTGTTATATCACCCATATTAGCCTTGACCTCACCTTATATATTTTCCCTAGCTAACCCATTTGAGGCTAAATATTATCCATTCTTTTCATAACCCCAAAATCCCAACCAACTCCAAATTGGAGTTATATACCATACATACACCTTTCATACCTTTGTTTGGAATGTTACTTGGGATTGAATGATGTTGTTGTTTTGTGGTTGCAATTTAGGCATGTGAGAGTGTGAAAAGTAAAGAAAAAGAGTGAAAAAGAGAAAGCAAAAAAGCAAAAGAAAACAAAAGAGAAAAATGAGAAAAAGAAGAAAAGAAAAGAAAGAGAAAGTTGTAAATATTGTGTATATAGTTCAATAAGCTTTGATTACTCTCCCCATTGTTATATCTAATATTTGTTTGAAACTTGTTTTCCAATTTTGAATTGCTTGCATTTTCCCATTATCCCGAGTTTTCATCCCGAACACTTTGAATCCGTACATACATCCCTTTCATTTCATACCCTATCCAAACCTACATTACAACCCTATACAAGTCCTATGTGATCTTAAGTAGATGTAATTCAAATGTTTAAATAGTTTTGATAATCTGTGAAAATGCATTTCGCCTCTTTTTATGTGTGATATCTTTCATTGAGATTACAATTTTTAATTTCATAAATAGCGTTCTTCATTTGTGACATGTGTGCGACCTAGTTTCCATTTACATTTACTCTTTATGCCCGCATGTCCCGTGTGTTAACTCCCTATTTCGAGTGAATACACTTGATGAGTGTAATGCCCATGCGGATTGAATATACGCCTGTTTTAATGTTTATCAGGTTTATATAAGTTTTTGCCAAATCATACTTTGCATGTGCTTGCTACCCTCCCACATTTTAAGGTTTCGATTCTATGTGGTGCATTCTATAATGTTAATGATTCGGACTTTTGTTTGAATTCGTTCAATGTGCTAATAATGCGTATGAAATCTTATGTGCTATTGTTGGGCTTGTCGCATGTTGGTTTGGGCATATTTTGAGGAAACCATGTGATGTTTGTAGGTATTATCCCTGAAAACCCTCACGAGACGACACTCGTCCACTAAGGTAACCTAGGGGTTTAACGACTTATTACATACGCCAAATGCAATCGAATCGCTCGCGAAAGTGGCCTTTTGCTTTTATACCATACTTTTGTACTATCTCCTGTTTTTGGTTTCCTTGTAGTTCTTATTTCATCCTATTTCATTGCTAGGTACTAGAAATGTGTAAGTTAGAGGGTGTGATACGATGCAAATATCGCGTATTTCATCCCTCGAACCTATGCATTTTATCCCCCTCGGGTGCCTTAATCTCTATATTTAAGCCCGTTAACCAGACAACCTCGGTTTATATTGTTAACATGCTATATGAGGTATAATTGGGATTTTGTAGTTATTTAGGTACTAAGTATGAAGTTTGGACGCATTTCGCTCAAGTTCTGTACGCAATCGCACGTTCAAGAGCAATTTGATCAATTCACAACTTGGGCACCTAGCCCAACATCTCATGAAAGTTGTAGCCCTCCTCGTAAGCTTTGTGTGACCATAAATGGTGCGCGAATCCGAGGCCGTACGAAGAAGTTATGGCGATTTTATCGGAAGAGAAATCCATCCAACCAAAACAGGAGGAATAAGTGCAGACCTGTAGCCATCAATCGATCGATCAAAAGGATCGATCGATCGATCCTTCAGTTTTGACCATCGTGGGGAGACAGTGGGCTATGATACTTACCATCGATTGATCGATCCCCTGTTTCCAGCTGATATTTTTCCTTTTCTTTTCTTTTTGCTTTTCTTTTCTAATTTAATTCCTTTTACTATATAAAGGACTTTTGTTGTAAAAATAGATATAATTCATTTTAGATAGTTTAGGTTAGGGTTTTGGAGGTTTGAGATCTCATTTCTTCATTTCTTCTTGGATTGACACCCATTTGGATTTGTAATTTGTGCTTTCATCTTCCATCTCCATTAATATAGTTGTATTTACTTATTTCTTTCTTTGTACTTAGGTTTACATGCTTTATTTACGTGCTTTGATTTAGTTGCTTTCTAGTGTAGTTTTATTGCGTTTATTTATCGTGTTTTTAATATACTTTCTAGCTAATTTAGTCTAGGTTGTGCCAGATTGAACTCATTCCTAGTTTACATGTTGCTTTGCTTTGGTGATGAGTTTACGAGTCTATTTCGAGTGCGTTGTCCTAGTTATTGCGCCTAGGAGATTTGACGGGGCATTTCATGTATGTTCCGTGCTTACGACCTTGCGTGCGTAATTTTCGGGGTATTTGTTGACGCCAAAATTGTATTAGGGTTTTATGCGGATTTAGGGGCGTGACAACCCTTGATTTAATTAACTGTCGAAACGAAACACATTTGTAATAACTCGTCGATCCATGTAACAATTTTATACTAATTAACTCGGATGAGCGATATTCGTCGCAACCTATAGTTTTACTCGTTTTGTTAATCTAGTTTAAATACACTCGCCTAGATTAATATTTCCCTTTTATGCATCCTTTCCTTTTTAGTTTGTAATTCATCTTTTACACTTTTATTTAGGAGTATTAAATCCTATAAATTTTAGCAACTCGTCTCCATGGATATTTTCGATACCCGACTTACCACTATACTCACCCGTTGAGTGTAGTCGTAATTTAGGTTTTTTGTATTGAGGAGGTGAATAGAAAACAATGATCGGCACTTGATGCACGTCGTTTTTCACCCTCGAACCACATTTTCGATATATTCACCCTGAACAAGAGATACCTGGTTCGTTATATTCACCCCGAATAAGCTATATGTATTCGGCATCTTTACCCCGAACTAATGAAACAAATTCGATATATTCATGTCGAATGGAATACAAACATAGAAACTGTTATCAATTATGTTATCAATGTAATTCAAACATATAATGTAATTATGTTATTAGTTACATTGCAAGCTTGTTATCAAATGTAATTACGCTGTGATTCAAATTCCATTTATTCCCACCTAATAACAATTTTACCTATGCAGGATGCCTTCATGGATTTCAATTCCTTGTTATTTGATCAGGCTTTAGCGAACATCGATATACCCCATAACGGGGAAGGTGGTTCGGTGTTAGTAGATGTTAGTGCGACGTTATTTACGGAACAGGTATTATAGTGTCTATTAGTGATGTAATATATTTATATATTATAATTACATTATACTGATTAATTATATTCTTAATTCTCATGTATTTTCCACTCAGAAAAAGTTGGTTGCTTGGACTTAAGAGCAAGCCTAATCCATTAAAACAGTAGTGGTTATAACCAAGTCTGGCGTACCTTCTTCAACACGTAAGGGACGTCAACACATGGGTTGCGAGAGAGGCGGTGAGTACCGTGATCATTACGGGAAGAATGATGGAAACGAAGGGAGTAGTTAAGAGGAAAAATCCAAACGAGGAAATGGCCACTCGAAAGTGCAATTGTCCATTTTTGTTTAAGGGCGTTCCACTTGACAACTAACACTGGATATTGTCAGTTGTTAGTGGTGTTCGTAATCACCAATTACTGGAAACATTAGTTGTACATGCATACGTCGGTCGACTCACTTAGGTAGAGAAAAACATCGTTGAAGAAATCTTCTTGAGTGGGGTAAAGTGTGTCATAATTCTAACAAAGATAAAAATTTGTCATGTTACTAATGTTTCGACTATGAAAACCATTTACAATGCCAAGGGGAAGTTGCGGATTTCTGAACGAGATGGTAGAATGGCGATGCAACAATTAATGAAGTTGCTTGGGATAAACATTACGTCTATTGGTATAGAACGAATGATTTTATCATGGAGGGGGAAGACATTTTTTGGGCTCATCCAAACTCAATCCAACTGGCCAAGTGTTTTTCGTCTGTTGTCATTATTAACTGTACACACAAGACCAATCGATACTAGATGCCTTTGTTCGAGATGGTTGGTATAACATCGTGCAGAAGGACTTTTAATATTACCTTCACTTTTTTAGTAACGGAGAAGGTGGAGAACGATCGATGGTCGTTGGGACGTTTAAAATTCCTATTCGATCCGTTTGTATGTCCTACGACTTTCATCACAGATCAGGAGTACGTGTGCATGAATGAGTTATGGATTGTGTTCCCCAAGGCGAGATATATGGTTTTCACTTTCCATGTTCATCGCAATGTGGAACTCCATGCTAGGAAATAGATCCACGATAAGGATTCATTAAAGAAGTTCATAGGGGATTGGATGCATTTGGTTGAATATCCCACCGAGAATGATTTTAAAGAAGAGTGGATGCTATTTCACTTTGATTGGGTTGCATACCCGAACATGCTTCACTATATATATTGCATATGGTACAATCTAAAACAGGCTTCATTCATGCCTAGACAAATACGATTAGGCATCGGGGCAACTGAACTACCAACTGTAGTTAAGGAGCACACACTAAGTTAAAGAGGTACTTGGAGAGTTCTAAACTTCCTTTTGACAAGGTTTTTTCGACATGCACAACTACATTGAGTTGCAAGTGACTGAGATTAAGACTTAGTTTGAGGATTCATTACAAAAATTAAAGCACTCCCGCAATATTCCTATCTTGCGTGAGCTCATAGGTCGAGTTTCTCATTATGCCATTGACCTAATTATTGATGAGCTAAAGACTTATGATACCGTTAGCATGGATGTTAAATTATGCCTACACATGGCGACATACTGTGCGCTCATGAATTGGTCATCTACCAAATGGAGGGTAGGGCAATGCTATGGGGGATATCGATTCACATTGGTGCAAATTAACAATGGTTCCCAAATTAGCAAAGTACCACATGGTTGACTACGAGAAAAAATGATACTTTTTAAACAAAGGTGGGAACGGTCAACAATAGATAAGTAAAGGGCCATGTTGTGAAAACTGAAGGACATCGGTTATCCCACCACTGCTAGGCTATTTGATCCATTTGTGCTTAATCATTGCAAGGGCCGCCCGAGAGTTCAAAAACTAACTGCTTGAGAGCAAAAGCGTGAGAAGTCTACTAAATGGGATCCCTTGGGATTCGAACTTTCTAGACAATCAACATAAAATGAGCACCCCGCGGTCCAAAGGCCTAAGAAAAAAATTGATTTCACGGAGTTCACCCGCCTCGCCCCATGGTGCCCGAACTTCTCCCCCGTGTATGAACAATATATCAATGAGATGCCGATCTTTTATAAAGATCTCGTAGAAGATATTATCGAGGTTGATGCTGACGAAAATTATGGGGTTAGATGCATTGCTAAATGCCTCAGATTTGGACCCAATGGATAGAGATAGGTGAGATCATACTCGATTGAATAAGTTACGACAAATAATGACTTCTATGCACACTATTTTTGTGATTGGTTTTCAAACACTATTCTACATATATTGGATGATTATGCAAGCCCATGTATGCCGAAGTATTGGATGATCATACCCGAGTGTGGCTATCTTTTGGCAAAAAATTACAAGTGCGTGTGTGTCCTCATCTTGAAGAGACAGTGTCTCGCGTTTCTACCGATGAGACATGAACGAACTTTGCATCCAATGTTCATAGAGATTGCTCATGTTTGCAGGAATCACTTTGTAGCTTTGAAGTTGAAGTACGGCTGTCCAATTCCACCGGTAACAAGTCACTGGCATAGTTGCTCATTTCCCGAAGCAAAACCTTGGATTGATAAACATGCGGATCAAGTAGCATAGTTCTAAAAAATCTGCTCAAATGATGTAGCAACCAACGATCAACCTATCGAGATCAATTAATTGTAGATTTCTTTTATTTTATGAAATCATATATAGTTTGGTATTGTATCTGTAAATGAAGTACAATTGAAATGAAGTTGTATGAAATGAAATGTAGTTGTATGAAATGGATTGAAGTTGTATGAAATGAAATGAAGTTGTATGATCTGAAATGAACTTGAAATGAAGTTGATTTGAACTTGCATTGAAATACAGTTGTATGAAATGAAATGAACTTTAATTGAAATAACATGAAATTAAATGAATTGAAATTGATTTGAAATAATTTGGTATAAAATTAATTTTTATGAAATGAAATAAAATGAAATGAACTTGACAAAAGTGACGTCACTCTCTTTAAACATAGCGAATATGGTAGGACAATTTGGTATATTCATAGCGAATGAAGCCTATCCAAATTCTTACATTTTCCACTGCCAGGGTTGCTTGTCCCGAACCAATCCCATTCGCTATGTTTAGCACGAATTAAATGAACTAATTCGCTATGTTCATAGCGAATGAAGCCGAGCCAAATTCTTACTTTCTCCACTGTCAAGGATGTATATCCCAAACAATCCATTCGTTATGAATATACCGAATCAGTTGAACATATCCGTTATGTATATGGAGAATGATGCTTATATCCATTTAAAACCAAGCAATATATATATACCGAAATTTACCAACATATAACACAATATAACATACACCAACTCCAACATTTACATACATAAACCAACTGCAATATACTTTCAAACCATCTTCAATAACATACACTGACTCCAACATTTACATACATATACCAGCATATAACATAATATATACCAACTCCAATATATACCAACATTTCAAAGTCATAATTCAAACAAATAATATAATACACATTCAAACTTAAATTCATATTCATCCCAATGTTCAAACCAATAATCATTTTCAATACTTTAATCAAGTATTACATTCAAAACAAGTTCAAACCTACAAGCATCCATTTAGGACCCCTCAACTACAACTTCAAAACATTAAATCAAAACTCCTATTTTTTTTCTTTTACTTATTTGGGACCTTTCAACTACTTTCTCTTTTTCTTTGCCCTTAGACTTGCTTTTCTTTACTACCTGCTCCTCAGTGACAACCGACCCTAATGGCCGCAGCTAAGATATCGTAATCTTGGACACTGCGTGCAATTAATGTACCCAACTCTGCAGCATTACATCGTCAATATTATTCTTTATTAAATCCATCACCTTGCGCAACTCGTCCGCCTATCAAAAAGATAATAACACGAAATTAGAAAAAAACAAAGTAGTTAACACATTCGGAATTAGTAAAAACATAAAACTTACCAAAGATGCTTGCTTTTGTTTGACCTTGCGGGAGGCAGGGTTTTGGACTCTGGGATGGGATTTGGATAGGAATCAGTCCATATAATCATTGCTACAGTCCCACAGGCTCGATACGGGTACCGACCGAGACTTCTCGGATAGAAGATGGTCTTGCCAGTTTTGTTGGTACCATTTTTGCATATCGAATTTGACCTTGTATCGAGATGCCTTGTCTACCCTATCATCCTTCAAGGGTGTCATGGGCTCGTGTGGTATGATTTGTAGCCAACCGACTTGTCTCAGGCATCTTTCTAGGTAATAGGGATTCCCCACATTAAAAAAACCATAATCCCGCTATACCATGATGCTTCGAGAAATGGATAAGCAGCCCAAGCATCTCGATAGGGTTCCCAAATGACCTACATAGAAACCATACATAATTGAATGTCAGAAAATATCAAAGTGAAAAGAAAACATTACAAACAATCCAAAGACTTACTTACATTACCAACAATCATTTCATACAACTACTCACGATAATTGATTAAGTTTTGAAATGCATTCTTCTGAGAGTCGGATTGTAATGACAAGCATGCAATCATTGGCATGGTTTTATTGAACTCCATGTCGATGCATCCGCCACCCCCTACGAGGTGATCATAGATCCATGACTGCAAAACACACATATTATGAATTTATTAAAAGAAAGGGGGGAAATTGATAAACATACATAACCGAAATATGAATTATATTATTAGTTACATGTATAAGAGAGAGGCAACCACTCATATTCCTCAAACCTGAGTGAGGTTCAAGGCCCAGCTGCCGATACACATGCGCCAGGATACCCATTCCCAAGCTAGTTTCCCCACCTTCTTCATGTCTCTAAGAACATGAAGGTAGAGCACGAAAATCTTGTTCTTTGACTTATCGGAAAAAATTGTGCACCCGATAATGTATTGTAAATAGGCCTTGGCACAATAGTCTTTGATTGCACTAGAGGCATTGGTGTCCTTCGCTCGTTCCTTGAAATTTGCAGTGACCCAATTCAATTGGACGACATCATGCTCGCCACATTCTTCTAGGGCAATGTCCTTGCACATGCCCAACGTCTCCACCACAAGCTCCACAACTGACGGGACCACTACATCCTCATCTTCCTCCTCAACTATGGGTTGTGGGTTATATAGAGATAATCCGACTAGAGGAATGCCCAAGATCGTTGATACGTCGTCGAGGGTGATTATCATCTCCCTGAATGGCATATGGAATGTTTTGGTCTCCGGATGCCACCTCTTGACGAGTGCATATACAAGGGCGTAGTCTATATAACGGTAGTTAAATGCTATAAGTCCGCCCAACTTAGCCTTTTAGACCCTCTTTTGTACACCTGGATAAAGATCACTGAATTCCCACTCCCTAATCTTCGTCCAATAATTAATGGATAATAAAAGCACCCACTCCACCTACAATATAAACAAAATATTTATCAAAGTAATGAATTATATGAAATATTAATGATTTAACTTTGTAGGAAAGTGTAATTATCATTAAACCGGTCCAAATACCGTAGGCCAGGTGATGCTTGATATGTTTTAATAGGTTCAGATCATCGGGGGCCCCGTAAGCCGTGGTAGAGATGCCTTCTTCAGACACCTTTTTCTTCTTGTTGTACGTTGTCGCAGTCTTGTGTGAAACGCTAAACGGGGTATTAGGTCGATGGGGTAACCCCCCTCAGATGGAGCAACATCCTCCTGCTCGACATGACCCTCCACCGCCTCTTGACCCTCCTCAGTCGCATTATGTCCCCACTACTCAACCTCAACGTCACCCTCCTACTTAATCTCATCCGCAACCGCAACCACAACCACAACCTCCTCGTCATGAACCGCAACCTCCTCAGGCATCTCCACCACTGTGGCATCCACCTCCATCACATCCGGGACAATGCCTACTAAGGGAGTAGGAGTCGCAGTAGACAGAGTATGGATCTCTTCTCGACACTTCCTTTCTAAGGCAGTCAACAGCTTCCGGTTCTTGTGAGAGTAGGATAGTAGGTTATCCATGGTAGACCTGCATTAAAACAATTAACACGATGATGAGTATAATTATATGTAGCATTTCACATAGAATTTATAAACTTAAGTCATTGTTTAAAACTTAAGTCATAAACATAATTAACGTATTGTAGTAAACATAATTCCTTAAGGATAAGTCATGTATTGTTGTAAATATAAGCCATGTATTGTGTTATACATAAGTCATGTATTATTGTAAACATAAGTCATGTAATTATGAACATTACTAAATTAGGGGTAAATACATCAATCATGTATATAGATCGTACTTTTATTATGAACAATCCACTTATATAGGTTTGGTCTCTCTTTAGAAATAAATTAGGGGTAAATATGAACCTCTATTCTTGTAAAAAAATTCTCATGTCTTGGTGGTTGAGGATGCCTGATAGAGATCACCAAAAGTTTGTGTATATCAACCTCACTTAATTCATTTTGTGAGATATTTAGAAAGCTATAAATAATTGTTTTTTATATAATATTCCAATGAAGACTGAATAATAAGTCTTGTATTTATGAAAATAAGTCATGTATTAACATATGTCATGTATTCTAATGAAGTCGGTAACATAAGTCATTAACACTATTCATGAACAAAGTCATTCGGCATAAATATGCCAAAATATGTTAGTTCATTCGACATAAATACACCGAGAGGAAGGTATGATGTCGAGGTGAATGTAGCGAATGGAAATTAGGTAAAAACTAGATTCATTCAGCATAAATATGTCGAAAAATGATAGTTCATTCGGGATAAATGTAACGAAT
The DNA here is from genome assembly GCA_949130495.1 of Sambucus nigra. Taxonomy (NCBI): domain Eukaryota; kingdom Viridiplantae; phylum Streptophyta; class Magnoliopsida; order Dipsacales; family Adoxaceae; genus Sambucus; species Sambucus nigra. The sequence goes on from OX422214.1 coordinate 585,401,224, forward strand.
GAAACCCTAAATAATAATAAAATTATTCGTGATGAACATATCGAATAAATAGAATCCATTCGGTATGTTCATAACGAATGAAACTCTAGTTGATTGCCTTCAATTTTTTCAACAATCCAGAAGAGGTTATAATCAAATAAGCAGGATGGTTCAGAAGAAAAAAAAACATGAATTTCAAATTTGTTAGATCAGTGGGCAACATTAAGCATTATCATTGTAGTCATATTAACCTTGGAATAGCAAATGCTCCAATCGATAGTTCAAATCCTTAGAGCAGCAGGATGGTTCGATCGTTTATGTTGAAGGAGAATGGGTAGTTCAAAAGGATACTCAAATGGTTCGATCGTTACTTAGAACAGCAGAATGGTTCGAGCTCTGTTTAATTGGTATATATATATATATATATATAAGTGGGTAGTTTAAAAATTTTGGTATTCAAATGGATAGTGTATTCAATGTAACAACTTGATGTTTAATCTTTAGTTGAAGGAGAATGGATTTGAATATGAAAGGTTTGGAAGTTGAAGATGAAAGGTTTGGATAGGGGTGTCAGTTATTTCTGAACTTTGAAATTTTCCGTTTTTCGATTCGAATTTTTTCAATTTTGGCACCATTTTTTAATTTTTCGATTTTCGAATTTTTCGATTCCAAATTTTCCGAAAAAAATTGGAATGGAATTGGAAATCATATATGGATTCCGAATTTTCGATTCGAGTTTTCCAATATCATGCCGATCCGATCCATCCAAAATATTTTTCGAAATAATAATATTTTTGTTTATTTTAATACATTTTTACTACCCTTATTTATATATAAAATTTATTATTTATTAGTTTAATCTTGACCCTCCATTTAAAACCATCTCAACCATTAATATATACCCATATATATTAACCTTCTACATCATACGTTATCGAAAGGCAACCTCCGGAATTATATTCAATTGTTATGCGAATTTAGATTCCAAGGATGATTTATATTAGGAAAATGCTAGGGAGACCCATTTCGTGGACACACTGCATTAAAAGCTTATACATTATTGTTTTGGGTCCCGCCAGGGCATCAAACAATGCAGTAAAAACTTGTACCTATTTTTGTCTTATTCACGGGTTCACGAAATGTATCCATAAAGTGGGTCTCCCTAACATTACTCTTTATATTAAGTTTTCCTCTTCTTTTTGTTCATTTTTTGTATTGAAATATTGATGCACAGGCTCTGCTACATCTGCTAACTATTCTTGCGTTTCCTTTTTTTTAGTAGGTAAATAGTAGCTTTTTTTCCATTTATATATCTTTGTAGTTTCTCAGTATCATAGTCAAGCCTTGATTGATCTTTCTCTAAAATGGTAAGAGATTCATAGCTTCGTAGTTTATTGCACTTCAAAAATGGTATGGGATGCATAGCCTTGTCATTCACATAGCTCCGTAGTTTATTGCATAGGTGATGAAAAGTGGAGTGTTTGATTTTTATTTTTATTTTAAAAATATCCTTTTCAAAAATGGCATTTCTGATATTTTCCGAAAATATTATAACTGATAATTCCGATTATTCCGATATTTTTACGAATAATAAAATTTTTGAAATTTCCGAATCAGCCATATAGGGAAAAAATGATTTTTCGATTTTTATTTTTTCCGAATTGGAAGGATTTTAAAATTCCGAAAATTTTGAATTTTTTTCCGAACACCCCCATTCCGATCCGATCCATTCGAAACACACCCCTAGGTTTGGAGGTTTGAATGTATAGAGAGATGAAGGGAAAGGGTGTAAATAATTTTTGTAACTTTATATATGTGGTGGCCCTAATATAGTATTTCAAAGTAACTACTAGAATTAAGTGGTATTTTGAAGTAAAAACAATGTTGTGATATTTTGAAATAAAAACAATATTATGGTAATTTGAAGCAAAAAAATGTAGTGGCCCTTGAAAACACCGCATTTTTAAACTAATGTCGATCCACTTTACGACCAACTGATTTTGAGAATGACACTCAAGGCTTATCTATAAGTAGTAATAGGAAGCAACATCTAAAATCCAAACCGATGTGGAGCTTTTAAAAAGCACTGCATTTTGGTCTTTGGGTAGGAATTGCTATTGGCGTACATAATCATTTTCTTCAACATTGCTTAAGGGCTTTTTGTTTCAATTATACTTTTTTGTTTAGCAAGTTGATTAATTTGTTTTTTGTTTTTTGTTTTTTAGATACATTTTGTGCTTTTGATCACAATAGTTTAAAAGAAAAATTACATAACAATACATGACTATTAAGTTAGGTATACTACATTAAAATATATTTGGTATATCCAATTCATAATTTAGGTGTATTATTACAATAAATTTGGTATTTCATGTTTTTGTATTTTAAAAGCGGTAATTTCGATAAATTGATTTTTAACATGTTTAAACTAAAACCAACCACAAATTTCAGAACGTTCGGTTTCAGTACGTTCGGTTTACGGTAATTAAAAATAATAAACATTGTCCAAAACGATAGGGTGCGGTAAAAACCCATATCGTAACCAACCCTAATTCAATACTAGCAACGAGGCCAACTACAAGACGAGAGAAACTAGCTACTAGGCTCAGTCCATAGGAATGCCAACTAGCTGCTAGGAATCTAGGAGAGAGCGCAAAGAGCTTTAAGAGGAAAATAAAACTTCGGTTTTTTACTAAAACATCTTCACATCAGGGACCTAGGCCTAAATGCCTCTGAAGTGCAAAAAAGTATTACCATGAGTGTGTGTGCGTGCACGCCCGCGTGTCTTTACACGCGCTTCAAATTTAGAAGATGGGCAACTATGGGAGGAAAATTGGCCTACATGGTTCTGTTATCTGCTTTGTACTGATCAGTTATATTGAAGCTCTCAACACTTCATGCTAATACACGATTGAAAAAAAAAATTGTAGATTGTTAAATTTGTTGTTATAAGATACTGAAACTTTCAAGGGAAAGGCACAAATATGGACGTCACCAACATCGTAATGTTTAAATAGAGTTAAGGATGCAAGATACACGCAAAGACTTGAGAGACTGAGAGAGATTTATTAATAAAACAGAAAGCAACTATAGGAGCTTTATATTTCAATTAAAATACATTACATTCAGAATGATGCTCTAATGAAACACATGGCAATTCGGGTTAGTCGTGTCATTTTCGGGTCGCGTTGATTTTTATTTGAGTATAAGTTTTGGGTACTCTTAAATCTATACAATATAATCGTGTCAATTTCGGGTCATTTCGGATTATTACCATAAACGGGTTATCGTGTCAAAAATTGTCACACCATCCAACACTGCTTACTCGCAGCAAGCCCAACATTAGGCCTGCTAAAACCTCCTCCCTATCGGGCAAGGGCGGATCCAGGATTCATAAGAGGGGTGGGCTAATATTTTTGAGTTAGTTGATTAGGCACCTCCCTATTAGAAATATATATATTTATTCGTTAACAATATAATTTTTTTTTCAATTATCATCATATGAGGATTTATATTCTTTGCAAATGCTGACCAAAAAAATATAACTTCTACTCTTTGTACTTAATCTAAAGTCATATTATATATTTTTAAATACTACATTATAGATTTCGTTATTATTTTAAACCTATTACATATAAATAGATATTAAACGTGAGGATCAAATCGCTTGAGAGACAATTTGTTTTCTTACTAGTTTTGGCATTAACCTATAGGATAATGAACAACTCAATGCCATTACAAATACTCTCCCACACGGATAGGACATAAAAAAAACTGAGAAATAATCTCACTTATAAAAAGGAAACACCACTTTAACCATTGACTAACTCCGTGTTACCTCCAATTGGGTAGGCTACACTAATAGAAAGGGATACATAACTAATACACCATGAGGTGAAGTCCAAAATTTGCCCTCCCAGGGCTGGATCCGCCTTTGCTATCGGCTTAGCAAGTTTTGACGCCGAAGAACCCTTTGCGCAAAAAATTCATGGCTTCCTTATGGGCATGCTGTAAGAGAAGAAGCAAGCTTTAATGAGGGTGGGTAATTTTTTGAACAGGGTAGTTCTCTCTATATATATACGTATAAATATATTGTAGATATTTTAAAACTAAGAATAGTACCTATGATTTCTTTGCACGGCGTTTTTCTTCAAAGCTCTTAAATTTTTTACCTCATAGCTGAGAAAAAAGGAAAATCAATGATTAATTTTCCAAATAAGACAAACATGGAAAAATGCTGGATACAAGTAATCAATGAGTAACATTTACTGTGATGTAGATTTCTAATAAAAGCACAAAACACAATATTATTTTTGTCGACAAGTACTAACATTTGAATATGAAAGTCACTCTTTCCACAGAACCCAAAAATCTTATATTTTAGGCCCTTTATATATATATATATATTAGCCTTAAAAAAAATCACCTGTTGAATTCAAAAAACAAAAGGGTTTAATTGTCAAATTTAAATACCCACATATTCACCACTTTATCTCTTATAAAAGAAAAATACCTGTTGAGATAATCTAACTTTGCCTTCTTCATCAGGCTGCTCTTTGTGTTGCCAATACTGCTTCCAGGTCCACCTACAGAGACATGTATAAGTAAGAAAACTAGAAGAGCAATTTTTTTTTTCTATTCATATGTAAATTAGAAGACAAATTCAAAATACATCCACTTCAGTATATTAATCTATGCAAGGTGATAGACCAATTTAAAAGGGTACCTCCATAAAAGCTTCTTTTACAGCTGGAAGGTGGAACCTTTGTGCACAACTGTACTTGCCGACTTTGTTTCCCTAGAAATTTAAGAATTTGGTAAAAATATACATAAAAGAACTCAGTCCGTTTAGTTCCGGGTAAAATATGTTTCAACGCAGTGTATATAATACGGTGAAATACGTTTTCACCTATTTAAAATTAAATTTTACTTTAAATAGGTGAAAACGTAATTCACCATATTACTTTTTACCGCTTTGAAACATATTTTACCTCGAACGAAACAGTCTCCCCCACACCATTTGGTAAGTTAAAGATACAACTAGAATGCATTTGTGGCACAAAGTGTAAGTAGCATCTACTATATAAAGAACAGATTGTTTATATACACCAGGCAAGAGTCATTTTACCAGAGACATATGACTGGATAAAAAGTAGTAAATAGGTTCTCAACATATTTTCATGGATAATAATTTTTTTTTTCCTTTTTGATGTATCTAATAAGGATGCTAAATTTCCTTTCATCAACGTAAACAAAGATGGTATCATCTCCAAATTGGTTGCTAAATCCTTTTTAGTGTATCTAATAAAATTGCTAAATCCTCCTTAGTGTATAACCAATATTGCCAATTTCCTTTTGAATGTATCTATAGTACAACCCAAGCAGATCTACAAAAATCTAGTTACTCAAGTGTCTAATCCAAAACCCTAATTTAAATAAAATTTAAACCATTGCCTACTAACATACTACGTATCGGGCACAATAGCGTACCACATACCTGGCCCTTATCACGCACCAAACCAATCCGCACTCCAAGTAGCATTCAGTATAACTCCTTAAAAAAACAAGAACTTCGTCCGCAATATCCTTTGCATCTTCTAAAAAGTGACACTCATCTTGATGTAAATTGGAAGGTCATAATCGTCTTTTATCAGATTTGATTCCCTTGTATTTTTCCTTTTATTACTTTCGCCATTTTTATTATATTACTTTTACTATTTTTATTAGTAATTAGAGATGGAATTTAGGGTCATTTTAGTACTTTCTATCATAATGATACTCTAGACCATGTTTGTCATAGAGGGGACCATTCTTATGATTCCGGAATATTCTCTTTAATGGTAGGAAATATGCCTCTAAAACCTTCTCTCTGGACCTATGTTTTAAAAATCACTCGCGACTTACACCTCGAGGCGAATCACTAAAAAATCACCTTAAGGCTTAAGCCTCAATGTCAAATTTGAGGCTTACGCATCGATGCGCCTCACGCCCCGTAACATTGAAGGTAAAAATAACGTTCTTCTTCCATCAAGAACTCTGTTTTTTCTTTTGTTATTTTAATATATATCGATAATTGGTATATATGTAGATAATTTGAAGATAGTGTAACAACTTTGTTATAATTCTACTAAATTACAGAGTCTGTTTTTTTTTAAGTATAAATGATCCGTGTTTTTCTATCAAATACACTGTTTTTTTAATGTTTAACTTCTTCATTTTTCTAAAATTGCACTTAACTTTAAAGAATTGTTGTTTTAATATACTAACTCCTACTCTTTTTTCCTTTTTTTTGTTTTGAAACTGCACTTAACTTATATCTAAATGAAACTAAAGAAAATGATTTCGTCAATTTGATTTTGCATTGATAAATTTATTGTCATATTATAAAATAATCAATATGTGAATGAAACTAAAAAAAATAATTTTTCAATTTGATTTTGCATTGATTAATATATTGTCATATTATAAAATTAACAATATGTAAATGAAAAAAAAATGATTTTACATTGATTACTTTCTAGTCATATTGTAAAATAACCACTATTTTAAAATTGATTTTATCAAATTTTTTTTTTTTTTAAAAAGTAGCTCGGAGGACAAAAAAATGTTAAACTATATGAGAAAGTTCTCAAAGATATTTTTTTGTAATTTTATTTTATATTTCTTTCTTACTTTACTTTTTATGACTTTATTAATATTATTTTTGGGTGAGGCTTACACCTCAATATGCCTCGCCTCACCCCTTTTTAAACATTACTGGACTTTAATAAAACTACCATATTTTGAGAATGAGATGACACAGAGACTCTTAATTTCCAAGTTATTGTTGTGTAGTTTAACGTTTCCATGAATCACATTAATTGGTACCAACATTCGTTCCCGATGTGGTCAGCGTTAACCCCGCCACCCGTGGTTAAGAGGCACCAACCCTATCTTCAATCCCAAATCCAATCTGTGAATCCCGTCAGGCCCCACTCTTCACCGACCTTCCACACACCAAGCCGGAGCAGTGCGACCTCCACCGAACCACTGCCATGCCGGAATCTCTACCCCACCACTCACCAGCAGGTAAAAACCTCACAAAAAACCAGATCCGGTCACTATTTGGCTTCACTGACCCTCCCTACTGCTCGCCTACTCCTGGTGAACCTTACCAGCGTCGAACAAAGGCAAGCACCCATCACCAAAGCCTCCCGACACTCAAACACCACCCGAAACCTCGAAGCATTGTCACAGCAGCTAAAACAAACCTCGAGGCATCATCACAGCAACTAAAACAAACCTCGAGGCATCGTCACAGCAGCTAAGACAAACCGGAAACTCCCGATCCAGGCGGCCCCACTGTCGTCCAGCCACCCCTCCTGGGTCACCAACCTCGGTGGATCATCGCCGTCATGTTGCGAACCCTACCAGATCTCCGGTTGGGTCGTTCGGGATAGTCAAATAGCAATGTGCATGCCCTAATTTCTGATATTTATTTTCAAATACAGCCACGTCCTGTTGCAAGTACTACTCTACCTCTCCCCTTGGGCTCCAAACTTACCCCTCTAGCCCCCAAAGTTTCCAACCACCTTCAAAAATTTTCAAATCAGCCCCTGAATTTTTAAACAGCAGCCCATTGTTGAAAATCACATCTCTAATAGCAACATGGCCCCCTCTTACCCCCCATTGGGAAGATTTTCACACTTTGTCAGAGGCAAGAGACGCAGGGACGTAGCTAGGAATTCTTGTTAATGGGGGCTAATTCAGCGGTGATTTCCGGGGGTTCGGGGTGGGAGCCCCCGAGCTGAATTTTTTGAGGTTATTTTTGAGTATTTGACAAAAATAACGTAATTTATTTAATCTAATGAAAGAAGAAATAATATTTAAATGAACATTTCGGCCCCAAATTTAAACCAACAATATCCTTAATTATCCCCTAAAATTAGCCCTAAAATAAAAACTAGCAACAACTTTAAAGAAAGCTCGAACAAACATTAACATGAATTAACTATTAAAACACAAAATTCAACCATAAAAATTTCAGCCCCAAAATTCAACCATAAAATTAAGCAACTTTATCCCTAAAATTCAACACTAAAATTTCAGCCCTAAAATTAAACCTCAAAATTTCAGCAATCAATATGAAATTAATACACCAATTAATAAGCAATAAATTTCAGCAATTAATAAATTTCAGCAATCATATAATAACTGTTAAAACACAAAATTCAACCATAAAAAATTCAGCCCTAAAATTCAACAATTTTATCCCTAAAATTCAACCATAAATTTTAGCAATAATTTTCAACAATTTTATCCCTAAAATACACCAATTAATAAGCAATAAATTTCACCAATTTTATCCCTAAAATACACCAATTAATAAATTTCAGCAGTCATAGAATAATATTTATATATAGAAAATTAAATAATTAAGTTAAAATCTTACAAATGCCGCTACTCTTAAATTTCAGCAATCATAGCCGCTACTTGTTTGTTACTGCTTGCTTCAACTAAAAATGAGAAGAATGCTTACTAATTTAATGGAAACTAATGGAAGAATAATGGAGTGGGGATAAGTTATTGAGAGAAGAAGAGAATGGAACTAGAAAGAAAAAGGGAAAGGCTGAAAACGGTGTGGGTTTTTGTCAAAGTGGGTATTTTGTTTCAAATAGGGTTTTAAGTTCAAGGTTTAAGGTATTAACAGTGCCCTACTTTTTATAAAAACTCAATTTTTACCTACAAAAATAATTTTTTTTTTTTAAAACATGGGGGCTTGAGCCCCCACCTGGCTCCGTCCCTGGGGACGTACACAGTAGTGGAGCAGTACATCCGCAACACCACTCATTGGGATCGTGAACCCCAACATTACAGTTTGGGTTTGAATTCCGTATCCTGGTACGAGGGCGCGTATAAATGGTTGAGTCTGCTCGGTTGATAGGCCGAGCGTGACACTTGGGTTCAAGAGTGGGAGGAAACATTGGTCATGCTTCGTAGACATTTACTTATAGGTGAGACTTCTCGCGTAGGGACGTGTGGCCTTGTTTCTATTGCTTTAGCCAACCGTTGATCCTCAACTTTTATTGCCCCAACCAGCATTCCTAGGCCATTGGTGGCCAATGAGGAGCCTCCAGAATATTAAGGATTTCTTCGACATATTTGTCAAAGATTGTTGGGTTACCCGTATCCCCTCTTCATTGAGGAGGATACGCAGTCCAGCATCCAGGATTTCTTCAATATATTCACCGAGCATTGTTTGGGGACTCGTACTCAATTTTGCGATACGAGGTCATATAGTGTCGGTGATTTCTTTATTCTTTTTGAGCATGAATAGGATTCCTCTCAGGTTAATTTTTTAATTGTTTGCTTAAAAGGGCAGCCTGAGATTACATCAGTTTACGTGACCAAGCATATGTGGATCTTGTTTGAGACGTTTTTTAGTTTTTCTTTGATTGGGTGCTTCGACATTCAAAGTTAGTTGTGTAGATTTGTGTTCCAGCTAGTGTGGGGAATCATTGCCCCCTACGGACAAATTGGTGTGGTGGTTCTCATCGTACGGACAAGTTCGAGTTATTTTTTTTTTGGGGGGGGGTTGACTTTTGGGAGGCCAGCGTTTATTCTTTGGCTACCATGTACGTTGGGTGTTTTTATAAGACAGCTTCCCACTCAAGCGGGAGAGTCCACGGGCAATCGTTTTGCTCCGGCACTGCAATCCTCTCAATCTGAATCAGAAGGGAATGTAGGGTCATTTTAGTATTGTACAATTTATTCTCTTTGTATTTTTCCTTGTCTCATTTTTTTTCTATTTTATACGTAATTTAGAGGGAATGTAGGGTCATTTTAGTACTTTATGCAATAAGGATACTCTCACGGAGGGGAACATCTTTATTGATGTTAACATCACACAGATGCGAGAATATTCCCTGTAGTGATAGGAAATATGCCCTCTAGAGTCTATAAATATTGTACACCCCATTTGAGGTAAAGCATTTCATTACTAATATATTTTGAGAATGAGATGAGAAAAGAGTCCCTTTAATTTAAGTTGTTTGTTTAATTTAACGCTTCGCAAATCACAATACATCTACCAAACCGTTTTTAAATCTTTAGGTGTTCACGCCATTTTGAGCACCACTAATGCCCAAGTGTATATTTGGACCCTTCAATCAGCACATACCAGGAAACACTATGGGAAGTGGCCCCAAGAGGACTTGACTCGTGACGTCTAGGTGGTGAGGTAAGAGCCCATGCCGCCAACTTATTCACAACCTTATTAACCTTCCTCCCACTTGTTATTTTATGAAGTAATTTAGAATTATTATCACATGTTAGAGGTATGTGATAATAATTCTCTAACTCAACTTATTCACGTAAATCTACTTTTTTCTAACATGTTAGAGCGTAGATTAGTCTTTCTAGTTTCTAATCGGTTATATAATATGTTGCTCCTGTTTCTTCCTTCATGTCCAAAACCCTGCTCTATAAACTATAGCTGGACCTAAATAGTGTTTTATAAAGCTTTCCTAACTAGCATCTCAGTTAGAATGATAAGAGCATGAAAAAAATCAGGGAAGACTCAACCACGTCCTCAAGAACTATACATGAGAGGGTCACGTAAATAAATTGAAACACAAAGTACAGCTCACATGATTTTCTAGAAGATGAATGAAGAACTTACTAGCATCTTCCTTTTTATATAGTTGCTTAATTCGATCAAGTGACTTCTCCTGAGCCGCCTCCACATCCTTTAACTTTTCCTGGAGATTATAATCAACTCATTTGTAATGGTTCAAATACTAATATCAAATGCAATGAAAATTATTAGCAATCAATAAGAATACTATATGATTAAGATGTTGACCAACACAATCCATAAGGCCCAATTTGATTCTTAGGAGGTCAGATAGGATAATTTTCTTACCCCGTGTTTGGTGTAAGATGGGATGAGATTTAAAATGCAGTCACTTATCCTCAGTGAGCATCACATCCTATGTTTTGGGATAAAACTATCATACCTCCTAGGTAAGATTCCTTAATTATGTTGGGAAGGGATAACTCATATCCACCCCTTTTATGTTCAACTGTCTGGCATTTTTATATAGCGCATCAAACAGGGAGTAAGTTGATAACGTTTCCACTTCTTGAGTAATCAAGAAGTACATAATGTAACAAGTGGCAAACATCAGATAAAAAGGGGGGGGGGGGGGGGGGGGAAGAAGATTAGTCACCTCATAAAATTGTCTCCAACTAAAAGTGACATTGTTTTCCTTCATCCTCTGAACCACGAGACTGGCGCTCTTAGCACCAAATTGCAATTCATAAAATTTCTTCCAGAATTTATCAGTCACTGGGCTAAGATCTCTTCCCTACAGTAACCAAACAAAACATGTGACTCAATACTCCTTAGATACGACCAAGACACATCCCTTTATGTAATTATTGTAATAAAAAAATTTAACTAAATTAAAAAACTTCGTACCACGGTTGAATTCTCGACATGTAGCAATTGATCAACAGTGCAATGAGGTAAAATGCGCTCGAGAAGATGTTCTGCTGTGTCTCCAACATCGCCAAGATACCTAACGTTATCTATAGCAGTCTGAACAGCAAGATCAACCAAAGAAGGAACTTTTTTCTTCACCATTAATTTTCTATCACGAATGTTCAAGTGCTCTGATCTCATCTCAGCTGAGTACACACCTCTGAGTAGTGGTAACAACAAAACGCAATCAAATGTCACATTCAATTTAAGAACTACATACACATTGATGTAACCACCCAACAAATTTCTAAAATTTGCTCCACTAACTTGAGTAGAATTAAGACAAAGAATCCATCAAACTCAAACTTGTATTAACTTAAATTTCAAAACATTACTCCTAAATGCAATTTCCATATTAATGTGCAACATGATTTAAAGAAAATTCCGAAATGTATTTGCAAGAATGACCAGTATAAATAAAAACACGTTTAGTTTCATATGTTATGTAGTTGAGAAGACATGAAATTGCTAAAGAAACAAATGAAAACAACATCCTTACTGACCAAATGTTCTAATTTTCTGTTCAAACAAGTTACAGTTTCTAGATTTCACATAGCCACTTTAGAATTCACTCAAAAAATATGAAATTGAATCTTGTGGGAAAAAAAAATAATCCCACTAAAATCAATCATAAGGTGAAAAGAAAAAAAGCGAAATTGAAATAACGTCCTCATTAGTTTTTTAGAATGACACGTGTCCCATATTTCTTACAAAAGGACCAACAACTACAAATATTTTTTTTCAAGTACCGCACACAGTGTTTTATATTAACAAGGACCACTCATAAAAACTAGGGCAATTTACATTTAGGTCCTTGGTAACAATTTTTAAACTTTTTAAGGATAATTTACAATTAGGTCCACTTGTTATGCCACTAGCGTGGACTTGTACAAGAAGAGAATTAGTGGACCTAAGTGTTTAAAATTTGTCAAAATTCCTTTAGTGTTTAAAATTTGTTTGTGAGGGACCTAAGAGCACTTTCTCCTAAAAACTATTAGAAATGGGGGGCTCAAGCAAGACTAAGAGCATCAGTAATGGTGGGAAACGGATGAAATTTATTTTACGCCTATCAGGAAGTCTGCTTTATCACAATGGTGATAAAACACAACTTGTAAATATAGTTCCTACGAACAACTGTTGTTCGTAGGAAATAAAAACAATGTTTCTTACGAACAACAGAAGTTCGGAGGAATTATTAATAACATAAGTTCGTGGGAACTCATATTATACTTTCTACGAACTTCTTTTCTTCGTTGTAATTCCTACGAACTTCAGAAGTTCGTAGGAAGTGTTTACAAATTCTGCAACCAATTTGTAACTTTAGAGAACGACTACAGAATGACTTAGAGAATTTTTTGTAAACTGTCCACCATTACAGATCAAGTTTAAGGGTTCTGTAAAACTACAAATTTCTTTGGCATTATGCATCCCCATTGTGGATGCTCTAAATGGCCCAATATTTCGCAATCTTTTTCGAACCTTCTACTCCCTTAATTTATGGGGCATATACCAAATAGTCCATCGAATATTTTTTAATACACGTTTAGTCCATACCTTTTTATTTTGTTCATAAAATTCCCTCACCACATAAAAACACTCAAACAAAAAAGCACTGATGAGAGTTGTCAACGGGGGTACCGCTAGCACGGACCTTTAAGAATAAAAGAATATTAGTTAAATGGGTGTTTAAGGGACTTTTTAAAACAAAATAAAAATGGTCGGACTAAATGTGTATTAAAAATATTTGAGGGACTTATTAATAATTGATCCAATTTATTTGCTCATCCATAGATGGCAAATAAAGTTTGAGAACATAGACTCTATAATCAATTTAAACCCTTAAACCATGTTACCAGAAAAAAAAAATGGAGCCTTTAAATATAAGATATCAAAAAAGAACCAAACAATCAAATAGAACCACAAAAAAAAAAGCTAATCCCATACAAATATTATTATTATTATTATTATTATTTTTTGATAAGTAATCCCATACAATTACTATTATTATTATGAAAAACAGATCCAATAAACTTAAAGCAAATAGTTAAAAAAAATTAAAGGGCTAAGATACCTGTGAGAAAACAATGGATCTGACGGGGAAAAACCCAGAAACACGCGATTAGGATTTTAGAGAGATGTTATTGTCATCGGAAAATGAGGTGGCCAGCCGGAGATAAGATCATCAACGGAGCTTAATTGATGATCATTTGTGTATCTCTACTAGTTAAAACGAGCATAAAACTACTGTTGCTCGCTCGTATATCCATTCCTATTTATTCATAACCATCTCTCTATCATAAAAACACATGAAGCTCTTGTAGCTGAATGGGTGCTATTAGGTTCCAACTCGGCTCTCTAGTTTCCCCCACCCCATCAATGGATCCTAAACGACTTAAACCCCTTGGTTTCCTCGACATACCCTCAACTATAGGTATGGGATTTTTAATAAATATACTAGCATGCAGGCCACGCGATGCGTGGCTGAATTTATCTAAACTGTATACATAATAGACTATCAAAAACCCAATTCTTAAATCATGATTTACAATTTAAAAATACTCAAATCATACTTAAAGGTATGAGGCATTGAGATCTAACCTATGCGAAAAAATGAAAGCAAATTTCAGATTTGTTGACACAAAAGTGCAAATTGATATTCAACAATAAAAATCATTGAAAAGAAAAAACGAAACCTAACAACCTAGTTCCAAAAATACAAAATAAAATGAAATGCAAATCCAAACTATAGAGAACAATATGAAAAAACCCAACAACACATGTAAAGTATCATTCTATCAAAGCATATAAATATGGTGGCAGACATATAACAGGTAATTCAGGATGAATAAAGCCTAAAAGAATCCACGGTATGCCATGATATAAATCAATCGTCTATGTAAGAAAATATCTTGACTTTTAAATAACAAAATTTCCAAAATTCATCAATCCCAATCATAGAATCCTAAAATAAATTAGGACTCAGAAATTTCACACCATATGAAAATATAAATGAAAAAAGATATCGAAAATGAAAATGGAATTGCACATGGGATAAAATGAGATTCGACTGTTGAGAAATATATATCCAAAGCAGTGCAGTGCAATGAATATTAGTGTAATTCGTTCATAAATTTTTGGAAAGAAAACCTAAATCTCATAGCACTGCCCTCATACCATTTCTAAATCCATGTGGAAAAAAAAGGTCTAAGTTGATTCATACGTAACATATGACAATGTTATTCTACAGTATCCATTACACGATATTAGAACTCAACAAACTAACTGATTGATACCCACTTCACTTCAGATACACCTCTCCTTCTACGACTTACCCTACCCGTGTGACTTCACCTTGCCAAACTAACGACCCATTGCTTGAAACCGTTAATTTCGTACGAACTCCAAGTCGGTTTGAGGGCAGAGAGTTAGGCGGCCTTGGGAGTCATTTTATAAGAGACACGGGATGATATAAACCGACTTGGAGTTGTAGAGATGAGGGAGCGATTCTATGGGTTTTCGCACATTGTCAGATAGGGTAACAATTTTAAAAACGACACAAAAAAAAAACGATACGGAATAATACGAAATTAATTCAAAATTGACACGATGTTTCGTGTTCATGTCGTGTTTTTTTTACACGAAGTCATGTTCGTTTCTTAATTATGAGTCGTGTCGTGTCGTGTCGTGTTATGGTGTTACCGTATTTTTTAGACCTGAAATTTAAGAAATTATGGTTGTCGTGTCGTGCCGTGTTATTTTTTATTCGGGTCGTGTTAGTGTCAGCTAAAAAAAATACGAATTCGTGTCGCGTTCGTGTCCGAAAAAACCTTGTCGTGTCATGTCGGACCGAAATACGATCCGTTGACCCGAATTACCACCCCAATTGTGAGAGGAATTGGGAATGGTAAAAGACATGTGATATTTAATGGGGGAGAGATATATGGATTCATATTCTCCTTCATAGTTCCACGTGAAAGGTTTAACACCTGAATAAGAAATGAGAGGAGAGAGAATAAGTGTCTTAATGATATTTAATGTATTTGTCAAGTGTCACGATTTGACTCTATAATTTTTATATAGTTATATAGATTTCAAATGTTGTTGTGTAAACAATAGTTCGTGTTAAAGAGATATATACTAAATAGTCCTTCAAATTTTTTTTAATACACGTTTAGTTCAAATTTTTTTTTTTACACACCAATATATCTTTCACCATGCCAAAAATGTTTTATAATGTCGCTGGCGCGGACCTTTAAAGATAAGAGAATGAGGGACTTTTTGGTACAAAATAAAAGGATTGGACTAAATGTGTATTAAAAAATGTTTGAGGGGCTTTTTGGTATTTGATCCTTTATTGATTAGGTAAATAATTTTTATTTTTATCTTTAGCATAAATTTTTTAATGTTCACTTCAACATCTTTTGAATATTACATGGTTTATTTACATTTATTTTTTTATTTTTTATGTTTGTTTTCGGTTCATTATATGTGCACACCAGTTTAAGCCAAACTAATATGATGTAGGGGGAGATTTGTTGAGTGCTTCTATTGATATCTGGATTTACATGTTGTTTGATTATATTTGTTTCAAATTGGTATCAAATAATTGCCCACAAGTTTCAAATGATACTAATTTATATTTCTAATAAAAAGAAATAATTTGAAACTTGTGGGCAATTATTTGATACCAATTTGAAACAAATATAATCAAACAACATGTAAATCCAGATATCAATAAAAGTACTCAACAAATCTCCCCCTACATCACATATATTTCTCCCCATTTTTGTCTCGAATAGAAAATCCGGTGAAAGATAAACCAATTTGAAATATCTAGCATGAGAATATGATACCAATAGAGAATCAAGTTGATACCAATTTTAAAAAACTAAAAATGCTAGATAAACATGAAACAACCAGCTAAATATGATCAAGCAATGATAAATCAGTAGCTAGTAAACCAAGGAATCACACAAAGAATATACCAATCAAATCAAGTGTGATAAATGGACTCATATGCAAAATACCAATTTGGAACATAAAAGAACCTGCATATAAACCAAACAGTCCAGAAATGTTTCCCGCAGTACCAAAAATATACCAAATTGAACCTGAGGACTGCAAACCAATTAGAAGATATTTTTTATTCTGTCGTTCGAACGAGCCAGGGACATCGCTCAAATGAGATGAGGATATCGCTCGAACGAAGTACAGAAGTCGTTCGCACGAGATGAGTTATCGTTTGAACGACTTCGCGCGACCTGCCAAAAAATTTCAGATTCCTAGAAAAATTTTATAATATTGCCTAGTGAAAAAATTTCCACAAAAAGATTCCAGGAAGGGCCTGACAGATGTAAAACAGTGCTAAAACAGTAGGCTTTTCGCACAAACGTAAAAACTCATAAAAACTAAAAATGTGAGTTACATGCAAACATAGTACCGATGTGCTCAAACATGGACATGAAATGAGTGGGCGTGAAACTACAACTAATGAGTCACAATTTCAACACATCGAAACGATCAAGAAGCTATAATTGATAGCTATAAATCATCAAACTTTATAATAGCCATATGACAATTAAAGAGTGAGCTTAATGAACTAAACATACTACATGCACACAAATCCAGAATTTTGACGATTCTACAAACCATAGCGTCAAATTGTAATGTTTCAACATTAGGATTAGATGTGCAAACCCGTTTAAATTTTCTCCAACCAAACTCCCTCATATATATATAGTTTTTCAAGTTCTTTTGAGGTTTCTAGTATTCTCAACTTAGAGAAAATCTTATTGGATCTTTTCTTAGTATTTTTCTTTTTCTTTTGGGCTCTTTTAAACGGTGGCTTTCACGACGAGTTAATTTTGAACTCTCGTAGCCCTTTCCCGTGAATCACTCATCATTTTTACCAATTTTAAATCCTCGTGATAAACGGTTATTACATGCACACTTCTCCTTAAGTTTACTTATGCATAGATGACAAGATTGAGATAAGAATGCCTCGCCAAATTCAAATATGCAAAAGAAGTCAAACATTCATATAAACTCGTGCATGTGTGCAATGTTGGCATATATACAAAGTCGAATCAAAATGCATATCAACTTCGAAACAACCCCATATAAACAATGGTTAAGATCATTCTAAGTATCGATAATAATGACTAAATGTCCTACCCGCATGGATAATGGAACGTTGGGGGGGTCCAAGCACACCAATATGCCACATCAAACATGTAAACTCAAAAAACAAAAACTGAAAATCTTTTTGGCTTTTCAAACATATTTTTACTCAAAGAAAAGCAAAATCTTTTTGAATATTCAAAAGTTTTCTCAAAAACAAAATCTTTTTGTATTTTTCAATAAGACTCAAACAAATGAAAAACTATAATACAAAATGATACACATGTCATAATACTAGGAATGAATATATCGTGACGCAAACTAGCATATGACAAACATGACAACACTATCATCCTTTAGATTTAGCATGGGAAGAATCAAGTACACCCAAACGAGAATCATGAAGTTTAATTCCTAAAGCCACTAAATCCGATTTCCTAACCCAAGTAGGTGTAAAACGACGCATGGGGGTTTGGGTAACCGGGGCAACTTTATTCTTAAACTTCCTAGGAACTTTTCTAAGGTTGTAACAGTAACGCCTAAGGTGACCTTTCCTACCACAAAATGTGCAAGTGTAGTGGTGGTGGGAATGATTACCTTTATGTGGACCTTTTCTAACCATCCTAGAGTTTCTCACACGTGTGGGGGGAATGGGAACAACTCTCTCACCAAAACCTATACCTCCCCTATCTTCCTTAATTTGGACGGGGCCTAGGATCTTATCTAACTTCTCCAACCTAGTTTCCAAATCAAACTTGACTCTAGATGAGTCTATCAATCTCTCCTCCAACTCGTGAATCCTAGACTCGAGCAAACGCCTAGGTACCTCAAACTCTAAAATCTCCTTTTTCGAGGACTCCATCAAACCACGGAGATTATCTCTCTCTTTCTCCACAAACTCTAATTTCTCCCAAACTTCTTCTCTCGTGCCCTAAGATCCTCAATCAAACTATCATTATTTTCTATGGCACGCTCATTTAACTTAGATTGCAATTTTGAGTTAGCCTTTTTCACCTTCACCGTTTCGGCATACAACTCATTAAACGCATTTTGCAACTCTTTCACATATACCTCCTCCTCGCCACTCTCTTCACCCTCACTAACATGGGATTCACTCAAAATCTCCTCGTAAGTGTCATTCACATGAGTAGTATCGTCGTCGCTCACATGACATGCCATAAACGCAATAAAGTTACGCTCAATGGGGGAACTATCTCCCTCTTCCGCTTCATTATCACTTAAGGTGGCATTATAGACAACGGGTTGCTTGCCCTCTTTCTTAAGTCTACTGGGACACTCCTTAACCTTGTGACCGTACCCCTCACACCCAAAAAACTTATTCGACTCATCTCTCTTAGGCTTCTCAAACTTATCCTTAGAGGAGGGATCTACTTTGTTGTTCTTGAATTTTTCAAATTTCTTGGCATCTTTCGATTGCTTTTGGAACTTAATAAATTTTTTAAATTTCTTTGCCAAAAAATTAACATCCTCAAAATCGGAATCGGAATCCGAAACTTTAATTTCCTCCTTCCGGGTTTTCAAAGCAATACCCTTTTCTTTCTTAGGCACTTGCTTGGAGGTAATCATGTCGATTTCATAGGTTTGTAAGTCACCTACAACCTCTTCTAGTTTCTTGACTCTAACCTACCCAAGGAGTTTAAAATGGTCACTTTCGCATCAAACCTGCTAGGCAACGACCTAAGGATTTTCTTAATGACACGATTGTCGGGAATTTTCTCACCTAGGTTAAACGACGAGTTGACAATATTGGATAACATAGCATAAAACTCATTAAAGGTCTCACTCTCTAACATCCTAATGGTCTCAAACTGTGTAGTGAGATTTTGAAGTTTTAACGCCCTAACCGTGCTAGTGCCCTCATGAGTGAGTGCCAAAATATCCCAAGACTCTTTTGATTTTTCACAAGTCATAATTCTATTATATTCTTCCTGTGTGACATGTGAAGAAATAACGTGTAGACCTTTAGAATTCTATTGTGCAAGTCTTTGTTCAGTTTCGGTCCATGACTCAACAGGCTTTAAACTAGTGACCTCACCTACAATAATGACAGGGGATGTCCAACCTTTCTCAACTGCAAGCCAAACATGCTCATCAATAGATTTTAAAGCACATCTCATTATCATCTTCCAATAAGTGTAATTAGTGCCATCAATAACACGAGTTCGAGAAAATTCATTATATCCAGAATTCATCTTTGAAAACACACGGGATCACAAAACAAATAAAAATGTTTTCTAGCTCTGATACCAATTTGAGAATCGTGTGAGTGGCCCAATATGTGTGTTTGAAACAAAACCAATTTTTCTCCGAAAAAGATCTAACTTTTAAATGTGCACCAAACCAAGTTCCAAGTTGTGAAAAACCCAATTCTTACTTTAAACTAATTTTATCTTGATTAAGCCTAAACATACATCTAGTGATTAAAGCAAGTAAATTAAAATAAAAAATACTCACAACGCTGGATGTACGAGAAAAAAACCCAAAAGGAGAAAACAACATCGGACGGCCCAAGCCAGACAATCACTATGAATAATGGTTTTACAAAGACAGATTAGCCTTACACTAAGACTCGATCCCCACGGGTCTTGATGCTCCTTCTGATCTTCAACCGTTCTTCAATAGTGCCCATGCAAAAATTTCATCTTTCACGATCTTTGTCCACAACACACGCGCCCACGTATGTCTCGGTGTCCACCGATATGGCTTTGATTCGTTTACGATGTCGAACAAGATGTTCGTCGCTTCTTCACCGCAAAACCCTTTGATGTTCAATGTGTATAACAAACAACTTTGGGGCAGCAAGATCGCGTAAACATATAAGAATGATAACTAGGATCTTTGTAAACTTCAAGGATGTGTTTATGCTTTGTAAACCTTAGAAAACATGTGCAAATAATGTTCTGGTTTGTAAAACTGTTTTCCAGAAAGCACACTTACGAAATTATGATGAAAACATTGTTTTAATAGGATTTAAATGCCGCCTCGAAAAATGTGTCATTCGAACGACTTGAGGAACTCGTTCGAGCGACATCCCTATCTCGTTCGAACGAGATTGGATGTCGTTTGAACGACAGCACGAAAGTTTGACTTTTTGACTTTTTGTTTAAAACGTCTCTTCCAATGAGAGATCAAAAAATATCAAACTCTTTTACGAGCTTATCATCATAAAATATAGTTTAAACCTTTTAAAACACTATAAAATATTTTCTTTTTAAAAAATACATTCTTATCTTTTATAAAAATAATTTCGAGCACCATTAATTACACGCATACATACCTGAGTGATCTTGGAATGAAATTAACTTTAAAGACGATTAAACTCGCACCAATTAAACATCGGCATGATTAATTCTTTGAAGCTTTGCCACAACATCTTCAATTTCTTCAATACGTCATAGACCGAGTAGGATCGTGACAAAATAAAAATCTCCCTATGACATATTACAAACATAGTTTTGTTCATGGAATTAAGTCAAAACACTACAGGGACTCAATTAGAAATTTATGTCCTTATAGTAATCAACTATCAAACTTAATCCATATATTCAGAAAGTATTTTATAACACATTTTGTGTTTTTCGAAAAGAGTTTTGCCTAAAAAGTTTATTCGGAGTTTACACAACTTATAATAGTTTGTTATTAACCTTGTAAACAAAGCTTTTAATGTTAAATCCTTTCTTCAACTGGTATCAGAGTGGCAACACCTTTTGTGATCCTGAAACTTGAGAAATTGTTTTCGAAACTTATTTTTGAAAAATTTCTGAGCATGGAAGAAAAATTTGAGAAGTTAGATAACCTATCCATACCACCACTCTTTGATAGAAACAATTTTTCGTACTAGAAAGTACGGATGGCTGCTTTTATTCAAGGAACCCTGGGTGATGAAGTCTCGAAAATGATTGAAACAGGGTTTGAACATCCTTCTAAACCTACCTCTGCCACTTATCCAATAAGGATTAAGAAACTTCTTAGTGAATTTACTAAGGAAGAGAAAAAACTGTCTCTTGATAATAACAAAGGAAAGAATTCCATTTTTACGTCCATTAACGAACATGAATTCAAAATAATATCCATATGTTCTACTACTAAAGAGGCATGGGACACTTTAGTCATTGCTCATGAGAGTGATGAACGTGTCAAAGCTGGAAAAACTCAAATGCTTATTCAGCAATATAACACCCTGATTATGAATGACAATGAATCTTTTGACGACTTCTATACAAGGTTAACTGATATTTTTACAAAACTCCATGCTAATTGTATAACCTATAATAGAAAGAAAATTGTGTCAAAGATTCTTAGGTCATTGACATCTAAATTTGACAACAAGAGATATATTATTGAGAAAATGAATGACCCTATAATATGACTCCTGAATTACTTAACAGTAAACTTATGATTGTTGAATTGGAACTAGACTTTAAAAAGCAACTGACTAGACAGACTAATAAAACCTCTAGTTCAAATGTTGTGTTTTCATCTAAATTACCAGTGCCTAAATTGAACACTCTAGATTTTAACACTGACTGTCTTGAAAACTGTGATTTGGAAAACCTTGACAATGAAATGGATCTTATGAGTAAGCATTTCAAAAAGATTTTGAAATTCAGAAATGTTGTAGCCTCTAAATAAGGCAAATCAAATTATCAAGGTAATCAATCTTATAGACCTTATGACAGAGACAATACCAAACACACTTATGATAATAGGAGGAACTATGACCCCAACAGACCTAAACCTGACATAAAAGATGTTAAGTGTTATCGTTGTGGTAAACTTGGTCACTATGCTAGTAAATGTCCAACTAGTTTTAACAATAATAATAAGGCTAATATGTGTAAGACATGGGACGGCTCTAGTGATTCTGATGAGGATGAAACTGAGTCAAAACAAATAAATGAGTACTGTATTGTGACACCCCGACTAATTAAATACCGGGTAGCTACTCCTTTATTAAATTAATTCAAAATGCCAAGTTGGCTCAGTTAATAGCATCACTGTCGAAAACATTTTTTTATTATTACTAACCACCTAGTATTTAAAAAGTAAGTGCCAAATTTTAATTAAAGTCTGATTAACATGCAACAAGTGTAATAAAGAATAATAACACCATTCACCATAATGAAATAAATAGAATAACCATCACATAATGTAATTAAAGTCTGGAGGAAAACTCCTCACTACAATCCCACAACTGAAATAAGTAACGAAATACTGAATTAATACATGCCAAAGTCTGAAAACTGTAATGGAAAAATAACTCTAATGGAACTGGGCAACATGCCCTAAAACAGAAGAATACTGAATACGGAATCCAAATGATAGAAGTGTCCCAAAGCAAATCCCTGTAGCTTCCACAAACAGCTACAGCTCGTCACTTGAATGAGTATCCTATGCATGGTGTCCTTGTGGCTGGGCACCTAAAAATGGTTTTACAAGAAAATAGATTTGAAAGCAAACGGGTCAGAGCCCGAATGTGGAGATATTTTAAAAACCTGCAAGTGCTTTAAAAACATTTAAAACATTAAATGCAAAGTACATGTTAGGACGTGCACTCACATGAAATCCTCACCTCTCGTCTAAATGTGCACTCCTAACGTAAGTACTCATCTAACCACTAGCTAAGTGACATCATATCTAGCTAGACGGTCATAGGTCCCTTATTACTCGGTTCCCATTAACATAATAACGATCTCAATTAAATAGGGGTTTAACGTAAATTCAGGTTCTCATATAAAAGTAATACAACTCATTAAAGATCATCCCTTTTGTTATTCCATAGTTATACACACAACACCATATGAAAGTTCCCAGTTTATTAAGTGTATATTATTCACATCATAAATATACAATATAAGCACCCCGAGACTAAGCTGCGGTGCACACATACTCTGCTATCCATCCCAGTACATCACGTACATAAGGATCACATATTCCGAATCTCTCAGGAATAGTTCATAGATAACAACATCACAAATAGTGGAGGCGAACACAGTCACATCACATGGGTCACGCACATACCTACGCTCCCACGATCAGCGGACTTATTAACATCCCAATAAGTCTTTCTCTGACCTATGTTCATCGAGGTAACCAGTCTAAATTCGGGCAACACAACGATTAGAGGGCCCTAAGTGAACGCAAACCTCCCGTGATAGCAAGTATGGTTGGTATGTCATACACACAAATCATATACCAATACTAAGTAAGCACACATCTTAGTAATCACCGTAGTTTAATGGTAGTACTTATCACATTCTCGTACCAACTTAATATATATACCACTTATATAATTCCTGACCATATTTACACGCGCCATAATTTATTCTCACGTCTTGGTAAACACTCACGTCTCAATCCCATATTAACCATTATTTAAATCACTCGTATATAATTTACTCCTCATAATAACCCAAATGTCCCAAATCTATCAATATATCTTCAAAGGAATGTTATCCCTATCCTCGAACAAGTTTACGGGGCTCCCAAAATCAAAACAGGCCAAAAAGGCCTAAACTGTCAGCTCGTTCGAACGAGGCTGTTCTAACGAGATTTCAGTTCGTTCGAACGAACTGTACCTTCTAACGAGATCTCGTTCGAACGAAGTTATCGAACGAAATTCCCTTTCGTTAGAAACGACTGGTCAACTCGTTAGAAGCTCGTTCGAACGAGCTCGTTCGAACGACCTGGAGAGGTCTTCTAACGAGGGACCAGTTTCGGCCCAGATTTTCTCCAATCTCGTTTTTCATCCATTTTAACACCTCAAACCTCTTCCAAAGTTCATCCCAACAACGTTTTAGGGTCTCTAATTCATCCTAAACATATTAGAGTCATCTCCTAACATGTTTTAAGGAATTAATCCGTCCTAAACATCATTAAATCCCAAGTCTTTACACTTTCCCCAATTTTTCTCAAGAACATGAACCCTAAAACTTTTAGATCCTTAATTTATCCAATTAAATCCGTTTTAATTTCATCCAATAACTAATATCATCAGTATAATCATTTACCTACCATTCTACATGCAATTCTCCTCAAGATTTCAAGTTCTAAACTCCAAAATACATGGGTTTTCATATTTCACCAAGAACAAATTAATTTTATTAAATTCCTACACATGGAAAGAGCATTCTCTGAAATTAAAAGATAATAAAACACTTGCCTTGAGTGTCTCTGAATTTGATGTTGATTTGGTGGAGTTTTTCTGCAGAATTCCTTCTCTCTCTCTCAACAAGCTCTTCTTCTCCAATGGCTATGGTGGCTAGGGTTTATTTTTGGAAAAACTTAGAAACCTAACTTCTAATAACCTACGTAGCCTATTGGGTTATCATGGGTTGGTTAGTGGCTTAGTGGGTCAAATCCACATCAGATGTAATTAACCAATTTTCGTCACTTTTAATTCTCAAAAATGCAAAATTACCAAACTACCCTTATATATTGCCGGTATGGCCTAAAAATACCCCGGGACCCAAACTAAACCCCCGGCTAGTGTTTTCTGACTATCTCGACCCTTCCGGACGCGTTGGCGCACTCAAAACGACCATACGGATAATAGAAATAAAAATCACTTTTATAATTAAAATAATACACCATGACGCGGCGGTCACACGCGTCCCAACAAAATTCCCAAATTGCCATATATAAATCTCACGACAAATTTCATAATTCCAGATTCTTATATAATCATATGCACATATAATCAAATACCAACTCGCATCTCGCTAGTATTTTAACCCGGATTAATTACCAATTAATACGCATTTAATTTAATTAATCCCAAAAATAAATATCACAGAAAATACGGGGTATTACATACTTCCCCCCTAATAACTGAATTTCGTCCCGAAATTCGAATCTAGAAAGTACCTGCTAAAAATAACTCTGGATAACGTTCGCGCATCTCATCCTCGCGCTCCCATGTGGACTCCTCGACATTGTGATGTCGCCACTGAACACGCACTAACGGAACTATCTTTGACCGCAGCTTCCTCTCACTTCGGTCCAAAATAGCAATCGGCCCCTCCTCGTAGGAGCTATCCGGCTGGAGATCGATGTCCTCCACAGCAATGTGAGAATGAGCCAAATTATCTCTAAGGTATTTCCTTAGCGAGGAAATATGAAACACATCGTGAATCCGATACAAATGCTCCGGTAACCCAAGTCTATACGCAACCGGTCCGATCCGCTCAATAATAGGAAACGGCCCCACATACCTCGGTGCCAACTTCCCCTTCTTCCCGAAACGCATAATCCCCTTCATAGGAGATACTCTGAGCAAAACCTGGTCCCCCACTTGGAACTCCCTGAAAAATCTCTTCGCATCAGCATAACTCTTCTGCGTGTCTTGAGCTACCCGAATGCGACTCCGAATCAACTCAATCCTTGCCGAAGTATCCTGTATCACTTCCGTCCCAAGTAGTTTGTTGTCCCCCACCTCTAACCAACATGCTGGGGAACGACAAGGCCTACCGTACAACGCCTCAAACGGAGCCATGCCAATAGTGAACTGATAGGAGTTGTTGTAAGCAAACTCCACCAGTGGAAGGTACTGCTCCCATCCACCCCCAAAGTCAATAATGCACATGCGTAGCATGTCCTCCAACATCTGATTTGTGCGCTCTGTCTGCCCATCGGTCTGCGGATGATATGCCGTACTCAACCGTAATTCCGTGCCCATGGCCTCCTGGAAACTCTCCCAAAACCGCGAAACAAATATCTTGTCTCTGTCAGACACGATATTTAGGGGTACACCATGAAGTCTCACAACCTTTGAAATGAAGAGCTGGGCATACTGTCCCGTAGTGTAGTCAGTCCTTACGGGTAAAAAGTGAGCGACTTTGGACAATCTGTCCACAATTACCCAAACGGAGTCGTGACCCCTCTGCGACGTAGGCAACCCCGTGATAAAATCCATGGATATGCTCTCCCACATCCACACCGGAACCTCCAACGGCTGTAGAAGTCCTGTCGATCTCTGATGATCCACTTTTACTAGTTGGCAAGTGGTGCATTTCGAAACAAACTCAGCAATATCTCTCTTCATACTGCTCCACCAATACTGCCGTCTCATGTCTTGGTACATTTTGTCCCCTCCTGGATGTACCGCGAACCGTGAGCCGTGCGAATCTGCCATCACCTCGTGTCGTAATTTCTCCCCTTCCGGAACTACCAATCTCCCATTGAAGCGTAATCCCCCGTTTGAGCTGACGGTATAGGACTCGGCTCCCTCTGCTAGTAATCGAACTATCTGCTCCTGACAGAACGAGTCGTTAGCCTGTGCCCGTACTACCTTCATGACAATCTGCGGTGTAACGGTCATCACAGACATGAAAGATCGGGCCACTGCATCCTGGTGTCCCAACTCCTTCCACTTAGCCTTCCACACCTCTGCCACCTCATCTGCTGGCCTACGGCTCAACGCATCTGCTACCACGTTAGCCTTTCCCGGGTGATACTGGATGTCGAACTGGTAGTCTTTCACAAACTCAAGCCACCTCCTTTGCCGCATGTTCAACTCCTTCTGAGTGAACAGGTACTGTAGGGACTTGTGGTCCGTGAACAATTGGAACTTCTCCCCCAAAAGATAGTGCCTCCAAATCCGTAGGGCAAATACCACTGCCGCCAACTTCAAATCATGGGTGGGGTAATTCTTCTCATGAGTCTTAAGCTTACGGGAAGCATAAGTTATGGCCTGTCTCTCCTGCTGTAATACACCTCCAAGTCCTTGCAAAGACGCATCGGTGTAAACCAAATACTCAACTCCCGGTCTCGGCAATGCTAACACAGGTGCTGAGGTCAATTTATCCTTCAACTCATCGAATGCCAACTGACAGGCATCACTCCAGATAAATGGCACACCCTTACGAGTCAGATGTGTCAAAGGACCCGCTATCTTCGAGAAACCCCGAATGAACCTCCTGTAGTATCCTGCTAGACCCAAGAAACTACGAATCTCCGTCGGTGTCGTGGTCTATCCCCACTCCCTCACCACTGATACTTTCCCCGGATCAACAGATATTCCCCGGTCGGAAATGATATGTCCCAAAAACTGGACCTCCTTCAACCAAAACCCGCATTTCTCATATTTTGCATACAGCTCGTTCTGACGTAGTGTCTGCAAGACTTGCCTCAAATGCTCGGCGTGCTCCCCCTCTGTCTGGGAGTAAACCAGAATGTCATCGATGAAGACAATGACAAACTGATCTAGGAAATCCCTGAACACTCTGTTCATCAAGTCCATAAACACTGCTGGAGCGTTGGTCAAACCAAAAGGCATAACCCGAAACTCGTAAGAACCATATCTCGACAAGAACGCAGTCTTCGAGACATCCTCCTCCCTGATACGCAACTGATGGTATCCCGATCTCAAATCAATTTTCGAGAAGAAAGAAGCTCCTCTCAACTGGTCGAATAAGTCATCGATTCGAGGCAACGGATACTTATTCCGTATCGTGACCTTATTCAACTCTCGGTAGTCCACACACAATCTCAGTGAACCATCTCTCTTCTTCACAAACAAAACTGGAGCGCCCCAAGGTGAGGTACTCCTGCGAATAAAGCCCTGACCTAACAGCTGCTCTATCTGATCTCGTAGCTCTCGCATCTCTGCCGGAGCCATACGATACGGTGCGCGTGCTATAGGCCTCGTATCTGGCAATAGGTCTATAACAAAGTCTATCTCTCGGCTGGGCGGTAGGCCTGGTATCTCCTGAAACACATCCGAATACTCCCTGAAGACTGGAATCGAATCTAAAGGAATCACAACCTCCTTAGAGGTATCCTCCTCTAGGTAATACAAATGAGCGGTCGAGCCTCCCTCTGGGCGAGGCATTGCCACTACAAACATCTCTTGCCCCGGAATGGCAAAAACAATGCTCCCGCTGAAGCAATCAATCATGGCCCTATAATCAGTGAGCCAATCCATACCGATAATCACATCGTGAACATGCATATCTAATACCAACATATCTGCAGGTAACACCAGACTACCAATCTCTACCCTCACTCCCCGGCATATAAAGAATATAAGTGACCCACTCCCCAATGGTGAGTCGACACACGTCACTGTGCTCTCCGCTGTGGCTAACAACCCTAAAGCCTTCGCGAAATGTGTAGCTATAAAACAATGTGTAGCCCCCGTATCAAATAATACCCGACCCATAGTGCCATGGATAGGAAACGTACCCTCAATCGCGGGCGGTGCTTGTGGAACTGCTGCCTGGTGGACGTTGTAGACACGTCCATACTATAGCTGCCCCTGCTGAACTGGGACTGCTGGAATGGGTGGCAATGCTGCCATCTGTGGCGGTGCGGGGAGAGCGGCGGGAAACATAGGCCTCTGCGGCTCCTGGCGAGCACCCTGCTCCTGCTGCTGTGGGGCCCTGCCCCTATCAGGACAATCCTGTCGTTTATGGCCAGTCTTGCCACAAACAAAACACTTCCCTGGGAAGTTCCCTCCTCTCTGCCCCTGTGGTCCCCGGCCTTGGTGGCCGTTACCGTTCCTCCCTTGGCCCTGCTGGCCCTGCTGAAACTGCTGCCCATTCTGCCCCTGTTGGCCCTGATGGCCGTTTGGACCCTGATGGCCCTGACGGAAACCTCCCTGTCCCTGTCTGTAGTTTCCTGATCTGAACCTCTTCTGATCCCCCTGCTGGGAACCCTGCTCACCCTGTCTCTGCCCCTGAACAGATTGTGCCCCACCGGCACCATGTCCTCCAGTCCTGCCCTGATGGCTAGACTCTCCCGATCTCTTGCCCTCAGTCATATGAAAGCGGTGATCCTGGCAGTGTAACAAA
This sequence comes from Sambucus nigra, assembly GCA_949130495.1. NCBI lineage: Eukaryota > Viridiplantae > Streptophyta > Magnoliopsida > Dipsacales > Adoxaceae > Sambucus > Sambucus nigra. Next base: position 585,430,660 of record OX422214.1, read on the forward strand.
GCAGCGTTAACCACATCAGAATACGTGGCCAACGAAGGGTTCCCTAACAGATGCTGACGGATCCTCCACGTCAACCCGTCGGTAAATTTCTCAATCTTCTTCTTTTCTGTTGGTATCTCATCCGGAACGATATTCAACAGATTTGTGAACTCGGCCTCATACTCGGCCACAGTTTTACCCTCTTGCCTCAGATTCATCAGTTTCCTCCTCATTTCCGTATGAACAGCGGACGGAAAGTACTTGCGGTCAAACCGCACCCAGAAGTCCTGAATAGTGAGAGTATCCCTCTCCTCCATGGTGGTAATAGACTCCCACCACTGCAGTGCAGATCCAACTAGCTTGAAAGTAGCTAGCACCTGCTTCTGAACGTCCGTGCACTCATACATCCTCAAGTGCCTCTGCATATCTTTCCTCCACTGGCTCGAGACTACCACATCTGAGCTACCTACAAACTCTGGCGGATGCGCTTTCTGAAAAGCGTCACGTACACGTTCCCAAGCAGACGGGAATGCATTTGCCTGTACTGGCGCGGCAACCGGCGCCTGAGGTGGTGCCTGCTGAACTACGGCAATCGCGGCATTTACCGCTTGGGCTACAATGGCTGCAACCTCAGCGGCGTTCATCATGCCCTGAACTGGAGCGGGCTGGGGTTCGGGTGTTGCATCCCTGGGAACTCGTCGTGCACGTCGTGGAGGCATCTGAAATAAGAATGAAGTTTATAAGTTCATAGTTATAAACTTAAAATAGCTGAAGAACGAAGCATACACAAAAAGAGTACAACAGTCCTAATATATAGGGCTCTATATCAAAGAAACTTAGCGGAAACATAATAGCCGTACAGATCCTAAAGGACACTAGAACCTGATGCTCTGATACCACCTATGACACCCCGACTAATTAAATACCGGGTAGCTACTCCTTTATTAAATTAATTCAAAATGCCAAGTTGGCTCAGTTAATAGCATCACTGTCGAAAACATTTTTTTATTATTACTAACCACCTAGTATTTAAAAAGTAAGTGCCAAATTTTAATTAAAGTCTGATTAACATGAAACAAGTGTAATAAAGAATAATAACACCATTCACCATAATGAAATAAATAGAATAACCATCACATAATGTAATTAAAGTCTGGAGGAAAACTCCTCACTACAATCCCACAACTGAAATAAGTAACGAAATACTGAATTAATACATGCCAAAGTCTAAAAACTGTAATGGAAAAATAACTCTAATGGAACTGGGCAACATGCCCTAAAACTGAAGAATACTGAATACGGAATCCAAATGATGGAAGCGTCTCAAAGCAAATCCCTGTAGCTTCCACAAACAGCTACAGCTCGTCACTTGAATGAGTATCCTATGCATGGTGTCCTTGTGGCTGGGCACCTACAAATGGTTTTAAAAGAAAATAGATTTGAAAGCAAACGGGTCAGAGCCCGAATGTGGAGATATTTTAAAAACCTGCAAGTGCTTTAAAAACATTTAAAACATTAAATGCAAAGTACATGTTAGGACGTGCACTCACATGAAATCCTCACCTCTCGTCTAACTGTGCACTCCTAACGTAAGTACTCATCTAACCACTAGCTAAGTGACATCATATCTAGCTAGACGGTCATAGGTCCCTTATTACTCGGTTACCATTAACATAATAACGATCTCAATTAAATAGGGGTTTAACGTAAATTCAGGTTCTCATATAAAAGTAATACAACTCATTAAAGATCATCCCTTTTGTTATTCCATAGTTATACACACAACACCATATGAAAGTTCCCAGTTTATTAAGTGTATATTATTCACATCATAAATATACAATATAAGCACCCCGAGACTAAGCTGCGGTGCACACATACTCTGCTATCCATCCCGGTACATCACGTACATAAGGATCACATATTCCGAATCTCTCAGGAATAGTTCATAGATAACAACATCACAAATAGTGGAGGCGAACACAGTCACATCACATGGGTCACGCACATACCTACGCTCCCACGATCAGCGGACTTATTAACATCCCAATAAGTCTTTCTCTGACCTATGTTCATCGAGGTAACCAGTCTAAATCCGGGCAACACAACGATTAGAGGTCCCTAAGCGAACGCAAACCTCCCATGATAGCAAGTATGGTAGGTATGTCATACACACAAATCATATACCAATACTAAGTAAGCACACATCTTAGTAATCACCGTAGTTTAATGGTAGTACTTATCACATTCTCGTACCAACTTAATATATATACCACTTATATAATTCCTGACCATATTTACACGCGCCATAATTTATTCTCACGTCGTGGTAAACACTCACGTCTCAATCCCATATTAACCATTATTTAAATCACTCGTATATAATTTACTCCTCATAATAACCCAAATGTCCCAAATCTATCAATATATCTTCAAAGGAATGTTATCCCTATCCTCGAACAAGTTTACGGGGCTCCTAAAATCAAAACAGGCCAAAAAGGCCTAAACTGTCAGCTCGTTCGAACGAGGCTGTTCTAACGAGATTTCAGTTCGTTCGAACGAACTGTACCTTCTAACGAGATCTCATTCGAACGAAGTTATCGAACGAAATTCCCTTTCGTTAGAAACGACTGGTCAACTCGTTAGAAGCTCGTTCAAACGTGCTCGTTCGAACGACCTGGAGAGGTCTTCTAACGAGGGACCAGTTTCGGCCCAGATTTTCTCCAATCTCGTTTTTCATCCATTTTAACACCTCAAACCTCTTCCAAAGTTCATCCCAACAACGTTTTAGGGTCTTTAATTCATCCTAAACATATTAGAGTCATCTCCTAACATGTTTTAAGGAATTAATCCGTCCTAAACATCATTAAATCCCAAGTCTTTACACTTTCCCCAATTTTTCTCAAGAACATGAACCCTAAAACTTTTAGATCCTTAATTTATCCAATTAAATCCGTTTTAATTTCATCCAATAACTAATATCATCAGTATAATCATTTACCTACCATTCTACATGCAATTCTCCTCAAGATTTCAAGTTCTAAACTCCAAAATACATGGGTTTTCATATTTCACCAAGAACAAATTAATTTTATTAAATTTCTACACATGGAAAGAGCATTCTCTGAAATTAAACGATAATAAAACACTTGCCTTGAGTGTCTCTGAATTTGATGTTGATTTGGTGGAGTTTTTCTGCAGAATTCCTTCTCTCTCTCTCAACAATGGCTATGGTGGCTAGGGTTTATTTTTGGAAAAACTTAGAAACCTAACTTCTAATAACCTATGTAGCCTATTGGGTTATCATGGGTTGGTTAGTGGCTTAGTGGGTCAAATCCACATCAGATGTAATTAACCAATTTTCGTCACTTTTAATTCTCAAAAATGCAAAATTACCAAACTACCCTTATATTTTGCCGGTATGGCCTAAAAATATCCCGGGACCCAAACTAAATCCCCGGCTAGTGTTTTCTGACTATCTCGACCCTTCCGGACGCGTTGGCGCACTCAAAACGACCATACGGATAATAGAAATAAAAATCACTTTTATAATTAAAATAATACACCATGACGCGGCGGTCACATGCGTCCCAACAAAATTCCCAAATTGCCATATATAAATCTCACGACAAATTTCATAATTCCAGATTCTTATATAATCATATGCACATATAATCAAATACCAACTCGCATCTCGCTAGTATTTTAACCCGGATTAATTACCAATTAATACGCATTTAATTTAATTAATCCCAAAAATAAATATCACAGAAAATACGGGGTATTACATGTATATCTTTATTTGCTAAGATAATATATAATGATGATGCATGCTTACCTGCTCATGAACTTGATATGCATGTTGATGCTATTAATGATCTTGTTGATAATTCAGTTCCTATTTCTCCTAAAATATTGTGTGTGAGTCAAAGTGAGAATGTTGATGACGAATTGAACGTGTGCGTGAGTAAAGAACCTATCAAAAACTTAGGGAATAATTCACACGATGCGCATAGTGAGTCTGATGATAATCTGCCTGATTTACATGAATTATACACTAAAACGGTTAAGAAGAGTGCTCGCGTAGAAAAGATGATAAAAACCTTAAGTGATCGTATCGATTTACTTAACCAAACCATTAGGAAGAACACTGAAGATTATACTGCCCAATGTGTTGTTCATGAGACTGGGATTGAGAATTATAACTTGAGAATAAATTATTTTATTCATAACAATCATGAATTTGAATAAAAATACAAGGTAACCCTTATTGAACTAGAAGAGTCAAAGCAAAAGGTTTCAAATGTGCTTAAAAAATGCCAACACTTTGAAACACAAACCAAGACTTATGAAAAAATTGTTACTGGAAGCAAATTTGACTCTGAAGATAAGTCTGGCCTAGGTTTTGGAGAAATAGTGCACACAAGTAAGACAAAAGTTTCTCCTAAAAATGTTGCTTTTATAAAACAAGGCCAAACTTCTCAAAATGTTAAAAAAAGGTGAACCTATTCTCAATACCTCTCAAACAACACATAATCAGTACAATCAATAGTTGAAACCAAACAGTCAAACCAAATATGTTTGTCCTTCTGCCAGAGACCAAAGATAAAAATCTAAATCTAATGATGATTGGACTACTGTACCCAATAGATCCAAGCCAATTTTCAAAGACTTTAATAAGAAAGTCAAGTCCTATACCCATAAGTACTGCTCCTACTGTAATTTTTTTTGCCATACTCTTGACGAGTGTTTATAGAAAAGGACATACACTCCTACCTACCAGAACTTTAACTATTCTAGGAAATCCAGAAATACTTATATACTTCATAGACAGGCCACAAATAACTCTAACTCAAAAAAGAAAAAGGGAGGGTCCAAGACTAAGAAAAAATCTTTTAGAAAGACCCCTAAAACCTTTTCTAAATCAAAAGGCCACAAAATTTCAAAACTAGGCCTATTTGGATTAAAAAAGATGATTTAGTACCCCAGCTAAAGTGAAATATTATCATTTCTTCTTTAAAGGCACAAAGCACTTCAACTGGATGGTATTTGGACTCCAGATGTTCTAAATATATGACTGGGGATGAAACCAAATTGAATAACAAGAGAGACTTCTTTGGAGGTAGTCTCATGTTTGGAGATGGTGTTTCTTCTCAGATCATAGGTAAAGGAACATTGAGTGAGTAAGCGCTTCCTGAAGTGAATGATGTTCTCTTAATTAAAGGTCTTAAAGCCAATCTCTTAAGTATATCACAATTTTGTGACTCCAATCACTCAGTTACCTTTTCTAAAAAATATTGCAAAATTATTGATGAAAAAGGTAATTGTATATTAACAGGAAATAGAACCCCGAAAAAGGTAATTGTATCTTAACAGGAAATAGAATGTTCATTGAATCCGTCTTTATCGTTTGATCTTCCTAACTAGATGCTCAGTACGCTAAGTAGCTCGACATACTGAGTAGCCCGGTGTGCTGAGTAGCTCAGCAGTATGAGTTGCTCGGTAAATATATTTTATACCATGTAGGATGACACGTGTCTTCATATAATTGGTCCACTTCAACTAACTAATTTTTGTATCAACAGAAGCCCCCAATGTTTCACAATTGAGGTTGGATATGAGAGTGTGGAACATTATGCCCATAAGTTCCTCGAGCATGTTTACCCAGTCTTGTTAGATTACAGATCTCCAACACTTGTGACATTTAATGATTTTGAGCGCGAAATGGAAAACTCGTAAATATTTTGAATCTTCGACGGACGCTTTGGTATTTGTGTCTTTTTCATCATTTAGCCATCGAAAACGCAATCGTCGTCTCTAGTGATCATTGCTTTTCTTGTTTCCCAAAGCAATGCATTTAAAGGAGATAGAATCAAATCGTCTTCTACCTTTTGCCTTTTAGACTTCCAAACTCTTTGTCTTCTCACGATAATTCCTTTTATCATCTGCCTTAGCTGAATCCTTGAGTTTCTGTAAGAATTTCTTCTTTCTTCTTTCTTTGCTTTAGCCACCATGGTTTACCTTATCGAATCATTGGATAAGTTTAGGGTTGATTTTGCGATTCCTTCTTGGTTTATTCTAGAAGAACCTCCTCGCCCTTCTGATTTATTTTCTCTAGCTAAGGGACATTGGTTTCCTTCCATTTTTATAGCTAAATGTAGTTTTCTTTCCTACCTAACCCCTTGTGTTTGGAATTTTGCCAATATTTTGATATTGTTCCTGCAAGAGTAGTTCCAAATACATGGAGGGTAGTTAATGGCATACATAGGTTGAATCAAATTCACGGAACTCATTTAGGGATTCCTGAAATTATGTATTGTTATAAATGGGTTACTAGCGATACCACCTTTTATTTAAAAACTAGGTATTCTAACACAACTTTAGTGGTCAATCTCCATGATGCCAATAGGGATTATTTTGAACATGGGTTGTGATGAAAAACTGGCAACACCCCCCTTTAAAATGGAAAGATGTGTACCAAGGTCCCAGATGTCCACTTTATGGCAATGGGATAGGGTGTTTTTGGTTTTTCAATTTAGCTCTATTTTTGTTTGATGAAATGCGTCGCTGACACTTATTTTTTATTTGTTGCAGTTGCTAGTAAAAGGAAATCCCCAAAAGAGAGTGACGTTAATATAAAAGAGAGTGCCATTCAGGATGCAGGGGCGACTGGGGCGAATGCGCGGATGAGGTATTTGCTGGTGCACGAGTTTGTCCATTCCTGGTATCTCGGGGAAAGGGTGGTTCGCTAGATTACTGAGGAAGAAGTGGTGGTGCCACCTGCGCAGCCTCTTACGTCTATGAGGCGGGAGTGACTGCTGTCAGAGGATGAGAGGATCGTGGCGATGATCGGCGAGTCCTATTTATTGTACACCGATACGGCTACGCCATATGATTATATGGACTTTGTGACGAGCTGGTTGATGGCACCCAGCATATATGATGCCCTGCCTTTCCTTCCTGAGGGTTCGAGTCGGGCGGTGGAATCTTCCCATAGTGGTGACGGTTCGACGATATCTGCGGTGGTGATGACCTCAGAGGTTCCTTTTATGCGGTTTCATACCCCTTCGTACAACATTCGGCGGGCTGATGGAGGGATGGTGCCTATGTTGCACCATCCTCATGCGATGGATCCGAAGGAGTTGGGTTTAACAGAGGAGGTCCTTCGACCTGCGGTATACCTTTCTGTTCCTCTCTTTCTTTCTTTTTTGTTTTGGTCATCTCTGTTTTGATACTAATTTCGCCTTTCCTTGCAGCAAGTCCGGGTGTCGACCACTTGGCTAAGGTACATCAGAGACTGGATACCTTCGGCGACTACCCATATTCAGGACGCGGTTCATGTTCCTTCTTGCTTGGTGCCTTCTGCTTCGTTCAGAGAGGACTCTGCCTCGGGTAGTGGTGGCGCATTATCTCGCCGTAGGGGAAAGATAGCACGTCGCAGGGGTGGGAGCTCTTAGAGAGAGAGAGAGAGAGAGAGAGAGAGAGAGAGAGAATGTGGGTTCGGGCTGAGTCCCGTTGTTTTTGCTCTTTTTTATTCTTTTGTTTCCTGTAAAGATGTAACACAAAAAATAGATATATGTAATCCAGTTGAGTTTTTTTATTATCTTTTATTAGTGATGAATGAATGCATGAACATGCGCTTTTTACTTTGCTGCTGAGACCGTATGAGGGAATATTTTTGAAATTTTTTGAAGGAAATTTTTTGATTAAAAAGTGGAAAATAAAGGGATTTTGAGATTCTGTTGAGAATATCAATTTATTTTTATTGAGTTTTCTGATTTGACCAAAGAGGAAAAGAGGAAATTTCTAAAATAAGGGGGTTGCCGATCGGCAAGCACCCTGACCTACCTATCGGCAATTTAGTCCAGTCCCATCAATTCAAAGCTTTGATTGGTACCCTTTTCAACCTTTGGTACCTTGTGGGGTAGGATTCCCTCCGATTTCTGCAGGGATTATGTTTCTTGTGAGGACTCTCAAGTATAAAAAGGGGTAAGGGTGGAGTGTTTTCATCACACCTTTGCATTTTCACCTACTTGCCCATTATTTCTTAGCCTTGCAAGATGGCTCTCCCTGATAGCATTGAGTTTGCCAATTACCTCAAAGCCTTGGAAGCAATGTGCTCTAATAATGTCGACTATGATCCTTTCATCATGCGTCAAGTCTCCCTGTGGCGTAATCGGCCTCTTGAGTGGAACGTGTTGATGGCGGCGGTACAATTCTAGTACCCCGAAGACCACGTATTCCGCTTTGGGTTGGATGAAGTTTGTCCTACTTACGAGGAATTTTCTGCCATGCTGGGTGTAAATCTTAGTGTTACTGCGGCTTTGCTCGAATTTTACCGTTCTCCCAGGGATTTGTTGGTCGGGCTTCTTCGTGTTTCACCTTCGGCGGCTAGATCATTGGTTGCTAGAGAATTGATCTCCCTCCCGGCGGTGCTGCAGTCCATGAATTTGTGAGAAGTAGGTGATGTTGGCTATGCTGGAGCCGTTATTCCGGGTCTCATTTCAAAATTATTGCTGGTGATCGGATAATTACAGGTGGACCCACAACTTACAGCCATTACTTCATGGATGTCATATCATCATAATTCTGCGGCGGTGATACTGGCAGAGACCCTAAATGGCCTGGATGCCTGGAGAGAAGGTCGTTTTGACTTTTTAAGGGGTAGCCCCATAATGCTGTTCATGTGGTTGTCTGAAAGATTCCGCTTGGCGACTCCTTCAAAATATCTCTTGTCGGCCGTACCCAACTTCTTTTCACACTACTTTATCAGTGTTGGTCTGTATGTTGAGAACTGGGAGCATTGGCTTATGGAGCATGGGGCTCGTGGTCTGTATTGGTCCGTGCCTTGGTGGGGGCAGTTGCAGCCTATTCTGAAGCTAGGAGAGTATTCATATGTGCGGCTGGTTGGTCTCAGGCAGACCTCCTTTTATTTCCCTTGGCGGCTTCTGCACCAATTTGGCTGGGCACAGGTCGTGCCACCTCGGACCTCAAGTTTCTTTCCGATAGAAGATTTGACTGAGCGCCTGCGTCTGTTGCTTAGATCTCTGTGAGAAAGTCGGCGTCCGTCGACCCATCCCTCCCAATCTTTCTGGAAAGTTTGGCATGTCCCCAAAGATTATATGAAGTGGTTGGGGAGGAAAGTAGTCAGCAAGATGTTGGCAGTGGATACTGGACAAAGATGGTTTGTTTTATCTAACACCATGGAAGGGGGTGTTGTGGTCTTTTCGAAGATGGTTCGGGCTTATCGGTCCATGGAGTGTTTACGGCACTCTATTCAGGCAGGGAAAACTTGGGGACCTCAGGATATAGATGATGAGGGTGCAGGCTTCTCTAGTAGTTGTGGGTATGACTCTTGGAGAGTTTATTTGTGTAATAGATGCGGGGATTTTATTTGGCTTTTCATGATAGTAGGGGGAAGAGAGTTATTCATTCCTTTTTTTATGTAATCCGTGCTGTAATTTCTTATTAATAAAATAAATAAGTTTCTGATCATCCAGCTGTGCCTTTCGATGAGTTTTGTATTTTGAATTATCTATACTGATCGCTAAGGCATACATAATCCTTTTGTTCAAGTATTCTTTAGAATGAACCGCTGTTCTCGGAGGTAAGAAAATAATGGTATTTTGTAAAAAAGAAAGGGCCGCACTCATGTGAGGTGTATGAGCTGCCTACGTACCTCTGGGGTTTTTGAATTTTTTTTTTATCTGTTTGAAAATAGTTTTTGCAGAGGATCAGGCCCACGTAGTTCTGGGTAGAGGGAAATGAAGAGTTTTTATTTTAGAATAGAATGGGGATGAGAAGAGTCGTAGCGCGTCGAGATTTCAAACTAGGGGTAGAATTTCTTGAGACGGTCCAGCTTGACTGGACGAGCCATCTCTTCCTCATCTAGGTCAGTGAGCATGGCGGAACCACTGGATAAGATTTTCTTCACAATGTAGGGGCCACTCCAATTGGGGTTGAATTTTCATCTGGGGTCCCAGATGGGTTCTATTATCTCCTTGAGAGATAAATCCCCCTCCTGGACATCGCGGTCCTTGACTCTCTTATTGAATGATCGCGCTATTCGGCGATGGTACCCCTGTACATGGTATAGAGCTTTTAATCTTCTTTCATCTAGGATGGATAGCTCATCAAGACGGCTTCAGCACCAGTCTTCTTTGCTAACTTTATTTTTGAGTATGATGCATAGCGAGGGTATTTCTAGCTCCACAGGTAGGACTGCTTCCATGCAATAGACCAGGGAGTAAGGGGTACCCCAAGTAGAGGTTCGGATTGAGGTTCGATAGCCCCAGAGGGAGAACGGGATCCGGTCGTCCCAATCCCTATAACTTTCGGTCATCTTGCTGATGATAACTTTGAGGTTCTTATTGGCGGCTTCAACTGCACCATTGGCCTGAGGTCGGTAGGGAGAAGATTTGTGTCTCTAACTCCCGTACTCGTTGACTACTTCTGTGACTTCTGCTTCAAAATGCAACCCGTTATCTGACACCAGCTCGTACGGGACCCCATATCGACAGATGATATTCTTCTTGATTAATTTGGTCGCTTTCTTGGCGTTCAACACTGCGTATGACTCAGCTTCGACCCATTTGGTGAAGTAATCAATGGCGACTAGGATGAGCTCATGTCCGTTTGAAGCCTTTGGTGTAACCTTCCCTATGATGTCGACATCCCAAGTGGAGAACGTCCAGGGAGAGGTAATGTTGTATAGTTCTCGCGGAGGTAGGTGTTGAAGATTGGAGAATTATTGGCATTTGAGGCATCTCTGGATATAGGTGGTGCAGTCCTGGGTCATGGTGGTCTAGTAATAGCCCTGTCGGATGATCTTCTTAGCGAGCATGTGACCATTCATGTGGGGCCCGCATTCCCCGCTATAGATTTTCTACATTATCTTCTCAATCTCAGCCCCTGCGATACAGTGTAGATGAGTTCCATCGAAGTTCCTCTTGAGTAGAGCTTTGTGACAGATAATATACTGGGCGACCAGTCTTCGGAGGGTCATTCGATCTTTCTTGTTGGACCCCTATGGATACCTACCATGTTTGAGGAGGCACTAGATACCATAGTACCAGCAATCGGCTAGTTCGGAATCTTCGATGGAGACAAGCTCAATATAGTAGCAATGGGTCAGTTTGTCTTGCTTTTGAACTAGGTCATTATTATTCCCTCGGGCATATCAACCATGGAGGCCAAGGTAGCGAGAGCATCGGCTAGGTTATTTTTTGCTCAGGGTAGGTAATGGAAGGTGATACCTCATAATTGGGAGGCCAACTCTTCTAATTGGGCATGAAAGGGTTGGAGTTTTTCGTCCTTGACTTTCCACTTTCTGAGCACTTGATCGATGATAAGGGCAGAATCCCCGTAGACATTAAGGTATTAAATACCTTTCTTGAGAGAAACTTTGAGGCCTACTGTGCATGCCTCGTATTCTGTCATGTTGTTGGTGCAAGGGAAATCCAATTTAATGGCGATGGGAGTGTGGGAGTCATCAGGGGCGATCAGAAGTATCCCAATGCCATATCCCTTTTTATTGGCAGCGCTGTTAAAGAACATTTTCCATCGAAGGCGATCTTGAGCGGTGCAGAGGATATTTTCATCTGGGAATTCGGAGATCCGAACATCTTCTTCTTCTACAGGGTAATCGGCAAGGTAGTCAGTTGTGGCTCTTCCTTTAACAGCTTTCTGTGTGACGTATACGACGTCGAACTCGATTAGGAGCATCAACCATCGGTCCATTCGACAGGATAAGGCGGGTTTCTCAAGCAGTTATTTGATGGGGTCCACTCGGGATACAAGTTTGATAGGGAAGGTGAGCATGTAGTGTCGCAAATTTTGGGTGACCTAGATAAGTGCGACACACGCCTTCTCCAAAGTAGTGTAGTTGACCTCGTACCCGACCAATTTGCGACTGGCATAATAGATGGCTCTTTCTTTGCGGGAGTCTTTAAGGTATTGGGCTAGCAAGGCCCCAGTTACGGTGTCGATTAAGGTTAAGTATAGGAGCAAAGGGAGACCAGGCTGTGGTGGAATGAGCACTGGAGGTTGGGTCAGATATTATTTGATTCGGTCAAAAGCTTCTTGGCAGACCTTGTTCCAAACCTTGGTTGAATCCATTCGGAGGAGCTTGAAGATCGGTTCACAGATGGAGGTTAGCTGGCTGATGAACCGAATGATATATTATAATTTCCCAAGAAAACCTCGGACTTCTTTCTCTATTCGGGGTGGTGGCATCTCAAGTATGGCCTTCAGCTTTGCAGGATATACTTCTATCCCTTTTTCGCTGACCATGAATCCCAAGAGTTTTCCTTTTGTAACACCGAAGGCACACTTCTGTGGATTGAGTCGCATCTGATACCGTTGCAGTCGTTCGAGGAACTTTCGAAGAGCAGTAACATGACCTTCTCTAGTTTTGGACTTGATAATCATATCATCCACATAAACCTCGACCTCTTTATGAATCAGATCGTGCAGGATGGTTGTGGCGGCCCTTTGGTAGGTAGCCCCAGTATTCTTGAGACCAAATTGCATAACGGTGTAGCAAAAGGTTCCCCATAGGGTGATGAATGCGATTTTTTCTTGGTGGTCTGGATACATCTTGATTTGGTTGTATCCGACAAACCCGTCGACGAATGACTTGAGAGCATGACTGGCTGTGTTATCCACAATCAAGTCGATATTGGGTAGCGGATAATCATCCTTTGGAGAAGCTTTGTTTAAATCTCGTTAGTCCACAATCATTCGAACCTTTCTTCCTGATTTCGGTACTGGTACAATATTAGCTAGCCATGTGGGATATTCAATCACACGAATGAAACCCACGTTCAACTGTTTGACCACCTCTTCTTTGACCTTGAGCGACCATTCGGTGCGGAGCTTTCTCAATTTTTGTTTAATCGGCTTGTAATCTGGGAGAGTGGGGATCTCGTGCTGAGCTATTTCAGGATCAATGTCGGGCATATCATCATAGGACCATGCGAAGACATTCACAAACTCCTTCAGTAATTCTTCGAGTTGTGCGCGCTCATGCTCGTTAAGGGTGCCCTCTATCCTAATTTCGCGCAGTTGGCTACTAAAACCGATATTAATAACAACAGTCTCTTCTTCATTAGCTTGAACGCGGTTATGTTATTTATTATTAACCTTATTTATATCAGTTAAGAATTGTTCATTTGTAAAATCAACATCATCAAAAGTTTGATTAGAATCCAAGCAGTTAATGTAAGGCACAACAAGATACTCAAAATCTTCGTTTATTTCATTGATAGGAAAAACAGCATTGAGAACCTTATCAAAAGAGGTCTCGATTACATTTGAACAATGATAGACAACAGAAGAAAAAATAGGGTAAACATTGGGGTTAGGGGAGATTTCAATAGGTAGGACTAGCGCAGCATGCCAGTTGAGGAGAGGTGTATCAGGAGCTTTAATCAGATGGGATGGATCCATTGATGTGGTGCCTGAATGAACCATGCAGAGTGCCAACCCCAGTGTGTGTAAGTTGAAGGATTCTTCGAAATCACTTTCCTCAGTCTCTTCAATATCTTTGATGAGCGGTTGTACTCGATGTTGGAAACTTTCGGCCCATGGGTAGCTATCTTGGAAAAAGATCTCCATTCCAGGCTTCATCTTCTTATCTATGTGGTCATACCATGGTTCTGGAAAACCGCAAAAGGGGAAGTCTTCGCCTTCTTTGATGAATCGTCCATTTAAGGAGTCTCCTGAGATATTTCGGGTGCAGTCTAATCTTCTCTTGGGTCGAGGCTAGTGGATCATTCCGAGCTCTTATTCTGATGGTTGATACCCTAAGCCACAAGGAGGGAAATATTTCTTCAGTTCGATGGGCTCAAGTATGCCTTGCTGCATTTGCCCTAGCCCCAGTCCGGGAATGAAGTGCATATTTCTGAACATATGAATCACATTGACATTGCCATGAGGGTCATATTCTGGACAAACCCTTTCTTTAAAACCGTCCCTGTCGGGAGTAGGAGTGGCTCAACTTGGAATCCTGATAGGATCATATCACTTGACCCGTGCTGTATCTCAAGGATTGGACTGCTGGTGCTTGCACCTTTGACATTTTCGTCATCACCCAAAATGGTGATGACTCGCACATCGACGAAGAACTTTAATTTTTGATGGAGTGAGGAAGACCCACCCTTGATATTGTGGAGCCAGGGTCGTCCGAGCAACAGGTTGAAACAAGCTGGGATGTCTATGACTTGGAATTCAATGACAGGGTTTATAGGGCCAACCCCTATTACAAGTTTTATGGATCCCATCACCTCACGACGGATATTATCGTAGGCACGTACAGCGGCGAGGTTGGAGCGAGGTCACTTTATTTAAGGCCTAAACACTTAAAGGTTCTCAGAGGGCAAACATTCAAGGTGGATCCATTATATCGACAAGGGAGAGTGGCACGGCCTTCCCCATAACTTCGACGAAAATATTGAGTGCATGATTGTGATTTGGCCCAATTCTGGGTATTTCTTCTTCAGAAAATGATAGCATTCGGGTAGAAGTCAAGGATCCATCCAGATTTACCGCTTCTTCTGGTGAGGTAGAGGGAGGAACTGTGGGTCCAGTGAGCAATTTGATTAAAGCATTTATGTGTAGCTGGGAATACACAAAAAGCCCCCATAGAGTGATGTTAGCTTGAGTTTTCTTCAGTTCATCGAGGATCTTTCTCTCCTCAATGGTCATCTCTGGCATAGAAAGGTTTTCAACGCCCTTCCCCTTGTCATTTGCTGGTAATGAGCTTGGAACCTGGTAATGTCTCCCTGATCTGGTCATGTGATTTACTGAAGAAGGAAAGAACATGAATTCCATTTCCTCGTTAATCTCAGGTTGTTCTGCCTAGGGGTGTTCAGAAAATCGAATGGATCGACGGACCGAACCGGACCATCATAATTTTTCCATTTTTTTTAATCGGCCCGGTCCAGGTTTTTCTTTTAAAGACCGGTCTAACCGGTCCGGTCCTCGATCTCCCTTAATAAATACCTGGTCTGGACCGACCCGGACCGGTTACTCTAATATATATGCATTTAATTATATTTATACATATATAATATATTAACAGTATCTAAGGGGTACGATGGTCCAAAAAAAATAAATGAAGGAAATAAAGAAAAAAACTAATCAAATCTTCTAACAAACACACACGCACACTTTATTTTTTTTACTTCTCCTCTCAATTTGCTTTGCTCTCCAGCCTTACACCGGCGGTTTGATCTCCAGCCTTACACCGGCGGTTTGATCTCCAACCTTCCATCGGCGGCTTGCTATGATCTCCTCTGATCTCCGTCGGCGGCTTGCAATTGTTTCACATGTGCCGCAATCCTACGCCAATTCATAGGTATCTCTTCATTTTTTCTCCTTGAGACCTGTCGTTGTCATCTATTTGAAGAAATTAAGTCGCAATCAGGACATATGTTTAGACCCCAATCCATAAACATTAAAATTTTGGGAAAAATATTATGTAAATCACATTTTTGTTAATGAATTTGGGTAAAACATGTTGTGGTTCATTTGTTCTTATTCAATACATCATCATTGTTTTTATTGTATATATGATTATTCACTATCATTGGATTTTGGGACTCAATTTGAATAGGACATTAGGTGTTTGTTTAAATTTTACAGTCTTTCTTTAAAATGGAGCAAAGCAGAATAAAAAACTCAAATGAGAAATAAGTTTTTGGGCAGTTTTTATGATCAAAATTGGGCAATTTTTTGAATAAATTTAGGCAGTTTTTATTTTTAAAAAGATTATTTGAATAACATTAGGACCGACTAAGCCAGGAAAACCAGTTTAATCGGTCCGATCTTGGTCCTTTTATTTTTAGGACCGGTTTAATCGGTCCAATCCTTAAATTCATAAAAAACCGGATCGGATCGGACCGCGAACACCCCTAGTTCTGCCACCCTGTTTATTTCTCCCAGGAGTTCTTCAAATGATATCATCCCACATATGTTGGCTACGGGGCCAGCTCTTCCTGAACCTTGTTCTTCGCTCTAATCTTCAAATTCTTCCCCCCATTCGGTGGCAATAATTTTGTCTTTCCATGTAAAGTCAATGCATTCCACAATTTCAACGGCTTCTTCATACAAGTCCTCCCATTTTGTGGGGATATGTGTGATTGAAGGGACTAAACGCCCTTGTAGCTTCTGTAAGGACACAAATTTCCAATTGAGTCCTCTTATAGTTTTGGCTCAATTCCGGACAAAAACATTTTTCATAGGATTTTATTTAATTGTAATATTCAAGACCTATGAAGTGTTTGTTGAAGACGTAGCGGCAAAGAGTATAAAGCATCATAATTTCCAATTGAGTCCTCTTATAGTTTTGGCTCAATTCCGGACAAAAACATTTTTCATAGGATTTTATTTAATTGTAATATTCAAGACCTATGAAGTGTTTGTTGAAGACGTAGCGGCAAAGAGTATAAAGCATCATCAACATGCCGTAGTTTATGTGCCTCGTTTGTACGTCATCAACTTAGGTTCCATGCTCCCAAGGTATGAATGTATTTATATGTATATAGGAGCTTGGAACAATTTGTATTGGGTGTTAGGTGAATTAAAACTTCATTTTATTTTTCAGAAAGAATCAATTAGAAACTTAAAAATAAGTATATAAAAGTTTATAAAAGTTTCTGGGCCAAAATCGAATTTTTCAATCTTTCTGTTTGTTCGTTTGAAATGTCGTTCGAACGAGTTTTTTTCATTCGAACCAGATTTCGTTCGAACGAGTTTTGTCGTTCGAACCAGGTTCGTTCGAACGAGTTTTGCCAACGACCCTAACTGGACAGTCGTTCGATATGTCGTTCAAACGAAGGTTCGTTCTAACGAGGTATCTAACGAACCTCTAACGAGCCCAGGCTGGTCACTCGTTAGAAGTCTCGTTCGAACGAGGATCACGTTCGTTCGAACGAACTTCCAGCGGGAACAGTTATTTGGTAGTTTTTTGCAGTTTTTTCCCACTCCTCCACTTGGTTTTCAACCAACATTTTTCATGCAATATTATGTGCGGGAAACACATTTTCCAAGACAACTTTTCCATTCCATATCCAACTCTTAGAGAGAGTTTGAGAGCAAATTTAATTAGGGAAAATGTTCATGTTTTTGAGTGTTAATCTTTAATGGAAAATTCATACACACTCTAGTTTACACCCATTGTTGTTTATTACAAGTTCTATATATACATATCCTTACTTGGAGTTTTTGGCACCGGTTTTCTCTACCGAATTCAAGAGACGTTTCGGGTTTGCTTCTACACCCCATCACAAAGAAGACCTTTGTTGAGATTCTACCCGTTTGGAGAAAGGCTCCATGTTCGGGTGACGGTGACCGTTTAAAGTCCTATCGGTGTATTCCGAGACCACGGTGGAGCTCCGTTGGTTATCCGCTAATTGGAGGTTGATACAAGAAGAAGCATCACGGCTTGAGAGGGTTCGAGTTTAGGAAGTAAGTTTTTTGTCTTGTATTTTGTAATACCGTTTTTAGTGGATTTGAGGCTAGGGCCGTCCCGAGGTTTTTTCCCGTTAGTGGGTTTTTCCTCGTATATCGCGGTGTAGTGTGACTGTTCACTTTATATTGCTCTATATCACTTAGAACGCATGCTAGATTAATTTCAAGATAAAATTTGGTTTTACAATCACACTCATTTAATTTGGGACTTAAATTAAATATTGGATAAAATTGGTTTATTCAAGTCACTTGCATCAATATGGTTTCGCCTAACTTTGAATAATTGTTAATTATAACTTAGGCAAATTCTAGGACTTGAATTATGTTGTTTTAATTTGTTTCTTATGATATTAAAACCCGGCCTTGTTGTTTTGTGGAACCATCACTTTTATTCAACGCTTCTGCATTCATTTTTTTAAAAAGGAAATTATATATTTTAACTGTGATAAATTAATCACCGGGGATTCCACACTTTCAAATTGGTATCAGAGCCAAAAACGATAAATTATTTCGTTAAAGATCCTTTACTTTTTGGCTAAATATGGATTTTTCCCCATTTTCAAAATTTCCTATTTTTGATGGTTCTAACTACGCGTATTGGAAAGCGCGAATGAAATCGGCACTTAAATCTATCGATGAACGTGTTTGGATGTCTGTTGTTAATGGTTGGACCCCACCAACACATTTAATTGAAAATGTACATGTTCCCAAACCTGTTGATAGATGGACTGAAAATGAGTTTAAGCTAGCAAACTTTAATTCCCGAGGTTTAAATGCCTTGTTTAGCGCTGTCGCACCGGATGAATTCCGACGTATTATGACGTGTGAAACCGCTAAAGAAGCTTGGGATATTTTACAATTAACTCATGAAGGAACGAGTGTCGTTAAAGCTTCTAAACTCCAAAACCTCACTACTCAATTTGAAACTATCAAAATGGATGAAAAAGAAACATTTGATAAATTTTATGCTAGACTTTCTGATATTGTTAATTCATCCTTTAACTTGGGAGAGAAAATACCTGACGACCGTGTTGTAAAGAAAATTTTGATGTCACTACCCGATAGATTTATTCCAAAGGTGACCGTTTTAAATTCTTTACCCACTTTAGCCTCTACGAAATTAGAAGAGCTTGTAGGTGATTTACAAACCTATGAACTAGATATGTTTCCCTCTAAAACTGAAAAGAAAATTGAAAAGGGCGTTGCTTTAAAAGCCCGCAAAGAGGTTAAACAAGTAGTAGAGAGCGATAGTGATAGTGACTCGGAAGATATGGCTTTGTTTGCTCGTAAATTTAGAAAATTTCTTAAATTTAACAAAGATAAAGTTAAAAATGATTTTAAGAAATTTGAATCTTCTAAACATGATAAAAACGAGAAGATTTCTAAAGCCGATAAGATCCCTAAACCTAGTAATGAAAATATTGATAGGGACGAGTCTAATAAATGTTTTGGTTGTGAAGGTTATGGCCATAGGGATTTTGAGTGCCCCACTAAACTAAGGAAAGAGGGTAAACGACCCATTTCATATAATGCGACCCTTAGTGATAGTGATAAGGAAGAGAAGCCCGAATCCCCCACTAAGAAAAATTTTGTGGCTTTTATGGCACATGTGAGTGATAATGAGAACTCATCGGATGATGAAATTATAGCACATGCCACTTCCAAGGTCATTGTACATAATTCTCTTATTTTTTATGATAGTAAGAGTGAAAAAGAAGAAGAGAGTGAAAATGAAGAAGAGGTTGATATGAGTGAACTTCAAAATTCTTTTCATGAATTATATAAAGAATCTATTAAATTGAAAAGAGCTAATTTGAAGTTAGAAGCGAGTTTAAGAGAGAGTGTCAAGGTCATTGATGAAAGTGCCTTAATAGAAGACCTTAGGACACATGTGAGGACTCTTCAAGAGAAGCTTGAATATGTAGAAGGCGAGAGAGATAGCCTTAGGGGTTTAATGGAATCCTTGAAAAAGGAGCTTCTTGCTTTTGAAGAGCGTAATTCTTTACTAGAATCTAACATTGTTGAATTGGAAAATAAATTAAAAGATTCTAGTAATGTCAAATTTGATTTGGAGTGTCGTTCAGAAAAACTAGATAAAATGTTAGGAACGGTCCAAATTAAAAATGACACTTTTGGTTTAGGCTTCAATTCTTGTAATGATTTTTACCCTAAAGTCAAAACCAATGTTTTAGGAGAATCTTCTAGGAAAGCATTTAATGATCACTCCTTAGATAAATCTTTTCGACATGCTCTTACTTGTACACATTGTGGTCGACAAGGTCATCTTTGGAAATTTTGTTTAGATCTTAAACGAATTCCTAGAAAATCCCATAGTAAAGTAACCACGATAGCTAACGTTCCTACACCCCAAGATAGTAATTCTTCATTAATTTGGGTTAGGAAATCCGACTTGGTTGCCTTACAAAATAGGGATTTTGATTCTCATTTACTTACACATGCCTCCTCCCTTGCTAAATCTAAAGGATAATTTTGTTAGTGTTTGCATACTTTAGCGTTTGTACTTCATGCTATATTCATATGCTAAATGTATGCTTGTTTTGTCATTTTCTAGTCATTGCCTTATTTCATATCACATGCTAGAAACTATGACTTGTTTATCTTTTTGTATTATATTTTTTGTTTAAATTGACTGCATAATATAAAAAGATTTTTGTTTATCATTTGTGTTGTATTTATTTCATTTAAGCTTAATGAAAAATACAAATGATTTTTGTTTAGTCTTTTGAGTATATATCTTTATTTTTGATTAAAATGTTAAAAACTCAAAAAGATTTTGTTTTGTGTGTATTTTTGTTTGACACACTTTATGTGGCATATATTTGTGTTTGAATCCTATCTTTTACGCTCCCATGTGGCTAGAACTTTTGGTTTAGATTTTCAATCCTTAAAATATTCTTTACCATGTTTTATATGGAGTAGTTGGATTTTGTATTGTTTAAATGGATTCTATTTCTATATGCCTCTATTCACACATGCACGAGCTCTTTTGAAATCTTAATGTCACATGTTATATTTGAGCTTTTTGAGATGTTCTCCTATCAATCTAGTCATCTACATATCTATGACCTAGGAGGACTAGTGCATGTCAAAATCCGTTGCATGTGAGATTTGTGAGAAAAATGAAAACATGATAAATTAATATATGCACGGGGAAGGGCTCCGAAAGGATGAATTAAATCCTTTGCGATTGTAAGCCACCGTTGATTGGATCTAAAAGAAATACGTGATCCAAAGGCCTAAAAACAGAATATTTGGCATTCAAAGAAAGCAATTGCCAAGGCCTATGTTTGTTTGATATATTCATTCAAAAACAAAAGAATATATATGCTTATTGAGGGAGAATTGGATGGTATATCAACTGTTTGCACAATGTCCGTTTATCCTAGTTGTCTTTAATGTCATGACTCTATTTGGTTTGTAGAATCATCATCATGCTAGGCTTGTATGCATTGTGTATGTTTGTTCATTGAGTTCAATCTTTATATTGTCACATGAGGTTATATTTAACTGTGATGAAGTTTGCAATCAAATGAGAACTCCGTGAACGTTTCTTAAGTGTTTGGGTCTAAATTTAATTGTTGCTTGTTCACACCCCTACACTTCCGTTTCCATATGACACATTTTTGCCATACGAGTGTGCAAACTTATTGTATTTTGTGTCATGTGTGTGTTTATATCTATATATATATGCAAGTGATTCATTGATATATTTCTAGTATATATATATATGATATTTGTATGTATTTGCCTTGTTTTTAATTGCCCATATGCTTTCATGTCTTATCACTTTAAGCTTTCACTTGCTGTTTCTTAGTTCTTTCTCCTTTGCCTATTCCCGAACAAAAAGGGGGAGAATGATGATAGGGGGAGAAATGGTATCTAATCCTATTATTATCGTATCTTCGTTTGGGGGAGATTTATCTTAGGGGGAGACGTCTTTCTAAGTAGGTCATGTGTTTAAAGGGAGAATTGATTTAGGGGGAGTAATTAATTAAAAATTGCATTTAATATTTTGATATTCCCTATGCATTTGATGAGTTTGCTTAAGTGTGCAGGAATTATTCTATAGCGGCATCTTTCTATGGCAAAGAGTTTAATCCTTGGGTTGAGTCAAGATTGGGCGGGTTATGTTTTGAGTCTAGTAGAGCTCGACGGCCCTTTAGGATTTTTGTTTGGTTTTTGTCCCGGAATAGCCAAAGGGGGAGATTTGTAAGGACACAAATTTCCAATTGAGTCCTCTTATAGTTTTGGCTCAATTCCGGACAAAAACATTTTTCATAGGATTTTATTTAATTGTAATATTCAAGACCTATGAAGTGTTTGTTGAATACGTAGCGGCAAAGAGTATAAAGCATCATAATTTCCAATTGAGTCCTCTTATAGTTTTGGCTCAATTCCGGACAAAAACATTTTTCATAGGATTTTATTTAATTGTAATATTCAAGACCTATGAAGTGTTTGTTGAAGACGTAGCGGCAAAGAGTATAAAGCATCATCAACATGCCGTAGTTTATGTGCCTCGTTTGTACGTCATCAACTTAGGTTCCATGCTCCCAAGGTATGAATGTATTTATATGTATATAGGAGCTTGGAACAATTTGTATTGGGTGTTAGGTGAATTAAAACTTCATTTTATTTTTCAGAAAGAATCAATTAGAAACTTAAAAATAAGTATATAAAAGTTTATAAAAGTTTCTGGGCCAAAATCGAATTTTTCAATCTTTCTGTTTGTTCGTTTGAAATGTCGTTCGAACGAGTTTTTTTCATTCGAACCAGATTTCGTTCGAACGAGTTTTGTCGTTCGAACCAGGTTCGTTCGAACGAGTTTTGCCAACGACCCTAACTGGACAGTCGTTCGATATGTCGTTCGAACGAAGGTTCGTTCTAACGAGGTATCTAACGAACCTCTAACGAGCCCAGGCTGGTCACTCGTTAGAAGTCTCGTTCGAACGAGGATCACGTTCGTTCGAACGAACTTCCAGCGGGAACAGTTATTTGGTAGTTTTTTGCAGTTTTTTCCCACTCCTCCACTTGGTTTTCAACCAACATTTTTCATGCAATATTATGTGCGGGAAACACATTTTCCAAGACAACTTTTCCATTCCATATCCAACTCTTAGAGAGAGTTTGAGAGCAAATTTAATTAGGGAAAATGTTCATGTTTTTGAGTGTTAATCTTTAATGGAAAATTCATACACACTCTAGTTTACACCCATTGTTGTTTATTACAAGTTCTATATATACATATCCTTACTTGGAGTTTTTGGCACCGGTTTTCTCTACCGAATTCAAGAGACGTTTCGGGTTTGCTTCTACAACCCATCACAAAGAAGACCTTTGTTGAGATTCTACCCGTTTGGAGAAAGGCTCCATGTTCGGGTGACGGTGACCGTTTAAAGTCCTATCGCTGTATTCCGAGACCACGGTGGAGATCCGTTGGTTATCCGCTAATTGGAGGTTGATACAAGAAGAAGCATCACGGCTTGAGAGGGTTCGAGTTTAGGAAGTAAGTCTTTTGTCTTGTATTTTGTAATACCGTTTTTAGTGGATTTGAGGCTAGGGCCGTCCCGAGGTTTTTTCCCGTTAGTGGGTTTTTCCTCGTATATCGCGGTGTAGTGTGACTGTTCACTTTATATTGCTCTATATCACTTAGAACGCTTGCTAGATTAATTTCAAGATAAAATTTGGTTTTACAATCACACTCATTTAATTTGGGACTTAAATTAAATATTGGATAAAATTGGTTTATTCAAGTCACTTGCATCAATATGGTTTCGCCTAACTTTGAATAATTGTTAATTATAACTTAGGCAAATTCTAGGACTTGAATTATGTTGTTTTAATTTGTTTCTTATGATATTAAAACCCGGCCTTGTTGTTTTGTGGAACCATCACTTTTATTCAACGCTTCTGCATTCATTTTTTTAAAAAGGAAATTATATATTTTAACTGTGATAAATTAATCACCGGGGATTCCACACTTTCAGCTTCAAAGTGTCAAGTAACCCAGTGATACTACAAATGCAGTTGGTTTGCCCGAATAATTCTTCCATAGTGAAAGAGGTGCGCGTGCATTCAAACAGAAGTATTATATAATTAAATCCCAGTTTAACCCAATTAAACCCTAAACATGCAACTAGGTGTGATTGAATAAAATGTAAAACATGTTAGTACGATCAAACACACACAATTGAGGAAAAATCCCCCAAAGGGGCAAAATAATTTATTTTCAATATAATATTGTAACATACAATTTCGGATTACAATGAAAAATACAGTGACACGGAATTACCCGTAGACGTCGAATCTGTAGTCGGCGGTTGGAAATTTCCCTTTCCAGAAGGGCAGTAATGAAGAAGAAGGACGGTCTTCTCCACAAGGGTAAGAACAGACACACTATGGTGTTCTAGGGTTTCAAAGGGATTCACAATTGATTTGGAAATTTGTGTGAATCAAAACATGAGTTTGGTAGCTCACAAAAGTGAAGACTTTGAGTTTATGAACTCTGAAAATCGTATGTAGAAGTCTTCTAAACAAACTCCCCGTAGTGGGTTTATAAAAGAAAACCTGGGCCGAAAATAACTGAACACGATCTGCACGATTTTATCCTAGGCGGACCGGTCCAAATCTAAAGAGGATCGGTCCGAGGTCGGACCGGTTCATTTTTGAAATTGGTCTCTTCGGTTCGCATTCGGTCCGGGGTCTACTGGTTCAAGAGCAAGGCGGATCAGTTCGGGTAGAGGGAGAATCGGTCCGGGGGCGGACCGGTTCATTTTCCAAACAGGCGGACCGATCCGGCTGTCCAGAATTTTGATTCCTTCCTTGAATTCTTTGATATTCGGATCCGTTGATGATGATGAGATCTTGAATTTCTTCAACAATGTAACGGCTTATGACATATACATAAATACTGGACAAATTGTCCTTACAAATCTCCCCCTTATGTCTATGCCGGTACAAACATAAAAACAAACATCTGAATTATCAAGTATAAAATTTCCTATACAAATCTACCCTTCCATGAACCCAAAACTGGAACGATACAAATGAATAAGACTTCATCGTTTGCTTTTCGAATCTTCGAGAATCTCAACGCTTTTCTCATCATGGTGTGCAATAAGAGATCATCAAAGAAGTACCTACACACATGAGATAAAGCAAATATCAAGTGACGTATCGAGTTTGAAATGAGATGAACATATATACCAATTACTCCCCCATAATAAGATAATTCTTTCTCCCCCATAATAAATCAAATAAGCAAGGTCGGGGTGTCACAAGGACTAAATCACACTATGAATGAACACAAAACAACCAAGTCCATGATAGCGTAAATGAATGGGTGTGATAAAATTCGATAGGAAAATCAATGCATACAAACATGACATATGTGCACGATGAATATCGGATACTCCTAAAGGATTAACTCAAATGCTTCCTTTGGTGTAAAACAAATGGAAATAAGAGACATTGACTCAATCAAATCAACAAATCAAAGCTCACAGTGATTTTCACACCAATAACGTCCAAAACAATTTCATGTTTTTTCAAGACTTTCAAAGAAGTGCAAACCCGTTTTAAAATCTCCCACCAAACTCCCTTAGAAGTATTTTCTTTTAGAGGTAATCTAAATTCTCAAACTTTAGAGAATTGTTGATGAAAATTAAATGGCCCATATTTGGTATGTATTGCTTTTTATTGCCTTTAAATTTTTTAGGGGCTCTTTTAACCTCTTTGGACCGCGGATAATAAATTTCCTCCATTTTTTAGGTCCTTTTGAACGATGGCTTTTGCGCAAAGAATAGATAATTACCTTTCTAAGCCCCTCCCCATTCTTAAACAAACACTCAGTCTCACAAAACAAAAAAAAAAGTTTTCACATACATTCCAATCTTGTCAAGTTTAATCGCATATAGTACGTTGTGTAGACAGAATTGAGATGGAAACACTCAAGCCAATATGTGATAGACAAGTGCAATAATCAAGTATAGCCGTGCATGTGTGCAATAAAGGATATAGGAGTCAAACATGTAGGAAGATTTCACTAATCACATCTCAAAGAGTCCAAACAATGTAAAGCACATGAATAAAATGATGTAGCGTCTCAAATCTCTATCAAACAGTCACTTGGATAAATGAAGTGAAGTTGTGTCTTGGCTATCTTAAATGCTCATCCATAATAGGTGTAAAAGAAAAACAAAAAACTTTTTGGACTTTTTTTTTCAAAATTTTAGCAAAATAAAATCTTTTTTTTTGTGCTTTTCTGAAATTTTGCTAAAAAGAAATGTAAAAACCAAAAAGAAAATAAACTAATGATACAAGCTAGCAATAGGAATCAGATGATATGATAAAGACAATGCATCCTATGCTAGACACGGACCAACCCCTCAGTCAACTGTGAAAATCCCCAAAGACTTCCTTAGACTCTCAAATCTAAGGGCATATAAAGTTTTTGTGAAAATATCGGCTCACTGACAGTCGGTAGTAACAAAACTCAGGGATACGACCTTCTCTTCAACTAACTGACGTATGAAGTGCTCGCGTAACCTGATGTGCTTTGTGCGCGAATGTTGGAAGGGATTGCGGGATATGTGTATCGCGCTCGTGTTATCACAGGAAATGATCATGGTGTCCTGTGAAATCCCATAATCCTCCAACATTTGCTTCATCCACAAGAGTTACGTGCAACAACTCCCGGCGGCGATATACTCAGCCTCCACAATGGACAAAGAGATGGAGTTTTGCTTCTTGCTCAACCAAGAGACAAGAGCAGAACCAAAATAGAAACACCTACCAGAAGTGCTCCTACAACCATCTGCATCCCCGGCCCAATCGGCATCCGAAAAGGCGGACAAACGGTCATCGGTATCAAAGGAATACCAAATACTGTATGAGAGAGTCCCACTCACATATTTGATAATACGTTTTAGAGCGAGTAAGTGTGACTCTTTCGGAGACGCCTGATATCGCGCACAGACTCCAATACTAAAGGCTATGTCGGGACGACTGGCAGTCAAGTAAAGTAGACTACCTATCATACTCCGATATAAGGTTTGCTCTACGTCCTTGCCTGAAGTGTCCTTACTAAGCTTCATAGAAGTACTCATAGGTGTACATGCATGCTTAGCAGAGTCTAAACCAAATTTCTTCACTAGGTCTCTAGCATACTTGGATTGGGAGATGAACATCCCATCCTCTAGGTGACAAACCTGGAGACCAAAGAAGAAAGTAAGCTCACCAACCATGCTCATCTCCTCTTCAAACTGATGAGCATGTTGAGAGCACATGGATCCAAAGACTATGTCGTCCACATAGACCTGGGTAACCAAAATAGCACCGTTATCTCTCCTGATGAACAACGTCATATCAACTCCCACTCTCTTGAAGCCACGAGCTAAGAGATAGAAAGTAAGGCTCTCGTACCAAGCTCGGGGTGCTTGCTTCAAACCATACAAGGATTTTCTCAGATAATAGACGTGCTCAGGGTGCCGAGGGTCTTCAAACCCTTTTGGTTGTTCCACGTAAACCTCATCCTGTAGAATGCCATTCAGGAAGGCACTATTGACATCCATCTGATATAACTTGAAGCGCAGATGACATGCGATGGCGAGTAATAGACGGACGGACTCAAGCCTCGTAACAGGAGAAAATGTCTCCCCAAAGTCTACACCCTCTATCTGTGTGTAGCCTTGAGCTAGTAATGGCAAATGGGCGGTTATGGGCGGTTATGGACGGGTCAAAAATGGATATGGATAAATTTGGGCGGGTCAAAAGCGGGTCGGGCGTAATAATTTGGACGGGTTTGGGCGGGTTAAATCTGGGTCGGGTCGGGTCAAACCCGGATCGGGTCGGGTTGACCCGCCTTTTTAAAAAAAAATAATTATTATACCATACACAAATAAATATGGTATAATAATTTTGAAAAAAAATATCCAAGTAAATACTTGAATAAAAAAAATCTTTAAACTTTTTAGTTATTTGAGTTTTATTTTTGTGAGGGTCCAAAACCATTTTGACCCGCTAATGACCCGCCAACAAACCGTCTTATTGGATCGTTCAAACCATTTTGACCCACAAACACAATTAATGGGCCCCGCACACATTATTTTGGATGGTTTATGGGCGGTTTCATCCTTAAGAACCCATATTGCCGGGCCTACCTTGAGCGACCAACCTAGCCTTGTTTCTGATAATGATACCATTTTCATCCATTTTATTCTTGAATATCCACCGGGTACCAATCACATTAGTCTCACTAGGTTGGGGGACTAGTTCCCAGACATTGTTCTTTTTAAACTGAAGCAACTCATCCTGCATAGCAGATATCCAGTGTTCATCCTTGAGTGCTTCTTTGTGATTCTTGGGCTCGACTTTGGATGTGTAGCAAAAGTGGCTAATGACGTTTTCTAGCTAAGCACGAGTCTTTACCCCTAGAGTGGGATCGCCAACAATGGAAAAAGGGTCATGACTCTTGCGAATCCAAGAAGGAGTGTCCCCTAACACAGGAGTGGGGACCACAGAGTGTGAGTGAGGAACTAGTAAGTCACTCCCAGAAAAGATTTCATCCTCACACTGAAGGTTTGGATCAATAACCGTCGGAGGTTCGTCATCTTGCACGGTGACGTTTATTGATTCCATAACCTTAGAACTCTTCAGGTTAAAAACCCGGTACGCTCTACTATTCGATGAATATCCCAACAATATTCCCTCGTCGCTTCGGGAGTCAAACTTTCCTAATTGCTCTCTATCCCGTAGGATGTAGAATTTACTCCCAAAAACACGAAAATATGCAAGGTTGGGATTTTTGCCAGTCCACAACTCATAAGGTGTCTGAAGTGTGTGTGGACGCAGGTAAACCCTATTTATCGTGTGGCATGCAGTAGACACTGCCTCTGCCCAAAATCTCTTAGAAACTTTCGACCTAGAAGCATAGATCTAGCCATTTCCTGGATCGTTCTATTCTTTCGCTCAACAATCCCATTTTGCTGAGGAGTCTTCACAGCAGAAAACTCATGTTTGATCCCGAGGCTATCACAGTAGAGATCTACTTTTTCTTCCTTAAATTCGATGCCGTTGTCACTACGAATCCTATTAATAGTGACTCCGTGTTGGTTTTGTAGGACACGACACTTGGTCATTAAAAACACTAAAGCATCGGATTTCTCCCTCAAAAAACCTACAATAGAATATCTGGAGAAATCGTCTACCATCACGAGGATATACCTCTTACCACCCAAACTCTCAGTACGATTAGGACCCATAAGATCCATGTGAATCAGCTCAAGAACTCGGGAGGTGGTAATGGAATGCAACTTCCTATGAGGGCTCCGAATTTGCTTTCCCAAATCGTGGAAGTTGACTTTTCAAGAGATGGTAAGCCACATACTAGATCCTTTTGGGCTAAATGAGTCAAATCTCTAACATTCACGTGACCTAGACGTTGGTGCCACAGATCCATAGGAGTGATGATGGCGCTTTTGCAGATAAGTGAGGATGTGGACTCAGTCCAATAGCAATTATCCTTTGTCCTCACCCTTGCACTAAAAATTTACTGGCTTGATTATAGACTTTACAAGTGTCCCGGTCAAACTTCACGAAAAAGTCAGCGTCGCACATCTGGATAATGTTGATAAGGTTTTCTTTCAAACCTTTAGCGTACAAAACATTTTCTAGCTTAGGGAATCCAGGTAACTCGACAGTACCACGTCCTATAATGCTAGACTTGCTCCCATCTCCAAAGGTGACTCCGCCATCCTGATAATCCTCAAGACGTAAAGAATGAGGTATCACCTGTCATATGTCTGTATCACCCACTGTCAAAATACCACTGTGAGGTATTATGTACTTTGAGAGCGACATGAACAACAAAGGCCTTTTTATCTTTCTTAGGTACCCAAGAGGAGGTGACCTTTTGTTTGCCTTTGCTATTACTGGTTTTAGCTGGAATGTGAGAAGCATTCACTGACGCCAAAGACATCCGTCGGAATTCCTCCATCAAACTCTGAGACGTGGCAACTAAAATCTCAACTCGCTCTCTCAGACTGGTAAAATCATCAGTATGCTGAGGTGGAGAAGTAGTACGTCGTGTCTGACCCATACTATAGCAAAACTCCCTGAGGTGGCCTTTTCTTTTGCAATAAGTACAAAAGAACACAGTTAAAGGCAGACCTTGGTTTGCTTTTCTTGGTCGAACTCTCCTTCAAGATTTTTAACGATGACCATAAGGAGTAGTAGTAAACTCAGGACTGGTCCTGGTGCAATTTGGGACGAGGAGGCACCATCATAACTAATTCCCTGCCGATCACCGAAACCTAAAGCGGGGCCGAGGAGCATCTTTCCCATCTTCCCAGATTTGTCCTCAATTTTTACCTTGACTTCCCGTGCTCTCTCAAGATCATGAGTAAGCTGGGCAACAAGGGCTTCAAATTTCTTCCGAGTCTCCACGGAGGTATGGAGTTCATTCGTAAGACTAGCCACTTGCTTAGTCAAGTCCCCTCTCTCTTTCTCAAAATAACTCTCTCTCTCTCTCTAAACAAACTCTCTTTCACAACACTGGCAGACTCTCTCTCTCTCAGGGTGGTACAGGTGGATGACTCTCTCTCTCTCTCTCTCTTGATTTTCTTAAATCTTCCTCTAAACCGGTGATCTTAAGAATTAACACTTTGTTACGCTTTTTAGTTTTAAATGACTCAGAATATAACTCAGGTAGGCAAGTTTAATATCACTCTCACTTGTGTCATCCTCCCCCTCACTCACATCGATCTGACTGTCGAGGTGTCCCTGTGAAGCATCATCCTCATCGTCGTGAGGAGAACTAGAAGTGCTTATATGACTAGCCATGAATGTCGTGAAGTTACACTCATGCGGTGACTCGTCTCCAGAATCCACTGACTCGACCTCACTATCGTCGCTAAGGGTAGCATTTAGGACAGCTTTCCCTTTCTCTCTGTTCAGACGAGTGGCACACTCAAAGGCTCTATGACCCCTACCGTCGCACTCAAAACACCTCTCACTTTCTTTCTTAAGAGGATCTTTAAAAAAAAATTCATTTTTCTTTTCAAAATTATTTTTCTCAAACTTCTTTTTATCTTTAAAATTACCATTTTTCTTAAATTTGAGAATTCTCTTGAAATTTTTAGCAAAAAGGGCCAAATCATCTAAGTTAAATCACACTCAGAATCAGACGAATCTGTCTCTCTTTTTCTAGTTGACTCTCCCCTCTTTCTTGTCGACCCCTCACCCTTTCTTTCTTGGGCATTAAGTGAAATTCCCTTATCTTTAGGCTTAGCAGTTTTAGGAAACATATCAATTTCATATGTTTGCAAGTCGCCTACAAGTTCTTCCAATTTTAGCGTATTTAAATTACCCATAGAATTTAGCACGGTGACTTTAGGGATAAAACGCTTAGGAAGGGAACGAAGAATCTTTTTAACAACTCTAGCATTAGGAATATGCTCACCAAGATTAAAGCTAGTATTAACAATGTCAGATAGCCTAGCATAAAAATCATCAAAACATTCAGTTTCATGCATGGTGATGGTTTCAAATTGAGTTGTTAAATTTTGCAATTTAGACTCTTTTACAGCATTAGTCCCTTCATGGGTAAGTTGCAAAACATCCCATGCCTCTTTTGACGTGGTGCACGTCATGATGCGTCGGAAGTCATAAGGAGTGATGGATCCGGAAATAGCACTTAAACCTTTAGAATTAAAAGATGACCATTTAAATTCTTCTTCAGTCCAAGTGGTCACAGGTTTTAAATTGGTCACATTTTTAACAGTCACGGAGGGAGGAGTCCATCCTCTTTCAACTAATATCCAGACACGTTCATCTATGGCCTTTAAAGCAGACTTCATGCGGGCTTTCCAGTATGCATAGTTTGTCCTGTCAAAAACTGGCATTTTATTATATGACTTCTCCATTGAACACACTCTTTTTTAAAAAATCAATTTTTAGAAAATTGATATCTTAGAGCAATTTTGCGGAAAATTAGGAATACGCGATAGATTAGCGTAACCTGCTCTGATACCAATTTGAAAGAGACGCGCATGCGTTCAAACAGAAGTATTATATAATTAAATCCCAGTTTAACCCAATCAAACCCTAAACATGCAACTAGGTGTGATTGAATAAAATGTAAAACATGTTAGTACGATCAAACACACACAATTGAGGAAAAATTCCTCAAAGGGGCAAAACCATTTATTTTTATTATAATATTGTAACATACAATTTCGGATTACAATGAAAAATACAGTGACATAGAATTACCCGCAGGCATCGGATCTGTAGTCGGCGGCTGGAAATTTCCCTTTCCAGAAGGGCAGCAATGAAGAAGAAGGACGGTCTTCTCCACAAGGGTAAGAACAGACACACTATGGTGTTCTAGGGTTTCAGAGGGATTAACAATTGATTTGGAAATTTGTGTGAATCAAAACATAAGTTTGGTAACTCACAAAAGTGAAGACTTTGAGTTTATGAACTCTGAAAATCGTGTGTAGAAGTCTTCTAAACAAACTCCCCGTAGTGGGTTTATAAAAGAAAACCTGGGCCAAAAATAACTAAACACGATCTGCACAATTTTATCCCAGGCGGACCGGTTCATTTTTAAAATTGATCTCTTTGGTTCGCATTCGGTCCGGGGTCTACTGGTTCAAGAGCAAGGCGGATCGGTCCGGGTAGAGGGCGGATCGGTCCGGGGGTGGACCGATTCGTTTTCCAAACAGGCGAACCGGTCCGGCTGTCCAGAATTTTGATTCCTTCCTTGAATTCTTTGATGTTCGAATCCGTTGATGATGATGAGATATTGAATTTCTTCAACAATGTAACGGCTTATGACATATACATAAATACTGGACAAATGTCCTTACACATAGTCCGGACAACATCATTTAGGCTGACTTCATCGGTTGGTACCACCCACCTATCTGAATCTCGGGCCCACTTTCATGCTTCCAAGAATAGTGTGTTGAACCTCTGGCAATCGATGATCATCTGTGAGGGCAATTTCAGCCCGAACTCTAGGAGTTGGTTCAACACTTCTCACAATTCCATACTTCCATTTTCAGAACGGGTACGGATAGCGATGCATGCTCTCATAAGGAGTGACAGTGACTGATCAACGAGGCTAGTAGGGTGTAGGAGGAAATATGGGTAAATTTGAAGAGGTTTAGGAGAGTATATGGGTGTGATTTGAGTTGAGGGATCGAAATCTGAGTTTTCTTCTAAGAAGATGGCATTGGTATGATTTAGGAGTGGATTGTGAGTACGTTTGGCTTAGGATTGGCCGGTGGGGCGATGGTACCTCGATCAATGAGATCTTGGATTATGTTTCTGAGGTGAAAGCATTGGTAGGTGGTATGGCCGACAGTTTGGTGAAAGGCGCAAGAGCGTCGGCCTTGAAGTTTCTTGGGAATGGATTTGGAAATGGACGTGGATCCAAGGGTTTGATGAGGTTTCGGCTTAACAGGGCTTGGTAAACTTTAGAGAGGGGAGCAAGGAGCTCAGTGTATTCCCTTTGGATTGGGGCAGGGCGGTTTTCTGGTGCCCATGATGTGGTTGGTTGAGAGATGTTGTTGATGGTTGAGACTGTAGCACTGGTAGGCTTGTCATACTTTCTAGGGGTGAACTGTCCGGACACTTTCTTCGGTTCAACTTCTATTTTGACGAGGCTTTTCACAATTTCTACTCCAGCCTCTCTGAGAGCTCGGAAGTGGGGATAGTATTATCCTACCATCGTCGCTCGGACATGGGGCAAGAAGTTCTTCTTCACTATGTTGACCTGTTCTTCTTCGGATGGCTGATTGGTTATGGTAGATACCTGATCCCTCCACCGAGTTATGAAGTTACTGACTGATTATACTGGATTCTATTTGAGAAGCTCTAAAGCACGACGGGTGACCTCAACCTCTTCGTTGTATTTATATTGCGACATGAATTCTCGAGCTACATCCTCCCAGCTACGGATTTTGGATTCCTCAAGAGATAAAAAACATCGGAGGGCACTATCCTTCAAAGTTTGCTGAAACAATTGGTCCATCACTTCTTCAAAAGCCCCTAGTAGAGTCATGGAACGATGCTAACTGCGAAGATGAACAATAGGGGGTCCACTCCCTGCGAACTTCTCGATATTTGGCATCTTGAACTTCTCGGGCAACCTCGCTTTAGGATAAGGAGACATGTGGGTGTAGTCCATGTAATTACCAGAGATCCTAACTTGGTCAAACTTCTTGGTGAGTATCTTGAGATCCTCTTTGACTTTATTTAACTCCTCCTCCTTTGGATAAACGACCACAGGTAGGTTAGCCATAGGCTGGGCAATGTTTGGCATTGGAAGCTGGGCAGGCGGTGGCCCATTGATAGGAGGGGCACGTGGAGCGTGTTGATATTCTTTCGAAACTTAGATAGGCTCGGGCGGACCTATAGCACGAGGGAATAGGGCCTCGGGCTCTTGAGGAATAGGAACCTTGTTTCGTTGCATCTCTCGAACCTCGGTTTGGAGGTTGTCAATCTTGGACACGAGCTGAGCCAGGACTGTCGTCAGATCCAGCTGTATGACTGGTACTTGATCTGTATTCTCCATGGAAAGTGGATAGATTCCGAACTCGGAAGAGGTAGTAGAGGAACGGACGAAACTCCGGGTTGATTTAATTGAAAACCGAAGCCAATAGGGAGCCAGGCCAAGGGCTTGCAATCGACCTGAGAAGGCGTATGATGAGATTTATTTTTGAGAAAAAAAGGAGAAACTATTTTTGGATTTTTGATAAAGAAGGGATAAATGTTTTTGGATTTTTTATAAAGAAGGGATAAATGTTTTTGGATTTTTGATAAAGAAGGGAGAAATGTTTTTGGAGATGGAACTCAGCATTATTATTATGATTATTATGTTCTCACTTGTATTTAATTCTCCTAAATGCAATGCCGAACGAGACCCGAGCCTAGAAAAGTGGTGATTTTAATATATACAAGGCTATGGCTGGACTTGTAACCAGGCTCACGGACAGGTCCCATTTTAAAAATGTGCGAAAATTTTTGGCGACAGTCGACTCGAAATTTTGACAGAGTTTCGGGTTGAAACAGGCAATATAAGTGCGTGTCCTAGGTTTGACACCTATATGTGGGTATCCAGTTGGTTGGGTGAATCGGAATGGGTTCCCCCCTTTGGCGTGGCTTCCACGATATACGTCTTGCTCTTGCGGGCAATCGACACGTGTGGACAAGCCATTTGATATACCTGAGTGTACGTGAATTGCCTCACTATATACCTCGTGGGGATGGTATGTGTAAGAGCGAATTCGAGATACTCGGCGTACGTGAATGAATTCCTTATGATATACCACCCGCCATGACTTCGGTCAAGCGGTACGATGTGGGGGAACTGTTCGATATACGTCGAAGGTACTTGGCCAATGGAAGGTGAGAGTCATATCACTTAGGCTAACTGCGACCTGTCGGACCAGCGCCCATCACGAAGTGACCCTCCAGTTACTGGGTAAAATTTGGTCAATAACAATGCTCTTTGGTGATGTCGTGTGAATCATGCATTATTCTCTTATTAGTATCTTATGATGAGAATGCCTTTCTTGGTTGCTCCAAACAGGGAGCAAAGTACAAGTACCAAAGGTACACCAAGTATGGATGGGTGATGTGTGAAACATGCTGATATATGTGATCCTAGGTGCACGTGGTACGAAATGTACATGGAGAATTTTTTACAAGTGTGTGAACATAAGCATAAGCATAGGATACTCATGGAAAAGGGGAACATGCAGATATGGGGGGAAACATAAACAAATATAGCATCCATGCAAATAGAATCAAGCCCTCAAAACATATAAATGTCCCCAGTAGAGCGCCACTGTGGCCATCCCCTTCCTCGCCTACGGGCGGGCACGTGAAGGGAAAGGATCCTCGGGTCCCGTGCATCCCTCTCGGGAGCGCTTCAGTCGGCGTTATTTGAGATGAGGTGTAAAAACGTAGAGAGATTTAGAGTCGCCAGTCTATTTTACTCGAAACAGACAAAAGAAAAAGGGGAAGCCATCCCGAAGGATGGCATCCAAAGACATACTGGTGCATACGAAACCAAAATGATTCGAGAAGGGTTCGGAGGCTAAGTTACTAAATGGGAAGGTGTTAGGCACCCATTCCACCCTTTCGGTCTCTCATGGATATTTTTCTATTTTCCTTTATTTTACCCCGTGATATATGTGCATGTGTATATATATAGTGGGGATAGGAATCCTCGACTTGTATCATGGAAAAGATAAAGCAAGTCATCCGTAAGAAGATATAAGAATAATATTAGAAAAATAAGATTTACGTGATTACCCCTACGTTGATCGTTATAATGGAATGATAACGCGTATGGAGTAATAAGTCACTAAGGGCAAGTATATGTAATATAAGAAGATTAGATTTAGAGAAAATAAGAAAATAAGATAAAAAGTGAAAAAAAGACTCGAGTCTCGAGTTTTACCCCGAGATGCCTACGTAGCCTATAAATGCATCAAAGTCCACGTAGTTCGCACACAAAACGAGGGGTGGGTTTATCCCATAAATCCAAATGGGGGATCTCTTATTTGTGTGTGTGTGTGTGTGTAGAAAAAGTGTTTTAGTTGTGAGAAAAGTGTGAGAAAAGTATGAGAATCCCTATTTGGAATTTATGAGCAAACCTTCTTTTTCTTATTTTTTGGGTTTTATTTATATGAAAATAAGAGATGTGCAATAATACTAAATAAAAGTATAATAGGATGTGTGAGATGAGATAATAAGAATGGTAAGTAATAAAACAAGTTATTGAGAATTTAGGAGAGTTTAAGAGAAAGTTGAGAAAGTTGGACCTTCTTGAAGATCTTGAGCTTGATCTTGAATATTGGAGAGCAGTCCTTTCACTTGGATGATGATGGAGAATGACTAATTCACCAAGTTTGATGAAAAGGATGATAAAAAGTGGAAGTAAAAAAGGAATTTGGGGGTTGAAATCACTCTGCCTTCGAGAGAGGTTTCTGGGATTCGTTGAGAGTGAATTTTATCAGATTTGGGCTCACCTTGAAAATGAGGTGAAGGCCTTATTTTATAGGTTCAGGTCACTACTGATCGGCATAGACCTGGTCCTGCTTATCGGCACCTGCCGATAGGCAGGGTTTGGAACCTGTCATTTGGCAGTGTGTTTCAGGCCTTTTCGGGAAATCGGCTGCCGAGGGCAAACCGTTGGTCAGAATTGTGCACGGGGTAGACCGTTGGAAAGGTAATTCAGATACCTTTGAAAGTCCTTTGGACCTCTCCCGGGTTCAGGAGTTTACTTTGGTTCAAATATGGCTCGTAAGCGTTCATCGGTCCATTGGACGGGAAATTATTCGGACGCAAACGGATCGTTCATCCGCATGGAAAGTCCAAATCACGCACGAGGTAGACCATTGAAAAGGTTAGGAGATGTACTTCGACATTCCAAAGAGTTCGATCCGGTTTGGGGAGTTGACTTTGGTCAATCAAGCCCTGGAAGCTTTCGGTGACCTCTTGGAGTTAAACAGATCGTTCATCCGCATAGTAAATCAGAATCGCGCACGGAATGGACCGTTGAAAAGGGTATTCAGTGCCCTTATAAGATTCATTCATCCTCAGTTGAGCTGAAGAGTTGACTTAGGTGAAACAGAGCCCGGGAGCGCCCAGTGGCCTCTAGATCAAGTTTCGGACGCAAACGGATCGTTTATCCGCATGGTAATGCAAAATCGTGCATGGGACAGACAGTTGGAAAGGGTTTTCAGTGACCTTTGAAGATTCATTCAGCTTTAGTCGAGCTCAAGAGTTTGACATTTTGGTCAAACAAAGCCTGGGTGTGCCGGATGGCTTCTAGGTCAGTACTCGGGACATGACCTGGGTTTGTAGTGATGAAGGGAGGTCCTAGGGACCTAAGGAGAGTTAGGGGTAACGGAATGGGGTGTTTACAATGGGATGATAGTTTTTTAATTGGCTTTTGATGAGCTAAAAGATAAGTTGACTTCGACACCAGTTCTTGCTTTACCCAGGCCGGGAATGGAGTACCTGGTGTACAGTGACGCCTCTTTACGGGAACTCAGGGGAGTACTTCAGCAGGAGGAGGAGGTCATAGCTTTTACCTCTTGCAAGCTTAAGCCTCACAAAAGGAATTACCCCACTCACGTCCAAAAGCTGGCAGCGATCTTATTTGCATTGCGGATTTGGAGACATTACTTGTTGGGGAGAAGTTTTTCTTGTTCACAGACCACAAGTCACTGCAATACTTGTTCACTCAGCGAGAGTTGAACATGCGTAAGTGCAGGTGGCTGGAGTTTATGAAAGACTACTTGTTCGATATATAATACCATTTGGGGAAGGCTAACGTAGTTGTTGATGCGTTAAGTCGTAAACCGGTAGGTGACATAACTGAAGTATGGAGAGCGAAGTGGAAAGAGTTGGGTCACCAGGACGCGATAGCATATTCCTTTATATCTGTTATGTTAGTCACACCCGAGATTGTTACGAGGGTGATACAGGCACAAGTAGTGGATACGTTTTTCCAGGAGAAGATTGTACGGCTCTTAGCTGAGGGCGCTGAGTCCTATTCAGTGAGTTCTGATAGGGGTTTGAGGTTTAATGGGAGATTGGTGGTTCCGGAGGGAGGAGACTTACATTATGCAGTGATGACACGATCGCTGCAGTACATCTCGGAGGGGATAAGATGTAACAGGATATGAGGCGGAAGTACTAGTGGAGTGGGATAAAAAAGGACATTGATAAGTTCGTGTCCAAATGTTCTACCTATCAGATGGTAAAGGTGGACCACCAGAGACCTCCAGGGTTACTTTAGCCGTTGGAGATACCTACGTGGAAATGGGAGAGTATTTCCATGGACTTTATTACTAGATTGCCTACATCACAGCAGAGTCACGATTCCATATGGGTTATAATGGATCGATTGACCAAGGTAGCTCATTTTCTGTCAGTACGGATAGACTACACCACAGGCCAGTATGCACAGTTATTCATTGCCGAGATCTTTAGGCTACATGGGGTGCCCCTGGATATTGTATATGATAGAGAAAATATTTTTGTGTCGCGCTTCTGGGAGAGCTTTCAGGAAGCCATGGGTACAGAGTTGAGATTGAGTTCAGCTTACCACCCACAGACGGATGAACAAACAGAGCATACCAATCAGATGCTGGAGGATATGCTACACATGTGTGTCCTTGATTTTAGAGGAGGTGGACTTAGTTTATAACAACTCCTATCAGTTCACGATCGGCATGGCTCCATTTGAGGCGTTGTATGGCAGGCCTTGTCATTCTCCCACTTATTGGCTAGAGGTGGGGGACAACAAATTTCTCAGATCAGAGGTGATTCAGGAGACTTCATCTATAATTGAGCTTATCAGGAGTCGAATTCGAGTAGCTCATGACCGACAGAAAAGCTACGCCGATGCAAAATGGTCCTTCCGAGAGTTTGGCGTGGGGGACCAAGTATTACTGCACTTGTCTCCTATGAAAGGAGTAATGATATTCGATAAGAAAGGGAAATTGGCTTCGAGGTACGTGGGACCATTTCTCGTTATTGAGAGGATTGGGGCGGTGGCATGAAAATTGGGGTTGCTAGAGTACTTGCACCGCATTCACGATGTATTCCACATCTTGTCATTGAGACGATATGGCCCACACTCACATCGTGATAAACGATATTCACTTACATCCTGACAGTTCTTATGAGGAGAGACCAGTGTCTATCCTAGACCATAGCGAGAGAAAATTGAGGTCGAAGGTAATTCCACTTATACGGGTTCAGTGGGAGCATCATAATGTGGAGGAGTCCACTTGGGAGCGCAAGGCAGATATGTGTAAAAAATATCCAGATCTATTTTTACCAGGTATGCCTTATTTTCTAAATTTCGGGACGAAATTCCGTTATTAGGGGGGAGTATGTAATACCCCGTATTTTTATGGCTTTCAATTTGGCGATTTATTAAATTTAAATTGAGATATTAATTTAATATTAATCTAGAAATTTATTTTAAATATTTACTAGCATGATGAGAGTTAGTAATTTTTGGTATTTTTTTGAATATTACTTAATGGGTAAAGTAATATGTATAATTGAATTTATTAAAATTGTCACAAGTGAATAATATGAAAATTATGGAAATTAAGTCGGGACGAGCCTGTGTCCTGTCGGGACTAAATTATTATTGTCATAAGTGAATAAATTATAAGTCGCCTGTATAGTCATTTCGAGTGCGCCAACGTGTATGAAAGGGTCGAGATAGTCAGAAAAAGGTGCCCGAGGGTTTAGTTTGGGTCTCGGGACATTTTTAGGCCTAGCCGGTAATCGGGGAGGGCATTTTAGTAATTTTCCTTTTTAAGGCCTAATTATGGATGAAAATTAAAAGGATATATCTGATGGGAGTTAGAGTCTTCAAGGATTAGAATTGGTAGAATTGCAGAGAGGCTAAGGAATGGATAAGGGAGAAGACTCTGCAAGGGAGAACCACCCTACCTACACCGCCCTTGCCATATTTCACCACCCTTGCATAGATTAAGAAACGAGGGACGCAACCATACCCGTCAACACCTGAGAATCAGACCTTCATATCTGAGGCAAGTATCCATCTTTCTACTTTTCTAGTTAATGTTTTACCCATGTTAGAATAGGATTGATAAATATATGTTTCATGGAAGAATTTGATGATTTAGGGAATTTAAATCACATGCCTTAGAGGAAATAAGTATTGTTGATGTAAAAAATTAGATCGTATCTAATTATTCAATCACAGATAAATAAATGAGACAAAGAATTTTTAAAGTGGTTCAGCCTTATAAGAATGGCCTACGTGTGCGTCTGAATGATAAGCATTTAATGAACAGTCAAACTGTTGGTTATCCAACTATTAATGCTTTGTTCCAGGTGCAGCTCGGACCGCCTAAGCTTCTCGGTACCCAATATTTCCTCGGAGAGTTCTTGTTCCTCGGAGCGTGTGAGTTTCTCGGGGAAGTAGTGTTCCTCGTTGTAGTATGGTTCCTCGGAGCGTGTGAGTTCCTCGGAAGTATTTATTGTTGCCACGTAGATTGCCACGCGTCTTCATTCAGTTGGGCCATGTCAGCAGACTAAATTTGGTATCAACAGAAGCCCCCAATGTTTCATAGTTCGAACTTTGAGGAGTGTGGGACATTCTTTCTCGGAATATGGCAGTTTTAAATGGTCCTCCTGATTTTTAGGAGTGTTTCCTTTGTATTTACTTTTCCTTCCACATTCGTAGAATCAGGCTTTTTTGAATTTTTATGCCCGCTTCGATTCCCGCGCCCCTTTTCATCTTTTTAGCCGCAGTTACATAACCGTCTCTTTTTGTAATCATTACTTATACCTTTACCAAGGTAGAGTATTTAAACGCTGCAGAAAATCCCATCGTCTTCTACTTTTTCAAATTTGTATCTTCGAGTTTTCCATCGTCTCTTTCTCTCATGTGTATTCATCTCTTCCATTGTTCGTTGTCAACAAATCCACTCCTTTTCTGTAAGATCTTCTTCCTTCTTCTTCGTTTCCTTTATTCATCATGGTTTACCCTGTTGAATCTCTTGATAAGTTTCGCTCTGATTTTTCTATTCCCTCCTGGGTTGTTCTGGAAGAGCTTTCTGAGCCTTCTGATTATTTTCGTTTGGCTGAGGGACATTGGTTCCTCAGTCTCTTTATTGCTGAGTGTGGATTTTCTTTTCCACTAAATCCCTTATGTCTAGAATTCTGTCAATACTTTGACGTTGTTCCTGCAAGAATAGCCCGAAATACATGGAGAATAGTTAATGGGGTTCATAGGTTAAATCAAATCCATGGAACTCGCATAGGAATTGCAGAAATCATGTTTTACTATAGATGGGCTGTAGGCGATAATACTTTTTATTTAAAAACTAGATTTTTAAATAGGGCCTTAGTAGTCAATCTCCCGGATGCCAATAGGGACTATTTTGAGCACATGGTTGTCATAAAAAATTGGCAACATGCTCCTTTATCTGGAGATAAAGTTTATCAGGGTCCCAGATGCCCTCCCTATGGCAATGGGATAGGTTATTTTTATTTCATTTTATTTATTTTCAAATCATGCTTCTTTTGTGTTTGACAAAATGTGCCACTGATATTGTAATTTTTATTTATTTGCAATTGATAGCAAAATAAAGTGTCCAAAGGAAGCAGACGTAAATATAAGGCACTTAAAACTTATCTGGAGTTTGCATCAGAGTGTTGCCGACGATCAAATTAGGTCAGATTCGTATCTGCTATAGTACAAGAGTTATACCACTTCTTTCACTGCTCGTCCGGTGACAAGTGAAGCAGAACCAGTACCAGCCTCTGCAAGTTCTTCGCCTGAATCACACATTCCTTTGAGTGAAAGGATGAAGAAGAGAAGACCTCCCACTCTCTTCGAGAAGCCTGCCTCTAGTGATGGAGAGGCCAAAATAAGTAAACACGATGTCCCAGAAGGGACAAAGAAAGTTGATGCAGCTCCTCCAGCTGCTCCTGCTAAGGTCGCCGAGAAGCTCCCAGTGGCCCCGAGCAAGTCTGCTGCTCCAGGAGAGGTTATTGTAATATCACCGACCAAGAGTTCTTCCTTAGTTGAATCTATTCCTGCTCCCCCGAGGAAGCTGAAGAAGTGCTCCTTGGTCAATTTGGCTGACACCATCGCTCCGCCCCCAGCTACTGGAACTGGTGTTCCAACTTTTGTTCCTCCGAGCTCCGCCATGAGCTCGGTGAAGACTTGGATCATTCCCGAGATCCAAGGAGTCGAAGAGAACCTTTCTCGGGATATGGTTACATCATTGGCTGCTCGCCATATTGCTTCTGTAAGTCTTGTTGCTTTGAACTTTTCATCTTTCCTTTGTTATATCAATCTCTGACTTGCTTTCATTTTCTTTTCACAGTTGGCGAGCTACTTCAATATAATTTTGAAGAAAGATGAGGCGATTAAAGCTTCATGCTCCTCATCTAGTGTGGAGGAAGCTCTGGAGGAAGCTATTAAGTCTTTGGAAGATTCTCGCCAGAAATATGCTACTGACAAGGCAATCTGGGAGAACAAGCTTGCCTCCACTAAGCAGGAGAAAGCTCAAGTTGCTGAAGTCTCCAAGGGGTTGGAGAAGAAAATAAAGGGCTTGGAGGAGAAAAAAAAAAGAGCTTGAAGGGAAGCTCAAGAATGCAGGAGAGTTTGAGAATAAACTCAAGGTTGCTGAGGCAGAGTTGGGTCAGCGTCGGGAAGTAAATCGGCAGAAGGAGGAGATCGAGAATAAATTGAAGACTGCTGAAAACCTTCTGTCCGAGAAGCTTTCCTCGGAGAAGTTGAAGAGAAAATTGGCTGTGAAGAAGTCTTTCAGCGCTGGCTGGGACAAGGGGTGGAATAAGGGATTGGCTGCCATGGTATCGCAAGTAGAATATGGCAGCCTCAAGTACTTTAGGGATGGATGGGTCGCTGCTCTACAGGAGATGAAAGTGGATGAAAATTCCGAACTCTTTCAGCGACACATCCCTGGTCCCCCTCCAACTCCTGAAGACTTAGAAGAGGACGAAGCTGCCTCCTAAGAGTCTTCTATGGTGATGGGAGATCATCCCCCAACCATCCAGCCTGCTACCGAGGAATCTCAGCAAATCATTACTTCTTACGAGCAACTGCTGGCGCTCCCCGAGCAGCTTTCTATTCCCTCCGAGCAACCTACTTCCTCGTCCCAGACTCCCGAGAAGGTTTTGGGAGACAAGGAAAAGGTGTAGAGTTGTTCGGGTTTCTCTTTATATTTTTCTTTTGTCAAATGTAACCATGAATATGTAATTCTGAACCTTGTACCTCTGACCTTTATGATATAATAAAACTTGAACTTGTGTTTTTGCATACTGTCGTCTCTTCTTCATGCTTTATTGGTGCTTTTATTGATTACTGCTTTTTCTTCCTCTGCTAGTTTCTGGCCAGGATGGAATTACTATCTGCTCACGATACAAAGCTGCTGAGGCAATGCAATGAATATTTTAAGGCTGGTCACACAGACCTGAGTGCAGCACAAGTCGTTGACATTCTCGGCCAAGATGCTTCTGAACAGGCAGTTGAAGCATACCAATATCTGAAGTGTCTACTTGATCGAGCAGTGGCCAATAATGTGGCTTATTATGACATGATCGAGGATCTCCAAGGCACCCTCGAAGATCTTCAGCAACAATACAAAGAATCCACTGCCCTGCTGTATGAGGGTTACTAGAAGAAGTACCAGCAGATCATTGCCGACAAGGGCTACGAGAAACTTTTTGCTGGATACGATGTGAGGGAGAGAACTCTGAAGGGTGAGGTCAAGGAGTGCAGACAAACAGCTGAATTATTAGAGCAAGAAAATAACAATCTTCAAAGAGAGTTGTCACAGTTGAAGTCTGCAGCTTCTACTTCAAAAGCCTTGATCCCAGTGACTGATGAGGGATTCTCGTTCTTGAAAGTCGAGAACGCCAACTTGAGGGACGAGTTGGAAACCTTGAAGAGGTCTGGCCCCTCTACATCTTCTCGTGGTCGAGCAAGAGCTCCTCGGGGGCGAGCAAGAGCTCCTCGGATTCCTGTCGAGGAACAGCAGACTCAGTCTGCTTTAGAGAACCAGGCCTTCCAATTAATGGCGAAGAACCAGGCGTTGGCTGAAATGTCAAAGCAGATCAGGGACCTGGAAGAGCAGCTTTCCACGCAGAAGTCTACCTTGGAGAATAAAGAGATCTTCATCAAAAATCTCCAGGAGCAGCTGGAAAGACTAACATATCAATTCCACAAAGAGCCCAGGGAGTTCTGGATGGCTGGATACAACGAAGCTCTCTATCACTTGGACGATCGTATCCAGAATGCCAATAATGAAGGCT
Organism: Sambucus nigra; assembly: GCA_949130495.1. Lineage (NCBI taxonomy): Eukaryota > Viridiplantae > Streptophyta > Magnoliopsida > Dipsacales > Adoxaceae > Sambucus > Sambucus nigra. Next base: position 585,474,994 of record OX422214.1, read on the forward strand.
ACAAGCAAGGCTGGTTGAATGCCTTAGGTGTGCTGCAACTCGAACAAGGTCATTACCTGTGGGACTATCATGATCCTGGGCTGATCGACCTACCTGTGCCACCATGCAAACTGGATATGAGTTGGATCCCTGCTCGGGCCATTCCTAGATGCTTGATTTCCAAATATCTCGGTGACTACAATCTCCATTCAAATGCCGAGATATCTCATCCCGAGCACCTCTTAGATCGACCATCCGTGATGAATATCAGGATGTTAAAGGATATCAACTTCATAAATTCTCCTCTGGCTCTAAATGATCCGCCTGCTGGCGAGGAACCTGTGTCAAAAGCAGAGGGGAAAAGACCAGTAGAATGGGAATATTAATGTAATAAATTTGTATACATTTCATTATCAATGTAATTGTAATTTATTTTTGGATTTAATGAAAGACTTTCATTTTTGTTCGCAATCTTAATTGCTATTGTCTTGTAATTATAACATACTTTACATTTGTGCATGCATATCTGTTAAAAAGATAACAATATTGTGTAGTTTGTCGACCAACTTGAACTTGTGGTAATCATTTGGCAAAAATAACATTTTATTTCTCAACCAACTTAGTAAAAAGTTATGAGTATCATTTATGTTGCTCGGTCACTTTCTCGTTTTCATAAAAAAAATTCGACCAACCAAGGTCGGTAAATTTTTGTTGTCGACCAACTACAGTTAGTGGGTTTTTATCCCCGACCAGCCATAGTTAGTAGATTTTTTCTTAAATGTTTCCGACCAACCAAGGTCGGTAAATTTTCCTTATCGACCAACTACAGTTAGTGGGTTTTTATCCCCGACCAGCCATAGTTAGTAGATTTTTTTCTTAAATGATTCCGACCAACCAAGGTTGGTAAATTTTCCTTGTCGACTAACTACAGTTAGTGGGTTTTTATCCTCGACCAGCCATAGTTAGTGGATTTTTCCTCTACGAGGAGCTTTGGCACGTTTTCAAGAATATATTTACTTCCTAAACAATATAAGTTAGCATTTTTAGGAATACTTTTATTTCCCGAGGAACATATAGTTTTACTTCCAATAGGAATACAAGTTTTACTTCCCGGAGGAATATTGGTAGCTTTGCTTCCCGGAGGAATATTGGTAGCTTTACTTCCCGGAGGAATATTGGTAGCTTTACTTCCCGGAGGAATATAGGTTTCTCGACCAACCTTAGTTGGTGTTTTCGAGAAAAATTTGAGTAGCCTGAGCTTAGCTTTCTTTGTCGAGTAGTGTGTAGCACTAGTATTCCCCGAAAAAGTTTCAATAAAAAGAAATAATTTGGCAGAATATCTTCATTTTATTTATCACTGATAATACTTGCGTAGGTGCTCTGCGTTCCATGCATTCTTAAACTCCTCCCCTTCTAAAGTTGGTATTCGGTAAGTTCCTGGTCGAACAACTTCTGTAACTAGATATGGTCCATGCCAGTTTGCCTCTAGTTTATTGTGTTTTTGAATTACTTTCTTCAGCACATAGTCTTCTTCTTTCAGGTCGCACTTCTTCACCCTGTTATTGTAGAACAAAGTTGTTCGCTGCTGGTAAGCAGCATTTCTAATGGCTGCTTCTTCTCTAACTTCCTCGAGCATGTCTAAATCCAATCTTCTCATTAAGTCGCTGACAGGGGAATTGAAATTCAGTACCCTGTGTGTTGGGAGGCCCAACTCGGCAGGTATAACAGCTTCACTTCCAAACTCCAGCATATATGGTGATTCTCCAGTTGCTACTCGGGGAGTAGTTCAGTAAGCCCACGGTACTGACTGTAACTCGTTGATCCAGTTTTCTGTTGCATCATCCAGTCTTTTCTTCAAGCCATTTAGCAGCATTCTGTTTGCATTCTGTTTGTCACTTCAGTTTGTCCATTGCTTTGAGGATGACCTAGTGCTGAGTGGATCTTCAAAATGTTTGACTAATGACAATAGGCAGCAAACTCCTCGTTATCAAATTGTGTTCCATGGTCTGTGATGAAGGCATAAGGAAGACCATATCAACAAATGATGTTCTTCCAAATGAATTTGTACACCTTGTCGTACGTCATATCGATGGGAGGCTCAACTTCTACCCACTTAGTAAAATAATCCACTGCGACGACGAGGTATTTGAACCTTCCTCTAGTCGTTGGCAGCGGACCAACCAAATCTATTCCCCATATGGAAAATGGCCAAGGGGAAGTTATGGGTGTCAAAAATGCTTGTGGAGTTCTTCGGATGGAGGAAAAGCGTTGGCACTTGTCACATTTCTTGGCATAGGCAATACAATCATCTCTCATCGTCGGCCAGTAGTATCCCTACGTCATCACCCTTTGCAAAAGCGTCCGACCTGCTACATGGGCTCCACAGGACCCTTCATGGATCTCTTTAATAAATTCTTTCACCTCGGAGGGATGTACACATCTCTGCAAACCTGCCATAATTCCTCGTCTATAAAGAATACCGTTAGTTAATACATACCGAGCAGCTTTAAACTTCAATTTCTTGGCTGCGAGCTTTTCAATTAGTAATTCTCTCTCCTCAATATATGCCCTGATGGGATCCATCCAAGATGGTCCTAAATCAAGGGTAATAAAGTTCGTCGTCAGATCTTCATCTATACTCCGACCAGCTAAAACTTCAATTGGGATTGTTCGTCGTAGCTCGGTGCGAGTAGCTGATGCTAATCGAGCTAAGGCGTCTGCTCTCGCATTCTCCATTCTTGGTATTCTGATCAGCTGAATAGCAGCAAATTCTGACACCAGCTCCTTTACCTTTGCATGATATCTGATTATTAATTCTCCTCTAACTGCATATACTCCTAACATTTGATTTACGATCAATTGAGAATCACTAAAGAAAATAACCTGTTGCGCCTCCATAATTTTTGCCAAATTAAGACCTGCAATCATGGCCTCATACTCAGTCTCATTATTGGAAGCTTTGAATTGGAAACATAGGGCATATTCCATGTCGACCTCGTCCAGAGTGCTCAAAACTATCCCTGCCCCACAGCCTGTTGTGCAAGATGAGCCATCTACATATAGCCTCCATATGGGTAACTCGTCTTCAAATTTCTGATTTGTCAGAGTTCCTCACTGAAATATTTGTTGCTTCCTTTCATCTTCCCCTCATATTTCTCGCTCTTCGTCGATCATCTTTTCTTGCCCTTTTACCAACCGGAGTTGGTATGAGCTCGAATTTGATGATTCTGTAACATCCACTTGCCCTTTTACCAACCAGAGTTGGTCTGAGCTTGTGTTTGTTGATCCTGTAACATCCACAGGTTGATTAGCGAGCATCTTTTGCTCCTCGGGGGTATCAGGATAGGTGAACTCTGCTATAAAATCCACTACAGCCTGCCCTTTTAACGATGATCTGGGTTCATAAACTATATCATATTCACCGAGCTCTATTGCCCAGTACATCAATCTCCCTGATTTTTCTGGTTTATGAAGGGCTTGCCACAATGGCATATCAGTATATACCACTATGGTATGAGCCTGGAAGTATGGCTTCATTCTCCTACTCGCCTCAATCAACGCCAGTGCTAACTTTTCCAGCCTTGGATATCTGATCTCTGCTCCTCGAAAGGCCTTACTCGTATAATAAATTAGTTTTTGTACTCCATTCTCCACTCTTACCAATGCCGAGCTAACTGCATTCTCCGATACTGCTAGATACAAGTATAATTTTTCTCCCATCACCGGCCTGGACAACAGTGGAGGTGCTCCCAAGTATTTCTTCAAGTCTTGAAAAGCCTTCTCACATTCATCATTCCACTCAAAAGTATTTCGGAGTGTCTTGAAGAATGGGAGACATCGATCAGTTGCTCGTGATACAAATCTATTGAGTGCTGCTACTCATCCTGTAAGACTTTGCACCTCTTTCTTCATCGTTGGAGATCGCAACCCTAATAGAGCTTTGATCTTTTCAGGATTCGCCTCAATGCCTCGTTAATTGACTATGTACCCGAGAAACATGCCTTCTCGAACTCCAAATATGCACTTCGTCGGGTTCAGCTTCATTTGATATATATCCAGTTGATCAAAAGTCTGACTTAAGTCAACTAGATGATCGACAGCTTTCCTGCTCTTTGTCAGCATATCGTCAACATAGACCTCCATATTGCAACTGATTTGTTCAGCAAAGACCTTGTTCATCAACCGCTGATATGTCGCACCTGCATTTTTCAAACCAAAAGGCATAACATTATAACAATAAGTTCCCCTAGGGGTAATGAAAGAAGTACTTTCCATGTCTTCAGGTTTCATTTTAATCTGATTGTAGCCAGAATAAGCATCCATGAAGCTCAGCAACTCGTGTCTCGAGGTAGCATCCACCAGTTGATCAATTCGTGGCAATGGAAAGTGATCCTTTGGGCATGCTTAGTTGAGGTCGGTGAAGTCTACACACATCCTCCACTTGCTGTTTTTCTTCTTTACCATCACCACATTGGCTAACCAATCTGGATATTTAACATCTTCAATGAAGCGAGCTTTCTGGAGCTTCTCGACTTCCTCATGTATAGCTTGATTCTTCTCGGGACTGAATACTATTCTTCTCTGCTTCACAGGCTTGATCTCCTTATTCACATTGAGTTCGTGACATAAGAAATTTGGGTCTATCCCAGACATATCTTCATGACTCCACGTAAAAGTTTGTTTTCTACTTCTAAGGAAAGTTATCAATTCCTGTTTTAGTGAGGCTTCCAACGATGAACCTATTTGAGTAGTTCGTTCAGGGTGCTCGTCGTCCAGAATGATGTTTTCAGTAGCTTTCACAACTTGACCCTTTACGAGTTGCGACTCATCTCTAGGATCTAATGTTTCAATTTCTGCACCTTCATCCACTTGATAGGTAGTAGTCTTTTTTCTTGATTCCTCTAGTTCTTCTTGCTCGGCGGATGAATAATAGCATTCTCGAGCTACTTTCTGATCACCTTTCACAACTCCTACTCCAAAATTTATTGGAAATTTTAGGCACTGATGCACTATAGATGGTACAACCTCGAACTTCTTCAATCCTACTCTTCCCATGATGATATTGTATAATGATTGAACATTCTTATCCATCACGAAGAAACGTATTCTTTCTGTTCGACAAGAAAGCCACGTACCAATGAATATATCCAACTTGATCGTCCCAAGTGGAAATACTTTCTCGCCAGCAAAACCGATGAGGGTTCTATGATAAGGCTCCAATTGAGATATCTTTAGATTTAAACTATCGAAGCACGAGTAGAACATGATGTCTGCCGAGCTACCATTGTCGACCAGTACTCTGGAAATCATTACCTCCTTCATCCTCATTTTGATCACCAATGGGTCATCATGAGGATACAAAACTCATGCGAGGTCATTCTTTGAAAAACTAATGACTAATTTCTATTTGTTCACCTTTCTCGGGCGATCTTCCTCAGCTAGATTTATTCGCTAAATATACGAGCAAGCTTGACCCTCACAGAGGTAAGCTTTACTCTCTACAGTAAGGTCTCCTCCTCCTGCATCTCCACCTGTTATAACATTACAGTCAAATGACCCAAAGCGTATTGAAAATACCTCTCGTTCTGGTTGCCTTGGTCTCTTGGGAAGATCGGGGTCGTCTTCTGGATCAACTTCATGGTTTCTTTTCTTGTTCTCCTCTGCTCGATGAGGAGATCTAGACCTCTCTCTTGATCGATCATTGTTTCTTCTTTCGCTTCCACGATCGACATACTTTGACAGCTTTCCTCATCTGATGAGTGTTTCAATCTCATTCTGGAGAGCTATGCAATTTTTGGTCATATAGCCATGATATTTATGAAACTCGCAATACTTCGCCTTATTCCTCTTGTCAGGGTCTGCCTTCATTTTCTCTGGCCAGTTTAACTCCTCGTTGTTCTTGATTTCCTCTAGAACATGGTTGATATCCTTCTTCAAATGAGTATAATTATCATATTTTTTCATTACGTCCCATACCGACCTATTTTTTGAATGTTTGTCATTTCCATTGTTCTTATGCTCTTTCTTCTTAGCTTTATCACCTTCCACCTTGGTTTCTTTGGCATCCATATTCTTCTTCGCAGCCATAGCCTCCTCGGCATTCATAATCTTGGACGCTTTTCCCATCAGGTCCGACATGGTTCTAGGTGGATCTTTGGCCAAAGTGTAGTACAACTTGTTTGGCAGTAGTCCACTCATCAAGGCGGTAATCGCTGTCTTCTCCTCATAATCAATGACTTCAAGTTTCTCGTTATTAAAACGAGTTATATAATCTTTGGTTCTCTCACCAGCTTTTTGTCTAACACTTAACAAATGTGCTACTCGTTTAACTAGCTTTGCCCCAAAACAGAAATTCCCAATGAATAACTCGGCCAGTTGAAGAAAAGTTTACCCCGAGGAAGATTATTATACCAGATTTGAGCAGATCCGTTAAGAGTTCCCGAGAATGCCCTGCATCTCATCTCGTCTAGAACAGCATAGATGTTGGTTGCAGCTTGGTATTGTTCTATATGAAGGACAGGGTCAGTCTTTCCATCATATTTAGGGGTCACAACAGGTGTTTTGAATTTTGATGGTGTTGGAAAATCTACAATGGCCTGGACAAAAGGTGTTCCTCGAACAAAGGTTCGTTGTAGGGGGTCTTAGCTTTAACCATTTCCCCCAATCTATCCTCGAGCCTTTTAATAGAGCCTTTCCATGCATCATTTACTTCCTCGGGCTTGTTGGTTCGAGCAACTGATCGCGTTGATGTGGCTTCCTGGGATCTCTCTTATCGAGTAGCTGGTCACGACTGGACAGATCCTTCAATTAAATCTGATGGTCATCGAAAACTCCTCGATGGGGCTCTAGGAGGACTTTTGCTCCTCCTATGACCTAATCGATTGAAAGGAGATACCCTGCTTAACCTCTCTAGCGCACTAATCCTTTCTGGGGAGAGAGTGATACGTTGTTCAGTATCTGTGGCTCGCACTGACGAAGTTCGTCCAGGTTGATAAAAAAAATCTTCAGACTCCTCATTGCGATATAAATTGGTACACCTAGTACGTGAAGAAGGCACACGGGTATTTCTGTGAATACTCCGCAGTCCTGAATGAGTTGGTGCACCGCCATGGAGAGTTTGTATGAGTTGTCGCATAGTTTCTTACATGATGGTCTGGCCCTGAGCCAGATTTGTCATTATTCCAGCCAGATCTGAAATATTTGGCGGAGCAGATGGATTTGGAGGACTCCCAGCGTTTTGATTGCTGGATTCTGGAATATCAGCCATTTCTGATAAATTATTTTTGATGAAAAACGATATTACCAGTCGTTTCCCACAGACGACGCCAATCTGTTGATGTAAAAAATTAGATCGTATATAATTATTCAATCACAGATAAATAAATGAGACAAAGAATTTTTAAAGTGGTTCAGCCTTATAAGAATGACCTACGCCCACTGTTATGTTATTGCTGAGTGTTTGGGAATTCTCGATTACAAGTTCTATCAAGAAATTCCGATCCCCTTCAACTAAGGATTGTACAATGTATTTATAGCCCTGAGGCTGTAATGTGAAAGGGTAATACATTAAATTATGTACATATGAAAGGGTAATACATTCAATGTCCCTTAAGCGTGTGCGTCTGAATGATAAGCATTTAATGAACAATCAAACTGTTGGTTATTCAGCTATTAATGCTTTGTTCGAGGTGCAGCTCGGACCGCCTGAGTTGCTCGGACCGCCTAAGCTTCTCGGTACCCAATAGTTCCTCGGAGAGTTCTTCTTCCTCGGAGCGTGTGAGTTTCTCGGGGAAGCAGTGTTCCTCGTTATAGTATGGTTCCTCGGAGCGTGTGAGTTCCTCGGAAGTATTTGTTGTTGCCACGTAGATTGTCACGCGTCTTCATTCAGTTGGGCCATGTCAGCAGACTAAATTTGGTATCAACAAGTATATTCTAGAAATATCAACATATTTAGTGGATTACCCACAAAATTATATTGGTTTAGAAGTAAGAAATCTGGAAAAGTATTAGAAGATTGGAAATTTGAATGAAACTAGGGTTCTTGATAAATATTATAAATCGGGCCTTAATTCTATACTTTTGATGAAATTTGTACATGCTTCACGTAGGAAATCATGTATATAGGTATATGTAATCAGTAGTAAAATTATTTGGGTGTTTTGGGATCATTAATGGTGTTTTGGTGAAAATTCTTGGATGAAACTCGTAGGTCGGATTAACAGTTTATGAGCAAGAACTGCTTGATCGATCGGACGACCCGTTCTGGAAAACTGCATATTTTTCCCCTTTTTGTTTAATCCGAATAAAATATGTAGGAAGTCTTGAATATCATTTAAAGAGTATAAAGGGTCATTGAGAGGACCAGTAGGGTTTAAGTAGACTCCGTTGAGTGAAATTTTATATGGGATGAAATCGTGGGTTAACGGGGGGTTTCGTCACATATTGGAAATTGTGCGTACATTTACTAAAGAATTGAGAGAGTCGTGAAAGATTTAGACTAGAATGTTAGAGAGGGTGTACCTACTGAAATTATCTTTAGTAAGAGAGAATACTTCGAGGGATAAGAAGTAAGTATGAAATGATTATAATTGAGAATAAAATAGATGAATCCTTTATGCGAGATAATTGAGTAAAATTGTACTAAGTACAGTTAATAATAATTGTTATGGGTCGTGGGCGAACCTAATTGGAAAATGTGAGTATTTATATATATGGTCGTGTCATTGTGTGCATATACTAAATATTATATTTGTGAATAATCACACCCGCGCTACTTGCTATCACGGAGGTTGCCGCGTCGGGATAGTCTTATCTCGATGGGACCTTTATGGGGGGATATTGACTTGTACCTTAGAACATAGGATTCCTTGGTACAGGCTATCTGAGAATGATAGTCAGACGGTCCTAAGAGACGTGAGGGGTATGTGATGACCTCTTAGTGACTTAGAACTATGCTTCGCTTCCATTTTGTGTATATTGTGTTAATACAGTTCGAGAGTGATTTCGAACTAGTATTTCCCTTAGTACGAGAGATACGGGGACTTGATACCAGAGTATGGGGACTTGATACCAGAGTATGGCAACACCATAGATTTTATGTGGGGTGCCGATAGTATATATATATTATATGAGTGATTAATATATGTACATGTGTATGGAAACCTTCTATTATGCATATAAGTAGTGAAGTATTAAATAAATGCTCCAAATTTTGTAGTAAGTGTTCGGGAACTTTATAACATTTCTGATATATACTAGGTAACGTAAGTAATCATTAAGAGTGATCTCTAAACTAAATATCATAGCCTTGTCACCTCTCGAAATAGAATTTATAGGAGATAAGTTAGATAGACTTATGAGGCAATTAGTGGTACGGTAGGCATGCACACTAGGTGAGAGGTGAGAATTCTCAAGAGAGTGTCGCGTACTAACATGGTTGTTGCATTAGTCGGTAAGCATTTTAAATACTTGCTAAACTATTTTTAAAACTGTTTTAAACTCGGGCTCTGACCCATTTCCTATCGTTTTTCTCTCTCTCTCTCTCTTATATATATATATATATATATGTATTACAGGTGCCCAACCACAAGGGCGTCAGGCATAGTTTCTTTGGATTGAACGTGTTGCAGGTTATGTGAGAGTTGCAGGCCCTTGCTCTAGACGACCTCTTCCTTGATTCAACTTTTAATTTGGTACTGCATAGCTAGGGCAGGTGTCGCCCGATTTCCTATTTCTGTTTAGACTCATTAGAGATTTTGTATTTATTTATATTTTCAGTATTCAGTACTCATTAGGAGTTAACTCTTGTCAGGATGGATTCATTTATGGTTCTTTGACTTGGTTTGGTTAATCTAGATGGCTTAATTCTTTTGTGTTGATTGTTATCCTTTGCATTTATGTGATTCTTAATCTGACTTTTGTTTAAAAAGGTTTTCACGTTGGAATTTAATAAAATGGAATAAGATTTTAAATTGTTTTGACACTTAGCTTAATTATTTAGGGTGTTTAAATTGAAAATATTTATTATGCGACAGTGATGCTAAGAATGAACTAACCGTTCACCTTGATTTTAATTTAATAAATGACTGATCACCCTGTATTTAATAAGGCGGGGTGTCACATGAATATGAATCTCTTTTTCAGGAATTTTGTTTCGAACATGGAATTATCCATCAAGATATTGCTCCTTATTCTCCTCAATTAAATGGTATTGCTGAATGCAAAAATCGTACATTAAAGGATATGATGAACTCTATGTTAATATGTTCATGAGCTCCCCAGAACTTGTGGGGGAGCCTTATTAACCGCTAATTACATTCTTAACAAAGTGCTATACAAGAAAACTCACAAGACTCCTTATGAGTTATGTAAAGGTCGAAGACCTTGCTATAAATATTTACGAGTGTGGGGGTGCTTAGCCAAGGTGATGGTTCCTAAACTTAAAAAGGTAAAAATAGGACCAAAGACTGTTGACTGTGTGTTCATCGGTTATGCTATAAATAGCAGTGCATATCATTTCTTAGTTTGTAAATATGATATTCTAGATATTAATGTAAATACAATCATTAAATCGAGGGAGGCTTCATTTTTTGAAAATGAATTTTCGTATAACATGACCCGATAATTTGGTCCTTCTAAAAGGATAAATCAAACTCCTACAAATGGTACCCATCAACCTATTGAATCAATAGATGATGAGCCAAGATGTAGTAAAAGGGCAAGGACCTCGACTTCCTTTGATCCATATTTTCTAAAATATTTGCTAGAAAATGAACCTCAATCATACAAAGAAACAATATCCTCACCCGATGCTTGTAATGGGAAAGAAGCAATTAATACCTAAATTGAATCCATTTTTTAAAATCATACATGGAAACCGTTAGGTAACAAATGGATCTTCAAAAAGAAATTGATGACCGATGGATCAATTGATAAATATAAAGCAAGACTTGTAGCTAAAGTCTATAGGCAAAAGGATGGGTTGGACTACTTCGACACATACTCATCGATAATAAGAATTACATCCATTCGAATGTTAATAGCAATAACTGCCATTAATGGACTTAAAATAAATCAAACGGATGTAAAAACCGCGTTCTTAAATGGTGAATTAGACCACAAAATTTATATGGAGCAACCTGAAGGGTTCAAGGCTCCTGGAAAAGAAGGAAAAGTGTGTAAGCTTGTGAAATAACTTTACGAATTAAAAAAAACACCTAAGCAATGGCATGAAAAAATTGATATTGTAATGTTATCTAATGGTTTCAAAATTAATGAGCACGATAAATGTGTTTATTTTAAAAGCATTCAAAATGAATATGTCATTATATGCCTTTATGTTGATGATATGCTAATCATGGGTAGTAACCTAGAAATTGTCAAAACTACAAAACATACGGTGAGTAGTCGATTTGACATGAAAGATGTAGGTATCACCGATGTTATATTAGGAATTAAAATTTCTAAAATATTGGATTGACTTATATTATCTCAATCTCATTAGATAAATAAGGTACTTGAAAATTTTAAGAAGTATGATATGAGTCCTACCAAGACACCTGTAGATGTAAATTTAAATCTAGTAAGAAATAATGGTGAAAGCATATCTCAACTAGAGTACTATTATATTATCAGTTGTTTAATGTATATCATGAACTGTACTCGACCGAACATTGCATACTCGATAAGTAAGTTAAGTCGATTTATGAGAAATCTAGGGAGAGACCACTGGAAGGCTATATTAAGAGTTTTAGGTTATTAAAAATATACTCAAAACTATGGACTGCACTATTTAAGATATCCGATTGTACTTGAAGGACATTGCGATGCAAATTGAATATACGATACAAAGGACTAAGTCTACGAGTGGGTATGTGTTTACTCTTGGAGGTGCAGTTGTATTTGGACATCCTAAAAATAAACGTGTATTGCTAGATCGACAGTGGAATCTGAATTCATTGCACAAGACAAAGCTGGAGAAGAAGCTAAATGGCTTCGAAACTTCTTAGAGGATGTTCTTAATTGGTAAAAACCTATGTCCGCAATATGTATACATTGTGATAGTCAATCGGCAATTGTGATGTCACAAAATCACTTATATAATGAAAAGTCTTGACATATTCATCATAGACATAATACCTTTAGATAATTTCTCTCAAATAGAATTATCTCAATTGACTATGTAAAGTCAAAAGATAATATAGCGGATCCACTAACGAAAGGTTTAAACCGAGAGAAAGTTGAAATATCATCGAGAGGAATGGGTCTATAGCTTATAAATAAATGAGAATCAATATAGTGGAAATCCAACCTAGCTGACTGGAGATTCCAAGATCTAGGTTCAATGGGAGAACAGAACTACATTGTGTTCTGTAATACTGGAGGATATTTAATCCTATCAATTCCCAAGATGAGACAGTTCACATCTTCCTCGAAATTAAGATAAATTGTGCTTTAAATGACATTCATATCTTGGTATGTCTAAGTGGGGTATTGCAGGATACTCTTTATTGAAGTTACATACGTGAGTAAGAAGGGTGACACTTCTATGAGAATAATGAAAGGTAAATTCTCTAAAATACTGACGGAACCAAGTAGTGTTCATGGCCAAAATGAACACAAGCATGAGAAGCAACTGTATTGAAGAATTATTGTGTGAATACTATTGTCTAGGTTTACAGAAACGGTTGACGATTCAAGTACGTCAAGCCTACTGATTAAGAAAGTAAATCCGATGGTATATCACTAAGGAAAGTTCAAGGCCACTAGGCTAGTTCTCCTGATGCTATAAATTTTTAATTTTACTTAACCAGTGTCTGCATTTTCATCTTGCATATCTTTATATATAGAGATATATCATTCATGTGGCGATTGTTAGAAAATGGGTATTGGACAACAAAGTTTGAGAAACTTTGAGCTCAAATTTATGTGGGACCCACAATACGAAATTTATTGGAACATATACGGATGCGTTCTCGTTCGCAAGAAGATTAACGTGGTATACTCACATGTTCAATTCCATTAAGTTATGAATGATAAATATGTCTCCAAAGTGACTCATAAAGCAATGAAACTTAATGAACTGAGAGTGTTTTAACTCTTTCCCCAAATTGGAAGAGTAGTGGAAATTTGAAGAGTTAATAAAATCCCAAATATGGATTAAGGATTTGATGCCTTTGGGGTCTCCTAACTCTTTTAATGGTAGATGACCTATACTATGCAAGTATTGGGCTTGGGCCAAAAGACCACACGTGCCCGCACCGTTCATCCGTTCGGCCGACTCGGGGCTCGGACTTGGGCTTATAAAAATCCTTTTCTTTTTTGGGTCGAATTTAATTAACTTTCTTGGACAAAATTAATTAATTACAAAATTAATTAATTAAGAGTTGACAGTTTTCCCAACAGTCAACTGTATAGTCAATTTGTTTTTCTATATATACATTTGTTCCCTTCCATTTTTTACTAATGAAAAAATTCTCCCTCCATTTATCTCCAACCCGAAATGCTGCTACTCCAGTTATAGAAAAATATTTTCTACATCACTACATTCATTTCATCCACATTAGTTTTGTTATTTAGTTGAGTAAATACACAAAATTATTTTCGATAGGATTAAACATTATTGTGTTGCTTGTTTAATCCAAAAATCAATTATATCTTGGGAGGCAATTATTAATAAACCTTGAAGCACTTATTGAAGGGAATATATTTGCCTTAAGGACACTATTGAAAACAGGGCTCGAATTATTTCTATTGCTCCTTTTCTTACACATTTATTATGCATTATCATCTCAAGTAAGAATCTGAAATTGTATTTATACTTTTATTTATGTAATTAGTAAATTTTTATTCTATTTTATTTCGAATTTATTATATCAGTGGCATAACAAATAAACGATACCACCATGATCTCCTAGAGCCGCTTCTCAGTTGCTTCATTGAGGCCTTTAAGTATATTAATGAGCAATATGCACGTGAATATTTGGGTAGACATGCCAAACTTAAATGAAATACGGTCCCACATACTCTTTTGGATTGGCTAGATACTATAGAAACGATATTAGAGTTAAAAGGCTACATGGAAGTCAAATGCATTCAACTTGTGGCCACTAAGCTTATAGGGGATGGGATGGTTTGGTGGAATGGTTTGTGTCGACGTCAAGAGAAAAACAGGGAGAAACCCATTGAGACATAGGAAAACTGAATTGTTTTGGTGCCAAATACTTATCAACGAGATTTTTTTCACGAGTATAATATATGCGATAGAATATTGAGAATGCCGTTGAATATGCAGAAAAGTTACAGACATGTTTTCTTTTTAGCTGTCGATAACCAAGTAGAAAACACTACTGCATTTGGCCACAACCAAGGGTACATGTAATGAATTTCACATGATATGATGAAGGGGTGGGTTCGTGAATAAGGGAAAGTTCTAGTGACACAAATGATTGCTCTTGAGATCAAAGAGATTCCCTTTTAAAGCTCGTGGTCGAGCATTTTCAGGAGGGGGGAGTGAGTAATACATGCAAAGGTTAATTAAGGATAAATGAGGGATTGTTATTATTTACTTATTTCTAATTGAATTATTTATTATTTATCTTTTAGTATGTTGTTATGGGGTAAAACTGGAGTAACGGTAAGGTTGCACCATTATCTGAGGTTCAAGTCATAACAGTAGCCTGTTTGCACATGCAGTGGTAAGGTTGCGTACACCTAACCCCTCCCTGCATCGGCGGGAGCCTCGTGCACTGGGTTTGCCCTTTTATCCTTTAGTAGGTATTTCCATCTTTATCTATGATTCTTTTAAGTGCATATAAATAGGCCCCTCCCTTTGTAATCAATCATTCAAGTATTAGTTGAATATAAAAATTTCTTTTATTGCGATATTGTGATTGCATTGATATTTTTATGGGTGTTTGATGTTTTGTTGCATTTTATATCATATGGTGCGAAGATTATCCAAGTAATATCCTAAAAGTGTGTAAAAGAAGCTATGATTAAATTTTGCAGGTGGTTATAGATGTCTCCAATGTTTTTCTAAGGGTGTGTACACGAAACTACAATTAAAGCTACACAAGAATCAAGATATATTCGTTACAAGTGATTTGTTCCCATAAAATGGTCATTTTTGTACTTGAATACACTCTTGTTTTTTGTGTCCCAAAATCACGAGGCCTTAAGGATATAGGCGTGTGCTTTGAGTGAATCCTAAACCAATAAAAGCACAACATTTATTTAGATTTAAAGGCTATATTTATAATGGATACATGTGATACCATGTCATGTTCGTATTAATAAGATCATGGACACATGGTTCCATAAAAGCATACAATATTTTCTCCTTCACAAGAGAATGAATATTGTGTTAGCAATCAATAATGAGTAGGAAATTATAAGAAAACATCTCACTAAATGGAAGTGATTATTGATTCCTGATGAATTGTGTACTACACTTGTACATGTTCTTTTTATTTTTCTTTATATTATTACATCCTACAATTTTTCTCATTTGATAAGGAACATAATTCTATTGTTGATAAGAAAGTGACACAATTCTAAGGGGAAAACAAAATAAGAATAATAAATTGAAACTTAAAAAATGCTAAACTAATATTTTTTGGGTTGTTGCATAGTTGCTTCCCATAAGCATCCAAAGAAAAGATCTGTTGATATAGGCAAAGAACAAATATCCTTAAAGGATAGACTATATCCACAAGTTGAATACTAGATCATAATATCCCAATTTAACTTGAAATTCTTAGTTTACAAACCCCATGGGGGTAAGCGTCTGCATGTAGTCTTACCTTAAAACCTGTAGGTAAAAAATTCCCATTAAAAAAGGAACACAAATAATCCGAAAAACTACTAAAGTTAAAATTCCTAGTAAGTCTTAATTAATTAGGGAAAACAAAAACAATGATTCCCGAGATTAAGAAGTTTAAAATAACTAAAACAACCATAATTTATTCCGAGAAATACCAAGAAACCTGTTCTTAATGTCAGACTTTTGTTTTGCAATAGCTATATGGACCCTTACCTCTGAGCTTGAGGTCAAGAGTTTGAATTAAAGATGGGAAATTCTTATAATCTCAAAAACTACTAAAGTTGAAATTCCTAGGCAGTTGAATAATATGGCAACCCAAAATTACGATTCCTAAAATCAAGAAGTTTAAATGAACTATACCTTGACCTAAACTTTATAATAACAAGTAACTCTTTCCTAGTGTCAGACACTTGTTCTACAATCTTGAAATTGAAACAATACTTATTAAATAATTTCGATAACCAACACTCTTTATTCCCTAATTACTTCCAAGACCTAATAGGAATGTTCTAGTCTTACGAGAATCTTATTCTCACCATGTACAGTTGTTTCCATATTTGATGCATTCATTTACTTCCATTTGTGTTATAAAGGTTGAATTCAACGTAAATGACAAGCTCTAATTCAAGATGAACATAAGGCCAATAGAGACCCCTAAAGACATAATTCAATTTATAGTTTGTTAAATTAAGTATTAATTTTGGTAGTGCTACATGTTACTATTAATTGGCACAAGAACAATAACTTTGTGTAGGAAATTTGTAACTTACACAATAGTAAATAGATAACAATAAATTGAATGGTACGTGTTTAAATTATTTACTTATATCATCCTTGGAAATGTTCAGCCTTTGAATACATAAATTTCATGGATATATAAAAGCTTCGTTATAGTTTTATGCATTCCTTCTCTAGTCATGTATAAAATTTGATCTCAGCTTTATCTCACCTGAAAATTTTCATAACTGCCTCCATCAAAGCAGAGGACTTTGGAGTTGTCCTTCAAAACATAGGGCTAAGGAAAGACAAAATGGACGAATATCATCATATTATGTTCGCCTTTCATTCTCTTATTTCTTTTTGATGAAGAGCCATTAAAGACCTTCATATAAACTATACCTATAGGTAAAAGGCTCTCTCGATATCTTTTAACATATGAATTAGGGCGTCCAAAATACGGGATGATGGGTTTATACTCCATTAATTAATTTGTTTTAGACTTACCAACCATGCTATAATCATATTCTTTTATTGTGGATTCAGGGTATACTTCAACAGATGAATCCATGTTTAAAAACCAGGATTTGTTGAATCAGTTAGTCACTTTAATAGCTGTTCTTTGGAATGTAAATCCTGGTCATTATCCTTTTTAGATGATTCAAAACTCATGGAGATTCTAACATTATTACTTTATTATTCTTTTTCTTTCTCTCCATAAAAAAGATCGATATTTTATTCCTTAGACAAACAAGCCGGGAAAGATGCGCCAAATCCCATAAATTGTTATTTCCATTGTGCATTTTATTTGGAATTATATATCGGTATTTGTTTAATATTGTGTATAGTGTGTGAAAAAACTATGTGTACAATGTGTGGAACTGTGTGTTTATATGTGAAACTCATTGCATGTGTGTGGATGTTTTCGTATGTGAAACTATGCGTGTGAACTATGTAAAATTCTCTCTCTCTCTCTCTCTCTCTTTATGTAGGGTCCTCATATTTACACCTAAAAAATATGTCCAAAAAATCACATACAATTTAAACCCAAACTTCACTAATCACACTCAAAAGTGTTGTACCTTTTATTTTCTTTAAAATATCTAATATACCCCAGACTAAACAAAAAATTACACACAAACTAACACCACAATCAATAAAAATCAAACCGGTTGATTTTTCCACCGAAATCTTCAATACCACAATTAAACCTAGCCAAAATCATCTTGTCCATTTCTTACCAAATCTCCATTTTCATGTGTTTGTTGTGTTATTATGGTCCTTGATTTGTTGTTTATATACATAAATCAAGGATAAAGGGGCTACATTGTAATGGTTGAGGAAAAGAAAGTTGTTGGCCAAGCTTCCCAAAATTAGATTATCCAATGCTCGTTTGATGATTTTGAGGTATTAAAACGCCTCTACACACTATAAAATCTGTAAAACAATATTTAAAATGATGAAAAGATTAAAAAATGGGGTAATTGCACTTACGATTGCCCATCGCCGTAAGTAACAACCACTTTCGGTCACAAGTGACCGTATACTGTCCCAGGATTATAGTTGGCCATGCGATCATCACTGGCGGTTTCATGTAACTGTTGTAAGGAATGGGCGGTTTGACGTTAAAGTTGGTTGTGGTTTTGTTATTAGATATAAAATTTCAGTATAGATATAAAATTCAATATAGATATAACATTTCAATATAGATAAATAATTCAATATAGATAAAAATGTCAACATAGATATAAAATTTAAATAAAATAATTCATGTAAGGGTTTTAGTAAAATTTACCGTGTTTACCAAAAAATAAAAAATTACACAAAAAGTATGTGTTTTTATTGATTTTTGTTATTATATTGTCGATTCTTTTTGTATTAATTATTGTATTATCATTTTAGTTAGATGACTAGGTATTAGCAGATACATTTTGGCAAAATGTAATACCCCGTATTTTTATGGCTTTTAATTTGGGGATTTAATAAATTTAATTTAGATAAATTAATTTTAATATTAATCTGGATTTTATAATAAATAATTTTTAGCATGACGAGCGTTAAAAATTATACGTTGAATATTACTATATGAGCAAAGTAATATATGAGATTGAATTTATTAATGTTGTCGCAAGTGAATAACACAACAATTATAGAATTTAAGTTGGGACTAAATTAATGAAATATAAAGTAATTAAATTATAACTCTCCCGTATGGTCATTTTGAGTGCGCCAACGTGTCCGGAAGGGTCGAGATAGTTAGAAAAAGTACCCAAGGGTTTAGTTTGGGTCTAGGGACATTTTGGGCCTAACCAGTAATCCGAGAGGCATTTTAGTAATTTTCCTTTTTAAGTCTTAATTATGGACGAAAATCAAAGGGGTATATCTGATGGGAGAGAGAGTCTTCGAGGATTAGAATTGGTAGAGTTGCAGAGAGGCTAAGTAAGGGAGAAGAGGCAAAATTCCAAAGGACAGAACCACCCTACCTACACCACCTTTGCTAAATTTAACAGCCAACACGTAGATCAGGGAACGAGAGACACAACCATATCCATCAACACCAGCGAATCAGACCTTTATATCTGAGGGAAGTATCTATCTTGTTGTTATTTTGGTTGATATCATACACATGCTAGCGTAGGAGAATCATCTTGATGTTTCATAAAAAGATAATTGATGTTTGGGACAAATTGTGAAAATTGCAGAATAGAAATCATGTTAGAATAATCTCTTTCTCGAATTTAGATTGGTGAACACGAAATTTATGCCCTGGTAGAGATAGGAATCTGAATATCAATGGAATTCATATAAAAATATAAACTAGGGTTAAAGGATAGTTTCTTGAATTCAATTTATTTGATGATGGTTCTTGATGAATTAATGGAAGTGTTACGTTAGAAATCATGGATAATGGTTTATATAATGTTCCTTATGTTTGGTTGGGAGTTTGGGACTCACTAATGGCGATTTGGTGAAGTTTTATGGCAGAAACCGGTAGGTTAGAATAGAAGAATCGGGGCAAGAACTGCTCGATCGATCGATCGACTCAAGAATGTCGATCGATCGAAGGATCGATCGATCGACCCCTCTTGAAAATTGAATATTTTTCACTTTTTAATTAATTTGATTAAAATACATAGGTGATATGCCTAAAGTGCAACCTCTTACTCACAGCAACCAACCTCGGCTAGTGTCACAACCGAGGTGACCAGAAGCCTTGGACATTCATCAACAAGGTCGTCACTCGGAAGGTCGGCCCCAGCCGACATTGCATCTACCTCATACATCAACCTCAGTTGGGCATCAACCGAGGTCAGTAAGGACTCATGGGTTCAACCATCCATCAACACCAACATCGGCCCCAGCCGACGTTACATGTTATCACCCGAATTCAGCAAATCTTCGTAGGCAATCATCAAGCATCATGTCATCATCGGCCCTGGCCGACGTAACAACTCCCCCACATCTAACCTCGGTTAGCCATCCTGGCCGAGGTCATCATGGATATTGACCTCGGACAAGGCACTAGTCGAACTTCACCAACCTCGTACTCGTACAGGCCAAGGTTGGTACCAATCAAAGATAGGGCCGATCATTTACAAGTATATGTGTGGCTTGGAACACGTGGACAAATATGTTATAACTGAATCATTCCCTCCACATGAGGGAATATTGAGGTTATCATTATTTGTTCAAGATCAACCAAGTGTCATCCTTATACTGGTTGGATTTTCATGCACATGCTGATTTCATGCTTGGGGGGGTACATTACACTCCCTAAGCACTATATATAGAAGTCATCCTCTACCTTGTAAAAGGATCCATAATAGCAACCCTAGCTGAAACTCTATCATTATACACAGAAAAGAGATAAAGCTTGAGAGATTGTATATATAGCCATTAGTTCCTTCATTTAGTGATATTACACACACTCACAGTGGACGTAGGCCAGATTGGTTGAACCACTTATATTCAAGTGTCTATCCTCTTCTCCTCACCTCCTTCTACTTTATATAAACACTCTCATGCAGCCATTGTTATCACTAGCTTGAGATTGTCAACACCTTATCTAGTGGTGTTGTTTCTAGCATCATAATTTTAGCGCCGTCTGTGGGAACGAGAAGCCATCTCTTCCTTTTTTACGGCTTAACATCACCGGAGACTCTGGTGGTGAACCAGGCCTCACCCCTTGCGTGGAACTGTTTCACCATTGAAAGAGGTCCTTTAAAGTATCAAGCTCTCTAATATTTTCATTACAAGCTCTTTAGTCCTAACATATGGCACCGGAGTTACCACCACCTCCTCCACCATCTGGTGTTGAAGGACCTAGTTCCAGCCAGGCACCACCCCAGTCTGAAATGGCTGAGGTGGCAGCAACCTTGAGGTCCCTGGCTACAACATAGCAAGTGATGAAGGAGCAATTTTCCCATCTCAGTCAAAATAATATAAGACCACTTGGGGTCTCACCGGAAATGATTACTCCGGCAGTTGTTCAACACCATCCTGAAGCCAGGGGACCACCCCAGACACAGTGAAAATACCAACATACTCCTCAACGGAGGAGGGACGTTACTGACCCTAGGCACTTAAGTCTGGGGAGGCAAGGAAACCCTTGCACTGAGGATAGGTATACCGATATGGAGGTAGAGGATTCATAGGCAGACTTCTAGGAACCATATGAGGTTTCAGATAACACAGTACATCCTATACAGCAGAGCCGACGTTGTGGAGCAAGAAGGGTCGAGGTTGGTGACGTCCAGCAAAGAGGATCATATTTTGATCGCTTAAGTAGAGGATCGACTTCTAAAAGGCTCGGTCTAGTTAATGATTTGAGGCAGAGGTTATCCATGTCAAGAAGTGTAGTTGGATCACAAAGGGAAGGTGGCGAACATTGACCCAATCATGGATGACCCCATCATGGTTGAGATAGGGAGAAAGAGGAGGTCAATAGCTGACATTATGTTACAGCTGGGGAACCCTCAGTCCACCCCTTGGAGGTGGCCGGGGACAAACTCGGCCATGTTGACGTTGCTAAACCATGGAATGACTTCATCCAACGGCTGAAAGAGAAGATAGGGAACCTCATCAAAAGCCTAGACCTACTACAAAGGGGATTCTCAGAGGGTTCCCCACTCGTGGCAAGGATTGTCAACTTCTCAACCCCTATAAAATTTAAACCACCAATGGTGTCTCCCAAGTATGTTGGAAGTACCAACCCTGTACATCATATTGATATGTATCAGTCTTAAGCAGACATTTATTCTATCCCTGATGAGATGAGGTGCTGGGCTTTCTCAAGCACCTTGACGGGAGCTGCACACATTTGGTTCACTTCCCTTCCCAAAAATTCTATGGAGAACTTTAAAGGTTTGGCTGAGCGATTCATACACAACTTCTATTTTGGGGTAAGACCTCAGAAGAAGACAACCCATCTACTCTATGTAAAGTAAGTCAATAATGATAGCCTAAGAGACTATATCACAAGGTTCAATAAGGAGAAGCTGGAAGTTGAAGATTACGAAGAGAATATAGCAATGACAGCCCTCATTGGAGGACTTCAGAAGGGAAAACTATTTGGAAGCTCGCTGAAGACCCTTCGAAATCCATGGTCGAGCTATTGGAAATATCTGGTAGGGTCATGAATGCAGAAGAAGCAATGGCTGCAGAGTATGAGGATGAGAACGGGAGTAGTAGCATAAAATTTTAGAGGTAGAAAGATGGAAAGAAGAGGGCTATAGATTACAAGTTTGCACACTACACTCCTTTGACTATGAGTTGCGAACACATCCTCAATGAGATAAAGAATGATAGGTCCCTAAGATGGCCGAAGAAGCTGAAGGCTCCTCCATATAAGAGGAATAAGAACCTATGGTGTGAGTTCCATTAAGATCACGGCCATATGACCAATAAGTGTTTTACCTTGAAGGATGAGATTGAGAAGATGTTGAAGTTTGGTAAGCTCAGAAAGTATGTGGATGGCAGAACTTCTAAGGGGGAAGACATGACTCTAAGAAGAAATGAAATGACAGATATCGAGAAGATGACCCTGCCAAAAGAGTAGAGGAATTTGATGATGATGATGATGATGATGACCCAGATCTCCCACCAAAAGATGATAATATCCTGGTGAAGAGGGTTGGTATAATCTCTTTTAGGCTAAATACCATTTGTGGAGGTTTTGCAGGAGAAGGTTCAGAGGTCGCTTATCGCAAGGCTCACATGGTAGAGGCCAAGTCAGTGACTAAAGTCGAGGTTGTGAATTTAGCATCTACAAAGGTAACGTAAAACACGAGAAGAGAAAGAAGGTATATATGGATACCCTCATAGTTATCTTCTCAAGACTTGATTTCAAACGTATCTTAGCTCCTCAAGATGACCCTTTGGTAATTACCACGAGGGTGCATGGGTGTGAAGTTCAAAGGATCCTCGTAGATGGTGGAAGTTCAACAGATGTAATGTTCTGGCCCTGTTTTAAGAGCATGGGACTCAACAGGGCTAGGCTTGTCCCTTAACATCATCTTTTTATTGGCTTCAGCGGTGAGAAGGTTCATCCGTTGGGCATGTATGAGATGGATGTAAGAATGGGAGATGAGTGGCCTAATAGGTTGACAAGAAAAATCAACTTCTTTGTCATGGATGAGAACGTCTTCTCAGCTTACAACCTCATCATAGGAAGAGTAGCCCTTAAGGAATTTGAGGTTGTGCCTTTAACGGTCCACCAAATGTTAAAATTCTCGAAAAGTGAATGATACTTCAACTCTGCGGAAGAGAGAGAGGCTCATAAGAGGGCAATAACCACGTACAACATCGACACACTTGATCCTAGAGATGATACAAAGCTCAAGAAGGGAGAAGCCGCATAAGAGGTAGAATCCATCATCCTCAATGAGGACTAGCCAGAAAAAATTATCCAAATTGGTAAAGTTTTAAGACTTGAGATTAAGGAAGAGCTGGTGAAGTTACTGAGGAAGAGATAGAGTGTCTTTGTTTGGAGCCACGCAGACATGCCGAGCATTGAGCCTGAAATTATGTGCTACAAACTCAATATTTTAGAAGACGCCAAGCCAATTAAGCAAAGAAAAAAACTTTACTCAAGGGAAAATTATGATGTCATCAGGAAAGAGGTCAGAAAGCTTGAAGAGGCCAAGTTCATCAGAGAGGTCATATACCCTGAGTGGTTATCTAACGCCGTCATCATGCCAAAAGCTAATGGGAAATGGAGAATGTGCATAGATTTCACTGATTCGAACAAGTCTTATCCAAAAGACAGTTTCCCCTGCCAAGAATTGACCAGGTGGTGGATGTTACAACAGGACATGAGCTCATGAGCTTCATGGATGCCTATTCCGGGTATAACCAGATCTTCATGAACCCAAAATATTCAGAGAAGATAGCATTCATCACCGACAAGGGGACCTATTGCTACAAGGTCATGCCCTTTGGGCTAAAGAATGCAGGGTCCACATATCAACATCTTGTAAATAAGATGTTTGAGGACAGATTGGCGAGACCATGGAGGTGTATATGGATGACATGTTGATAAAGAGCCTGAAGGCCGGCACTCACGTGGCCGACCTTGAAAAAACTTTTAACACTATGGATAGATACAGGATGAAGCTCAACCCAACCAAGTGTGTCTTCGGGGTAGGAGCGGGAAAGTTCCTGGGATTCATCATCAGTCAGAGGGGACTAGAGGATAACCCTGAGAAGATCAATGCCTTTCAAGAATTGAAGACACCCATAACCATCAAAGACGTTCAGAGGTTAACTGGAAGATTTGCTACACTGAACAGGTTCATTTCAAGAGCTACGAATAAGTGTTTTCCTTTTTGCAAAGTATTTAGAAAGACATTCGAATGGGATGAGGAATATGACAAATCTTTTAAAGAGATCAACTCCTACCTCGGATCTCCTCTACTCTTATCTCGGCCCATTCTAGGGAGAAGTTGTACGTATATCTAGCCATCTTAGAATTAGCCATTAGTGCAACCATAGTAAGAGAAGATGATGGAGTAAAAAGGCCGATATACTTAAATAGTAAGGCCCTTCAAGGGTCTGAATAGAAGTACCCCCGAATGGAAAATTTAGCTTATGCCCTAATACATGCCTCTAGGAAAATAAAGGCGTACTTCCAAGCGCACTCTATGGTCATCCTCACTGATTCCCCACTCAAATAGGTCCTACATAAGCCTAAGAAATTAGGCAGTTAGGGGAATATGATAATGTTTATCAACCCATGGTTGCCATCAAAGGGCAGGCACTTGCAAACTTTGTAGCAGAGTTCACCTGGGAAGAGGTTAAGATTGAAATTAGTTAAAAAAATTATGATGAACCAAACATAAATGTCTTCCGGGATTTGAACGAGGTTGGGTCAAGCAAGTCCCGAAAAAATGTAGTTGAGAATGAGGAAGACAAGTACCTCTTCAAGCAAGGGACCCTGACAGGGGGAACTTTTCTTCAAATGAAGATGTTTGGAACCTCTTCTTTGATGGATCGTCCTGTAAAAACGGAAGTGGAGCGGGGCTGATAGTGTAAGCACCAGATGGTATCGACATTGAATATGCACTGAGGTTAAACTTCAAAGCTTCAAATAACGAGTCAGAGTATGAGGCATTGATAGCAGGCCTCTCCTTGGTAAAAGATCTTAGTGTTGGCCAGCTCTTACTCTATAGTGACTCAAGGCTGGTCGTCAACCAAATTCTAGTAGTGTAGGAGGCCAAAAATAAAAGGATGGCCAAATACTTGAAGAAGGTGAGAATGACGTTAAAAATCTTCAAGGAGGTTAAGATGAAGATGATACCTCAGCAAGACAACAATCGAGCTGATTCACTCGTTAGGCTGGCCTCAGTAACAAGGACGGATATAAGAAGAACAATACTAATTAAAATCTTGCTCAACCCAACCATCGAAGAAGAAGAGGTTTCGAGAACTTACCTCAATGTGAATATGGGAGCCTCATGGATGGACCCTCTTATCAGATATATCAAACAGGGAGAGTTTCCAGAATCAAAGTTAGAAAGGAGAAAATTGAGGTTCAGGGCTTCCAAGTTCTCGATTGTAGGAGATGTTTTGTATAAAAAGGGGTTACTACTCCCTCTCCTCAGATGTGTCCACCCTTCAGAGGTTCCATACGTCTTACAAGATGTACATGAGGGCTATTTTTCCAGTCACATAGGAGGAAGACATTTAGCTAAGAGGATAATCACTCAGGGGTACTAGTGGCTGACCTTGGCCAAAGATGCAGCGACATACGTGAAGAAATGCGATAAGTGCTAGAGACTCTCCACCATCCCCCATCAACCTCATCAACCTATGACGCCAATCAGCTCACCTTGTCCATTTGCAGTATGGGGCATCGCCATAAATAATTATCGATTCTTGATCGTGGCAATCGACTAATTCTCCAACTGGGTAGAGTCTGAGACGATGATCACAATTACAGAATATAAGACCTTCCAGTTTATTTGGAAGAACATTATATGCAGGTATGATCTTTCAAACACCCTTATCTCAGATAACAGAACCCAGTTCAAGAACGCTTCTTTAGAGAAATACTGCGAAAGAGTAGGCATCAAGCAGTTCTTCTCTTCTCCTGGCCGACCCAGGCAAATGGTCAGACGGAGGTCACGAACCGAACAATCCTTGATGGGATTAAGAATAGGTTGGAAGATTCAAAAGGGAAATGGATAGAAGAGGTATATGCATTGTTATGGGCTTACAGGACGACTGTAAGGACACCAATGGGTGAGACCCCATTTATGTTAGCCCATGGCTCGGAAGCAGTCATCCCTACAGAGGTAGGACTCCCCATTCATAGAGCTCAGACCTATGACCCTGAAAGGAATATGGAAGAGAGAAGACTTTATCTGGATTTGATTGAAGAAAGAAGAGAAGATGCGGAGATTAGACAGGCAGCCCACCAGCAGAGAACTACAAGGTTCTACAACCAAATGGTGAAATCAAGGCCAATAGCTGTGGGAGACCTAGTCCTAAAAAAGACGTTGCAAAAGGTAATAGGCTCCACCCAAACCGGGATGGTCCTTACAAAGTAGTTGACGAGGTTGTGCCTGGTACCTACCGGCTAGAAAATCTCAAAAGGGAACCTTTCTCCAATCCTTGGAACGCTGACTACTTAAAGAAATATTACATATGATGTTGCAGTTCCTTCTTTGTAATGCATGTATAATTTTATGAAGAGGATGTTAATGAAAAGATAAATCTCTGTGTCAATACTTTATTACATTATGCATAAACATCATTAATTTGGTGAAAAATATGAGGTGAAATATAATTATTTGGTGACATTAGACCTTAAACATCATTAGTTTGGTGAAAATTACGAGGTAAACATAATAATTTGGTGACCTCGGACCTTAAACGTCAATTAGTTTGGTGAAAAATATGAGGGTAAACATCATAATTTGGTGACCTCAGACCTTAAACATCAATTAGTTGGTGAAAAATATGAGGGTAAACATCATAATTTGGTGACCTCAGACCTTAAACATCATCAATTAGTTTGGTGAAAATTATGAGGGTAAATATCATAATTTGGTGACCTTAGACCTTAAACATCATCAATTAGTTTGGTGAAAATTATGAGGTAAACATCATAATTTGATGACCTTAAACCTTAAACATCATTGATTTTGTGAAAATTATGAGGGTAAACATCATAATTTGATGACCTCAGACCTTAAACATCATTGATTTGGTGAAAATTATGAGGTGAAACATCATTATTTGATGACCTCAGACCTTGAACATCATTAATTTGGTGAAAATTATGAGGTGAAACATTATTATTTGATGACCTCAGACCTTAAACATCATTGATTTGGTATAAAATATGGGGATAAACATCATAATTTGATGACCTCAGACCTTAAACATTATTGATTTGGTGAAAATTATGAGGGTAAACATCATTATTGGATGACCTCAGACCTTAAACATTATTAATTTGGTGAAAAATATGAGGATAAACATCATAATTTGATGACCTCATACCTTCAACATCATTGATTTGGTAAAAATTATGAGGGTAAACATCATAATTTGATGTCCTCAGACCTTAAACATCATTGATTTGGTGAAAATTATAAGGGTAAACATCATAATTTGATGACCTCAGACCTTAAACATCATTGATTTGGTGAAAATTATGAGGGTAAACATCATAATTTGATGACTTCATACTATAAACATCATTAGTTTAGTGAAATTTATGAGGTGAAACATCATTATATGGTGACCTCAGGTAAACATCATTACATGGTATCCTCAGACCTTAAAACAACATACAAGAGAAGACATTCACTGAAAAAAGTAATATAATCTGAAGAAGATGGTATTAATGATTACAATTGAACATTCAAGAAAGTTACAAATCAAATGTACCAAGATGCCATCAGAGTTCACAAAAGTTAAGACGTACAGATAAGGAAACAAAAATTACAAAAGCATCACAAGGTAATGCCTAAGTATCTGCATCTGCAGTCATATCTTTATGGCCGACATTGGTCACCTCGGTTGTATCATCCTGAGGATTAGCCTCTTCAGTTTCAGTGGCTTTTAAGGGAGAAGTCTCCGCAGGAGCAGCATCGGTCTCCTCAACCTCTTGCATGTCCTGAGCAAACTAGGGGTCACCAAAGCCTAGACCCTCAAAGTCTGAGGCAACCAGACTCCCTGAATCTTTCCCCTTAGAGGCTACCCACTTGCTAGTTGCTTTGATACCTCTTTCAAGGTATTCAAAGTCAAAACTGATGAACTCATCAAAGACCTTAAAATCCATAATACTCTTCTATGCAGCGTCCTCTAATAAAGCCTTGACTGCAGCATCTACCTTGGTCTAAAGGGCATTATCTTTAGCCCTCAGAGCTGCTTCGTGGTCCTTCTTGAGACTGGCCATGTCCCAGTCCCTCTACTTAACAAGGTCCTTCAGCTTGTCAACTTATTTGAGCTCTTCCTTCATATTATCAACCTCTGCGTTCAAAGAGGCTTGGACCTTCTGAGATTCCTGACCATTCTCAATTAGGGGCATCTTCTTCAGGGTCCAGTCAGTAAAATGGTGCATAGACAAGATACCCTACAGTATAAGGTTAGATGTATAAGCACATGAGCTATAATATGTAAGATAGTCGAGGTTACACTTGAGGAGATAAAATAAATAAAAAACTAGTACCTGAATTGATGTATGGAGGGTAAGCTTGGCCAGTATCAGGATGCCCAAAGAGCATAGGAAACACTTATCCTTTTCAGTTATCACTGAGCCGATGGCATCAGTAGCCTTCAGACCATGTCCAATCAGATTATCACGGAACTTCAGCTAAGCCAGACGAGCAGCCAGGGCATTATCTGTGGAGATTGGGATAACACGATCCACTCTATTATTCTTTCTCTCCCTCATAGGTTCCGCATCAGTTGTAGTCTTCCTCTTCTTTGTGGCATCAGCCTTGGATGTATCGATGTTATTTTGGGTGGTAGGAGGTGGTGCATTTTGTCCAGCCTTCTTCATCAACTTCACAAGACTTGGAGCAGATATTTCCCAAATGTCGTCAGAAATACCTTCAAGACACTCTGTAAAAAGGAAATATCTGAGTTAGTAAATCAGAGGCATGAAAAGTAAGAGGTATAAGTTGTGAAAAATAATACTTACGAAGCTCTGTCAAAGAAACACCCCCAGGCCTGTCTGAGAGAGGTAGTAGGGGATCATGAGATGTTCATATATCACCAGATGACTCTGCTCCCCCGATCTTAAAGATCTCTAACTTTCTGAAGATTATCCTGGCAAAGTCCAGGGTCGACTTTAGCAACAAGTGAGACCTTCCCCCATTTCAGAGGGGTCCTTGGAACCGACATTCCAGAAGCCTCATGGGGACCAAATTCCCATGCCCCGGATGCAAAGAAATACTGAGGTTTCCAGTTGTGGTTTGAAGTCTGGGTAACCAACAACATTTTCTTCTCTGACTTCCTAGCTAAGAAGTGGTTGTAGTTAGGGTGGTTTTTGGCAGAGGAAGGGGCATAGTAGCCTGTGAAGACCCTAACTGGAAGGTCTGAGTGGTGGACAACCCTCCAAAGAATGATATCCCCAATCATTACCCTCCAGGTGTTAGGGGATAATTATGAGGGGGTTAGATTTATGTGCGACAATATGGCTCTAATGGAGGGGTGAATAGGAATATGGAAGCCTAGCTTGAACATCTGCCCATAGACGCAAATCTCTCCATCTCGGCCATTAAAGGACCTCTATCCCCTCAGAGGTCTCCTAAGGTTAACGAAAGAGTTTATCGAATAGAGGTGCCTAAAAGCTAAAAGGTCATACTAACTAATAAATCTCTCAATCTCGGCTGCCTCAGATGTGTCAATATCGCTCTCATGCCCATCATCTTCATCCGTAGCAACATCGGCCTGGGAAGGTGCAGGGACACCATTAGGAAACCTCTGAGCGAATTCAGCCCCAGTGGTGGCCAATAGAGGAATAACATCAATAATTGGGGGAATAGCCACACTTGGCCCTATAATTTCGATATCGAAAGAAGATTGTGAGGTGCTAGCACCTTGTGAGACGAGGCACGACTCGAGACCTCAGCCTGCTCAGGGACTGCATTAAGATTGATTGAGTAATCCATAGCCTTTTGGAAAGAGTCCACAGACATGGGGTCCGAGGAAGACGACTCGGAATCAAACATTGGTGATGGGTCCACTGGAACCTCAGTTGGCTCAGCAGGCTCGACTGGCTTAGGGTAGATTACCTTTATAGGTGGAGGAAATATGGGTCTGAGAGGGAAAGCCTCAGCCCTACGAGCTTCTTCCTAAGCTAGCTCTATCTGCCTAATTTTTTTCAAAAGTCCTCTCACGAAGGAAAGGGAATTCTTCTATGAGTTGGTATAGGGGTCTGAGCATAAGGAAGACGACACTACACTTGGACTCAAAACAGTCACAAATAGGCAAACAACTTAGACAATCTAAACCAAGGATCAAACTTGGAATTTGGAAGGTTTTCAAACCAATAACACCCAAGAATAATATCACCAGAAAATGCAAAGACTTGTCGAAAAACCCAAAAACCCTCACCGAAAAACACAAGCACTCACCGAAAAATGCAAAAATGAAAAGCAATGGCTAATAATGGTAAAGTAGGGTGGAGATGATACCTGACTGATTGCAAAATAAAGGAGAAGAGGATTAGAGGCAAAAAAACCCTCAAATACAGCAGCAACGGAGCTCTTAAAGAGAGACAGAATTGCAGAGAGAAAACTCAGGCGGGAAAATAGAAGGAAAAAATAAAAAAGAAAGAGAAAAGAAGGTTTTAAACCCACATAATCATTTTGGTGCGAGTCCCAAGGCCCATCATTGCCTGGGGAACCTAAGGGGAAATTCAGAATCAATATGCCTTGGTAGACACACCACTCACTTCAGCAAGTGACATGTGTCAAGAGAATATTGGCACACAAGAAAACTCATCATCGACCTTACATACTCCTAAATCACTTATTCACATAGGTAACTAAGGGCTAGGGGGTGATTGATATGCCCAGAGTGCAACCTCTTACTTAGAGCAACCAACCTCGGCCAGTATCACAGCCGAGGTGACCAGAAGAATATGACATCCATAAATAAGGTCGTCACACGGAAGGTCGGCCCCAATCGACATTGCATCTACCTCATACAATAACCTCGGTTGGGCATTAGCTGAGGTCAGTAAGGACTCATGGGTTCAACCATCCATTAACACCAACATCGGCCCCATTTGACATTATATTTTATCACCCGAAGTCAGTAAAGCTTCATAGGCAATCATCAAGCATCATGTCATCATCGACCCTGGCCGAAGTAACAACAGCCCCGCATTTAACCTCAGTGAGCCATCCTGGCCGAGGTCATCATGGATATCGACTTCGGACAAGGCACCAATCGAACTTCACCAACCTCGTACTCGTACATGCCGAGGTTGGTACCAATTAAAGACAGGGCCGAGCATTTACAAGTACATGTATATCTTGAAACACGTGGACAAATCTATTATAACTGAATCATTCCCTCCACGTGAGGGAATATTGAGGTCATCATTGTTTGTTCAAGATCAACCAGGTGTCATCCTTACACTGGTTGGATCTTCATGCTCATGTTAATTTCATGATTGGGGGGTAAATTACACCCCTTAATAACTATATATAGAGGTCATCCTCTACCTTGTAAAAGGATCCACAATGGCAACCCTAGCTGAAACTCTGTCATTTTACACAGCAAAGAGAGAAAGCTTGAGAGATTGTATCCATGGCCATTAGTGCCTTCATTCAGTGATATTACACACACTCACAGTGGACGTAGGCCAAATTGGCTGAACCACTTATATTCAAGTGTCCATCCTCTTCTCCTCACCTCCTTCTACTATATATATAAACTCTCATGTTGCCATTATTATTACTAGCTTGAGATTGTCAACACCTTATCTGGTGGTGCAGTTTCCAACATCATTAGTAGGGACCCTTAGGAATAATTTAAAGATCGTTATGGGACATGAGAGGGACCAATAGGGTCTGGAAAATGAAATTAAATACAAGATGAAACCGTGGGGTAATGGGGGACATATAATTTATTAGAATTCGAGCGTATGTTAAGTGAGGTATTGGGAGACTCAAGAAAGACTGAGACTAGTATGTTAGTGAGGGTACATCTACTGAATTTACATCTAGTAAAAGAAAACACTTCGAGGGGCGAGAAGTACTTACGGAATGGCGACAATTGAGAATAAAAAGGAATGGTTTAATTATACGTAGGGCTTGGGTGATTTGTACCATGTATGATTTAATTATTATTATGGGTCGTGGGCGTACCTAAAATAACAAGGAGAAAATATAAATATAACCGAGTGCATGTGTATATATATTATGATATTGATCTGTGTATAATCATACCCGCGCTACTTGTTATCACAAAGGTTTCCGCATCGGGACAGTCTTATCTCAATAAGACCTTTATGGAGGATATTGACTCGTTCCCTATAACATAGGATTCCTTGGTACATGCCATCAGAGAATGATGGTCAGACGGTCCTAAGAGACGTGAGGGTATGTGCTGATCTCTTAGTGACTTGGAACTATGATTTACCTCCATTTTTGTGTGTAATGTGTTAATACAGTTCGAGAGTAATTCCAAACTAGTATTTCCCTTCGTACGAGAGATACGGGGACTTGATAGCAGAGTATGACATCACCATAGATTTTATGTGGGGTGCCGATTAATATATGTATAGTGTATGAGTAAATTATATATATGCTTATACATGTAATTCTTCTACTGTGCGTATAAGTAGATAAATATTGAATAAATGCTTTTATTAGAGTGAGAACTTGACACTTCCCAGCAGTATTGAGAAATACATAATTAACTTAAATGATCATTAAGAAGATGGTATTTTAAATAAATCATAGAATACGACTTCGTGAATCGGAATTTATGGGAGGAGAATTGGGTTAGACTTATGAGTCATTTTAGTAGTACAATAGACATGCACTAGATGACAGGTGAGAATTCTCAAGAGAGTGTCGCGTACTAACATGTGTGCCATATCAACTAGTAAGCATTCTAAATACTTGCTAAAATATTTTTAAAGTTATTTTACACTCAGGCTCTAACCTGTTTCCTATCATTTTTCCTTGTCTTGTATATATATAAATATATTATAGGTGCCCAACCATAGGGGCGTCAGGCGTAGGTTCATTAGTTTGGACGTGTTGTAGCTTGTGTGGGAGTTGAAGGTCCTTCCAGTAGTCGATTCTTCCTTTGAATCCTCATTTTCTAATTTAGTTCTCTTTAGTTAGGGCATGTGTCGCCCAATTCCAAATTTCAGTTTAGATTTGTTAGAGATTTTGTACTCCCTTATGGTTTTAGTATTCTGTTTTATTTGGGATTATTTTATCTATTACGTTGACGGTAGTTATGGATATTTATTTGGATTGAGTAATCTAGTTGGCATAAATCATTTGAGTGGTTTTTTTAATTATCATTAGTACTATTCATAAACTGGTTTATATACATAAGGCCTTTACAATGGAATTTAAATTAAACAAAAATTAAATGTTTTGACACTTATCTTAATTATTTACTAGGGTATTAATAAATAATATTGTTTTACGACAGTGATGCTAAGAGTGAACCAACTGGACACTTTGAATTAATTTAATAAAGGACTGATCACTCGGTATTTAATTAGGCAGGGTGTCACATAGGATTTAAACAATTTCATTGTACCGAGTGCATTTACTCAATGTGCTTCCACTGAGGAAACTAATACGCATGAACCGAATATGATCGAATAAGTGACGACATCAACCTCACCTAATGTTTGCTTGATTTGTTTCTAGATTTCACATCGTCTATGGTAAAAAAAACAATATCACATAAATTTCAACACTTTGAGATTTTTAATGTACGACATTATTGTATGACATAATTTATTTGTATGCAATGTTAGGATGCAGAAATAGAAGAAGGATTGGATATTAATGCGATTAATCAAGACCATTCAGTTGAATTCACCACTGAGGAGGCGTCTTTAGTTTATTTATATTGTACTCAACATGAATTTACATTTATACTGAAATATTCATTTAAATTGTCCTTTCATTTAATAATGTTCATCTTGTGCAGATTTATGATGACCGTGACAAGATGATTGATTAGTGTCAACAAGTTGGTCCCAAGCTTCATGCGGTCATGATCATTATGAAATCTGATAAGGCTAGTTTAGTCTGCAAGGGGGGGGGTCATACTTGGTTGTGAGCGAAGCGAGCTTCATAGAACACAAAAGTACAATGGGTAGACAAGAAGAGGAAGCGTTCTTCCGGAATGCGAAAATGTGATTGATCATTTCAATTGAAAGGCATTCCCCATGATAATGGTCATTAGGGGGTTGAAGTTGTCCGTGGGCTACACAACCATGAGGTGTCAAAATCACTTATTGGACACCATATGCCGATCGACTCTCCCAAGAAGAGTGGAACATTGCTTCTGAGATGATAAATAATGGGGTGGTCCCGAAGGAAGTACTCTAGACATTGAAAAAGAGATTGGAGTACAATTGTTCATCCATACGAATAATATATAACGCTAAAAGAAAAATAAAGAACGTTGAGATGCAAGGTCGCACCGCCATGCAATAGTTGATGCATTTGCTCAGGGAGAAGAATTATGTCCACTGGCATCGAAAGAATGAGCAAAAATGATATGGTGGAGGATTTATTTTTCTCATATCCTACCTCTTACTTTTTAATGAAATGATTCTCAAGTGTACTTGCGATCGATTGCACCTACAAGACCAATCGGTACAATATGTCATTATTAGAGATGACTGGGGTCACTTCTACAGGGTAATCATTTTTCATTGCATTTGATTTTCTGAAGAGTGTGAAATAGGAGAATTTTAGATGGGCTTTGCAAAATTTGCGATAATTATACGAGCTAGAAGCTTTGCAGCAATTTTTTGTCTCTGACAAACAACAATCTTATCTAAACGCTTAGCCAAACGTGTTTCCACTCTCCACCATTCTATTATGCTTATTCCATGTTCAAAAAAAACATTGAAGGTGTATGTGTGAAACACAACATCAAAGATCAGGATAAGAAGGTATTCATGCAAGGTTGGATTGGGGTGTTGGAGTCGTAAAATATGAATGACTTTGAGAATGCATGGCTGGATTTCCATTAAAATTGGCAAGAATACCCGAGCATGGCTGGGTGCATACAGAAGAATTGGATGCCTTTGCCTTTTCGGTTCGCGTATGCATGGACTAATCGCATACCCCACCGTAGAAACCAAAAACTAACAGAGCAGAGGGTGACAATGCGTAATTGAAAAAACACTTAATAAATAGTGTCGGTTCATTGGGTATGGACGCATTGCTTGGCCACTAATTCACTCAAATTCAAACGAAGCTTCAAAAATCACTCCAATACACCAAGCATGGACACAAGGATGCATTATTGCATGAGATTCGTGGTAGGTCATGACACTATGCATTAGACCTAGTTGTTGCTGAGATAGATTGCATTCGATCGGTGTTGAGCGCATCAGTCGCTAACACCCAATATACGAAGATACGATGCTCCCACATACTTCGTGCTAGATACGTATTACCATGTGTCCACAAGTTGTCCCAATGGGAGAAACTAGTCCAAGGAATTCCACTGTGGGAACTATATGATCATTGGAACAAACTTGCCATTGTCCTGGACATCCCTCGGTACCATGACCATGAATATACACCCGAGATGATATTGTTTAAGAAAAGGTGGACTGAGGTAGGTGAAGCCGTTAGAAAGATAATGCTAAGCAAGTTAATGGAGATTGCCGAACCCTCTAACACACCCTTGATGGAGCTCGTATAAATTTGTCAAAAGGGTATGCCACCTAAGGATAAAACGTTTATTGATATATCTACGAAAAAAACCCATTGTGCTTGGAAGCAAGATGTACCGTCCACAATAAAACTTTAAAAACTCTTCGTAAATAAGAGCCCGTTGATGGGCGTGAAACTAGATACATGGTCTCGGGAGAAGAATATGTTTATGAAGGACGTTCCCGAGTTCTTCCAATCATTTGTGGATGATATATATGATGTAAAACCGGATGGGAACTATGGATATAGGGCTATTTCTAAATATGCAGGTGTTGGGGATGGACTAGAACATTCTCATGCTATTTGTAGTGCTTTATTGTCTGAACTATGTAGGGATAAGCCATTTGGGGCTATGGTGATGACCTCCTACTATATTAACGAGTATGAGAGGAGATTGGACTATCTTAGACACTTATGCATAAGAAATTATTGGTTTATAATGCCAGAGTTTGACTACCTTACGGAGAATGCACTTAAGCTAATGTTGAATTGATATTCAAATTTCAATGATCAACTTTTGTTCCATTCGACGTTGGGACAAAATTTATGATGGAAGAGAATCGCATCATCTATATCCTCAACGTATCAGATATTCATTAGGTGAGTTTGAAATGCACAAGATTTTGCCCCTACCACCAATTGCCTCTCACTGGAGATCAAGGACCAGTCAAAATGCCCTTTAGTGGCCTACTTTATTTAAGTCATGCTTACAAACATTTCAGAATTTGTATTCGAAAGACATTGCGATGAGAGATGAAGCGTGCTTGATATCGTCGAATGAGGATGAGGACTTGACGATGGCTTAAATTGGTGAAAGTCTTAGAGTTGATTGTAACTTTTTATAATTATCACGATTGGAAATTTTGGGTATATATAAATTGGTTGTTGGCAAAAGTCTAGGGGATGATTGTAACTTTTTATAACTTTTTGATTATATGTAAATGGATTGTAACTTTTGTATCTTTTTGGAATCATTGATGATATGTAAACTCTTGGGGTTCTTAACAATTATTGATTGTAACTTTTTGTATCTTTTTGCAATATGGCTCAATGCAATTATGTAAAGCATCACCACGGTGTGAATTAGATGCACCAATACCTTCCACGGTGTAGACTCACCGTCCCATATATACAAAGACTTAGGCTATTTTTCACCCCAACTAATATGGTCCAATGAAACCGTGGAAAGGATAACCATGGTGGGAACTAGCCGTCATAATATAGTCCACGATTTGTTCTCATCGTTCTATATATGCAGAGAGTTGGGCTATTTTTCAAGGCAACCAATATGGTCCAATGAAACTGTGTCAGGCATCACCACGGTAAGAACTTGTCGTAATCGTCCCATATATTCATAGAGTTGGGCTATTTTTCAACCCAACCATTACGTTCTAATGAAACCGTGGAAGGGATAACAACAATTGGATCCAACCATATTCTTCTATGCATAACCAAGTATTTATCTATAACGTATTATAATGTAATTTACATTATAATTAATCATGGTACATGTTTACATTGGATCAAGTACTTATTTATAATTAATCATGGTACATGTTTACATTGGATCAACTATTTATTTATAATTAATCATGGTACTTGTTTACATTCAAACACATAACACCATTTTATTTACATTCAAGCACATAACATTCAAATACATAACACGATCGTTTCAAAGTTGTTCCAACATGTGATAATTCAAAATTATGATACTTTACAATAAATATTTTTTAAAATAAAGTTACATTAAAATTGTTCCAACAAATTCTGTCTATTTTCTCTTTAACACTTTTTTGGGGCCTTTTTCTTAGGGGTTGGATCATGTCGTGCCTTGGTCTGAGTTTCTTGACTCACCGGTGCCTTTCCCATTTATGTATTACCGTGCGTTCCCTTGGCCTCAAGCATGGCGTCAAGCATTGCACGTGATAGTTCAAGGGCATCTGTAACCTTCTGGTCCGAGCCTCCGTCAATATCATCCTGGAGAAGGCTAATGGCTACGTCTATCCCCTTGGCCTATATATAAATTATCATCAAATGTGCTAGACAATTGTTGAACAAAGGAAATCAATTTACGAATAAAATTAAAAATATTTACCATTTTATCTGAGTACTTTAACTCCGGCTTGCGTATTCTATTCTTGAGATTTTGAATGTATGGATGGTATCTTTCTAGGTATAAAGACATATACCTAACCACACATTCCCAAGGCACGGACCTCACCATGGTCAAATGTCTGTCATCGAAAAAAACATGTTCGACCTAGTTAAGTTGATACCATCTCTCGATATTAAACTTTAATTTGTATCGGTCCTGGGTCTTTCTCCTCTCCTCTGATAAAGGGCGCATTGTCGGTCTAGGGATTGTTTGAACTCGTCCAACCTGGCATAGGACGCTCTTTGAGTAATAGATTTCCTCGACATCATAGCAAACGAAGAGGCCATTATACCATGAGACCTCCTGAAATGGGGAGGCCTCACTTTTTTCAGAGTAGGGATCCCATACAACCTAAACATATTTCCAAATGTTAGTACGTAAATAAAGAAAATAAATACCGACTTTATAACAAATAATACTTACGTCTGAATCTCTTAAATCGCCTAATGTTTTCCTTAGCTATAGTATATGTGCAAAGGCATCCCCTGACACCGTTTGCGCACTCCATTTGCATAGACGCAACTCGCTATGTTAAACGTATGTCCACGCTTGCAGTTAAATAGACATATTAATTAGAAAATTATTATATTACAAAACAAAATTAAAAGAACGTGTTAACTTTAAACTATGTACCACGAGAAGGGGAATATATCCCACCACCTGCCGAACGTCTACCCGTGACGTAATCTGCCGATATAAATGGGCCGACACACCCATCCCCCAAGATAGGTCTTATAAACCATTTTTGAGATTTGTGTTTTTTATTTTATTTTAAAAACGGGGAAGGTCTACGGAAGGTACTCATTTATCCTTTGTAATTAAGCCACCATTTAAAAGGACCTAAAAAGTGAGGAATTGAAAATTATCCGGGGTCTGATGAGGTTTGAAAGAGCCCGAAAAAATTGAAAGGCAATAAAAATAAATATATGCCATCAATGGACCAATATATACGAAAAATAAAAATCATTATATTTTAATGAGGGAGTTTGGGTGGAATTTTCTACAATTTTCACGTCTTTGAAAGTCATGAAAAAGCATTACATAGTTTTGGACGTTATTGGTGTGGAAATCATTTATACTTTGATTGTTGATATGATTAAGACGATGTCATCTAAATTCAATAATTTTACACCAAATGGGCTATTTTTTATGTTCATTCGTTAGGAGTACGCTTACGCATCTTGCACATATGATATGATTGAGTTGATTTTTCTATTGAATTTGTTCACACCCATTCATTCCGTTTTCTCGATTTGGTTATCTTAGCATAAATTTATGGTGTGTGATTTTTGTAACATCATTTTTGCATTTTTGTATAAAAAATTGAAAAATTAAAAAATAGTTTGTTTGCTTGTTTTTTCATGACACCCCGATTTGCCTTTTTTATAATTTATTCTTTTCCTTGTCTATTTTGGACAAATAAAAAGGGAGAGAACGAATTATGATATTATGGGGGAGGATATTATGGGGAATTTTATGTATGGGGGAGATTTGATTATGCTTTCATGTTTATGATTTATATCATTTCAAAATCAATACGTCACGAGATTTTTGCTTTATCTCATGTGTGTAGGTACAATTGAAGATCTTTATGTTGCACACCCCGATGAGGCATTGTTGGAATAATTTGAAGACTTGTTCAATTTATCTTTCCACGATTGAGTTTTTGGGAGGGTAGATTTGCATAGGTCATTTGAGTTTGATAATTCAGAGTTTTGTTTATTTTGTACTGACATAGACATAGGGGGAGATTTGTAAGGACATTGTCCGTCACAATTAGTATGTCATATACCGCTACAAGTGTGTCAAAGAATTGGGAAGCTATCATCTATAATTGACGGTCCTAATTTCAAGTCGCCTTCAACAATCATGCCCAGCAAGGACAAATTTGGTAAATGTGTTTTAGTTCCATTTATATTTTGTATAAAAAGTGTTGGGATATTTTTGTGAAATATAAAATATTTTCCGTTTATGAAAAATTATTTTTTATAAAGATTTTAAATGATTTTAATCATAAAAAGTTTTGGATAAACATTTTCAGATTCGTAAGAGTTTTAGTTTTAAGGTTTCCAAAACTTTTAAAACTCTACTGACGAATCTCGAGATTTGTGCCTAGTAGTTCAAACAAGATAAGATCTCGTTCGAACGAGATCAGAGATGGTTCGAACGACATCAGAGTTCGTTCGAATGACAGAGTTTAATCCTGACACGATACCGCCTTGATTTTTAGTATTTAAAGGGTGTCAGGCTACTGAATTTCGCATGGAGAAAACACTGGTTTAAACAGAATACGTTTTGAGTGTTTTTTGGTTTATTCTCCATCTTTTTCAGTGTTCAAAACTTTGTTTTTACAATTCACCAATCTCAGAAATTTTTGTGTGAGTTTTTTTGTGGAACCCAAAGTATATTTTGCTGGGAGTTTTGCTGTTGAATCTAGGTGTCTTGAAAAGGTACTGGGTTGACCATAGGTGCCACTTACGGGAGGTACTGGGTTGATCGAATGTGTGTCATAGGGAGTGTTGCAGTATTCCTGGGCTGAAGATAGGACTGCAGTTCTTGTGGAGCTTCTGCGATTGTTCCATTGCTGACGGTTATGAACCGATACCTGCTGGTATTTCGTAAGTCAATTGTATTTTCGTTGTAATCCGGTTGTAAACTATTCCTTTACAAATTATAGTGGAAATGAAAGGTTTTTACCCTAAAGGGATTTTTTTTCCTTAAATCTTCTTCTGTCGGCATTCTTCATTGCATGATTTAATTTGAGATTTGAATTGTCACGTAGATGCATGTTTATGGGCTGATTTGATTGGTATTTGGTTTGAGCAAATTTAGACATCCAATTAAATGAATCTAAATTGGAAATTGTGAATCTATTTGAATCAATATTGCACACGATCTTCCAGGTTCATTTGAGCTCTGTGGTGTGACAGTTCATTAAAGATGTCAGTATAAATTATCACGAGTTGTCTTTTCTTTGTAAGCATATGGAAGATACCCAAATAACTAACATCTTGTGTGTTATGCTTAAGAGTATTTCTATTATGACCACGTGGATCACAAAAATCAACCAATAGCAATTTGCCACCTCATTTTGTTCTAAAAAATCATGTCAAAAATTAAGTCACAATAGCATTTTTGTATGTCTAAAGTAGGTGGTGCTCTGTAACCTGCAGGTAGTGGAGGTTTTGGAGGCAATAATGTGAAACCCCATATGCTAGTTTCAATTTTTTAATGTTTAAATTATGTGATTTTAGTATTAATTAAATGAGTATTTATAATTTAAAGGGTTTATTAAATTATTTAGTGGAAACAAGAGTATTGTCATAAGTTAATTAACTCGAAGACTTTAAAAAAAAATATAGTCAAAGTTTGGTCAAATTTGATTAGGATTAGAGAAAAAGAAAAAGAATAAGAAATCAAATTGGCCAAATTGAAGTTTTAATTGATGAAAATTTGTTCAAGGGTATTTTTATTTAAACCCAATTTTTTTATAAGCCCTTATTAATGGGCTGAAATACTTTTGACCGACACCGCTGATTTTATAGATGTAATAGTATGAAGGCCACGCGATGCGTGGCCGAATATATATACACTATTCTATATGTGGATCCGTATGATAATCGAGAGACTTAAGGGGACTTGTACGCAATTTACCCTCATTGTCATTATTAAAGTTGGTGGTGTAAATTTTGGATTTCCTTGTGATGAGATTTACATATTTCCCTGTAAGCATATAAGTACTCTATTCAACAAATATGTTCCAAGTAGTGTAGGAAGATTGAATTACATTGAAGTAAATGTTAGTTCCTGATAAAAAAAAAGGCTAAAAAAGAGCATCAAATGGGATGTAGGCTTAGTAGGTACAGATTATGGGAGTCATTGAATCGTATGAATATAATATATATTTAATGATTAAATTGCATTGCACAATGACGATGAAATCTATAGAATACAGGATGATTGTTGATACTATGTGATGCTAGTAAATAGAAACGTAAACAATCATAAACACACGAATATGAACCAAGATATCTTATTAATACACGAACAAAATATCCTCCACTTTTGGGGTGTATTCCACCACTTTCTCCAGTATAGCAATTTTCCCAAAAGGAAAATCTGTTTTGAGCTGCCGATGGAGTCCATTGATTTACTGCCTCACATTTCTCTACCCATATCTACTGCTTATCACATTGTGCTATATATTATAATACGTTTACGGAGTATAACTAAACAAACGCATACATATAAAGCAAAAAGATACATACTCTATGCATAACATGCATTTGATACGCACTTACATAACTGTCACCTCGGCCTAAAGAAAACTAAATCGTATGATTCTTATAGAACAATATTATATGGATAGAAAAGGGATGTGAAAGGTTCAAGCTAGTGAATATGTTTAATGAGGGTGTAGATTAAGGGAGATGAATAAACAATTGTTGGGTAAAGAAAAGGTTATGATGTATTTGTTTGATTTTCAAGAATTAACACGGTTATTGGTGTAAGTTTAATTACCATACTCATAGACCTTTTAGTTTCACTCACTTTCCAAAAACGTTTTTAAATCCTTTATTGGTAGATGAATATTAATCTAATGCATTGGTTACTAAGTGCAAGTTGTATTAGGAAGCCTTTATTACTGCCACATGTAAGCCTCATACGATTTGAATCTACAACTTTTATATAGTTATATATATAGATATATAGATTCCCTTCCAAACACTTGTTTGATAATATATGGATGTTCTATTCACTCGTCTTCTCTGCATCTTACATGAGAACTACTATGATACTAATCTCTCCATCACTAAATCATATCTCCACCACATTTTGATGACAATAAGTTGTTAGATAGATTTATAAAGATACCATTATTACTATCACTATTTGAAATGGCCCCATTATAAGATCTTGGATAGATTTGTAACAATACCATTATCACTATCTGATACGGTTATTAATGAGTTCAGAATGGTACATATATAATTCAGATCCTATTATTTTTGAATATCATCTATCAAAACGCGTCTGAACCCACTACAAGTGAAGTCACCAATGCCAAGATCTAGCGGTAAAGTGTAATGCTACCGGCCACGATGAATACCTAAAACCTGTCTGAAAGGGATTTAAATTATATATTCCAAATATATTTCTGAAAACCAATCTATGGTTTGTATTATCAAAATCTTTAACGTTGCGCGGATAACTCGTCTATTGATTCAAAGATAATTGGGATTCATGAAAACAGAGAAAGGAAGTTGTAGAATGAAGAGTTACAGTTCAATTAGGGTGTTATAAATGGAATACGAGGTATTTTCCACAACGCATGTTTTAGAACTTTAACAACTAACAATAGAGGTCTGTAAAAAGATTTAACTATTAAAGTATTTGAAAGAGGGATTAAACAGAAAGGATGGGACCTGAGATGTACTAGTTACCTAATTAAAGTGGCTATTTTCCCTAGATTTTAAAGTTAAAATGTTTCCAATGTATGCATGAAGTTTACATTAGAGGCCACAAGGACACAGAGGCAATCAATGCTCTCAAAAGTGTTAGGCAACCAACCACCACCTAGAGCCTAGACCGCTTAGACATTTTTTTAATTACAGAATAATATATGACAGTAAAGTGTGTGTGTATATATATATATATCAGAGAGCTTCATAATTGAGGAAGGGGGGAAATCTTCAAGTGTGAAAGAGAGAGTTTTGTCTCAGGTTTAGGTTTGCATTTGTGTAGGTTTAGTTTCACATTCTTCATTTTGTTATATGCGTATACGGGAAAACCAAAAAGACAATAATAAATTGGAACGACTTATCTGGATGCTGAGGTGTGTGTTAGACATACAGTCCTAAGATAGAAATATCGTTCGCACGTTAATCAATGATGCTTTGAGCCTTAGATAACTGTCCCTAGGATTCAACAGCACAATTCATCCGATTGAAGCACTCAATGGATGACTTTAAAATCACAAGAGATTATGCCCAGAATTGAAGTATGAAGAAGAAGGACGTTTTTTAGAGAGAGATTGAAAAGTAATTAGAAACTGATCTGCATATCCCTTATATAAAGGGATGCAGAAATCACCCACTCCCCCCAAAACGTAGGTGACCAC
Organism: Sambucus nigra; assembly: GCA_949130495.1. Taxonomy (NCBI): domain Eukaryota; kingdom Viridiplantae; phylum Streptophyta; class Magnoliopsida; order Dipsacales; family Adoxaceae; genus Sambucus; species Sambucus nigra. The sequence goes on from OX422214.1 coordinate 585,519,192, forward strand.
TTCTCCCACTAAACCACTCTCAACGGCTAATTAAGAAAAACGTGTTTTAATTTTAATCATAAAATAATTTTTAATTAATTAAATAAAACGATTTTTAATATTAATTAAAATTGAATTAAATAAAATTATTTGATAACGAAATTAAAATTAACTGATTATTAGGACCCCAAGTCCCAAGTCTTGATATATAATATTATAATTATATATCTATTTAGGTATAAATACCTAAAATCCTCTTAAATTCCCTTAGTGGGACTTGAACTCATGACCTCCTCTAAAGGGGACACAAAAGTTACCACAACGCTACAAGGTCTTATTGTGAGTATATCATTCACACTAATAGTTATACACATACACACACAATGGTTTTATAATCACATGATGTCGGGTTTGGAAAATCAAGGAAGAAAATAAATCGAATTTTTTGCTGTAATTAAAAAACTTGTATTTTTTATGCCTAGACCGCTTGGTGAGGAGCCAGACCAGCGTTTAGGCAATGACCTAGGTCATTTTTTAGAACATTGGAGCCGATTATGAATGTTGAGGAAATAAAGGAAACTCGGAGAAATTAATTTCTTATTCATGCAAGTTGATGTGTGGTGCCTTTGTGCAATGGTGTGATGGAATTGTATAATTTTTGTGCATCCTATTTGCCCAAGAATGCAAGCCACATAATGGAGATTTTGGGAAAATCTGGATGTCCAAAATGATAGCAACAATTAGGAGACCTGTGTATAACAGTAAACAAACCACACAAGTTAAAAGCTGGTCGAAAAAATGGAGATAAAGTTGCGGTCCTATTTAGAACCCTGATAAGAATATTGATAAGTTTGATGGTAGTGCTCCATTTATAGATGAGTTGTTGCAAAATGCAAATTTCACTCAAAATGTTGTGAAGATTTCGACATCTGAATTTTAAACTGACTACATATTTTTATTGATTGATGAACAGTCAGTGTTAAAAAATAGGGCCTTAAAGCTCGTTAATGATCACTCATTCCCTGGCTTGCATTCCAAAATTGTTAAATGGCTTCAAAGGCATTCTTATGTTGGTATCTATAAAAATTTCAGAAGGTTAAATAAATTCCATTCCACGGTTGGTTCAGAGGCAAATAAAAGGCTCTGATATTTCAGATACTGTTGTTATTGTTAACTGTGTACGACCTGGGAGAAGAACAAAAGGCAGCCTAGATTCAAATGGTTTTTATTTTTCTTTTCAAGGTAATTGTGTGAATATTATGTGCTAATTTTTACTATTATATGAACTAACAGATTAGCCTTAACGGCTTGAGGTTTACCTTGACTTTTTAATAACACAACATGAAACAAAAAAAATGGTATAGAAGAGAGGCGGCATAAGAAAGCTCAGTTATCCAATCTTGGGAGAAGCTTATTTCACTGTATAATTTTTTATGTAGTTGCACATTGTGTGCTTTTAGAAGCTTAATCGATGGTCTATGGGTCCATCCTTTTTTTTTACTGAATGGGTATTGGAGTCGATATTCCAAACTTAAATTTCATTAAGAGAATGCAAAAAATTCTTTAAGGGTCTAGATGTTTGTCATATATATAGCACTGTATATATTGAATATCCTTGTCAATTTTAAATTACGTTTCTAGTTCATCAGTGGCGACTCTAAAGTGGCATTACTATGAGCTATGACACGTGGAAATTATATACTGCCAAATAAATAGTGAATAAGACATCGTTTCTAGAATATTAACCAATTTTAGTACGTGTTGTATCACTTTTTTTGTTTATTTACTGTTTTTCCATTTTTCCAAACTGTGAAAGGAAGGATGGTGTGACAGTGCAGACTCTGTTGAAAATTTTCAAGCTATGTTGTTATAGATGTAGGAGGCAGTATCTAAGCGGGAGAGAGTCACGGGATATGATCTAGCAGACCGGGTAAATGTATAAGGTAGCAAATTATGTTATTAATACAAGATGATATTGAACCCTTTGCCTAAACAATACATGTAAATTGTTAAAAGAACGATCTACCCATGAATTTCCAGCCCAGAAAGAAGAATTTAATCGAAATAGCTATAAAGTTGACAAAAATATTAAGGGTAAATTATACTAGACGCCCCTGAACTATTTTGGTTTCACGTGTCACTCCCATAAATTGACACCCCCCAACAACTAACACAAAAAGACAGATCGTGAAGGGTCTTTAATTCTCTACGATCTGCCAAAATAGAAATAGTTGAATTAACTCTGCCAAAATAGTTCTCTAATTCAACTCTACTATCTAATTTAGTCGTGTTTTACCGCAAAAAATAAAGATCCAATTGAACCGATTCGTATCATATATATCATCGCAACTAGATTTGACGCCCTATTAAATGAAGAAGTGAAAATACTAGATTAGGGATAGGGAAGAGATAAAACTTTAGCAATGAAAATATAAGTCCAATTTTCGTAACAAGCATATGCAATCTCCTTATTATTAAGTTTGCATACTTAGAAGGTTTGGTTTTATACTTGCATATGAATACATAATGTCAAACAAATAATTGATAGAATTGTACCTGAGTATTGTTAACAATCTGCTTACTAGAAAAATATAATTGTATTCATGATTTGGTCGGTAAATAGAACATATCAATACCAAATCAAGTAATGATATACTAAAATCGAAATTGCCATTTGTACCGCTAGGTACAACTTAATGTAAACCAAAATTGGTGTGTGGCTTGCGATAAGATCGCTTCTTTTGATAAATATCAAAATAATAAAAAAATAAAAAAAATCTTATGAAATAGAAAACTGAACCATGACCAAAATAATTGGAAGCCAAATTTTGAAAATTAACTTTTGGCCTTCTTATTACAGCTTTTCCAAAAACTTTCAAAAAAACTTAAATATATATAGAAGAGTAAATCAATTGTTTTACTAAAATAATGATGTTTACCAAATGACAGAAGTAACGTAATTTTCCAAAAAAAAAAATGAACCAAAAAAAACTAAGGATTAACATCATTTTATTAGTTATTTTTTTTTACTACAATAACAACGTAAACCAAACTTCAAACTCAAAGTGTGTCAACTATTTAAAGATTAGCCAAATTAGATTTAAAGAGGAAGCAAGGTTATTTATAAGAAGAGGTTGGAAGGAGATTCCCACATCCAAGCGATGTGAGACTTTACCAAAGCACTAGAAGGTTAATTTTTTTATCATTTAGTCTTTAACTCTTGGGTGAGATATTTCTCCCTCTTACTTTGTGCTTTTAATCATTCTTTGTATTTAAATAGATTGTTTATAACATGAGATTATAACTACTGTAGGATAATTTATACAAAGAGGTTGGAAGGCTTATTTATAAGAGGGATTTTAGCTAGTTGTTCAATATATATATATATATATATATATATATATATATATATATATATATACTAGCAAAATGCCTCTGCTTGAAGGCATGGCGAAAATTTCAAAAGCACATATCGCGAAACATCAAAAATTTTGAAAGTACATAAACGCAAAATAATAACCTTTGACACCATTTAAAAATAATAAACATGCCACGTTATGGTGTCAATCCAAATAGAGTACATAACTTTTGTAGCTACTGTTGGAATTTCAAAATTCTCTTTGTGCTTACTCTCCTGAGAAACTTAAAAAAGTACCCTGACTTTACAATTGAGTTTGAATCAACAAAAATAACAATTGATGTCTTCAAAAGGAAATTTTTCGTTGATTCGAATGATAAGTGCTTCAAGGAGAGACGTGAACCATTTAAGATCATTGAGTGGCTCTCGTAGCGATTGCTACCATAGCAGCCCCATAGCAGCCCTAACTCCATCCTCACCTCCCCACCACTACTTAAATCCTAGACCACTGCATTGCTTCTATCGATAGAAGTCTACATTGATTAGTAAACATCTAGATATTGTAGATTACCAGATTGTACAAAAAAAAGACTTATGAAATCTATTTGGGAAAAATAAAATCCATAACAGAGAGGGATAATTAGGGTGACATGCCATTGAGGTTCTTCAAGTTTCACATGATTTTCGATGATCCACACGGTATTACAGGAAATTAGCGTTCGTCGAAACATAATAGAGTTACCATGATAACCACTTGCACCTTTAGAGAGTAGGTTATATTTTACAATTGTGAGAAGCATAGGCTTTAAGCTTCTTGGCTATGTTCGCTTGCTTAATTAAAAGATTACCCGAGTCAAACTTGAAGAAATTAAAAACATTAGAGATCTGGGGGTTCAGGGAGCTAATTGAGGTTCAAGGCCTAGATAGATTGAAATCTTTAGATGTTTTATATGTGAGTTTTTATGAATCCGTAGACAGGTTGCTGGATCGGTCAAACATGAAAAAGTAAAAACTTAAATTTTTTGGGATACTCCTGTTCAACTTCAAAAAAACATTTTCTTTTAATTTACCCAAATCGGTTCATATTTAACTAAGTTGTTGATTAGTTTATCAAAAATAAGCCATCAACTAATTCCTAATAAAAACTTAACTATTTTTTCCCAATTGAGTTCATACATCTTAGTCAAAGAAAATTTTAACTATTTAGTTGCTAACTAAAATAAATATGATATGCAACTCAGGTGTGTATGCGTTAATTGCTAGGCCAATATCTGATTTGATGGTGTTAGGCCAATATATAATTAATAAGGAAACATGTAATTAAGATGAAACATTTTTTAACAGATCTTTAAACTTATGGAGTGTTGCGAAAGTAGTCACAGTTGACTGGACTTAATATTAAGAATCACATTAATGCAAAAAATCAGAAACATGCTTCTTTATACTGAGACAAAGTATGAAAATAGATGAAACCTTAAATTGTTTGATCTCAACCGTTGGCTTCTTGTCATCATACCCAAGTTTTGTACTCTCACATTTGGTATGCTACTCCGTACTCACAACATTCAAAGCATTAAAGAAATATACACTAAACAATACAATTATTACCAATAACATCATAAAAAGGCGAAAGTTAGAGAATAATAGGGTTAAATAAAAAGTAAAAAATCCAAACGATTCAAATCCTAAAAGCAGTATTACAAAACAATTATTTACCTATGTATGCGACAATGCGATCGGTGCCTTTCATTGTGCCAAGAAAAAAATCAAACGAAACCTTGAATAAAATTAGGAAGCTAATAATGATCCAAATCTAAGAAAAATGGTCTGAAGCTAAGACCAAAACACATAATATACCTTGTAAAACAAGTAAAGATCATCGAGAAACATGTCCATGTCATTGATATTCTCCACCCTTAAACTGTCATTGGGAAAGATCACCGGGCAACATGTCCATGTCCGGAATCCCTAATTGTTAATGTCCCCAATAGCAATGTAAAACTAATAAAAATAAAGCAACATCAACAATGAATTAAAGGACCTGCCCAATAACTAATGTTTGATACTTAAAAACATAATGAAATAGAGATCACCTAAAATAAACATTACCCAACTCTAAAGTCGAACCCATGAAGAGATCATTCTTAAATAGAAAATCCAAAATTAAAATTAAGATCATTCATAGTTTAGAAACATTATTACTTGACAGAACACTTAAAATGAAATCCTACACAAATATTAGACACAAATATCTGAAACCCTAACATTTAATCTTAAAAAACATTAATTAGTCCTCAAAGGCAGTACACAGAAAGAAAGTAGCTCAATGCAATTGTAAGTTACCAAAATTACATGATAAGGAATAATATAAGGACCTAGTTTTTGGAAAAATGTAAAAGTCAATGAGTAGTCTTAAATGTAACCATGATAAGGAATTATATGGTGATTTTTCCAAAATAATCATTATGTAGTCTTGAAGGTCTATAAACCCGAGTTAAATTAGAGGCATAATCACATTTCATCCAAACTTCGACCAAATTCAAAATTAAGTTTTCAAACATCAAATATCAACAATGTAATATCAACACGAATGAATTTACAAATCGCTCATTTCCCTTTTGAAACACATAAAGCATAACATAGAGGGAGAAAGAGTACTTTATCATAACATAAATAGATTGATAAATTGTCATTAACCCCAAAACAGAGGTGTGTCCCCATATCATATGTGTTATGTATCACTCGCACCATATCCACAATCCTAACCAACAAAGCCTTCTATAATAAACTAAGCATTTGTCCCTTGATAAATTCCATAAGACACTAGTTAAGAATATGAATCACCCTAACTTAGATCAAGAGTGTTTGACACATAGAGTTGGTCTGCTCAAATGGAAAGAGACATCGCGCATGTCATAGATAAAGAGTAAAACAAATTATTACCCATAAATTAAAATAGAGAAACTATTGAACCTCGAAATTGTTGCCGATCTTTTTCAAGGAGAAAATGAGTTTAAAAAAATCATGTAAACAGGGTCTCATTTTCATAAGATTATTTCACACATATTCTTGACAACAAACTAAGTCGATGATGTAATTAAAAAAAAACTACATAGACAATGATCAAATTAAAATGTGCAAAAAAAAACCTTACCCAAAATCAAACTACAAATTGATATTGTATTAACTAAAAATATTAGATCTGAAAATAAAACATTAGATCTGCAAACAAAACATTATAAAAGTAAAAAAATTAAACAATATAAAAGAACAAAATTGCAAAGTTGTTAAGGTTCTTCGGTTAAAAAAACAGTCACGTGTGTGTGCGTGTGAGGCAGAGGAGGTAGGGATGCAGAGGTAGAGGTAGAGGGAAGGAAGAGACAGAGGCATGTGTGTGTAAGAGGGTGAGAGAGACTACGTGAAGGCGGAAGAGTTGGAGGCATAGGGCGGCGATGAAGGGCGGCGTCGAATAGGGTTAGTGTGAGAGGGCTTGTGTTGAAGAGAGAGAAAGAGAGAAAAAATGAGTGAAATGGAAGTGAATGAGGGAGTGAGGGAAGGATTTGGGGTTCAAGGGTTTTTCTCTTCATTTTCCATGTCACAATGCATAAGTGGTGACTTGCCACAACCTCACACCCTTAGATGCCGCCCCCCCTCCCCCACCTAAAAAAATAAAAAAATAATATATATATATATAAAGAAGGAGGGACTTTTGGTCTTTCCCAACTGATGGCTGAGATCGAAAGTTGATAAATTTAGTCTTTATCAACTGATGGTTGAGATTAAATCGTGTGAGTTTTGGTGTTAACCAATTAATGATTTAGATTATCTAACTCGTGGCTCAGATTGAATGTTGAAAGATTGTGGCAATATGGATTTTTTTTTATTGTGAGTCTCGAGCCTCTCACATGTCCCATCTTTCATCACTACCTATCATAGTTTTAAAAAACGGCCGTTACGTAACGGTATCTCGAGGACCCGTTTCGGATACATACCGATATATCGGGTTGTACCAAATTCACACCCGTATCCTGTTACGAATCCGATACGTAACGGTAACTCCGTTACAATCCCGTTACCACCCGTTACGGTCCAATTTTGATAGATGAAAAGAACAGAGTTTTGGTAACTTTCTTCTTCACCAACAGCTTTTACAAACCTGGTAGGGCCGGCGAGTATGTTTTCTTTGTGTGAAAGAAGATTGCCATCATTTTTCCTTCCATATTTGTCAAGAACTCACCCTACAATCTACAACTTTGGCTTTCCTTCTTTCTTCCTTGAACCATTCTCCAGATCCAAAACAATAAATCAAGAGCAAGCTTCATTTACAACATTAATTTCTCATATTTTCAAGGTGAGTATGTGTGTGTATTTGATATTTGGAATTTTGTGTTTGAGGAGAGAAGAGGTAAGAGTTGTTGTGCTGTTGCTTTGCCGTAAAAGAGAGAAATGGGTTTTCTTGTGACTGACACCTCCTTATCTCATTTTGTCGTTGAGAAGAAAGGTAAAAAAGGTTTAATTTTTGTTTTAAGTGCCGAAAGAGGAAAGTGGGTGCAATTTTTGTTGTGCACTTTTTGTTTTAATAAATCATTTAAGTTTCGAAAAAAAAACTTTATCTCATCTTATTTTTAACTCATTAGTTAAGAAATCACATTGCACCCCTAAAATATAAGGTGCCAAAAAAATGTTTTAAAAAAATCCAAAATTTTATCAAAAAAATTATTTAAGTCAACTAATAATTATCATACCTTAAAAAATTGATTATTATCTAATTTAATGTGTTATTATTTAATATGATATTACATGCCCAAAACTATGGTGCAACAAGAAACTAATAAAAGTATAAAAAACAATACAAAATTTTATCAAACTATTTAGAATTTTTAGTATTACAAGTTATTGCGTAATGTGTTTTTAATTGTGCAATGACATTTAAGCATATTACAAGTTATTGCATATTAGTTAAATTCAAACATTATATAATTTTATGGGATTTGTGAATGATAAAAAAAAAAAATCACCCTCGCGATAACCAATTCCCGTTACATTACGTCCGATACTCCCGATACCGTTACACCGCTACCGCAACCAATACGTCACCCGATACCGTTATTTGAAACCATGCTACCTATCCCCACAAGATCTCTCTATCTACCTCTTCTCATATCTGTATGTTAGCTCTCCCAAAATATCAACAAAAACTTACAAAAAAATTCTCAAACACGGAGGCACATATTGAAGAAGATCAAAAGGGTCACTCCCATGGTGGTTTTTTTGCCGCCTTATGCTGCTACTGGATCGAGTTCTATCAAATCCAAAAGGTATCGAGTTCTACCAGACCGATTTCTATCGCTCATGGTATTTTGAAAAAAAAATACCATCGATCATGTGGTGTCAGGAGGTTTGTTCACGCCGGGTCATACCACCGGACCGAGTTCTAACAGCTCGACCAAGTTCTATCAGCTTGAGGTTTGTAAACTCTCCGATGAGTCTCGAGCCATTACCCCCTTATCGTAACAGATCGTGGCGGTTGAATACCTTTAGGTATTTTTCATATATCTCTAGGTTTACAAGATGAAGGGTGCTCGGAGGCGGCGTTTACGCTACCATGATCCAAATATTATTGGTGTCTTTCGAAAGCTATTTGAGGTACTATTGATTTACTCTAATTTTTTGAGGTACTGTTGGTGGCTTTCCAAAGCTATTTGAGGTACTGTTCATTATTGGTGTCTTTCTTAATTTTTATTTATGTGATTGATCTGCAGGGGTTTATTGATCTTTTTTAATATAACAGCTTCTCCAGATTTGATGATACAAACCCTCCGCCCATGAGACCTTGGTATCTTCTCTCCTTTTGCTTACACTTTTTTTGTTTAGCAGTAAAGTATTACAAAAATAATTGTCAAATTTTTCTTTGTTGCAGACATTTCTCTGTTATCCAGGATTTAATCAAGCAGTTGTAGATGGAAGTGCAAGTACGATATATAGTATCAAAGGTGGGATATGATAGATTTGTATTGGGATTTAATATTATTAGCTATGAAACTTGATACAGTTCTTTGTTATGATTTGTATTGGGATATGCACAATATATAGTACTAAAGTTACTATGGATGCTTTTATGTTCAGAAGCTTTATGTTAAGTTATTCTTTTAGTTATTTGGCCACTGCTTTATTTTTCGTTAACAAATTTGGGTAACAAATTTGATGAAATGCGTTTCATTTTCTTAAATAACATTTCTTAAATTTCTACCTTTTTTTATACAAGACAATTAAAATGGTTTTAAACTTTATAATTGAAAAAAACAACTAAATAAAGTAACGTACAATTTATAATTTATAAGATTGTTTTTTAAATTTTAAGAAACATATTAAAACACATTTGTAAGTCATTTAAAAAACGTGCAATATTTTAACAGATTTTTAATGCATAAAAGACGCAGGTCTCAATGAGGCTTTACCACAACTGATAATAAGGATTTTTCATGGCTTTATTGTGATAGGTGAAAGGACAACTACTTCCCTTTACGTGGCTCGAGTCAAAATGAAATCATCATAGTCCAAGGGAGTGTTCGAGTTTTTAAAAAGAAATAACTATAGGCGTGTGAACATGTATAATAATTTTGCCCAATGATGACAATACAAATCGTATTTATAAAAAAATTATGTTTATAGTTGTTGATGCCGATAAGATAGCATAGTGGCGTCAACAATTGTTATACATAAATGTATATATGGTATATGGAGTATATAGGCGTGTAAGAGGTCAAAGGACAAAATATGAGAAATCTTACATATATAACTGTCTAAGGCAGTGAATTATATTAAGAATAGGATTAACATGTGCGGAGCCCTATGGCAGTCATTGTGTTCATTCATATTTCCATAGCTGTTACGACGCTCAAGAAAGGGTGACATGTATTAGTGAGGTTTAAAATGTTATAATAAAAAAAATACTACTTGCAAATTTAAATTAGATGTTCATAAGACACAAATGTACAGTATTAAAATTGTAACCATGCGGTACGCAATAGATTACTATTCTAACCATGCCATGACGAGTAAGTGCATCCTGGGATGACCAACATTATTTACATTTGCACTATTGGCGACACACAAGGGCGGATCCAGGGGTGGGCCCACCCCTCCCAAATTGGAAAAAGTTCTAAATACATAAATTATCTCAACTCATGGGAAGTTAATTCATACTTTCAGTTTAAACATTATTAAAAAATAATAAAAAATGCTGTAAATGTTAAAAATTGCTAAAAAAAATAAAAAACAATATATATAAATAGATACAAAAACTTAAGAAATTTCTCCTCTTGGGAACTCGCCCCAAACCCTCGACATTAATTGGGACTTTCGTCTCATTGACAAAAAATTTCGGATCCGTTATTAATTTTAGCCCACTCTTTCAATGAATCCTAGCTCCGCCCTTGGCGACACATGAACAAATTTATCACGGGAACAAATTTATCGCCATGCCATCGACACGGGTACATCCTAGTATATATATATATATACAATCCTGCTCTTGTGCGGACTAGTCCGTATTTTAAAAATGCGGACCGGACATGTGTCACCTGGTGGTGAGCCCAAAAAAGAGAGAGAGTGTGCCTATAATTTAAGTAGAGCTGACAATTTTTGACCCGATAACCCGTTTATGGTAATAACCCGAACATGACTCGAATATGGCCCGATTAACTTGTATAGATTTAAGAGTACCCAAAACTTATACTAAAATAAAAATCAACGCGATCCGAAAATGACACGACTAACCCGAATTGCCGCCCCTAAATTTAGGTGATAATTTCTAGGCGCACCGTTAGGTGACACATGTTCGGTCCGCATTCTTAAAATGCGGACTAGTCCGCACATGAGCATTATTTTATATATATATATATATATATATATATATATATATATATATATATATATATATAGAGAGAGAGAGAGAGAGAGAGAGAGAGACTCTCATACATACCAAGTATACATGGCACTGGCACAAACCATTTTTTAAAAATATTTAAAAAATTATTTTTTAGTTGAGTTTTTTTGTGTGGTATTTAAACATTTCAATGGGCTCATATAAAAAATCAACTCAAAATAACTTTTTTTGCTATTTTAAAAAAATCAATCAAACTTTTGTAGCATTTAAAGTGCTTTAAAAGATGCAAATGTTTGATTGATTTTTTTAAAGTAGCCAAAAACGTTATTTTGAGTTTATTTTTGTAATATGGGTCCTCTGAAATGTTTATCCGTCATATACAAAACTTCACCAAAAAATAAAATTTTCACTATTTTAGAAAATTTAGTATGTATACTTGGTTTGTATATTTTGTATGTACTAAAGCTTGTGTGAGTTATATATATTGTTTCAAAGAGAATTTACACAACAATACATGACTATTAAGTTAGGTTTATTACATTAAAACATATTATATAATTCTAGTTTATAATTTAGGTGTATTATTAATGGTGAATTTGGTATTCCATGTATTGGTATTTTAAAAGCAGTAATTTTGGTAAATCGATTTTAAAAATGTTTTTGCCAAAATCAATCACAAAAAAAAAAATAGATAATTTTGATTTGGTCGGTTTCGGGTAAGTAAAAACTGTGAACCATTACCATTTTTTTTATACAAAAAGGTACGAATTTTTACTATACTGCGAACATCCATAAGAGCTACAAAGTTAACTACCCAGGTTTAATTTTTATTTTTTTGAAAAGATAAGTTCAGCAATGGTATAATTTCAAACGACTTTAACGTCTATTGCGTAGTTGTGTATAAATTGAAATCTCACCCCCATTAGTTTCCACCTAAAACCAAAAATAACCTCTACAATTTTATATTTCCATTCCAAAAATGACATCTCCCTCACACTCCACTCTCACAATCTCCACCCGCCTATCAAATTTCACGCAACACGATGAAGTGCTTCTCTGGCATGCTTGTATAAAACTTTTAATCAACGGGATAACTGGGACAAACCAATCTCATAGAAATCTATGCAACAATGTATATGGGGTTATTTGTGTAATTTATAGTGAATGTGTTATGTCAAACAGTAAAAAAAGGGGGTAGCTGACATTCTAACATTCATTGGGTTAAAGATACTAATGGAAAATGGAGACTTATTGAGCACTAAAATGTCTCCCGCCTAAGGTAATCCCTAAGGCTGGGCGAGAATCAGCCCTAGGCTTATTTTATATTTTGTCCATTTTGAATATGACAATGTATATGCGAACCTAACCGTATACGTTTACATTTTTTACATTTTGACATTTGTTATGGCCTAAGCGATGCGAGGATGATTTCCAACAACTGATTTTTGAAATGGAACAATGTTACTTTACAATCATAAAAATCTTTAGGAAATAATTTTGCCATTGCATAAACTTAAGTACTTGGTCCATTAAGCGAGCTTTTGTTTCATTTTTTCATATTAAAGAGAGATTGGATATGAGATTCTCCCACATCCTAATCCTAGTTGGAGCCCTCTTGTTTAAAAGTGTGGACCCGATCAAAGTTAGTCACACTTTCAAACAAAAGAATATATATATATATATCCGTAAGTATCTTCGACGGACTAGTTTAACGGGCTTAAATAACTGGCTAATGTCATCCACACGATTTAAGGACCACTTTTGTCCTTTTAGGACCACCTTTTGGGGACCGCTTTGTCTTTTTATGCCTTTGTCTTTTTCTAATGTTATAGGAATAGAAATTTTTACCCCAATAATTTCTAGAGTCTTAAGCTTATTTTTAACGTCTAAATTAATCTGGGGATCTAAGAGAAGTTTCAGAGTTGCTACTTCTCCGACTTCTTCCATCACTATCGTACTAAAATTCTGAATAGTGAGGATTATCTATGTAAATATTTTCCTCGGGGAGTTTGGAAATTGCAAGTGATTTTAATGGAAAATATTCTAGTCTTAAATACCTTATGCGGTATTGCGGGTTTATCAATCTAATTTCTTTATATATCAGATTAAGAATATCAATTATATTGTTATTTATAAATTCGTCTAAATTATTAGCACCATAGGATGATAAAAGTTTACGATATGTTCTAGGGGCAGCTGTCTCTACGTTTTTAAGAAGAGGACGTATTCCTCCGTCTCTAATTAAAATAGCTTTGATTTCTGCTAGCCTTTTTTCGTCTAATAAATTTTAATACGTCTATAATGTCTTCAAGTAATCTAGTATATTCTTGATATTTTTCAGGTTTTGACAGTTCTTCTACAAAATCTCCAGTTCTTCATTTCTATCTAAAGAGATCACGGATCCATGTTCTAATTATTTATATTCTAGGTACTTCACGTACTAACCTCTCAATAACCTGGTCTATATATTTGAAAGTACCACCTGCGTGTGTTAAAGCAGATTCTATAAGTTCTTTATCTTTTGGGTCTGTAAGAGTCCAATCTTGGATTTCTCTAGTTAAGTTTAAATTTATTTGATTAACAGATGCTAAAAAGTCTTCAGTGATTTGTAGGCTCATACAAGTTTCTTTTAAAATAATAATATGTAAAATAGTCAAGGGTTTGGTTCGAGTTATACCTTCCTTCTGGTCTGTAATATCTTTATCTTCTTTCCTTCGTTTCTTAATCCTTGATACTGTTCTTCTCCGGTCTCGGCCTCCTGTAACTCTCTCTTTATTGTCGCACCTCAATCCACTATTTTGGCGTTATACCCGTTTCCTGCCTGTACGCCTCCATGCCTAATGCCCACCTGGCTAACGGCTCACGGTAAATCGGTACCTGATGACGGTTTAACAGTATAACACCTTGTGTGCTACATCAGAGGTTCCACACAATAGTTCTCTATGAACAGAAAGTTGGAGACAATTTAGAAAATAATAACAACTTAACATAAGAGATTCTTGGAAAAAGAAAATACTTTTATTGCATTGCATTAGTAATTACAACTCCCACCATTCCCCTAACTATATGGCAATTAATCGCTCTTATACATATTACTCTCTATAAGCTTACACACTCTTTCTCCCCTCTAATCTCTCTCTCCTTCAACACAACCCTTACGTCCCTTTTATAGCACAAGGGAGCTTACATATGATTTACTACCGGAGGCTAAAAGCTAACCGATTAAAGAAAAATTATAAATATTTAAAGTCTATAGTTTTATCTCTTCATAAAGTAATTCATCTTCTTTTGGCAGGTCTTAGTCTGAATGGAACCGTCTGATAGCCCATACGTCTTTCATCTTGTGATAATGCAAGATAATCTTTTTTTTCCTTTTCAAAATCAAATAACCAATGTCTTCGTCTTTTTTTAGTCTGGTGGACCATGTGGGGCAGGAATCTTTTGCTTTATGGAAAGTAGAGTCTAAACAATAGAGTCTTCAGTCCTTAATAATTCTCCCACTACCGAGGGGCCCTTTTTGTTGTATCCATGTCTTCTTCTATCATGTCCTTGCCTGGGAGAGCATTATTCTTGAAAAATTCATCAATGATGACCACAATTCTAAGGCTAGTTGGCAAAGCTATCTCTACCATTTCTTTGGCTTATTTCTTGAGCCTTCCATTGAATGTCTCATCAACTTGGATTATTAGGTCTTCTTTATGGTAAGCATTGTATCATCTGTCTTCGACTATCAATAATTTAGTGATTTTTATTGTCTCCATAGCTTGAGCAATCTGGAGCTTGGACTTAGCAACAATTAGGTCTTTAGTTTGGTCTTCGAATAGAATTTACACACCTTCGAATGAATAATTGAAAAATCTAACGAGTCTGAATCCCTCAACTCTCATTCCTCTATAGGAACTTGGAGTAATCTGATATATCCTGACAAAGAGGGGAAGGAAGTCTTCTACCTTTTTAATGTACTCGGTGGACTATTTTTCCAAGAGCAATAGAGTCTTCAATATCCTTTATCTCAACGAGTCCATTGAACCCATGGTCTGCAAGAGTTATATGAGCCATCACTGATTTTCTAAAAAGATATATTTTTAGAATGTCTTTGAAAAAACCTCTGATCATTAATGCATCTCCATTTATTTCTGATAATAACATATTGAAATGATCAATAATGTTATTAGTTTCTTTTTGAAAGTCTTCTGCTAATGGAAGATTATTATGACTGAACGGTATATCAATCTTAGTCTTAAAAGCCTTTTTTTTATAACAAAAATTATCAGTTAGTCTAATTTTGGAGGATTCTCCAAAGTCTGAGCATAAGTCTGAGTCTGTGGTCTAGGAGTACCAGTCCTACTAAGTTGGGCTACTGCTAGTTTTTTGAGTCTCATGAATCTAGCAGTAGCTACCGAATTCTGCTTAAATTCTATCCAAAGTCTATTTTTGACATTTCACCAAAGGGCGTCTATGAGAGTATTCTTCTAAAAATTCTCGTCTAAATTTGATCAAGTCTGGATATATTTAAACAAGTCTATATAGGGGGAAATACATCTTTCCTATAAGTCTATTTTGAGAAATAATCTCATGTCTAGATTTTTCAGGAGGAACTAAGATATCATCAAAGTTCCCTAGGATTGGTCTTTCTTGAGAGTCTTGAATATGAGGCGTTACACCAGCATTTGGTCTTAGGCATCTAAGATAGTCTGCAACGTCTTCTCTGTTCAGTCTATTTGTTCCGAAAGAACTCATGATGTCTAAGTCTTCTTTTTGTAACACAAAACAAGATATAACATTAGTGTTAACAAACATAGGTTCTCTAGATATGATGTCTGGAGTGGTATTTTTACTTCCCTTAATATATATAACAGAGAAGTCATAACTATTAAGTAATTATTTCCATCTAATAAGTCTATTAGTCTTTGATTTGGACAAGCCTAAATCTCTGAATTTTACTGCATAAGAAGAGTCAGTATATACAGTAAAATATTTAGGTCTAAGAAAAAGCACATATTTTTCTATTGCCCTTACTATGGCTAAAACTTCTTTTTATGGGCATTGTATCTTGTTTCTGGATCTGTAAAGGTTCCAGAACTATATCTGCAAAGTTTTTTTTTCCTGATGATCAATGGCAAAGTATACTCCTCCCCATTATTTATCAGATGCATCCGTTTCTACTATAAATTGGTCTTCAGCATTGGGCAGTTCAAGTAAAGGAATATTTTTGACTGCTTCTTTAATTTGTCTTATAACTTAAAAATCATCTTTAGTCCAATAAAAAGGATTAGTCTTGTCTGTTCCTTTTAATTTGGTAGTTAAGTTTTGTCTTTTTGAATTCATGTCTTTAATAAAGTCTGTAGCACAATTAAGCAATCCTAAAAATGATTGTAATTGTTTTCTATCTTTGAGTTGGTCTGAAAAATCAATAATCTTTTTGGTTATGTGTTCTGCTAAGGATATTTTTCCTTTATTAATATGCATTCCCATAAGGTCTATTTCAGTCTGAAATAATTGCATTTTCCTTTCGAAAATAATAATACCGTGCTTATCTAATTCTAAAATAATATTTTTAAGATGGTCTACATGCTCTATCTCAGTCTTTCTGGCTACAAGAATGTCATCAATGTAAACAAGACAAAATTCTGAATATTGCCTAAATATGTTATCCATTCTTCTTTGGAATACTTGAGGAGCATTCAAGTATCCAAATGGCATTACTAGCCATTCGTATTTTCCTTGGGGAACATTAAAGGCTGTCCAAGTAATACTATCCGAATGCATCTTAGTTTGCCAAAAGCCGGACTTAAAATCAAACTTACTGAATATAATTTTGTCTTCAATTAAATTGATTAAATTATTCTTGTCTGAAATCTTATAAGAGTCAAATTCACAATTCTTATTTAGTTATATATAATCTATAACCATACGTCTTTTTCCTCTTTTTTGTTTTATTCATTTTGAACATAGAAGGTGACGCTATTATGTCTACTTTTAATTTCTCTAATAATGCCTAACTTAAATATTTCATCTATGTCTTTTTTGAATTCTTCTCTGTCTTCTTGTGAATATCCTCTCTTATAGGTTCCACCATTAATAGTGGCGTCTGGGTTAATAGAGATAATTTCATAATAACTTTGATCTTTATCCCACATAGAAATGGTATTTTCTTCTATAGTAGGCTCTGCTAATTGCCAAATATTTTCTTTTTCTACTTTTATATTCATTTTCTTTTGTTTGGATATAGCTTGAACCTGTAATAAGGTGTGCTGGGCTTGATCTAGAATGTCTTGTTGTATAAGCGTAATTTACTTATAACACTTTTGGTCTGGACACTTACATTCTTTTTGTAAGGGTTTAATGATTTCTAAGGCTTCTTGTTGGTTTGAGGGTCTAGGTCCACCATGCTCAGCTGAAGAACTCTGATATTTTATGGGTCTATAATTGGGTTTGACCCGCATAAGGTCAAAGACAGTCTTTTGATCTAGTAGAGGGGCTTCAATATTAAATTCCTCTTTATTACTAATTAATATCTTATTGTTATAATGAGTATAAGGATGATATTTACTAATAAAGTCTCGTCCTAAAATAATATTTCCTGTAAAACTAGGACGAGGATCCATTATCCAAAATCGATGATTAACGATTTTGTTGATTTGATTTCCTAATTTGAAATAAATAGGAATAGTATGAAAATATAAGGTAAACAGTTCTCCATTAGCAACCTTATCATAGATTTCTTTATTACTTTCTAGAAAATAATCTTCAGGGAAGGCATTAGCCTTGTAAATACTCTGAGAGCATCATGTGTCTATAAAAGCTAAAAGTCTTTTAGGATAATATTTGTGTTGTATAAATAATTAATTTCTAAAATAAATATTCCCTTCTGAGGTTTATCAATAAAATCTAATGGTATTAGGTTTTCTAAACTACTATCTGAGCGGTATGCTTCTAAATCATAAGAAATTCTTTTTCCTTTTAAGTCTTCATTTTCTTGCAATCTTTTGGCAATATTTCTATCAATGTCTTGATAATATGTTTTATATCTAAGTCTATTTGAGCGTCATACTGGATAGTATAAATTGCTCTAAATCTAGTTCTCCAACAGTTTTCATGGTAGAGTAATTGACAAATAAAACAAACCATAAATAATTCTATTTGTATAGTCTCAAAGCATTCTACACATCTAAAGTTTTTCTTGCTACATTTCATTTCAAATGTGCAATGATGTCTTTCATCAAAGTAACATCTAGGTATATATGTTAGTAACTCGGGATTACTAACTGTCCATCTTTTCTTTAAAAAGGGGATCAATATACATTTATACCAAGCTTCTTCGAAGTCTATATATTCATCATCTAAATCGTCTTGATTAGCTTGCATCATATATAAATCTAAAGTATCCTGAGAGTCTTCATACTCATCAGTATCACTATTATAGTCTTCCGAATCACTATCTGTATATGAACTTTAGATACTAATATTATCATCATCTTCTATGTCTGATATTTCTATATCATATAGGATATCTAATTCCTCTTGATCTTCATAGTCTAATATTGTATTAATAATATTAATACCTTCTTTATCTCTTGTATTAGGGCAGTCTTTAGCAAAGTGTCCTTCTTTGCCGCAAGTCCAACACTCTTTGTTGGCAGTCTTAGATTGAGCTACATCTTTTTCTTTCCTATAATTAGGAACCTTTTTATACTTACCAGTGTTCTTCTTAAAATATCTTCTTTGGTTAAATCTATTTTTCTTAGTCTTAGAGTTTCTTTCTCTAAAGGTAGTAGATGGTCTAAATCTATAGTTTTTCGAAAATTCTAAAGGTCTAGTCTTAAACTTCCTATGTTTCCATTCTAATTTCTTTTTGAATTTTTTAGATTCACTTCCACATCCCCATTGGATTGGATCGATGTCTCTTTCGTCTTTGATTGGAGGGATCTGCTTGAAAGTCTCTTCTATAAACTTTCCTTGGGTTATATCATGTCTCTTAGATATGATATAGTCTTTGGAGAAATTTATTCTTTCACCAAGGAAGTTGTTTTTAACTCCCGCTACTCCTGGCCAATTCCTATATTCATTAATTGGGATTTTTCCTATGGCAGGTATCTTTCTAAAGTATTCATCTTTTAAAGCCTCTCCAAATTCTTTAATTTGGTAATATAGCTACTCATAATTATTTCTATATTCATTGATCTTATCTAGTTTGTAAATACTAAGGAGGGCTAACTTAATTTTTGCTAGGTTTTGTTCATTGATATGAGCTAAATGTCCAACTCCAATGAATTATGACGTGAACAATTGAATATATTCTTCAATTGATCTTTCTTTTAGGTTTTCCTTAATTTTCTCAATCTTAGCTAATGAGTCTTCATCTGTAGCCTTTCTCAAACTATCTAAATAGTCTTTCACAATTCCTCTAATGGATTACTCAGCGTATTGCTTACATGAAGTTGCACCCCATTTTTCATTAGACGCAAAACACATGTTCATCTGATTATGCCATTCGTCTAAGGCCTTCTTCCTATCTTGGATATTGTCTAAGTTAAGATATATCTCAACTGGATTTATGGCTTGACTTTCCATGGTCTTAACAGGAGTAAAACTCTTGTCACTAGTTCTAAAGTCTTTTATATAATCAGGTTTTGTCTTAACTAAAGTGTTAGAGTATATAGGAATATTTATTCCTATTGGTTTACTAAACAGTCTAGGAGCATCTTCTATACTACTACTACTTCCTATCTTTTTTTTATTATGACCTACTTGTGTAGCCGACATTAGTCTTTCTTATCCTTCTTCTATTAGTCTTAAGTTTCTAAGAAGTTCTTTAGTATTCTTAGATTCTTTTAATTTTAATATACGCTCTTGAGCCATCGTATTAAATATTTATCTTTCTTGAAATCTAAACGAATCACTTTTCTTAAGGTGATCTTTAAATGTCTTCATGTCCAATTTTGAGGGTTTATGTCAAAAGTTTTGGATCCTAGATTTTTCTCTAACTAAGTCTTTCTGCTCAAATGATCTTTTAGGTCTAATTAGTGGGGCTTATCTTAGTAAACTAGAACTAGTCTTACTACTACATTCTCCTTCTGAGGGATTGTTGATTATGGCTTCTCCCATATTTCTAAATCTAACTTCTTCTGTTTGGATATTCTTATTGATAATATTAAGAGGACCAAACTGGATAGTAACATTTCCAGTGACATCGTCTTGATTAATAAACAAAGGTTTATTATGTATAATCTTAGTTTCTTGAAATTCTGGTAATTGCCAAAGGGTTTTAGATTTTTCTTTCATAGGTCCAGGATTCCTAATACTAAGTATGATTATAGTCTGGAACATTGGCTCTAACTAATATTTCTTCATTAAGTCTTCCACTAGGAATTCCCGATTGCATTCCTTCATAAGGAAATTGGGAGAACTTCACATAGCTTTGGAATTCTATATTTATATTAAGGTCTGTAATAATATAGTCTTCATAGCCACTAACATATAACATTAACTTAAAATGTTTGCGTATGTCTACGGTTACTGTAAATGTTGGAATGACATTAAAGTATCCTATATTGTCTGACATTTCTAATTGGGTTATCCCAATAAGACTTTTCTCAAAATCTTTCCATCTTTTATCTACTAAACAACATAATATGTTGATATTATTTTGAGGTCTATGTAATCCTTGGATTCTTGCTTGAAAGAGTCCAAAGGTTAGGAATTGGAACTTCCTATCAGTTCCTCTAGATCTAAGCCATTCTAAGTAAAAAACTTGAAGCTCAGTACAGAATTTGTGTAACACGTGATTTCTATATTGATAAGTCATGTTATAATTAGGAGTCTTAGGAGTGGCACCTTCTTTAAACAAGTCTATGTATCTAACCGCTGGAAGTTGTTCATTATGAATGGAATCTTCAATAATCTTACTGTCAACTTCACCCCATTCTTTCCATTAGAAAGGATTGGTGAAATTTCTCTCCTTCCACCATGTCCTAACATTGGAGGCTAAATCTTTAAGTCTTTGGAGCATAAAATTACTCTGTCCAATATTTGGGATATGGCTAACTATCTTACTAGTCTTATCTAATCCATCATTTATGATTCTTCTAGTTATGGTCTTTCCTTCCTTAGTTCCTACATAAAGAGATTCTTTAAATTTATAGGTGGTTACCTATTTTTGTTCAAGTCTTTTTTCAATCCTTTCTAAAGAGTCTGAATAATATTTTTGTCTTTTTATTTGTCTAAGGATTTCTTCTTTAAAAGTCTTATTCTCATTTCTTGCATTATTGTTAACATCTTCATTATTTTTAACAAGAGAATTAGCGATTTTATTAATATAGTCTTTTACCTCATCTTCGTTTTCTTGTTTTTACACAGATTCGTGTGTCATTCTAGCTTCTATGGTTTCTAGAGTTTTTTCTATTTTATCTAAACGAGTTAAAATAAATGGAGTGTCTAATTCGTCTTGGGAGGCTTTATTATATATAAACTTAATTCCCTTTATAATTTCTTCGTATTTTTCTTCTACTTGGGCCATGTCTAGTCTAAGTTCATTAGTAATACTATCCATTCTGGATAGGTTATGGCTTTCCATATTATTAAGATAATTTGCTAAATTTTGTTGAAATTTAACAAAGTCTATGTAGAAGGTTGTTAATCCTTTCGTCTTAGCTTTTAAATATAATTGTAAGTCTTTAACAAATCTACTGTTATAGTCTTGGGTAGCTTCTATGGATGTAGAAATTAAATTTAATCTTTCTAATATGAGTCTAGTTGCTTTAGAAGTGTTGGCAATCTCATTTTCATTTATTTGATAATAAAATATTTCATCATTTATCTTGTTTAAAATTCTTTGGTAAAAGTTTTCTAGGGTCTGAATGGAGAGGTTTCCACTAACCTTATTCCAATTTGATCTAACTATTTCCATTAGGAATATAACTATCCAATCTAGGGATAAGCTTATCTTGTTCTTTGGTAAGTTTAATTAACTCACTATCTTGATTTTTTTATCAAAGTCTTAATTTCTAAAATGTCTTTGTTAAGGACTTCTATATGGTTAGTCTTAAGATTTATTTCTTGTAGAACTTGTAATAGGTCTATTGGGATTTGGCTATCTACTTCTTGTATTCTTTTAGAGATATTTTTTTTATCTCTGTTTCTAGGGTTTGGGTGTCTTTTATTAATTGTCTTAAAATAAGGAGTATGCACTTATTTTGGTCTATTATGTTATTAATTGCACTGGCAATAAGTTGTCTACTATCTGCGTGTTTAGATGGGATGTGTTCAGTGTGTGAACAACCGTCTATGTGTGAGGTTAAGCAACCTTCTGGGTCTAAATCAGTTATGGGTATAGGTTGGTAGTCTGGGTTGGTTTCAAAAATAACTTTGTAAATGCGAGGGATAAATCCCAAGGGCATTAAAGTCTTTATACTATAAGTCTAAATGGAGCGCCTTATGGCTCTGATACAAGAATTAGGGGTTTGGTCGGAATTTGGTGAGTTTCTAAAGCTCTTAAGGTCTTGATACCAATTTGGGTCTAAACTATAAATCTTTTAAATATATAGTCTTAAAATAAGGTTCTAATATAAGACGAGAGGGTTACCATCTAAAGAAAAAAACAAAATGTCTTAGGGACCACAAGGGGATTATAGCCGGATAAGGAAAAAAGTCCGTTAATCCGTTCTTTTGAGAAGTCCGTTTAAGAGAATATCTAATCTCTCTCTCTCTCTCTCTCTCTATATATATATATATATATATATATATATATATATATAGGGAAAGGTTAAAAAGTAGATATAAAAGATGAACATTTTAATGAACATTAACAAAAAAATACATAACAACCCATTAATTTTAATTCATATGTTGTAATTGGTCCCCGATAGCGACAACGTGCATGCAAGTCGATTGATTCCCCCCCCCCCCCCGGCGGTGATTTTGTCTGTCGGCCTAGTATTATCTTTTATACAATGATTTAGCATAAAGTAAATAGCAAGTGTTGTGTATGTAGTTAGGTTTCAAAATATTTAAAGAATTAGACTTACTATGAAATAGACTAACAAAATAATATAGTACTATTAAGAGAAGTGTTACACTTAAGTACATTTCTTACCGAATTGTTTGAACATTTTTTTACCTTTGATTGAGTCAAAGATACAAGTATTTAGTGCACATGGTAAAAAAAGACGTAACAAATGGGGTGTTTCTAAGAGCACCACAAAAATTGCTTCAAAATACCACAAGAAAAATACATCAGATTTTTACTAAGGGTCATCGCCTCATATATATATATGTTTAACCCAACTACAATACAAAATACCACTACACTCCAAACTATCCCTTTCTCTGTCTATCTACTACATTCCAAACTCTATATTTCTCAGCTTCACTTCACCCAACAAATTTGTCTCCATTAATCCAACCAACCATCTTCAACAACATTATTAAAGTTTGTTACTTTGGTTCCCACACATCATTATTAAAGTTTTGTCCCCCACCAACCATCTACAACAACATTACTAAATATCTAGGGTTTGTTCTTTAAATATTCAAATACTAATGGATATTCCACCATTAGACAATGACAACACCTCAACAATAAATGACAGCTCTACAAATCCCATTTTTAAGGTAAACTTTGGGTCCCATTACATATATTTTTTTTTCGTAAGGTTTAAAAATAAAAAAAAATGTAGAAAACGTACAGTTGGGATTGGGGACTAATTTCAAGGCCAAAATTTCGAGTAAACCTCCCGAACAAACTCTATATTTTTTTGTTCGAAGTAACTCCGTTCGTTATAATCCCGCCAAACAAGATACACATATTCGACATATATACCTCGAACCAGATGAGTTTATTCGTTACGTTCACCCCAAACCATCTATAAATATTCGGCGTCTTTACCCCCGAAATATTGAAACCATTTCCTTATATTTATGCCGAATGGAATTCAAACATAGAAAATGTTTCAAGCTTGTCATCAAATGTAGTTATGTTGTGATTCAAATTCCATTTATTCCCACCAAATAATAATTTTACCTATGAAGGATGCCTTCATGGATTTCAATTCCTTGTTATTTGATCAGACTGTAGTGAACATCAATATAGCCCATAACGGGGAAGGTGGTTCTATGTTAGTAGATGTTAGTGTGACGTTCTCTACAAAGTAGGTATTATAATGTCTATTATGAATGTAATATATTTATATATTTTAATTACATTGTACTGATTCATCATATTATTAATTCTCAGGTATTTTCCACTCGACAAGAATTAGTTGCTTAGAAGCAATAGCAAGCCCGATTCGTTAAACCAGTAATAGTCATCAGCAAGTCCAACACACCTTCTTTAACACGTAAGGGACATATATACATGGATTGCGAGAGATGTGGTGAGTACCGTGATCATCACAGGAAGAATGGTGGGAACGTAGGGAGTAGTAAAGGGGAAAAAAGTCGAAAGAGGGACATGGCCACTCGAAAGTGCAATTGTTCGTTTTTGTTGAAGGGCATTCCGCTTGACAATAGATAGTGAATGTTGTCAGACGTTAACGGTGTTCACAATCACCAATTGCCAAAAAATTTAGTTGGACATGCATACGCTGGTCGACTTACTTCGGTGGAGAAAAACATTGCTGAAGAGATGTTCTTGAGTGGGGTGAAGCCAGCTGCCATTCTAAAGACGATAAAAATTCGTTAATGTTAATAATGTTTCGACCATGAAAATAATTTACTATGCCAAGGGGAAGTTGAAGATTTTCGAACGAGAGGGTGGAATGATGATGCAATAGTTAATGAAGTTGCTTGGGGATAAACATTACGTCTATTGGTATAGAACGAATAAGTCTAGCATGTAGGAGGAAGACATTTTTTGGACTCATCCAAAATCAATTCAACTGGATAAGTGTTTTTCGTCCGTTGTCATTGTTGACTGCACGTACAAGACTAATCGATACAAGATGTCTTTGTTCGATATAGTTGGTATAACGACGTGTGGAATGACTTTGAATGTTTCCTTCACTTTTTTAGCAACGGAGAAGGTGGAGAACTATCGATGGTAATTAGGACGTTTAAAATCCCTATTCGATCCGTTTTCATGTCCAATGGTTTTTAACACAGATTGTGAGTAAATGTGCATGAACGCGTTGCGGGTTGGGTTCCCCGAGGGGATATTTATGGTTTGCACTTTTCACGTTCATCGCAATATGGAACTCCATGCTAGGAAAGAGATCCACAATGAGTATACATTGAAGAAATTCATAAGGGATTGGATGTATTTGGTTGAATCCCCCGCCAAGAGCGATTTTAAGGAAGAGTGGGCACTATTTCACGGTAATTGGGTTGCATACCCGAACATGCTTCACTACATAGATTTCACATGGTACAATATAAGGGAGATCTTAATTCATGCATGGACAAATATGATTAGGCACTAGGGAAACCGAACTACCAACCATTGTGAAGAAGCACATGCTAAGTTGAATAGGCACTTATAAAGTTCCCAACTTCCTTTTGACAAGGTTTTTGCCGGCATGCACAACTACATTGAGTTGCAAGTGGCCAAGATTAAGAGGAAGTTTGAGGATTCATTGCAAAAATTAAAGCATTATTCTATATATGTTGGACGATTATACAAGCCCATATATGCCGTAATATTAGATGATCATGCCCGAGTGTGGCTATCTTTTGGTGGAAACTTACAAGTGCGTGTGCGTTATCATCTCAAAGAGACAGTACATGTCTACCGATGAGACGTGAACGAACTGTGCATCCAATGTTCATAGAGATTGCTCATGTTTATGGGAATCAATTTGTAGCTTTGAAGTTGAAGTACGGTCTGATTCCCCTGGTAAAAAGTCACTGGGATAGTTATTCATTACCCGAAGAAAAACCTTGGATTGATAAATACACGGAACAAGTAGCGAAGTTCCAAAAAAATCTGCCCAAAGGATGTAACAACCAACAATCAACCTATCGAGATCAACTAGTTGTGGATGTCTTTTATTTTACGAAATCATGTAAAGTTTGGTGTTGTATCTGTGAATGAAGTAAAATTGGGATTAAGATGTATGAAATGAAATATAGTAATATGAAATGGATTGAATTTATATGATGCAAAAACAAACTTGTATGATATGAAATTGAAATGAAGTTATATTAAATGAATTGGCGAAGTACCTTATTCGCTATGAACATAGTGAATGAATTTCGCAAATTTCAATCCAAGATTTACATACATAATGCAATATTTGCATACATAATCCAACATTTAACACAATATATACCAAAATTTACCAACATATAACACAATCTATACCAACTTTAATATATACCTGTGACACCCCGACTAATTAAATACCGGGTAGCTACTCCTTTATTAAATCAATACAAAATGCCAAGTTGGTTCAGTTAATAGCATCACTGTCGAAAACATTTTAATAATTACTAACCACCTAGTATTTAAAAAGTAAGTTGCCAAATTTTAATTTAAGTCTGATTAACATCCGATAAAAGAATAATGGAAGAACAATATAATCCATTCACCATAACGAAGTAATGACATAATCAACAAATAATAATAAGTCCGGAGGAAAACTCCTCACAACAATCCCACAACTGAAAATAAAATGACAAGTCTGAATCCTGAATTAATTACATGCCAGAAGTCCGAATAACTGAAATAAATGAAAAGTTTCTAAAAGAAATGGGAGACATGCCCTACAACTGATAAGTGCTGAATATAGAGTCAAGATAGATGAAGCGTCTACAAGCAAAGTCCTGTAACTTCCACAAACAGCTACAGCTCGTTACCTGAATGAGGATCTTAAACATGGTGTCCTTGTGGCTGGGCACCTAAAATGGTTTTTACAAAAATAGATTTGAAAGCAAATGGGTCAGAGCCCGAAAGTGGAAATCATTTTAAAAACAGCAAGTGTTTTAATAACATTAAAACATTAAATGCAAAATACATGTTAGGACGTGCACTCACATGAAATTCTCACCTCTCGACTACATGTGCACTCCTAACGTACCTTACCCATCTAAATGACATATATATCTAACCAAAACGTAATAAGTTCTACCCCTTACTACTCGATCCCCATAATGCATTCTAGCGTTAACAATTAAATAGAGGGCTTTACTTAAACTCAGATTCTCAATTAGTAATACAATTCACTATCAATTAACCCGTTATCTTTTCTCAAAACAATACCATAATTATATTCACAATATTAACATGAAAGTTCCCATTAATTAAGTGTATATAATTCCCGTCATAACTATACAAAACAAGCACCCCGAGACTAGCTGTGGTGCACACATACTCTGCTATCCA
Source organism: Sambucus nigra (assembly GCA_949130495.1). Classification (NCBI taxonomy): domain Eukaryota; kingdom Viridiplantae; phylum Streptophyta; class Magnoliopsida; order Dipsacales; family Adoxaceae; genus Sambucus; species Sambucus nigra. The sequence goes on from OX422214.1 coordinate 585,546,735, forward strand.
TCCCGGTACATCACGTACATAAGGACCACGCATTCCGAATCTCTCAGGAATCATTCTCAGATAACAACATCACAAATAATGGAGGCGAACACAGTCACATCACATGGGTCACGCACATACTTGCGCTCCCACGATCAGCAGACTTATTAACATCCCAATAAGTCCTTCTCTGACCTATGTCCATCGAGGTACCAGTCTAAATCCGGGCAACACAAGGATTAGAGGGCCCTAAGCGAACGTAAACCTCCCATGATAGCAAGTATGGTAGGTATGTCATACACATAAAATCAATACATATACTAAGTATGCACACATCTTAGAAATCACTATAATATATAGGTGGTACACTTCTCAATCTCGTACCGACATATAACGCTACACAATTTATATGTTCCCGATTAATATAGTAATTTAGGCCGTCAATAGTTCTCGCATCGTAATAGACACTCACGTCCTACTTCATAATTTCCCTTAGGTTCAACTACACTTCTAGGTTTTTCTCCTCATTATATCTCAAATGTCCCTACTATATCAATTTATCATCAAGGGAAGGTTATCTCTACCATTAAATAAGGTTACGGGACATGCGAAATCAAAACAGGCTAAAAAGCCTAAACTGTCAACTCGTTAGAAGTCTCGTTCGAACGAGGCTGTTCGAACGAGAGTTCGTTCGAACGAACTGGGCCTTCTAACGAGATCTCGTTCGAACGAAAGTCATCAAACGAACATCCCTCTCGTTAGAAGTCAAACTGTCAACTCATTAGAAGCTCGTTCGAACGAGCTCGTTCGAACGACCTGGACAAGTCTTCTAACGAGTGGCCAGATTCGAGCCCAGATTTTCCTTAACTCGTTTTTCCAACTTCTCTTCTCCTCTAATCTCACCTAAATGTCATTCCAACAATGTTTCAAGGTATCTAATCCTTTCTAAACGTGTTTCAACCGTATTACAACATTTATATGGGTTCAAATCACCCTAAACTACATCAAATTATCAAATCTCCAACATTTATTTTTCAAATCTCAGGAACATGAACCCTAGAAAAATTAAGTCATTCATAGACATAACTAAATCCTTTTTTATGATGTAAAAGATGTATTTTCATCTGACTAATCATCCTATCAACGTTCTACATGCAATTTCCTCAATAAATTCTTAAATCTTTACATCCAATTAAATGGGTTTTCATTATACTCCAAGAACAATACAATTTATTTGAATTTCCTACGCATGGAAGAAGCATTCTCTGCAAAATAATGAAATTAAACCACTTGCCTTATGTGTATATCTGAATTTGATGACGAATTGATGAGTTTCTCTCTCTCTCTCTGCAGAATTCTCCTCTCTTCTCTCTCCCTCTACAAGCTCTTCTCTAATGGTGGCAATGGAGGCTAGGGTTTGTCTTAGGAACTTTTGGGGCTAATTCTAATAACCCCCGTAGCCCTCTAATCAGTTAATGGATGGTAATGGGTTAGTGGGTCTTTTAATTTTCCATTTAAAATTCCTAAAATTCGTTAATCAAAAATCCCAAAATTCTAAAATTACCAAACTACCCTTATACGTTGCCGGTATGGCCTAAAAATGCCCCGGGACCCAAACCAAATCCCCGGCTAGTGTTTTCTGACTATTTCGACCCTTTTGGACGCGTTGGCGCACTCAAAACGACCATACGGTTAATAGAAATAAAATTCACTTTTTAATTAAAATAAATATACTCCGAACGCGACTGTCACACGCGTCTCAACAAAATTTCCAAATTGTCGTATTTCAATCTCACGACAATTTTTATAATTCAATATTCATATATAATCATATATGCACACTATAATCAAATACCAACTCGCATCTTGCTAGTATTTTAATCCGGATTAATCTCCAATTAATACACATTTAATTCAATTAATCCCATAAATAAATATCACAAAAAAATACGGGGTATTACATACTTCCCCCCTAATAACTGAATTTCGTCCCGAAATTCGGAACTAGAAAGTACCTGGTAAGAACAACTCTGGATAACATTCTTGCATCTCATCCTCGCGCTCCCATGTGGACTCCTCGACATTATGATATCGCCACTGAACACGCACTAACGGAACTATCTTTGACCGCAGTTTACGCTCACTTCGGTCCAAAATAGCAATCGGCCCCTCCTCGTAGGAGCTATCAGGCTAGAGATCGATGTCCTCCAAAGCAATGTGAGAATGAGCCAAATCGTCTCTAAGATATTTCCTTAGCGAGGAAATATGAAACACATCGTGAATCCGATGCAAATGCTCCGGTAATCCAAGCCTATAAGCAACCGGTCCAATCCGCTCAATAATAGGAAATGGTCCCACATATCTCGGTGCCAACTTCCCTTTCTTCCCGAAGCGCATAATCCCCTTCATAGGAGATACTCTGAGCAAAACCTGGTCCCCCACTTGGAACTCCGTGAAGAATCTCTTCGCATCAGCATAGCTCTTCTGCCGATCCTGAGCTACCCGAATGCGACTTAATTCATTTTGTGGGATACTTAGAAAGTTATAAACAATTATTTTTAATATAACCTTGGAACATTACCAGTATATTTAGAAATCTATAAACAATTATTTATAAACTATAAACAATTGTTTTTATATAATATTCTAATGTAGGGTGAAAATAATTCATGTATTTATGAAAATAAGTCATGTATTAACATAAGTCATGTATTCCAATGAAGTCATTAACACTATTCATGAAAAAAGTCATTCGGCATAAATATGCCGAAATACGTTAGTTCATTCGACATAAATACACCGAGAGGAAGTTTGTATGTCGGGGTGAATTTAGCGAAACGAAAACTAGGTAAAACTTAGATTCTTTCGGCATAAATATGCCAAAATGTTATAGTTCATTTGGTATGAATGCAACGAATGAAACCCTAGGTAATAAAAAAAATTATGCATCATGAATATATCGAATAAATAGAATACATTTGGTATGTTCATAACGAATGAAACCCTAGTTCGTACCTTGTGAACAATCCAGGCGAGGGTAACATTCAAAATGGGTTTAAGTTAAACTTATGTTCAGAAAACAAAACAAACATGGATTTCAAGTTTGTTGGTTCAATGGGTAACATCGTAAAATTATTATTGTAGTCATATTAACCTTGGAGAGGTGTAGAGAGATGGAGCAATTCGAAGTCTTCAAAACCGTTTAATGCCTTGGAGGTGATCGACTGAGTTGTGAGAGAAGCAAAAAGTTTTATTTCATTTATATATATATATATATATATATATATACTCAAAAGGATACTCAAATGGGTAGTTTAAAACTTGTATTATTCAAATGGGTAGTGTATTCAATGTACCAACCTCATATTTAATCTTTAGTTGAAGGTGAGTGGATTTGAATATGAAAAGTTTAGAAGTTGAAGATGAAAGATTTGGAGGGTTGAATGTGTAAAAAGATGGAGGGAAAGTGTGTAAATGATTTTTATAACTTTAGATATATGGTAGCCCTAATGTGGTATTTGGAAGTAACTATTAGAATTACGTGGTATTTGGAAGTAAAAACAATGTTGTGGTATTTTGGAGCAAAAAATGAGGTGCCCTTAGAAACACCCGAGACATGTATGTAAGAAAGAAATTTTTGTAAAACTAAAATGAAATTATGAAAAAACACATTATGAGTGTGACACTAATTACCACATAAATTGAAATTTAAAAGTTAAAATAATCAACATTAATTTGATGCGACAAAAATTGATTGCTCGAAGAAAAACTATTCATTAATAAACATAATTTGTGCTGATTTACTCAAATAAGTCTATTATTCAATAAAAAATAATATTTGTATTTTTTATTTAAAATTTAACATTTTTGTACCTTTGATGAAGTCAAAGGTACACGTATTTAATGCATACGATAAAAAGACATTAAGAAATATATGTAAAGAAAAATTGTAATATTAATATGAAATTAAAGAGGAACACATTATCAATGTGATACTAATTACCACATAAATTGACGATAAAGGTGAAAAGAATCAACATTACTTTGATGTAACAAAAACCAAAAGCTTTTAAGAAATTCTTTGCTTGAAGAAAAACTATTCATTAACAAACATGATTTGTGCTTATTTACTCAAATATGTTTCGTATTCAATAAAAAAATAATTATTTTTAATTAAAATTTATCTACCCGAAAAAGATACAAAATTTCTCCAATCATATACAATTTAAATGAGATAATTTATTCCAATTGATATATATGAGAAATTAATAGTCTGTATAAATTAAGGAGATATAGGACACTCCATGGACTAAACATAATGAGAGATACGACACTTCATGGACTAAATTTTGTGTTCCTAGAAATTATAAAATGTTCCCAGTAACAAATGCTTTAGTCCAATTTCTCCTTAATGAACCATGAAGATGTTCCTAGTAACAAATGCTTTGGTTTCATCCAAATACGACACTTTTTTTTTAATGAGAAAATCAACTTACATTATAAAGAAATCATAACAAATTTAAAGAAATGAAAGAAAAAGAAACAACCTTACAACGATGAATATTAATGGACACTTGAAGATGATTAAGCATCACTACACCAAAATGGGCAAATTGTCACCTTTCAGCAGGCCAGCCTTGTCAAGGTCATTGACCGTGGCAAAAAACACGCGTTTTATGTCACGGTCATTGACTTTGACACGACCGTGACAACTAATTGTCACGGTCATTTACCGTGACAAGACCGTGACAAAGTGTCACGGTCAATGACCGTGACAATTCTTTGAATACTTGTCACGGTCAAAGACCTTGACACGACCATGACAATGTTTACAGCAAAAACCCTTTTCCCCTTCTTTTTTCCCTCCCGCGTCGTTCCCTCCCTCTCTCTCTCTCTCTCTCTCTTCCATTTATATATATATTTGTGTGTATATTTATGTGTGTATGTGTATATATATATGTGTGTATGTGTGTGCGTGTGTGGGGGGTGGGGCAGGGTGGGGGTAGGGGGTGGGGCGGGGCAGTGTGGGAGCAGGGCGGTGGTGGAGGGGGGCAGGGGGTGGGGTGGGGTGTGTGTGTGTGTGTGTGGTGGTGTGTGGTGGGGGGGGGGGGTGGGGGGGGAGGGGGTGGTGGAGGGGGGAAGGGGGTGGGGGGGGGGGGTGTGTGTGCGCGCGCGCGTAGACAGGGACGAAGCCAGGAATTACACTTAGAGGGGGCCGGGCGGACAGATAGACACATTATGGTTGGTTGACCGAACCAATTTTAGTCGATTTTGTTTTGATCGGTTTGATTGTTGACTAATTTTGGCTTAGGGTTTTATCTCGATTTCAGTAATATATGATGAATTGAATTTAATTAGTGAAAATTATTTTTGACGAATATATTAAGACGACTTGCATGCAATACGAAGTTAGTGAATTAAGGTTGATCCTTTTTTACGAACAAAAAAAAATTGACATGATCAAAAAACACAAATAATAAACTCCGATTTTACTTATATATGACACAAATAATCATATTTAATTCCTTACCGTGTAGAAAAAGTGACAAATATATTTTCATAATTATATATGGTTTTGTATAAGTTCTTGTATAACACACTTAAATTACCACCTCTAAATTTAATTAGAGTAAAGATTTATAATAAATTTACAACAAAATAATAAGTTATTGAAATAATTTACCCGTGGTATATAAATTCATAAAACATAAAAAGTAAAATTAAAATTGCTTAAAACACCTCATATATATATATATATATATATATATATATAATGCACACATGTATATATAATCAAACTTTTTTGAGGGTTAGCACACCATCATTCAACTTGCCATAATATTTTAAGTTATAAAATGTAACTTGTTAACTATTAGGAACCATCAAACCTATCAAGGCTTTGAAATTCTAAAGGGGGGCCATGGTCCCCTTTGGCCACAATATAGCTTCGTCTCTGCGCGTAGGTGTGTAGGTGTGCGTGTGTGTAGACATCAATTTTATAAATAATTGATAATAGTTGGATAATAAACATCGGGAGGGGGTGGGTGTGGCGGGGGCAGGGGGTGGGGGTGGGGCACCCATTTAATAACTCTTTAAATATTTGGAAAAAACATAATATTACATAACACTAAAAGTAGACATCAATTTTATAAATAATTGATAATAGTTGGATAATAATTGGATAATAAACATCGGGAGGGGGTGGGGGTGGGGGTGGGTGGGGTTTTGAATATTATTTACATTTATTTTTTTGGATATTATACACATTCAAAATAAATAATTGATAATAGTTGGATAATAATTGGATAATAATTGATATTTTCATTCAAAATAAATATTTCATTCAAAAATATTGGATAATAATTGATATTTTCATTTAAATTGATAATAATTTTATTCATGAAATTAATTCAATTAGGTAAAACCCTAGATAATTTTTTAACAGAATTTGATAATATTATATAAAGTTTAGTAAATTCACAAAATGTTGCCAATTGTATGTTTTTAGGAATATCATTAGTTAGAATCCATATACATGCATGTTGTTAGAAAGTCTTAAATTTAATTCTCACTTTAATTTGTAGAATCTCTGTACTTGGTTGGATTTATCCCTTTATGATAATGAAATTTATGCTACAATTATAATTATCTCATGTCATAATTTTATTGATAAACAATATATGTAGTTGTCACGGTCGTGGTGGGGGGAGGGGGTGGTGTGTGTGTGTGTGTGTGCGTAGGTGCGTAGGTGTGCATGTGTGTGTGGCGGGGGGAGGAGGGCAGGGGGTGGGGGTGGGGGTGGGGCACCCATTTAATAACTTTTAAAATATTTGAAAAAAACATAATATTACAAAATTGAAACGAAATGGTATTGACGGAACTTACACATACGTTATAATATAGACGGAACATTTTTTTATCTGTACTATTAATTCAATTAATTCAATTAGGTAAAACGAAATGTGTACTATTAACATTTTTTTTTATTTGTACTAATAACATTTTTTTTACAGCAAAAATGTCTCCTTCAGATGTTAAGGCGAAGATGATGATGCTGTTTATGATGATGTCGTCTAGGTTCGGTGGTAGCGGAGGCGACGAGGGCTCCTCCGCCCCTAGGCTCCCCAAATATGAAAAATTTGGGATTACCGTCGAAAACAAGTCGGAGCTATTAGCGAGATCCCTCGAGCTGCTAAAGACGGTCATCGACCCGGGGTTTATGAGTTGGAAGGAGGTGCCATATGAGCTCAAGTTAGCTGTTTGGGCGGCACTACAGGTAATATTTCAATTTCAATGTCAATTTCAATTTCAATTTCAATTTCAATTTATATTTATATTTATATCTATTCGCAACTAACATTGTATTTGTTGGACAGGAACAATTCAACTTGGATCCAAAGCTACGTGATTCCGCCTTGGAGCAGTTGAGGGAGTAACACAAGACGTGGAAGAAAAATATGCGGACACGGTACTTTGAAAAAACACGAGAGTCCATTTTACAATGGCGCGGATCCGTCCCGCCCAAGGAGCCGATCTCATTGGCACAATGGAAAAAGTTCATTGACAATGAGATCGAGGATCGACAATTGGCATCTCGCCAATCAGGGAGGGAAAATCGGGCTAAAAAGACGGATGTGCACTACTCCGGCCGGACCTCTTACGCTGAGGTGGAGCATAGGATACAGGTAAGATTTAATTTATCTATAACTACAGAAATATATTATTGGATATTATTTTACTTTGCGCGGCCGATACTAATTTTACTTTACTTTATTTTATTTCAGGGGGTAGGGAGTGGGCCAGGGGGTAAGCCACATAGGCTCGATACTTATGTGGCTCTTCGGACGAAGAAGGGGAAGGACAAGGAGGTGTCCCCGAGCGTCGCGGTCACGATTGTAAGTAATCTGACAGTTTAATTATTGTTAATTACGTTATAATTTTTTAGTTTATTTATTTTACTAATCATGTGCTTTTTATCGTTTCAGGCAAAGCTTAAGGAAGTGCATGAGTCGCAGTCTGATGTCGATAAGGCATCTTTGTCCACAGACGCACTCAACCAAGTGCTTGGCTCTGATCGCAAGGGGAGGACAAGGGGAGTGAGCTCGCGGGTGGCCAAATCTAGGATCATCGGATTGGAGACGAGCGACATCGGGTTGGCTCGAACGGTGGATTCACACGATACGAAGTTGTCCTGTTTGGAGGCGACGGTCCAAGATATGTACGCATTCATGAAGAGTACGTTGGGTGGAGACCGTAAAGGGAAAGGGAAAGGTAAGGAGAAGGAGAAGGTGGTGGAGGAGGAGGTGCGGGAGGACGAGGCGCATGATGACGAGGATGTGGACCTCGCTGCTTCATCACCGACACGTTCGTACTTCGACGATCCACTTCCCTATTTGACGCCCTCCAACAGACCATTGTCGATAATTGGTTGGCCGAGCGTGTTCATATTGGACGTATTTGATGGCCAGCGGATAGGGCGGGGGTTGAGGGACCCGAATATCGTCGAGGGTGGAATAGTCCATGGACGTGTGCTTCAAGAGATGGAGTCCAGGGTGCTCGTCACGCATGTCATACCCGGGAAGGAGAACTCCCTATTGTGGTTGCGCGAACAATGCGGCACGACGTATATTAGTGGGTGCATCAATTCGTATGTCGTGTGGCCTACTCACCTCCTCAGTTTTATCCAAGACATGTAGTAACATTATTTTTAAGTTTGTCCATTTTAATTATATTTGGATTATATCGTCATGTATATTATTTTTACTTTGAATATTTGGATTATATCATCATGAATATATATTTGCATTATCTTTAGTTTGTGTTGGATATATGATGTTTGGAACAGGTACAACGTTGCTATAACAGGTACAAATATACTGCTGGGCAGTGGCGGTGGCCATACTGCCCAGCAGATTTTTTTAAAATTCTGCCCAGAATTGTCACGGTCATTGACTGTGACAATTTTTTAAAAAAGGATCACGGCTTAGTCACGGTTTATAACCGTGACAAACGTGTCACGGTCATTGACCATGACACGACCGTGACACAAAATGCGAGTTTTGTGTCAAGGTCAATGACCGTGACACGACCGTGATAAAAAAAGTTGTCTCGCCTCGAAATGTCACGATCATTGACCTTGACAAGGTGGATTTGTCAAGGTCAATGACCTTGACAAATGGGCAGATTTGGTGTAGTGCATTCTATGGTGAACAAAAAGATCTCCAAGACAAGATCGTCAGGTAGACTGTTGACCAAACTGTAAGTGCAATGGCTGCCCCCTAAGTCCATAAGAAGAGGATTGAACACTCTACCTGACCCACATCAAACAGTTTGATCATGGTACCTAGTAGACATGACAAAGAAATAGTTGGAATCTTTTGAAATACGACACTTCCAAATTAGGCATAGGCTATTCCAATGATTTTTGGGGCTGACGATGATTTATGAAGACCACATTATATAGTATCTAATAGAATGCTCTGAAACCCACATAAAACATGTAGAATAAAAGTCATCTTAAATCAGTTATACAAAACATATAACAACAATAAACCCAAGAAATCCAAAACAATTTCACAAAAACATAGAAAGTCCATATTAAAATAGTGCCTGCATAAACGGAGGTTGTAATCCTAGTAGTCTGGAATGTTTCCCATTTTGGTCTCTAGTGTATCCCTTTTATAATGAGCCTTCCAATTAATTTTTTTTACCTAAAACATAGAATAAAAGAAAATCATAATCATAATCACAAGATATAAATGCGTCTCAATCCCATTTCTTTCCTCAAATACTTGGGTTCCTATGCATAAATAGATAAATGATTATTTGAAGTCATGCCCGCACCTTTGAAGTTGCGTTGAGCGTATTTGGAGTCGCGTCTTTTTCTTTTTCTTTTTAGAATCTCTCATCGTCCTTTTTATCCATGATCTTGAATTCTTCAAGAAATTGCTTTGCTTCTGGGCCTTTCATGACTGGAAGCGCTGTCATGAGCGGGTGGTGCACCTGTATAACAATGTAATAACATAAGAGTTGGGGAAGGTATTTTCTATAAAGTAACTAGAGAGTTGAAAACAATTCAAAACTACCAAATATGCATAAGCAGACTAACGTTACCCTCTCTTTACCTCTCTCTTACATCTTACGCTTATCCAAAACACATTGTAATATGGATCGAACTTGGATCGAATCCATTTTGATAAGCATTTTTCGGATTCAAATATGATCCAATAATCTGACAGATCATTTATTTACACTACCGAATACGAATCTGTTAACCCTATCCATTATCTCACTAGCTAGCTATTTTATTTGCAATAGATGTTTTAGCCCATTAACTGAGCCCCATTTCACATAACCATAAGAATAAATTCTCGACAAGTCAGTAGGAAAAAAACCTAAAGATTCAGGTTATATTATATATTTTGTTTTAAAAAAAAAGGCTTGAGTTGGTTTACATCTCACAACAAATGATACAGTATCTTTAGAGCTCGCATATACTGATGGTTAAGACTGGATGATTTTAAAATCACAACAAATGCTTCGCATATACAGATCTGTCTCTTTCGCATATGAAAACAAATGTTTCAAAAAGTGCACCAAATAGATCACAAATATATGTAACAAATATTGATTTTTAGAATTTTTTTTACAAACAATACACACACACACACACACACCAGTCGAAATAGATTGGGAGATGGAATGGAGCAGAATATTCGGAGATCAGAGATGAAATGGAATTGAAGAATGTTTAAATGCAGTAAAGGGCGGAAAATATTTGGGAATGATAAACATCAAATTAGATTAGAAGTTCAATAAATGGTAAGGATGTAAACATATATTAATATTTATATAAATATTAAATCTATGCATTATTAAAACGGATGGGATTATTAACCTAGGCAAGTAAACATATCCATTTCGATCATCTAAGCATATTCGAATCATATCCTATAATCCAACGGATAACCAGTATGAACTACAAAATAGTTTGTACATTTTCTATTATTTGTGAGCAAATTGCTAGAATGTTTGTGTGAGAATTTGAATGATTTTTACTGAAACGTGTGAAAACACTTTCAAGAACAAGTACCAAAAAATGTTCAAATACTTTTTAGTAACATATGACACTAAACACCCAAGTTATTTTTCAATCAACTCTCATGTTGTACTCTTATCATAATGGGGAATATAGACACACACAAACAGATTAGATTATAAAGACATATAGTGTTCAGACATTTATTATAGATGTCCCATGAGAAGTGTATCAGGTCCTCAGTATCGCTGAGAAGCCCCTATGTCCGGTCAGGTGCGTATATTGACACAATACACACGTTATACCTGAAAACCATGAAACGCAGGTTCTTCTGACCCTCATTATCAAATGATACCTCATATTCGAGTAACCAACTATCGTACAAATCCTTTAGTCGCTCGTCTTCGAATACAATATCATGCAAATTTTCTTGACACTGAAAAAACATAATCAAAACAAATGACACTCAAAATAAAAGAAAAACAATTATTATGTTATTTTTTTAACATACCCACTCATGTATTGGAGTTGTTTTTGTTTTCGTGCTTGTAAATGAATTTTCATCCTCATCCCCCAGGTGTAAGTTTTCAATGCGTTTTTCCATTTTCTGGACAAGAGCAAGAAAATATAACCATTACAGAGCAAGCAATACAACTCATCATCATAAAAAGAAGGGATATATTGGAGTAGGGAAAATGGAATTTAGTACAATATTTAACTTGTCTTAAAAATTTATAATGCCAAGTTATTTATTCCTGAAAATTGTGGAGCTAGGAAAATGAAAAGATAGCAACCCCAAATTGAGCTTTGGAACGTAAAGTAATTCTAACATTCAGAAGATCTTCAAGTAGGTGAATATATACGTGTGTCCATATTTCATTCAAGTTTTTTCAATTGTGTGTATATATGTCAAAATACGTGTGTCGTAGTATTGAAGATGCTTGGACTTTGCTTACAATGTCATGAAAGGGAAAAAACCATTCACCTGATGGATGAAATTTTCTAAATAATTGCAAGGGATTTGGGGTTGTCTTAAAGTGGTATTATTCATTTTTATCCATGAGATCAATGGTCGACTTTCAAATTTTTGAAAGAAAAACTGACTTCCATCTCATGTGATTAATGGTTGATTCGAATCTCATTTAAACATCATGAGGTTTAATTAAGAATCAACATTTAAGTTTCAAATTGTGCAATGCCCCAACTCTTAATTTGAAACAGTGAGTAATTTAATTATAAATAATATTGGAGAAATATAAGTACTAATAGGGGGTGGGGTGGGGTAGGGGGTGGGCAATTCAACATACCTAAATTGAAATGCCTCAAGTAATATACACACGAACAGGAAATGATGTGAATGTTGGAGGATGCATATATTATTAGAATAAGGGATATTAGAGTAGTAGTTATTTTTGGAGTTTTTGTTTAATTATTTTCTATTATAATAGGTTTCCTTATTTTTACCCTTATCTAACAAGGAATAGGTTTAGTATTTTGTTTTGGAGGAGAAAAAACTTATCCAAAAAATTTAAAATTCAGTGTCTAAATAATTGTAAGTAGTAACAATGTGCTAAGATTAGTAGCAAAGGCTGAATAGTGAGAACAAAAGTTGGTAGAAATTACTGGTCAGGAGGACAAAATGGTTGAGGTAAAGGTAAGCTATTCTTTCAATCACCGATTTTGTGTTTCGAACAATAGGTATTCATATTTTGTTTTAATAACATATTTACTATTTACTGTTAAAAAAATATCCCCAAAACATAATGGAAATATCAACTGCAAATCCATATGACAGCTACCTAAAAGGCAAAAATTATATAATTAAGATTTTTTTCACGCGATAGGTGTTTAATCAAGCAGACCTCACATTCCATGATGATATAAGTGAAATATAAATCAGCAAACAAAACATAAAACTAGTAACCACAAAATTCAGATCAAGAGTATATTCAATAAAATTGGGGGCTACTGGGTATCACAACAAATTCGATAACAAAATTGTAACAACATAAAATTAACTATTTCAAATGATAAGATCCGATCATATACGGATCGACTTAAGGTCACCTTACGGACCATAAGTCAATCGACACCGTTTCCTTGCGTCTTTCACCAATGAAAGAAAAAGAGGTGAAAAGTGAAAAAAATCTTAAAAAAATGCGCTCTCACTTTTCTCCCAAATCCAGCCATATAATACAAATCCTAGTTTCGTGTACAAGACCAACTAAAACGTTCCCCTACTCCAAGACAAAAACCAGCAAAAAAATCCCTTGCTTTGAGACGAAACCCAACAAACATGTAATATTGATGGTTGCATGGTTGGATTCTTTTAAATTCGTCCCAAATAATAACATACTAGTAGTCCTTTTTCACTTAATAATTTAAAATAAAGTCACAAAATCATAACACGCCTGTGTAGAAATCGCAATTGGTAAATTTTTTCCCACTTAGTAGCATACTTTTGTTGGCATTTTTCACTTAATGATTTCATATATAGTCCTAAATAATAAATATACCTGTATAGATATTACAGTAGCTAATTTTTTTTTTCACTTAATAGCATACTTGTTTTGGCATTTTCAATTAATAATTTACAATATAGTCCTAAATAATAAGATACCTCTGTAGAAATTATAGTAGCTAATTTTTTTCACTTATAACATACTTGTTTTAGCATTTTTCACTTAATAATTTAAAATATAGTCCCTAATAATAACATACATGTATAGAAATTACAGTAGCTAATTGTTTTCCACTTAATAGCATAATTGTGTAGGCATATTTCACTTAGCAATTTCAAATATAGTCCCAAATAATAAAACCTGTGTAGAACTTACAGTAGCTAATATTTTTTTGGAAATTTATATTACAAGTTTGTTTATTGATATGAACTGCAATGTTCGTGATCCAAGGGAAAACATTGGATTGGAAGTAGATAATGGGTTGAATTTTGATGAAAATATAAGTGAAGGGGAAAATGTATACATTCCACTAATTGCAGATGATTTAATAACTAAAGTGGGTCAAGAGTTCCAAAATTAGATGATGCTAAAGATTTTTAAACGCATACACAAAAGAATCGGAAGATTTTTAGTGTGCGTAATTGGTCTACAAAGGAAAATGAGGATGATGAAATTTATCGGAAGGAGTTTGTTTGTTATAACCAAGGAAAGAGTCTATTAATGTCGGATATTAAAACAATAAGGCATTGGGGGTTTAAAAGTGAGGGGTGTAAATCTATTCTTATTGTTTTGAAGTTAAAGTATGACACGTTTATAGTTGGCACATTGTTGAATTTGAAAGTGGATGGAAACCCCACTTCCTTAATTCCCTCACCTTGTCTCATACTTTATAAAAAAAAGAATCTTCAAAACATGGAGCTCATGTTTCATCCAATTTTTACTCCTCATTTTGCTCCATGTCTTCTCCTCTTGTCTACCTCAAACATGTATATAAGGGGAGGCATGGAGGATGGTTTGACACACCAAAATGTGAGAGAAACATTGAAGAGTAAGAAGAAGAAGAGAGTTAGAGAGTGAGAAAGTTCATTTGGAGTTTTTTGAGTATACACATTTTGTATAAAAATACACATTGTATTTTTCATTTGGAGTGTATTTGTAAGAGTCTCTTTTGAAACTCATTTGCAATAGTGAATTGATCCGAGTGTCAGTGGACGTATCTAAATTGGTGAACCACTTAAATATTTTGTCTTCTCTTGTGTGTGTATTTTTCTACTCATTATAATTTATTGTGAGTGTGCCATATTATTATTTGGGGTTATAGTCAGTATCATTTGTTGGCACGCTTCCGCAAAACAAATTGGTATCAGAGCCAAGGTCCTCCGATCTAGGCATTTTGGATATTTTTTTGTGGAGAAATAACCATACGTATAGTACTATTCATACGGTTACTATTCATAACATATTTTCCCCCCCTAAACTTGGAATTTTTTCGTTTGCATTTTTTTGTGACTGTGATCGTTTGAAAAATGGCAATCCCAAAATTTGACGTAGAAAAAATTAATGGGCAAAGAAATTTCAGCATATGGCAATGTGAAGTTATGGATGTCTTAGTCCAACAAGAGCTGAAAATTGCTCTTGGAGATATGCCAAAAGACATAAAGGAAGATGACTGGAAAAAAATCAACCGCAAGGCTCGTGGTCATATTCGTCTTTATCTCGACAAGGATAAAAAATATCCTTATATGCGCGAGACCTCGGCACAAAAATTATGGAAGCAACTGGAGGATAAGTACATGACAAAGAGCATTGAAAATCGGCTCAATTTGAAGAAAAAACTCTCCCGGTTCCAATACGCAAAAGGTATTTCTATGTCTGAGCATCTGGACAATTTTAACAAAATTATTGCTGATTTGCAAAATTTGGATGTTGAAATTGACAATGAGCATAAAGCACTGTTAGTGCTAAATTCTCTACCTGAGTCATATGAACATCTCATTACCACGCTATGGTACGGAAAGGAGGAAATAAAATATGTTAAGGTCTCCAATACCTTAATGATTAATGACGTTCGTAAGAAGGATAAGGAGGTATATAGAGACTCAACATCTGAAGCATTGACGGTTCATGGCAGAATAAATGAAAGGAAGAATGGCAACCGTGGAAGATCTCGATCTAAATCGAGAGGTGGAGCATCAACTTCGGGTAGGATAATTCCTGCAAAAGATGAATATGTTTTTTGTCACCAGAAAGGGGCTTGGAAGAAAGATTATTCTAAGTTAAAAAAGGACACGAAGAAACCCATTGCAAACGTTGCGGCGAGTGATGATGAAGATTCTGAATTTGCTTTGTCTATTTCACTATTTGGATCCAGTTCCCAGGAATGGATTTTGGATTCGGGTTGTTCCTATCACATGTGTCCAAATAAGGAGTGGTTTTCTAGCTTTAAGGAGCTAGATGGTGGAGCTGCTCTGATGGGCAATGATCATGCTTGTCAAACAAAAGGGATAGAAAAACTTCGACTGAAGTTGCATAGTGGAATAGTCAGAGTGCTGGAAGACGTTCGGTATATACCGTACTTGAAGAAAAAGCTTATCTCACTTGGCACTTTGGTAGCTAAAGGTTATGATATCACACTGAAAGGCGATGGTCTGAAGGTGTCATATGGAGCCCTGGTTGTGAAGAAGGGAAAGAAAAAGAGTAACTTGTATTTTCTCCTTGGAAATATAGTTACAGGAGCAGCGACAGTCTCAGAAAGTTAAGAAGAGGTTGCATTTGATGCTATGAGATTATGGCATGTACGTTTGGGACATGCATGAGAGAAGGCTTTGCAGGGGTTAATGAAGTAAGGTCTATTGAAAGGTGCTAAGACATGTAAGCTTATATTTATGAACATTGTGTTCTGGGCAAGCAGACAAGAGTAAAGTTTGGCACATCAATACATCGTACAAATGGGACTCTTGGTTATGTTCACACAGATGTTTGGGGACCTACTAAAGTTTTATCTTTGGGAGGTAAGCATTATTTTATATCTTTTGTGGATGAATTCTCCAGACGATTTTGGGTGTACACTATGCGACATAAGGATGAAGTCTTAAAGATTTTCCTAAAGTGCAAAAAGATGATAGAAATCCAAACTGGTAGAAAAAATAGAAGACTCAAGTCAGACAATGGCGGTGAATATAAGTCAGACCCATTTTTGCAAGTATGCCAAGAAGAGGGGATCGTGCGACACTTCAAGTAAGAGACACGCCACAACAAAATGGGGTGGATGAACGTATGAATCGCACCTTGCTGGAGAAGGTGCGATGCATGTTATCCAATGCTGGTTTAAGCAAGGCATTTTGGGCTGAAGCTGTTACATATGCATGTCACCTCATTAATAGGTCACCACTTGCAGCTGCAAATGAGGGCAAAACACCCATGGAGGTACTGATATAAATAGCTGTTCAAATTCCAATTACAAAATTATTTAATTAGAGTCAATTTATGAATCAAATCAATTCAGCCCTTAATCTCAATTAACTATGTGTGTGCATGTGTCAAACCAACAAAAGTAAAATATGTGAGACAAATTTCTGGAAAAATCCTCGAAGGGCAAAACCTTTATTTCTAGAATTTTGACAAGTTTACACGACCATTGACTTACATACAACCTGATAATCGCCCACAAGTTTAATGCATGGTGTCTTTGTCAAACCTTCAAAGCATCAACTAGAAATCAGCAATGGTTCACACGCAGTTGTACCACAAGAACACGCAGTCCAGACACGTAGTCTTCAGCAAAGAATCAACACGTAGAAGATCCTCAATAACACGCAGTCATAAACTTTGTAGCGACTCACTCCATAATAGCATGAAACTCTCGATTGTAGATATCTCCCCACAAAGGATGAAATAATAGCAAACTATATTTTGGGTTCCATAAAAGAACTCACACAAAAAAAATTGGGATCGTGAATTGTAAAACAAAAGTTATGAACCCTAAAATGGTTCTAGAATAGTATGAAAACGTATTCTGTGAAAACCAGTATTTCTCCACTCGAAAATCAGAAGCCTGACACCCTTATTTATAATAAAAATCAAGGCGGTGATGTGTCAGCTTAAACCACATCTCGTTCGAATGATATACACTATTATTTGAGCGAGATATGATCTCGTTTGAACCAGGTACGATGTCGTTCGAACGACATCATACACGTGTCCCAAAAAACTTCAGTCTTTTAAATATTTTGGAAACCTTAAAACTTAAGACTGCTCACGAGATCAGAAACATTTATTCAAACCTTTTATGATTTTGAAAAATAAAAAACCATTTAAAATTATTTCAAAAGACATTTAAACTTTTATAAAAATATCCCAACACTTTTAATGTAAAATGTAAATGGAACTTAAACACATATTACCAAATTCATCCTTCTTGGGCTTGAATGTTGAAGTTTTCTAGAAATTCAGATTCGTCTTTGTATATGTAAGCTTCTCAATACTTCGATGACTTGTAGCAACGTGTAGCGGTATATGACACAATTAATTGTGACGGATAATGTCCTTACACCTAACCCTGATGTTTATCCCATTTCCCCTTCTTTAATTATTCCTCCTAACTTTGACATAATCAAAACCTTCTTTAATGAGGTTCTCAATGCTGGTTTCCTATCAATTGTCTTGATTATAATCAAACTCTTGATGATGATGATTTCGCAAATGAACAATTCTTAACTGATCTAAATAAGGTTAATAACAAATAACATAATCGTGTTGAAGTTAATGAAGATGAAATAATTGTTATTAATCTCGGTTCTAGTGGACAACTACGCGAGATTAGGATATGGGCCACCCTTAATGAGAATAAGAGCGCGCAACTCGAAGAATTACTAAAGGAATTTGTGGATGTCTTTGCATGGTGCTATGACAACATGATCGAGATAGCTCAGCACGAGATCCCAACTCTCCCCGAATGCAAATCGGTCGAACAGAAACTATGAAAGCTCCGCACCGAATGGTCACTCAAAGTTAAAGAAGAAGTAGTCAAACAACTGAATGCGGGCTTCATTAATGTGATTGAATATCCCATATGGCCATCCAATGTCGTACCCGTGCCGAAGTCAGGAGGGAAGGTTCGCATGTGTGTCGACTATCGAGACTTTAACAAGGCCTCTCTAAAGAATGATAACCCGCTACCTAATATCGACATGATTGTGGATAATATGACCAGTCACGCTCACAAGTCATTCGTTGATGGGCTTGTCTGAGATAACCAGATCAAGATGCAACCCGATCACCAAGAGAAAATCGCATTCATCACCCATTGGGGAACCTTTTGCTACAATGTCATGCCATTTGGTCTAAAAAATGCAAGGGCTACCTACCAGAGGGATGCCACAACCATTTTGCATGATCTGATACACAAGGAAGTTGAGGTCTATGTAGACGACATGATTATCAAGTCTCAGACTAAGGAGAGTCATGCTCCTGCTCTCCAAAAGTTCTTCGAGCGACTGCGACAGTACCAGATGCGACTTAACCCACAGAAATATGTCTTCGGCATTACCAAAAGAAAACTCTTGGTATGAATGGTTAATAAGAAAGGGATATAAGTAGATCCTGCCAAACTGAAAGAAATACTCGAGATGCCACTACCCCGAACGGAGAAGGAAGTCTGGGGATTCGTCAGCAAATTATAGTACATCAGCGGGTTCATCAACCAGTTGACTTTTATTTATGAACCCATCTTCAAACTCATCTCAAAGGATTCAACCAAGGTACAGAACAAAGCTTGCCAAGAAGCCTTTGACCGAATCAAATAATACCTAACCCAACCCAACCTTTGGTACTCATGCCACTGCAGCATGGTCTTCCATTACTCCTGTACCTAACCATAACTGATACTGCAGCTGGGGCTTTACTAGCCCAATACCTTAAAGAAACCCACAAAGAGAGATATATATACTATGCTAGTCGCAAGTTGGCCAGTTATGAAGTTAACTACACCGCCTTAGAGAAAGCATGTGTCGCTCTTGTCTGGGTTATCAAAAAGTTACAGCACTATATGCTCGTTTTTCCTATCAAACTTGTATCCCGAGTAAATCCTATCAAGTACTTTCTCGAGAAACCTACCATGTCCAGCCGAATGGCCCTTTGGTTGATGCTCCTAGATGAATTTGATATTACCCATGTCACGCAAAAAACCATGAAAGGAAGAGCCATCTCTGACTACCTCGTTGACTACCCTATGGAAGACCTTTGATGATAATATCCTCTATACCTCCCAAGAAGACCTTCGATGGTAAATGTTCTTCGATGGCACTACCAATAAGAAGGGTATGGCATTGGGATACTCCTAATTGCCCCTGATAACTCTCACACTCCCATTGCTATCAAGCTTGATTTTCCTTGCACCAATAATATGACTGAGTATGAGGCATGCGCGGTAGGCCATAAAGTTGTCCTCAAGAAAGGAATTCGATACATTGATGTCTATGGGAATTTAACCCTCATCATCGGTCAAGTACTCAGAAAATGGAAAGTTAAGGACGAGAAACTCTTACCATTCCATTCCCACCTTAAAGAGCTAGCTTCCCAATTCTAAGAAATCACCTTTCATTACTTACCCCGAGCAAAGAATAACCTAGTTGATGTCCTTGCTACCTTAGCCTCCATGATTGACATGCCCTAAGGAATAACCATAACCCATTTCCTTGTCCAAAAGCAAGATAAACCAACCCATTGCAACCGTATTGAGCTCATTACAAAGGATGATCATGAGATAACCAACTGTTGGTACTATGATATTTGGCGCCTCCTTAAGCATGGTTGGTATCCCCAAAGTTCTTATAGGAAAGACCAAGAAACCCTTAATAGACTGGTTGCCCAGTACATTGTCTGCGATAAAGCACTATTTAAGAGAAACTTTAATGGAACCCATGTGCACTACATCGCAGGGGCTGCCATTGAAGAAATGATGTAAGAAATTCATAGTGGGGAAAGAGGACCCCATATGAATGGCCATATGTTCGCCAAGAAGATCACCTGAAAAGGATACTATTGGACTACCATGGTTCAGGATTTTGCAACCTACGTTTGAAGATGCCTCAAATTCCAATAGATTTTTAACCTACAACACTTGCCCCCGTGGGAATTGTATAACATTATTTCTCCTTGGAAGTTTTCCACATGGAGGCATCGACATCATAGGGAAAGTTACACCAAAAAGCATCCAACGGGCATGAGTTCATCCTAGTATCCATTAACTACTTCATTAAATGGGTCGAAGCTGAGTTATACGCAGTCCAGAATGCCAAGAAAGTGTCCAAGCTCATCAAGAAAAACATTATTTACCGATATAGGGTCCCGTACGAGCTGTTATCAGATAATGGGTTACACTTTGAGGCAGAAGTTACAGAGGCGATCGAAGAGTATGGAATTCAGAGACATAAATCTTCTCCATACTCACCTCAAACCAACGGAGATATCGAAGCAGCCAATAATAACCTTAAATCCATTACCAGTAAGATGATAGAGAGTTGTCGATATTGGGCTGACAGGAACCCTTTCGTCCTCTAGGGCTACCGCACTTCAGTTTGAACCTCTACTGGGGC
Organism: Sambucus nigra; assembly: GCA_949130495.1. Classification (NCBI taxonomy): domain Eukaryota; kingdom Viridiplantae; phylum Streptophyta; class Magnoliopsida; order Dipsacales; family Adoxaceae; genus Sambucus; species Sambucus nigra. The sequence continues at coordinate 585,567,809 of OX422214.1, forward strand.
TACCTCTTACTCTCTAGTCTATGGAATGGAAGCAATTCTACTCATGGAGCTAGAAATCCCTTCGCTACGCGTCATGCTTAAAATTAAAGTTAGCGAGGAGGACTGGTACCAAAGCCGTCTCTACGAGTTGTCCCTCTTAGATAAAAGGAGGCTAAAATCTCTATATCACATACAAGGATACCATCGCTTCATAGTGTGATCATTCAACAAGCGAGTCAAGGATTGTGGTGTTAGAGAAGGATACTTAGCCCTCAAAGAAATAGTAGAGCCTCCCAAGCCCAATTGGAGCAGCCCCAACATTATGAAGAAGATCTCGTCCGGTGGTGCCGCTACGCTCACCAACCTTGATGGAGAGGAAATGGTGCATCCAATCAGCCAAGACCGTCTCAAGAAATTCTACCCCTAGTTTGAAATCTCGACGTGTTACGACTCTTCTCATCTTCCTTCTATTCTAAAAAGAAGTCTTCATTTCCTTCTACTCAGAACTACGTGGGGCCTAATCCTCTAAAAATCTTTTTGCTTTCAAAAAAATTAATTTCAGAAAATTTTCAAAACCCTCAGAGGTACGTAGTCAGCTCATCCGCCTTACATGAGCACGACCCCCTTCTTTTTTCATAAAATGATATTATTTTCTTATCCCCGAGAACGATAGTTAATTTTAACATATACATGAACAAAAGGATTATGTATGCCTTAGCGATCGGTATAGATAATTTAAAATGAAAAACTCATCAAGAGGCACAACTAGATGATCAAAAACTCCTTTATTTCATTATTCAAAATTTCGGTATGATTACATTGGCATAGGGAGTCAAATGACTTCCCTTGTCAAGACTACTCGTATCTTCCTAAAACCAAAATAAAAATAAGCTCCACTGCTCCCAAAATAACCCTCAAATTATTTCTAAACACAGAACCACACCCATTATAAAAGTTTCACAAAATTCTACCCGCAACTGCCAGAGGAACCAGCCCCATCATCACCCACATCCTAGGGTCCCCAAACTTCTCCTGCCTAAATGGAGTGTCGCAGATGCTTCATAGAGCGATGAGTACGGACTAGCTTAGGAAAAACCACAATGCCTCCCTCCATGGTGTCAGATAAGGCAATCCCCATTTGCCTAATCTCCACAGCCATCATCTGGGCCACTACCTTCTTCCACAACCACTTCATGTAGTCCCCTGAGGCGTGCTATACTCTACCAGTAGACTGGGAGGGATGAGTCGACGGACGACGATTCTCCTACAGAGAACCAAGCCGCATGCGCATACACTCTCAGGTCTTCTACAGGAAAGAAGTTCAGTGTTCGCGATGGCATAATTTATTCCCAACCAAATTGGCGCAGCTGATGCCAGGGGAAGTAGAAAGAGGTTTACCTGAGTCCTACTAATCGGACATATTGGTACTCCTCGAGTTCCAAAATGGGCAGCAGCTCCCCCCACCAAGGCAGTGACCAGCTCAAGCCTCGAGCTCCGTGCTCCATGAACTAGTTTCCCCAAATTTCGATGTCCAAGCCCACACTGATGAAATAGCGCGAGAAGAAGTTTGGCACCGTCGACAAAGGATAGTCAGGTGGGACTACCATACGAAACCTCTCTAACAGCGACATGAACAGCATTACAGGGCTACCCCTCAGAAAGTCGGAACGATCTTCTCGCCAGGCATCCAAACTATTCAAAGTCTCCGCTAGTATCACCGCCACAGGATTACTATGGTACGACATCCAGGAAATAACAGATGAAAGTTAGGTGTCCACCAGTATTTCCATAGTTATCAACAACAGTTTCAAAACCAGGCCCAGAATGACGGCCCCAGCGTGACCATCATCACCAACATCCCTCAAATGCACAGAATGAAGTACTGCAAGAAGAGGAATCATTCCTTCTTTGATTAACGATCAGGTTGCCAAAGGTGAAATGTGGAGAAGTCCCGCCAACAGATCCCTAGGGGATAAAAAAAACTCAGGCATAACTGTTGCAACACTGGGATTTACCCCCCAATATGGCAGAAAACTCTTCATAGGTTAGACATATTTCTTCCAACCCGAAGCAAATGACATGGTCTTCAGGGTACCAAAATTCCACGGCTGCCATCAGCATATTCCACTCTATGGGCTGGTTGCGCCATAAAGAGACTCGCCGCATGTTGAAAGCGTCGTAGTCAATATTATAGGAACACATTGCTTCCAAGGTTTTAAGGTAGATCGCAAACTCAACACTACCAGGGAGAGACATATCACAAAATAAGAAGAAAGTGAGCAAAGAAGAATGTGAAGGGAAAATAATGTGGAAGTGTGAAGGAAAGCTCCATCTACACCCCTAATTATACTTGAAAACTCTCAAGAAAAGATAAGAAACCCTGCAGAAATTGGAGGAAAACTTACCCCACTAAGTACCAAGCAACGGAAGAAAGTGCAATTAAAACCGTGGGTTGATGGGACTAGACTGATATGCCGATAGGCAGAATAGGGGTCATGCCGATCGAAAACCCCCTATTTTTGGGGAAATCCCCTTTTCCCTTTTTTGTCAAAATAAAAAAAATCAGTAAAAATAATTTTTATTCTAAGAGAATTCAAAAAATTTCTTTCCTTTTGACTTATCCCATTTTAAAATAAAGTCCTTCTCAAATCATTTTTAATTCTTTGTACGGTCTCAGCAGCAAAGTATATAGAGCATGTGCATTAATCACTCAAAAACAAATTAATTAACAAAAAGAAATTAACAAAAAAATTCAGTTCATTTGCATATATTTTTGCTGTATTACATTGACTTTTGTTGAAAATACAAAACAAGAAATACAATAGGACTCAGCCTGAACCCAATTTTCTTTCTCTCTCTCTCTCTCTCTCTCTCTCTCTCTCTATCTCTCTCTCTCTCTCTCTCTATATATATATATATATATATATATATATATATATATATATATATGTCTTTTCTTTATTTCTCTTCTCTCTCTCTTCTCTCTGCGGCGGGATGTTGTGCCACCACTCCCAGAGCCCGACCTTTCCTCAGACGAGGCAGACAGCACTAAACAAGAAGGAACCAGAATTACATCCTTAATGTAGGCAGTTGTCGAAGATATCTAATCCCTAATATTCCTCATCCAAGTGGTGGAGACCCAGATGTGCTGCAAAAGAAAACAAAAAATATCAAATCAGTCAGTCTGAATCAAAGGAAGAAATCAAGAAATTAAAAGACAAAGAGTATACCTCAGGTCACAGGACCTTCTCTCTCAAGCCCAACTCCTCCGGGTCCATCGAATTAGGATGGTGCAGCATATTCATCGACCCCCCATCTGCTCGTCGAATGTTGTAACCAGGCGATAAAAATAGTACAAAGGGATCCTCCATGGTCACCGCCACTGCTGATGTCATCGCACATCTTGCACCGTGGGAGGACCCCACCTGCCGACTCGAGCCCGTGCAAGGAAGAGGCACCACAGCATATATGCTGGGTGGCATCAACGAGATCGAAACAAAGTGCATGTAATCTTACATCACCGCTATGTTGGTATACAACGAGTAAGGCTCACCCATCATTGCCGCCACCCGGGCGTCATCCGATATCTCTCGCACCCGCCTTATGAACAATGGGGGCTTCGCTGGGGGCACCGCAACCTCATCTTCCACAATCTACCAGACTAATCACTCCCCGAGGTACCAAGAATATCCAAACTCATGCATCAACAGACATCGCATCTGCGCATGTCCCCCAGTCACCCCCATATGCTGGATAACCGTCCCCCATGGATAAAAAGGTCACCTTCAAATTCCCCAACAAGAGAAAAAAAGATCAATACCAACAAAAGGTCATCAAGGGAAAGACAATTTTAAGAAAAAAAAGGGGACTTACTCACTCGTTAGGCCATTCAAGACTTGACGCACCGTCTTCAGAGAGAGGGATCGATTGCCGATTAGACTTTGGCCATCGATACATCCGGCAGAAGTCCCCAACAGACTCATCCTTCAAAGCTATAAATTAGGTGTTAAACCCAATTACCTCATAGAACCACGTCTGCAAAGGACAAAGGTTCAACATTTATGAAATCAAGAATAAAAAGCATGAAGGAAAATGTGAATGCATAAAGGAAAATGCGAAAAGTGAAGAATACCTCAAGAACATACATGGCCCCAGTAAAAGTTTATTGGTAGCATCGGCTGAATGCATCAAGAGAATAATAAAGGGTCGCCAAGGTTAGGCTCCCCCAGTCATAAAGACGGATGTCCGAAAACACCCTCAAAAATAGCAAAAACCACAAGTGCACGACGTCGCCACTCGTCGCCACCAGAAAACCTCCCAACACCAGCAAAATAAACCGACGAGCCATCTGACGCACCTACCTCCTATCGCTTTCGTGAATCCTCCTCCGCAGGAACAACTCTCTCAAAAGAGACAAACAAAGAGAGTCCCCAGAGACCACCTTCTCCACATCACCCAACGCCACTGTCACCCGAGAGTCCTATCTACCTTAATCTACATGCCATCGCAATACAACCCCAGCAGCTGCTGCACGTCTATGGGAGTCATCGGCATCTCCCCAAAGCCAAAATAAAGGGTGTGGGTGGTGTCCCACCACATCTCCCCCAGAGCCCAAAGAACAACCATAGAACGGGGCGTCTTATCTAGAGCATACACCAGTCTCCCAAAATCGACTGATGACACCATCCAGCGCACCACAGATGGAAGGTGCTCCTAAACATCCTATCGTCCTTCGGGCACACATAGTCGACATAGAAACATCAGATTGTCAAAAGCGAAAAGCAAAAGAAAAACCTTTGTCAGATTCAAAGGAAATCTCGCCAGGAAAAGAGGAAAGAGAATACCAAAAGTCATAAATACTTATATAGCCACCAGGGTTCACCACCCAAGAAGAACAATGATGCGAATTCTCACACAAGAGAGTTCGATCATCCGCCACTAGCTCGAATGAGTGAAAAGAGTTTTCATTGCCTAAAGCAAGGGGACCCCTATCCATCCATTCCAACCCTGCCCAGTCGTGAGCTTAAGCCACGCCATATATGTTGTGCTACTTGAGAACTCAGCCATCTCTTGACTTTGGAACGATTTGCAAAAGGTAATTGCAGAAGAAGGAAAGTTGAAAAAGCTATGAAAAATGAGGAGAACTCTCCCCTTTTTATAGGAGGCTATGGGCCATGCCGATCAATCGGCATCTCCCTGTCACCCACTGATTGGCACTGTCCCTCCACCTTCTTGAGGCACCCCAAAATACCATGCCACTGCCATTTAGCACCTCTCTATCTATTCCGGTTGGCACCACCTTTGATATTTCGGACAAAAAGCCTAAAACAATGCCTAAAAATTTCAAAAAATCCCCAAAAAATTTCAAATTTCCCAAACGGATTTGAGAACCTTGTCCACCAAGAAAAACATTTTTTCCACACTCATTTCTCCATCAAAGCTCTTATGTCCCCCAACGGAATTCTCGAAATCAATTCCATGTCTCCCCCCAGTAACGTCTCCAAAGGACACCACAAAATTAAAAAAATCCCCAGTTGAGAAATGCCCGACCCTCGGATCATTCCCTCTTCCCCACTGGAACCTAAAATCAAATTCTTCCCCCAATCCCTTGCAGAAATACAAGATACATATTCCCCAGTGGAGTCTCCAAATTTTTCTAGAAAACTTAAGCCCACAGAATTGGCTTCGACCCGCAGAATTGGTCGCTTTTACTTAAGACCGCAGAATTACCTTCGACCCACTCAATTGGTCGCTTCTACTTAAGCCCGCGGAATTGGTCGCTTCTACTTAAGCCCGCATAATTGGTCGCTTCTATTTAAGCCCGCAGAATTGGTCACTTCTACTTAAGCCCGCAGAATTGGCTTCGACCCACAACATTGGTCGCTTCTACTTAGCTCGCAGGAATGGATTCGACCCGCAGAATTTATCGCTTTTACTTAAGCCCGCATAATTGGTCACCCCTAATTAAGCTCTCATAATTGGCTTTGACCCGCATAATTGGCCACCCCTATCCTAAGCCCGCAGATTTGGCTTTAACCCACGGAATTGGTCGCTACGACTTAAGACCTCAAAATTAGTTTTGACTGACAAAATTGGTCACTCCCTACCTTTGACCTCAGTCATAACCCCTTCTTAGTTCCTCGGAATCGGCCATCCCCAACATGTGACACCCCGCCACTTATTAAAATAAGAGATGGCCAACCCACTACTCCGATAAAAATATGAATCTTAAATGGTCCATTCTTAGCATCACTGTCGCAAGATAATAGTAGGAGACAACCACCAAATATTTTTAAAAACGGATGTCATATAAAATTTTGTGAGTTTGATAAAAACAATTTTGAAAATCCAATTTATAACAGAAGATGGATATATATACATATAACAGTTTGATAACGATTCCACAAAACATAACTGAATAAGCTTTCGATTAACAAACTAATACAGAAGGTTACACAGAGTATTATAGTAGTCATGAATAATAGACTTGGGCAACACGCCCGAATATATAGATAGATCATATCTAGAATATCCAAATGGGATTGATGCGTTTAATACAAAAATCCTACAACATCCGCAAAAATGTCGTAGCTCCTTGACACTAAGAAGGAAAGATCAAAGAGGGCGCCCATGCATCGGAGCACCTGAGCATAAATAAAAACCATACAAGAAGGAGAAATATAAACGGATCAGGGCCCATTTTGATATGATATATAGGTGAATAAAATGCATAACAATTATGAATACTAAACATCATAAACAGGTTAAGTTCGCTTTTCATTATAAGAATCATCCACACCTCTCTTCTAAGTGCACATCCTAGTGCCATACCATTTTATTTAAGGTGAACTACCCATATAATTAAGAAGAGTAACCTAACTCTATTCAACATGCTAACTCGCCAATTCATAGAATATATCTTCACAAGTCAATTTATCATTGAGGATCATATGCCATAAAGTTGATTTCTAGATTCATTAACTCATTCATGTAAAATTCCATATCCGTGAGAACAATTACAATCATAATATAACGGTTCTAAGACCATCCTTCTGGGAGCCACCCCACTGAATGTTCCCCTAAATGCTATCATCTTCTAGGGTCTATAATCAAGACCACCTGGGTACCCTAAATTGCAACGCATGGGAAGCGGACATATACCTTCGATAATGATTCATAACCATACCCGAAATTACCTCACCTCGAATAAAATAATCATAGAATGTAACCATCGGTCCTATGGCTCGAGGACTATACTCTCCCTGCGTCATTAGCCAGGGGATTTACCTCATTTGTGCAACTTCCCTCATGATAGCATTTAGAGAGGTATGTATGTGAGTGCCATAATTATAAGATATACCGAAACCCTATGTGCATAACAATTTAGTCTATAAAGTATAATTAGCCTCATACTAGCCCCCGAAAGTCCAAAACTATGCTACCCAACTTTACCCTAGTCCCGGACTCGTTTACTAGATGAAATGAGATATTAAGTTCTACTAAATAGTCCCCAAAATAAGCCCGGATACCCCTTTACTAACCTAGGGTATTTATCCCCATTACGTGAGACCCTAATACTCTTTATTACATCATATGATAAGGTTCCTAAGCTTCAAACCTAAAATAAAAGGAGTATAAACCAAGTTGGAAAATTTTCACAAACAACAGGATTTTCCAATCGATTCGCCAAATATCAAATCGATTCCCCCTGAAAGCGAATCGATTCGCTCAAAAAGCGAATCGATTCGGCTGAGAAAACTAACTTTCTGTCTAAGCCCGAATCGATTTGGCCTTAACCCGAATCGATTCGATTTCTCAGACCTGTAGCCACCATCTTAGTGAATCGATTCGCCAAGGGGGCGAATCGATTCTCCCTGATCGAGATGCCCAGTTGTGGCTATGGGTTGATATTAACCCTAAATTCCTAAGACCTATCTTCTTCCAAATAACGCAACATCATCAACTCATAACTTCTCTAAATCACCTATCCAAGCTAACCTACTAGAAGAGACCATTTAAAACAAGTTTAGATCAGACAACCTAGGATTTAAACAACAAAATCATCAAAATCCATCAATGGCTCAAACTCAAGAACATTAACTATATATACAAATTATTCACACCCAATCATACATTTATGCAAGTTAGAAACTTGCCTCAAGATCGTAGTCTCGGATTATCTTCTCGTTGCAACGATTCCAAGCCCAAATCACCAAACTATCTCTTTTCTCTTCTTTCTCTCAAGCTCTCTCTTCTCTCTTCTCTCTAACTTTCTAGGTTAAAACACATAAATGAGCTCTAAATTCTCTTGCAAGAGTAATTACCCCAAAATGCCTCAAATACATTAAGTCCAATATTAAATGCTACTACATACTTGAAATGACTCTTAATATCATATTTAAGTTATAACTAGTCAAAAGTACCCCGGAACCTAAAAACACAACTGACACTTATTTTGACTATCTCGACTGTACTTGGACTAACCGTGCCCTCTAAACTGACATCCGAAATATAGTTCATTATTTCTTGTTCCAACGTCACTTTAACTTTTTAATAATAACCCGATTGGAATATAAATCATAACTGTCGCTTAAAGCACAACGACATGACAAAATATAATATTACACTATTTACATTCGTTTAACAGTAAATATGTAATACTCAGTAGATATTAACTCCTAAATTACTTAAATTAATATTTACTTCAATTTCCTTTATTTTATATAATTAATCCACATGAAAATTTATTATAAAAATAATTACTCAAAAGTAAGGGGTATTACACAACACCCCCTTAGGTCCTCAGAATCGACCTCGACCCTCTGAACTAGTCATCCTCGTCCCTTAGCTCCCCAGAACCGACCTCTATCATGTGGAGTATATTCGACGGTTTTCCCTTATTCCAAGCTCACCCGTCGAGGGGATCTATAGACAGAACATTATAGGACCCCCCTAAATCTCTCCTTAGGCCCCGAACACCAATCCATTTTATTATAAACCCTAGGTCGCACTTCGAGTATTGATCAAGAGGACATCGGGTGCTCCCAGGCCCCGTTTAACTCCGGTCAACTTTATCATTAGAGCAAAATATCTTTGAAACTTTGAAGGGTTCTAAATCTCCTTTCCAACGATCTGCCCCATGTGCGAATCAGCATAACAGTTCAGATGAACGGACTATTTTACGATACAAAATCAATTTGGAGGCTGCCAAGCACTCCCGGGCCCCGATTTGACCCCAATCAACTCCGTTGTCAGAGAAAAAGCTCTTTAAATATTTGAAGGGCACTAAAATTTCTTTCCAACGGTTCACCCTATGTGTAAAATGGCATAACCATTCGGACGAACGATCAGTTTTCTCCTAAAAATTGATCTAGAGGCTCCCGGGCGCTCCCGGGATCCATTTGACTAAGGTCAACCCTTAAGCTCGAATGAGACTGAATGAATCTCCGAAGGGCACTGAATACTCTTTCTAATGGTGTGAATCGTGCACGATTCTGACTTACAAAACGGATGAATAATCTGTTTTACTTCAAGAGGTCACCGAGCGTTTCCAAGCCTCGGTTGACCAAGTTCAACTTTTAGAACCAAGAAAAACTCCTTGGAATGTCGAATACATCTCCTAACTTTTCCAAAGGCCCATCCTGTGCGTGATTTTGATTTACCATGAGGACGAATGATCAGTTTTTTTCCGACGATCTCCCGTCCAAAAGACCGACGTGCGCTTTCGAGCCACATTTGACCAAAAGTCAACTCCCGGACCCAGGAGAGGCCCAAATGACTCTTGAATGTCTCAGAAGTACCCTTTTAATGGTATTCCCCGTGCGTGATTCAGATCAACGAATTACATTTTATGACTATTTTTTAGGAAAATCTCAACGAGACTGCCAATTGGCAGGTCCAGATCCCTACCTATCGACAGTGTGTCTAGGGTCACCTACCGATAGGAAGGACAAGGGCATTGTTGATCGGCAATCCCCTCACCCTATGAAAGGAGGGCATTACCTCACTACCAACACCAACACCAGAGATCCATCAGCATCAGTGATCTCAATAACATTCTCTCAAAATCAATGAAGTTCCCCATGTGAAGTTCCATTCAAGCTTACATTCCCAACCTTTTCATACCCAATTTGGCAAAATCATAATCTCTCTCATCCAACGCTCATCTCACATTCGAGGGAGTTCATCCAAGATCAAAGATCAAGCTTCAAAGAAGGTCCAATTCCTTCCCTCTCTCTTTAAACTCCTTGTTTTTGCATACATTTCATTAGATTCATAATCTAGTTCCTACTTTAGTTCATACACATTAATATCTACATTTTTATTAGTATCTTACTTTATTTTCTATAAAAAAAACCCAAAACAAACAAAAAGAGGGTGACGCCCATAAATTCCGAACGGAATTATCCATCACACTTTTCTAAAACCAAAAACACATTTTCTACACACACACACACACATCTATGATAAAATTTCGTTCGAATCGATGGGATAAACCCCACCCCCATGATGCATTCGAACTATGTGGACTTTGATGCCATTATAGTCTACGTAAACGTTTTGGATTAAAGCCCGGGACTCGAGTCCAATTTCCCAATCTTCCAATTTTTCAACTCCCCAAATTCTAATTTTCTAATTTTCTCAATTTCACAAATTCCCCAATTTTCCTAAAATCTCCCATTTCCACATCTATCATATTCTTGCATTACATAGTATGATTGTTTGCATTTCATCTAACACGTATTATCGTTTCATAATAACAATGAATATCGCGATAAATGCGGAAATCATATTTTTTATATATATTATTTTGGGAACATTCCTATGGATGACCTCATTCTACCTTTCCCATGGTATGAGTTGAACGATTCCGATCTCCATTACACACACACACACACACACACACACACACACACACACACACACACACACACACACACACACACTTCACGAAGAAATAAGGGAAAATAATAACACTAGCCCATGAGAGACCGAAAGGGCGTGATGGGTGCTGAACACCTTCCCATTCCGTAAATTATCCCCCGAACCTTCGAACTATTGTAAAAAATAGGTTGGCAACTCCATCTCTTTACATTTACCCCAAACCGATGACGACCGATGCGCCCCTAAAAAGGGTACGAGACCGCTATCTTTCGAGGGATCCCCACCCTCCTTCCCCTCTAAGATTTATCGGGATGGCCACAGTGGGAATGGTGTAGAAGGCGGAGTACCTGGCACCTCCAAAGGTGGCCTCAAGGGGTCTCTAAAATCCCACCAAATCTTGACTCCTTTGTTGATCCAAGAGATCTCAAGATGATTGTTCCACGAGTTTGCTTCTTCCTTCTCGAGAAACCCACTTCAATACCCATCAAACACACCAAGAACTTCGTCTTCTTCCTCTAACAAAGTCACATAGGGTTTACCAAGGTAACACAAGGTGATTTAGGGCTTTCTAATGGCGGTTTTAGGTGTTTGAAGTAGTGGGGGTGTGTAAAGAAAGTGTGGGGCAGAAGGTTACTCTTCCATGGAAGCTGAAACTAAAGAGAGAAGTTGAGAAATCTGATAGGTTTTGGGTCTCCCAATATACACGATTTCTCTCTCTTAGAACCCAAGCTAATGGGTAGTTTCTAAATTAAGAAAACATATAACCCGAATTCTTCTCATATCAAGTATTAAACCACCCTAAATCTATAGCACATAGAGATCAAGGGATAGGATTTGGATAACATACAAAAACACTCCCACCAAGGCAAACATTGGCAGGCCCGATCGATCGGCTAAGGACCCCCGGTCGACCGGTCCTAGTGTTAAAAAACTCATCTTTTTTTTTAAATTTGACCCCATGGTATTTTTGTCTATATATTTAATACCCTAAAAACTTGGTCAAACTATTTTTATCGCTAATGAGGAGCTCTATAAAAAATGCGCAAAGTTCTGCTTTGTTATGTCGCGTACCGACACAACTATTGTATAATACTAACCATGCCTCGGGTCACATCCGTTCCTCAACTAATTCATGTCAAACTTTAACACTATATTAATTTCAACCCTTAGTATTTAAATGTCCCTCTATGTGGACCATGCATTGTGAAATTTCTTTTTAATCCCTCTGTACGATGCGTCACTTTTGTATAAGTTTGGCTCAATACTCATGCACCTATTCTCTCCAAGTATTTTCCCGAATAAAATATCTATTTATATAAACTATATTTATTCCTAGGGAGGGGTATTAAAAACTTCCCTCCTTGGGAAATTCATCCTCGGAATTCTTGGCTTATCCCAAATCATAATTCGATAATCTATTACCAGTTTTCAGTCCTAAGGCGTTCTTAACACTGTGGTCTAATCCCGAAGACGTCAGTCTCATCAATCATCATTATTAGTCCACCCACAGTGAACCCTAAGGTCCTTGTGTAAATTCTCAAGCATGCCTAACATGTCCATTTAATAAAACCTCGAGATATTCGATATTCACCACATGGTACTAAGACCTATGAACCTGTAATCATGGACCGTTCTATATTAGAATTCACGATGTAATTTTCCTCAAATAAATTGCGGTTCACACCTAACCTAGGTTGGCACAACCTTAACACTTATGGTCATACACACCAATGATTGTTAAGCCAGTCGCCTTATCCCAAAGGTCTACCCGAGCGATATCTCATACGAGATCCTTATACTAGCCCAGAGCCATCCTAGGTATCACAACGCAAACACATACAAGCGATCACATATTCAATACGTATAATTCCTAACCAAGTGAAACACTACCATCTAATGTCTTATCGAATTCTAATATTCTTAATATTCCCAGGTCACCGCCTTGGGACACACGACCCAGTCACACTACCTACCCCGTCTAACTAACAAGCATGTTAACCTAAACACAATCAAGCAATATATGCAATTATATGCAACAACGCGAGACCACGCGTGCACACAAACTGGTGTAGGGTAAAGGTGCATCCGAAGGAGAGCTCACTCATTTACCGTGGCACATCATCCACAACTAGCCTAACCCGCATCACTACTGAGCTTATGCAGTGCCACATCCGCATAAAAACCATTAATAACTTCACATTACCAGGATCAAATAGGACACAAGAAAAGCGACGAATCTGGTGACTGTCACGCCTAAAGAAAAATAGTCAAATTTTGACGGTGAATCGAACCACCCTAAGGGAGAAACCACAATGTATGCTTGAATTCTGTAACTCTTTACCGATACCTGATAAGCACCATAGCCTTGCCATGCACCCTGGCTTGGCCTTCTAACCTTGATGAGTCCTACTCAAAAATTATCCGTCCATGTCGGGAGAACGAAACAGAAACAAGTTTCCTGCGAGAAGCTAAAATGCTAGGCTTCCCTCCTTAGGACTAACACTACTTATCCATTACCGATGGCATAACTATTCTAACGTAGGATGCAGTTACCTTTCTTGATACTTATCATTAGTTATCAACCTACCACAACTGGGCCTCCAAAATATCAACACGCGGTAGCTAGCCTCAGTTTTTTAGATTACTCTCATCGAGTGCACATAGCGCTCGCACAGTTTCAAACATTAAGTTCATGAACCATTGCTACCTTTCTTAGCGCTGTCTATATAGTACTAAACCGTCGTCACCCTAATGGCATTTCATCCTTCAAGCATCACTCAGACCTAATGATTTCCCCTAACAAAGTCATTACTAACCGAACATGTAGCACACTTAGGTGCTATAATTATGCTTAACATTTCACCCCGTGTGTTATTTATAAAGGCCATAATGAACCTCATCATGTTCTAAGTCTTCGAGGTGAACCACCTAGAATTGATCAACCTATTCCCGAAATTATCCTCGAAGGTCATATCACTATACATGTCTATAAACAAAATCCGTAGCTACAACAAATCGACATGATCTACTCGTATTACAGTCACCAATGGTCTACCATCACTTATGTAAACTTTAATACAATAACGATTTCTAATGCCTCATGGGCGATGATGTCAAACTCAATTATTTATCTAAACAACTTATAAGTCTATTACAAGAAACCATGAGTCATACCATGACCTATGCTACATGCCTTGAGTTTCACTATGAAATGGACGCCACTACATAAACCTCAATGCAACAATAACTCCCTAGGTTTTGAAGAGAGAGACTATGATCGTTGTAATGCATGGTTCACAACCTCAAATTCACTATTTTTAGGGAATGACCACCACTCGCATCAATATTTCATTAAACAAACCTTAGTGTATACCTCCAAGGGACTTTTTAACATAATTTCACAAACTTATAACCTTTTAATCTCTAACTATATATTAAAACCACATGGTCTTCGGTAGGACACAAACATCGGGTATTGCCTAAAAGGAGGCTCACCCTAGTGACTCCGCAAGAGGTTTTATTCTAAAACATCAACATTTCATTTAAAAACTAAGGACATTAGTCACGTCCCAGTTTCTAAGGTGATATAAGACTATTTTAATAATATAATGTTCCAACACATTCATAAGTAAAATAGTAAATGCTTTATTATATCCCAATAAACTAGGTATAGTGACTAAGCACTTTATTCATTATAGGCATTATTGGCTATAGATATCGTTCCCAAAATAAAAAATAACAAAAAAGGAAAATACATAGTAAAGTTATATCAACTTATAAGTGGTAACATAAGAAATCATAATGCGTTTAGCGGTCCTTCTACTGAACTTCCATGAGTATGTAACGACTAGAAACACACGTGATGATGCACTGAAGTTTGCGGGGTCGGGGGAAATGTTTGCCTTTCTTAAGATAATTATGATTCTATAAGAATTTAAAAAGAAATAATGCCTGAAGATTAGTAACATCATAAGTACATAAGAAGTTGGAATAAATATCTCATCTCAGATAAGGCATAATAATACATGATGATATTGCTACAATTAAAAATATCAGGGCTAGAATATTTATTAGTTGTGGATGGTTTCTAAATAAATAACCCATAATTATCCATTTAGAGGCTTCAGGGCAATAGACATACATACAACAAATCAATCCATCATAATTGGAGATAAGTAATTATGCTAAGACAATACTAAGAGAGTCATTCCATACGATAAGCGTAAACTAGGCATTCAATACCCTGAGTCTTATATATTATATAATACTATTATGGGTATAGCGGTAGACTATTCCCTAATCATATTGTATGTTATAATAGAACAGGTTCAATGAAATCAAATTAAATGATATCATTGCATGGACATCAATATAGGGTTTTTAAAATTGAATTAATTATAATGAAATTTTAAACAACACAAATGAGTTCATAAATGAGAATAAGATAAACTGGGACTATCACAGAATGATATCAATAATTGACGTAATCAAAATTATTGTGTGAAATTATATTAAATAAAAATCACCTACTTGTTAGGGCTTTTGGAGTTAAGTTTGGGTTGATTTTTTTTTTGATGCTGGGGTCCGGGAAGGTCTGAAATTTAGAAAAGAATCTAAGTAAGGTCTAGTTTTGAAATATTATTGTGCGTATAAAATATTGTTGAAAATATATTTATTGGGTGTAATATGTAAATTAATGTTTTGATTAATTACACTAAATTCCTTATGGTTTTAAATTTAGTGGTAATAGACTTTTTTGTTTATAAAGGTGTCAAAAATCAGTGGGTGAAGTTTGAGGTAAAAATTCAGAGGTTGAAAAACATCAGGGGTTTATCTGGAAAAATATCTTTTGAATTTTAAAATCAAAGTTTGGTGTTTATTCAAATTGGCTTTCTGGTTGACCAAACATGGTGTTGTAATATACCATTTTGACCAGAAAAAGAAAATAAATTTTTAAAAAAATTACAGAATTTTCTTATTAGACACGCGCCCTCACGAGCCGAGTCAAACTTCCTATGCGTTAATTTTGACCTCACTCGTGCGCATTTTAACCACTTCATCTTTAGTCTTTGAAATTTTGACTTTAGGGTTTCAAACATTGACCTTCAATTAAATATAGTACAGGATACCATTTTAGATGCTTCAAAACCCATTTTTCAAATTTTTCACAAGGAATCCAAAAATATAACTTTCATGGATTGAGGTGAACTGTAACCACATCTCAATGTTCTGTAAATTTTAAGAAATTCCAATTTTATATTCGTGGATTTATAGTAAAATTCGAGCTATGGCAGTTATATGGTTTTGTTCCTGACTGATTTTAGAGTAAAATAATTTTAGTTTGAGGTCCTAATTCATAATATAATATGAGAATTTGAATTTTGACATTTCTACCGCAGAGATTAAAAATCTTGATTTTGAGGCGTATAACTTTTCCATAATCAACTTAAACATTGAACATGATTTCCTTAAGGTCTAAGGACAAATATTCCTACCTTGAAACTGGTTCAAGGCCAGGAACATATAATTCACCATTGGAGCTCAAGCTTTAATTGTGTTTTTTGAAATTTGATCCTTATCAGTGTATTTCTATGTGAATTAAAGTATATTAAAGCATAAATGGAACCTATATAAGTGAAAAAACTAGGTAGAAGTGATGAAACTGAGTTTGGTGCCTAAAATATAAGAGTAACCAATATTCTCAAGTTTTGGAGTTTTGTTTTACTAAGGCTAACTGATGGTTTATGTTGAGGTTTGTTGTGACGTTCATAGGGGTGATTGAGGTTAGTTTATTGGTGCAAAAAGAGGTGGAATTCAGGAGGTTATGGGTTGGTTTATTTTGGAGGATAAGAATAGGGCATGCGTTTACATCTGTTCACCCATGGGTATAGGCTTATATGAAAACTTATGTGGAGTTCCAGTTATCTAAGTTGTTGGCGAGTTTGATGGAGTTTTAGTTTTTGGTCCTTGGTTAGTTTATTTATAGCACATATTACATTTTCATCCCTTTGAAAGTTTAGGGTCTAATATGCAATTTCCTAAATCAGTCAGGGTATTCGTAGGGTCTGGTTTGTAATTTAAGATAGTTTGGAAGTCATATATGGAAAAAATTTAGGGTCCATAATTAATTTAATAGGTTTAAATGCTTTATATAAAGTTTAGGGGCCATTTTACAATTTTTAAAAATGTGGGACTATTTCCTAAGTTAAAGTTTTCTAAGGTTGGACTAAGTAATATTTAAGGTTTTCAATTATAAGGGGTTTATACATGTGTATGGTATATATAATGGACATACACACACACCTATATATATATATAGGAGAGAGAGAGAGAGAACGGTTCTCATGCATACCCCAGTTTTCATACCGCTGGCGCGAACCATTTTTTATAAAATAGTAAAAAAATATTTTTAGGCTAATTTTTTTTATAGTTTTTAAACATTTCATTAGGACCATAAAAAAAATCATCTCAAAATGAATATATATATATCGAGGTTTAAGACTAGTTAATGTTTTGCGGATCTTACAATTCTCCATACCAAAAACAATTTCGTCCTCGAAATTACTTTAAAAAAGTTCAGGGTACTTTTGTTTTATAGCATCCCTAAGTTCCCAAGTAGCTTATTTTATTCCATGGTGTTTCTAAAGAACTTTAACTAGGGAAATGGTTTTGGTACAAAGAATTCGGTCCTGAGTATCTAATATTTGGACAGGTATTTCTTCAAGTCATGATTGGGTTGTATAGAAAGTCCTTCCAATGAAATAACGTGATTTGGATCAAGGATATATTTTCGTAATTTAGAGACATGGAATACATCGTGTATTAGAGATAAATCAGGTGGTAGACTTAAACAATAGGCTACTGGTCCAATTCTTTTGATAGTTGTAAAAGGTCTTACATACCGTGGTGCAAGTTTTCCTTTTCTTTTAAACATTATAATCCCCTTTCTGGGAGATAGTTTTTAGAAAACTTGGCCTTTTCTTAGAATTCTAACGGCTGCCTTCGATGATCTGCATAGCTTTTTGGTCCACATTGAGCTTCTTGTAATTTCTCCATTCTTAAACGTATCTTTTCGGTAGTCTCTTCTATTATCTCGTGATTGAAAATACTATTTTCTCCTAATTCATTCTAACACAATTGAGAACGACATGGCCTTCTATAGAGAGCTTCATATGTAACATCTTAGATGCTGGCTTGGAAACTATTGTTATATGAAAATTCAATTAAGGTTAAATAGTCACTCCATCTCCCTGCAAAATCAAGTGCACATGCATGTAATATATCTTCAAGCGTCTATATTAGTTTTTCCAACTGTTCATCTGTTTAAGATGAAATGCAGTGCTGAGATGTAGTTTAGTACCCATGGCTTGTTATAATACTTGCTAAAAATGTCCTAGGAATCGAGGATCACGGTCGGATACTATAGATAAGGTTGCTCTATGTAGTCTAATAAATTCTTGAATATATAGGGGGCTAAGTTTCTAAAATGAATCGGTAATACACACTCTGAGAAAATGAGTCGATTTGGTTAATCGGTCTATGATTACCCATATTGAGTTATATCCTTATGCGGTAGGGGGTAATCCACTACTAAAGCCCATTTTAATGTGATCCCATTTCCAAGCGAGTATAGGAAGAGGTTTTAGTAATCCACCAGGATGTTGGTGTTCGATCTTGACTTGTTGACAGGTTAAACACGTGGCAATAAAAGTCATAATATCTTGTGTCATTCCTGTCCACCACTATTGTCTTTTGAGATCGTGATACATTTTAATGTTTCTAGGATGTGTAATAAATTTGGAATGATGGTATTCTTATTAGAGTTCTTCCTTTAAAGATGAAATGGAAGGTACACATATTCGATTCTTGAAACGTATTCCGTTCTCTGGATGGTAAGTCCAATCCTTACTTTCCATTCCTTTTGTAATTTTCGGTGTTGGTCCTCAAGAAAGTCATCCGTGGATTATTGTTCAATTATTTTCCTCTGAAGTGTTGGATAATCTATAACATTGTTGAGCATAATGGGGGACCACACCTTGTAAGTTATACTCATAAAAAGGTGGTCATGATTTGATACGCAAACATTCTAGCTAATCTTCCATTGGCTTTGCGACTTAACGCATCCACTGCTACATTACCTTTTCTCGGATGGTATTGTATTCAAAACTTATAGTCTTTTAGAAATTCGGACCACCGTCGTTGTCGCAAGTTCAAATCCTTCTGAGTAAATATGTATTTAAGACTCTTATGATCCGAAAATATTTGAAATTTGGCTCCATATAAATAACATCGCCAAATTTTTAGTGCGAAGACTATTGCTGCGAGTTCTAGGTCATGAATCGAATAATTTTTCTCAGGTATTTTTAATTGATGAGACCCATATTCTACTACCTTCCCTAACTGTATAAGTACACATCCTAGCCCTTGTAAAGAAGCATCCGTGTATACTTCATAATTAACATCGCTGAAAGGTATGATGAGTACAAGGGTAGTAGTTAAACATTTTTTTTAGAGTGTGAAAGGCTTGGGTGCATTCATGGGTCCAATTGAAGCTTACATCTTTACGATCTGGCTTTATTTAGGTAACACAATGGTTGGGAATCGTTCCACAAACCTTCAGTAATATCCGACTAATCGTATAAAACTGCAGACTTTGGTAACCGTAATAGGTTGTGGTCATTTGATAAAATTGCTGTTTTTGCTGAATCTACTTTCATACCGAGTTCAGTGATAACATGTCGTAGAAACTTTGCTAGTTGCATAAGAAAGTCATACTTACTTTTCTTTCCATATAAATGATGACATTGTAGTGTTTCTAGTACAATTTGCACGTGGTTTTTATGATCTTGCTCGTTTTTCGAATATACCAAAATATCATCTATAAATACAATTACAAACTGATCTAGAATTGGTTGGAATACTCGATGCATCAAATCCATAAATGTCGTCATTGCATTAGTAAGTCCGAAGGACATCATTGAAAATTCAAAGTGTCCGTACCGAGTTCTAAATGTCATTTTTGGTATATCTTTTTTATCTTACCCTTAATTGGTGATATCCCAATCTTAAGTCAATTTTTGAAAATACTTTCGCTCCTCATAGGTGATCAAATAGATCTCCTATTCTTGGTAACATATATTTATTCTTAGTAATAACTTGATTTAGTCTACGATAATCTATGCACAATCGAAACATTTCATCTTTGTTCTTTACAAATAGAATCGATGCTCCCCACGGAGATATTCTTTATCGAATGAATCACCACGAAGATGTGCTTTATTGAATCAATTATTTCATTAGCAATTCATCTAATCGGATTCTAAGTTCTCGTAGTTCTAATGGTTCCATTTGATAAGGTGGTTTGGAAATAGGAAAGGTATTGGGTAATAAAAAATTATAAACGCAATCTCCCTTGGTGGAGGAATACCAGGTAATTCTTTGGAAGACACATCCTTGTATTTATCGAGGACTGAAAGAGAATAAGAGGATACGTCATAGGTATTTCCTTAAAGTTTCCCTTGAAATTCACACCTTCCGGTTTGGAAATTTTTAAAGATCACTTTCCTAGAATAACAATTTATATAAGCACAATTTGCTGACAACGCATCTATCCCAATGATAATATCAAATCCCACTATATCGACTACTATTATCGATGGGCATACTTATTGATATAGGGTAATCCAAAGAAGAAGGGATAATATTATCTAAGATCATAAATTTACTACTGATAAATGAATAAGAATATCCATAATCAATCAATGTGTGAGCCGTAAGTTTTTTAAAAGAAATATTACGTTCGATGATATCGTGACTACCTGACTAGGTTAGCAGAGCAAATGTTCTCCCTTTTGTCCTACCATCAGATGATTATCTTTTATCTTGAATATTCCATGAAGGTCAGGTATATATAGCTTTACCTTTTGAAACTGGGGTTTTTTCGGGGGGTTATTGGTATTCGTCAGTCTTCCCTAGTTTGGGTTAGGTTTACGAAGTTTAGGACATTGAGGTATGATATGCCCAAGTGCATTACATTCATGGAAATGAATTTGGGTGCCACTATTCTCATGATGGATTTGACTATACACTCGACCCTCTTTGGGTTTGAATATGGGGCGATTTCTGATTGGAGTGGTTACTGGGCGATTATTAAAGTTATTTGAGAAATTGGGGAAATATTACGAAAAGGACCACTTGGTGCCAGATTTCGTTCGATGAGGTTAGTTACCTCGATCATCCTTCCGAACTCACGAATTCGCAAAGGAATAAGGGAACTTTTAATATTCTCTTTTAATCTTTACTCAAATTTTTTACACTTCTTAATGTCCGTATCTATATATTCTTGTGCATAGCGGGACAATTTAGTCAATTGAGCTTCCTACTGTGCCACCGTCATATGCTGCTATTGTAACCCCAAAAATTATATAATCAATTGATCGCGTACGACTTTAAAAAACTTCCACCAGTGATTTACCTCGCCTTCATAAAGATATGTTGTCAATTCCACCCTAAGCTCCGGTAATATACGTACTCCATTCAATACTTTTTGAGTTTGCCTAAACCATCATTTAATTTCTGAAGCTCCGGGGTTTTCATGAAATGTTGGAGGTCGTTGCCGAAGAAATTCCTTTAAAGCATTCATTCTTCGGGCCTCAATTGATATCCCCGTTTCTATCACATGTAAGGCATTTTGTTGTGCTCGATTTAACATTGTAAGTTCCTGGAGACATTGGGCTATATTATCAATAATTTTAGGAGGAATATATTGAGTAGGTTCTGATCGTGGTGCTCTTCGTGAAGATACATTGGTATTGAGTGTTTTCACCATCCTATATAAATAAATAAAATTAAAGAATAAAATAACAACAAGATTATTTATAACAAAACTGGTTAGATTGATTGACTTAAGAGAGTACATCTAATCCCTAAAAGCACCAAATATTGGGAATAAGTCCAACACATAGATATTATTATTATCATTCCTAAAGTTATAACACACATCACACTATATTAGTAATCTAACGTAACACATAGTTTCCTTGCACCACCTTGCATCAAACATAAGAGGTCACACTTGCTCCTATGAGTTTATTTATCTACAGTCTTATATATTTCTAAAGTTCTTAACCCACATGAACCGTCATTTGATCCATTTCTTCCATATAACCTACCTCAATCTGAATGAAGAGGTGGTAGCATCGAGATATGATAGTTTCGATCCATAGTCATCGGGAGATACAAGTGGGGTCCTACGTAACTCGTCAACTGGCGCCAAATTCAATGCCAAGTAAATCCCTTGTTGTAGAAATTATTCGTTCTCAGAAAACATACGAGCTTGCTTCGTAGCTTGTTCTTCCCCCACCAGTCGACAAGTAATAAGGTGATATTTAATGTTTGGCGTTGCTATTTCCCATCACCGGTCTACATCTCGAATGATCTGATATAATTAAGTATATCCTTCATCTCGACTAGTCTCACTGAATTGGGCTTGGTGTCGATACCATCAATGTTGAGGTAAATGTTATCCCACACGTTGATGGCCTCAAGACAATTGTTTAGCATCGTAATAACATAAAAAGTTATGAAATTATAATAACTATGACGTATTGGCGCTCGCTCTGATACCATGTTGTCATATCCCGATTTTTAGGATGACTTAAGATTGTTTTGATAATATAAAGTTCCAACACATTCATAGACAAAATAACAAATGCTTTATTACATCCTAACAAACTAGGTGTACTGACTAAGAACTTTATTTATTACAAGCATAATTGTCTGTGGATATCGTTCCCAAAACAAAATAATAATATAAAAATAAATAAATAGTAAAGCTATATCAACTGATAAGTGGTCACATAAGAAATCATAATGGATTTATCGGTCCTTCTACTGAATTTCCATGAGTATGTGAACGATAGAGACACACATGGTGATGCACTAAAGTTTGCGGGTTCAGGGGGAATGTTGCCTTCCTTACGCTCAAGGGCTATCTAGAATTTTTAAAGAATAAGCAAAAAATTTCCCAGTAGATAATTCTGATTTTATAATAATTTTAAAAGAAATAATGCATAAAAATTAGTAACATTAGAGTTACATAAGAAGTTGGATTCAATAGCTCGTGTAAAATAAATCACAATAATATTGCTACAATTAGAAATATCAGGGCTAAAATATTTATTGGCTATGGATGGTTTCTAAATAAATAACCCATAATTATCCGTTTAGAGGATTTAGGGAAATAAACATGCATACAAAAAATCAATCCAACATAATTGGAGATAAGTAATCGTGATAACCCAATAATAAGAAAGGCATTCCATATGGTCAGCCTAAACTTGGCATTCAATACCCAGAGTCCTACATACCAAATAATATTATCGTGATTATAACGGTAGACTATTCCCTAGTCATAATGTATGATATAATAGAACGGGTTTAATGGAATAATATTAAATGACATCATTTCATAAACATCAACATAGGGTTTTTAAAATTGAATCGATTGTAACGTAATTTTGAACTACACAAACGAGTTCATGGGAATAAGATAAACTCGGACTATCACACAATGATATCAATAATTGACGTAACCAAAAGAATTGTGTGAAATAGTATTGAATAAGAATCACCTACTTTTTAGGTCTTTTAGAGTTAAGTTCGGGTTGAATTGGTTTAATGCTGGGGTCCGGGAAGGTCTGAAATTTTGAAAAGAATCTAAGTAAGGTCGAGTTTTATAATACTATGTTCGGTATAAAATATAGTTAAAAATAACTTTTTAGGGGGTAATATGTAAATTAATGTTTCTAATTCCTTATTGTTTTGAATTTAGTGGTAATAAACTTTTTTGTTCATTAAGGTGTCAAAATCATTGGGTGAAGTCGGAGGCAAAAATTCAGAAGTTGTAAAAATTAGGGGTTTATATGTAAAAATTCTTTTGAATTTTAAAATCAAAGTTTGGTGTTTCTTGGAATTGGCTTTCTGGTTGATCAAACAGGTTGTTGTAATATACCATTTTGACTAGAAGAATAAAATAAAGTTTTTGAAAAAAAATTCAGTATTTTCTGATTTGACATGCGCCCTCATGCGCTGGGTCAAATTTCCTACGCGCTGATTTTGACCTCACTCGCGCGTGTGTTAACCACTTCATCTTCAACCTTCGAAATTTTGACTTTAGGGTTTCAAACTTTTACATTCAATTAAATATAATACATGATACCATTTTAGATGATTCAAAGGTCATTCAATCTGATTTGTCCTAAGAAATCCAAAAATATAACTTTCATGGATTGAGGTGAAGTGCGGCCTCATCTCCATGTACTATAGATTTTGGAAAATTTTAGTTCGATCTTCGTGGATTTACAGTATAATTCGAGTTATAGCAGTTATATGGTTTTGTTCCTAAATGATTTTAGAGTAAAATGGTTTTGTTTTGAGGCCATAATTTATAGTTAGGAGGAGAGAATTTGAAATTTCTATTGCAGTGATTGAAAATTTAGATTTTGAGGCGTATAACTATTATATAATCAAATTAAACATTGCACATGAGTTACTTAAGGTTTAAAGAAAAATATTCTTACCTTGAAACTGGTTTAAGGCCAGGAACACATAATTCACCATTGAAACTCAAACTTTAATGGTGTTTTATGAAATTTGATCCTTATCAACATATTTCTACGCGAATTAATGCATGAAAAAACATAAATGGAACCTATATAAGTGTAAAAACTATGTAGAAATGATGAAACTTAATATAAGAGTACTCAAAATTCTCGAGTTTTAGAACTTTTTACTAAGGCTAACTGATGGTTTATGAAGAGGTTTGTTGTGCCTTTTATAGGGGTGATTGAGGTTAGTTTATTGGTATAAAAAGAGGTGGAAATCAGGAGGTTATAGGCTAGTTTATTTTGGAAGATAAGAATAGGGCATGTGTTTACATGTGTTCACCCATGGGTATAGACTTATATGGCAGCTTATATGGAGTTCCAATTAGCTAAGTTGCTGGGGAGTTGGGTGGAGTTTTAGTTTTAGGTCCTTGGTAAATTTATTTATAGTATATAATACATTTATTTTCATACTTTTTTAAAAGTTTAGGGGCTAACATGTAATTTTCTAAATTAGTTAGGGTATTCTTAGGGTCTCATTTATAATTTAAGATAGTTAAGAAGTCATATATGGAAAACGTTTGGGGTCCATAATTCATTTAAGAGGTTTAAATGATTTATAAAAAGTTTAGGGGCCATTTTACAATATTTACAACTTTAGGACTATTTACTAAGTTAAAGTTTTCCAAGGTTCGTCTAAGTAGTATTTAAGATTTTCAATTCTAATGGGTTTATACACGTGTAAGGGATACATAGTGGACACACACACACACACACACACACACATCGAAGTTTAAGGCTGGTTAATGTTTTACAGATCTTACAACATCAGACTTCGTTATCACTTTGTCAAATAACTTTTGAATTATGGGGTGTTAACATTTGAGAAGATCTAGAATAACATGAATCCAACCAATGTTAACGATGATAGTGACTACAGATAAACCGAAGTTGTGCTCAACTTTAGTGGGTCTTCAGGAACGGAAGACAAGAAAGACTCACATCCCGTTCACTAATTCTAACAGATTAAGGATGAGCAAAAATGTTGCGAGTCATGGACTTTTCTGAATTAGTGTTCAAATACTCTAATTAACAACTTGGTGACCAAGCAAACGTGGTGACCAATTTGGAATACTTAGTTCTCAAACGTATATAGTGGCTGAGTTTCAATGGGAAAGGCCTATAAATTAGATGTTTAAGTTCAAGCCAAGATGTGTCCAACACAAACAATGCCACCAACATAATTACCAACATCAAGTAGCAGCAACAATGGTACTAGAGAAACACTCAAGAGTGTTCAACAGAGAAAATATAAAATGAGTATTTCTAGGGTGGTGTTGTAAGTGTGAGCCTAGTGCGTATTTTCAGAGTTCCAGTGATACACTAAAAATACGAAGTGAGTATTTTGAGAGCGGTGTTGTAAGTGAGAGCCAGAAAATACGTAATGTGTATTTTCAGAGTGCTAATAATACACATAAAATACAAAGTGAGCATTTTCAGATTGGTATTGCGAGCAAGAAAATATAAAGTGTGTATTTTTAGATTAAATGTAAGACGTAAAATACACGGCGAGTATTTTGAGAGTGCTAGTGATATAGAGTTTGTGTTTTGTAAATAACATTATTATACTCACAAAAGGGTATGAGCTGTGGACGTAATCAAATTTGTGAACTATGTATATTTTAGTCTTGTGTGTGTGTGAACTTATTTTTTTTAACACTATTATCTGTGCTATTTTTGTCTGCAATATATTCTTGTTATTTTTCTTGACGTGTGAATTCCAAGGTCCTGACAATATTATTGACACATAATTTGCAACATCTAATTTTTCCAACGCGTTTTGGGTTCTTTTTGAGTCACGTTTTATTATTATTTAACTTTATGATTTTTTCAATTTTATTGATTATTTTATAATTAATTTTTTTTAAAAGCTTATTAGGAACCCTAATGTAACTTGGCTCATCACATAATATTATAATAAAAAAATCATATAGTCTTAAATAGTGAGTAAAAATTCAATTTATTGACTTAAAATAGTTTGTTTATATGTGCGAGGGACCCCATATTTTACGTTTTCATTGGACCCCCAAATCCTTGTGGTCGCCCCTGTTTGTGGGGATTAGGTAGGGTACCGTATAATGGTTGTGTTTGTTATTCAAGAGAGATCTTCATTTTTAATTTTTTTTATTTATATTTATTGTGTTCTTTCGATTATTTTTATTTCAAAATTTATTTTGTTTACAGTTTATTTGTTCAAGATGTTTTTTTGAGTTTTAAATTATATTAATTAAAAATTCCATGAGACGATTAAAGTATTGTAAAATGTATAAAATCAAAAAGTAATAATGAACTAAAATAACAAAAGCATAAAAAAAAACCAATATTTATAGGGGGTAAACAAAATACAAGAGGAAGGTTGAGATAGACAAATTCATAAATTAAGTTAGGTACACTTATAATAGGATTCCTAACGCGCATTATAAACTAGCTTATTGGGACAAAAAAATTACAATGCAATGAATATACGGGTATATCTAAATGCTGGTATATATGAGACCTAAAATTTGTTAGCCCAATTTTTCTAATGAAAAAGATTTTCCCATTTGAGAAGCCAACCTTATTTTTCACACGAAACAAATGATCCATTTGGTTTGGGTGTGAAGTTTTAATTCAATTTGCATTTGAACTAAAATGTCAGTCGAAAAATAATTTTTCGGTTTGAGAATAGCCATCCAAATGATGTCTTTTTTCTCACTTTTTTAATGCTATCCCACAATATTATTACCCGTCAGTCGGAAAACAATTTTTCGGTTTGAGAATAACAATGTAGATGTAAAACGCTCGGATGCTCTAAGATATTTGTCCGTTCAATTAATTATTATAGTTTGTTTCCATAATAGTTGGTAGCTATAAACTCCATCGTCAGTTCTCTTACACACACAACCTAAATAAGACACCACGAGATAAGAAATCACATTTTGTTAACCTAATACGAACACTGCCCAATTAGATCATGCCACAGATCGATTTTTACATAACATAATTACGACCCAAAAGAATATGACATAACACAATCACATATTATTACCTATCAAACATGATCCAATAAAAACGCGATCGACACAACGCGAAATCTTTATTTTTTTAATTATCACGAACACGACCCAATTAAAATACGAACTATACGAAATGAAATCTTTATTTTTTTAATTATCACGAACACGACCCAATTAAAACACGAACTATACGAAATGAAATATTTATTTTTTTAACTAACGCAAAAACGACCCAAATAAAATGCAAGAGGGCATAAAACCATATTTTTTTTTACCTAATACGAACACAACACAATAATAAATCTTATTTTTTGGGCTTAACTAAAACACGATTCAAATAAAACACAACATAGCATATTTTTCTTACCTAACACTAATATGCCGACTAAAACATGACGCACAATCGTTTTTTACCTAAACTCGACCTAATTAAAAAATGACACAATATGATTTCTTTTACCTAATAGAAACACAATACAACAAGATTTTTTGTACCTAACATGAGCACGACCCAAATAAAACGATTTTGTATCGTGTTAGGTAAAAAATATGTCATGTCATGCGGTGTTTCAATCAGATCGCGTTCCTGTTAATTAAAAAAATATTAATGTCTTGTCGATTTCATGTCGTGTGGTATTCCAATTGAGTTTACATTTTGTTGTTAGCTTTTAAAAGTTGTTTGATTGAAAGGTGGTTGGAATTAAATAGTTTACGGGGTGAATTAGCTATATTTAGGGGCTATTTTGTTTGAGGGGTGAAATGAAACAACTTTCACAGTTGAGGAGGACAAAAACTCATGGTAACTCCTATGTTATCTTTAGTATATATATATATTATATATATATAATTGTAGCTTCTCACGATGGTATGACACGTGGAGGTCTCTTCTTAACAATTTATAAGGGTAAACTTTAAATGTTTACCCTTCCCCTTCCCGCTTTTCTTCTCCCCGACTCCCCATATCCTTACACCACCACCTCATTTTCTCGTTGTATACTATATATAAGCTCTCTTATTTACGAGCTCTCCTATTTATGCCGGAGATATTAAACATGTGTGAGCTCCCGATTGATATAGTCACGGACATTCTCTCCCGTGTACCCATTGAACCCCTTCTACGTTTCAGGTGCGTATCAAAGCCATGGTGTTATCTAATTGACAGTCCAGATTTCATAAAAACCCAACTCAATCGATCAATTGAGAACCACATCAATTTTAGTCTCATTCTCGAAGAAATGGATCCCAACCCATTCAACATCACTCTCTATTCACTCCACTTGGATACACTCCACTTGGATACACTCCATATACCCATTGCATTTCACAATCAGTTTAAGAATTATAATCTCCTAGCTTCTTGTAATGGTTTGCTTCTTTTAAAAGGAGGAGATCATGACCAACTTGTATTGTTCAATCCATATAGGAGACAACACCGGAATGTACCCACAACTCCAATTGAGTATCATTCCTTGGATGGCTCTCGAATTCATAGTTTTAAAAAATATGGGTTAGGGTATGATTCATGTAATGATGATTATAAGGTTATTAAGATTGTTGACATCCGTGATTCCGGTAAATGTGTCAAGATTGAAGCTAAGGTTTATAGTTTGAAATCGAATTTGTGGCGAAAAATTCAAGATTTTCCTTATTCTCTCCCCCTATTGAACAGGTGGGGCGCTCCGGTTAACGGCGCGTTGCACATTCTTGTCAGGGAAAGTTACAATTTTGTTTCGCCCCAATTGATTGCAGCTTTTGATTTTGGGGATGAGAAATTTTATTTGGTCCCGAAACCTGATTTTCCTACTAAAGAAGAAGTTGGTATGGCAGTGGATGTTTTGGGTGGGTGTCTTTGTTTGATCGGTTCTTACCAGGTTTATACAGTTGTATGGGTGATGAAGGTTTATGGAGTAAAGGAGTCTTGGACCAAATTGTTGTTTATTTCGTCACTGGAGGTTAGGTCTTATGCTTGGGTGCGTCCTTTATGTTATTCAAAGAGCGGCGATGAAGTTCTCTTGAATTTTGATAGAGGAATATTAATTTGGTATGATTTGAAGAGGAGAGAAATTAGGAATGTTAAGGTATGTGATTTGTCAAAAAAGCTTCATATAGAAGTTTGTGTGGGAAGCCTTGTTCCCATTGATGGCTATGGGGAAGTGGTGAACCCAAGAAGCAACATGAGCAAGAGAAAAAAGAAGCAGAAGATTTATAACCAGAGGTAACTTATTTGGATTCTTGTCTTTAATTTTATATTGCGTAGCTTTTTTTTGTCATGTGAATAATTATAATTCAAAATCATGAACCTCTTTGCGTGGCTTTACATGCATCTTATCTTGTTACAGACACATTTGATTTTTTGAAGAACAAAATTCAATGTCATGAACTTTTCGATAGGTACTCTTATTATGTTGCCTATCATTAACTTTGTTATTGAATGCCAGAGCAAGGCTAAGAAAGATGACAAAAGATAGTCGAAAGAATTATAGATATTAAAAACATGTGATGAATGAAGTTTCCATTGTGAAAGCTAAAGTCGTGTTTGTGTCCGGACTATTGACACGAAATGTTGTCGAAACATGTCTCCGTTGTTAGTCGTGTTGTGTCATTTTCGTGTTGCATTTATTTGGATGCCAAAATTATGAATTGTGTTTTAAAATCGGTCTTGTTCAAGTGAGGTAAAAACAAGATATTGTGTCTCGCCTGATCAATTCTAATAACTCTTTGTCATTTTCTGTCGGGCCAAAGTGGCTAGCTTTTAAATTAGTGAGTCTGAATG
The DNA here is from genome assembly GCA_949130495.1 of Sambucus nigra. Taxonomy (NCBI): domain Eukaryota; kingdom Viridiplantae; phylum Streptophyta; class Magnoliopsida; order Dipsacales; family Adoxaceae; genus Sambucus; species Sambucus nigra. Next base: position 585,598,105 of record OX422214.1, read on the forward strand.
TGGGAATATTCAGATAGTGGATAATGAAGTATCTGATTGACGCTTGTAAGAGAGCGATTTCTAGTTTAACTACACAAATTGCAAATTTTAGAGTGTATAAAAAATCCAAATTTCAAGGGGTATATAATTTTTTTTTTCAAATTTCATGGGGTGGAGTTGTCAACCTAAGAAAAACAGGGATACTACAGCTGTTACTTAGTTATAAAAAAAATCTACTTACTAACTGTTGCTCGGTATACCAATTATAGTCCGGGTATCAAAAATTAACACAATTACCATTATTGTCAGCACCTCCCTAAAAGATTGTGTATGACATCCAAACTCAGCCATTGGTGGTAGTATTGGCAACAAGTTGTGTTCAGTAGTGCTCGTGTAATTTTTTTTTATCGTGTTAAGGTCTTATCAGGTTTGTTTTTAAGTGGGTCTTTTTTATTGTGTGATAAAACCATACCCAAATACCATGTGTTATTTTAACAGATCGTGTCGTGTTTACCCGTTATTATATTTTTTGGACATTGTTTTATTTTAAATTGTATACAAGTTAACACAAACCCATTTAGACCCGTTGATTTATCAACATTGCCAAATTTCCTATGGGTTTGGCTAAATGCACTCAAAATGAGTACCTCTAGCATTTCAAAATGATAGATAAGGACATTATATCATGATCTTTTGTGAAAATTTTATACTTTTGATGACACTATTTGGAGTGCTATTACTATAGGGCCCATTTGGATTGCATTTAATACTTTTGATAACGGGTGTAATTGGTGGTAATAATCCCAAAGAAAGTTGTTCAGCTGAGGACATGGTTTATATTATAGCTTTAGGAACCTTGCGAAATGACACTAGTACGGGGCCTCCGGGAAGTGCCCATGCTTCATAGCTTGGAGTCAATTTGGACAACAACAAGGGATCTATAAAAGATCTGGCCTTACTTGGTCGGCTGGAGCATGTGTCCTTTTCTGCCTCCTTTGTGTTCTCTACTCATTGATTCTTCCCTTTACTGATACATCTTTGAATGATGAATAAGCCACCCTCCAAAGGAATTGATAGTAAGAAGCATAGTATTAATGACAAATTTTTCACCCTCTTATGTTACATGCAGCACTGAGATCTCCATACAAACAGATGTTTGAAGGACATTTATTGACGTGTTGTGTTAATGGAAAGAACCCAAGTTGTTGGTGATCCCAAGCTACTCATTCTCTCAGGTTTGACCATGAGTGGATCTAAGTCCATGCCAAAGTTATAGAGCGTTGAATTCACAGAAGCAAGTTTCATGGAAAGGAACTCAACTTGATTTTGACTTTGTAGGGACTGGACATAATTAATTATTTCATCCAATATAAGGGCCTTGTCAGTTACCTTGTCACACCCAGAAACAAGAGATTTGTACCAGTTTCATCCACTCAGTTATTTTTTTTTCTCCTTACCCTCTCTGCAAGGCTGTGACTGTCTGTTGTTTGCCCCCTTCTTACTCTTAACATGAATTTAGCTAGTTGGATTTTCTTCACAGACACTCTTTTGACATTTCTTATAAACTTTAGGTTTATCGTTTGTAACATTTTTCTTGCCTACATTGCTTTTTTTTTTTCTTGCTTTTCACTTCTATTCCTTAGATTGCGCAAAGTGTAAGGAAGACCCATCTTAAGTAACTTGGTCACAACTTTCAAGTGTATCCTAGTTTGGTCTGGTTAGTCTTCCAAATGTGCCTAATGATTCTTGTTCCTGATATGTGCTGGGATTTATGTTATTTATGTCAGTAGCCATAATCCAGGCAGCTCCGATTACCTGTGCTTCGTTTTCACAGGTCTATAATTAGTTGTTTACTTCAAATGCTCTGTTTAGAGCAGTTTTACTCATCAATTGGTTTTTTGAAGTTTCTAAGACTTGAAGAATTGTTCGATTCCCAGTTTGTTTGAAAACATTTTGATTTTTTGACTTATTTTATATTTATATATATGTGTGTGTGTTGGTGTTGGGGTCAACAGTGGCAATTAATGGCTTTAACTGTTTTATACACACACAAAAAAAGAGCTCCTACAAGTTAAATATAGCTTCTCCTACATTGTAATGGTTTCACACCATTAGTGAAGGAACCCTCCCCCCTCCACACACATGTAGGGAAAATTAGTCAACCACATTCATAATTGTGTCTCTTGGAGGTATGGTGTTTTGCATTTATTTCTATTGACATCATCAAAATCCATTAGAAACAAAAATATGAAACAAAGGATCAAAACAAATACCTAAAATTGCAATTTAAATATCCAACCTAAGATTAAAAAAACATAACTAATTACTACATAATTGGCAATGAAAATACTAAAATATTAATAAAATCTTGAAGCAATACCAGAAAATGAAGATAATTTTGATTAGTAAAACTTATGTGAATCAAGAATTAGGGTTATTTTTAGTATTTTTAGGATTTTATTGTATTTTTGTTATTTTCTTTTATTTTCTTTTATTTTCTTTATTTGATGTATTTTCTTTTATTAGTTGTTTGTTTAATATTTAGAAGAAGAAAAGTTATTGGCTCCTAGGGACATAAATGTAATTAGATTCTTAGTTTAGAGGCCAAACAACCTCCTTCCTATAAATACCCATATGTAGCCTCATTTGAGGTGTTCTTCCATTTTGAGATATAGAGATTTGAGAGAGTTTGAAAGAGATTTAACTTTTCTTGCTCCCATATGGCGTCTTTTACGTCAAAAAACACTAATCTTGATATTTACATGAAAACCAGCTTAAAAGTTGCCTCTGGAACAACTCATGAACATGACACAATAGGGCAAAGAATAAGGAAAAAAGTAAAGCAATCAAAGATAGATATACAGCTGCAGATTACATCAATCAATATACAAAATCCGCTTTGCCAATTTTTTAAAATCTGATGACACGGTAGTTATTACTAACTAGAAATTCTAAAATTCACTTCATTTAATGGTAGAGAAATTGGGCGTCTTTCTCCCTAATAAACCTCGAAGTCACTAATCATATCAGATTTGGTCGGATTCATTGTCACATTCACCACACGCATTTTTAATGCTGGGAAAGAATGGATTTGTGGGCAGCTTAAATAGAATTTGTGAATGTGGATAAGGCATCACTCTCAAGAAGTGAACAATACCAACTTATCTAGAAAGGAGTTAAATAAACTAAAGCCAATTCGAAGTTTCATTTAGCTTGTGCAGAGGTTTATTGGAAGAAAAAATCGACTATTGAGTCACTGGAATAGGTGGATAGCAATACAAGATTCTTCCATGCACATTGCTCTAATAAAATGAAATTCTTGGGGATTTCGAAGTTAAAGGATGAGGATGGTTCTTGTGTAGAAATTTAAGTACACCCATTAATCGATAATTCTGTGTCTGATTTCAGTCGCTCTCATTTTGCCAGGTCTAATTGTTGGTAAGTTGGTAATAATCCCATAGAAAGTTGTCAATGGCTGAGGACATGGTTTATATTATAGCTTTAGGAACCTTTGAGAGAGAAGGTATGAATTGGAGTAGTTGCTTAGACTGTTTTGATGAGAGTAAGCTTCCTTGCAGAAGACATTAGTTTTGATTTATATAATTATTGAGTATGTGCTTCTATTTTAAATGTGAATATGTTAAAAGTTACTATCAAAAGATTCCTTGATTAGTTTATAGATCATCACCAGACAAAAATTCCACATCATATTATACTATCCCTTAAAATTATATATAATATGATAAGAACAACTATAGACATAATTTATCTTAACAAGAATTGCGTAATGACTTTGAATTTTTATCCATGTGTGCTGGGTTTTATGAATTACTGCATCAATCAACTTTAATGTTTGGAAAGACTAATAGGATAACTTATTCTAGCCAAATTTATCAACCAATAAACGGTGAAGTTAATATTAATTGAATACATGTGTAATCTGTGAATATCTCCTGATTATTTCCTTTGGTTGTTGACTCACGTTGCTGAATAATAAGGGTTGTCATTTTGTGTTGCTGGAGAATAAATGCAGAATGATTTTATAAAACATACACAAAACACTTACCTTAATCATAACTAGTTAGCATAAAAACCCATTGGATCTATACAAATTAATAATAACTAAAATTCGCAATATATGAGGTTAGACATTACCATAAACTTAAACCTCTTGTCAAATTTATTGGCTAATTCTTGTAGTCGATAGGTCCGGGGGTTATATTTGTATTCAACTTAACGACAAATGACGGATATGATTATTTCTAAAAAATTATCCATTTTCAATAGCTAAATTTATACAAGATAAGAACATTATAGTGTATGCCTTGTATTAGTATTCAATATGTTCATGGAAAAGTTTCCATTGCCTCAACAATACAACACAATCAATAATGACTTGTCAACAATTTCAAGAAAAAAGGAAAAATGTATAATAGATATTTAATATAAAAAAAAATCTCTGAGGATATAACGAAAAAATTCCTGTTTTAGACAAGATGTAATAAGAATTTCAATATTCATGGTTGAATTGAAAAGGCAATATTCATCTATCCTATTTGATGACATTAAACTTTTTGCTATTTGGAAAGGAAATACAGTCACCTAAAATACCCTTAACGTCGGGGGTGCGCTTTTCTTTCAAAGTTGTTTTTTAATAGAATTTCAATATGATTTTATCGAATGTTGGAATGCTATTTTTAGTTTCCATTTTTTGAATTCTGATTTTTCCGGAGTAATTGGTTTGGAATTGGGGATATTCACTGATAAACTATTCTGATCCTATTTTTGGGAGAAAAACTTATTTTTTTTCACCTGAAATTTTTCAAGTATGCAGATTTTTCAAAATTTTCCATTTTTCATCTTTATTGTTGATATCTGATTTTTCTGATACTGGGAAAAGATAGAATTTCTAAAAAACCGGAATTGGCAGACAAAAATCTGAATTATTTCTGAAAACCCATGCTGAAAGACTGCCCTACTCATGTTGAAGATTACTTTCACTATATCTTCATTGATTTTGTCACATCAATTCCATTGTCAACTGACACTGCATTATATACCTGTCTTTTTTCCTCATCTTTTATGTTTCATATGTGAATACTTGTCTCCCCCCTTTTGTATTTACAGTTGCATTGAAGATTGTGTGTTATGGTATAATCTGAAATAGAGGTGTTTGTTTGCGCCATTTGATGTGTTTCCTATATATCATGTATATGACATTTTTTCTCCCTCAGGGCTAACTTTGGACGCACAGACGGGGGCAGCAGCAGCCGAGTGTCACGGCGTTTGGGAAAATGTTAGAAGCTTGTTTCGCTCCATATTCTAGGTCATTTTGTGTATCCCATTTGTTTTACTTTTGAATTGAAACAGGTGAACCCTACTTATATCAATTAAAATTATGTTTATGGAGTGAGTTTTTTTCCTTTGATGGTTGTTTAGTTTTAGTTTCAAAATTAAAGGATCCGATAATTTGACTCTTATTCAATGTTGCTTCTTGAATCGAACCAAAAGCGAAACCTAATCAAATTGAAAACTAAATTTTGTGGTATTAGTCGTTTTAAGATTATTTGAGTTGAATCTCTTATTAAAAGAAATTCAAGACCAAAGAGAAACTATTGGACAACTCTAAAGGTTTGTTTTTCATTCATTTGAATTTACATAGTTTTGGACAGTGAACTTGCCTCATTTCTTTTTTATTTTAAAGCTAGATGGTGGATATATCATAGTTTTGGACAGTGAACTTGCCTCATTTCTTTTTTATTTTAAAGCTAGATGGCGGATATATCACGGTTATGGTTCTTTTTAAGTCAATAAACTTTCCTAGACTAGTTCATTCACTACCTTAATTCAGCTAGTTTTATTACATTTTCACCCTTTTGCAACATTTTTTTGTTATAAAATGGTGTGGTGTGAATTCAAAAAAGTTTAAAGACTTTGTTCTCTCATCTTCATTCTCAGTAGAGTTTTTTTACCCATTCATCAATTAAATGAATATATGATGAAACTCCCAACACATCGTATTTTTTTGAAATAATAATTAGGCTTGTGAAGTCATTGAAAATGAGGTGCAACATCTTCATATTATATATCCAACCTGAATATGAGATAAGAGGATTTTATTACGACTGTCTACGTGAGATGTGATATAGAGGATATCTTGAAGTTTTGTGGGAAGCCTTTGGTGTTATTGCTGCAACTACTCTTGGATATTGAATGGTTAGTGACTTAAATCGTTTTAAGGTTTGATGAGAAACTTGGCGGTAAAGTAATGATGTGGCGCCGTTGGTTACTTTCAGAATGCTGTGATTCATGAGGTTCTAATGCAAATTTCTTTCTAGGATTTGGGTTCACGGTGCAATAATCGTGATGGCCAAGCTTGCATTTTGGAGTTTCCAGATAAGATTTTATGTAATGCTCAGTGGTTTTCTAAGCTTGATAACACCGTCGGGGCACATCTTAATCAGCTAAATTCAAATTGTCGTCCTTGGGTTGTCTCCATATAAAACTTTAATGAAATATCCTAAGACCCTTTTTAGATTTTAGAATATGTGGACTCGTCATCACGGGTTTAATCAAGTAGTGAGATATAGTTGGGAGCAACATATCGTGGGTAACCATTTACAGATATTCACTCTTAAATTAAAAAGTCTTACATATTGTTGTGACATTGGAATTTAAAGACTTGTAACAGGGGATTAGGTAGGCACGAGACTTGGTTCTATCGAAGAAAATAATTTGGAGAGGGATGGATCTACTTTGGTTAGGGAAGAATATAGTTGAACTAAATCGTTTTTGCAATGAAGGCTTGTGAGTGAAAAGATGTATTGTCATCAAGTCTTAGGTTAAATGGTGGAGAAGGTGACTCTAATACAAGGTTCTTTCCATTGATGGTAAATTGCAATCATAACAGGCTCAAGATTCATCGCATAAATAATGAGGAGAGGCAATGGGTTTCAAATGAGGTTCAAATCGGGGAGGTCTTGGGCATATATTTCCAAATCTGATGAATGTGGAATCTGTCCAGCTTGTGGAAGAGGAGATTTTGAGTTCTATTATGTGCCTTGTGAATGAAGAGGAGACCGTCCAGCTAACTAAGAACCCAATGTTTGAAGAATTGAGATCTGTGGTATTTCAAATGGATGGTGATCGTGCGATAGGCCCTGGCGGGTTTTTCGGGATGTTTTTACCTAATAATATGCTAGAGCAAGAGATGATCCAAAAGCTTAATAGAAATGTCCGGGGATATAATATAGCCCCGAAACTCGATACGAGGTGTGTGATCACTTTTCATGGGTATTCTTCTTGAAAGTCTTGAGGGCATTCATGTTTGATGAAATTTTGATTGATATGGTGTGGGGCTTATCTCGAATTGTTGCTACTCTACTATTATTAATGGAAGAAGCTCAGAATTTTTCAAGTTGAATCGTGGAGTTCATCAAGGTGACCCGCTTTCTCTAGACCTGTTCGTTATTTCTTCTAAGGTTCTTATATGGGAAGTCAATGATTTAATGTTAAGTGGAAATGTTTTGCCCTTTTCTCACTTGCACTGTTTCCTGTTCGTTATCTTTCGCAGATGACACCTTAATAAGTTTAATGTTAAAATAAAATCACTTCAGAACCTCATAGAATTTTTAAGTATTTTTGGAACTAATTAGGTACAGCTCATTAATAAGGACAAGAATTGTTATGTACTCTCCGACTAGATCAGTTCATCAAGTTGGTCTGCTACGGGTTCATTCATAAAGGGGGATAGCAACTTAGCTAAAAAGGAGTTAAATAAAACTGGAGCCAATTCGAAGTTTCATATAGCTTGTGCAGAGGTTTATTGGAAGCAAAAGTCGACTTTCGAGTCACGGGAATAGGGGGATAGCAATACAAGATTTTTCCATGCTCATTGTTATACTAAAATGAAATTATTCGGGATTTCTGACTTAAAGAATGAGAATGGTTCTTGTGTAGAAAATTAAGTATTCCCATTAACCAATAATTTCATGTCTGGTTCGAGTCGCTCTCATTTTGGCAGGTCTAATTGGTGGTAAATTGGTAATATTCCCATAGAAAGTTGTCCATGGTTGAGGACGTGGTTTATATGATGGATTTAGGAACCTTTGAGAGAGGGTATGAATTGGAGTTGCTGCTTAGATTGCTTTGATGAGTGTAAGCTTTCCTTGCAGAAGACAGAAGACAGTAGTTTTGAATTATAAGTGGTCTGAGTTGAGGAGTGAATTTTTTGGGTTTTTTTTGGGGTAAAATTGGACTTCTTGTTGCTGGGATATGAAGGTTTGGGAAAAGGTTTTGAATCTGACATAAAAAATTCTACTTGAGGGCATTGTTGATGGCGTCATGAAGTGAAGTGTACTGGTGGGTAGCCAATTGCTCCTGAATATTTCTGTTCAAGTAGTCAATAATTCTCCCAACAGTGTGATCTTGAGATTATGATAATTCGTTTCTAGAGAGCAATCGAGAGAACTGATCCACATATTATTGCACAAATTGGTTGCCTTGACGACAATTTTGTAAATTTATGAACAAAGTCTGAATGTAATCGGGTGGAAGATACCTGTTTTTCAGTAATTGTTTCATTCGAGGCCAAGATTGAATAGGGCGAAGATTTTGATGTATCTGCTTTAAGTCGATATTGAAAGGGTTGGTTATTGTCGCGGTTCCATTAATTGTATTGGTGAGGAGGGAAGAAAATATCTTCTGCTTCATCATAATCGTCATAAAGTGGATATTGCTGGTTGTGGGCGGGAGGAAAGGACCGTGTCTAGAGTTTTGATCACGGTAAGGAGGTGGGAAGTTGGATTGTTGGGTTTGAGGATCGAATGGAGGGTTTTGGTTGCTATAGTTCTGGATTGGAGTATGATATTTGTATCCATATGAAGGACTTTGGACACCATGGTTGGGGTGAAGGTGCGCAGGCTGATGATCAGGAGGGGTGATACATGAATCAATTCAATAACTTCAAAGTATGAGAAAGGGTTTGGCTGATAAGCTAGTTGGTTGGGTTGTGGTTGAATTTGGGAATTTACATCATAAAATGGTGGATGATGGGGGTAAGTATCTGCAGTGGCATGATGGGTTACAGTTGTGGCAGATTGGAGTGGAGGGGGTGGGGATGGAGGAAGGGGAAAAGATTGAGAACATGTTACTGTATTTTTCTGTATCAGATGCAGAGCTTCTTCTCCAAGCTTCTTCTTCCCATTCTGCTTCTCAAAGACAGCAAGGATCATGTCTTGCATAGATTTGATCAATCTATATTCAAATTCTTTGAACCTGTGGTCCAATTGATCATTAATAACGAAAGTTGTTTCCTCCAACCATTTTTTTCGGAGGCTCTCAAGCAAGGATCTAATACCACTTAACGCAGGCGGAAGTGTGATTTAAATACAAACTAGAAATTCTAGGAAAAATCTAAACCAAAAGGCAGGAATTCGATAAATATTGATAATAAACTAATAACCAAATCTGGATAACTGAATTAGTCTTACCCCAGGCCTTTTATAGGCTCATTACATCTAAATCTACCTGAATTAGGAAAAAACACAGACTCCAACTGGAAACAAAACAGACTTCTACTTCATATAGGACTAAAAACCTACATTGACTAGGATTCCTACTTCTACACATAATTTGACTTAGACTTGAGAATTAAACTTGTTTAAAATAAAATTTCGAGCTTGATTGGACTGTTGACTGGATTGGGTTGATCGAGTCAAATTGAGTTGACCTGGTCAAACGGAGTTGACTCGGTTAAAGCAGCATACTGGTCCTCCATGAAATCTAACGCATCATGTTCTACATCAGGTTTCCCATGGGGTAAAACCTTCTGTTTTTGGACCGTGTTTTAGCTCCACACTACGTGGTACGACATTGAGTGCTTTTTACCTAGCATAGTTATAAATTGTTGACTTATGTGTAAGAAACTAGAGAATTAAAGAAGTTCCTAATTTTCACACCAATCTAAACCCAACAGGACTAAAAGTATGAAAAGGCGCCACGAGAGAAAACCTATTTGCACGAGATTGTTTGGACAAATGAGGTTACATCCCGTACAAAGATTGTCGTGTTTGGTGTTTGGCTGAGGTGTTTCACCATTTTAAGCCCCTAGTTTTTCAGATGTAGTCTTGTATGATTAAATAGTAGGTGTATTTGGGGCCTTTGCACATGTGTCAAGTAAACGGAGGAGGTAGTAAGGTGCGGGTGATGAATGATTATGGAGTGGCAGATTTGGATTAAGTTGTTATCGTTTGTTCTACCAATTCCTGGTCCTAAAACTAGAGTTTATTCTATAGCTTTTTAAAAGACCCATGGCGAAATTCTTTTGAATTGCAATCAAACAAAGCTTATTTGGTACGATTTGGTGACAAAGACTATTAAGGATGCTCCAGTTCATGGTTTTTGTGCAAACAAGGAAATGAGAGAGGCCGAAGAAAAGAAAGAACGAGAAGAGGTAAAACAACTTAAAAATCATCTTGAAATAGGTTTTTGATCTTTCATAATGGTAACTAATTATCATTTTGAGGTTCGTTTCCTCTTCTAGAGTTCTTGTGCGTATAATTAAAATAATAGTAGAAAAGAGACAAGTTAGAAGTTCTTTAGGTATCTAAAAGGCGCGAGGCGTGGTCGAGGCGTAGAGGTCAAGCCTCAAGTCTTAGGAGCCTAGACGTAAAAAGGCGTTTTTCCTTTTTTTATTATTTTAATTATTCCAAGGCTAGTAATATAATAAAATAGTACATACCTTGAATTTTGAAAATATATCCATATGTTTGGTAGCCATCTTTCTCATATTCATGCTCCATAACCAATATTTGTCAACTAATCATTTGTTTTTAAAAAAAAAATGTGCCTTAAGCCTTTTACCAAGAATAAGGCGTAGGCGATGCGTTTCTCTCAAGCCTCAAGCCTAGGCGGGCCTTTTAGAACAGAGCGTTTCTATCATTTATGTTGATGACTGCTAGGTTTCATATTGATATCTCTATAATTGATTCCCATGTTGGCTTGCTTGATTTCAATGATGAGAATGGAATTAGACTAAAATTAAGCCATTCCTATTAATTTTACTTGCTTGATCTTAAATACTAACATGGTTTGCGAAAAAAATATTTTCTCAAGATATATGAACAAAAAGAAAATTATAATTTACGTTTATTTTTACTTTTGTAGTGAAGGAGACTAGTATTATGTGTTATTCTCACAAGAAGTATAGAGAATCGTTAAAAATATCTTTCCATGAAAATGCAAATTGTGAGTGGGAGCTTCGGGAATATTCTGCACATTATTAATTTGAGATTTCGATTTATAGTATACATATTGTGTGTGAATCTATATATGTAGATTTATACTAGGTTTTGTAGTATGTGTTTGAATTGGAGGGATGAATGACTAACAAGCTTAATAAGTGGAATCATTGGCTTTCCTGTGATGATAGAAGAATGTTTTTTATAGTAGGTTAGTTAGACGTGGCTTCCTTTAGGTCTATAGAGGTTAAGCAAATTTGAAGAAATAGATGAGCTTTGTAGTGGCTTGCTAAAGATTGGTCACAACTCGTCGTTCATTGATGATGAATGGAAGTTGTGTATGTTATTTAGTTAAGGGTGTTATTAAAGTTAAATCATCAACTGCTATAATTCACAGAGCTACAAAAATGTGAGATAAAGAATGGTTTGATTATGGATAATTTGTGGGTTAATCTAATTTTGTGAAAATGCGTTGGCATTAGCCAATGTAGTATGTGATCAAAGTGTAGCGCTTGGTTATATCATAAACTGACATCTCCCCAGCACCTCCTCTTTGATAGGCAACCGTTACAACTCGGTATCTGGTAATTTACCAAAAACACATAAATCCAACACCCAATTGTTGATAAGAGAATAAAATTAAGTTCAGCACTTAAACACATAAGAAACACAGAACCAACTAACTTGATATTTATGAATTCTGTAACTTTTATGAATCATTATATATGAATTCTAAGACTAGTATTTGCATGCAAGAGCTTGCATGTTCCCATTGTTTGCCAATATTATTGTGGTGGTTCCAGTTTTAACTGTGTAATGGTTTTGAATTGTAGACGTAATGTAAAGTATATTTTTACACAAACATCTAAATATTCCAACTGAAACAGGTTGTCTAATTGAAAAATACAATTGACAAATTATGATGCAATGTGCCCAAATTTATTTTCTAAAGACAACTAATTGGTGTCTATTTAAAATTATAAAATATTTACCCATACGTGTGCATTTGGAGGCACTAATTACAAGCTCATCATCGGGTCAAACGCTGTCGCAGTTTTGAAGAGTTTTTTTTTCAAGACAAAGCTCACAATGCGGGGGTAGTCCTTGACAACAATTAAAAAACCTCTCTTCCTTTAAACGTGTTTAAATGGCTCTTGTGAGATACTCCTCTTCAAATGTAATCTCTCTTTCTTTATTGAGAGATTCATTCAATATGATAACATAGCTTATTGATGCTGATTTCCACAATATTTTTTTGTTTTAAATGCACTACAAAATCAATTTTATGAATATTTCACTAGATTAAGAAGTGAACACCACGAATTCATCTAGAGAGGTATTAATGAAGCTAGACAAAATTTGAAATTTCATTAAGCATGTGGACAGGTTTATATGAAGCAAAAGTCCAAAATTACCATACAGGCACCAAATTTAACTATGTTGTTATTAGTAACTACATTCCAAAATTTACATATGGAGATCCTAATTATCCTATTGATTCAGAGCACTGAGTTCTCCTCTATGACATTTCAACCTTGAAGGAGAGAATCGAGAGTCAGAGGCTATAATTCTCACAATAACATGAGTAAGCTATTTGAATTGTTTGGAAGAAAATATCATGGTAATATATTACTCTCTTGGTGAATTATCTCATTTATAGGACTACATTAGAACTTGTTTTAGGGGTTAACCTCAAGATGGAACATTTTCTTATCCTAAATTGATTATTAGCAAGAAATGGTAGGGTAGAGGGCCTTTGGGGGGGGGGAGATATATTAAGATTTCTTAGATTTACTGGTCCTAGCAATGTGAAATCGAAGAAATTACAGATAAAAAAAAAAGGATCTAATAGAGTGATCACAAAAACCGTAATATCTTTGCTTGGAATAGACATGAGCTTCATCCATGTTCATTGCTCTACGAAAAAGAATTTCTTGGGTCTAAGTTAAAAGAAAAGAAAGTTTCTTGGGTGGAAAGTGAAGAGTATCTAGAAAGGTAAGTGATTCAGTTTTTTTCAAAAGCAGCTCTTTGGTGAAGGGAATTTATGCTTAGATGAACCATTGTTTGATCTAATTCCTATATTAATGACTATAAGGGAGAATGACTAAAAGGGGAATTGACAGGCCTTATTAACAGCAAATGAGACATCTGGTCTGGTCATGGTAACATACTGTAGAGCACCAACCACACTTCGATACAAAGTAACATCTTCAAAGGGTTCACTATCATATTGAGATATTGACTTTCCAATAGTACCAGGAGTTTTTGCTGGTTTGCAGTCTAACATATCAGTTTTGGCAAGCAAATCAGCTATATACTTTCTTTGGGAGAGATGGATAGCATCATTGGAATAAGTCGCTTCAATACCAAGGAAATATGATAAGACACCTAAGTCCCTAATGGCAAAAGTATTATGCAGATCAGCTATCAAGCTTGAAACTTGAGCTGCTGAACTCCCAGTAAGTAATCAGAATATCATCAACATAAACTAAGACGATTAGAATTAAGGTTCTATCATAAAGAAAAAATAGAGAACTATCAGTCCTGGAAGACATAAAACCCCAAGAATGAAGAGCTGAGCTGAGTTTATGGGACCAAGTTCGTGGTGCTTGTTTAAGACCATACAAGGCCTTCTTTAGTTGACAAACATGATCAGGAAAATGCTTACTGACAAAGCCAGGAGGTTGCTACATGTAAACTTGCTCTTCTAAGTCACCATTCAAGAATGCATTTTGGACATCAAGCTGCCTAATAGTCCATTTGTAAGACAAAGCAATGGTGAGAATGATGAGAATTGTTGCTGGTTTAACTACTGGACTGAATGTCTCAAAATAGTCAATACTATAAGTTTGATTGTACCCCTTTGCAACTAGGCGTGCCTTGTGTCCTTCAATAGTGCCTACGACTTTATATTTCAGTCGATACACCCATTTGCAACCTATTATACTGGTTCCAGCAGGAGGGGCAACTAAAACCCAAGTGTTATTTTGTTGCAAGGCTTCATACTCTTCTTGCATAGCATTAATCCACTTAGGATCCTTCTGTGCTTGTTTGAAGGCACTCAGTTCAGTTGGCTTAACAGTATTTAAGGAAAAAAGTTTATTCTTCTTTGTTATCCCATTCATAGCGCGAGTCACAACTCGTGGTGCAACATTCTCAACTGGAGAAACAGTAACAGAAGCTTGAGGACTGGTTGAAGTGGATACTACTGGTTCTGTAGATGCTCACACAGGAACTGGGGAGTCACCAACAGATAATGGATCAGAGTCTGTGTTAGAAGTAGAAGTATGAGTCGGACAATTTTGTGGAAGAATAGATAAAGTATTTGATGGAGAATAATCGGAAATAATGGCAGGAGTATGACAAGATTCAGAGACAGCAACAACAATTGAATTTTCTCTATGAGAAGCAAAGGGAAAATGATTTTCATCAAAAACAACATGAGGAGAGATATATATACGACTAGAGTTGCTGTCAAGACACGAATATCCTTTATGAATAGAGCTGTAACCAAGAAATAAACACTTCAAGGATCTATATTGAAGTTTATGATTGTTATATGGTCGAATGAAAGGATAACATAGACAGCCAAAAACACGAAAAAGAGTATAATCAGGTTGTTTATGAAAAAGAGTAGAGTAAGGAGAAGCAAACTTAAGTACTCTTGTAGGCAGTCTGTTGATGAGAAATACAGCAGTTTGAAAAGCATGCTGCCAGTACCGTAAGGGCATATGAGCATGAGCAAGAAGAGCTAGTCCAGTCTCAACCACATGGCGATGTTTTCTTTCGACTCTGCCATTTTGAGAAGATGTGTATGGACAGGAAAAACGATGTAATATACAAGATTGAGTCAGAAAGGAAAGAAAATGTCTATATTCATGACCGTTATCAGATTGTAAACATTTGTTTTTTCTGTCCAATTGAATTTCAACAAGTACTTTGAATTGTTTGAAAATAGGTAAGGCCTGATCTTTGGTTTGCAATGGATAAAGCCATGCAAATCTAGAAAAGTCGTCAACAAATAGGATAAAATATCTTGATCCAGATGTAGACTTAATGGGAGCAGGACCCCAAATATCAGTATGAATTAAATCTAAGACATTATAAGCACAAGAATTTGAAAGTTTGAAAGGTAAACGATGACTTTTGGCTAGTTAGCAGGAAGAACAAACAGCAGTTCTATTATTGGTACTGGAAATATTACAATCTGATAGAATTCTATGAACAATTTCAGAATTTGCATGACCTAGCCTATAATGCCACAACTCTTCTTTATTAACCATAGAAGTGAAAGCAGATACAGAGGTATTGAAAGAAGTATGAAATGAACTGTATTCTGACTTGGTAACAGGAAACTTATACAAGCCATTTTCAAGCCTGCCTTGAACGAGAACCCTCTTCGTAAGTTGATCCTTCACACAAAAAGAGTTAGGATAGAATTCAATAAAGGTTTGTTATCTGAACAAAACTTTGCTACACTAATCAAATTGGCAGATATGAAAGGAATGTGATAAACATTCTTAAGCTTGAACTGATGAGAATTGGAAACTAACGAATGAGAGCTAAGAGTAGAGATATGGAGTTTCTTACCATTACCAACAGTAACACGCTCAGTTCCTATGTATGGTGTAGCATTGTTCAGATTACCAGCAGCATGTGTGAGGTGATGACTAGCTCCAGAGTCAAAGTACCAAGTGTCATCTCCAACTGTGCTTGGTGAGGCAACCATAGCTGATACATTTCCTTGTGAATTGGTAGTGGAAGTACTGTTCTCAACTTGTCCTTCTTAAAAGGAAATGTCAAAGCGATGGTAACATGTGTGAACAGTCATCCAAACTTGCCACATAACTGACATTGCAGTTTGTTGGTTGAGTTGAAACTGTTGTTTCTTCTTCCTTGGCCATTACGTCCAGTCCTTCCACGACCACAAAATTTAGAGTTCTGAAAACCACTTCCTTGACCTGAGAGAGGAAGCGTAGTTCGCAGTTATTGTTGATGCTTCAGCAATGGATTTTTGTTGCTCCAAGCGTTGCTCATAAGAGAGGAGCATAATCTGAACAGTCCCAATAGAGATTCTATCATCTCTGGTGTTAATTGCAGTAACAAAAGGATTGTAATCTGCTCCAAGACCTGCAAAGAGGTTCATAATCTGATCTTGCTCAGAAAGAATTTCTCCAATGGCAGCAAGAGTATCTGTGATCCCTTTGATCTTCATCAGATAATCGATCATCGACATTGAGCTTTTTTTCATAGTTTGCAATTCAAGACGAAGTTGCATAAATCTGGCTCGTGAAGAAGAAGCAAAGATCTTCTCAAGTCCTGTCCAAGCAGAATGAGAAGTTGAATGTCCGATGATTCGAGCCATTATTTCTGGAGTGAGAGATGAATAGATCCAGCTTAGGATCATCCGATCTTGACGTCTCCAAGCCACAAATTCTGGATTAATTGATCCAGTGCTTAGAGTACGAGGAGGACAAACAAAAATTCCTTCTATAAAATCTTAAAAACCATTCGCAAAAATCACATTGTCCTTTTGCGATTTCCATAGAACATTGTTTGATCGATCCAATTTAATAGAAAGAGAATGATTGATCATTTGTGAAACAGAAAAAGAAGAAGTTGTAGATCCAAGAGTTGGCGAAGAAGAAGAAGATGACGCCATGAATGGATCGCAAACAATAAACGTGATTGGATCGTAAGAAAGTGTGAGAAACTCAGAGAGCTCTGATACCAAGATAAAATTTGTGTTGAGAGAAAATTTCTATTCTCGTTTTTATGAGATTAGCGAGTGAAATATTATATATATAGGGATCAGATTTTGTTACAACTGTTTAACAGCTGTATGACATCCTGTCTAACTACCACCTAAATAACAAACTCTAATATTACCTAATTACATCCACTTGCAACTTGTTACTAACCACTGCTGAAATATCTGTTAAATTATCACACGAGAAATCTAGAAAGGAACAACCACTTTAGCCAGATAAAATATCTATATGTAGGCAAGATAGAAAAGCCTACTTTTTTTTGCACAAATCCTCACTCTCTTGTTCCCGCTTACATCAGCTTCCTCTCAAAGACTTCAACCCCCTTCTGTCCCAAGGCACCTCAGGCTTTATTTCTAACCTTGCTTCCTTTATTATTTTTGTTGACAACTCGAACATGGTTAAGATATTTCTTTTGTTGCAAGTCGGGTTGGCTACATATTGGTTGTTGACCTCTTCCTTATGGTGCTGGTAAACCCGGTGCAGCCCAAGATCCAGATGATATATTCCATCCCTTATTTATGCCTCCAAATCTCTCTACATCAAACTCTCTTTTCTTTCAGTTATTCTTTTCCCTTTCCTAGTTTATTAATAACAAAACGGATTTTTCCAATGTATAAACTAAAAATTCCAATGGCTTTGGCTACTATAACCTTCCCGACCACGATTTTTTTTTTCTAGGCATTTCACTTCGAAATAAGAAGTTGTATTCTACTAGGTATAAAAAATAGAGTAAATAACAAAATATAAATGGATAAGGAAATCGGGGATTCCATCGTTTCTATGGTTCCTTCTTAAACGGTAGTTCCCCACGTATCTTCAGCTCATTAATAGACATAATTATGTTGTTTTCCTATTCTTTGTCTTGATAATATTCAAACAAATCTAGGATTAGTCAACATGGAACATAAACCTTCCATTAGTTATTTGGGACTGTTTAGATATGTTATGTCTCATTCCTATATAAAAAACAATTGTAAAGGCTGGTTGCAATTAGAGTTGAATGAAAAAATGAATTGAAGGTTTTTACTGATGTGAACAATTAGTGCTTGCTGAAATTTTAACTTTGGATTGGGATTCTCTTTACAATTGTGAAAAGAAGAAAAAAGAAACAAAGTTAAAACATAGCGTGTGGTCATTACAAACTTCAAATGGATTATTATAAAAACAATGATGCTGAAGACTTAACGATTTGCTTAAACACTATTTCCCTAATTTTAAAATTCAGTTGAAGTCACTATCTTCATCCCTTTACAACTTTAGTTGAGGAATCTGCTGGTACTAACTGGAACATGATACAAATGAAGCAAAAAATCACTGAAGGTGACTCAGTAATGTTCATCAAATACCAAAAAGTAAATGTAATATCAATTTAGTTAATGGCAATAAAAAGACAAGAAGCACGTGATGTGAAGCAATACCAAGAATTAAATGGATTGTGAAGCAATGTGATGTGGTGGAAGTTAACGGAAAAGCGATCCATCAAAGACATAAGTGGATTCAAGTAATCAAGTATGATATGTTTTACCCTTTCCTCAAGTACTGTTCATCATTTGGATAATTAAGAGTCAGATCATTCACATTTACTAATTACGGTTTTTAGAATTTGGTGCGTATATGTAAATTTGGACTTTTCTTCCAATGAACCTCTACAGAAACTAAATTACTTCTTGAGCTGGATTTAGGGTTTCCGAGACTCTACTTCTTTGTGGATTGATGATCTATCAGAAGAAGACTAGTCCAAGTCTTGATAATTGTTTGTCCATCTCTTATAGAGCGATAATGGTGAGTTCATACTTTGCTTCCGTTGATTCTCACCAGGTTGTTTTGTACTTTGTACAACAGTACTATCAGGTTTTTCAACCACCACCATATTCTGTTCATCATATTTACAAAGATGTCCGCACTTTGGCTAGGATTGACGGGGACTTCAGTGACTCGGCTTCCGCGATACTGTAAATTCATACAGTGATCATGTCACTAAATTTTACTGGGACTGAGATTAAGATGATAAATACTCGTGAATCTTGGAGTGGAGGTGTCCTAGTGGTGGTTTCTGGTCCAGTCGAATCCAAAGATTTTAATGGCTGGAGAAAATTTGTGCAAACTTTTTTCCTTGCTCCTCGAGAATTGTTATTATGTTTTGAATGATATTTTTCAATTTGTTAGTGAGGAAGTCATCCACAAGCATCCAGATCCCAAGTTAGTAGAAAACAGAGTTGATTCCCATCTATCTTCGTCGACTCCTCTTGCAGAGTCGCCAGTTCACAGTTATGCGTTAAAGGTAGAGGCTAGTGAAAATTCGAATTCGGTTTACATAGAAGATGATCCAGTTGATGATTACAGCCTCCATGAACAGCACCAGCAGTAGAAGCAGCAACAATAAGAGAAGAGTTCCCCGGGGCGCTGAATCTGTGGAGGAGGAAACTCCTGTAGAAGAGTCATATGCTTTTCCACAAAATGTGAGGACCGTTCACACTGAGCAAGAACCTCTTCCTTCCGTGGAAGAACCTATTGGTGAGCCTAGAAAGCTAACTTATGCTTCTATATTGTGAGCTGCTAATGGAAAATCTGCACCATCAGTTGCTACTCAGCAGACTGCACGGTCCACTGTTCAACCATTAAGCCCTCCGTCGTCATTTGTGCCTAATTCTAGTGTGGACAAGGTTTATCACAAGACGAAGAAGGCGAATCATAACCCGTATATGTTAGGAACCTTCCATCTACTGTTTTTACTCTTGATATTCTGGAAGCGTACAAGAACTTTTGGAATTTCAAGCCTGATAGAGTGTAGCCTTTCGTTTTGTGTACCAAGATTATAGAAAAAAAAGAAGCTAAATGGAACTTAAAATTTTCACGGTGTTGTCACTTCTTGAACTAGCTCCTACCATGGAACAAAAGTTGTGTCATATAGACTCAAAACACATTTATAAAAGTTTCGCTATTCCATTTTGCCAAATGCCCTCTTAAACTCTTAAAGTTGAAACTTGTGAGCAAAAATTTGCATCGCATTTTCGTCAAAGGTTGAAATTTTTACCTTCAACTACCATTTTTAACTATTAAGTAGAGTTCGAATTGAGTGAGCATTAAAACAAATCACTGTATAGAAATAAGCCTGAAACATTATATAAAGATCTCACATGTTTTGAACCTGATACAACCAAGAGTGAAAAAAATAACTCTTCCACTCTAATTTAATAAATTTTAAACATTAGAAAAGAGATATTAGGTTTGAGAGCTTTTCTAAAAGAATCCCCTAACTCATTTGCTTTTCATCTTTTCTGCAATAGCCTAAGGTTTGAGAAAAATGTGCAGGGCAGATCCCTTGTCTGGCTGAGAATTAATGATTAATTGTAATAGACACTTTACTTCAACATGTCAACTGGACATTTTCTTTAATGGTGAAAACAAGAAGGTAAATTACACAAAATATATTTCCAAAGTGCTTTCTTGTCTTTAATGATTAGTTAATGAGACAAGTTCCTAGGTTCATCTTTCCATACTATATCTACTTGCCTTCAGGTTTTGAGCAATAATTTGTCATTAAAGTATGTAGAAGTCAATTATCGAGATAATAGTTGTAACTTCATATTTAGTTTTGCCTTATTTGGCATAAGTAGTTGGTTGTAGCATTAAATGTATGAGTACTACTCTTTTAGCTTTAATATCAATGTGTTTTGTGACAATAATGCTTTCCACACACACATACAAAAAACATCACCAGGTTCTTAGCAGAAGATATATGTTCTGCCATATGTGAGATGACCTTGAGATTTTCGCATCCAGAACAAAAGATATTTCTCTGTTATATTTATTGAGAATAAATTATGAAAAAATGGTACTTTTAATTTTAACTTGCAACCAATATTCTTATTCTGAAGGCTGACACTAGGTCACCAATTTCCCTAACTCTCAAGCCCCCCTTGTCTATTGACATAGCATCTTCTTTAGAACTTACCCAACTGATGCTTGTGACTTTCACAAATACAAATTGGTGCTATGATAATGGATAAGATGTTGGTGATAATCTTATTTGTAAAATTACACAGGCTTATTGGTCTTAGTTCAATACATGTTGGTACACTTTATGTATTGTGATTAAAAAATCACATCAAAGAGTTTTATGGAGAAATCGAAAAATAAAATCATAAATTAATTTTAAGTCTACTGGTCAAAATTAAATTATTACCTCATATGATTATCGCAAAATATGAACCGCAAGCGTTAAGTCCAAATAAATACTGCACAATAAAAATAAACAATATTACCTCAATTGTTTATAAATTCGTCGTAGACGATTCTTGGGTTGAGTTGAGGACTAGGTCACTCTCTTTAAGACGTTTCGCGGCTCTACCCTCTTTGTGTAGGTAGTCTATAGTCACGTCGTCCCCAGGATAAAACAAGCCCAGAATCACCTCTGTATCATATAACCATGCACCGTGGTTATATGTCTTCTAACACCCATTCCAAATTAATTGCTCAATATCCGAAATTTCAGTTTGGGGGAACAAACTATTCTAAAATTATTTTGGGAAATAAATATTTTCATGAAGAAAATATTTTCAGTCTTAGAGGGAGAGAAGAAGTATTTTTGTTTTGAATCCAAAACACCCGATTTTTCTTTCTTCCAAAACTAAACTCAAGTTTTTCTATTTTATTTCAAAAACTTAAGCTCTCAAGCTCTCTCAAGCTCTTCTTACAATTTTTGGCCGGATGAAGAGAATTATATTGACAAAGTGGGAATAATTAATTAAACATAGTGGGAGAAGTTAGCCCTTAATTTCAGCCGAAAGTAGTGGATAATAGGGATAGTGGGTGTCATAGCTTTTGACAAAGTGGGTCAATTGAGTGGCTAAAAAATAGAGGTGAATAATGAGCATTTGGGAGGCACAAATCCCTTAAAATTTGCATCCTGTTTTTCTTTTGAAACTTTCAAACTTTACACTGTTACAACAATCCCCCAAGTTTGAAGAGGACAAACTGTTCTAAAATATTTTAAGGAAATAAATATTTTCATGAAGCAAATATTTTATAGTGAAAAAAAATTTGGAGAGAGAGAACCATTTTTGTGTCTGTTATGGTTTTTCTACTCTTTCTTTTTCAAAACCAAACTCTCAAAATCTCTTTTTCTTACTCCTGCCTCACATGTATATATAAGAACAAAAACTTTGCAAAATAGCCGTTCAAATAAGATAGGAAAGCAAGTGGGTACATTTTTCTTCTTTTTAGTCAAAAGTTTAGACAAGTGTGTGTCTTTTTTTTTTTTAGCAAGTGGGTACATTTTTCTTCTTTTTATTCAAAAGTTGAGACAAGTGGGCGTCTCCTTTTTTTTTCTTTTTAGCAAAAAGTTCCCATTTGTATTTTTAAAATACAATTTTGACAACAATCCCCCACTTTGGATTTTAAAAACACAATCATCGGTAATAATAGATTGAGATTTCACAAGCTTAGTGAAACTTCAAATTGGTTCTATCTTCATTTAACTCCTCTCTAGCTAACTTGGTGTTGTTCACTTCTTGATGTAGCTAATAATTAATAATATTGATTTTGTTGTGATTTTAGAACAAAAAATTGAGGAGATCGAAATACATTAGCTGCGGGATTCCATGACTGTTGTGGCTAACACCTGTAGTTCAATTTGAGTACTTTGGAGTAATAATTGGGCTTGTGAAGTCATTGAAAATGAGATCCAACATCTTCATATTAAAATATCCCACTAGAGTGTTAGAGACGAGGCTTTTGTTATGACTGTGTTTTCGAAATATGAGAGGAGATCATGAGGTTTTGTAGGAAGCCTTGGCTCTTGGATGGTCAATATTGACTTTACTGTTGTTCTTAAGGCTGATGAGGAACTTGGTGTAGTTGACCTTCTAAAAAAACAATGGTCTTAACTTTAGCAACAGAATCATTAGAATCATGGAAGTCAGTACCATCACTAACAATACTACTCGAGTATCTTAGATCATTTTTTAACCTCAAAATTTTAGACTCAAGCAAAGAATTAGACTCTTTAAGTTTTAGGGACTCCTCCTTTAAATTTTCAATCATTCTTAGAAGGTTATCTCTCTCCCCCTCAATGCAAGTGAATCTATCCTTAAGAGTCTTCTCACGTGCCCTCAAAATATTAATATATTATCATTATCCTCATTGGCACATATACTTACCCTAGAGATTTTTGAGTCCTCTAATTCTTTCTCTAAAAATCGGACTTTTCCCTCACTCTCTTTCTTGGACACTTCTAAATTTTTAAAATCATGGTCCATGTCCACAAGCTTATCACGAAAGAAATCTCTTTGAGTTTGAACAGTTCGTAAAAGTTTCATAGCAGCTTTAAAACGAAAATTTTCTTTTTCAAGAATTTTAAATCTTTTCGCAAACTTCAAATTCAAGCGAGATAAATTTTCAACACGGTTATGAAGCTCATTAAACTCTTCTCAAATATCAAAATCGTCATCACTATACACATCAGACAACTTATCACTATGGGAATCCATCGAGAGAGAAACAACACAAAACCAACACGAGAGAGGAGGATAAAACAGACCACCCTAAACAGCGTGAAACAAGAATCTACACGGTACCTTAGTTTATCAGGCTCTGATACAAATTTGAGAAAATTGGTATCTCAAAACGAAATCCCTAAAACTCGGGAACACAAGATAAATTAGTGCAGTCTACTTTGATACCAATTTGAGAATGCATCCCCACGGTGTACTCTTAGGCAAGGATGGTAAGAATAAACAAAAGTCTAATTTTTTTTTTAAAATTTTAAGGAATTAACCTTTAAACAAAATTAACCCAATTAAACTTGTGAGTGAAAAATCATCACAATGAATATTTTCAGAAAGAAAAACAGGTAAAGAAAGAAATTAAAGCAGTCACAACACAACACATAATGTACGTGGTTCGACAACTTGCCTATGTCCACGGAGAAGTCATTGTTTTCTTATTAAGTTTCTCTCAAGTGATCAGAGTCACATCCACTTGACCTAGGGGTGAAGGTTTATATTTATATTCGTGCTCAAAAGGTTGAATTGTACACGTAATTCTTCTTGCCTGAGTGTAACTTGTAGGTGTCCCTGAATATCTCTCTGAGACTGTTGATAACCGATTTGAGCTTGTCATGATGTATTTAAGCACATGCTAAAATACACGAGTAAAATTATCCGATTGGTTGGGTCGGGTAGTCCTGTCTCGTTGTGGGATGGTCGTCCAACTTTCTAAATGAGCCTAGTGAATTATTTTATCCCCCACAATTGCCCATAAAATCTATGGGCTAAGACTTGTTGGGCCAATAGATTTTAAGCTTGTTGTAGATTCAAGATCCATTATTATTGATTCGGCATGATGATCTCATAATAACCCTAAAGTGTTGAGGGTATGCTCGTCCGAGCAAGGTTATCATGGCAGATTTGTAATAACCCTTGAACGGTGGGGGTACGCTGGTCCGAGCAATGATCTCAAGAGCCAAACATCATTCTTGAGAACTACACCCCATGGTGGCATTAGTTCTGAGAGAAACCAATGATTTAGTCAAAGGTGGAATTATACACCTTTGGTTTCTTGCCCTCCTTCCTTAGTTTAGTGGGACACTCAGTTGCCCTATGGCCATAACCCTCTCACACAAAACATCTATCCAAGTCATCCCTCTTAAAATTATCATTACCATTTTTAGGGAATTGATCGACCTTCTTATACTTATTTTTCTCAAACTTCTTCACATCTTTCGATTGTTTTTTAAACTTGAGAATTTTTTTGAATTTCTTAGAAAACATGGCCATATCATCGGAATCGATGTCAGACTCATCATCTGAAATAGGTGTTTCCTCCTTCTAGGCTTTCAAAGTAATTATTTTTTCCTTCTTCTTTGTTTTAGAGAAAAATAAGTTAAGCCCATAAGTTTATAGATCACCTACAACCTCTTTAAGTTTTGTAGAGTCCAAAGTACCCAAGGAATTCAAAACCATCACTTTTGAATTAAATCTTTCAGGATGGGATCTTAAGATTTTCTTGATTACTCAGTTTCCGGGTATTCTCTCTCCCAAGTTAAAACGAGTTCAATATATCAGACAATCTAGCATAGAACTCATTAAAGATTTCACTCTCCCCCATCTTAATGGTTTCAAACTGAGTGGCGAGGTTTTGAAGTTTAGAAGCCTTAACAACACTAGTACCTTCATGGGTGAGTTGGAATATGTCCTAAGCCTCATTAGATGTTTCACATATAATAATACGACAGAACTCCTTTGATGCGACTGGAGAAATAGAGCATTTAAATCTCGAGAATTATAATTCGATAACTTATTCTCTTCCTCACTCCATGATTCTACGATTTTAGGAATCCTAGAGTCTATATCTAATGCTATGGGTGGGTACCAACCATTAAGAACTTCTTATCATACCCGCTCATATATCACCTCAAGTGCTGATTTGATATGCATTTTCTAGTATGCATAATTAGATCGATCGAGCATCGTTTCCCTAGAAACCGAATGATCCTCCAAATAAAAACCACTAAAATTCATGCCTAAACAGAGATATAAACACGATAGCTTAGTGTTCTAGCTCTGATAACAATTCGAAAACCCTAAAAAGAAGTATACGGAGAGATGGTCTAAATAAATAAAAGTCAATTTTTAATTTTTTAAATAAAATATATATACTTTAAACAAAATTAACCCAATTAAAAACTTTGCACCAGTTTTAAATCGAATTGTTGTATTAAACCGATTTACCCAATTTTATCTTAACATAAAACATTCATCTAGGTGATTACAGATAAAATAAATAAACCAATCACACAACATGACGATGTATGAGGAAACCCTATAACGAGGAAAACCTGGGAAGGCTTAGCCACACAAATTGTAAGATTCACCCCCCGAGATTTTGACCGTACCCGTGTAATTTGGTGACTTGGTATAACCCAATAGGGATTTAGACATTGTGAGATAGATAGTGGGTAAAATTTGGGTAACACCGTGACCTTGGTGCAATTAATTGAATTTAGAATGGCCTTATATTTAATTTAAATAAGAAAAGTTTTGGGTCGTTCGAACGAGATTGCTAAGTCGTTCGAAGAGCTGCTTGAAACGACTATTGTACGACCATGTTTGGTCCACCTTTGACCAGTCTTGTTAGATTCTCATTGGAACCCGTTCGAACGATATGTCGTTCGAACGAGGTCTAGTCTCATTCGAATGAGAAATCGTTGTCACGATATAAACCACTGGATTAGACAAGTGTCACACTCCCACGATAATAGATCAACTCGGGGATGGCGCCTTGGGAATTTTTGGAATTTAACCCCTAAGGGTTTTGTGGTATTTAAGTGAAGCTTTGGCCCATTATAGGTTACTTTTCAATTACATTCTCTCTCTCTCTCTCTCTCTCTCTCTCTCTAGATCTTGGAGCCTCACCACCACCAAACCTCTTTAAACCACCCTAATACCACCACTCCTCAACCCAAAACCATCATACTTTAACCCCTTTTCACCACATTTAAGCCTTATAAACCCATCTACACCATGTTTGATCAAAACATCATTTATGGAGATGTTGTTGGGGATTTTTGGAGAAGAAGAAGAAGAAGAAGAAGAAGAAGAAGAAGAAGAAGAAGAAGAAAGGAGCTTGAGAGGGGGGGGGGGGGGGGTCTTGGTAATTTCATGGAGGTTACTAGTTGAGGTAGGCAACCTCCTTGAGACCACCTTAGGAGGTGGGAGGTTGCCTTACCATCTTCTTCATCTAACCATTTTTTAAGCTACATTGAGGTGGAAACTCTACTATTTAAGCTTAAGAGCTCTATTACTCTAGTATTTAGTTTTGTATGTAGAGTTTAAGAGTATAATATATGCATGTTTCAAGATAATTTTCTCATGTTCATTGTAAAATGGTTTGCAAGTGATTTTCAAATGGTTGAGAAAACGATATATTTTTAAGAAAACTTAGTGTTAAATATTTTATGAGATAAAATATTCTGAAATAATATTTATCTTGTTGAGATATTTTATGAACAACGTCTTGAAGTCTTCTTGTAAAAAAATGGGATTTTTACTAAGTTAGACATTTATTTAAGTTTTGAAGAACAAAAATGTCCTTTAGTCTTGAAAAGCATGTTTTTGCAAGTATTATGAAATTTCTTAAATAAATCATATGTTAAACTCATTTTATTGGATTTTTAGACTTAACCTCTTCCCATGTATATAAACTTGTAGTAATTTTGCAATGAGCATATGAACAAGTTTAGTAATGATTTTAATGAGTTTTAACATGAAATAAGGAAAATAGAAATTTCAACCCTTAAATTGTGTTAATGAATCTTGAAGATGTGATAAGTGTATGTTTTCAAGACTACTTGTGTTTGTAAAAGAAAATGATATTTTTCTTGTAAAGTAGTCTTCAAAATGACAAATGATTTCATTGATAAAGAAAGTAATGAAATAAAGAGATTTCCAACTTGAGAGTATTACTCCAAAGCGTTGAAGAAGTCTTAATGGGTTAAAAACATTTAAGATGTTAGTGTGTGTAACTTAATAATGTTTCGAGAAAATAACACTTATGAAAAGGGAGGAAAATGCAAGTTTGGAAACAAATAGGTAAAAATGGTAATTTTACTTAAAGTTGAACATTTTTATGAATTGAAAATGTTTGAAAAGTGTTACACAAAACGGTCCTAAACAGGAGTGAATTTTGGAATGAAACCAACGTGAATGTGTAAAGGACATGAAATGGTGATCTTCTAAACTATAATACAATTATGGGGTGTAATCCTCGAGATTTTGGCTTCGGGCGATAAAAGTGGAATAATGTGGAGACAAAAAAGTGTTAAAACACATGATAAAGGGGACTCAAAAGAACCGAAAAAAATTAAGAAGGGTTCGGAGCCCTAGGGTAAAATACCCAAATTACTAGCCAGAGCATATGGTAGTGTAACTGGCAGTGTGGAGACCGTTAAAGTATGCAGTTGGTAAATTAGAGTGTGGACAAACTAATAGATTAATTTATTTAATTAAATGCCCAACATACAAATACAACTTTTAATCAAATTTAATTATGGTGTGCATGCAAATTATGTCCAAATACCAATTTGCAATTTCAGACCAAACATGCAAAAATACATGAGATGAGAAAAAATCCCTTTGGAGGGCAAAACCTTTTATTCAACACTATTGGAAGTTTATGAATATAGACGACTTACAAAACACTTAGCTAAACTAAGTTAGATGCATAGTACTCCAAAAAATCCAACATATACGACCCAACTCCAGAGTCGTCCACAAGTAGCGGTCTTTCCTCGGTATCCACCGATTTAGACTTCTTCCTTCTTCAGTAGTGAAACCTCGTTTCACAAAGTCAGCCATAGAGAAAAGTCTCCACAAGAGTGTATCATATTATACTTTCTTGATTTTGGTAAAAGTGATCTTGAATATATCCCGGGGGTAAGGAATATGATATGCGGTGTTTTGATCACAAAAGAGAACTCAAAAGGTAATTTTTCTTTTTAAAAAAGGGTTCTTGGAATATCTTATCCCATTCAACCTTTTTATAACAAGGGAAGATGAAAAGGATAAACAAAAAAGATATTGGGAAGATATTCATTAAAAAATAAAGTTTGCGCCGATCATTTGAACGAAGGGGAATGTCGTTCGAACGACTGCCTTATTTCGTTTGAACAATTTGTTCTAACGAGTTTACTGTGTGAACAAAAAAGGATCTCGTTTGAAATTTCATTTGAACATGGACTTCTAACGAGATATCAAAAGGAGACAAACAAATTTCGTTCGAACGAGGGACAAGTTCATTCTAACGAAATGTCAAAATTTTGAAAAATTTGGTTATAAAAATTTTGAGTTCCTTTATATAAAAGATTGCCTCATAAAAAATAAGTGAACTCCAAAAGATACTCAAAAACTTTTTACCACTCCAAACGCATACTTCTTCCGTGATTGTTAATATGACCAAATGTTGCATTCTTTGACGGTCTTCAATATAGTCTTTAAGTATCGAGAAGTAGTAACATAGATGTGTTTTGTTATTATGTTTGTGTAACGGGATACGCCAAGCCAAAATAAATAAAAATGTGAGCAATCATAAATTTTTCTCTTACAAATATCCCCCTTTGGCTATTCCGGTACAAAACACCATCCTAAGCCAAATTGAATACTATGACTGAATGCAGTAATCGACCCTTCCAAGATATAAATGAAAATGGAGCGTAGAATATGTGCAAGTCTTCAATCATGATCTTCATCCTGTGTGGGTCCAAATGATCATCATCCAAGAGAAACATCATACACACATGAGAAAAAACAAATATATCGTGATGCATAGAGTTTTAAATAGAAATAACCCCCCCCCCCCCTCAATTTGTTTTCCCCTTTTTTGTCCGTAATAGACAAAGAAGTTGAAACTAATCATGAAATATCGGTATGACATGAAGAAGTAAGATATCAACTAGAGTATAATCAAGTAAGCATAAGTGATGATAATCTCAAAGGAAACCAACTATTTTTTAAATTTTTTGTAAATAAAATTTATAAAAGGAACAAATACAACACACCATGGACTAACACTAAAAAATTCGAACCGTGAATACGTAATGTAGGGGTGTGCACATTTCCACAGGTTAATCAACATATAGTCATAATATGTGTGCACGAAGTTTTGAGACACTTCTAACGAAACATCTCAAAGTCTACTTTAGGTGTAACATCGGTGAACTCAAGTGAAATTGACTCAACTTAATCAACAAGTCATGAACATAAATGATTCTCACACTAATGATGCCAAACTATGTAATGTTTTTTCGAGACATTTTAGTTGCGTAAACCCATTGATCTTCAACTTTAACTCCCTCAAAATCTCACATATATGATGATAAACGCTCAATGATTTTTGAAGAAATTAATGCTCATATGTAGCGAAGCATCAATGTACAAAAAATTGGCCCGACACTTGTTTTTTTATGTGCCTATAATCTTTTTAGTCTCTTTTATGTAAATGGTGGCTTTTCATTTTATCTTTCGTAGTCCTTTTCCATTGCTTAACATTTAATAATGTTTTCTGGAAATAGATGTAATCCGGTCAATGGTTCTTACATGAATAACTTTATCTCCTTTTACATTTGGTTTGTTATAAAGTAAAATTGAGATGAGAACATCGTATTCGACAGGTGACAAGTAAGTGAAATGTTCAAACAAGTTCGTGCACATGTGCATTAAAGGTGACTAAGAGTCCAACATGTAGAAAGTAATCATTAAAGATCAACGTAATGACTCCACACCTTATTAAGCACACAATAGAAATGACATCATGTGTCAAAACATTACGAAAAGTCACGTGGAAATATGGAATGAATGGGTGATTTGGACATCTTAAATGTTCATCCATATACGGTGACAAAAAATACAAAACACTTTTTACCTTTTTTCAAAAATTTTGTCAAAAAATAATTGTTTTTTGCCTTTTTCATCTTTTTCATAAAAAATGAAAATCTTTTTTGTATTTTTCTAAATTTCAGAAAAACAAAACTCTTTTTGAATTTTTCTAAAAAATCAAAATGAAAATGTAAGGACGTGATTTATAAATGTACATATTAGAATCTAGATACTTCATCTTTGTCCTAGATCACAACAAGTATGTCGTATACTGCTACATTTGGCACGTCCCAACATGATCTTCCATGGAGGCCTTTATCCGAATCCGAAGCTTCACGCACCCATCATCTTCAAGCATGCGTCATGCATCAACATTGTTCTACATGCAACGTGCATCTTCATCCATTCCCACTAACTCCACTCGCTAAAAGGTATAATGTTTAATTTGGAGTTTTTAATGTTTACATATTTATTTGGGAATTTTTTATAAAATGTTTTTATCAAAACAAGTCGTATTTTCAAAGTCAAAATCAATTTTTGAAGACCCGTAGGCAAACTTAGAAAAATAATTTTTTTGACGCATCAGTTGTTACAACGACAAAGACATGCCATTCAAACGAGAGTCTCATGTCGTTCAAACAACCTCTTCAAGCGACATTATATGTCGGGCGATAGGTCGCTAGAACCTCGTTCGAAGCATTTCATCGAACAACATCGTATTGTTTTTGTATTCAATTGGTCGTTTGATGTGTCGTGTGAAGTATGATCGAATGACATCTTTTATCGTTGGAGCGACACCCACTTGTCGTTTGAACGACCCTGCCAAATTATTTTTTTTATAAATTCCTGTTTCATTATCAAGTTTTTCCCAAGTCTTTTCCAACTCCGTTTTCTGTAGAACTGTTGTGATTTTAAGACTTCATCTTTTAGGTTTTAAACCTCTTTTGATTCACTAAACATCCTAAATATATATGTGAATCATTTTAAACCCTTATTACTTGTTCTACCCATTCTTGGTTACATCTTGTGAGGAAGAAAGGCTCTCTTCACTGCTGATCTTCGGAGCTCTTGAGGGATATTTTGCCAACGACAACAAACTGAGCCCTACGGGTATTTGTCTATCACAACAAGATGCATTTCTCTGTATTTGTAAGTCGTGGCTTACACAATATGATGAAATAAAAAGGTTTTACCCCTTTGGGGGATTTTTCCTCAATACTGTTTTGCGATTGTTTGTTTTGCATGCTAGATATATTTATTACTTTCAATCACAATTAGGTGCATGTTTAGGGTTTAATTAAAACTGGTGATAAAATTAGAATTTAATTAAATAAGCTTTACATTGAACGAAAGCACAATCTCAAATTGGCATCAGATCCAATTACACAATCATATCGTGTAATTTTTTTGCAAATTTTTTCTACATATCAATTTTTGTGAAAAATTTGATTTTTGAAAAAGCGTAAGTTCAATGGAAAACTTATATAATCGAATGCCAGTTTTTGACCAAAAAACTATGCATAATGGAAGGCCCGCATGAAATCTTCATTAAAAGATATTGATAAACATGTATGGTTAATGTGTGAAAGAGGGTGGACTCCTCCCACTGTCACCGTAGATAATGTGACCAATCTTAAACCTGTGACTGACTGGACTAAGGATGAGTTAAAATGGAGCACATGTAATTCACGTGGCTTAAGTGCAGTTTCTGGAGTCATCACACCCGATGAGTTTAGATACATTATGACATGTACCACATCAAAAGAAGCACGGGATGTTCTTCAACTTACCCATGAAGGCACAAATTCCATTAAGGAATATAAACTGCAAAATTTAACTACTCAATTTGAAACAATAACCATGCATGAATCTAAATGTTTTGATGACTTTTATGCGCGTTTATCTGATATTCTCAATACTAGTTTCAATCTTGGTGAACATATCCCTAATGAAAAAGTAGTTAAAAAGATTTTAAGGTCATTGCCTAAACGTTTTATCCCTAAAGTCACGGTGTTGAATTCATTAAGAAATTTAAGCTCTCTTTAGTTAGAAGAACTTTTAGGAGACCTCTAGGCGTATGAAATGGATATGTTTCGTAATGAAGTTAAACCTAAAGAAAAGTGGATAACACTTAAAGCCCAGTTTAGAAAGGGCGAGGAGTCATCTAGAAAGAGGGTAGAGTTGTCTAAACGGAGATAGGAAGAAATGTCAGATTCTGAGTTTGATTTTGATTTAGAAGATTTGGCACTATTTGTAAAAAATATCAAGAAATTTCTCAAATTAAAAAATAATGGCAATTTTAAAGATAAAAAGAATTTTGAGAAAAACAAATTTGGAAAGAAGTTTGATAAAGATAAAAAGGACACACCTAAAATAGACGAATAGAGATGTTATGAGTGTGACGGTAGAGCTCATAAGGATTTTGAGTGTCCGACTAGGTTAAAACGTCAAGACAAAGACAAAGATGCTTTAAATGCCTCCCTTAGTAACGAAAGTGAGGTCGAGTTGGTGGATTTTGGAAATGAATCACCACATGAATGCAACTTCACCATATTCATATCTAGCCATGTGAGTACTTCCTGTGCACCTCTCAACGATGAGGAAGCAACATCACAAGGACACCTCGACAGTGAAAACGATGAGAGTGAGGGTGGGATGCTGCAAGTGAGAGCGAGAGTGACCTACACCATGATTAGGTTGATTTATATGTTAATTCTTTTAAAACTAAAAAGCGTAACAAAGGGTTAGCTCTTAGTATCATTGCGTTAGAAAAAGCTTTAGGAGAGACAAGAGATAAAGTGTGACAACCCTGCTTTTTATATCTAATTCGGTTAGCTACACCTAATTAAATTAAAGCAGAGCATCAATATGTTGGCATTAGAAACAAAATTTAAATAAATGAAGTAAAGTAAGCATGTACACTCCCATACGTGTAACCAAATCGCATCATAGCAACTATAGGATCTATAAGTAATATCAGTATTGAGTATAAAATGCCTAAACATACGAGCCCAAAAATAAACTAGGTAAAGTGTATAATGTAAACCTCTCAACACTCTCAAATCCCTAACAATGGAAAAATCTCTGACACGACACCCTAAGGAATAGTGACAAAATAGGATAAGGACCAGCGTCCACCACTACAGGATCCTAAGAATAGATGCAAGGTCGTCCATATCCATAGTCTATTGTCCAGCGGGGCGAGGACCCAAATAATACATATATATAGGAGGGGGGAAGAGACATAAAAACGGGCGTTAACAGCAAGAAAATCTATACAGTTATAAGATGTACGTATGATGAACGCATACTCAACACAACTTGTCTCCAGTAATTAAGTCATTCAATCACCCAATAAATGCTCATAGATCATGACTACCTAAGCCGAACCCGAGTAACGTGTAGTTTAATATCGTATCGTGATTAATCATTATTAATTTAATTTCAGTATTTAACGTATCGGAATATTTCCTTCAAGTATAATATCAAGTGTATCGATCGGGATATTACTTTAAAACACAAGCATAATATCTCACATAAAAAATCATATCGAGTCACTATTGTTACCCGGGGAAACAAGTCGTAATGCTAGGCCTACACACAAATATTTCCCAAGATTACGTGGCAAGGGAAATCATATTAAGTACTAATCACGTGGAATTCCAAGGTCTTCCTAACCGACCATCATCACAACCATGTGTTCGGTTCTAGCAATTTATCTCCGACACGGCACTCGAGCGGAACCTAATCGGATCAATCACAATAAATCACATTCAACATGTGCCTACGTCGATCGGAGGAGTAGTCTAGCGTATACTCGACAATATACATGTAAAATAATTTCACGCATAAGAGTTCCAAGATGCAACATTCTTCTTCTCCTTCTTCTCTTTGAAAGATCTCCCTCTCTACAAAAACCCTAGCCTCTTTTGTGTGAAATGAGAAATGAAGAGTTCTTCTCTAACTTTTTTATTTATACCTAGGGTTAGTTTATTTACAAAAATGCCATTGGCCCAATTTTAACCCTCTCTATCCTTTTATGCGTTAATTCGCTTCCAATATTTAAGTCGCGTATTCTTATTGCAATGTATTCATTTTAACTTTTCATTTCCAGACATTTAGGATATATATACAGATATAATTTTTGTGTTACTTAATCATTTGCTTATTAATATTTTATCACAAGATATTATTTTTAAGTCGGGATTTTATTCAATTAGTTTAATTTCAATTTAGTAAAAAAAGTGGGTTATTACATAAAGTTTGTGTTGAGAGAGAGAAAGTTTGTGTAAAGAGTGAAAGTTTGTTTGGAGAGATAGAGAGAGAGACTGTTTAGTGAGAAAGAGGGTAGTTTTTAAAAAAAGAAGGGGAACTTGATCAAACAAGTGGCAAGTCTTACGAGTGACCTCCTTGCATCCGTGGAGGCTCAGAAGAAACTCGAAGCCCTTGTCACCTAACTCACTCATGATCTTGAGAAAGCCGGGGAGGTCAAGGTAAATATTGACGACAAATCTGAAAATATGGGAAAGATCCTCCTCGGCCCCGCTTTAGGGTTTGGTGAAAGGCAAGAAATAGAATTTGACGGTGTTTCCACGTCTTACGTTGCACCGAAACCAACACCTGAGTATACAACGAATCCATATGGCCATAAACCCAAATCCCAAAGAAGAGTTCGTTCAAGAAAAATAAACTAAGGTCGTCCTAAGACCATGTACTTTTGTACTTACTGTAACAGAAAAGGCCACCTGAGGGAGTTTTACTATAGTTTGGGTCGAACTCAATGTACATATGCTTTGCCACGCCCCACTAGTGATCTTACTAGTCTTAGAGAGCAGGCTGAGTTTCTAGTCGCCACTTCTCACAGTTTGATAGGAGAATTCCAAAAGATGTCTTCGTCGTTAGTGGATACTTCCAACATCCCGGCTAGAACCAACAACGACATGGGTAAACAGAAGGTTACCACTTCTTGGGTGCCTAAAAATGATGCAAAATCCCTCGTTGTTCATATTGCTCTTAAAGAAAATAATACCTCACAGTGGTATTTTGATAGTGTCTACTTCAGACACATGACATGTGATGTCTCATTTTTTACCTCCCTAGAGGGTCGCAAGGAAGGTAAAGTCACTTTTAGAGATGGGAGAAAATCTAGCATACACACTACACCAAAAATAGGAAACTGGCACGGTTTAAAACAGTGCTAGACGCAATCTGGCACGGTTCAAAACCGTGTCAGAATCAGGGGTGCCAGATTTTCTGGCTCGGTTTAAAACCGTGCCAGATTTCCCAAACTGGCACGCTTTTAAGTTGTGCCAGTTTTTTTATCTGGCACGCTTTTGGCACATGCCGAAACCATGCCAAATTGTCTATTTTCTAGCACGCTTTTGGCACGGTTATAAAGCGTGCCAGATTGTTTTATAAGCGTTCTCATTTTTATAAACTGGCATGGTTTTGGCACGGTTTAAAATGGTGCCAGATTTTTCAATTAATAAAAAAACAATAATAGGAAACAAATCTGGAAAATCTACAAATTCCAAATCTGATAGGATAAATATTTATTATTTGCAAAAAAAAAATCAAGAAAATTCACAAATTATGAATATCGCAGGTTGTTGATAAACTAATGTGCATACACACTTAAAAAAATTAAAAGACTTAATACCAATATAAAGCCCACATGCCCATAAAAGTCGACAATAACTTCAAAAAATTACAAGAGCTAATAGTTCCCAGATCAAAAAAAAATTGGGAAGAGTTTCCTTTAGTTTTTGAGCATTCCAAAACCTGCTAACATAAAATTTACCCATATAAAGCCCGCACGATCATAAAAGTCGATAATAAAACAACTATAGCCAGCACGACCATAAAAGTAAACAATAAAACTACTAAAGCCTGCTCGGCCATAACACAAAAAATAGAATCCTGAATATTAATGACACTAAATAAATAATCCCTCTGTTGTAAATCATTGACTTCTTTGTGCGTTCCAAGTGGATAAAAGCTAGCGATTGAATGTCATCCTACAAAAAAATAAGACACAAAAAAGATACGATATTAGCAACCAAGTCATTTTTAAAAAAAATCGTATTCAAGCAGAAAAATTGCATATACAAGCAAAAAAATTACATATACGACTACGCGGTTAGTTCGTACAAGTTACATTGGTCCCGTGTGAGGTGTTCGTGCCTCTTATGGGTCCGTTTGGGTGTTGATTTAGTTTTTCACCCTTTAACGACCTATTTTTAAGTCTAAGTGTTATTTTTTCAAATTATCATCATATTCTCAAACCGGGAGACCCGTGACTACACGATCAGTTCCTATAAGTTACATTGGTCTCGTGCGAGGTGTTTGTGCCTTTTACGGGTCCGTTTAGGGGCTGGTTTAGGTTTTCACCCTTTAACGGCCTGTTTTTAAGTTTAAGTGTTGATTTTTACAAATTATTGTCATATTCTCAAATGGGAAGACCCGGGACTACGTGGTTAGTTCGTACAAGTTACATTGGTCTCGTGCGAGGTGTTCATGCCCCTTACTGGGCCGTTTGGAAAATGATTTGGGTTTCACCCTTAAACGACCCGTTTTTAAGTCTAACTGTTATTTTTGCAAATTATTGTTATATTCTCAAACCGGGAGAACTGTGACTATGCGGTCAGTTCGTACAAGTTACATTGGTCCCGTGCGAGGTGTTCATGCCTCTTACGGGGCCGTTTGGGGGATAGTTTGGGTTTTCACCTTTCAACAGCTTGTTTTTAAGTCTAAGTGTTGATTTTTGCAAATTATCGTCGTATTCTCAAAACGGGAGACCAGTGACTGCGCGGTCAGTTCGTACAAGTTACATGGGCCCCGTGCGAGGTGTTCCTGCCTCTTATGGGGTCGTTTGGCAACTTGTTTGGGTTTTTACCCTTTCACCGCCTATTTTTAAGTGTTATTTTTGCAAATTATCTTCATATTCTCAAGTCGGGAGACTCTTGACTACGCGGTCAGTTCCTACAAGCTATATTGGTCCCGTGCGAGGTGTTCGTGCCTCTTACGGGTCCGTTTGGGGGCTGGTTTAGGTTTTCACCCTTTAACGGCTTGTTTTTAAGTCTAAGTGTTGATTTTTGCAAATTATCATCATATTCTCAAACCGGGAGACCCGAACTATGCAGTCAGTTCCTACAAGTTACATTGGTCCCGTGCGAGGTGTTTGTGCCTCTTATGGGGCCGTTTGGGGGCTGGTTTGGGTTTTCACCCCTCAACGGCTTATTTTTAAGGCTAAGTGTTATTTTTGCAAATTATCGTCGTATTCTCAAACCGGGAGACCCGTGACTACGCGATCAGTTCCTACAAGTTACATTGGTCCCGTGCGAGGTGTTCGTACCTCTTACGGGTCCGTTTGGGGGCTGGTTTGGGTTTTCACCCTTTAATGGCTTGTTTTTAAGTCTGAGTGTCGATTTTTGCAAATTATCGTCGTATTCTCAAACTGGGAGACCCGTGACTACGCGGTCAGTTCCTACAAGTTACATTGGTCCCGTGTGAGGTGTTCATGCCTCTTACGGGTCCGTTTGGGGTCTGGTTTAGGTTTTCACCCTTTAACGGCCTGTTTTTAAGTTTAAGTGTTGATTTTTACAAATTATCGTCATATTTTCAAATGGGGAGACCCGGGACTATGCGGTGAGTTCGTACAAGTTACATTGGTCCCGTTCGAGGTGTTCGTGCCTCTTATTGGGCCGTTTGGGGAATGATTTGGGTTTCACCCTTTAACGGCCTGTTTTTAAGTCTAAGTGTTATTTTTGCAAATTATCATCATATTCTCAAACTGGGAGACCCGCGACTACGCGGTCAGTTCGTACATGTTACATTGGTCCTGTACGAGGTCTTCGTGCCTCTTACGGGTCCGTTTGGGAGCTGGTTTGGGTTTTCACCCTAAAACGACATGTTTTTAAGTCTAAGTGTTTTTTTTGCAAATTATCATCATATTCTGAAACCGGGAGAAGCGCGACTACGCGGTCATTTCGTACAAGTTAAATTGGTTCCGTGCGAGGTGTTCGTGCCTCTTACGGGACCGTTTGGGGGTTGGTTTGGGTTTTCACCCTTCAACGACTTGTTTTTAAGTCTAAGTGTTGATTTTTGCAAATTATTGTCGTATTCTCAAACCGGGAGAATCGGGAGTACGCGGTCAGTTCGTACAAGTTACATTGGTCCCATGCGAGGTGTTCGTGCCTCTTACAGGTCCATTAGGGGGTTGGTTTAGGTTTTCACCCTTTAACTGCTTGTTTTTAAGTCTAAGTGTTGATTTTTACAAATTATCGTCATATTCTCAAACCGGGAGACCCGTGACTACGCGGTTAGTTCCTATTAGTTACATTGGTCCCGTGCGAGGTGTTTGTGCCTATTACGAGTCCGTTTGGGGGTTAGTTTAGGTTTTCACCCTTTAACGGCCTGTTTTTAAGTTTAAGTGTTGATTTTGCAAATTATCATCATATTCTCAAACGGGGAGACCCGGGACTACGCGGTGAGTTCGTATAAGTTACATTGGTCCTGTGCGAGGTGTTCAGGCCTCTTACTGTTCCGTTTGGAGAATGATTTGGGTTTCACCCTTTAACGACCTGTTTTTAAGTCAAAGTGTTATTTTTGCAAATTATCATCATATTCTCAAACCGGAAGACCCGCGACTACGCGGTCAGTTCGTACAAGTTACATTGGTTTCGTGCGAGGTGTTCGTGCCTGTTTTTAAGTCTTAGTGTTATTTTTGCAAATTATCGTCATATTCTTAAATCGGGAGAACTACGACTACGCGGTCAGTTCGTAAAAGTTACATTGGTTCCGTGCGAGGTGTTCGTGCCTCTTACGGGTCCGTTTGGGAGTTGGTTTGGGTTTTCACCCTCAAATGGCCTATTTTTAAGTCTGAGTGTCGATTTTTGCAAATTATCATCATATTCTCAAATTAAGAGAACCGCGACTACGCGGTCAGTTCATACAATTTAAATTAGTCCCGTACGAGGTGTTCGTGCCTCTTACGGGACCGTTGGGGGTTGGTTTGGGTTTCACCCTTCAACGACTTGTTTTTAAGTCTAAGTGTTGATTTTTCCAAATTATCATCGTCTTCTCAAATCGGAAGAACCGTGAATACGCGGTCAGTTCGTACAAGTTACATTGGTCCCGTGCGAGG
This sequence comes from Sambucus nigra, assembly GCA_949130495.1. NCBI lineage: Eukaryota > Viridiplantae > Streptophyta > Magnoliopsida > Dipsacales > Adoxaceae > Sambucus > Sambucus nigra. Next base: position 585,637,613 of record OX422214.1, read on the forward strand.
TGTTCGTGCCTCTTACGGGTCCGTTTGGCGGTTGGTTCAGGTTTTCACCCTTTAACGGCTTGTGTTTAAGTCTAAGTGTTGATTTTTGCAAATGATCATTGTATTCTCAAATCGGGAGACTCGGGACTACGCGGTCAGTTTCTATAAGTTACATTGGTCCTGTGTGAGGTGTTCGTGCCTCCTACGGGGATGTTTGGTGGATGGTTTAGATTTTCACATTTTAACGGCCTATTTTGAAGTCTAAGTGTTATTTTTACATATTATTGTCAAATTGTCAAATCGGGAGAACCGCGAGTACACTATCAGTTCTTACAAGTTACATTGGACCCGTGCGAGGTATTCGTGCCTCTTACGGGGCCGTTTGGGGGCTGATTTAGGTTTTCACCCTTCAACGGCTTATTTTTAAGTTTAATCTTGACATTTTCAAATTATCATCATATTCTTAAATCGGGAGACCCATGACTACATGGTCAGTTCCTACGAGTTACATTGGTCCCGTGCGAGGTGTTCGTGCCTCTTACGGGGCCATTTGGGGGCTGGTTTGGGTTTTCACCCTTTAACGGCTTGTTTTTAAGTCTAAGTGTTAATTTTTGCAAATTATCGTCGTATTCTCAAACCGAAAGACCCGTGACTACGCGATCAGATCCTATAAGTTACATTGGTCCCGTGTGAGGTGTTCGTTCCTCTTACGGGTCCGTTTGGGGGCTGGTTTAGGTTTTCACCCTTTAACGGCCTGTTTTTAAGTTTAAGTGTTAATTTTTGCAAATTATCGTCATATTCTCAAACGGGGAGACCCGAGACTACGCGGTGAGTTCGTACAAGTTACATTGGTCCCGTGCGAGGTGTTTGTGCCTCTTACTGGGCCGTTTGGAGAATGATTTGGGTTTCACCCTTTAACGGCCTATTTTTAAGTGTCATTTTTGTAAATTATCGTCATATTCTGAAACCGTGAAACCCATGACTACGCGGTTAGTTCGTACAAGTTACATTGGTCCCGTGCGAGGTGTTCGTACCTCTTATGGGTTCGTATGGGGGCTGGTTTAGTTTTTCACCCTTTAACGGCTTATTTTTAAGTTTAAGTGTTTATTTTTGAAAATTATCATCACATTCACAAACGGGGAGAACCACGACTATGCGATCAATTCGTACAAGTTACATTGGTTTCGTGCGAGGTGTTCGTGCCTTTTACGGGGCCATTTGGGAGCTGGTTTCGGCTTTCACCCTTCAATGTCTTGTTATTAAGTCTAAGTGTTAATTTTTGCAAATTATTTTCATATTCTCAAATCGGGAGACCCGTGACTACGCGGTCAGTTCGTACAAGTTACATTGGTCCCGTGCTAGGTGTTCATGCCTCTTGTTTGGTGGCAGGTTTGGGTTTTCACCCTTTAACGGCATATTTTTAAGTGTTATTTTTGCAAATTATCATTATATTCTCAAACCGAGAGACCCGTGACTACGCGTTCAGTTCCTATAAGCTACATTGGTCCCGTGCGAGGTGTCCGTGCCTCTTACGGGTCCGTTTGGGGGTTGGTTCAGGTTTTCACCCTTTAACGACTTGTTTTTAAGTCTAAGTGTTGATTTTTACAAATTATCATCGTATTCTCAAATCGGGAGACCCAAACAATGCGATCAGTTCCTACAAGTTACATTGGTCCCGTGTGAGGTGTTCGTGCCTCTTACGGGTCCGTTTGGGGGCTAGTTTGGGTTTTCACCCTTTAACGGCTTGTTTTTATGTTTAAGTGTTGATTTTTGCAAATTATCGTCATATTATCAAACGGGGAGACCCGGGACTACGCGGTGAGTTCGTACAAGTTACATTGTTCTCATGTGAGGTGTTCGTGCCCCTTACTGGGCCATTTGGAGAATGATTTGAGTTTCACCCTTTAACGGCCTATTTTTAAGTCTATGTGTTATTTTTACAAATTATCATCATATTCTAAAACCGGGAGACCCGCGACTACGTAATCAGTTCGTACAACTTACATTGGTCCCTGCGAGGTGTTCGTGCCTCTTACGGGTCTGTTTGGGAGCTGGTTTAAGTTTTCACCCTAAAACGGCCTATTTTTAAGTCTAAGTGTTATTTTGTTAAATTATCATCACATTATCAAACGGGGAGAACCACGACTACGCGGTCAAGTCATACAAGTTAAATTGGTCCCGCGCGAGGTGTTCGTGCCTCTTACGGGTCTGTTTGGGGGCTGGTTTGGGTTTTTACACTTTAACGGTTTGTTTTTAATTCCAAGTGTTGATTTTTTCAAATTATCTTCGTATTCTCAAACCGGGAGACCTGTGACTACGCGGTCAGTTCGTACAAGTTAGATTGGTCCCGTGCGAGGTGTTCGTGCCTCCTATGAGGACGTTTGGTGAATGATTTAGGTTTCACCCTTTAATGGCCTGTTTTTAAGTCTAAGTATTATTTTTGCAAATTATCATCATATTCTCAAACCGGGAGACCCGCGACTATGCGATCAGTTCGTACAAGTTACATTGGTCCCGTGCGAGGTGTTTGTACCTCTTACGGGTCCGTTTGGGAGCTGGTTTGGGTTTTCACCCTTTAACGACCTGTTTTTATGTCTAAGTGTTATTTTTGTAAATTATCATCATATTCTCAAACCGGGAGAACCACGACTATGCGATCTGTTCGTACAAGTTAAATTGGTGCCGTGCGAGGTGTTCGTGCCTCTTACGGGACCGTTTGGGGGCTGGTTTGGGTTTTCACCCTTCAACGACTTGTTTTTAAGTCTAAGTGTTGATTTTTGCAAATTATCCTCATATTCTCAAATCGGGAGAACCGCGACTACGCGGTCAGTTCGTTCAAGTTAAATTGGTCCTGTGCGAGGTGTTCGTGCCTCTTACGGGACTGTTTGGGAGCTGGTTTGGATTTTCAACCGTCAACGCCTTGTTTTTAAGTCTAAGTGTTGATTTTTGCAAATTATCATCGTATTCTCAAACCGAGAGATCCGTGACTACGCGGTTAGTTCGTACAAGTTACATTAGTCCCGTGCGAGGTGTTCGTGTCTCTTACGGGTCCGTTTGAGGGTTGGTTTAGGTTTTCACCCTTTAACGGCTTGTGTTTAAGTCCAAGTATTGATTTTTGCAAATTCTCAAACCGGGAGACCCGAGACTACGTGGTTAGTTTCAACAAGTGACATTGGTCCTGTGCGATGGGTTCGTGCCTCCTATGGGGACGTTTGGTGGCTGGTTTAGGTTTTCACCCTTTAACGGCCTGTTTTTAAGTCTAAGTGTTATTTTTGCAAATTATCGTCAAATTCTCAAATCGGGAGAGCCGCGACTACACGATCAGTTCGTACAAGTTACATTGGTCCCATGCGAGGTGTTCGTGCCTCTTATAGGGCCATTTGGGGGCTTGTTTGGGTTTTCACCCTTCAATGACTTATTTTTAAGTTTAATCTTTATGTTTTCAAATTATCATCATATTCTCAAACCGGGAGAACCGCGACTACCCAGTCAGTTCGTACAAGTAAAATTGGTCCCGTGTGAGGTGTTTGTGCCTCTTACAGGTCCGTTTGGGGGTTGGTTTGGGTTTTCACCCTTTAATCGCTTGTTTTTAAGTCTAAGTGTTGATTTTTGCAAATTATCATCGTATTCTCAAACCGAGAGACCCGTGACTACACGGTCAGTTCGTACAAGTTACATTGGTCCAGTGCGAGGTGTTCGTGCCTCCTACGGGGACGTTTGGTGAATGATTTGGGTTTCACCCTTTAATGGCCTGTTTTTAAGTCTAAGTGTTATTTTTGCAAATTATCATCATATTCTCAAACCGGGAGACCCGCGACTATGCAATCAGTTCGTACATGTTACATTGGTCCCGTGCGAGGTGTTTGTACCTCTTACGGGTCCGTTTGGGAGCTGGTTTGGGTTTTCACCCTTTAACGACCTGTTTTTATGTCTAAGTGTTATTTTTGTAAATTATCATCATATTCTCAAACCGGGAGAACCACGACTATGCGATCAGTTCGTACAAGTTAAATTGGTGCCGTGCGAGGTGTTCGTGCCTCTTACGGGACCGTTTGGGGGCTGGTTTGGGTTTTCACCCTTCAACGACTTGTTTTTAAGTCTAAGTGTTGATTTTTGCAAATTATCATCGTGTTCTCAAACCGGGAGACTCGTGACTACGCGATTAGTTCGTACAATGTACATTGGTCCCGTGCGAGGTGTTCGTGCCTCTTACGGGTCCGTTTAGGGGTTGGTTTAGGTTTTCACCCTTTAACGGCTTGTGTTTAAGTCTAAGTGTTGATTTTTTCAAATTATTGTTGTATAATCAAACTGGGAGACTCGGGACTACGCGGTCAAGTCCTACAAGTTACATTGGTCCCGTGCGAGGTGTTCGTGCCTCCTACGGGGACGTTTGGTGACTGGTTTAGGTTTTCACCCTTTAATGGCCTATTTTTAATTCTAAGTGTTATTTTTGCAAATTATCGTCAAATTCTCAAAACGGGAGAACCGCGACTACGCGGTCAGTTCTTACAAGTTACATTGGTCCCGTGCGAGGTGTTCGTGCCTCTTACGGGGTCGTTTAGAGGCTGGTTTGGGTTTTCACCCTTCAACGGCTTTTTTAAAGTTTAATCTTGATATTTTCAAATTATCGTCATATTCTTAAATCGGGAGACCCATGACTACACGGTCAGTTCCTACGAGTTACATTGGTCCCGTGCGAAGTGTTCGGGCCTCTTACGGGGCTAGTTTGGATTTTCACCCTTTAACGGCTTGTTTTTAAGTTTAATCTTGATATTTTCAAATTATCATCATAATCTCAAACCGAACGACCCCTGATTGCGCTGTCAGCTCCTACGAGTTACATTGGTCTCGTGCGATGTGAAATTTACATTACTTATAATTCCTTAACCTTGACCTTGTTCTGAAGCTACTTTTACATATAAACCGCTAACATCCTGACCTACAATACGTTAATGTGATCAAAATTAACTAGAGAATAAACTAGAAAAAAGTCAAGTCCAAAGGGTATGAACAATAAGCTTACCTTTGTATCCATGTTAACTAGATCCTTAGCACAAGTGAACAGTCCAAATGGATGACAACCAACTTCCAAAATAAAATTTTCAAACGGTCTTTCATGCATGTTAGGACTTTTCATATGGTGCACTCAATCAACCCACAATATAGGCGAACCCAGCAAAAATATGTCATTGCACTTGTGATGGAACAACATGCCTTCTCTCTGTTTCTAAAACATAATTGTCCAACAAACGAACTGACAGATAAAAAAAAGAAAAAAAAGTGATAGATAAGTATAATCTAGAAGAATCAAGTATCTACGTCATTATATATAATTTAAATAAAGAAATTTATTGAATGGTTTCTTACTGGACAATAAATAAAAAGAAAAAAAATAAAGAATGGAAAAAATAAAGAAAAATTCCATATAGTGAATACTTACTTACAGTTATTGATATGCCCCCAAGCCCCCGGTGATTGCTAACAACAACATTCCGGCCACGTTTTGCAACAAAGTTTGGCACTATTTCATCAACCAAACATAGAGCTAATAAATTTCAAGTGTATAATTACATGTATATACATACATGTGGAAATATACATATTCATACCAATCAAAAGTTGATCTTAATGCACTTCTTCCCTTCCACCTTCAGGTACACACACTATGTGCACGCACACATATATACATAAACAATCAATTCATTGATGAGACACTAAGGTGTTAAAATGGCAATATACACACACACACACATACACGTTTTGGCAATTAATTCTTATTTTAATTCTAGATTTCTTTATAGACCTTTATTTCTCATTTTTTTCCTAAATTTTAAGTGAAATAATCCCATTTTTATTTCATTTCCACCGTTCCAGCTCCAAATCTACACATACAGACAATCAACTCATCAACGAGACAAAGGGATGTAAAAAGGAAAACATACAACTATACGAACACACACACACTGCGTGTGATAATTATTTCTAAATTTGGATTTCTTTATAAGCCTTAATATTCTGATTTTTCCTCAAGCTTAAATAACAAAAATACAATATGTATATCATTTCTTCCCTACCAACTCCACACAGTGTGTTTGCGTACACATACATGAACAATCAATCCATCAACAAGTCACAAAGGAGTTAAAATGAAAATCTATAAACACACACACACACACACACACACACACACACACACACATATATATATATATATATATATATATATATATATATATATATATATATATACACATACACACGTGTACGCATCCTGATGATTGAAATACATGTGTTGGTTCGATTTCATACATATTGTGGATGATGGAGGCGTCGAGAGGCAGTGAGGATGAGGCACCGGGTAGTGTGGATCATGGAGTGAAGTCGGGTAGCGTGGATGATGGCAGTTCGTGGATAGCTTAGATAATGGAGGCGGCGGGAGGCTGCAATGAAGAGGCGGCAGCGGGTAGCGTGGATCGGGGAGTCGTCGGGTAGTGTGGATCGGGGAGTCGCCGGGTATAGAGAGAGATAGGGAGATTTAGGTTATAACGATTTGGTCTCTTGAAATTTTGGTTCCCCCCTTGAAATTTTGGGGTGTTATTTTTTTAATGAACTGTACTCATATTTGGCACGGTTTAAAACCGTTCTAGAATTTGGCACTGTTTTAAACCGTGCTAGTTTATGATTAAACCACGCCAGATTCTAGCACGATTTAAAATCGTGCCAAAATCTCCTTCCCTCGACGTGCCAGATTAGCATTTTTGGTGTAGTATATAGTAGGAAGAGGTACAGTAGAGATACTCGGGTTTTTTAAGCTATATAATGTTTTTTTACGTCAAAGGTTTGAAAGAAAACCTTCTCAGCATTGGCCAGTTGTGCGATGCTGACTTTGTAATAAAGTTTGACCGGAACGTGTGTAAAATTTATGATCAAGCCGATAAACTTCTATTGAAAGGGGTGAGGACTGAAGATAATTGTTATGGGATAGTGCCCAAATCCTCATTTGTCTGCAATAGGGCCACGATCACTCATATGGATCCGTGGCATCAATGTATAGGTCATGCTAATTTCAGATATTTGGAGCTCTTAGCTAAGAAGGACCTAGTACGTGGTTTGCTCTCTCTTGAAAAGTCGACTTCCACCATTTGTGAACCCTATCAGTTGGGAAAACAAGTTTGTAGTCCCTATAGGAAGTTGAATTCCATTACCACTTCACGCGTACTTGAGTTGATTCACATGGATCTTAAGGGTCCTACGACACTGAGAGTAGATTGTAAGAGGTATATCCTCATGATGGTAGATGATTTCTCTCGTTACTCTATAGTAGGTTTTCTGAGAGAGAAATCCAATGTTATAGAGTTTCTTACGACCAAGTGTCGTGTCCTGTAAAATCAACACGGTGTCACTATCAACAAAATGTGTAGTGATAACGATACTGAATTTAAGGAAGCAAAGGTAGATTTTTACTGTGATAGCTTTGGGATCAATTATGAGTTTTCGGCCGTGAATACTCCTCAGCAAAATTAGATTATTGAGAGGAAGAATTGAATGATTCAGGAGATGGCTAGATATATGCTTCTAGGTCATAAAGTTGCTAGGAGATTTTGGGCAGAGGTAGTGTCTACCGCGTGGCACACGGTGAATAGGATTTACCTTTGTCCACACACATTTCATATGCCTTATGAATTGTGGAATGGAAATAAGCCTAACCTTTCATATTTTCCTGTCTTTGGGAGCAAATGCTACATCTTATAGGATAGAGAGAAACTAGGAAAGTTTGACTCTCGGAGCGACGAGGGAATATTATTAGTCTATTCATCGACGAGTAGAGCATATCGAGTTTTTAATCTGAGTAGCTCTGAGGATATGGAGTCGATAAACGTCACCGTGCAAGATGATGAACCACCGACGTTTGTTGATCCTAGCCTTTTGTGTGAGGATGACATAGTTCAATGTGATGATCCCATTGTCCCTCAAACACCCAGGGTGGACCCTACTCTTGATTTAGGGGACACACCTGCTTGGGTTCGCAAGAGTCATGAATCCTTCGCCATTATAGGAGATCCCACCTTAGGGGTCAAGACTCTCGCTCAACTAGAGAACGTGGTAAGATTTCTATACTACACGTCCAAAGTCGAACCCATGAATCATAAAGAATCACTCAAAGATGAACACTAAATATCTACTATGCAGGAAAATTTGCTTAAGTTTAGAAAGAATAATGTCTGTGAATTTGTTCCCCGACCTAGTGAGACGAATGTGATTGGTACTATGTAAATCTTTAAGAATAAGATGGATGAGAATGGTACCATTATCCAGATTGAGGCTAGGTTGATCACTCAGGGCTACACACAGATTGAGTGTGAAGACTTTGAGGAGACATTTGCTCCTGTTGCGAGTCTCGAGTCCGTCCATTTACTACTCACCATCTCAAGTCATATGCGCTTCAAGTTATATCAGATGGATGTCATGAGTGCCTTTCTGAATGTCATTCTACAGGAGGAGGTTTAAATGGAACAACCGAAAGGGTTTGAAGAGCCTAAGTACCCTGAACACGTCTATTATCTAAGCAAAGCCCTGTATGATTTGAAGCAAGCACCCCGTGCCTAGTACGAGATGCTTACTTCCTATCTCTTAGCCCGTGGCTTTAGGAGAGGGGTATGTAACACCCCGTATTTTGGAGAATATGGAAATTAGTTAAATTGGTGAATTATGAATTTATTTAATTTGGAGAAATTATTTAATTCGGATGATTTAGATTTAATTAATTAAGTTTAAGTTAATTTTACGCATGCCGTAATTTGAGGTGAAAATAAGATGTTTTTATAAAGTTACTCGGATGGTGATTTTGAGGTCACGATTGGTTCCTAAAGGGTTAAAATAGTCAAAAAAGTGTACCCAAGGGATAGATTGGGTCCCGGGGAAATTTTAGGCCAACCCGGCGTTATTTAAGGGCATTTTGGTCATTCAGTAGTTTGAGGTTTAGAGAACTCCGAAAAGTGCAACTTATATCTGGCCATTAGAGAGGAGGGCCTAGGGTTAACACACAACCAATGGAAGAGAGGCAATAGGAGAGGAAGAGGGGAAGAAATTTAAAGCTTCCTACACAGTTTTTCGCCCCGAACGTGACAGAATCGAGATCAGAGCGAGGGGAGAACCACCACACCATCATCAACCACAAAATCAGACTTGATATTGTGAGGCAAGTATTTGAATGTCAATTTATTTAAGCATTTTATAATGACCATGTAGAGTAGGGTGTAATTATCATGTTTTGGGAAGAATTTATATGTATTTGGGTGGGATAAATACACGAATCGACATAGGAATGCATGTAGAGATGTTACTTAATGATGATAATATGAAATCAGTGGGGTTGGGTTGATTAATAAGAGAGAAATCTGAGTTCTCGATTAATAAAGATGATGAACATGAGAAAACTAAGGTTTTATGTTTTGAATATTTGATATTTTTGGTAAACTTTTTATTGGAAATTATCCCTATGTGAAGATAAAATGATATTTGAATATATTTGATGATTAAGATTGAATCTTTATGGGTTCTTGGTTGAAGAATACGAATCTTGAATGACTTCGGGTTTAATTGATGAACACAAGATGTCAATCTGCCAGAATTTTTAATATAAAGTTAAACGAATGCCATTTTAATTATACTTAGAATTAGAGTGATATCCATACATTCCTCGAAATTTCTATGTCTTATATTTCTAACGAGATTTGAATCAGGTCAATTGGAGTTTTGTAGAGCGAGTAATCGACGTTTTACTATAGGGTGTTTGATCTGTCAGCATAGTAATCAGCTCGAATTTTTAATGTAACTTTAAACACATGCCATTTCAATTTTACGTAGAATTTGAGTGAGAGACTACATTTCTGTAAATATCTATATCTTAGCTTTCTAATCAGCTTTGAATCAGGTCAATCGGAGTTCTTTAGAGGGAGTAATAGACATTTTGCTACAGGGTGTTTAATCTCCCAAAAAATTTATGACTCGATTCGGTTTACCAGATTTTGGAAATTTCCCCTTTTAAGCCCAGATATTGTGGATAACTATCGGGGGAATTCTTGGGACATCCGTAGAATATAATGAAGGATATATTGAATGACAGCAGGCCTTGAAGGTTTGAGACTTAGTCATGTATGCGAGAGTTAAGGCTAAGGTTAGTTGGGCTTAATTGTTAACGTAATAATTCGAGAGAATGAAAATGGATTATGGAGAGGGTAAGGGAAATTTTGATGTAGAACAGTAGGATATTAATGAATTAACTATTGAATTAACATAAGGGGTAACAATGGGCCCTTCGGGTAAAGAAGAATATTAAAAAATATACGGTAAATAAGTATATTATGAATAAATTATACTGTGAGTATTCTAGAGATAAATATTATGTATAAGTGTTTATCATAGGTTGAGTGTATGCCTATACAGTTTTATTATTATAGGTCGTGTGTGTACCTATATTGAATATATATATATGATATAGGTTGTGTGTATATCTACACTGATTTGTATGATTTATTATGTGTATGACATACCTACGATACTTGTTATCATGGGAGATTTCGCATTGTGGACAGTCTTATCCTGATAAGCCCATTAGGGGGATTTTAGACTTGTACCCAGAACATAGGACTTGGACACCGGCTATCTGAGAGTATGATAGTTTCGACGATTGAGTGGGAGCGTAGGTATGTGCATGACCCATTTGGTTGGGGACTATGTTCGCCTCCAATACGTTTTATTTTGATTGATGATTTGAGGAGACATTCTGAATCGATAGTCCATGATTAGGTACGTGAAGTACTTAGACTTGATAGCAGAGTACGCGAATGTGCATCACGGTAGTTAGTCCGATGGATGCTATATATATATATATATATATATATATATATATATATATATATATATATATATATATATATATATATATATATGAATGTTTTGTACTACTTATGTGTGATAGTAGTGAGACTAGACAGTATTGTAACACCTCGCCCGCCCGAGGAGAGCGGAGCGGTGCGCCATTAGCGATAAAACTAACCAAATCCGCAAATAGCAAGGTATAGAGCATCTAAAAGAATCCCAAAATAATATAAATAAAACCACTAATCTCAATTCTTCAAATTCAATACAACAAAGTCTCTCGAAATAATATAAATCACCAATGCTCTATACAACACAATAAAATAATAGAAATCTTTCAAAAAATATTCTTCCCAAAATAATCCACGCTAAAATCATCCCAATTGGTCCATAGCGATCAAATTCACGCTAACCTGCCAACTAAAAGAAAATATGGGGAAGTACACAATACGACAAGAAAGATGCTCAACAAATATATTAGTGGTGAATAAAACGTAACAACACGAGTAAGAATATTCAAATTAATCTCATAATCATTTATCAATAAATTTCTCAATAACACATCAATGGATCACCAGGTCTCACCCCATCGGCATATGCTTTATCAAGTCATAGCCCCGTGAAGCAGGAATTTTGGCGAGTGCCCAACATCCGTGCCATATTAAAATCTCATGACAACGTTCTTAACAACATTATAATGATGTCACATGAATCAAAATAATTCAACAATTATTTCTCCAGATTTCAAAGAATTTAACAATTCAAATATGAGTTCAATTAAACATGAAATCAACGGAATAACTCTCGAAAGATTTAAAGAGCATATTGTGTAAAACCCCATACCTCAAAATTATCACATGAATTATCACATAAATTCATCCTCAAAATATGATCGCACCATCATGTTCCTCTCGCAAAAATAATCAAATCATGTTCTAGCCCCAACATGAGATAACCCTAAATAGTCCTATTTTAAAAACCTAGAAAAATAAGATCCAAAAATTATTATAATCTCCAATCCGACTTCAGATTTAGATTCTTCACGAAAAATTGAGTCAGGTATATGTTTTGAATTTTTCTCAAATCTCATTCGAATGCACTCCAAAAGAAGATATAAACATTCCAAATTGGCTCTTCTCATTCCACTCTTTTTTACCTCTTTGGATTTCATTTTTGGCCTCTCTTTTTCATCTCTCTTTCCTTATAATCACCCATAATATTCATTATATAACCCCTCTCTCAAACCCTATCTTGGTGCCTAAGATAACACATATTACTATATTGCCCTTTAATTCAAAATTGTCAACTTTACATATTTAAACCATTATAAAATGTCCAAAAGCCATTAAATTTGAATTTAAATATTTGATTCATTTCAAATAAAAATAAATATAATATCAATATCCTAATTATTAAAATAATAATATTCTTAAAATTATATACCATATTCATAAATAAAGCCCTCAAAATTACGAGGTATTACAAGTATGTATATAAATAATGATTAATATACTAAAGAGTAAATAGTATAGAGATTAAATAGTGTACATCTATATAATGATGAATCTACTAATGTGTGAATAGTAGGAAGATAGATAGTGAATATCTAAAATAAAGTTGAAGTAGAGAAACTTAAATGTTAAAGTTTGAACAATAACATACGTGAATGGTAACTAAGGACTTAATGGTAATTAAGGGTATTTGATAGCGTACTGTATGGGCAGTATGGGTGAGCTAGAGTGATTTGAGGTTTATTAGATACTCGTAGCCTAGCTGTATTGGGTATAATGACTAGGCGGGGTTGAGTAGGAAAAGTTAGGTTCTCACTATAGATGAGAGGTGAGGAAACTCAAGGGAGTGTTCGCAGCCTAACATGTGAATCTAATAAATGTTCATTCAAATTGATATTTAAATGTTTGCTAAATATTTGCAAATAATTTTTACTTGGGCTCTGACCCGTACTTGTAAAACCTTTTTTCAAAACCTTTTAGGTGTCCAGCAACCGGGACGCCAGGCAGGATGATCTGTTCCAGGGATGCATAGCTGCAACACTTGTGGATGCTTGTAAGATTTGGACTTAGACACTTCAGTTACTTCACTCCTAGTGTAGGGTTCAGTTTAATTTTTTATTCGAGCGTGTTAGCCCTCAGTTATTTCTTTATGTCAGTCACACTATGTATTCGGATTTTATTTATGTTGGACTTTTATTTGGTTTTGGGAACCGATGGTTTTTTTCGGTGTTATATTATTTCAGTTGCTTAAATGATTATTCAGCTCATCCATTTATTGCATAGATGGTTAGTTATTGTATTTGTTTCCGCTTACTGTTTTAGTTTAAATAAAAAGATAAAATTTTGCACCAACTTTTTGAATACTAGGTGGTTGGTAAATGTTTAAAAAGTTTTTGACATTGATTCTAACAATGAACCAAATGGGAATGCTGTTTTGATTTAATAAAGGCCTGATCACCTGGTATTTAATTAGGCGGGGTGTGAGAGGGGAGTAGATAAGGCATTGTTTGTTAGGAGAGAGAAAGGTATTATTTTGGTTGCCCAAGTCTATGTGGACGACATAGTCTTTAGATCCACGTGCTCCCACCATGCTCAGGACTTTGAGGAGGAAATGAAGAGGGAGTTTGAGATGAGCATGGTTGGTCAGTGAAACACACCATATTTTTTTTAGTATTTATAATTTAATTAATTCGGGTATTATAAATTACACGTGTGCCGTAATTTAATTGAATTAATTATTATGTGTGAAAAAATTATTATGTGGTTTTTTAAAATATTAATTGGGAGAGATAATGATTAATACTTATGCAATATAATTATTAAGTGAATAGTGATTTATTAGATTACGTCATAGCGAGTAATAGTGACGTGACAATATTATATCACATCTAGGAGTTGAGTGTAGACTATATGAGGTCTAGATAGGAAATTATTTTAAGGTGACTCGGATGACGATTCCGAGGTCACGGTTGGTTCCAGAAGTGTCGAGATAGTCAAAATAGTGTACTCGGGGGTAGTAATTGAGTCCCGAGGCCGTTTTAGTCATAACCGGACCCACACGGGGGTGTTCGGGTCATTTGGGCTTGGCTCGTTAGTCTAATTTTGGGATTTGAGTTATTTAACATAAGTTAGAGAGTTTGGGGCAGCTATTGTGATTAATCTAAACCCTAGAATTAGAGAGAATAATGAAGGAAGAAAGGAAAGGAGCTTTAGGAGTCAAATTCGAAGAGGATTTGGGTGTGTGGTCATTGGTTCGTCATCTATAATGTGTAATCAGACTCTACGAACATTGAAAGGCAAGTAATTAACTTGCTTCTGATTTTTATTTGTAAAAACTCATGTTCATATCATGTTAGGTGTAGAAAAGCTCGTTTTAAGGACGTTTGTCACATGTCAAAATGGGTTTTTGGGGATTTAGGCATTTGATGTGAAATTAATGCTAAATTAATGATGGGATGATATCATATGTTATTGAATTCTGAATTTGAGTCAAAATCCAATAGCTAATCTCATTTAATTTGGAGTATAGAATCGGATTGAATGAGGAATTTGAATAATAGTGTGAAAACCCAATTCGTGGATTAATTGATTTAAGTAGGAATCGTTAATGTTTAATGATGTATTTGATGATTAGAAACTGTTGGAAACAAGTATTAATCATTAGGTATGCTTGGGTTGAGTTTTGAGAAAAATCTATGGAGGTTTGGGAGAACAAAAATGGAAGAAAATGATTAGGGAAGATGAAGTTTTGCCAGAATCAAAACTACTTTATTTTGATTGACAGGCAAACCGGTACACCCCCCGTGCTGAACTGGTTCGGTGTACCTGCTTGTTCAAAACATGTAATTGTAGGTATTTTCGTTACGATTGCGTGGGCACCTACCTCGAATTTTTTTTATTTTTTTAATTAGTTATGAATTTCTTACGGAAGGGTGTCTGAGATCGAAATCTTTAGTGGAAAATCAAATCTGGATTATTTAGGGATGTCCGTAGATGAGTGCAGGACTCTGAAAAATATTAAGGAACATTATTTTAACCATTTAATTATATGGGAATGAATTCGGGGTATGAATTTAGGAGTGTTTAGGATGAACAACACTCGAAAATATATGAACGGATTCGAATGGGAATTTCGGATGAAATTAGGATACGAACTGGATTGAGATGTGCTTAGTGTCTTGAATAAATAAAAAATAAATAAATATGTTGTGATGTATAAAAATTGTAAGTTAATACTTATAGATTAAAGAGTTGGGAAATAGACTCGGGTATTATGGGCTAGTGATATGGGAGTTCGACACGGGTTAACCGGATTTAATTTAATTATATATATACGGGATTATGATAGTATATATGTATACTTGTGTATTTTATAAATATCGGTGTGAATGATATTTATATGAAAGCATACACCTCTAGTGCTATCATCGGAAGTTGCGCGATGTGGATGAATCCTCTGGCTAGTGAATGCAGAGAGAGCATTATCCCCGTGTCATATCGTCCGGTATTTTGATTGTGTGATTTATTTTCGAGGTGGGAGGTTTTGGGTATGATTCGGTTTCACTCTTGGGGAAATAAGACAACCTCCACTACGTTTGCGATATTTTTACCAAAGTTTGGTGTGAGCTATTACGACTTGTGGTAACCGGGTTAGAGTGAGCACACCTGGGATATGATAGCATTGTAAAGACAAACATCCGGTGAGTCATTACTCGGGAGGATGGTTACTATACACAACATGTGTGTGAATGTTGTAGTATACTAGTACATATAGATTATGGGTAAATAATTATATACGGGATAAATGCATAAAGTGTGAATGTATTTCAGATATAACTAGTGTGAACCTTATATGACTTATTAGTATTTCAACTATAACTAGTGTGACCATTATATGATTAAGTGGTATTCCAAATATAACCAGTGCGAACGTTATATAAGTAACTAAATTTGAAATGATTAAATAAGTTAATGGGTATAACAACTTATAAATCAAAGTAAACAATACCAGGGTTAGAGTATCATGATAGAATGAAGTGTAATAAGGCTAGTTAGGTGGGGTAGCATAACTAGTTGGGTTAAAAGGCCAGGGTTAGGCGTGCACAATAGTTGAGGGGTGAGTAATATCTAAAGAGAGTCCGACACCCACTTAAATATGAAAAGTGTTAATGCATATTTAATTATTGCATTTTAATTACTTGCTAAATAGTTTTCAAATGTTTTTGGGCTCTGACCCGTGTCAAAATATGTTTTTTCCAAAAATATTTTAGGTGTTTAGCCACAAGGATTCCAAGCTTGTTGACTCATTCCAGGGATACGTAGCTGCAACATTGTGGAGGCTTACAGGATTTACTTTTGACGTTTCAGTTTATTCATTCCTAGTTAGGAGTTTCATTTCAGTATTTTATTCCGGCGTGTTGCCCCTTAGACTCTTCAGTACTTTAGTTTAATTATCAGACTTTGTTGAGATTTCATTTTATTTAATTCAGATTGTAGTTGGATGGATTATTTTGGAAATCGATGGCTTCTTCGGTCTTATTTACTTATATAGTTGTCTTGGATTGTTCAGACTATTATTGTGTGTGAATGGATTGATTTCCGCATATTATTACCTAAATAACAAGATAAAATTTGAAACTGACTTAATTTAACATAGGTGATTAGTAACTTAAATATTTTTGGACGATGATGCTAAGAATGAACCATATGTGGAATCTCACAGATGGTATCAGAGCATCAGGTTCTAGTGTCTCTAGGATCTGTGCGACTTACTATGATTTCAACCTAGCGTTCTTTGATATAGAGCC
Organism: Sambucus nigra; assembly: GCA_949130495.1. Lineage (NCBI taxonomy): Eukaryota > Viridiplantae > Streptophyta > Magnoliopsida > Dipsacales > Adoxaceae > Sambucus > Sambucus nigra. The sequence continues at coordinate 585,654,291 of OX422214.1, forward strand.
CTATTATAGGATTATTATATTCCTCTTCGTATGCACATTTACGTTCTCCTACTATTAAGTATGGCTGATACGAATCATATACGAGCTCGGTTGGGTTTCGTACACCGAATAATATAGGGCGACCAGTGAGGTCCTTTTGAAGGACTGTAGGAGGAGAGGCTCAGCAGAAGCCATAAAATATTTTGGGAACGACGATCGCGATGGGAGTCACCATGATTATTGTTTAGGAAGATAACGATAGGATAATCACTAGAAAGCATCCGTTTCCCCAATCACCGTCGTAGAGAACGGTGGTACAAATTCAGACTCACCCAGCGTAGTCGGTGAAGGGGGAAGTCGGAGGGACCCTTTCGAAGATCTATTTGTATGGGTTCAGGGAAGAGAGGGAGTGTGATGGGACAATGGAAGGAGATAATCCAAAGGCAATTCCATAAGGTGGAGTTCAGTGGCACCCATGGTTTAAATTTTGGTTTAAAATTTTTTACTCGTAGGAGCAGTGTTGCTGTAGTGGGAGATTGTCACCACATATAAGGAAGTAGATAAGGAATTAATTGAGAAATTTTGGACACTGTTTAACCGTAAGTTCTTTCATCTTCTTTTTAGATAGAGATGAGAAGGAAGTTTCTGGACTTATCACATGAGGGGCGAAAGAGACCTATTGTGATGAAGAATTTATTTATTTAAGTGAACTTCATACCTGGGGAGGTAGGTAGTGGGGAGGAAGGTTCTTAAACATGATGATGGACTCACGAGTAGGAGTTGACAGTACTTATGGGAAATCAGTCTTGCACGACTTATGCACATGGCGTCAATGACTTACTTTTACAATGTTTATATCAATGATTCCATGAGAACGGGGATAAGAGAGTTAGAGAGCCTAGCCAGAAGGTCAAGACTGAATGTAATTGGTGATAGTCATTCACCATAGGGGGATACCTAGCAGGGGACCCATTTAAATGATATGGATCATTGAAATTTTGACTAAGTGACAGTGGATTCAATCAGGGCACTCAGGGACAGCGGTGTGTTCCACGGGGCCAACAGAGCCAAAGGAACAATAAGGGTAGCAATTAGGGTCAAGACTACCAGTTTCGAGAGATGGACAACCTGATATGGCCAGTGGGTCTAGATACCCGGGGATAACACATAATGGTGTCCTAGGTGTGGAGAGTAGGACTACATGTATCGACCATGCCTGCAGCGGGTTAGGAGATAGGAGGGGGATGCCCAATAGAGGAAATTATTTAAATATTTTGGATCGGTTTGGACGAGAGTGTTATGTCCAGGAAGTAATTAGACTGCCAGTGCTATTGGCAATTGAAAGTGTGTGTTTATCCTAGGGTGAATAACTTATATTTTCTGTAAAACAAGCAAACCACAGTATTTCGTTAGTACTAGGTTCGTGTGTGAGACAAGTTTAGTGTATGTATTGTTAGTGTTAGTGTTATGTGTATATACTTACCATTGAGTGGCGGGGTTGTGCTTGAATAAGTGTGTTACGTATGAGACGTTAGTGATAATTACGCTGGAGTGCATGAGATATTGGGTGTATGGGATCCCTGGTTAGTTTGATTTTCATAATCGTCCAGGATAAAGGAATGTGGAAATAAGCGTGTTGAATTTTTGCCTTTGAAGCAATTAGAAACGTAAGTGGAATGGTATGATGGACTTAAATCTGTTTGAGAAATAAAATATCTTGCCTTTGTGTATATCGAGGAGAACTATCACAATCGTGGTGAGTTTAAAGACTTGGAAGAAAACATAAAAAGGTATCCCTTGACACGGGAGGGCCCCACAATTTTGGGAAAAGGAGTGGAGTCTCACCTATATGAATGCATAGAGTGGTTTGCGCATAGATAGGTTGTTGATTCTGACTGATGGAAAAGAGCCTGGGAAGTAAGCAGTTTTGGAGCAATCGCACGAGCCATGATTTTTGTGTATCTCAGAAAGAAAAGGGGGAGTAAGATGTTCCATGTGACATGAGATGTTGAGTGTGTGGATTTCGGGTTGAGTGAGACATAGTGAAGTTGTCCCGAAGTGCACCACTCGCAAAGGGAAAAGGTTGGCCTGACATTACAAAGTCAAATGTTGTGGTAGATTGATATTCCAGAGACGGAATGGATACGTTATGCAACTTTTAAATGTGTCTCCAGTGCGTGTAAATACGGTTCACGTGTAAACCGGTCGCACAAGTAATAATCCAGTAAATCGGGTACCGAACACAGGGACTAAGACATGAAGACATAACGACTTATAGGGAATATGATTAACCTAACGATGGGCTAACAAAAATAAGAAGAAAGATAATTTTAATGAGATTATATGTTACTATTACGAAATCAATGAAATCCTGTCTAAATTAACTACGCATCCAAGACTTAAAAAACTACGGATTGATTAATATGAAAGAGAGTTAAGGTCGGAATACAATCCCCCAACCCCTAATGAATTCACCGGATATAAAACTAGTCGGGAATTAAATATTTAATTGAAATAGAGAAGTTATTTATTTCAAGCATTACATATATGAAGGAATGAACCTGCACCATATGAAATCAAGAATATAAATAAAGTATGTGACAAGTTGGTTAACACGCACATCGCATTCTTAAACACCATGGTTACCTAGGGAAAATGAGGTTAAAAGTCCTATGATGTTTGTGTTAACGAACTGATACGTTCCAATTAATTATTTAACTCAAGAACTTATTTGTATACCCATACGAAGCACTCAGGGTTGGGTTCATGCATCCCAACCTTTAGAAATCTAGTCGTACATGATGCGATTAATAGAAAGCATGTTATCTACATTGAATGTAATCAAAACCATGAAGAAACTATACCTAAACATATATGAAGATCTTGTAATTCCATAAAATAACCAAATCATACAAAGCATATAAACTTTAAGAATAATGAAGAATAATACCAACTTTATGGAAGAAAACCTTGATAAATAATCCACTAAAGTATGATCTTTATCACTAAATTCAAAACTAGGGCTCTTTGATCTCCTCCTTTATTGTTCTCTATGAAAAACTACCAAAACAGCAGTCTATTGTTTTGCTATAATATTACATTCATGTTTTTGCAAGAATCCTATACACATCCAACTCTTATAACCAATCAGAAAAGAAATAAAATTTCGTGTATCGCACCCCTCGAACGAGTTCTGGTGTTCCTTCAAATCGGTTTTTGATCGGGCATAAATATTGTATATTTATCCCCCTAATTTCGATACCTTTGTGAACCCGAGTGGTGCAATCGATATGGATTTAACTCATAATTATGCTACTAACCTTCGTTGGAAAGCATTTCGTGTTTTGTGTTTCTCTTATGTGTTTTACAGGTAAAGTATGCAAGCGGTGCAAAAGAGAAATCGAAACAATGAAATAAAGGCTAGGAAGGCACGTTCAAGGGCATATTCATAATTCTACATCCTGATCCCGAAGGTGGGGCCAACTGGAAAGTTTATGATCTCGAAAAAATAAGAACACTGGAAAAAATGACACCCCAATCCGAGCTACGGTGAAGGAGTTATGATCATTTGAAGTTGAGAAAAAATCCAAGAAAGAAAAGAAGAAAGCATGAAAATATTTCTAAGTGTTGAATTTCCAGCAAGTTCCCCAGAACCACAGGGTGAACCGGTTCGGGGGGGAATCGGTTCGGGGTACATGAGAACCGGTTCGGGGTACCTGATGCGTAAATTTTCACTTGAATGCTGATTTGTCCAAAGAGTTCTAATATGTTACAATCTCTTCTAAACGGATTTGTATCTTTATAATGACTTAGAAAAGATGGTTTTGATAAGTTTTTCATAGAGAGGAAGGTAGGAGAGTAGCTTAGAACCATAGAAAAAAATTCTTCATCAAGTAGGTACTTTTATTGTTTGAATTACAAGTTTTCTTTAAATAAAGTTTGTTCCTTTCTTTCTTAATCTTGCAGTTAATATATTTACATAATTTCTTTATTTTTTGGGTTTCCAATTCATTTATACATGCTTAGAGATAATTTTCTTATTGATTCAACTACATGCAACGTAGGATTCATGGTTTTAATTAATTGCATCATGTTAGGCTAGATTTCTAAGGATTGGTGTGCATGAACCCTACCCGATGTAATTTAGCCATGTAGAAATCAGGGTTTGAATTGAAATTTGAATGAATCGTGTTGTGTAGTTGTCACAACCATCATAGACCTTTTTACATCGGTTGACCCTAGGTAACCGTGGTGTTCAAGGATGTGATGCGCATGTAGCTATTGCGACACTGCTTTACTCATCCTTTGATTGTGTATGATGCGGGCTTGAACCTCATATATGTAATGCTTGGGAGTACTAAATATCGGGTTCAATTAAATTTATAATTCAAAATTCTAGCATTCTATACGGTAAATCTACAAGGGTTTGGGGGATTGTATTCCCAACCTATTTTTCCTTCGTTCTTATTAAGTTATTCTTAGTTAGTTAATTTTGCTCACATAGTTAATGCAGTAGTTTAATTTAGTGTGCATTTAGTTAATTAGTTATTTCCCATCTCAATAATCTTTTTATTTCTTTTTAGAGTCAAGTTAGGGTTAACAGTCTTATCTTTGTCGTCACGTTCACTCGTCCTAGTTCCCTGAGGATTCGATATCCAGACTAGCCACTATACTCCACAAGAGTGTAGTTAAAGTTTAGATTTTTGTATTGCGGTTGGAAGCTGATAACAACGACTAGCGTATTTACACAGATGCTTGGTTTTTGTATTGCGGTTTGAAGAAAAATATTTTTGGCTTTTTTGGAAATCTTTCAATTTTTATGAAATTTTCTAATTTTTTGGGCATTGTAAAAATTTGTGAAGTTTTAGAAATGTGCATTTGTCACCCCCCTAACTTAGACTTTTGCATTGTTCTCAATCAAAAGAACTAAAATCTAAATACGAAAAGCTGAGTGCAAAAATAAAATGAACAAATATTAAAATGCAATAAGACACTATATAACTCCAACACACGACTCAAAAATACAATAAGAATCATCCCCCCATACACATCGGGGGTGCGATGACCTCTCTCTCTCCACCAAAACTTACCTAACCCCATGTACGAGGTTCGATACGCTCCTCGTCTCCATATTTCTCACATCGTAAACCAATAATTAGAACAAGTTAGGATCAGCCCCATAGATAAAGGGGACACCTTGAGGTTCGTGATGACTCAAGTGATTGGGATCCTCGTGGTTCCCAATCGAATCATTGCACACTTGTCCCGGCTTGGAGATAACTTCTCGATGAAAATTTGAAGGACATGCTAAACCTATTCCTCCCTTAACTTTGGGAATGCATGGGTTGGGCTCTAAATCGGACGAGACTCGATTCATTTCCTCGATCGCATCCGAGGACTCAAGTGGCATGGGTGGATGGTCACGAAGAAGGAATTTATCTATCCTATATTTTCATTCGCTCTCTATTAAGTGACAAAATGAGTCCAAAAGAGATTAGATTTCAACATTGAGGCTCTCATCCTCCAGTCCGAATTCCTTTTCAAAATCTTCTTGGCTCATTACTCATAATTCTCTCTCTTGATTAATTTCTAAGTTCTCTCTCTCTCGCTCAATATCCAAATCTTATCTATTGTACTCAACTACGTGGTCACTCTCGCTCTCAATAGTAGTCACTAAACACCCCTCCCCCACTTCTCGATAAATTTCGAGATTATTGTACTCAATTGACGTAACAAAACATACCCCCACCGGCTCTCTCATGTGATTCCTCTCCATGTTCCCATTCACTATTTCCTCAATAAGATCCATCTCTCGCAATTCGACCTCATCACCCTCATGCTTGGTGATGTTGAAGATATTTGTTTTGAGAGTCATGTTCCCGAACATGATTTGCATTTTTCCATTGCGTTTATTAATAAGTGCGTTAGCCGTAGCTAATAATGGGCGACCAAGTATCATAGGAACATGATTATTCGAGAGAGCGGAGGGTTCCTCATCCCAAATGAAAAAATCCATCGAGAAGTAGAAAGTGTCAACTTGAACAATCACTTCCTCAATGATACCCCAAGGTATCTTTATGACCGATCCGCGAGTTGGAGAGTCATCCATGTGGGCTTAAGGTCCCCCGATTCTAATTTCTTATAGATGGAATAAGGGAGAATGTTAACACTCACCCCTAAATCTATTAGATCTCTCTCAATTCGATTCTTCCCAATAATGCACGAAATGGTCGGTGCACCCGGATCTTTAAACTTTGGTGGGTGGTCATTTAGTAGAATGGATCTCACATTATGTACTAGGAACAAGTTCTTTTTCACCTTTAATCTACGTTTCACCATCAATAAATCTTTAAGGACTTTAACATAGGCTAAAATTTTCTTTATTGCCTCGAGAAAAGGAAAATTAAGCTTCACTTGCTTAAATACATGTAGCACATCGTCACGGGAGGTCCCTTTTGAGGAAGGAACCAATCGCCGAGGAAAGATGCAGTGGTGGGTGGTTTCATAGTGACTTTCGTCTCACTAGTGTTATTGTTGTCACTCTCATTCAAGGGGGCATCTTAGGCCTCTTTCGTGTCGAGCAAAACCTCCTTGCCTTTAAGTACGTCGTGCGGGAAAGGTGATAAATCAATAACTTTTCCACTATGTAGAGTGGTTACCGTGCAACATTGCTCTTGATTTGCATTGGAAGTATATCTAACACTAGTTTGACCTTGGGTAGGTCTTTGGCCTTGGGCCGAAAACTTACCCTTCTATTGGATACTTAAGGAAGATTGCAATTTCAAAATGTTGGCATTTATTTCGATGAACATGTGGGTATTTTGAGCATTGGTTGTCTCTTGAGATTGCATAAATTGATTGAAAGTATCCTCGAGATTTATTCATGGTGGGGAAATATACAGTGATGGAGGTGGCGCTTGCATAAGGAGGGCTTGTTGGAAATGCGGGGGTGGTGGTGGAAGTGGGACAACCTATGAGTTAGGATTCAATAATTTGTGTGGTTATCCATAATTGAAATCGTGATGGTTCCGCCATGTAAGGTTATAGGAATTCTCGTGAGGCGAATTAATATTACCCTTAAAATCTCCTACCTCTTCCACTTGCTCTTGAAGCGTGACTTTGTAGGCGGGTATCTTCGGGCATTCCTCTGTTGAATGTCCCACCTCACAAATCACACACCTTTTCTGTCATTGCTCGGGTGGAGCCGAGTATTTCTCTTGCCCATGATTCTTCCATATTTTCCACTCTTTTTGCAAGTTGGTTTGTTTGAAGTTTCAACTCGGCTTCTTTGTCCAAATGATAAAGTCGGGACGTAGAAGGAGCTATTGATGTTTGTTGAACTCGGATTTGGGTGTTAGGATCGGACGTGTCCCACGCTTGAGTAATCTCGGTAACATACTTAAGGTGGGCCTCCGAATAATTTGGGTCTAATCCCCAAAATTCTCCCTCACACATAGTCTCGACGAGTTGTTTAGAAGTTATACGTAGCCCTTGGTGGAAGAAGGAGATGAGTCTATACTTCTCGAAACCATGACGGGGGCATGCGTTGACTAACTCGTAAAAACGTTCCCAACATTGATCAAATGTCTCATTTTCTTGTTGTTGAAACGTATGAATTTGAAATTTGATGGAATTCATTCTATGTTGGGGGAAGAATTTCAAAAGAAACTTCGCTTGCATATCCCTCCACGATCCGATTGAGTTCGGTGATAAAAACTATAGCCAGGTCTTAGCTTTATACTTCAAAGAGAAAGGAAAAATTTTGAGGCAAATGGTGTCTTGAGTGCACGTTTGATCACTAGAGGTTTTGCACACCTCCTCGAATTCAAGGATGTGGAGATATGGTTTCTCTGAATCCATACCGTGGAAGGTGGGAAGAATTTGAATCATCCCATTACGAAATCAAAATTGTCCCGCATTATACCAGAGTAGAATGCATCATGGAGTGACGGTTTGGTCGGGATATAAGAGGTCTCTCTTCGGACGATATGTCACTTCACCCTCACCTGCACCTACACTATAATGTTCCGCATATCTCTATCACTTATTGATTCGAATTCCTCACCACCTAGAAGTGTGACTCAAAGTGTGACTTGTTATAGAATTTTGTGGTGTAGGAGGTGGAACCCAAAATTAAGGAGCGTTAGGAGTGTGGGGGCTATCAGGATCATACTCTACAATAGGATTTTCGTGAATTTGGGTAGGAGTAGATTGTGGAGTTTGTTGAGGATTTTGCATTTAAGGATTTAAGAGATACTATATTTTTATGCTTTTGGTTTTTCTGAATTTTTCTGATTTTTTTTGAATTTTTGATTTTAAATTTTTTTTGGCCTTTTCAAGAATTAGAGTTAGATTTTGAATTAAATCGACCTAACCTAAATGTCTACCTAGTCCCCGACAATGGCGCCAAAAATTTTACGTGACTTTAAAATGTGTATCTAGTGCGTATAAATATGGTTCAAATGTAAACCGGTCGCTCAAGTAATAATCTGATAAATCGGGTATCAAACACAGGGACTATGACGTGAATACATGATGACTTATAGGAAAGATGATTAACCTAACGATTGGCTCACAAAAATAAGAAGAAAATATGATTTTTATGAGATTATGTGTTACTACTACGAAAGTAATTAAATCATATCTAAAGTAAATATGCATGCGATACTTAACAAACTACAGATTGATTAATATGAAAGAGAGATTAGGTCTGAATACAATCCCCTAACCCCTAATGAATTCATCGAATATAAAACTAGTTGAGAATTAAATATTCAATTGAAATAAAGACGTTAGTTATTTTAACCAGTACATATATGAAGGAATGGACCCGCACCATACGAAATCAAGAATATAAATAAAGTACGTGATAAGTTGGTTAACACGCGTGTCGCACTCTTAAACACCCTAGTTACCTAGGGCAAATGAGGTTAAAATTCCTACGATGTTTGTGTTAACGAACTGACATGTTCTAATTAATTATTTAACTCAAGAATTTATTTTTATATCCATGCGAAACACTTAGGGTTGGGTTCATGCATCCCAGCCTTTAGAAATATATCCGGTCATGATGCGATGAATAGAAAGCATGTTATCTACGTTGCATCTAATCAAAACCATGCAGAAACTATACCTAAACATATACGAAGATCTTTTAATTCTATAAAATAACCAAATCATGCAAATCATATAAACTTTAAGAACAAGGAAGAAGAATACCAACTTTATGGAAGAAAACCTTGATAATTCCACTAAAGTATGATATTTATGACTAAATTCAAAACTAGGGTTCTTTGATCTCCTACTTTATTGTTCTCTGTGAAAAACTACCAAAACGGTAGTATAATGTTTTGTTATAATATTACATTCATGTTTTTGCAAGAGTCATATACACATCCAACTCTTAGAACCAATCAGAAAAGAAATAAAATTTCACGTATCAGACCCCCAGAACCGGTTCTGGTGTTCCTTCGAACCGATTTGCCCCCAAACCAGTTTGGGGGTACCTGCAAACCAATTTGCTTTTTCCTGCTGTTTTGGCTCCTCATTTCTTCATTTGGACTTAGATTGTTTTCCTAGTTTTTCTTTTCAATCTTCGAATTAACATAACTATTTCACAGAAGCTCGGATTAGGTTTTCGTTTGTTCTAGTATTCTTATAACTTTGTCAACTTCCACTTTCCAGTTGGCCCCGCCTCCGGAATAAGGATGTAAAATTACCAAAATGCCCTTCAACTCTCCTTTTCTTATTTTTTACCATTGTTTCGAGTTCTCTTTCCACCTATAAAACACCTAAGAGATACACAAAACTTGAAATACTTACCAAGTAGAGTTAGTAGCATAAATATGAGATAAAACCGAGTGATATGCAACACACGAGATCATGAAATGAGCAAAGTTAAGGGGATAAATATGAAATATTTATGCCTAATCAATACGCCGACTGATAAAGTTCATTGCTTGATTATCATAATTGTGGAGGGGTCAGGATTTTCTTTGGGTTGTGAAGTGAATTGACCAGGAATGAAATAATTTTTATTTGTTTGGGTTGTGTTATACTTGAGAAGGCCCTTTAGTGCGTCCTTTAGGTAAAAGTAACTTTTTCCTAATTTTTAGTTAAATCCCATTTTAACTTCTTAAACCCTAAACATGTATCTAAATGATTTAATCCATTAAACGAATAAAGCATGTGGACAATTTCAGGAAAAAAAACTTTCGAGTAAAACCTTTTTATTTCACTATAATTTGTAAATCGTAACTTACAGGGATTATAATGAAATCTGTAATGAATCTACCGCAACAAATCCACTTAGACACGCAGTTTAAATCAGCAAAGAACTCCCGCAAGAACCCTCCAGAATCGCAACTCTCTTCTTCAGCAAGGCACATCCGCAAGCATCCCCAATGACCGCAGTCGACAACAGTGTAATCAATGAATGAAGTATATTCCGACAAATGCGTTCAAGATCACAAACTTTGGAATTGAATAATTTGATCTTGAATAAACTCCGGATGATAAATAACTCTATGCGAATTTCGAAACTGTTCTGTTCTATATGAAAATCTCTTGGCAGAATGGTGTTGTTATATTTGAGTAAACAAGAGTCCAGAAAAACAAAAACACAAAAATCAAGGCGGCGGGGTCGTTCGAGCGACATGTGCATGTCGTTAGAACGACTACCACTCTCGTTCGAGCGACAGTTAAAAATGTAATTTCCTTTTAAATATTTCCTCGAAATTTTCTCAAAACATTTTAACTCAGAACTGTTTTTAAAATATGTTTTTGCAAATATTTAATTAATTCCCATTAAATAAAAAACATTTAAATCATCCATCATTTAATCAAAATTCTAAATCATCCAAATTCTCTTAAGTGTTCATGCCTGAGTGATCTTTGAACAAATGCAACTTGACTTGATTTCTTCTTCAATGCTTTAAATTGCAAATTCTTGAATCTTGAACTGTCGTAGGCTTCAATTAATCTCAAATTAAAACTAGCCTAGATTCAATTTATTTTGTCCGGAATTAAGCCAATTATAACAAATTGACATGATTAGAAATTTGATCTTACAAATCTCCCCATTTGGCTATTTTGGGACAAAAGAAAAAAATGCTATAAGCCTTACATCATATGTCCTATCCCAAAAATCCAAAATGATAAACATGGACTAAAACAGTAGAACCGGAAAGAATTTGAATTTGAATTTGTCTCTGGATGTGATGTAGTAACAAATATCTGAATCTCTGAAAATATACCTACACGCACGAGACAAATAAATAATACCCTAGTGAAGTATGGAGGAACAAAAAAATATATATCAATAAATCTGAATAAATAATAAACTCCCCCTACACCACATATCTCTCCCCCTTTTTGCCTGGAATAGGAAAAAAGTGGGACAGACAAACCACATCTAGCAAGAATAAATAGATAAAAACTACATGGCTAGATAAACAAATCTTAATATCAATATGACAATGGATAGTAAAAGATAGCAGGAAATGAATCAAAAGAGAGAATCAATATGACTGCGTAATCAATAAAACCTGTACATTTATGCCATAAATAGATAAAGCGTCTATTAGTAAATGAGTACATCATATGAGAGAGAATAAAATACATCATGAATATAAATTGTCTCAAATACCATGTAAAACAAATAAAAAACCAACATCACCATCATCATCATCATCATCAGAATATGTCGTTGCAATATGCCCAAGTCCATAAGATCCAACTCCTCTCATCATCTCTCTATGTCTCATCTCCTCAAAAAATGATGTCATCTTGGACTCGCTATGAGCACGTGCCTCAGCATCAGAATCAAAACGGGTTATCATATTGTCATACATCTGAGTCTGATCAGCTACCTATGCCTGTAAAGTGGATACCTCCTCCTCAAAAGGATGTGTGAGTGCAGATGTGGAGGGGCAAGGCTAAAAGTCATCAGGGCTGGAATCAGAAGGATCAGCAGGCTGAAAATAATCAGCACCTGAGAAATCTCCCTCAGTGGGTGGAGCTCTCGCTCTCACTGTGGGTGGAAAATGGTTGTCTGATTGAGTGAGCGTGGAATGGTCAATGATAGATGGCACTAAGAGACACATATCGTCCTCTAAGACAGGAACCCCATGAGAAGTGCAAAGATGAGAAATAAGGATCCCATATGGAAGAGCAAAACGACCAGGGGTGGTACAGACGATGGTAACTGATAACATCACCCATAACATAAGAGCTAGTTAATCAATATCCCACCCCTAGGATACATCATAAATAAATTAAATAATATCAAAACCAATCTGCGTGTGATTGATCCTCAAGTAGATAGATGAGGATAATAACCTATTAAGAATACGAAAGGCCGGATAAATTTGACACTGATACATAATGGCGTCGGCCTAAGGTATCTCCCAGAAACAATGGCGGAGGATATCCTCAGATGACGGACTATCATCAGAAATACGAGGAAACACAACATCAGGGATGCATGGAATCTGTAGCATCTCAGCTATCAAATTAGTTGTGACGGTAAAAGATATGCCACGTACAAAAGTATGAAGCCCCTCAGAAGTGTGAAAAGAACAGAAAAAAACTCTCGGACGAGATCTGGATAGAGCACACCACGGGGTGAAAACATAGGATCCCTACCCCAACCTATCATCGAACGGGGTATGTCAAACTAGGTGAAGTTGGAGATTAAAAAAATCCTCTCCCAAACAATCAATCGGATGTGAAGTCCAAGCATACAATAATGCTCATACTCAATACGGGTCCCCCATCTCACAGCAGAGTAGGGAGGGCGATGAATTCGAGCACGATGTGTGCGAGAAGAGGGAGGCAAGTCATCAAGACGACCCAAAGGATCACCTCGACGTCTGGGAGGCATATCAAAAAGGATAATGTGTAGTGTGTGAGAAAAACTGGTGCAACAAAACCCAATACACATACACCTTTGAACCTATCTCCGTACATAAAATCCAATCGAACCCCCACGAACACTAGCCACAAACAAAGGTGGCAACAATCAGATACAGTATAATAAAACCAATATGCCCCCCCCCCCCCCACCCACAAAAAAAAATGACAAGTGGGTATTCCAAAAAAAAATCCAAAGAAACATATATACCAACAAGAATTTTAAAACAGATTTCTTGGATAAAGTTTGGAATACATACAGGAGCACAATAAATCTCTAGAGTTAAAACAACATAACTCACCTACACACTAATTTAAAAAAAAACACTTTAGGTTAGATATCCTTTTTAATTCAAAAAATATAAAACAAACCCATTCAACTACTATTTTTTTATCCCAAGAAGATATAGCAAGAAATGATACACATTAAGAGGTAAAAGTCGTTTGAACACGGTGTATATTTCTTCTAAAAGAAATGGAATCAAATACCAACAAAACCCAACAGACAGAAAACAACACCAACAGAAAAATTAACAAAAATGCCTCTAATCAGTGAGCATCGATCTCTGTGAAGATGTGGTACGAAAATAGTGACAATACCAAGCTCCAAATCATAGGTATAAACCGTGAATGTAGTGACAACAAGAAGCTCGTCAAGCTCCAAACCAGACCAGAAATGGTGAAATACGGTGAAAACTCAAAACACTAGTATACCTTGAGTGAAGGCAGTGGTTGCAAAAAAAATCAAACTGAAGCTTTGAATCAGAAACAATGGAGGTTTAGCGAAATCGCTCGAAGGATTTTTCATACTGTGAGAGAAAACATGAATAAATGTCGAGTGAATTTGGCTGAGCGGTTGATATAGTGCAAACCCTATTCTTGCTTGAGGTCGCTCGAACAATAGAAATATTCGCTTGAATGAGATCTTCTCACGACATCATTAAGTCGCTCGAACGAGATACTAGGGTCGCTTAAACTACATAAATAATTTCTCAGAAAAAACTCCAAAAATGATAAGGATTTGTCCAGTGAAAAAATTATAGGAAAACAGTACCTGGAAAGGCTGAACAGATCCAAAACAGACTCAAAACATAAAAGACACATAAAACAAACAAAACTAACAATGCGAGTAACATGTTAACATAGTATTGATGTGCTCAAACGTAAATGTGAAATGTATGGGCGTGAACTACAACAAATGAGTCACAATTTTCACACATCGAAACAATCAAGAAGCTCTAATTGATAGAGATCAATAATCAAACTTCATTTTAGCCATATGTGATAAATACAATGTGAGTTTACTGAACTAAACCAACAATAAGCACACAAATTCGGAGTTTCGACGATTCTACAAATAATAGGGTCATGACACGATGTTTCAATGTAGGATTCATGGTGCAAACCCCTTAAAAATTATCTCCAACCAAACTCCCTCAAATATATATATACTTTTTCAAGATCTTATGATGTTTCTAGCAATCTCAACTTAGAAATAATCCTATTGGCCCCATTTTTGGCATATGAATTTTAATTTCCTTGATTTTCTTTTGGGCTCTTTTAAATGGTGGCTTTCATGATGAGTCAAACTTTACACTCTTGCAGCTCTTTCCCGTGAACACTCATCATTTTTAATATCAATTCTCACAAAAAATGATTCTTACATACACACTTCCTCCTTAAGTCTACTTATGCATAGATGACAAAATTGAGATAAAAACATCTCACCAAACTCAATTATGCAAGAGAAGTCAAACATTCATGTAAACTCGTGCATGTGTGCAAGGATGGAATATATACAAGGTCAAATCAAAATGCATATCAACTTCGAAACAACCCCATAGTACAATGGTTAAGATCATTCTAAGCATCAATAATAATGACCAAATGCCTTAGCCATGTGGATAATGAAAGGAAGGGGGATTGAAGCACACCAATATGCCACATCAAACATGTAAACTCACGACACAAAAATCAAAAATCTTTTTGAGTTTTTCCAAAAGTATTTTTGACCCCAAAATAAAATATTTTTGTATTTTTCATAATAAGACTCAAAAAAAAAAACTAGACACACTTCATAACATTAGCAAAAGACAAATCATGATGCATAGATTAGCAAATGACAAACCGACGGACATGCTCAACTGAAGGATGAAACTTGGGGAGAACCATAGGCAATGACACACATATCACCAAGTCTAATACCTAATGCCTCTAAATCCGACTTCCTAACCCAAGTAGGTGTGAAATAATGAGTGGGGGATTGGGAAATCAGAACGGTCGTATTATTAGACTCTCTAGAAGCGTTCTTAAGATCGTAGAAAAATCGTCTAAAATGACCTCTCCTACCGCAATTAGTGCAAGTGTAGATACGGCGGGGAGAGTTTGCTATGGGACAATTATTCCTAATGTTCCTAGGTGACTCTCTCCTAAAGTTCCTAGGTAGCTCTCTTACTTGCACGGTTTTGGCTTTGGGAGTAGGTGCGACATGATTATCGAAGCCAATACCATGTTGATTATCTTTGATTTTGACGGTGCCTAAGATCTTATCTAACTTTTCGGACCTAGCTTCCAAATAAACTTAACTTTACTCGAATCTTTCAATTTATCTTCAAGCTCACCTATCCTTGACTCAAGTAAATTCCTAGAAGCCTCAAACTCAAGAAGTTACTTTTTCATAGCCTCCATCGACCCTTGAAGGCTATCTCTCTCATCCTCGACATATTCTAGCTTCTCTCAAATTTTATTCTCATGTGCCCTAAGATCCTCGATTAAAGCATTGAAGTTATTATTTTCTATGATACGTTCTTTCAACTTAGCTTCTAATTTTAGATTTTCCTTCTTTACTTCCAAAGTTTCTTCATATAATTCATTAAAGACAGTTTGTAAATCTCTCTTGTCCTCGCTCTCATCCTCACTCACCTCACCCTCACTCTCTGTGGTTGCGGAAGAATCATGCCAAGGTGTGTCTTCATCACTCACATGATTAGACACAAGGGTGGTAAGGTCTCTCTTACTAGCATAAAAATTTTCTTCTTCCGAGTCACCCTCACTAAGGGTAGAAACACGACTTATCGCTTTAAATGGAAAATTCTTCAATCTTTACCTTTCGTAGGCTTCAATTAATCTCAAACTAAAACTAGCCTAGACTCAATTTATTTTGTTTGAAATTAAGCCAATTATAACAAATAGACATGATAAGAAATTTGTTCTTACAATACTACCAGGCAGTATGCCCAGAAATGGATCGGCACAGGGTGTCGCCCAATATAATTGTAATTCAGGACGAGACCCTTGAGAACTACTTTGGATAGGGAGCATCATGAGACGATGGGGATGGAGTTGCGTCTTGATGTAGGTGTGTAAAGTGTAGGTTGGTGGATAGTCTGGAGGGGTGACATAGAATGTGGCAGAATGCGAGAATGCATGTTTAGGATTTTTGGAGTAATTGCAAATATTAACTACAACTCGTAGAGATGCATGTAATGACTCGTAGTAGGATATTAATTGCGAAGTGATTTCTTAGGCTTAATAGGAAGAAAAAATTTGGCCGACCCTTAGGATAGTTGAGAATAGGGAATAATAATTTTCTCGGACTCGAAGTGATTCACGATCCATCGATAAGGATTGAGTTAATATACATCATTTTTGTATAGTTCAGGAATGTAGTGAAAGTATGTTGACGTGAACCAAAGTTTTGAGGCCTAACAAGAGTGGTCATTGGTTTCTGAGGGTGTCTCCCATGAAGAGAGATGACATGGTATGACAATAAGAGAAATTGGCATTTATAGAAGTGGGGCCTTTTCTAACATAGAGATTATAGAGCCAGTGGAGTATAGGCTCGTCTTTTGATACATTATCAAATTCACAATAGTTTTGCATGTAATTATATAATTGAGACCTTAAGCATAAGGGAATATATCGGTATGTAAGGGCTTGAATGGACTTGTCGCTAATCGTGGGTTGTAGTGAGTGGACCTTCGGTCAAAACGGTACCATTGGTGTATGAATAGTGGAAATACCAAAAGATTATTGCGAGAAAATTTTGGATACGTTTGGATGCAGTTGTGTGCAAGAATTCGAGGTGGTAATATCGGACATATCCGAATTTTGAGGATGAAATTATGCTATAAGGGGGGAAGTATGTAACACCCCGTATTTTTTAGTATTTATTGTTGCCCAGATTATACTCAAGAGGGGGGGTGAATTGAGTTTTCACAAACTTTAAGTCAAATTAAGATTTAAGAAAAATATTAAATTTAAATCACTTAGACAAATTTCAAATTAATAAAACTATAGAGAATAAATTTAACAATATCAAATAAATACAATCAACTAATTATAAACAGCTAGAAATGCAGATTTTAACACACTAGGAATATTAATTTAATTTTCGTATTTAATATTAAGTAATATTCTAAAATTAATTATTTAGTTCAAAAAATAATTATTTTAATCTTAAAATTAATTAAGTCAAATTTCGGAATTAATTTATTTGCAAGATAGTGTGCTGAAAATATTAACTCAAGCAAGCATATGCAAATAAATAAATATAAGTGCGGAAAATAAATGACACCGAAATTTAATGTGGTTCGGCCAAATCCCGGACTACGTCCACGCGCCTAGAGCCCCTGTCTCCTTTGCGCTTCACTAAACCTGATCCACTTGCGGGTAGGATCAAACCACCGCGTACAACTGTTTGCAAGCTAACTCCGAGCTTCAAACCCCGTGGCCCACTTGCGGGTAGGAACCAATCACCGGTACAATTGTTTGCAAGCTAACTCCGAGCTTCAAACCCCGTGGCCCACTTGCGAGTAGGAACCAATCACCGGTACAAACCGAAGCTTCAACAAAGATTCACAACAAATCTGAATTTTTGTAGTACAAGGTAAAATACTGAAACTCCTTAAAATACAATTTGTAATCTGAGTTTCTGAGACTTCAATAAATGATGTTGAAGTAGGCACAAGTCTTCTTCTTCAATGATTGAGCAGATGATAAAATTAATTGCTCTCTTGAATGTCTAGCTGAGTAGTAAATTAAATGCTCTCAATAATATTTCAAGTCTTGTTCATATTCTCATTCTTGTTAGTTGATCTTCAATGCAGCACTTGAAAGCTTCAAATGTGTCTTCCAAAAACTAGCTGTTAGACACAAGCATTTTCAGCATTAAATGCTCCTGATTTTGCTGAGATGAGATAGCTGAGAATCAATTGCAAATCTGATATCGAATCTTTATCTTTTATCTTCTCCATAAAAATATAGCTGTTGTAGCATGAAAATGGTAATCTGAAAATATATATGATTGAAGGTAGCTTTGAGGTGACTCATATATTTTCTGTCAAGAAAAAGTTAGTCCAAGAGATAATAGCAAGTTGATATAAATAATCCAAGAGATAATATCCGAAGTATGTAAGTGTAGGACTGAACATGGGTTCTTTTGATATCTTAAAAATATTCCTGCAAAATATGTTAGACCAAAAGAGGTAAATACATTTTGAAATGAATGCTTGAAATTGAATCTAATAAAAAATAATATTCTGATACATTTACGCTGAATTGTCAACCTCATTTGATAAGAGTACAAAGTCTGTGTAAAGTTTGACAGCAAGTGTATATGGGCGGCTCCAAAAAAATAATTCTATGGTAAATAAATCGTTAAAGCATATTTATATTAAAAATTAACAGTTGGTGCCCAAAGATTGCACATAACATCGCACAGTACAAGGTCTATTCAGAAGGACAGTATTCAATAAATGAGTATGGCTGAAAGTGATAGCTGGCTATAAGTCTGGATAAGTCTAGATGTCTTAGATGTCATAAAGATTTTCATTGGTCAAGTACACCTAAAACTAAAGCTGAGGGATACTAGCTGATCTTAAGCGTAGAACAGAGGTATGCCAATAGTTTTTGGCACATAGATCCAAGCGGATAAACCGCTGCCCCCATCAATATAGAGGACAACAAAAAATCGTAAGTAAGAAAGATCTTGGAACCAGCTGTGGCTCCGTCGCAGGCTCCGACACTGGTACGATCAACCATGTGCCACCCAACCCGGGACCTGGTTCAGGTAAAGTACGGGTTTCTCGGGTCTGACCACAAAGTACCTTTTGCAAAACTCGTACAGTAAACTAGATCAGAGAAAGCAACATATCAATATTATCTTATATGCCAAACTCGTACAGTAAACTAGGTGGCGAAGCAAGCAGGTAATGCTTCTGAATTGGAGAAGACATAACTGAATAGTCGTACCGTCAATCAATCCAACGGACACAGCAAGTAAGACGATCATTGAAAGTTTCAAGGATTGAAACTTCCTACTGCCGAAAGCAGTTAGAAGTAATGGTTGAATTGACAAATCAAGTTGGTAGGGTAGCAGGTCTACACGGGTATCACCTACACAATTATCTTATCTACTATAGACTTGGTATCCAAAGGGTATAAACATGATCCCAAGTAGAATATGGTTAAATCAACACAGGTAGCAGGTATGGTCGAAAGACTTAAGTGTACAAAAAGGTAGCAAGGTTTATAACACAAAACCTTTATCTCCTATTTGGTCAAATCATGAATAGTGATCAGGTATGGTCAAATCCATGTACTTTCAAAGTGGACAAAATAATAGGCTTGACATCTATGGGCTGTGGCCGAAAATTGCTATAGCAGGTATAAATCTCATAAGGTCTAAAAACACTAGCATGGGTACATGTCACACAAAGTGACGAAACTAACTGTGAACATACAAAACAACTTCGAATGTTAAAAAGAAGGAAGCCATGATTCATTTTAATTTGAAAAATAATTCCAAAAATTATTTTAAAATAAGAAATTTATTTTAAACAGTGTTGCACCAATTTTACAAAAAAAATTATTTTCAAAAAAAATGTAATTTCATTTTTAGAAAATTATTTATGCTCACAATTAATAAGACACACAATTAAAATCATAGATCAAGAAATATGCATGTGTGTCTAATGTGTCAAGTGCAAATGTGCAACATACGTGAATACCTTTACTCGAATTCGTCGTTGAGTAGAGTCGAGGCGTACTGAGTCATGAAAATAAAGCTTGACATAAACAGGTATAACTCAGTCAGAATAGATATGTAATCAGGACAATATCACATTAAATGCAAACATTATATAGTATAATAAATATATGTATATAATGGTATATTAACAAGATTATTTATAAATATTATATAATAATAAATATCTATAGAATAACCTAATAAAAATATGTTTGGAATCATCAAAATCAATATATTAAGTTAAACTAAAATGTTCATCAATTTAACTAATTTAATTAATTAGGGATAAATAACATTTTCGTTAACATTTATAATTTAATTAATTGGGGTATTATAAATTAAACATGTGCCGTAATTTAATTGAATTAATTATTATGCGTGAAAAAATTATTATGTGGTTATTTAAAATATTAATCGGAAGAGATAATGATGAATATTTATGTAATATAATTATTAAGTGAATAGTGATTTATTATTTTACGTCATAGCGAGTAATAGTGACGTGACAGTATTATATCTCACATGGGAGTCGAGTGTAGACTATATGAGGTCGAGATAGAAAATTATTATAGCATGACTCGGATGGCAATTTCGAGGTCACAGTTGGTTCCGCAAGGGTCGAGTTAGTCAAAATAGTGTACCCAGGGTAAGTAATTGAGTCCCGAGGCCTTTTTAGTCATAATCGAACCCACACAAGGGTGTTCGGGTCATTTGGTCTTGGTCCATTACCTAATTTTGAGATTTTAGTTATTTAATCTAAGTTAGAGAGTTTGGGGCGGTCATTGTGATTAATCAAAACCCTATAAGTGGAGAGAAGGAAGAAAAGAAGGGAGTTTTAAGAGTCAAATTCGGGGAGGATTTAGGTGTGTGGTCATTGGTTCATCGTCTACAACATGTAATCAGACTCTACGAACATTGAAACGCAAGTAATTAACTTTCATCTGAATTTTATTTGCAAAAACTCATATTCATATCATGGTAGGTGTAGACACACTCGTTTTGGGGAGGGTTGTCACATGTCAAAATGGGTTTTGGGGGATTTAGGCATTTGATGTGAAATTAATGCTAAATTAATGATGGGATGATATCATATTTTATTAAAATATGAATTTGAGTCGAAATCCATTAGCTAATCTTATTTAATTTGAAGTATAGAATCGGATTGAATGGGGAATTTGAATAAAAGTGAGAAAACCCAATCGTTGATTAATTGATTTAAGTTTGAATCGTTAATGTTTAATGATGTATTTGATGATTACAAACTGTTGGAAACATGTATTAATCATTGGGTATGTTTGGAGAAAAATCCACAGAGGTTTGGGTGAACAAAAATGGAAGAAAACGATTAGGGAAGAAGAAGTATGCCAGAATCAAAACTACTTTATTTTGATTGTCAGGCAAATCGGTTCACCCCCCAGATGAACCGGTCGGTGTGCCTACTTGTTCAAAACATGTAATTGTAGGTCTTTTCGTTATGATCGTGTGGGTGCCTACCTCGTATTTTTTAGATTTTCTTAATTGGTTATGAATTTATTACGAAAGGGTGTCTGAGACCGAAATCTTTGGTGGGAAATCAAATATGGATTATTTAGGGATGTCTGTAGATGAGTGTAGGACTCTGAAAAATATTAAGGAACATTATTTTTACCATGAAATTAGATGGTAATGAATTATGGGTATGGATTTCGTAGTGTTTAGCTCGGATGAACAACACTCGAAAATATATGAATGGATTCGAATGGGAATTTCGGATGAAATTAGGATACAGACTGGATTGAGATGTGCTTAGTATCTTGAAAAAAGAAAAAAATAAATAAATATGTTGTGATATATAAAAATTATAAGTTAATATTTATAGAATAAAGAGTTGGGAAATAGACTCGAGTATTATGGGCTAGTGCTACGGGAGTTCATCACGGGTTAGCCAGATTTAATTTAATTATATATATACGGGATTGTGATAGTACATATGTATACTTTTGCATTTTATAAATATCGGTGTGAAAGATATTTATGTGAAAGCATACCCCTCTAGTGCTATCATCGGAGGTTGTGAGATGTGGGTGAATCCACTGGCTAGTGAATGCAGGGAGAGTATAGTCCCCATGTCATATCGTCCAGTACTTTATTGTGTGATTTATTTTTGAGGTGGGACATTTTGGGTATGATTCGATATCACTCTCGGGGAAATATGATCGCCTCCACTACGTTTGCTATATTTTTACCAAACTTCAGTGTGATCTAGTCCGACTTATGGTAACAGGGTTAGAGTGAGCACAACTGGCATATGATAGCATTGTAGAGACAAGCATCCGATGAGTTATTACTCGGGAGGATGGTTACTATACACGACATGTGTATGAATGTTGTAGTATACAAGTACGTATATAATACAGGTAAATAATTATATACGGGATAAATACATAAAGTGTGAATGTATTTCAGATATAACTCGTGTGAACGTTATATGACTTATTAGTATTTCAAATATAACTAGTGTGAACGTTAAATGATTAAGTGGTATTCCAAATATAACCAGTGCAAACGTTACATGAGTAATTAAAGTTGAAATGATTAAATAAGTAAACGAGTAGAACAACATATAAATAAAAGTAAAGAATACTCGGGTTAGAGTAGCATGATATAATGAAGTGTAACAAGGCTAGTTAGGTGGGATAGCGTAAATAGTTGGGTTAGAAGGTCAGTGTTAGGCGTGCACAATAGTTTACGAGTGAGTAATATCTCAAGAGAGTGTGACACCCGCATAAATATGAAAAGTGTTAATGCATATTTAATTATAGCATTTTAATTACTTGCTAAATATTTTTCAAATGGTTTTGGGCTATGACCCGTGTCAACATATCTTTTTTCCAAAAGCACTTTAGGTGTACAACCACAGGGATGCCAAGATTGATGACTCGTTCTAGGGATGCATAGCTGTAGCTTTGTGAAGGCTTGCAGGATTTCCTTTAAACGCTTTAGTTTATTCATTCCTAGTTAGAAGTATCATTTCAGTATTTTATTCGGGCGTTTTGTCCCTTCAGGCTCTTCAGTACTTTAGTTTAATTATCAAACTTTGTTGAGATTCCATTTTATTCAATTCAGATTGTAGTTGGATGGATTATTTTGGAAACCGATGGCTTCTTCAGTCTTATTTACTTATATAGTTGTCTTGGATTGTTCAGACTATTATTGTGTGTGAATGACTTGGTTAATTTATTTATCTTATTTTCCGCATGTTGTTAAGTAAATAACAAGATAAAATTTGACATCGACTTAATTTAACATAGGTGATTAGTAATGTAAATATTTTTTGACAGTGATGCTAAGAATCAACCATATGCGATTCCTGTTTATTTCGATAAAGGACTGATCACCCGTGATTAAAGTAGGCGGGGTGCCACAGTGAGCTTGCATTCTTCCTTGGTCTCCAGGTTCGTCATCTAGAGGATGGGTAGTTCATTTCCCAATCCAAGTATGCTAGAGACCTAGTGAAGAAATTTATTTTAGACTCTACTAAGCACGCACGTACCCCGATGAGTACCTCAACTAAGCTTAGCAATGACACTTCAGGAAAGGACGTAGAGAAAACCTTATATGAGAGTATGATAAGTAGTCTTCTCTACTTAACTACCAGTCATCCCGATATCACCTTTAGTGTTGGAGTCTCTGCGCATTATTAGGCATCCCCAAAAGAGTCACACCTACTCTCTCTTAAACGTGTTATCAAATACATGAGTGGGACTCTCTCATACAACATTTGGTATTCCTTTTTATATCGATGATCGATTATTCACCTATTTGGATGTCGATTGGGTCCGGGAAGCAGATTGATGTAGGAGAACCTCTGGTGGGTGTTTCTATTTTGGTTCTGCTCTTGTCTCTTGGTTGATCAAGAAGCAAAACTCCATCTCTTTGTCCACTACGGAGGTTGGGTATATAGCCATTGGGAGTTGCATGCCACTCTTATGAATGAAGAAGATGTTGGAGGATTATGGGATATCATAGGACAACATGACTATTTCCTATGATAACACGAGCGCGATACACATATCCCTCAATCCAGTCCAGCATTTGCATAAAACACATTAGGATACGTAAGCACTTTATTCGAGAGTTAGTAGAAGAGAAAGTAGCGTCCTTGAGTTTTGTGTCCACTGACCTCCAGTTAATAGATATCTTCACGAAGCCTTTAGATGCCCTTAGATTTGAGAATCTTAGGAAGTTTTTAGGAATTCACACAGTTGACTGAGGTATTGTTACCATGTCTAGTATAGGATACATTTTTCACGTTCATATAATTTGGTTCCTATTACTAGATTGTATCGTTTGTACTATTTTTTTTGTATTATTTTTTCTTTCATATATTTTTGAAAAACCAAAAAGATTTTTTGTTTGTGAAAAAAATTGGAAAAATTCAAAAATATTTTCTTCTTTTTAGAAAAATTTGAAAAGACAAAAAGACTTTATTTTGATAATTTTTTGGAAAAACTCAAAAAGATTTTTAAATTTCTTTTTCACCTTATATGGATAGACATTGAGGATGGCCAAAGTCACAACATCATTTTCATATTTCAAGTGACTTTTATATAGTGATTTGTGATGCTACATCATTTCATCCTGGTGCTTTATAGTGTATTGGAGTCATTGAGATGCGATTAGTGATATCTTTATACATGTTTGGCTCCTTATCTCCTTTATTGAACACATGCATGGATTTTTTTTATTATTTTACTTGTCTATCACATGCTGGTCGAAGTGTTTTCATCTTAATTCTATCTTTAAAACGAACCAAATGCGATTAAACTTGACAATGAAAGTAGTGCATGTAAGAACCGTTGATCGTGAGGAACTTATTTCATGTGATATCTGATTAGTATTCACGAAAATGGGCTGCAAAAGGAACTCATACCCTTTGAGATAAAGCCACCTTTGAAAATGGGTTAAAAAAGTGTGGCATTGTAAAACGTAACCAAGACACAAAAGCATTTAAAAAAGCCAAAAAATTGTGGCATCATAAAAAGTAGACAAGGTCAAACTAGTTTAGTTTGATATGATCATTCAAAAGAAAAGAATTAAATAGCAATATGATCATTATTATATTTGAGGGAGTTTGGTTGGCAATAAATCTACGGGTTTGCACGTTCTGACAACGTCATGAAAAAAGCATTATATAGTTTTAGACGTTATTGGTGTGAAAATTATCTAGACTTTGATTTGTTGTTCAGTATGAGTCAAATATCATATAAATTCACATTTTTTACACGTAAGGATGAGATTGAGTACATTCGTTAGGAATATCAGAAATCCATCATGAACATATGTTATGTATGTATGTATTGATCTTCCTATTGACATTGTTCACACCCCTACACCTTCATTTTCATTGACTTTGTTATCTTAGTGTTCTTTCCATGGTGTGATTCTTTGTTGTATTTATTTCAGAAAAAAATTGAAAAAATGAAAAGGAGAAGTTTATTTCCTTATGACACTGTTCGTATGCATTGATATGTTTATTCTTATTTGTCTATTTGGAATATCATAAAAGGGGGGTGAACGAATTATGGGCGAGTAGCATGCTTATTTTTCTTAATGATTTGCTTCTTCTTAAGTAATATTATCTTATCATTTATTTCAAACTGTTACACGTCACGGGTACTTGTTTCTTGTCTCGTGTGTGTAGGTACAAAATTGAGGATCATGATTTTAGCAGACCCTGATGATGACAAAGAAACGTTGGAGAATTGAAGCTTTGAAGATGTTGAAGATTTTGAAGACAGTCTTTGATATTTCCATTTATGGGTTTTGGGGGATATTAAATTGTATGTCATTAGATTCCACTTTGGGTAGGATAATTCGAATATTTTTTTTGTATGTACCGGCATAGACATAAGGGGATATTGGCAAGGAAAAAATATTATAAATGTCCGTATTACAATCTAGGTACTTCATCTTCGTCGTAGATCACAACAAGTATGTTGTATACCGGTACATTCAGCACGTCCCAACACGATCTTCCATGATAGCCTTTATCTGAATCTAAAGCTTCACGCACCCATCATCTTCAAACGTGTGTCGTGCATCAACATCGTGCTACATGCAACGTGCGCCTTCATCCATTCCCATTAACTCCACTCACTAAAAGGTATAATGTTTAATTTAGAGTTTCGAATGTTTACATATTTATTTGGGAATTTTTTATAAAATGTTTTTATTAAAATAAGTCGGATTTTCTAGGTCAAAATTAATTTTTGAAGACCTATAGGAGAACTTAGAAAAATAATTTTTTAGATGCTTCAGTCATTCAAACAGCAAAACCATGTCGTTCAAACGAAAGGCTCATGTCATTCAAACGACTTCTTCAAGCGACATCATATGTCTCGCGATAGGTCGTGAGAACCTCGCTCGAAGCATTTCATCGAACGAACCCATACTTCTTTTTATATTCAATTGGTCATTTGTTGTGTCGCGTGAAGTAGGATCTAACGACATATTTTTCGTTCGAGCGACACCCATTTGTCTTTTGAACGACCCTGCCGACTTAATTTTTGTATAAATTCCTGTTTCATTATCAGGTTTTCCCAACTCTTTTCCAACTCTGTTTTCTACATAACTACTGCGATTTTAAGACTTCGTCTTTAAGTTTTTAAACCTCTTTTGATTCACCAAACATCCCAAATATATATGTGAACATTATAAACCCTTATTACTTGTTCTACCCATTCTTGGAGTACATTTTGTGAAGAAGAAAGGTTGTCTTCACTGCTGACTGTCGGAGCTCTTGAGGGATCTTTTGTCGACAACAACAAACCGAGGCTTGCTGTCATAACAAGCTTTATCTGTATTTGTAAGTCGTGGTTTACACAATATAGTGAAATAAAAAGGTTTTCCCCTTTGGGGGATTTTTCCTCAATACTGTGTTTGTGATTGTTTTTTTTGCATGCTAGATATATTTATTTCTTTCAATCACAATTAGATGCATGTTTGGGGTTTAATTAAAACTGGTGATAAAATTGGAATTTAATTAAATAAGTTTTACATTGGACGAAAGTGCACTTTCAAATTGGTATCAGAGCCAATTACACAATCATACCATGTAATTTTTTGCAAAATTTTTCTAGATATCAATTTTTGTGAAAAAATTGATTTTTGAAAAAGCATTAGTTCAATGGAAAACTTATATAATCGGATACTAATTTTTTTCGGGAAAAACTATGCATTTGGAAGGCTCGCATGAAATCTTCATTAAAAGGTATTGATGAACGTGTTTGGTTAATGTATGAAAGAGGGTGGACTCCTCCCACTATCATCGTAGATAATGTGACCAATCTTAAACCTGTGACTAACTAGATTGAGGATGATTTTAAATGGAGCACATGTAGTTCACATGGCTTAAGTGAAATTTCTGGAGCCATCACACCTGACGAGTTCCGATGCATTATGACGTGTACCACGTCAAAAGAAGTACGGGATGTTCTTCAACTTATGTACGAAGGCACAAATACCATTAAGGAATCTAAACTGCAAAATTTAACTACTCAATTTGAAACAGTAATCATGCTTGAATCTAAATGTTTTGATGAGACTTATGCACGTTTGTCTGACATTATCAATACTAGTTTCAATCTTAGTGAACAAATCCCTAATGCACGAGTAGTTAAAACGATTTTAAGGCCATTGCCTAAACGTTTTATCCCTAAAGTCACTGTGTTGAATTCATTAGGAAATTTAAGCTCTCTTAAGTTAGAAGAACTTGTAGGAGACCTCCAGACCTATGAAATTGATATGTTTCCTAATGCAATTAAACCTAAAGAAAAAGGGATAACACTTAAAGCCTAGTCTAGAAAGGGTTAGGAGTCATCTAGAAAGAGGGTAAAGTCGTCTAAACGGAGATTGGAGGAAATGTTGAATTATGAGTTTGATTTTGATTTAGATGATTTGGAATTGTTTGCAAAAAATTTCAAACAATTTCTCAAATTAAAAAATAATGGCAATTTTAAAGATAAAAAGAATTTTGAGAAATTTTTTTTGGAAAGAATTTGATAAAGATAAAAAGGAAACACCTAAAATAGGTGAAGATAGATGTTATGAGTGCAACGGTAGTGGTCATAAGGCTTTTGAGTGTACGAATAGCGTTGACACAAAAATTAGTCAGCTGACGTGGACCAATCACATGAAGACACGTGTCACTCTACATGGCAAGATAATACTTTCACCCCGAGCAATATAGCAATCTGAGAAACTCAAACACCTCGAGCAACATAGCATTCCGAGCAACTCAAAGGTTCCGAGCTACTTAGCATGCAAAGCAACCAACCAGGAAGATCAAAAGGATAATTATGAATTCAATGGGCATCACATTTAATACGCATTCTTATTGTACATATGTATATGTCTACTAGATGAAAACACATCGCCTTTTCATATGTATAACCTCAAGGCTATAAATACATTGTAACCCTATCATATCTGGAGGATCTGAAAAAACTAAGAGACATGACATACAACATACATACATTTTTCTCTCTCTACACCATATTGTGCAATTTTAAACCCCTGGGAATAAAATAACAGTGGACGTAGGCTTTTTTTATTGCCGAACCACTTTAAAAATCATTGTCTCTCATGTGCATGATTGGATTGCTTTTATCTATTTATCTGTGATCATAAAAGTGGGTTTCCGTCCAGTTTTTTGCATCAACAGATTGGCGCCCTCTGTGGAAACGTGTTACAAGCATTGTTCTCCATCAAAAGCTAAGTTTTTATTTTCTTTATGTATAATCAATTATACATACATCTTACATCTTTTGATTCAATCATTATTTTTATGTTTATATACATAAATTAGTTGTCCAATTTTTATCTGCAAAATATTGCATACCATAATTTTAAAATCATAACTGTTAGATTAATTCTTATTGAGGAATATGTAAAATAGTGGATTTCATAAATCCTAACTTTTTAATTAATTCTCAAGTTTAAATTTTATATCATGGATTAAACATTTAGAATGATTACATCTACGAGTATATACGACGATGATAATATTTGATAATTTTCATTATAAATTTTGTAAGATCTTTGATGACTATTCAAATTCCCATCACATTTTTAATCAAAATGGGAAAGGTTAAAGACAAGAAAAAGTTTTCTGATGAAAATCATGACCCAAATCTACTTTCTCTCTCTTCAAATTCGAGTCTCTTTTCATTCATTTTAATGAGCTATATACTTAATTTGGTCCACATGCCATCTACGTCAATAAAGTCTCATTGATTGATTTTTTTATATAAATTTGGTAATAATTTCGATCATTCAACATATTTTTATCTCTGCAAAAGGGGAATAGGAAGGGATCAATATCAAAAATAATTTTCTCTCACCTGAAAAACCATTATCCACCTCTTGTAAAAGAGGATCAATTAAACAATCATGATCGCATTAAGACTCTGGGCACAAATTTGAGATGTTGGCCCCTCGTTCATCACATCACAAGGTTTCTTTGTCGGAATCACACGATCTAGTGGATTAGAGAGTAGATCATTTAATCAACAATCTTAATGCTTAGATTTTACATCGAATGTGATTTTTCTGATATAAGGGTTCGAGGTATTCTGGTCAGCCATCCATTTTGTTGGTCGACATCATCTTGGGCCATCTTTTATTAAAGGGAAGCTTCACCCGACCATTTTTGTTAGTCGAAGATAAGATTAGAAGATCCATCAGCAAAGTTAAAACGATTTTATCCAACTACGAGGCTCTCATAGTTGGTCGGCAGTACCCGTTCGTTGATCGACAGTAATATTATTCACATCTTTCACAGATTTACATAGATTAGGATTAGGCCCAAACATCAAATAACCGGTCAGCAGTGACAAACGAAGTTTCACAAGTATCTTATTGTTGTTCAGAGATTCATATTGTAGCTCGGTGGAACCAATTGTAGGTCAACGATTATATACTTCTTGATCGGCGACATCTCAGTCTTGTTCGCAGCGTTCAATTTACTGTTCAGCAACTATCCAACCATCCACTTCTTGGTCGGCGACATCTAATGTTGGTCGGTGACCATCCAACAGCTGGTCGGCAATATTAATGCACCTTTTTTTGTTGATCGGTGAAATCGCTCTGCTAGTCAGGGACCATTTGCTTCTTGGTCGGCACCATATATTCTACAACCTGAGATATCCTCAAATATTGGTTGGCAACATCCATGTCGTTGGTCTACAGCAATAGAATCTTGGGGTGTTAAAAAACGCGAAGCACCCCAGATATTTCTTTAAACACGAGTTTAGCTTGGGGACAAACAGGGGGCTTAAGTCTTTTTTAAACTTGTGATCACCCCAAAAATATTTTAAAATAATTTTCAAACATCAATTTATACCTGATTAGTTGTTGGAGATTAAATAACTTTACAAAAAACTCTGTCTTATTTATGGCACATATCTGATAAAAATCTGTCCATCTAACACACATTTGGCACAAAACTTATTATTTCATATTTTGAAAATTTTATTGCCTTATGCTGATACACATCATATATTGTTTGGCTGAATAATTATTCTCATGACAATAACTATTTGATCTAGTCTCCACAGGTGCTCGGGCAGCTTATTAAAATTCCATAGGGACGAGATTCAATCCGGACGAAAGCTCGTCCATAATCTTAAACTTCTGGAAAATATTATTGCTCGACATCACGCAATTTTGCCTCAACATATTAGCCAACATATATTATTTCATTTTTTGAAATTAATATTTTTATTTCTCAAGCATATACATATCATATATTGATTGGATGAGTAAATTATTCTCATGACTAATCAATTCAGCCAACACATATGGTAGAGCAAGTTATTAATTTTTACAGGTACAGGATTCAACGCCGATGAATGCTCGGAAACAATCTTAAACTTCTGGAAACTATTATCATTGCTCAGCATTATGAAATTTCACCTCAGCAAGGCACTATATATTTTATTATTGCTCTGATCTATACTCAAGCACGAATTATTCTATATATTCGTTCGGATTCATATTCTATATTCATCTCATCATGGAGCTCGACGAAATACTTATTATCATATTCAGCTCCGAGGAGAACTACAACATTTATTACATTTCATCCCCAACGGATAGTTGGTCGGGGTAATTCTTATTTATATTCGGTCCCGGCAAAGTTCTCGACCATATTATTGTGATTCTGAAAAATATTATTCTTATTCGGTATTATGCAATTTTTCCTCGACATATCAGCAAGATAGTTTATTATTATTCTGAATCATTCTTTATATCTATTCAGATGTATATTTTATATTTATCTCAGCACAGAGCTCAAAAAATTTCTTCTTTCTCTATATATTCAACTCCAAAGAAGGTCTCCAGCATTTATTATATCTTATTCCCAACGATCTGTTGGTCAGCTCCGAGGAAGTCTCTAGCATTTATTATCAATTACCACCAACTCCGGTTGGTCGGTAAATCAATTACCACCAACTTCGATTGGACGGTCAATCAATTACTGCCAACTCTGGTTGGACGGTCAAACAATTACCACCAACTCCGCTTGGACAGTCAAATAATTACTGCCAACTCCGGTTGGACAGTCAAACAATTAGCGCCAACTCTGGTTGGACAGTCAAATAATTACCACTAACTCCGGTTGGCCGGTCAATTAATCAATCACCACCAACTCCGGTTGGTCGGTCAATCAGCAAACAACAACTCCGGTTGGTCGGACAACAAACAACAGGTGAAGCAAATGTTATTATCTATGTAAAACAGGAAAATTTGTCAAATAACATACTTTAAGGTCGAGAAAGAATTCAAATTTCATATTCCACACTTGGGGGGCTTCTATTACAAATTTAGTTGTTCATTCGGTGGCATATTCTCATAACATCATGCAGTCGGGCATCAAATTCAACTCCACAAACTTACATAGTCGGGGCTCCGACCAATCATCATTCAGGAGTTATTTTTCTTGCTCAGGAGTTTTAATATTGAAATTCAGGAGACATATATTGAAGTTCAGAAGGCGTATGTTGAAATTCAGGAGGCTATATTGAAGTTCAGGAGGCGTATCAGGGGGAGTCAGATTAAGCATTTACAACACTGATATCTTTACTACTTCTGTCCCAACTTACACTGAAGGAGAAGTTTATGACAAGCTGCATACCATGGCATGGCTGCATCCAAATTCCCAGGGTAATGCATAGCACACGGAGTTCCTCAAAACAAAGATTAGCAACCATCGATCATCCTGCATCATATGCCATCCAAGAGATAATGCACTTTATGTTGCATAAATCAAGAAGGAAGATAAGATTTTCGCAAGCACCGAGCAGCACTGCAGAATAAATGTTCCATCCCTTCAGTGAACCATCAAGCATGGAGCATTGGGGGATTCTGTTAACAAAAAAATTAGTCAACTGGTATGGACCAATCACATGAAGACACGTGTCACTCTACATGGCAAGATAATACTTTCACCCCAAGCAATATAGCAGTCTGAGCAACTCAAACACCCCGAGCAACTCAAAGGTTCCGAGCTACTTAGCGTGCAGAGCAACCAACCAGGAAGATCAAAAGGATAATTACGCATTCAATGGGCATCACATTTAATACACACTCTTATTGTACATATGTATATGTCTACTAGATGACAACACATCGCCTTTTTCATATGTACAACCTCAAGGCTATAAATACATTATAACCCTATCATATCTAGAGGATCTGAAAAAACTAAGAGACAGGACATACAACATACATACCTTTTTCTCTCTCTACACCACATTGTGCAATTGTAAACCCCTGCGAATAAAATAACAGTGGACGTAGGCTTTATTCATCGCCGAACCACTTTAAAAATTATTGTCTCTCATGTGCATGATTGGATTGATTTTATCTACTTTTCTGTGATCATAAAAATGGGTTTCCGTCCAATTTTTTGCATCAATAACTAGGTTGAAACGTCAAGGCAAAGTTTCTTTAAACGCCTCCCTTAGTGACGAATGTGAGGTCGAGTTGGTGTATTCTGAAGATGAATCACCGCATGAATGCAACTTCACCGCATTCATGGCTAGCCATGTGAGTACTTCTTGTGCACCTAATGACGATGAGAAATATAGATCACAAGGACTCGTGAGTGGCATCACGCGGAGAAAAATGTGCGGGTGTGAGTTTTGGAACACGTGTAAAAACTCATGGGGGAGCAGACCGGGGAACACGCATATGAGAGACTCTCCCTAGCTTAAAATAAAACTATCTAAGGATACCTCTTTGTTTGAAATGGGTACAAATATAAATGGGCTTGGGTCCACCTTGCTCAAAACATTTACAAAGAGCTCTCCTAGGTGGGTTAGGTCTCCTGGGTGGGTTATGATGAGGGCCATAAGGATCCATCACAAACTCGGGAACTGGCTCGGGTGCGACTTTGGAAGTGGATGCACCGTCATAACCTGTTCCTTTCCTCTCAACATTACCTAATACGGGACTGAGGAACATCTTTCCAACATTCTTATATGTGTCCTCTAAAGTGAGTTTGACCTCTCGGGCATGTTCAAGATCAATCTCGAGTTAGGATACACATGCTTCAAGTTTCTCATGAATTCCTAAATAAGATTGAGGATCTTTCGTAAGACTAGCCACGGTGTTGGTCAAATTGGTCTTCTCCCTACCTAAAATAATCAACTGCTCACACAAAGAAATTTTCACCTTCTCGAGTTGACACACCAATGCATCCCACTCTCTCAAAACTTTTACCTCCTTCTCCAAATCTAACACCTGAAGAGACAAATATTTATTTATCTTTTTCATTTTTACAGTTGATTTGGCATAAATATTTCACATCTATTCCCGTAATTTAGGTACTTTTATATTCCCGTACGATGTAAATAGATTGGATTTATATCTTACTCATGCTACTAACCCTTTTAAGTGAGTATTTCTTGTTTTGTGTATTTCTCATATGTTTTATAGGTATTTAGTGCAAAGGAATGGGGGAGAGAAATCGGAACAAGGAAAGAAAAGAAGGAAAGGAAGTTAAAGGTAAATAAAATAATTTTACAGCCATAGTATAGGGGCGGAGCCTCAAGTAAACTTGAAGAGATTAAATCCAAGAGAACACTGGAAGAAACGACGTCTAAATTCGAGCTACGATGAGGAAGTTATGGGTAGCCGAAGTCGAGAAGAGAATCTAGGGCCAAAAGTGTAAATTCAAAAAATTAAAGGGTCAAACGGATTCACCCCTGGCCGAACCGGTTCGTTTAGTCACTTTCGGGAATTTTATTTTTGTCCTAGTTTTTAGCTAATGAGTTTAGGACTCTTCCAAAACGAATCCAAGGAGTTGTAACTGTAGATTAGACATACATTACTTTAGTTTTAACCTAGTTTTGGAGAGAAAAGGGGGCAAGAAATATTGGAGAAAAGTTCTTCATCATAAATTCATGATCTTCATTGTTTGCACTTAAATTATTTAATAGAAGTATTCTTCTTTATTTGCTCTCAAGTTTAATTATTTTTCTAGGTTATAATTATTAATTACCTTGCTGTGGAGATTCCATATATGTTTGTTTGCATTCTTTCTATTAATATAAATCCATTCACCCATGCAACGTAAAATCCATGTTTAATCGTAGTTTCATAATGTCCGGCTAGATTTTTAGCGGATTGGGATATTTGAACCCAACTTAGGTGTTATGTAGGGATAAAGTTTTATACCTGACATAATTATTAAAGGATCAGGGGAGTGTATTCCAATCCCATTATCCCCATATAGTTTAAATCAAAAAGTTTTCGTCCTTCCATGCGTAGTTATTTCACATTTATTAATTAGGTTACTGTAATACCCCATATTTTTATGCTATATTAATTTGGGGATTTATATAATTTAATGTGAATTAATTATTTAATATAAATCCGGTAATTTATTATGTTATAATTATTAATGCGATGAGAATTAGTAATTATGGGAAATTTGTTGAATATTACTAATGAACAAAGTAACATATAATATTGATTATATTTAATGTCACGAGTGAATAAAATAACAATTTCAGAAATTTTAGTCGGGACGTGCTCGTGTCGCGTCGGGACTAAATATTGATAAATAAAAGTGAATATTTTATAAGTTGTTCGTATGGTCGTTTTGAGTGCGCCAACGCGTCCGAAAGGGTCGAGATAGTCAGAAAAGTGTACCCGGGGGTTTGATTTGGGTCTCAGGGCGTTTTTAGGCCTAATTAGTAACCCGGGAGGGCATTTTAGTCATTTTGCATTTTTGGGTAATTAAACCCACGAAAATTAATAACCTATATCAACCATTTAGGTTAGTCATTTAGGGTTAGAATACTCAAAACCCTAGAACGGCCATTGGAGAAGAGAGGAGAGAGCTCTCAAGGCATTCCAAGGCTCAAAACTCACCCGTTTGCACCGCCGCCACCACCAACGCATAAATCGCGAGGCGGGGAACGCAACCACACCGAATTTGACACCAAACCAGACTTTTGAAAATCTCAGGCAAGTGTTTATCTTGCTTATTTCATTGATGCATCTTTCATATTAGTTTAGGAATGACTAAGAATGAATTATAGGGAAGAAAAACCCAATTTGAGATAGGAAAATTCATGTAGTTATGGTTTAAATGATAATTCTGGAAACCCTTGCCATGTAGAGGATTTACCCACGAAATTATGATGTTTATAAGAAGAAATTTCTGGAAATACTTGTTAGAACCATGTTTAAGAGAATTCTAGGGTTCTTGATAATTATATAAATTTTTGGGCCGTTAATCCATGATTGGTGTTAGAAATCTACATGCTTTATGTTAGAAATACCTAGTATGATGATATAATGTTTGTAGTATGAATTTTGGGTCGATTGGGTATGAAAAATATGAAATTGGTGAAGGTTAGAAGATGAAAACCGTAACTGCAAATCTGCAGATTTCGCATACATGCTTGATCGATCGATCGAGCCCAGAGCTTCGATCGATCGAAGGTTCGATCGATCGAGCCCCAGACCTCGATCGATCGACCCCTCCTGGAAGACTCCTATTTCCCTTTTTAAATGAGTTAAATTCAATTTGTTGTGAAATAATTCTTGGACATCCATAATAAAATGTTTTGGGAAAAGTGGAAGACCAGTAGGACATATGGAAAATTTTGGGACTTTTAATATGAGACGAGAATTGTATTTTTGGGATAATTACATAAGGGTCGAGGAATTTATGTTTTAAAGAGAGAGACACGTAAGAGAGTTACGTTGGAACATAAGAAGGACACCTACTGAATTTGATACTTAGGAGGATAGAGTCCATGAGAGTTACGTAATAAGTTGGAAAAATTCTTCGAATTAAGGTTAGAGACGAACCCTTATACGCGATACTAATAATGTGAAAATAAGGATAATGTCCTAACTATTGGATCAAGATATACCTAATATTGATATGGTAATATGAGTATAGTTATATGATTGTGTATGCATATACTATCTATGTGTGAAAATCATGCCCGCGCTACTTGCTATCCCTGAGTTTACCGCGCTGGGACGATCTTATCCTGTGTTGCCTTATGGGGGATATTGATTCGTACCCTAGGAGATAGATATCCTTGGTACAGGCTATCGAATCGATAGTTCAGACGGTCCTAAGAGGCGTGGGGTATGTACTGACCTCTTAGAGACCTGGAATCTATGCTTCGCCTCAATGTTGTTTGTGGATGTGTTAATACAGTTCGAGAGTGAGTCCGGACTTGTATTTCCCTTAGTGTGAGCGATACGGGGATTGGATAGCAGAGTATGCCAGCACCATAGTTTTATTCGGGGTGCTGTTGTAATATATATATATATATATATTATATGAGTAGTTAATATATATATGAAATTCTGGAATTTGGAACTGCCTACTGTGATTTGATAAGTAGGACATGGTTGATTGCTCAAATTGTAAATACTTGTTTTGAGAAAGTATAATATGATACTGGAAAACTTTATTGATTAACAAAGTTAAAATGAGAACTTTGATTACAAATTGAAATCTTAAATTATAAACAATTGTGTTGTTCAGTTTTAAATCTTGCGAAGTTCAGATTTAAATCTTGCGAATAACCTAAGATAAGATAAAACGTTAGGGGAGATTAGTGCGACATATGATAGATAATCCGTTGGGAAGGTTAGTACGATAGGCGTGCACATTAGAAGAGAGGTGAGAATTTCTCAAGAGAGTGTCGCACTAATATGTTGTTGCATTGGCCTGTATCAATTTAAATACTTGCTAAACGAATTTTTAAATCATACACACTATCGGGATCTGACCCGTTTCTATTTCTCTTTTCTCTTGTATATATATGTATATATTATAGGTGCCCAGCCACATGGGCGTCTTGCTTAGGATTCCTTGGAAGGAACGTGCTGCAGCTTAGGTGGAAGTTGCAGGCCACTTGAGTAGACGACTTCATTTATTTGATTCCACTTCTATTATCCTCAATTATTGGGGCATGTGTCGCCCTTTCCACTATTTATCTGTTTATTGGGACATTTGTAGTTCAGTTATTTCTAGTACTGCTTCTTTGGGGATTTATTCAGTATGGATGTTTTACTTTAAGTTTTAAATGTTGGGATTTTGGATGTTGAAATGTTTTAAATTAATTGAATTATGTTGCAGAATTATTGTGGTGTGATTCTTACTTATTGAATGTTGTTAATAAATAAATAAATAAATAATTTTTCTTTAAATAAAATTTGGAAAGTAATGTTATAAAAATGGTTTTGACACTTAGCTTAATTAATTAGGGTGTTAAATTGGAAAATTTATTTTTCGACAGTGATGCTGAGAATGAACCAACTGTTCACCTTGAATTAATTTAATAAAGGAGTGATCGCCCGGTATTTAATTAGGCGGGGTGTCACAGTTACATTAGTTCATCTGAATTTTCTTTCAAACAATCATTATTTTTCCCTTTTCTTTTTTCGGGTTGATCTTCAGGTCTAGTCTCCTTCCTTAGTAGTCATTACGTTTCATGTCTTAGTCCCTGAGTTCAATACCCGACTTGCTCGAATTATTACTAACGCGATCGGCGTACACTTGAGACGTAATTCACACGCACTAAAGAGACTTTTTGGGTCACGTCAAGTTTTTGGTGCCATTATCGGGGATTAAGTAGACATACTAGGTTGGGTAGAATTGATCTAAGAATTTGACTCCAATTCTTAAAAAAGCCAAAAAAATAAAAAATAAAAAATAAAATCCAAAAGGCAAAAGGCAAAAAAAAATCATAAAACCAGAAAAACGTAAAAAAAATTAGAAACATCCAAAAGTATTTTAAAGCATATTCTCATGTGATTTGAATGCAAAACACTCCATCCAATCCCAATCCTAATCCTCATACGGTACACAAAAATCCCATAGTCGAATTCAATCCCGATAGCCCGCACACTCCAAACACTCCAAATTTCTGGGTTCCACCTCCTACACCTCACATCTTCATCACGAGTCACACGTCTAGGGTCTCCGGTAAGGATATCGAGTCATTAAGTGATAACGTAAGGTTAGACAATGCTAGTTTCAGGACGGGTGAGGGAGTGATGTCATATCACCCATAAGCGACATCTTATACCCTGAGCAAACCGTCGCTTCGGGTTTCATTATATTTTTGTGTAATGCGGTGCAGTTTCATTTTAGGAATGGGATGATTCAGATTCTCCCTATATTCCATGGCATGGAGTCGAAAAATCCCTACCTCCATATTATAGAGTTCGAGGAGGCGTGCGAGACTTTCAATGACCAAACATGAACCTAAGATATTGTGCGTCTCAAGCTTTTCCCCTTCTCCCTGAAGGATAAGGATAATACATGGTTTTGGTAATTAGCACCGAACTCGATAGCTACTTGGAGGGATATGCAACTTAAGTTTCTCCAAAAGTTCTTTCCCTCACAAAAAACCATTTATATTAGGGCTAAAATTCAAATCTTTAGGAAAAATGAGAACGAGCCTTTTGATAGATGTTGGGAGAGGTTTACCGAGTTAATTAAGATGTGCCCACACCACAGTTTTGATAAGTGGAGACCCATCTCTTACTTCCATCATGGGTTAAGCTTAAGTTCCAAACAACTCATTGAAACTGTGTGCTCGGGAGAGTTCTTAGGGTTAGACAGGGACGATATGGAGGCCCATTTTAAGTATGTCGTCGAGACTACTCAAGTGTGGGACACATCATATCCAAATACCCAACCCAAATATAGACACACGACCACGTCTCCTTTCGCGTCCGGTCTTTATCAATTAGACAAGGAATTCAAATTAAAACTTCAAATTAATCAACTATCCAAGAGGTTGGAAGATGTGGTCGAAGCTAGGGGAGAGACATATCCGACTTCACACGAGCATTGAGAGAGGGGAGGTGTGCACTATTTGTGAAGCGGGACATTTAGCAAAGGAATGTACGACGATACTCGCATATAAAGTGATGCTCCAAGAGCAATTTGAGGCAGTCGGAGCCTTTAAGGGTAATTTTAATGCCCCTCACGGGAATTCATATAACCCCTCGTGGAAAAACCATCTCGATTTTATTTACGGGCAACCGAACGCAGTAATGAATCCGAATCCACACATTCTCCAACAACTGCCATCACTCCCACCTTACCAAAAAGCTCAACCTATACAAGTGCCCCCTCATGCGTCGTATATAATCCCATAACGAAAGAGTCTCAAGGACACTTTAACCCAATTCATGCAAACCCAATCAATGATAAACGCTCAAAACGCCCAAAATTTTGCCGACTTAAAGGCATCGTTGTCTAAGTTACAATCTTCCCTAAGTGTCCAATGGAAGGGCAAGTTTACCGTCCAAGGCCTATGACCTCCCCCAGGTCAAAATTTTTTTAGATCTAATACCAAAGAGAATAAAAAAATAATGTCAAGTGGTTACCACTCTACGTAGTGGGAGGGTTGTTGACTTGTCACCTTCCCCCCACCCCACCCCCACGACAAGGACAAGGAGGTTTCTCCCGACACGAAAGAGGTTGAAGATGCACCCTTGGAGGAGAGTGATAAAGAGGATGCAATTAGGCCAGAGGTGGTAATGAAACCCCCTAATGCCTCTACTTTCCGTCAACGGTTGGTCCCTCCCCCTAAAGGGGCCACCCGTGATGATATCTTAGAAGTGCTTAAGCAAGTAAAGCTTAATTTAATTTTTCTCGAGGCAATAAACTAAATTCCCACCTATGCAAATTTCTTTAAGGACTTGATAATGGTGAAAAAATTAATAAAGGTAAAGAAGAAGGTGTTCTTAGCACAGAACGTAAGTTCGGTACTTTTGAGCGACCTCCCATCGAAGTATAAAGATCGGGGTGCACCCACAATTTTGTGAACCATTGGAGAGAGAAATATTGAGAGAGCGTTATTAGATTTAGGG
Source organism: Sambucus nigra (assembly GCA_949130495.1). Lineage (NCBI taxonomy): Eukaryota > Viridiplantae > Streptophyta > Magnoliopsida > Dipsacales > Adoxaceae > Sambucus > Sambucus nigra. Next base: position 585,694,624 of record OX422214.1, read on the forward strand.
GTAAGTGTTAATATTCTCCCTTAATCCATCTATATAAATCTTTACTTGGGGGATCTTAAGCCCATAAAAATCACTCTCCAACTCGCGGATCATTCCGTGAAGATACCACGGGGGATTGTTGAGGACGTGATCGTCCAAGTCGACACTTTCTACTTCCCGATAGATTTTGTCATTTGGGACACGTGTCCCTCCTCTCCCTCGAGCCATCATGTTCCCGTGATCCTTGGCCACCCATTATTAGCTATGGATAATGCTTGATTAACACGCGAAATAGGGAAAATGAAACTCACACTCGGGAATATGACACTCAAGGCATATATCTTTAACATCACTAAGCAAATGGGTGATGAGGATGATTTGTACGAGAGGGATCTTATAGAGGAGGTATTACACGAACACTTTGAGGGTAATCACACTAGGGATTCATTAGAGGCGTGTCTTGTTACGGCGAGTGAGAGCGATAGTGCGTACACCGAGTTCGAGAGAGAGGTGAAGGAGATAGTTATTAGATGATAGTGAGAGCGATTTGGACGTGAGAGATATTAGTTGGGTCTCTCAATTCTAGGAACTACCACTGAGGGAGTCGCTCACGGTTCCCTCCAATGAGAAATTTCCTACCCTCGAATTGAAAAATCTTCCTTCGAATGTCAAATATGCTTACTTGGGAGATGATGAGACATTTCCTATTTTTGTCTCCTCGAGCCAAATTAAAGAGAAAGAGGGAAAGCTTATGGCCATTTTGAGGAAGTAGTGACGTGATTTTGTTAGAGCATTGCGGATTTGAAGGGTATAAGATCTTGAATTTTCACCTATAAAATCCATCTCGAGGAGGACGTGAGACCCTCGAGAGAGATGCAAAGGTGTTTAAACCCGACGATGAAAGATGTCGTAAGAGCATAAATCATTAAATTATTGGATGCGGGCATCATCTTTCCCATTTCGGATAAAAAATGGGTGAGTCCTATTCAAGTCTTCCCGAAGAAATTAGTAATGACCGTAGTTAAAAATCACGAAGAAGGAACTTATTCTAAAACGTACCACCATTGGGTAGTGCGTTTGCATTGACTATCAGAAGCTCAATGTCGGGACTAAAAAAGATCACTTCCTTTTTATAATTTATGGACCAAATGCTTGATAGAGTCTCGGTCCACCCTTTTTATTGCTTTTTAGATGGTTATTTCGATTATAACCAAATCGAGGTGGATGTGGTAGATAAAGAGAAGACTGTGTTCATATGTCCTTTTGGTACGTTTTGCCTATAAACGTTTGCCATTTGGATTGTGTAATGCACCCGTGACCTTTCAACGGTGCATTATTAGTCTATTTAGCGACATGGTCGAGAGGGGACTTGAGGTGTTCATGGACGATTTTAGTGTCTTCGGCTTCTCTTTTGACCATTGACATGTTAACCTCGAGAAGGTGTTAGCCCAATATATGGAAAATAACTTGGTACTAAATTGGGAGAAGTGTCATTTTATGAATACCGAATGCGTATTTCTTGGCCACTTAGTGTCATCCAAAGGTATAGAGGTCGATAGGGAAAAAATTAACGTTATTGCCTATTTTCCCCACCTAAGTCACTAAAGGACATGCACTCTTTATTGGGCCACGTAGGGCTTTATCGTAGGTTTATTAAGGACTTTAGTGCCATCGCTAGGCCCTTAACCAACCTACTTATGAAGGATGCCCCTTTTGAGTGGAGTGAAGCATGTCAATAAGCTTTTCACAATTTAAAAAGCATGTTAGTCTCCGCTCCCATCATGCAAGATCTGGATTGGACCCTTCCATTCGAGCTTATGTGTGATGAGAGTGACTTTGTGGTTAGGGTTGTTTTAGTGTAACGAAGAGACAAGAAATCCCACGTCATTTACTACGCTAGTCGGACCTTAACCTAACCTCAATTGAACTACTCTACCAGGAAAAAAGAGTTATTAACAGTAGTATTCGCCCTTGACAAGTTCTGATCCTATCTTATCGGGTCACCAATTATATGCTTTATCGACCACACGACGACCAAATACCTCCTTTAGAAGAAGGATGTGAAGCCGCTCCTCATTAGGTGTATCTCACTACTCCAAGAGTTTGACCTTTCCATTGAAGATAAGAAAGGAGTAGAAAACGTCATAGCTGATCATTTGTGGAGGCTCTCGTTTGAAGTACCTCAAGATCCTTTACCCATAGACGAGTACTTTCCGGACGAGCAATTATTTGACACTTTTTATCTCCCCTGGTTTGCGAATATCGTTAATTATCATGTCACGAGGACCGTCCCCTACGATTGGGCACCGTAAGAGAAGAGGTAGTTTCTTACATGGTCGCGCATTTCTTTCCATGATGGTCCATATTTCTTCAAGTATTATGCCGACCAAATAATCCGGAGGTGTGTACTGAATGATGATATTCCTAGTGTCATCCTATTTTGTCATTCGGACGCCTGTGGAGACCACTTTTCCATGAAAAAATGGCCACTAAGATTCATTAAAGTGGTCTTTATTGGCCCATAATTTTTCGAGATGAAAAATCCCATTGCAAATCTTGTGATAGGTGCTAAAGAATGGGAGCTATGAATTGATGAGACATGATGTCGTTGACCCTTATTCTATTCATCAAAATTTTATACTATTGGGGCATTGATTTCAAGGGACCTTTCCCTCCCTCATTTAGTTTCCTATACATCCTTATCGCGATAGACTATATGTCAAAATGGGTTGAGGCCATAGTTACGAGGGCGAATGATAATAAGGTGGTGATAAAGTTCATTCATGAACACATACTCTCTAGCTTCAGTGCTCCGAAGGAAATTATTAGTGATAGTGGCACACACGTTTGCAATAGGTCATTTAGGAAGTTAATGAGAAAGTATAGAGTCATCCAAAAGTTTAGGACGAATTATCACCCCAAACAAATGGGCAAGCCGAGTTAGCAAATCGAGAGATCAACCGAATTCTCGAAACAATCGTGGATCCTAACCCAAAGGATTGGTCTACTCAATTAATCGATGGACTATGGGCTTATCGGACCGTATATAAGAACCCCCTCGGAATGTCTCCGTTCCGCTTTGTTTATGGTAAACCTTGCCATCTCCCCATCGAGTTAGAGCACAAAGCGTATTGGACCATTAAAAGGTTGAACTACAACTTAGATAAAGCCGGTAAAGTGCGAAAACTTCAATTTCATGAGTTGGACGAAATACACAACAATGCGTATGAAAGTGATTGCATATTGAAAGAGAGGATAAAATCGCACACGAGCGAACTATCCATCGGAAGGAGTTTCATTCAGGTCAAAAGGTGCTTCTTTACAACTCAGTACTACATTTTTTTCTCGGCAAGTTACATTCGCGGTGGACTGACCCATTCATCATAAAGGAAGTGTTTACCCATGGTCCGATCGAATTAGAAAACCCAAAAGTTGGGGACACTTTCAAGGTTAATGTACAACGCCTAAAATCCTATCTCAAGACGTGTGTTGAGGAAGCCAACACGATTTGGTTATCGGACCCCGTCTACAGGGATGATTGAGCATGAGAGAAAGGTCGTCGCACCCCTGACAGGTAGGGGTGATTTTATTGTATATTAGAGTGTATTTAAGGTGTTAGAGAGTCCGTTGAGTCCACATCAGAAGGAGGTAAATGCTTGTCTCAGTATATGAAATATGATTATGTCGATATCATCGACGAAGGCGAAAATGATGAGGTCAGGTCATGCCAGGAAACAAATTGGGTCCAAGTCCAGTTCGAACCCACCCGAATGTTTTTCATTAAAAGGAAAGTCTTATGGGATGTCCTTCATGCAGAGGTGAGCGCGATTTTCGACCATTTTGGCGAGTGTCGTTTCTTGGGATCGCCATCCACCACCGTCAATGACACCAATGTGAGACATTTATACGAGACCCTTATCCGGAAGAAACAAGGTCTATATGAAGCTCGCGTATATGGAAAGCGGGTGCCCCTATCCCTTGCCATCATTCAACAAAAAATTTGAGTGGCGGGGGTCAATATTACCCTTCAACACACCTATCCTAACAACGCCTCACTCATCTACAAGCAAGAATATGCCGCAAGGTGAGCACCCAGGGAGGAATGGACTACGGATACATTCCTGGTGGGCCGTCTTCCCGAGCATATTAGGTATGCCCACCTTATCATTTGTGGTACCATACTCCCTACTACCAATAACTCCGCCATTCGTCTCCTCCATGGCCCATTTTTCTACCACATCCTCGACCACAAAGCCAAATAAGCCTAGCCCATATATACCTCCAAGAGATAGTTATCGCCACCTTTGATAAAAAGGGCAAAACATCTCTTCCTTATGATATGTTTATTTACACCATTTGCTCGAATGCACATGTCCCCGGAAGAGGCACTACCGCACTGTAAGGACAAATTTTCAATCGTGTCATTTTTAGTATTGGCTAAATTCCATTGGACAAAACATTTTGGTCATTATAGTTCGTACATCTATTATCCGTGAATAATTTAGGCATCTGGCTATTCACCATCATCAAACATATTTCCAAATACTCATTACCCAAAGTTATATGACCCGGTTCTCTTTTATATATGTTGGAGACAAACTAATGTGGCTAAAAATAATTTTGTAAGATGTTTTTCATTCAATATAAAGTCTTGAAATTTCCTTGGAAAACTTCCAAGGTCGTTCGAATGAACCTGTTCGAACGAATTTACTAACGACAATGTGCCCAAACTCTCTGAAATTTCGTTAGATTATCGTTTGAACGAATTAGTTCAAATGAGAATTCGAACGAGATTGTGCATTTTATTTCTGACTTTTCGTTAGAAGATTCGTTCGAACGACCTGCTGTCAGTTTGAAATTTTTTTACTTTTTCGGTATTTTTCCCATAACTGTTTTGGTCCACTCCTTTTTCCTTATCTATCAGGTGTGGATGAAAATAGTTGCAAGACCTTTAACTTTTGAACACAAGAGAAAACAAACACATATTTTTACTCTTTGTCTCCAACATTTATGTGATCCTTAGATCATATTTTAAGAACCAAAAAATCCCATCTACATTCTACAAAATTGTTCATCGTGGTTGTGTGCGTCGGAGCTTCGCACAAGTGCTGATTGGAGATGGTAATTGTATTTCGATGGATATCGAGACACAAGAAGTGTTGTACAATGCGTTGGATCTTCGCGTACTACAAATGAAGGTATTAGAGATGGCATCAGCGAGTCTTTGTGAGTCAAGTCTGTAAGTCTTTTGAGTCTTCTTGTAAAACCGTATTTGTACTGGATTTGTCTAGGCCCATCCGTTCGAGGTTTTTTCCATTTGGGTTTTCCTCATACATCGGCGTGTTGTGGTTGTGCTTTCTTCTTACTTAGATTATATTCCTGCATGCTCACTTGGGATTTAGTAAGAAATATATAAAATTGAAAAGTATCAACACTTAGCCTAATTTATACTTTTGAAAGGAGTGTATCCAACGAAATTAACTAAGTTTATATAACCGTGCAATTTCAAATTGGCATCACAGCTAGTCTCTATAAGTTATTTAGATGAATTTTGGAGGTTATTCGTCGAATAGACCACCTATGTTTGATGGAACTAATTACACCTATTAGAAAGCACGTATGAAATCTGCCTTAAAATCTATTGATGAACGTGTTTGGGTTGCTGTTGAAAGAGGATGGTCCCCTCCTACTGTGATTGTTTATAATGAAACTATTTTAAAACCTGTAGAAAATTGGAGTGAGAATGAATTAAAATTGTGTAACTTTAACTCTAAAGGTCTAAATGCTTTGTTCAGTGTTGTGACTCCCGATGAGTTTCGTCGTATAATGACTTGTGAAACTTCAAAGGAGGCTTGGAATATCCTCCAAGTTACTCATGAAGGAACAAGTGCGGTTGAAGAATCAAAACTTCAAAGCGTAACCACTCAATTTGAAACCATCATAATGAAAGAAAGCGACACATTTGACAAATCCTATGCTCATATTTCCGATATTGTTAATTCTTGTTACAACTTAGGTAACAAAATTCTTAAAATCGGGTAGTCAAGAAAATTCTTAGATGTCTTCCTAAGCATTTCATTCCAAAAGTCACAGTTATTAATTCTTTAGGAAAGTTAAATACTTTAAAACTCGAAGAGCTAGTAGGTGATCTCTAAACTTATGAATTAGATATGTTTCCTAAAGATATTAAAACTAAATATAAGGGACTAGCCTTAAAAGCCAATAAAAAAGAATTGTCTGAGTTCGAAGAGTCCGACATGGATACTGATGATTTAGCCTTATTTACTAAAAAAATTCTCAAGTTTAAAAACAAAATTCTAAGTTTGAAAAACCTAAATTTGAGAAAAACAAAAATAAGGCAAGTAGGAGTTTTAATAATGAGGAACAAAAGAAGTTTAAAAATGATAACTTCAAAAAGGATGATTCAGAGAGATGTTTTGAGTGTGAAGGACGAGGTCATAGAGAGTATGAGTGCCCCACTAAGCTTAAGAGACAAGGTAAAGAAAAATCCGTTTATAACGCTACTCTTAGCAATAGTGAGATTGAGTCTGAGGATTTCGATGATTCTGTCCCTTCTAGAAACAACTTCACTGCCTTTATGGCGATTCATGCTAGCAATTCAAGTGAGTCACATCCTAATATTGACAGCTCTGAGCATGATCTTGAGGTTGTATCTACTCATACAACAATTAGTGATGAAAATGGAAGTGAGAGTGAAGTTGATGAGAGTGAATTTCAATCTGCCTATTATGAACTATACACTAAGTCCCTTCATATTCAAAAGGTAAATAAGAGGTTAACTTTTAAATATTAACTTTAGAAAAGGAGTTGAAAAGCATGAGGGAGAAGGAGGCTTTAGTTAGTCAATTAGAGGCAATAAAAATTTCTCTTTCTCAGAAGCTTATTTTGGTGAGTAAAGAAAAATGTGATTTGACAGAGTCTCTAGCTCGTGTTAGCAATGGTCTTCGTGAATCCTTGGAGATTAAAAAAACTCTTGAAGAAAAAAATATCGATCTTGAGATCGATCTCGAGTCCTCTAGGGAAGTCAAAGTCACACTGGAAGATAATTCAGGAAGAATGGGTAAACTACTTCTAGGTCCAATTTTAGGGTATAAGGAAAAAGGTTATCAAGAGAGAAAGGGTATAGAATATAAAGAGGGAGACTCATCCAAAACCAAATCCGAATTTGTATCTAAGTTTGTTACCAAAACAAATCCACCTAAACCTTATGTTCCTAAAAGAAGTCCTCCTAAATAAACTCCAAAAGTGACTCCAAAACAACCTTATGTGTGTACTAATTATCACAAACGGGGTCACCTTAGAGATTTTTGTAACAAACTTGGAAATAACTCTTATTTCAAAACTTCTAAGACACACTATAGCTCCTTATCTAGCCATAAAATCCAAGTTGAGTATCTAGTTAATTCATCCAAAGGTTTAATGGAAGAGTTTCTAAGGTTCTCTAAAGTCCAAGGAAATAATTTCAAACAAAATACTAGAGTCAACAAAGGGAAGAATACAAATCAAGTTTGGGTTAAGAAATATAAGACAAATAAAGATTTTGTTGTTCATGTTACACTTAAGGTTCAAAATACCTCCCAATGGTATTTTGATAGTGGATGTTCGAGACACATGACAGGTGATAAATCCCTTTTTACTAAACTTGAAAATTACAAAGAGGGTAAAGTCACTTTTGGCGATGGTAGTAAGTCTCGAATCAAAGGAAGAGGCACCATAGAGGTTTTTGGTTTTCCAAAGTTAGAAAATGTTCTTTATGTTAATGGTCTCAAAGCCAATTTAATAAGAGTAAGCCAATTGTGTGATGACAATCTTGACGTTAAGTTTAGCCAATCAGAATGCACCGTTTATAATAAATCGGGTGAGGCAATTTTACAAGGTGTGAGAACTAGTGATAATTGTTATGGAATTGTTCTTAAGTCCCCTTTAGTTTGCAATAGTACCAATGTCTCATCTGTCGATCTTTGGCATCAACGGTTAGGTCATGTTAACTTTAGAGATCTTAACGAGTTGTTAGAAAAGAGCTAGTTCATGGCTTACCATCCTTAGGAAAACCTACCTCCTCAATTTGTGCACCGTGCAACTAGGAAAAAAAATTAAGAGTCCTTATAGGAAGTTAAACTCTATAACCACCTCATAGGAAGGTGTTGACTTTGATGAGACTTTTGCTCCAGTTACTAGGTTAGAGTTGGTTTACCTGTTACTAGCCATAGCATGTCACCTTAAATTCAAATTGTATCAAATGAATGTCAAAAGTGCATTCTTAAATGGTATTCTTCAAGAGGAAGTTTATGTTGAACAACCTAAAGGGTTTGAAGACCCGAAGTATCCTAGTCATGTCTTCTTTTTGAAGAAAGCATTATATGGTTTGAAATAAGCACCCCGTGCTTGGTATGAGAGGCTCACCTCTTATCTCCTCTCTCGCGACTTTTTAAGAGGGGGAGTAGATATGATTTTATTTGTTCGTCGAGATGAGAATGAGATCTTAGTTTCCCAAGTGTATGTCGACGACATAGTTTTTGTATCTACTTGCGATAAAAATACTCAACTTTTTTCAAAAGAGATGCATGATGAATTTAAGATGAGTATGGTAGGTGAACTTACCTTATTCTTAGGTCATCAAGTTCGATAACTCGATAGTCGGATATTTTTATCCCAAACTAAGTATGATAAATAGCTTGTTAAGTAATTTAAACTAGAATCCTCTAAGCATGCACGTACTCCAATGAGTTCATCGGTTAAACTTAGTAAGGACACTGAAGGAAAGGATGTAGAGCACACTCTCTTTAGAAGTATGATAGGTAGCCTACTTTACCTAACCACTAGTCATCCTGATATTTCCTTTAGTGTAGGAGCTTGCGCCCATTATCAAGTCACCCCAAATGAGTCCAATCTACTGGTAATTAAACGTATTATCAAATATGTTAGTTAGACCCTGTCTTTTGAGATTTGGTATTCCTTCGACACCAATGATTATCTATCGGCTTATTCGGATGCTGATTGGGCAGGAGATGTAGATGGATGTAAAATTACATCTGGCGGTTGATTCTATTTTGGTAGTGCACTTGTCTCATGGATGAGCAAAAAACAAAATCCTATTTCTTTGTCCACGGCGGAGGCCGAATACATAGCCACCAGGAGTTATTGCACTGAACTCATTTGGATGAAACAAATGTTGGAGGATTATGGTATTCCACAAGGGACTATGACTATTTATTGTGACAATACGAGTGCAATTCACATTTCCCAAAATCCCGTCCAACATTCTAGAACAAAGAATATTAGGATTCGTGAAAGCTTCATTCGTGAGTTAGTTGAAGAGAAAATTATTTCCTTAAGCTTTGTAGGCACCGATCATCAATTAGCCGATATATTTACCAAACCTCTCGATGCCCTTCGATTTTAAAACCTTAGAAGTTCCATTGGGGTTTGCTCCCTTGATTGAGTTAGGAGTCTCCCATCTAGTTTAGGTTGTTTCTCATGCCTATTTTTATACCTATGAACTAGATTATTCCTTGTATATATATTTTATAAAAATTCAAAAATATTTTCCTTTTGTTTGTAGTAAAAAGGCCTTCATAAAACTTTTGTCCATATAAGTAATGTGTATGATGTTTTCAGATATCTATCTCATTCCATTTTCACGTGGCATTCGATAAGATGCTGATCTGGACTACGTCTCACTTGTGCGCATTGATGCTTGTTTATGATATATTTCACTATGATTGCCTCATAATATTACCTTATTTGCACACACATTTCATGAAATCGTATAGATATCGATGTCACTTGGCATACGCTAGGTGAAGTGAGGTGTTGTCTTATCAATTTTGTCACCCATTATAAGCAATCGATCTTGTGCATGTAAAATCATTGCCCAGATTTAGAAAAATGAAATTTATATTCATCCTTTTTAGTTATGATTCGCAATGGACACGAGCTGCGAAAAACAAAATGTTTTTGCGTGAATAGCCTCCATTTGCAACTTGTAAAAGAGCCTACAAAATAGTGGCATCAAAAAGATAGCCAAGGTTGATTTGTCATATTAATGACAGTATCTTTGCACTTTCAAAATCAAAAGAATTCAAGATACTAATTCATATTGATGGGAGACATAGGTTGAAGATCAATGGTTTTGCACAATTAATCCATATTGCTTCCGTTTTAGTGACATTATTGGCATGAGAATCATCGATCTTCCATGTGTTTTGTTTTTGTGAATAGTATTGAATCGTATTCCACTTATTGTCACAAAGCTTATGAGAGTGTCTATTAGGTGAATATGTTGTTTGGAATTTTGCACTTATGCGTTGTCCTCATAATGCTCTCACTCGCATTGTTCACACCCCCTACATTCCCGCTCTCATAGTGTGTAAATGTCTACACTACTTAGGACATCATGAAAATCAGTTTTTTGGGTTTATAACCTTTCAGGCCTTATACTATATAATGTTAACATTTTTTTTGGTTTTGGAATGTTTTACAAAAGACAATTTTTTCATTAGAAAATCTCGTTTGAACAAGTTTTCTAACGAGTTTTTCCCCAAACTTTCTATATTTTCGTTCGATGTTCGTTCGAACGAAGTCGTTCGAATGAATCTTCCAACGAATTTACGTCATTATTTCTGAATTCTTGTTGGATAAATCTTTGATTTTCGTTCGAACGTTGTCGTTCGAACGAGATTTTCATCTTCATTCGAACGACCTGCATTTTTAAGTGGCGGTTCAGTCAATTTTCTCTCCCACCATTTCAGTATCCACTCTTTTCACTCTACAGTTTCTCCGTGAAACCCTCTCTTCTCGGCCTTCTCTCTCTCCCACACTTCATCATTTACCCAGGTTTATCCCCTCTCTCCACCTTCCCTCTACTCTATCCTCTCTCCCACCACATCTATCCCACTATTTCTACCCGAGTACACCCATTTCAGAGACTACACCCTTTCTGAATTTCCTCTCCTATTCTCTCCCTCAGGTACCATTTTCTTCTCTCATTTTTCATTTCTTTCTTTTGGATTGATGATATATGAGTTGGGTGCAATTTTTTTTAAACATTTTCTATTACCCATTTCATATACTATCTTCCTCCTCTTGGGGCTATATTCTATATATACAAATTTTTATTTGTGCCCCCATTTAAGTGTTCACAACATGAAATTTATTTTTTTTAAACTCTAATTTATTTTTTCCAAACTCATGCCATTACACTTAATTTGTCTTTTATTCATTCCCTATATTTTGTATTGTTGCTAATGGAGTTTAGGCTATTGCTGGCTTGGTGTTTGGTGGTTTGGGTGGTACCTTTCTGTAGGTTCTCGTAGTTTTTTTGCTATTTTGTTTATTCCAAAAAAGACAATCTTTGGTTGTCGTAATCGACGCAATCATCGCGTCGCTAAAGAGGAACGATCTTCCTCATTTCTCCTCCTCCGATGAGAACCTCTCAGCGGAAGCCTCAATTCCAAACCTTAGACAGCATTGACGGACTTTTGAAAATCACACCTTATACCACACTCAAGGGTTTTCCACTCGTGCCTTTGTTTATGAAAAGTTTGTCAACTGATAATACGCAAATATCGCATATTTCATCTCTCGAACCTACGCATTTTAGCCCCCTCGGGTGCCTTAATCTCTATATTTAAGCCTGTTAACCAGATAACCTTTGTTTATATTGATAACATGCTATATGAGGTATAATTGGGCTTTTTTAGGTGTTTAGGTACTAAGTATGGAGTTCGGATGCATTCTGGTGAAGTTTCGTACACAATCGCACGTTCAAGGGAATTTTAGTCTTTTCACAGCTTGGGTACCTGGCCCAACATCTCACGGAAGTTGTATCCCTCCTCGCTAGCTTCACGTGGCCATGAATGGTGCGCGATTCTGATTCATAACGAAGAAGTTACGGTAATTTCAGCGGAGAGAAAAACAAGGAAAACAAAAGAGAAGAAGAAAAGAGGAAGGAAAGAATCCAGGCTGCTGCTGCCTGGCTGGTACCTTCTTGATCAATCGATCGACACTTCTGAATTGTTGATTTTTGGGCTTGATCGATCGATCGACCAAAGGGGTCGATCGATCGATCCCCTGTTTTTCAGCAGATATTTTGTTTTTCTTTTCTTTTCTATTTTCTTTTCTAATTTAATTCCCACTTGGTATATAATCCAATTTTGATGTAATAAACAGAGGTGAATGTTTTTCGATAGTTTTAGATGGTAGAATAGTTAGGGTTTTGAGGGTTTTGGATGGTTCTTCTTCATTTATACTTGGTTTGACACCCCATTTGCTGTGTAAGTTGACTATTCATCATCCTCTCCATTAATATAGTTTGTATTTCTTCATTTCTTTCTTTCTAGTTAATTTACAAGCTTTCTAATTTAGGTTTTCTTGCTTTATTTATATGCTTTGATTTACACGCTTGCTAGTATAGATTTACCGCGTTTATTTATCGCTTTCCATTTATCGCATTTTTAACATGCTTTCTAGGTAACTTAAATTAGGTTATGATTGAATTGAACTCACTCGGGTTGACGCGTTGCTTTGCTTTGATGATGGTGTTTACGGATCTATTTTGGGTGCATTGTCTTAGTTATTACGCCTAGGAGATTTGACGGGGCATATCATGTATGTTCCATGCTTACGACCTTTTGCGCGTAATTTTCGGGATATTTGTTGACGCCAAAATCTTACTAGGCTTTTATGATGATTTAGGGCGTAACAACCCTTGATTTAATTAACTGCCGAAAAGAGATGCATTCGTAATAACTCGTCGACCCATGTAACCATTTTATACAAATTAACTCGAGTGAGGGATATTCGACGCAACCTATAGTTTTACTCGCTTTCATAATCTAGTTTCAATACACTCGCCTAGATTAACATTTCCTTTTATGCATCTTTTTCCTTTTAGTTTGTAATAATCTTTTACACTTTTATTTCGGATACTAGATCACTTAAATTCTAGCAACTCGTCTCTGTGGATTTTTGATACCCGACTTACCGCTGTGCTTGCCTCGTAAGTGTAGTAGTAACTTAGGTTTTTGTATTGAGTTGGAGAAATGAAAACAACGACTGTGCACTTTACATGGCACACTTTTTACTGTCAATCATCGACCTCCTCTTGCTCTCTAGCACTATCTTTTTCACCTGGTTGTCCGTCTTGGGTTGGGATCCTCTCTTTAACCTTACGGATACTATCTATCTCGACCTTATTAGGAACTTTATATTGCGTTGTCTTATTAGGCGGGTATGAAAGTGGGTAGGAAACTGGATGAGTGTATTATTACTCATTGAAAAAATAGGATAAATGATTTGGCGGGAAACATGAACCAGCTTTCCCCTATCACTAAACTCTACGTCTCTACTCATCGTTTCCCTCAGCATCCATCTTTTCTCTCTTCATCATATCAGGTACAAATCAAAACTAGAGTTTTGATTTTTTTGAAACTAGGGTTTGGTGTTATATTTCTCATATCGGGTTTCCTACTTTTTCATGGAAGTGAACCAAAATAGGTTTGGATCACTTTTTTCCCACTTTTTCATTGATTTGTACGAAACCAGGGTTTATTTCTCTAAAAAAAGTACATCTGCTTGAACTTTTCATATTACGTTTTTTTATTCTTTTCTAAATTAGGTTATTTTCATGCATATTACCCTATCGGAGTTAACACTTCTATCCCAAAATCCCATCACACTTCAATACATTATACATTGAAGCCTTAGTAAAACCATACACTGAGATATGCATCTTACTGTTCTTAACTACATTTTTTTCTGATTTTGGACATACCTTAGGTGTCTTTATGTTTTTCCAATATTGAACTGATGGTGAAAAAATTTCAATTGCACAATACTAATTTAGAATCTTTAAAACATTTATATATCCCTTTCTTAAAGTTTGTTGTGGTTGGATATGAGGTCCTATCATCTTTTCTAATATTTTGTTGATCAATTACTAATAAAAATACCTTGATAACCATCTTGGAGGCTTATATGATATGATAATTAATCTCATTTGGTAGAAAGTCATATTATGTAAATCACATTCCCTTCGAATGCGAGTTATAAAAAAGTCTTTGTAGATAATTGCATGAAAATTCTTGTAGCACAACACTGCCAAACAATGACATATAACAAGCAAATAAATAGCAGCGAAATTATGGCTCTCCCTAATTTTAGTTTCTATAAGTTTGAACCACTGTTCTAAAAAACCCGCCTAGACTCCGCCTAGGCACGCCTAGGCTTAAGGCTTGGGCGAAACGCCCCGCCTTAAGTTTTTTACGCCTTATTCTTAGTAAAACCCTTAAGGCGCACTTTTTTCTAAAAACAATAATACTTAAGTGAAACGATATCGCCTTTTAAATAATTTTTTAACTAATCGGACCATTATCTCATCCAAAATAATCAAATAGTATTTTAATTTTCATATATTCGGACATATTTTTATGATATGTACAATTTTAGTATTTTAATAGCCTTGTTATGGTTTAAAAATATTAAAATATATTAAGAAGTCCTAAACGCCTTTTCACGCCTTTTTACGCTTAAACCCGCCTAGGCTTCTAAGGCTTAAGGCTTGACCTCCACGCCTCGATCACGCCCTGCGTTTTTTAGAACCTTGGTTTGAACCATAGTAGTTAAAAATCATTACATGAAACTGCTCAAAGAGCTATTCAATCATAAGATATATTTTTTCTTTTTCTTAAAGGGTGATTATTTATATTTTTCCTACATGTGACACCCCTCCCAAATAAATATAGGGTGATCAGTCCTTTATTAAATTTAAAATAGAATGTTCGGTTGGTTCATTCTTAGCATCACTGTCGAAAACTTTAATTCAATTAATTACCTAACATTTAATTAAGCTAGTGTCAAAATATTTTTCTTTTAAAGTTGCAGCCAATTGATTTGTTTATAAATTTCTATGCAACAAGGTATAAACCATAAACTATACACAAGAATATAACCATACTGTCTATGAATTAATTACTGAAATTAATAAGACTGGATAAAACCTTCCAGTCCAAAAATCTAAACCAAGAACCATAATAGCAATAAATTCAAATGAAATGAAATGAAAGTAAACTGAATACAATCTCTAATAAAATGTCTAAGGAATAGGCAACACATGCCCTAAATGGAAAGCCTAGATAGAACTGAGGGATTGATAGAGCCGTCTAATACAAAGACCTACAGCTTCCACCACAGCTACAGCACGCCAAGCAATCCAAATCTCTAAGTCTGGTGTCCATGTGGCTGAGCACCTGATATAATACATATATGTAGCAAAATAGAAAAGAGATGCAAGAAACGGGTCAGAGCCCGATGTATAAAAATATTTGTTTTAGAAAGTATTTAAAGTTTGCAATAAAGCAATTATCAAATGCATGTTAGTTCAAACTCTCTCACATGAGATTCTCACCTCTCAGCTAATGTGCACGCCTAACGTACAACTAATCCACCCTAGCCATCTGACATACTTCTAATTAGGAAAAAGGGTCATCCTTCTAGCTACCCCTCGTAGTAGTATTCCGTATTTGATCTCAACATTTATCATTTTAAATAAGCGTTAACACACTAAAGTTAATTATTCACTATTTACGTTATTGAAGATCTCACTATATTAATAGTCTGCAATTATCCCACTGTAGATATACTATAAACATACATATATATCCCTCACTATTATATATATATATATATATATATATATATATATATATATATATATATATTAACATAATCTAAATAGCTTACAAATATCACATTGTAAGTATAACACAAGTATACATATATATATCCACCACTATTGTATATATATACTAACACAGCACCCCAAGGATACAATTGTAGTGCACTACATACTCTGCTATCATGTCCCGGTACATCTCGTACTCAAATAAGGACTATCGGTTCGAAAATCTCCCACGAACCATATAAACAAATCACACATATTGGAGGCGAACATAGTTCACATACCTATGGGTCACACACATACCTACGCTCTCATAGTCAACTGACTTATCAACTCACAAATAAGTCTTCACAATCCTATGTCTTGAGATACAAGTCAAATATCCCCCCGAAGGTCACTCAGGATGAGACTGTCTCTGTACAACCTCCCGCGATAGCAAGCAGTTAGGTATGTCATACACATAATATCAAATATAGGTATACGCACAACCCATCAAATCAAATGGTATACACATAACTAAATGTCGTATTCCATACGTAGTATTATCATCACTAAATACTATCAACGTATTTTTAAATTAAGATATTCCCTCTCTCGTAATATATATAAGGATAATATGTCATTCGAAAATACTTAATACAGAATCATAAGAAGTCCCAAATGTAACCACTAATTTTTTTATTCTTATAAGTTCCATATCGTTATAACTAATATTGTAAGTATTAATCACTTAATACTCTCGACACATTTACAATTATGATTATCTCTTTCGTGATCTTCAAGGTAACCTCACCGTCCCAAATATTTAAATCATTACACCTAAACAACTCTCAAAAATTTTGCACTATTTTGGGTTCATCGAACACTAGTTTTCCTCACTCAAATTGACTATTTACCCAAATACGGGCAAAATAGAAAATTCTCTGAAAATTAGAAATCTCGCTCGAACCAGAATAGATCTCGCTCAAACGACATACACGTGTCGCTCGATCCAGCTTTGCACGACAACTATATCTCGCTCTAACGACTTCACACGAGATACTGATCTCGCTCGAACGACTCACTTTGCGCGATTTCGCGCGACATCTTGCTCCCTGAGCTGTTTCGTCCCCTACCTCCAGATTCAGCGTTTCCCACCATTTTTACTCCTAAAAACTCTAAAGATCAAGCCCAAACTTCCAACAATCAATATCAAACATTCTTCTAACATATATATGTGATTTCCTATAACCTAACATCATTAAATCATCACCAGCCATCCATATAATTCAAAATCCCCAATTTATTATCAAGAACCCTAGTTCTTAAATTGATGTGCATAACTTCTAAATTAAACCCAGATTTGTTCATAGAAATCATCATAGTTTCATAGGCATCATCTTATCTACATATGGGATTCAAATTCTTATCAAATCAGCCATGCTTTAAGATATAGTTCTCCAATTTCACCCAAATTAACTTTCATAACAATGGTTTATTAACCTAGACTAACATGAACACAATTATCACTAAAGAAAGTAAGTAATAAACACTTGCCTCGATTTCGAAGGTCTGATTCGTTGGTGTTGTTGGATTGGATGCGCTTCTCGCATTCCGATCTACACGATGGTGGTGGTGGTCGTGCAAGGTGGTGTAAATTGACTCTCCCTCACCCACTGTGGATCTCTCTTGATTTTGGTGTATCATAACCCTAATTGCCCCCAATTAGCTGATATAATATTTCTCCAATTTTTTTCCATTTAATTTCACCAAAAATCCAAATTACACAACTACCCCTATCGGGTGCCGGTTTGGCCTAAAAATATCCCAGAGTCTAAATAAAATACCCGAGTAGAGTTTTCTAACTATCTCGACCCCTCCGAACTCAACGGCGCACTCAAAATCATCATACGAGTTACTTAAAATAATTTATATTTTTATTCCACTTAATTAGTCCTGACACGACTCACATGTGTGTCCCGACTTAATATACCAAACTATCGTATTTCTCTCTCACGACAAGTCATATAAAATCTTCATTCCATATTACTTATTCTCAGAGTATTATTAATAATTACTAACTTCTCATCACGCTAGTCAATATTGAATTTTAATCCGGGTTAATAATTATTCTCACATTTTAATTTAATTAAACCAACAATAATAATCAATCACATAATTATTTTATTCTTCAAAAATACGAGGTGTTACACTATATAAACATTATATATAGAAAATTTTCATTCTTCTTGATTTTGGGCAGCTTTATGTTTTGATTCTTCTGTTTACATGTTTTGGTGCTAAGTCCATTTCATTTAACTAATATGCATTGAAATATTTTGTGGTCTCCACAGTTCAAGTTATTCAATAATACACTGATTTGTATCTCTAATGGCAAATTGATCCATGCTATCCAATGCCATAGGGTCAAATTGAATCTGAAGCACGTGGTATCCATGTCTCTACATTATTTCTGCAAGTTTTAACATAAATTCTGTAAATTTTGTTGGTTTGCAGGTTAGGCAAAAACGTTCGGTCCTCACGGTTTAGCAGTATTCTAGTGTTAACCGCTCTTTTTTTTCCTAATCCACTAAAGATGTCAAAGCTCCCAATAAAGATAATTATAGACATACTCTCCAGATTACCTGTCAAATCCCTTCTGCGCTTCAGGTGCATATCAAAACCATGGTGTTCTCTAATTAATGCTCAAGATTTTATAAAAAACCACCTCCATAAATCACTTCAAAATAATAACAATCTTACACTCATTCTTGGAGGTATGGGCAATCCCGAATCCAGACTCCATTCATTAGATTTTAATTCACTTAACCAACCCATTCCATTTGATAACCAGTTTAAGAACCATAAAGTATTGGGTTCTTGTAATGGGTTGCTTCTTCTATAAGGGGCTCACAACATTGCTTTGTTCAACCTATCTACTAGAAACTACAAAATATTGCCTAGTGCACCAATTGAGTATCCAGAATCTAATGTAAGTTCTTTCTTTAGAAATTTTGGGTTTGGGTATGATTCCGTTAAAGATGATTATAAGGTAATTAGGGTATTTATATTTACTGAATTCCTTAATTGGACCAAGTCTGAAACTTGGGTTTACAGTTTGAAATCATGTTTGTGGCAAAAAGTTGAGGATTTCCCCTATTTTCTCCCGTACAAATGCGTATGTGGCGCGCATGTTAAGGGTGCTTTGCATATAGTTGTGAGTAAAACTAAAGATATTGGTTAGCCTAAAGTAATTGATGCTTTTGATATTGGGGCTGAAAAGTATTATTTTGTTCCACAACCTCATTTTTTAGACAAAAAAAATGTTTATATGACTGTGGAGGTTTTGAATGGTTGTCTTTGTATGATGGCTTCTTATCCGGGGTATCGAACTAATATATGGGTGATGAAAGATTATGGCATGAATAAGTCTTGAACAAAATTGTTGTCGATTTCTCCACCGATGGTTAAGTCTTATGTTTCTTTATATTTGTTGGGTTATTCGAAGATTGGTAATGAAGTTTTGTTGAGTTTTGGTGATAAGAAATTAATTTTGTATGATTTGAAGAGGGGAACAATTAGGAATGCTAAGGTTCGTGGGTTATCAAAATTATTTTATGCAGAAGTTTGTGTGGGAAGCCTTATTCCCCTTCATGGGTATGGGGAAAGTGGTGATTACAAGAAGCAACACAGGCAAGAGAAAAATAAGACAAAGAATATTAAGAAGAGGTAACTTATTTGAATGATTTGTTGTACTTTTATCTTCTATATCATTTTCCTTGTTATGGACACAAAAATTTGATTATTCAAAATAAAAAAAGATTCAAAATCATTAATGTATAGCTTTACTTAAAGGTCGTACCCAATGCACAAGGCTCCCGCTTAACTGCAGGGTCTGGGAGAGGCGGATGCCGGTTGGCCTTACCCCTATATATGGAGAGGCTGCTCTCATGTATCGAACCCGAGACCAAGCTTAGCTTGGGCGAGGGCACTTGTCATCGCACCAAGATATAGCTTTACTTATATCTTATTTTGTTTTTTGGTAAAAGGTAAACATGTATTAAAACACAAGCAAAGGATTGAGCCCAAAAAATTAAAGTCAGTCAAGCCCCCTCTAATAAATCGGAAGAAACTAGCTAAACAAACCAAACTAGCCCAAACACAAAATCCCAGATAAAGGCTCAACTAAAACCTGACCCGACCCGCTAACAAATCCATAAACCACATGCAAACAGTTGGCTACATAAGGGTAAAAAAACTACAACAAACAAAACACACGTGTCTTCAACAGCTAAACTAATTAATAGGATCAACACCAACTGATGGTTTGTCGGACACTACCAAACTTAATGCAAAGCATACAACATTCATATCTTCAAACTCATCTCCTTCAACCTCTAGTCTTAAAGAGAAAACCTCAAATCAAACCAAACCAAAATAGATTCAGACAGCAATCCTCTTCAATTAAAACACAGAGATCTCTCCTCAAACAACAAACTTAATGTAAACAAACAACATAAACCTCCAAACCATAAGTACATAGATTCCACACAACATATCTGATAAGATGAGAATTATACAGAGAGCACAATAATCCTCTTGTTTTGTTATGTAAACATATATTTGATTTTTTAGACAACATGATTCTATGTAATCAACTTCTTTGAATAGTTCTACTCTTCTGCTGCTTGACAGTATCTTTCTTATAGACAGAGGTAGTGGAAACCCGGAAGTTTAGTCTAGGATCAAATTATATCACTAAATTATTTTCAAGCAAGGCGAAAAAATGAAATGGAAAACATGAATATTGAAAAACTCAAGTGTTGATGTAAAAAACTAGATCGCTCTAATTATTCAATCACAGATAAATAAATAAGACAAAGATTTTTAAAGTGGTTCGGCTAGGAATAAAGCCTACGTCCACTGTTATGTTATTGCTGAGTGTTTGTGGAATTCTTGATTACAAGTTCTCTCAAGAAATTCCGGTCCCCTTGAATGGGATTGATACAAGGTATTTATAGCCTCAAGGCTGTTCATGAAAGGTCTACTACATTAAATGATATACATATGAATGGGTAATATATTTAATGCGGCGTGTGCGTCAAGAATCTAATGAATAGTTGAACAGTTGTCCGTCTGATAATTGATGATACGGCCGAGGTGCAGTTCGGACCGCCTTAGTTGCTCGTCGATCAAGAGTTCCTCGGAGTACTTAGAGTATCTCGGGATGAAAGAGTTCCTCGGATGGAGTTCCTCGGCATGATAGAACTCCTCGGTGTATTCTCGTTGCTCGGTACCAACCATGGTTGTTCAGTAAATGATCTTCCTCGCTGTTATTGTGCCACGTAGATCGACACGTGTCTTCATACTATTCGTCCACGTCAGCATATTAATTTTGGTATCAACAGAAGCCCCCAATGTTTCATATTTTGAACTTTGAAGAGTATGGAACATTCTTTCTTGGTATGTGGCAATATTAAATGTACTTCCCGGGTTTTAGGAACATTGTATTCAAATTTTCCTTCTTATTTCGCAGTTTCCGCCTTTTTGATAAGCGCTTTGATATTCGTGCAAATTTTGTCCTTTTAGCCGCCGGAAGTTTAATAATTTCTTTTTGGTAATCATTTCTTTCGCCGCTTCCCAATGTAAAGTATTTAAACTTCTTTGGTAACCATACCGTTGTCTACGTTTTTCATTCTCTGCATTCAAGCTTTCTCTTCTCTTCTTCTCTTGTGCGTTCATCTTTGTTTCCGTTCGCTGTCAACACATCTCTTTTCTTTCTGTAAGCTCTTCTTCCTTTCTTCTGCATCTCTTTTATTCAATATGGTTTATATTGTTGAATCTGCTGAGAAATTTCGTTCTGACTTTTCCATTCCTTCTTGGGTAACTCTAGAGGTTCTTTCTGAGCCTTTAGATTACTTTCGATTGGCTGAGGGACATTGGTTCCCCAGTCTTTTCATTGCTGAATGTGGTTTTTCTTTTCCCCCAAATCCATTATGTCTTGAGTTTTGTCAATATTTTGACCTTGTTCCTGCAAAAATAGCCCCCAATTCATGGAGAATAATTAACGGGGTGCATAAGTTAAATCTAACTCATGGGACTCGTATAGGGATCCCAGAAATCATGTACTGCTATAAATGGGCCACTTTAGATAATATTTATTATTTAAAAACTAGGTTTTTAAATAGAGCCCTTGTAGTTAACCTCCCTGATTCAAATAGAGATTATTTTGAGCATGGGTTGGTCATAAAAAATTGGCAACACGCGCCTTTATCTGGGAATGAAGTATACAACGGTCCCAGATGCCCCCCATACGGCAATGGGATAGGTTTATTTTTCATTTTTATTTTACTTATGAAATTGCGTATTCATCATGTTTGACAAAATGTGTGACTGAGATTTATGTATTTATTTGCAGTTGATAGTAAAAGAAAAACTCCAAAAGAGTCGGAAGTGAATATCAAGCATTTAAAACTTATCTGGAATTTGCATAAGACGATTGCAGACGAGCACATTAGATCTGCATCATATTTGCTGCAGTATAAGAGCTACACAACCTCTTATACTGCTCGCCCTGTTGAACCAGCCTCAACACCAGAAAGTTCATCTTCAGATTCTCATATTCCCCTATCTCATAGAATGGGCAAGAAAAGAGCTCCTCCTGCTCTATTTGGTGACACTTCCTCTGCTGTTGGAGCCCAGAAAGGCAAAATTGATGTCCCAGAGGGGACTAAAAAAGTAGATGCTGGTTCCTTCAAAATTGCCGAGAAGCCCCCAGTGGCCCCGAGCAAGAAAAATGCTCCTGCTGATGTAATTGCCATCTCTCCGACCAAGACTTCTTCCTTGGTTGATGCTGCTGACCGTCCTTTGAAGAGATTGAGGAAATCATCCTCGGTTAATCTTGCTGGAACTGCGTCTTCTCTACCCGCTGGTGGTAGTAGTATTTCAAAAATCATTCTTCCGAGCTCTTCAACGAGCTCAGTTATACCCGAGGTTCTCGGGGTTGATGAAAAGATTCCTAGGGATACACTGACATCCCTTGCTGCTCGCCATCTTTCTTCAGTAAATTTCTCATACCTTTAGTCTTTCTTTTCTTTTTCCTGAAATCTTGTATTTGTGTTAACTCTATTGTTTTTCTTACCTTTCAGCTGGTTAACTGTTTCAATACCATTGTGAAGAAAGATCAAGCTATTAAAGCTTCCACTTCCTCGTCCGATGTTGACGATGCTTTGTTGGGTTTAACCCAATCTGTCAAGGAATCTCACCAACAGTACATCGAGGAGAAAACTGTTTGGGAGACAAAATTGGCTGTGGCTGAGGCTGATAAGATGAAGATGGCCGAAACCTCCAAGAATTTGGAGGAGAAAATTAAAGATCTGGAAGTTAAACATCAGGAATCTGATGATAAATTGAAGAAGGCAGAAGAAGAAATATCTACTCTGCGAGATATTAAAGTTAAGAAAGAGGAACTGGAGGTGAAGCTTTCCTCGGAGAAATCGAGGAGAAAAGTTGCTATCAAGAAACATTTCAGTGTTGGTTGGGAGAAAGGATGGGAGAGAGGGATAGCTGCAATGACGTCCCAAGTCCAATATGGGGAGTTGAAATACTTCTATGATGGTTGGGTAGCTGCTCTGCAAGAGCTAAAAGTCCAAGATAATTCTGAGCTATTCCAAAGGCATCTCCCTGGTCCTCCTCCACCAATTGAGGAAGAAGAAGAAGATGAACCTGCATCAGATGAATCTTCCATAGCTGTGGATGTCACAATCTCTGCTTCTCAACCCTCTATCATTGAGGACATTTCTTCTATGCCTCCTCCTGCTGAGAGGATTTCTGCCGACCAAGCTGTTGTTATCACCGAGCAACCGAGCTCCTCGTCCCAGCCTCCCGAGAAAGTCTTGGGAGACAAGGAAAAGGTGTGAAGTTGTTCGGTATCATTCTTATCTTTTATTATTTGTAATCGAACACTGTAATCCTTTTATGATCTAATAAAATACTTCTTTACTCATCGTCGTTATTGATGATTCTTTGTTGATTGTTGTCTTTTTCTTGTCTTTAGTTTGTTGCTAGAATGGAACTAATCTCTTCTCATGATACCGAGCTGATGCAGCAATGTCACCAATACTATAGGGCTGGTCATACGGACCTTAGTTCTTCTGAAATTGCTGACATTCTTGGTCATGATGCTTCAGAGCAGGCAACTGAGGCTTATCGGTATTTGAAAAGTTTACTCGACCGAGCTGTAGCTAACAATATCGCTTATTATGAATTGATTGAAGAGTTGCATTGTTCTTTAAAGGATCTTCAAAATCAACATAACGAATCAATGGCTTTGTTGCATGAAGATTATGAAAATAGATACCAGCAGCTTTCTTCAGAAACAGGCCACAAGAAAATCATTGCTGGGTATGACATCAGGGAGAGGACTTTAAAAGGTGAAATTGAAGCCTGCAGACAAATCGCTGAGATCCTGGAGCAAGAAAATAACAATTTGCAGAAAAAATTAGTTCAGTATGAATCTGCTGCTTCATCCTCTACTGCATTAATACCAGTCACTGATGAAGGGTTCTCATTCTTAGAAGTCGAAAACGCCAAACTGAGGCAAGAGCTGGAGGATTTAAGAAGATCTTCCATTTCTGGAACTGCTCGGGGACGAGGAAGGAGTTCTCGGGGGCGAGGAAGAATCATCGAGGAGCAAAATTCTCCAATTGCTTCTCGGAGCCGATCAAGAGTTCTTAGCCGTAATGTTGAAGAATCTCGTACCCAATCTACTCTGGAAACTCAAGCATTCCAACTGAATGTTAAGGATCGTGCTCTATCTGATTTGTCTAAGAAAAATTTATCTTTAGAGGATCAATTGACTGCGATGAAATCTGATCTGAATAATAAAGATGCTCTTATCAAGAACTTTCTCGAGCAAGTAGATAGATTAACTTTCCAATTCCATAAACAACCTCGGGAGTTCTGGAATGCGGGTTATAATGAAGCTCTTTACCATTTGGATGATCGCCTTGAAAATGCTAACAATGAAGGTTATAAGCAGGGATGGTTGAACGCCCTGGGTGTATTAAAATTGGAACAAGGTCATTATTTATGGGATTATCATGCTCCTGGATTGCTAGACTTGCCTGTTCCTCCCTATAAATTGGATATGGCATGGATTCCTGCTCGCTCCATTCCTCGGAGTTTAATCTCTAAATATCTTGGTGATTATAACCTTCATTCTCAAGTTGAAGTATCTCGTCCTGAGCACCTGTTGGATACTCCTACAATAATGAATGTCAGAATGCTGAAGGACATGAACTTTATTAACTCTCCTCTGTGTCTAGAGGATCCTCCTGCTGGCGATGAACCTGTCTCAAAGGACAAAGGAAAGAAACCAATAGAGTAGGAATCTTTAATGTAATAGTTAGCACATTCATGTAACATGTAATACATTTTTATCTTAATGAAAGAGTTTCATTTTCTGTTTTGCCAATAGCTATTTTTCTGTTTGCAAATTATATGGTTCATCAACCAAATTAGAATTTATAATAAGCATAATTGTTCAAAATTGTTTCCAACCAACCAAGGTGGAAAAATAATGTTTGTCGACCAACCATAGTTGATGGGTTTCTATCCCTGACCAACCATACTTGGTTCAATTTTCAAATATAAACATGTGTCCGACCAACTAAGGTCAATACTTTTATCCTCGTCGACCAACTACAATTAGTGGGTTTTTATCTCCGACCAACCATACTTGGTACAGTTTTCAATATTTTGTTCTTTAAAGAACTTTTTGTAATAATGTTACCTCCCGACAAACATAAGTTGTAATGCGAGAGTATATAAAGTCTTACCAACCGTAGTTGATCATGCTGGTCTACACCTCCTAATCAAAGGAGTAGTAGGGTTCTTTCGAACTTTTTGGCTCCTTGGAGCATATCCTCCTAACCAAAGGAGGTTGGCTACTTATAGCACTTTTGCTCCGTAGAGCGCTCCGGAGAGCTTATCCTCCTAACCAAAGGAGGTTGGCTACTTATAGCACTTTTGCTCCGTAGAGCGCTCCGGAGAGCTTATCCTCCTAACCAAAGGAGGTTGGCTACTTATAGCACTTTTGCTCCGTAGAGCGCTCCGGAGAGCTTGACTCCGTAGAGCATGACTCCGTAGAGCATGACTCCATAGAGCAGTCTTCTTCTTTGACTCCGTAGAGCATGTCTTCTTCTTATCAAGTAATGTAATGTTCAACACTAGTATTCCCCGAAAAACTTTCAACAGAAAGAAAATGGTGAACCATCCTCGTTTTATTCATAATGAAGGAAATGCTTTACATTTTACATTACTGATAATACTTTCGCAGGTGTTCAGCATTCCATGCATTCTGAAATTCTTCTCCTTCTAGAGTTGCTATTCTGTAGGTTCCAGGTCGAACAACCTCTGTAACTCGGTAAGGTCCATGCCAATTTGCTTCCAGTTTATTCTGTTTCTGAATGACTTTCTTCAGCACATAATCACCTTCCTTCAAATCGCATTTCTTCACCCTTTTGTTGTAGAACAGAGCTGTTCGTTGTTGATAAGCAGCATTCCTAATGACTGCCTCTTCTCTTACTTCTTCGAGCATGTCCAAATCCATTCTTCTCATCAAATCACTGATCGGAGAGTTGAAATTCAGCACTCTATGCGTTGGGAGACCCAACTCGGCCGGTATCACAGCCTCACTTCCAAATGCTAGCATATATGGTGATTCTCCAGTTGCTGCTCGGGGAGTTGTTCGGTAGGCCCATAATACTGATTGGAGCTCATTAATCCAATTTGCTTTAGCTTCACTTAGCCTCTTTTTCAACCCATTCAGTAATGTTCTGTTCGTCACTTCAGTCTGTCCATTGCTTTGGGGATGTCCTGGTGCTGAATGAAACTTCAAGACGTTCGACTGATGACAATAGGCAGCAAATTCTTCATTATCAAATTGTGTTCCATGATCTGTGATGAAAGCATGAGGGAGACCATATCGACAAATGATATTCTTCCATATAAACTGGTATACCTTCTCGTACGTCATATTGATAAGAGGCTCAGCTTCCACCCACTTAGTAAAATAGTCCACTGCAACTACGAGATACTTGAATCTTCCTCGGGTGATCGGCAGTGGTCCAACCAAATCAATTCCCCACATGGCAAATGGCCAAGGGGAAGTTATTGGTGTGAGCAATGCTTGTGGAGTTCGTCGGATGGAGGAAAAACGTTGGCATTTGTCACATTTCTTGGCATAGGCTATACAATCAGCCCTCATTGTCGGCCAGTAATATCCCTGTGTCATCACTCTTTGTAAAAGTGTTCGACCTGCTACATGAGCTCCACAAGATCCTTCATGGATTTCTTCAATCAATTCTTTCACCTCAGTGGGATGTACACATCTCTGCAAACCTGCCATAATTCCTCGTCTATACAAAATACCATTAGTTAATACATACCGGGCAGCTTTATACTTCAGTTTCTTGGCAGCGAGTTTGTCCTCCGGCAATTCGCCCTCTTCAACATATTTCCTGATTGGATCCATCCAAGATGGTCCTAAATCAAGAGTAATCACATTCGTTGTCAGATCTTCATCTATGCTCCGACCTTCTAATACTTCAATCGGTATGGTTCTTCGCATCTCGGTACGAGTAGCTGATGCTAGTCGGGCCAGTGCATCTGCTTGTACATTCTCCATCCTCGGTATTCTCACCAATTGAATGGCATCAAATTCTGTCAACAATTTCATCACCTTTGCATGATATTTGATCATTAAGTCTCCTTTAATCGCATATATTCCCATCATCTGATTCACAATTAATTGAGAATCACTGAATACCATCACCTGTTGTGCTTCCATAGTCTTTGCTAGATTAAGACCTGCTATCATGGCCTCATACTCCGCTTCATTGTTAGAGGCTTTGAATTGGAATCGCAAAGCATATTCCATGTCAATCTCGTCTGGGGTGATCAAAACAATTCCTGCTCCACAACCAGCTGTGCATGATGATCCATCTACATATAATCTCCATGTAGGTATTTCGTCTTCAAATTTCTTATCTGTCAGAATTCCTCGATAAAATATCTGCTGTTTTCTTCCATCATCCCCCGGTATCTTTCGCTCCTCGTCAGTCATCTGCTCGTACTCTTTTACCAACCGTGGCTGGTCTGAATTTGAATATAATGATTTCTCTACATCCACAAGTCCTTTTACCAACCTTGGTTGGTTTGGACCTATTTCTGCTGATCCTGTATCGTCCACAGGTAGGTCAGCAAATGTTTCTGTTGATCCTGTATCGTCCACAGGTAACTCAGCAGGCATCTTTTGCTCCTCGGGGGTATCAGGGTATGTGAACTCTGCTATAAAATCTGCTACAGCCTGCCCCTTCAATGATAATCTGGGCTCATACACAATATCGTATTCACCAAGTTCTACTGCCCAGTACATCAGTCTCCCTGATTTTTCTGGCTTATGGAAGGCTTGTCTCAATGGCATATCAGTATAAACAATGATGGTATGGGCTTGGAAATATGGCCTCATTCTTCTGCTTGCCTCAATTAGTGCCAATGCCAATTTTTCTAGCTTTGGGTACCTGATTTCTGCACCTCGGAAAGCCTTACTTGTGTAATAAATTGGCTTCTGGATTCCATTCTCCAATCTGATCAACGCTGAACTGACTGCGTTCTCTGATACTGCCAAATACAAATACAACTTTTCTCCTGTTATTGGTCTGGACAACAGTGGAGGTGTTCCCAAATATTTCTTCAAGTCTTGAAAAGCTTTTTCACATTCCTCATTCCACTCAAAGGTTTTTCGAAGTGTTTTGAAGAATGGTATGCATTTATCAGTTGCTCGAGATACAAATCTGTTGAGCGCTGCAACTCGTCCGGTAAGACTCTGCACTTCTTTCTTCGTCGTCGGAGATCGCAGCCCTAGAAGAGCTTTGATCTTATCTGGATTTGCCTCAATACCTCGCTGATTGACGATGTATCCGAGGAACATTCCTTCTCGTACTCCAAAGGTGCACTTCGTCGGGTTAAGCTTCATTTGGTATTTATCCAATTGATCAAAAGTTTGACTCAAGTCAATCAAATGATCAGTAGCTTTCTTGCTTTTAGTGAGCATGTCATCGACATAGACCTCCATGTTGCGGCTGATTTGTTCGGTAAAAACCTTGTTCATCAACCGCTGATATGTTGCACCTGCATTTTTTAAACCAAAAGGCATAACATTATAACAATAAGTTCCCCTAGGGGTAATAAAAGAAGTACTTTCCCTGTCTTCAGGTTTCATTTTGATCTGGTTGTAGCCAGAGTAAGCATCCATGAAGCTGAGTAGCTCGTGTCCCGAGGTAGCATCCACCAGTTGATCAATTCTGGGCAGTGGAAAATGATCCTTGGGGCATGCTTTATTGAGATCGGTGAAATCGACACACATTCTCCATTTGTTGTTTTTCTTCTTTACCATCACCACATTAGCCAACCAATCTGGATAT
Organism: Sambucus nigra; assembly: GCA_949130495.1. Taxonomy (NCBI): domain Eukaryota; kingdom Viridiplantae; phylum Streptophyta; class Magnoliopsida; order Dipsacales; family Adoxaceae; genus Sambucus; species Sambucus nigra. Next base: position 585,723,769 of record OX422214.1, read on the forward strand.
TTTACATCTTCAATGAATTGGGCTTTCTGGAGTTTCTCGACTTCCTCCTGTATGGCCTGATTCTTCTCGGGACTAAACACCCTTCTTCTCTGCTTTACAGGTTTAATCTCCTTATTCACATTGAGTTCATGACATAAGAAGTTTGGATCTATTCCTGGCATGTCTTCATGACTCCAAGCAAAAGTATTTTTCCTATTCTTCAAGAAAGCTATCAACTCCTCTTTTATCGACATATCCAACGATGAACCTATCTGGGTTATTCGTTCAGGATGTTCGTCGTCCAAAATAACGTTTTCTGTAGATTCCATCACCTGTCCTTTTACAAGTTGAGATTCATCCCTGGGATCAAGAGTTTCAATTTCTGTACCTTCTTCCACCTGGTAAGTTGTAGTCTTTTTCATCGATCCTTCTAGTTCTTCTTGCTCGGCCGACGAATAATAGCATTCCCGAGCTACTTTTTGATCACCTTTCACTACTCCAACTCCAAAATTTGTTGGGAATTTCAAACATTGATGTACTGTAGAAGGAACGGCTTCGAACTTCTTCAATCCAACTCTTCCCATGATGATGTTGTAGGCTGACTGCACATTCTTATCCATCACAAAGAATCGTATTCTTTCTGTTCGACAAACAGGCCAGGTTCCAATGAATATATCCAACTTGATCGTCCCAAGTGGAAAAACTTTCTCGCCAGCAAAACCCAGAAGGGGTCTGTGATAAGGTTCTAATTGGGATAATTTCAAATTCAGGCTATCAAAGCATGAATAGTACATGATGTCTGCCGAACTACCATTATCTACCAACACCCTTGAAATGATCACGTCCTTCATTCTCATTTTAATCACCAAAGGATCATCATGAGGGTAAAGAACACCTGCTAGGTCATTTTTTGAAAAACCAATTACTAGCTTCTCTTTGTTTACCTTCCTCGGACGATCATCCTCGGCCAGGTTTATTCGCTGAATATATGAGCAAGCTTGAGCCTCTCCGAGATAAGCTTTTCTTTCTGCAGTAAGGTCTCCTCCTCCTGCATCTCCCCCTGTAATAACGTTACAATGAAATGATCCAAAACGTATGGAAAATACCTCTCGTTCAGGTTTTCTTGGCTTCTTGGGAAGATCGGGGTCATCATCTGGATCCTCTTCATGGTCCTTCCTCTTATTCTCCTCTGCACGACGAGGAGATCTAGATCTCTTTCTAATTCTGTCCTCATTTGTCCTCTCACCTCTGCGATCTACATACTTTGATAATTTTCCTCTTCGAATGAGTGTTTCAATCTCGTTCTGAAGGGCTATACAATTTTTGGTCATATGGCCATGATCTTTGTGAAACTCGCAATATTTGGTCTTATTCCTCATGTCTGGATCTGACTTCAGTTTCTCTGGCCATTTGATTTCCTCGTTATTCCTGATTTCTTCTAAAACATGATTAATACCCATTCTCAATGGAGTATAATTATCATACTTCTTTAGGGCTTCCAACTTTATCCTGTTATTCCTGGAATATTTGTCACCACCATTGCCTTTCTGATCTTTCTTCTTAGAATTGTCGACCTCCACTTTAACTTCTTTATCCATATTCTTCTTCGCAGTCATAGCCTCCTCGGCATTCATGATTTTGGCCGCCTTTGCCATCAATTCCGACATATTTTTAGGCGGATCTTTGGCCAGAGTATAGTATAGCTTGTTAGGCAGCAAACCACTCATCAAAGCAGTGATTGCTGTCTTTTCTTCATAATCTATGACTTCCAACTTTTCGTTATTGAAACGAGTTATGTAATCTCTAGTACTTTCACCTGATTTCTGTCTAACACTTAGCAAGTGTGCTACTCGCTTTACCGGCTTTGCTCCAAAACAAAAATTACCAATAAACAGCTCGGCTAACTGAACAAAAGTTGAAATCTTACCCCGAGGAAGATCATTGTACCATATCTGTGCAGATCCGGTAAGAGTTCCCGAGAATGCTCTACACCTCATCTCGTCGGGGACAGCATAAATATCTGCAGCAGCTTGGTACTGTTCTATATGAAGTACAGGATCTGTCTTACCATCGTACTTGGGGGTCACTACAGGTGCTTTGAATTTCGACGGTGTAGGGAAATCCACAATGGCTTGCACAAAAGGTGTCCCTTGAACAAAAGTTCTCTGTAAGGGGTTCCTCGCCTTAGCCATTTCTCCCAGTCTATCCTCCAATCGTTGAATGGAACCTTTCCATGCTTCATTCCCTTCCTCGGGCCGCCTAGTCCGAGCAACTGATTGTCCTGACGTAGCTTCCTGAGATTTATCTCGACGAGTAATTGGTCGTGATTGTGCAGATCTTTCTCTCGAACCTGGTGGTGGTCGAAAACTTCCTGATGGAGCCCTAGGTGGACTCATGTTCCTCCTTGGTCCTAACCGACTGAAAGGAGACACCCTGCTTAATCTTTCTAAAGCGCTAGTTCTCTCAGGAGAAAGAGAGATATGTTGATCTGTATCCGTAGCCCGTATTGATGAAGTTCGCCCAGGTTGGTAAGAAGAATCATTGGATTCTCCATTGCGATATGACCCAGTACGTCTGGATCGTGATGGCCCATGACCAGTCCTTTGCCCTGAATAAGTAGGTACACCGCCTTGAAGAGTTTGAAGGAGTTGCCTCATAGATTCTTGCATGGCGGTTTGTCCTTGAGCCAGATTCGTCATAATTCCGGCCAGATCTGGAGATACAGATGGATTTGGAAGATTTCCAGTATTTCCAGCATTTCGATTACTGGATTCTGGATTATCTGCCATTGGTGACAAATGAGTTTTATGAAAAACGATAACAATAGTCGTTTCCCACAGACGGCGCCAATCTGTTGATGTAAAAAACTAGATCGCTCTAATTATTCAATCACAGATAAATAAATAAGACAAAGATTTTTAAAGTGGTTCGGCTAGGAATAAAGCCTACGTCCACTGTTATGTTATTGCTGAGTGTTTGTGGAATTCTTGATTACAAGTTCTCTCAAGAAATTCCGGTCCCCTTGAATGGGATTGATACAAGGTATTTATAGCCTCAAGGCTGTTCATGAAAGGTCTACTACATTAAATGATATACATATGAATGGGTAATATATTTAATGCGGCGTGTGCGTCAAGAATCTAATGAATAGTTGAACAGTTGTCCGTCTGATAATTGATGATACGGCCGAGGTGCAGTTCGGACCGCCTTAGTTGCTCGTCGATCAAGAGTTCCTCGGAGTACTTAGAGTATCTCGGGATGAAAGAGTTCCTCGGATGGAGTTCCTCGGCATGATAGAACTCCTCGGTGTATTCTCGTTGCTCGGTACCAACCATGGTTGTTCAGTAAATGATCTTCCTCGCTGTTATTGTGCCACGTAGATCGACACGTGTCTTCATACTATTCGTCCACGTCAGCATATTAATTTTGGTATCAACGTTTGTGATGAGGTTTTTTTATTTGAAATCTTGGTTTGTTTGTGTCAAAATTATGACTTGTGTTAGTAGTGTCGTGTTGTTTTATTCTTGTCATGTTGTGTATAAATGGATTTCAAAATGATGAATTATGTTTTAAATGGATCTATGTGTGGTCAAAAAAGCACACGATGTCGGGTCATGTTAGTTCTATCTTAATCATTATTGTTGTGTCGTGCCTTGCCAAAACATGACACGAAAATACCAATAGCAACTCCTAGTTAGATGAGAACCAAATTGACTAGCTTCTAATTATTGAGGCTCAAGTGTTGGAATCTGCGAATAACTGATAAGGAAATATTTATCTGTGTAACAAATAGCAAATTTCAGAGGGAATCAGTAAGAAAAATCCAAATTTCAAGAGGTATAAAAACAAAATTTCAAATCTCAAGGGGTGGGAATAGTAGCCTTTAGAGACAATTACGTATTCATTTTTATTTATCACTTATCTGCTTGCTATGGTTTCTTTGTTAACTTGATGTATTTGATTTAAGTCACACTATCTAAGTATAAATTTAGGGTTTTTCTCTACTTGTGTGTGTAGCGAAAGACTATTGTCTTGCTTTAATTTTTTCTCCTTATTTTTAGTTATTACTCACACTTGGGTCTTCGATTCTCATAGGGACGATTTTCTGTCAAAGGGATTTAAACTTGTTCTATAAGGATCGTGAAGGACAAATGAGAAGGTATGTGGATTTGAAAACAATGGTTTATGTGTTTTTCATTTAAGACTTATCTTGGTGATTATGGGAATCCTTTATTCTACGTGGTCTTCTTTGCGATGCCTTGTTCAAGTATAATGATATATTATCTCTGCAAGACAAATTTGAGGTTGGTCATCTTTAAATAAAAAATAAATCTATTATGAAATATATTATCTCTGACATATCACCATGTTTAGAGACTCACTTCATAATTTCTTTGAAAAACTTCTCTATTGACAACAATCAAAGTAGAAGGTAATCTAATGCTGAATTTTTTGTCCAATATGCCACTACTTTCTCCCATTCATGTTTAGTGCCAGCCCGACTGTTGGGCGACTTAGGCACTCACCTCAGGTAGGTAAGGGGCAATGTTTTAAATCGCGGTCGCGTAGGGCGTCGCGTTTTGGCTCCGAAGTCGCGTGGCGCATCGCGCAAGCAATTCGGGCATTCCAGATTTTTAATTTGAAAAATATGTAAAAAATATAATAAATAAATGAGCTCAAACAATCAATCCAAATCATTTCCAATATAGTCATAAAGACATAAAGTACTAGAACATTCCAAATAAAACACAATAATAGGACCATATTGTTCTAAACATAGGGCCATATTGTTCCAAAATCTAAAAGCCATATATAATTATGAGCAATAAATATAAATATTGGAGGACAAAAAATTAAATTGAACATATATAATTATCCAATAAAATTAACAAATGTAAATAACCAACACCACCTTTTAACCTATGATGACAATACCTACAAAAGACTCCACTTTCCCCTTCCTTTTCATATGCCTATTTCCACCCCAAATCCTTCTTAGTAGACATTATTTTGACAACCAACTAAAATTTCAAAAATAATAAAAAAAAGAACTTGAAATAAATAAAATTGTCTAACATAAAAAATAAAAAAGAACTGTGTAAATTCTTATCAAAGTTAGATTGGGTTGTCAAAGTGTGAAAGGAAGAGCAAAGTTGGATCCGGAGCAGTCAAAATTAGTTTTTTTTTTTTAAGATCGGGGCTTTCAAAGTAATGAGGAAGGTTTTTTTTAAGACGGGGGTTGTCAAAGTATAAAGAGGAAGTTTTTTTTTTCAAGATCGGGGCTGAATAGAAGGGTTTTTTTTTTGCGTTCCCCCCCCCCCCCCCCTTTTTACTTACCAAAACGACGCCGTTTTGTCAAGTCAGAAGGTTTATAAATCTCGCGCGGCTATAGCGCCTTTTGCGCACTATCGCGCCAAATTGCTCCCAATCCCGTATGCAACAGGAACATCCCGTGTAGCAGACCCATTAACGTTGCTTTTTCCTATCGCAATTCGCAATAGCGCGCTTTTTAAAACAATAGTAAGGGGCCTCAAGTTAATGTGTCTTATAGCTCTCGCCGTATGGATTTGTATATGATGTTCTAATTTGAACGTAGATTCTATAGATGTTTCTAGTTTTTTTTTATAACATGTGTTTATATTGCATAATAGATTTCGCTCTTTAGGAACACATAATTAGGTTTTGATTTGTTTCCATATTTCTATTGTTTTATGTTATCTGTATAATATGGGCATGGCCGGTCCTAGCCATCTGTCAAAATGGGCAATGACACAGGGCTCATTTTAGAGTAAGCACCTATGTATGTATATTTTAAGGGTCCAAAAATATTTGATGTATAACAAAAAATGTCAATTTTTAAAAATAAGTTTAATTTTTTAGGGGCCCATTTTTTAACTACACCAAAAAAAACATTGTACAAAGAATGATTCAGTTACCCCCAAAAAATTTATTAGTTTGATTTTTTCATCAAGGACTTATTAATCTGTTTTTTAATTTAATTTTAATTAGTGATTTTGCAAGTGGAAATGCTAGAAGAATTATTTTTCAATGAGTTTTTAAGTATTTAATATCTTTGTACAATATTTTTTTAGAAGGATCCTAAGTTGACTTTCGCACATGACGCTCTCAATCTCAGGACCGACCCTAAATATGGGTGAACCTTTGTCCTAATCCAAGAATGGTGGGGATTATTTTAAAACCAATAGCTGAGATGAATTGTTGTCCCCTTTTCGCACCTCAATTTTTTGTACGACGAATTTTTTTTTGATGTAGACATCATCTTTTGATGTCTCTCAATCGTTGGAATCCAAGTGGCATTTAACAAAAAGACTATCTCTCTCTCTTTTATTAATGTGTCCAACTAACTATATACATGTATGGATAAAGATATCATAGATGTAAACTCTTTGCATAAAAAAATGTTTTTATATATAAAAAAAGTTCCTTTTTTTATGCAAGTTATTTTTTTAAAGTTGTTTTTATATCAAAAACACGTTATAAAACTAAAAAGAACAGTTTTTTTTTATGTTTATTTATAAATTTTTAAAAAAAATCTCTTTTTTTATAAGTTATTTATACACACACACACACACACACACACACACATATATATATATATATATATATATATATATATATATATATATATATATAATGCTCTTGTGCGGACTAGTCCGCATTTTAAGAATGCGGAGCAAACACGTGTCACCTAACGGTGCGCCTAGAAATTATCGCCTAAATTATAGGCGCAATCTCTCTCTTTTCTTGGCTCACTGCCGGTGACACATGTCCGGTCCGCATTCTTAAAATGCGGACTAGTCCGCACAAGAGCAGGACTATATATATATATATAACAAAATATTATTGTAAATGAAAACGTTTTAATTTTGTTCAATGACAAAAATACAGAAAAAATGAAAAAAAAGTATTTTTTTATGAATAATAATGTTATTAACTTTTTTAAATGTTTTTTTTTTAAATAACGATAAAACCTGCATGTCATACATAAAGCAATTTATATATCAAAAAATTACTTTTTAACGTTATTTAAAAAAACATATTGGTTTATATGTACAAAACAATCTTTTAATGTTTTTTTATGTATAAAAACGTTATATGGCTTATAAAAATAGTTTCTTTTAACGTTTTTTTATATAATATACGTTTTTTTATATAAAATGTATATAAACTGTTTTTTATATACAAAGACGTTAAAAAATAATTTTTTAATATATAAACTGTTTTATGTATAACATACAGGTTTTAATTTTTTTTTTTTTTTTAAATGTTTAAAAAAGTTAATAACACACTTTTTTTTTAAAATAACATTAAAACATGTATGTTATACATACAATACTTTATATATTAAAAAATTACTTTTTAACGTTATTTAAAAAAAGAAATTTTTTTTTACGTTTAACGTTTAAACGTTTAAAAAAGGTTTTAACGTTTAAACGTTAAAAAGTATTTTTTATGAATAATAACGTTATTAACTTTTTTAAACATTTTAAAAAAAAAAAATTACTTTTTAACGTCTTTGTATATAAAAAACAGTTTATATACATTTTATATAAAAAAAAAACGTTAAAAGCAACTGTTTTTATAAGCCATATAACGTTTTTATACATCAAAAATTAAAAGAATACTTTTTTTTCATTTTTCCTATTTTTTTGCCAATGAACAAAATAAAAAAGTTTTCATTTACAATAATATTTTGTTATATATATATATATATATATATATATATATATATATATATGTATGTATGTATGTATAAATAACTTATAAAAAAAGAGATTTTTTTTCAAAATATATAAATAAACATTAAAAAACTGCTCTTTTTAGTTTTATAATGTTTTTTTGGTATAAAAAGAACTTTAAAAAAAACTTGCATAAAAAAGGAACTTTTTTTTATATAAATATAGTTTTATTATGCAAAGAGTTTAAATCTAATCTAATCTAATAACATAATATAATTTTGGTGTCTCTTTGGAGAGAATTGACACATGTCTTTCATTAAATGTTGATTGCTCTGAGCATTTAATGTACTGTGTTCAATGTTTAACTCCAATGCCACGTTTTCAAGTTTCTTAGAATCCAGAGTCTTTTCATTTCCCAACTCTTCCAATTCCAATCCCCGATATTCTTATTCCCCTCTCTCCCCAACATATTTCTTACCTAACCTGTTCACTCTCTGCATCACTTCAATTCCAATTGCTCTCCCAAATGTAAGTTTTTTTCTTTTTCTAAATTTTGTCTCTTATTCTCTTATTATATCTCTTCCAGGTTCACCCTCTCTTTCACAACTAAGATTCTCCATGATTCATTTATGTAAGTGGTGGGTCATATCGCAACCATTCGTAGAGTTAATTCAGTCCTCTTGAATCTTGGTTGACTGGGAGAGAGTATGAAGGCTTAGGATGGCGGTTGATTGCAGTTGGATCACTCCGTTTAGCCTCCGTTTGGTTCGAATTCTTTGACATTTGGGCTCTCCGTCTTGCTGTCTTCTCTAAATCCCTCCTGACTCAATATCTGGGAGGACATTTGGGATTATTTCAGTTGAAACATGTTGTCTAATTTGATTCTTCTGGGTGATCCCATTATCTTTGATTTGCATCTGTTGAATTGTACTACAAAAATGTGCAGAACGTATAGAACTCTCAAATCTAAACCTGAGTCACTGGTTATCAAAATAGGGTTTTTTCTTTGTATTTTTTTCTTCTTACTTTGGTTTATGAATGAGGCTTTTATGGTTTTCTTTCTTCAAACTGAAATATGAGAATGTGTTTTTTTATTGCTTTCTTCAGTGACGACGATAACAGGAAGAGAAGTAGTCCCCATCACTTCCTCTCTGTCCAGTGGTAATCCGGATGCCTTAAGCAGGTAATGTAAATCTATACTTTAGTTGATCAGATGACTCAAGTAATGATGTATGGTTTTAGATTTCAATCCTTTTTTATTTAGCATTTTTGTCCACGAACATAAGGCTGTGGTAAAAAAAAAAGATCTGCTGCAGATTTTCAAATGACTATCAGATATGTAGATCGGGTATAGCTAGACTTAGGGTGTCCTGTTGGGTTTTCGCAACTTTATTGGGTTTTCTCTACAAGGTAACCTTGCACAATTTGTTTCAAAACTCTTCTTGAAAAAGGATCAAGATCACTCCATATCTAAACTCATTCCACCTACAAATCTGCTGGTAGTCCCATGACTCTGCATATCTAAACATAGTATATGAAGGTAGGGGACCAACAAAGCTTTGCATTCAAAATTTTACACACACAGTAGATGCAACACAGTTCAAATTTGTATATGGTATTTATCAATATAGTTTTGCATTGATTAGAAGAAATATAGCATTGCCTTGATTATTTTAGTTGGCAATAGTTTTAAATTTTCTTATTGACAAGTGAGGTTTCATTCATATGCTGTGTTTTTAAAATAGAGTTGGATTTTTCTTTTTTTCTTATTTTTAGGTATTCTTATTATTAGTGAGAAAAAATGAGACCTATAGAGCCAACCATTGGGAATCTAGAGCTCAGAACATGGGTTTGCTATTGGAATGATAAGATGCAATCCTTTTGTTTGTAACCTCTCAATAGTAAGGTGAAAGCCCAAACTTATTTATTTTTCTAAATATATACAAGTTGTTTTTAGGGTAGTACTTTTGAGGTCATTGAGTTATACATGAATGGTTAAATTAACTCAATTAGCAGGCCTTCTATTTTTATTCATAGGTGAATGTTTTCATTGATAATTACACGTGTTAATAGGATTTATAGGTTATTGGTTTTGAAATGAACAACCTTATCAATATTACTGGGAAGAAAGAATGAGAAAATTTTGGTGGTTTAGGTTACTGCCACAGTGGTATGGTACTTTCTTTTTTATGGATTTTCATCAATTGAATACTAGGTCTGCAAATAAGGAGTTTTGCAAATGTGAATGTGCATCTCAATGTTCCCCTTTACTTATGGTTGTAGTAATCATATGCCTTATATTATTTTATATTACTAAAACTCTAGCCCTATTTTTTATTTTGTTACATTGAGTTTGACCCTTAACGTATACATGTGATGAACTTTGACAGAAATTATAATATATTTCTCTTTATAATATTATGCTTTTGCCCCATTCTTTATAGGGGGTTGAACATTAGTACTTTAAAATTTTGACTACATTGTGTGGAAAATCAAGAATTATAAAGCACTCGCCCATCGCGCGGGGCTGTAAACTAGTGTATAATATTTTTATCGATAATTAGTTAGACACATTAATAAGAGAAAGAGAGTCCTTTTGTTTAATGCAACTTGAATTTCAAAAATTAAGAGACATCAAAAAATGATGTATTTGACAACATCAAAAAAAATTTCAATGGTACGACTACGTTCAAGGCTCAAGGGTTGCTTTTTAAGGAGCAAAAGCGAGGCAGTTTAGCTAGGTGCATGTCTAGGCACGAGCCTTGGGGCGCCTGACTAAAGTTGACTGTGGGAGAAAAAAGAACGTGCCACTTCCTTCTCTTTATTGGCTGATACCACTTTTTTCCCTAGTTTTTGAAATAAGTCAATACAAAAGAAATAAGTCAAAACAACACTTTTTTCCCTAGTTTTTGAAACCTGTCATCTCTCAACAGAACAGAAGAAAACCCATCTGATATTTTCTGGGCTGAGACCTCCAACGAGGGCTGAGATCATCAGGTATTTTTTTTCTTCATTTTCTCTGTGTATTCCTGCTCTGACCTGCTAATTTAGTGCTTCATTTAGTTCTCTCTTTCTTCTCCATTTTTCCTTTTTCTTCTTCTCTTCTAACAAATAACTCCAACGTATTCATTTTTCTTTTCTTTTTTCCTGTTTTTATGAGCTCTACGTGCTCTCTTCTTTTTTGTGTTCCGTGGAAAAAAACTTTAATCAGTTGAGATAAGATGAGGAAAAAGAAAATTTTCAGTTTAATTTATTTTCTCTGTAAAACGTAAAAGTCGCAACACAGCCAAAAGTAATGAAAAAAAAAAGAAGAAATTGGGTGTTTTCAGTATACTTTCATCTTATCACTGTAATTTGGTGTTGTATTTCAATTTTCCAGTGTGTTAATTTCAGTTCAATACAGCTTTTATTCATTTTTTCACTGTAATTTGGTGTTCTATTTCAGTTTTTCAGTATGCCAATTTGAGTTTAATGACATTTTTGTATTCATTTTTTCAATGTAATTTAGTGCTGTATTTCATTTTTCAGTGTGTAAATTTCATTTTTCAGTGTGTAAATTTCAGTTTAATCACAGTTTTGTGTGTTATTGAAGTTGTTTCCATCCAAAACTATGCTTAATTACTTTCTTGAAATAGCTAATAATATATTTTTACTAGTTAGCTCATTAGAAATATTTTATTTATGTTTAAACTTTTTTTTACATAATGTGCACCTTGCTTCGATCACACGCCCGCCTCACCTTGTGCCTAGGCTCCACGAGCCTTAGTGCACCTTTCGCCTCTTACCAGCTATGGTGCAGTCCTTCATTCACTTTATTTTATACTATCAATTTGTCTTTATATTTGGTGTAATATACCATCTCTCTCTCTCTCTCTCTCTCTCTCTCTCTATATATATATATATATATATATATATATATATATATATATATATATATATATATATATATATATTACTGTTCTAAAAAACCCGTACGGGATCAAGGATTGGGAGAAACGCTCCCCCTATATTTTTTTACACCTTATTCTTGGTAAAACCCTTAAGGCGCACTTTTTTCTAAAAACATAAATACTTTAGTGAAACGATATCCCCTTTTAAAGAATTTTTTTACTAACCGGACCATTATCTCATCCAAAATAATCAAATAGTATTTTAATTTGCATATATTCAAACATATTTTTATGATATGTATAATTTTAGTATTTTAATAGCCTTGTTATGATTAAAAAATATTAAATATATTAAGAATGCCTAAACGCCCTTTCACATCTTTTTACGCCTAAGGTACACCTAGGCTTCTAAGGCTTAAGACATATATATATATAAAAAAGATCTCATGCATACTCAGTTTGCATACCCTACGTACGGACCATTTTCTTAAAATAGTAAAAAAAATAATTTTTGGTTGATTTTTTTTTATGATTTTTAAACATTTCAGTACAACCATAAAAAACAAATCAGCTCAAATTGAATTATTTTGCTATTAAAAAAAATCGATCAAACTTTGTCAGTTTTTAAGTTGTTTTTAACTAACAAAGTTTGACCAATTTTTTTAAACTGGCAAAAAAAATTCATTTTGATCTGATTTTTTTTATGGTCCTACTAAAATGTTAAAAAACCATAAAAAAAACTAGCTCAAAAATATTTTTTTACTATTTTATCAAAACTGGTCCGTGCCAGCGTTATGCAAACTGGGTATGCATGAGAACCACTATCATATATATACAACCCGGCTCTAATGCGGACGCAGCTTGCGAATTTAACTTGCGGATAGATTTTTGTGTATTTTTTAAAAATAGCAAAAAATTAAATTTTGACTTGATTTTTTTCTGTGGTTGTTGATGTAAAAAACTAGATCGCTCTAATTATTCAATCACAGATAAATAAATAAGACAAAGATTTTTAAAGTGGTTCGGCTAGGAATAAAGCCTACGTCCACTGTTATGTTATTGCTGAGTGTTTGTGGAATTCTTGATTACAAGTTCTCTCAAGAAATTCCGGTCCCCTTGAATGGGATTGATACAAGGTATTTATAGCCTCAAGGCTGTTCATGAAAGGTCTACTACATTAAATGATATACATATGAATGGGTAATATATTTAATGCGGCGTGTGCGTCAAGAATCTAATGAATAGTTGAACAGTTGTCCGTCTGATAATTGATGATACGGCCGAGGTGCAGTTCGGACCGCCTTAGTTGCTCGTCGATCAAGAGTTCCTCGGAGTACTTAGAGTATCTCGGGATGAAAGAGTTCCTCGGATGGAGTTCCTCGGCATGATAGAACTCCTCGGTGTATTCTCGTTGCTCGGTACCAACCATGGTTGTTCAGTAAATGATCTTCCTCGCTGTTATTGTGCCACGTAGATCGACACGTGTCTTCATACTATTCGTCCACGTCAGCATATTAATTTTGGTATCAACAGAAGCCCCCAATGTTTCATATTTTGAACTTTGAAGAGTATGGAACATTCTTTCTTGGTATGTGGCAATATTAAATGTACTTCCCGGGTTTTAGGAACATTGTATTCAAATTTTCCTTCTTATTTCGCAGTTTCCGCCTTTTTGATAAGCGCTTTGATATTCGTGCAAATTTTGTCCTTTTAGCCGCCGGAAGTTTAATAATTTCTTTTTGGTAATCATTTCTTTCGCCGCTTCCCAATGTAAAGTATTTAAACTTCTTTGGTAACCATACCGTTGTCTACGTTTTTCATTCTCTGCATTCAAGCTTTCTCTTCTCTTCTTCTCTTGTGCGTTCATCTTTGTTTCCGTTCGCTGTCAACACATCTCTTTTCTTTCTGTAAGCTCTTCTTCCTTTCTTCTGCATCTCTTTTATTCAATATGGTTTATATTGTTGAATCTGCTGAGAAATTTCGTTCTGACTTTTCCATTCCTTCTTGGGTAACTCTAGAGGTTCTTTCTGAGCCTTTAGATTACTTTCGATTGGCTGAGGGACATTGGTTCCCCAGTCTTTTCATTGCTGAATGTGGTTTTTCTTTTCCCCCAAATCCATTATGTCTTGAGTTTTGTCAATATTTTGACCTTGTTCCTGCAAAAATAGCCCCCAATTCATGGAGAATAATTAACGGGGTGCATAAGTTAAATCTAACTCATGGGACTCGTATAGGGATCCCAGAAATCATGTACTGCTATAAATGGGCCACTTTAGATAATATTTATTATTTAAAAACTAGGTTTTTAAATAGAGCCCTTGTAGTTAACCTCCCTGATTCAAATAGAGATTATTTTGAGCATGGGTTGGTCATAAAAAATTGGCAACACGCGCCTTTATCTGGGAATGAAGTATACAACGGTCCCAGATGCCCCCCATACGGCAATGGGATAGGTTTATTTTTCATTTTTATTTTACTTATGAAATTGCGTATTCATCATGTTTGACAAAATGTGTGACTGAGATTTATGTATTTATTTGCAGTTGATAGTAAAAGAAAAACTCCAAAAGAGTCGGAAGTGAATATCAAGCATTTAAAACTTATCTGGAATTTGCATAAGACGATTGCAGACGAGCACATTAGATCTGCATCATATTTGCTGCAGTATAAGAGCTACACAACCTCTTATACTGCTCGCCCTGTTGAACCAGCCTCAACACCAGAAAGTTCATCTTCAGATTCTCATATTCCCCTATCTCATAGAATGGGCAAGAAAAGAGCTCCTCCTGCTCTATTTGGTGACACTTCCTCTGCTGTTGGAGCCCAGAAAGGCAAAATTGATGTCCCAGAGGGGACTAAAAAAGTAGATGCTGGTTCCTTCAAAATTGCCGAGAAGCCCCCAGTGGCCCCGAGCAAGAAAAATGCTCCTGCTGATGTAATTGCCATCTCTCCGACCAAGACTTCTTCCTTGGTTGATGCTGCTGACCGTCCTTTGAAGAGATTGAGGAAATCATCCTCGGTTAATCTTGCTGGAACTGCGTCTTCTCTACCCGCTGGTGGTAGTAGTATTTCAAAAATCATTCTTCCGAGCTCTTCAACGAGCTCAGTTATACCCGAGGTTCTCGGGGTTGATGAAAAGATTCCTAGGGATACACTGACATCCCTTGCTGCTCGCCATCTTTCTTCAGTAAATTTCTCATACCTTTAGTCTTTCTTTTCTTTTTCCTGAAATCTTGTATTTGTGTTAACTCTATTGTTTTTCTTACCTTTCAGCTGGTTAACTGTTTCAATACCATTGTGAAGAAAGATCAAGCTATTAAAGCTTCCACTTCCTCGTCCGATGTTGACGATGCTTTGTTGGGTTTAACCCAATCTGTCAAGGAATCTCACCAACAGTACATCGAGGAGAAAACTGTTTGGGAGACAAAATTGGCTGTGGCTGAGGCTGATAAGATGAAGATGGCCGAAACCTCCAAGAATTTGGAGGAGAAAATTAAAGATCTGGAAGTTAAACATCAGGAATCTGATGATAAATTGAAGAAGGCAGAAGAAGAAATATCTACTTTGCGAGATATTAAAGTTAAGAAAGAGGAACTGGAGGTGAAGCTTTCCTCGGAGAAATCGAGGAGAAAAGTTGCTATCAAGAAACATTTCAGTGTTGGTTGGGAGAAAGGATGGGAGAGAGGGATAGCTGCAATGACGTCCCAAGTCCAATATGGGGAGTTGAAATACTTCTATGATGGTTGGGTAGCTGCTCTGCAAGAGCTAAAAGTCCAAGATAATTCTGAGCTATTCCAAAGGCATCTCCCTGGTCCTCCTCCACCAATTGAGGAAGAAGAAGAAGATGAACCTGCATCAGATGAATCTTCCATAGCTGTGGATGTCACAATCTCTGCTTCTCAACCCTCTATCATTGAGGACATTTCTTCTATGCCTCCTCCTGCTGAGAGGATTTCTGCCGACCAAGCTGTTGTTATCACCGAGCAACCGAGCTCCTCGTCCCAGCCTCCCGAGAAAGTCTTGGGAGACAAGGAAAAGGTGTGAAGTTGTTCGGTATCATTCTTATCTTTTATTATTTGTAATCGAACACTGTAATCCTTTTATGATCTAATAAAATACTTCTTTACTCATCGTCGTTATTGATGATTCTTTGTTGATTGTTGTCTTTTTCTTGTCTTTAGTTTGTTGCTAGAATGGAACTAATCTCTTCTCATGATACCGAGCTGATGCAGCAATGTCACCAATACTATAGGGCTGGTCATACGGACCTTAGTTCTTCTGAAATTGCTGACATTCTTGGTCATGATGCTTCAGAGCAGGCAACTGAGGCTTATCGGTATTTGAAAAGTTTACTCGACCGAGCTGTAGCTAACAATATCGCTTATTATGAATTGATTGAAGAGTTGCATTGTTCTTTAAAGGATCTTCAAAATCAACATAACGAATCAATGGCTTTGTTGCATGAAGATTATGAAAATAGATACCAGCAGCTTTCTTCAGAAACAGGCCACAAGAAAATCATTGCTGGGTATGACATCAGGGAGAGGACTTTAAAAGGTGAAATTGAAGCCTGCAGACAAATCGCTGAGATCCTGGAGCAAGAAAATAACAATTTGCAGAAAAAATTAGTTCAGTATGAATCTGCTGCTTCATCCTCTACTGCATTAATACCAGTCACTGATGAAGGGTTCTCATTCTTAGAAGTCGAAAACGCCAAACTGAGGCAAGAGCTGGAGGATTTAAGAAGATCTTCCATTTCTGGAACTGCTCGGGGACGAGGAAGGAGTTCTCGGGGGCGAGGAAGAATCATCGAGGAGCAAAATTCTCCAATTGCTTCTCGGAGCCGATCAAGAGTTCTTAGCCGTAATGTTGAAGAATCTCGTACCCAATCTACTCTGGAAACTCAAGCATTCCAACTGAATGTTAAGGATCGTGCTCTATCTGATTTGTCTAAGAAAAATTTATCTTTAGAGGATCAATTGACTGCGATGAAATCTGATCTGAATAATAAAGATGCTCTTATCAAGAACTTTCTCGAGCAAGTAGATAGATTAACTTTCCAATTCCATAAACAACCTCGGGAGTTCTGGAATGCGGGTTATAATGAAGCTCTTTACCATTTGGATGATCGCCTTGAAAATGCTAACAACGAAGGTTATAAGCAGGGATGGTTGAACGCCCTGGGTGTATTAAAATTGGAACAAGGTCATTATTTATGGGATTATCATGCTCCTGGATTGCTAGACTTGCCTGTTCCTCCCTATAAATTGGATATGGCATGGATTCCTGCTCGCTCCATTCCTCGGAGTTTAATCTCTAAATATCTTGGTGATTATAACCTTCATTCTCAAGTTGAAGTATCTCGTCCTGAGCACCTGTTGGATACTCCTACAATAATGAATGTCAGAATGCTGAAGGACATGAACTTTATTAACTCTCCTCTGTGTCTAGAGGATCCTCCTGCTGGCGATGAACCTGTCTCAAAGGACAAAGGAAAGAAACCAATAGAGTAGGAATCTTTAATGTAATAGTTAGCACATTCATGTAACATGTAATACATTTTTATCTTAATGAAAGAGTTTCATTTTCTGTTTTGCCAATAGCTATTTTTCTGTTTGCAAATTATATGGTTCATCAACCAAATTAGAATTTATAATAAGCATAATTGTTCAAAATTGTTTCCAACCAACCAAGGTGGAAAAATAATGTTTGTCGACCAACCATAGTTGATGGGTTTCTATCCCTGACCAACCATACTTGGTTCAATTTTCAAATATAAACATGTGTCCGACCAACTAAGGTCAATACTTTTATCCTCGTCGACCAACTACAATTAGTGGGTTTTTATCTCCGACCAACCATACTTGGTACAGTTTTCAATATTTTGTTCTTTAAAGAACTTTTTGTAATAATGTTACCTCCCGACAAACATAAGTTGTAATGCGAGAGTATATAAAGTCTTACCAACCGTAGTTGATCATGCTGGTCTACACCTCCTAATCAAAGGAGTAGTAGGGTTCTTTCGAACTTTTTGGCTCCTTGGAGCATATCCTCCTAACCAAAGGAGGTTGGCTACTTATAGCACTTTTGCTCCGTAGAGCGCTCCGGAGAGCTTATCCTCCTAACCAAAGGAGGTTGGCTACTTATAGCACTTTTGCTCCGTAGAGCGCTCCGGAGAGCTTATCCTCCTAACCAAAGGAGGTTGGCTACTTATAGCACTTTTGCTCCGTAGAGCGCTCCGGAGAGCTTGACTCCGTAGAGCATGACTCCGTAGAGCATGACTCCATAGAGCAGTCTTCTTCTTTGACTCCGTAGAGCATGTCTTCTTCTTATCAAGTAATGTAATGTTCAACACTAGTATTCCCCGAAAAACTTTCAACAGAAAGAAAATGGTGAACCATCCTCGTTTTATTCATAATGAAGGAAATGCTTTACATTTTACATTACTGATAATACTTTCGCAGGTGTTCAGCATTCCATGCATTCTGAAATTCTTCTCCTTCTAGAGTTGCTATTCTGTAGGTTCCAGGTCGAACAACCTCTGTAACTCGGTAAGGTCCATGCCAATTTGCTTCCAGTTTATTCTGTTTCTGAATGACTTTCTTCAGCACATAATCACCTTCCTTCAAATCGCATTTCTTCACCCTTTTGTTGTAGAACAGAGCTGTTCGTTGTTGATAAGCAGCATTCCTAATGGCTGCCTCTTCTCTTACTTCTTCGAGCATGTCCAAATCCATTCTTCTCATCAAATCACTGATCGGAGAGTTGAAATTCAGCACTCTATGCGTTGGGAGACCCAACTCGGCCGGTATCACAGCCTCACTTCCAAATGCTAGCATATATGGTGATTCTCCAGTTGCTGCTCGGGGAGTTGTTCGGTAGGCCCATAATACTGATTGGAGCTCATTAATCCAATTTGCTTTAGCTTCACTTAGCCTCTTTTTCAACCCATTCAGTAATGTTCTGTTCGTCACTTCAGTCTGTCCATTGCTTTGGGGATGTCCTGGTGCTGAATGAAACTTCAAGACGTTCGACTGATGACAATAGGCAGCAAATTCTTCATTATCAAATTGTGTTCCATGATCTGTGATGAAAGCATGAGGGAGACCATATCGACAAATGATATTCTTCCATATAAACTGGTATACCTTCTCGTACGTCATATTGATAAGAGGCTCAGCTTCCACCCACTTAGTAAAATAGTCCACTGCAACTACGAGATACTTGAATCTTCCTCGGGTGATCGGCAGTGGTCCAACCAAATCAATTCCCCACATGGCAAATGGCCAAGGGGAAGTTATTGGTGTGAGCAATGCTTGTGGAGTTCGTCGGATGGAGGAAAAACGTTGGCATTTGTCACATTTCTTGGCATAGGCTATACAATCAGCCCTCATTGTCGGCCAGTAATATCCCTGTGTCATCACTCTTTGTAAAAGTGTTCGACCTGCTACATGAGCTCCACAAGATCCTTCATGGATTTCTTCAATCAATTCTTTCACCTCAGTGGGATGTACACATCTCTGCAAACCTGCCATAATTCCTCGTCTATACAAAATACCATTAGTTAATACATACCGGGCAGCTTTATACTTCAGTTTCTTGGCAGCGAGTTTGTCCTCCGGCAATTCGCCCTCTTCAACATATTTCCTGATTGGATCCATCCAAGATGGTCCTAAATCAAGAGTAATCACATTCGTTGTCAGATCTTCATCTATGCTCCGACCTTCTAATACTTCAATCGGTATGGTTCTTCGCATCTCGGTACGAGTAGCTGATGCTAGTCGGGCCAGTGCATCTGCTTGTACATTCTCCATCCTCGGTATTCTCACCAATTGAATGGCATCAAATTCTGTCAACAATTTCATCACCTTTGCATGATATTTGATCATTAAGTCTCCTTTAATCGCATATATTCCCATCATCTGATTCACAATTAATTGAGAATCACTGAATACCATCACCTGTTGTGCTTCCATAGTCTTTGCTAGATTAAGACCTGCTATCATGGCCTCATACTCCGCTTCATTGTTAGAGGCTTTGAATTGGAATCGCAAAGCATATTCCATGTCAATCTCGTCTGGGGTGATCAAAACAATTCCTGCTCCACAACCAGCTGTGCATGATGATCCATCTACATATAATCTCCATGTAGGTATTTCGTCTTCAAATTTCTTATCTGTCAGAATTCCTCGATAAAATATCTGCTGTTTTCTTCCATCATCCCCCGGTATCTTTCGCTCCTCGTCAGTCATCTGCTCGTACTCTTTTACCAACCGTGGCTGGTCTGAATTTGAATATAATGATTTCTCTACATCCACAAGTCCTTTTACCAACCTTGGTTGGTTTGGACCTATTTCTGCTGATCCTGTATCGTCCACAGGTAGGTCAGCAAATGTTTCTGTTGATCCTGTATCGTCCACAGGTAACTCAGCAGGCATCTTTTGCTCCTCGGGGGTATCAGGGTATGTGAACTCTGCTATAAAATCTGCTACAGCCTGCCCCTTCAATGATAATCTGGGCTCATACACAATATCGTATTCACCAAGTTCTACTGCCCAGTACATCAGTCTCCCTGATTTTTCTGGCTTATGGAAGGCTTGTCTCAATGGCATATCAGTATAAACAATGATGGTATGGGCTTGGAAATATGGCCTCATTCTTCTGCTTGCCTCAATTAGTGCCAATGCCAATTTTTCTAGCTTTGGGTACCTGATTTCTGCACCTCGGAAAGCCTTACTTGTGTAATAAATTGGCTTCTGGATTCCATTCTCCAATCTGATCAACGCTGAACTGACTGCGTTCTCTGATACTGCCAAATACAAATACAACTTTTCTCCTGTTATTGGTCTGGACAACAGTGGAGGTGTTCCCAAATATTTCTTCAAGTCTTGAAAAGCTTTTTCACATTCCTCATTCCACTCAAAGGTTTTTCGAAGTGTTTTGAAGAATGGTATGCATTTATCAGTTGCTCGAGATACAAATCTGTTGAGCGCTGCAACTCGTCCGGTAAGACTCTGCACTTCTTTCTTCGTCGTCGGAGATCGCAGCCCTAGAAGAGCTTTGATCTTATCTGGATTTGCCTCAATACCTCGCTGATTGACGATGTATCCGAGGAACATTCCTTCTCGTACTCCAAAGGTGCACTTCGTCGGGTTAAGCTTCATTTGGTATTTATCCAATTGATCAAAAGTTTGACTCAAGTCAATCAAATGATCAGTAGCTTTCTTGCTTTTAGTGAGCATGTCATCGACATAGACCTCCATGTTGCGGCTGATTTGTTCGGTAAAAACCTTGTTCATCAACCGCTGATATGTTGCACCTGCATTTTTTAAACCAAAAGGCATAACATTATAACAATAAGTTCCCCTAGGGGTAATAAAAGAAGTACTTTCCCTGTCTTCAGGTTTCATTTTGATCTGGTTGTAGCCAGAGTAAGCATCCATGAAGCTGAGTAGTTCGTGTCCCGAGGTAGCATCCACCAGTTGATCAATTCTGGGCAGTGGAAAATGATCCTTGGGGCATGCTTTATTGAGATCGGTGAAATCGACACACATTCTCCATTTGTTGTTTTTCTTCTTTACCATCACCACATTAGCCAACCAATCTGGATATTTTACATCTTCAATGAATTGGGCTTTCTGGAGTTTCTCGACTTCCTCCTGTATGGCCTGATTCTTCTCGGGACTAAACACCCTTCTTCTCTGCTTTACAGGTTTAATCTCCTTATTCACATTGAGTTCATGACATAAGAAGTTTGGATCTATTCCTGGCATGTCTTCATGACTCCAAGCAAAAGTATTTTTCCTATTCTTCAAGAAAGCTATCAACTCCTCTTTTATCGACATATCCAACGATGAACCTATCTGGGTTATTCGTTCAGGATGTTCGTCGTCCAAAATAACGTTTTCTGTAGATTCCATCACCTGTCCTTTTACAAGTTGAGATTCATCCCTGGGATCAAGAGTTTCAATTTCTGTACCTTCTTCCACCTGGTAAGTTGTAGTCTTTTTCATCGATCCTTCTAGTTCTTCTTGCTCGGCCGACGAATAATAGCATTCCCGAGCTACTTTTTGATCACCTTTCACCACTCCAACTCCAAAATTTGTTGGGAATTTCAAACATTGATGTACTGTAGAAGGAACGGCTTCGAACTTCTTCAATCCAACTCTTCCCATGATGATGTTGTAGGCTGACTGCACATTCTTATCCATCACAAAGAATCGTATTCTTTCTGTTCGACAAACAGGCCAGGTTCCAATGAATATATCCAACTTGATCGTCCCAAGTGGAAAAACTTTCTCGCCAGCAAAACCCAGAAGGGGTCTGTGATAAGGTTCTAATTGGGATAATTTCAAATTCAGGCTATCAAAGCATGAATAGTACATGATGTCTGCCGAACTACCATTATCTACCAACACCCTTGAAATGATCACGTCCTTCATTCTCATTTTAATCACCAAAGGATCATCATGAGGGTAAAGAACACCTGCTAGGTCATTTTTTGAAAAACCAATTACTAGCTTCTCTTTGTTTACCTTCCTCGGACGATCATCCTCGGCCAGGTTTATTCGCTGAATATATGAGCAAGCTTGAGCCTCTCCGAGATAAGCTTTTCTTTCTGCAGTAAGGTCTCCTCCTCCTGCATCTCCCCCTGTAATAACGTTACAATGAAATGATCCAAAACGTATGGAAAATACCTCTCGTTCAGGTTTTCTTGGCTTCTTGGGAAGATCGGGGTCATCATCTGGATCCTCTTCATGGTCCTTCCTCTTATTCTCCTCTGCACGACGAGGAGATCTAGATCTCTTTCTAATTCTGTCCTCATTTGTCCTCTCACCTCTGCGATCTACATACTTTGATAATTTTCCTCTTCGAATGAGTGTTTCAATCTCGTTCTGAAGGGCTATACAATTTTTGGTCATATGGCCATGATCTTTGTGAAACTCGCAATATTTGGTCTTATTCCTCATGTCTGGATCTGACTTCAGTTTCTCTGGCCATTTGATTTCCTCGTTATTCCTGATTTCTTCTAAAACATGATTAATACCCATTCTCAATGGAGTATAATTATCATACTTCTTTAGGGCTTCCAACTTTATCCTGTTATTCCTGGAATATTTGTCACCACCATTGCCTTTCTGATCTTTCTTCTTAGAATTGTCGACCTCCACTTTAACTTCTTTATCCATATTCTTCTTCGCAGTCATAGCCTCCTCGGCATTCATGATTTTGGCCGCCTTTGCCATCAATTCCGACATATTTTTAGGCGGATCTTTGGCCAGAGTATAGTATAGCTTGTTAGGCAGCAAACCACTCATCAAAGCAGTGATTGCTGTCTTTTCTTCATAATCTATGACTTCCAACTTTTCGTTATTGAAACGAGTTATGTAATCTCTAGTACTTTCACCTGATTTCTGTCTAACACTTAGCAAGTGTGCTACTCGCTTTACCGGCTTTGCTCCAAAACAAAAATTACCAATAAACAGCTCGGCTAACTGAACAAAAGTTGAAATCTTACCCCGAGGAAGATCATTGTACCATATCTGTGCAGATCCGGTAAGAGTTCCCGAGAATGCTCTACACCTCATCTCGTCGGGGACAGCATAAATATCTGCAGCAGCTTGGTACTGTTCTATATGAAGTACAGGATCTGTCTTACCATCGTACTTGGGGGTCACTACAGGTGCTTTGAATTTCGACGGTGTAGGGAAATCCACAATGGCTTGCACAAAAGGTGTCCCTTGAACAAAAGTTCTCTGTAAGGGGTTCCTCGCCTTAGCCATTTCTCCCAGTCTATCCTCCAATCGTTGAATGGAACCTTTCCATGCTTCATTCCCTTCCTCGGGCCGCCTAGTCCGAGCAACTGATTGTCCTGACGTAGCTTCCTGAGATTTATCTCGACGAGTAATTGGTCGTGATTGTGCAGATCTTTCTCTCGAACCTGGTGGTGGTCGAAAACTTCCTGATGGAGCCCTAGGTGGACTCATGTTCCTCCTTGGTCCTAACCGACTGAAAGGAGACACCCTGCTTAATCTTTCTAAAGCGCTAGTTCTCTCAGGAGAAAGAGAGATATGTTGATCTGTATCCGTAGCCCGTATTGATGAAGTTCGCCCAGGTTGGTAAGAAGAATCATTGGATTCTCCATTGCGATATGACCCAGTACGTCTGGATCGTGATGGCCCATGACCAGTCCTTTGCCCTGAATAAGTAGGTACACCGCCTTGAAGAGTTTGAAGGAGTTGCCTCATAGATTCTTGCATGGCGGTTTGTCCTTGAGCCAGATTCGTCATAATTCCGGCCAGATCTGGAGATACAGATGGATTTGGAAGATTTCCAGTATTTCCAGCATTTCGATTACTGGATTCTGGATTATCTGCCATTGGTGACAAATGAGTTTTATGAAAAACGATAACAATAGTCGTTTCCCACAGACGGCGCCAATCTGTTGATGTAAAAAACTAGATCGCTCTAATTATTCAATCACAGATAAATAAATAAGACAAAGATTTTTAAAGTGGTTCGGCTAGGAATAAAGCCTACGTCCACTGTTATGTTATTGCTGAGTGTTTGTGGAATTCTTGATTACAAGTTCTCTCAAGAAATTCCGGTCCCCTTGAATGGGATTGATACAAGGTATTTATAGCCTCAAGGCTGTTCATGAAAGGTCTACTACATTAAATGATATACATATGAATGGGTAATATATTTAATGCGGCGTGTGCGTCAAGAATCTAATGAATAGTTGAACAGTTGTCCGTCTGATAATTGATGATACGGCCGAGGTGCAGTTCGGACCGCCTTAGTTGCTCGTCGATCAAGAGTTCCTCGGAGTACTTAGAGTATCTCGGGATGAAAGAGTTCCTCGGATGGAGTTCCTCGGCATGATAGAACTCCTCGGTGTATTCTCGTTGCTCGGTACCAACCATGGTTGTTCAGTAAATGATCTTCCTCGCTGTTATTGTGCCACGTAGATCGACACGTGTCTTCATACTATTCGTCCACGTCAGCATATTAATTTTGGTATCAACAGTGGTATTTAAACATTTTAGGGGACCCATGTAAAAAACATCAGCTCAAAATGAAATGTTTTACTATTTTTCAAGGTTCTAAAAAAAGCGGGGCGTGATCGAGGCGTGGAGGCCAAGCCTTAACCTTAGAAGCCTAGGCGGGCCTTGGCGTAAAAAGGCGTGAAAAATGCGTTTGGGTCTTTTTAATATATTTTAATATTTTTTAACCATAACAAGGCTATTAAAATACTAAAATTGTACATATCATAAAAATATGTCTGAATATTTGCAAATAACAATACTTGATTATTTTGGATGAGATAATGGTTCGGTTTGTAAAAAAATCTTTAAAAGGGGATATTGTTTCACTAAAGCATTATTGTTTTTAGAGAAAAAGTATGCCTTAAGGGTTTTACCAAGCATAAGGCGTCAAAATCTTAAGGCGGGGCATTTTTCCCAAGTCTCAAGCCTAGGCGGATTTTTTAGAACAGTTCTATTTTTAAAAAATCGTTCAAACATATGTCAGTTTTAAAGAGCTTTAAAAACAAACATATGTTTGACGGATTTTTTAAAAGTATCAAAACAATTCATTTTGAGTTGATTTTTTTATAGGGGTCCCCTGAAATGTTTAAATACCACAGGAAAAATAATCAAGTCGAAAAAAGTTTTTTTGCTATTTTTAAAAAATACGAAAAAATTCGTCCGCAAGTTAAGTCCGCATTAAAGCCGACGTGTGTGTGTATATATATATATATATATATATATATATATATCAAGTTTTCCATCTAGCTCCGCAACTCTCGTTATGTAATGTATCAATGCTATGTAAAATCCCACCCAAACTTAAGGCACATCCATCCTTTTATGACTAAAAAAGGTAGCAGTCGCATTTTTGTGATTGGTAGGTCTCCACGTGCTTATGTTAAAAATTAAGGTTGGTAGGAATAGAAAAATATACCAATATCTAATTATTTGTAGCCTTAAATGGTGAAAAAAAAATAAGGTTATAAATAATGTAGGGTGATATAAACTGATGTCGTTTGATGTTAAAAATTAAGGGATTGTACAATAGTTAAGAAAAATTAAAACATGATAGCTCAAATAAGCAAATGACACAATAGAGCTGCTGAATAAAGGGAATTGACACTGGACTATGGCATTGAAGAGTGCGATTGTGTGATAATTGGCATTGAAGAGTGCGACTATGTGATAATTGTTATTTTTGTTTTACTCATTGACTTGTATCCCAGGAGTAAAACAATACTTTTGTATCTTTTGATGTGAACAATACTTTTGTATCTTTTAAAGATTCATGTAAATGAGTCAGTTTGTTGATTTACAAAACTTAAGTTAATTACACAAGAATTTATCATGATATTTTTTACTCTTCCTGTTTTTCTTCTCTTTTATTTTTACACAAGATGTTGGGGGCAATTTTGGTAATTGACTGTAGTTAGAAATAGGTCTTTGGGTTCATCTTCACTACTAAATGTCTTTTTTCTCTCCTTTCTCTTTATTGAAGCCTTAAAGGGAAATGCTTTTTCGAGGACCATTGTTCCCCTGAAGCTTTGAATTCTGTTATTGTTGTTCAATTTTGCAACCCAACTCAATTGCCATCACTTTCACTACACCCATTAAAATGATGCTATATGATATACAAGCTACACACTTTGCCAAAGTATGTAGAGTGTGGTGAAGATGACATACACGGTTGAAGCAACGAGAGTGATAAAGACGCATAGATTTTTATAGAGTTCATTGTTGTAGTAAAAATAAAATAAAAATATGAATGGGAAAATAGACGTTAGAATTATGAGGGGGAGTGGATGAAATTGGTTTGTTATATATTATTTGGTGAAGTTGGTGTAAATATAAAATATTAGGTGAAGTGAGTAGTTACATTTTTTTTTATATCTTGAAAAGTTTGGTAGCTTTCCAACAGAAGTGGTCTCTCATCTTGCTAATAGGGAGGCTCACAAAATGTATTATTAGTTCCAACTTTCAAGGCAAGGATTTGAACACAAAACTCACTTTTTTCCTTCTTTTTGTATGCATACATGCATAAATATATAAAGAGAGAGTTAGGGCCCTCCCATTTAGGGGGCCTGTGTTTGTGTCAAATAGCATAGGTGCTTGACATGGTTCAAGACGTGAATAGTTTTTTAAGTTTTCGTAATAGTATTTTTTGTGTGATCTTTTTTGGTGGGTGGGTGGGGGAGTGGATGGTCTAATATCCCCGTGTTTTTAATTTGTGAAAAGAATTTTTGGAAAAACAAGAAGCTTGCTTCTCTCTGTATTATCGGCCAGTCTAAGTAGTTAAAAGACCCTTAATTCTTCCTTTGAATTGAACTATGTTTTAGAGCCACGTACTTGTAACTTATGATGCACATGTTTATGTAGTGTAATTTAAAAGTTTTTCCCCCTTTTCTTGTGGTTATATTGTGACTTGGAATTTAATCTTTGTATTTGTAATGGTTATGATTATTCGTCATTGATGCATGTGCCTATTCAGCCAACAAATGTCATTTATGATAGAGATTATATTATTGTTAACACTTTTCAATCTAGGTTATTACGGAAAAAAGTGCGGTAATTGAAAATAGCAGCTATAGTATTCAAAAGGCTGACTTTTGTTGGGTCCCACGGGTTGGGATACATGAACATCTTGCATTTTCGGAAAATTTTTGTTGTCTCGGTGTCTCCCCTTATTGAACTTTATTATCTATTTTAATTGTGTAGCCATTTATTAGGTCCTAATTAAAAGTGAAAGTAGTGTAAGAAGAGTTCCTAAATTTTATCAGTTTTTGAAAAAAAATGACATTTGAGCTGCTTTACTGCAAGGAACCTCCTTGATAAAATATATAACTCACCACTTCTTTCGAGTTATATAATTTTTATGAGTTTTTTATTTTTTTATGAATATAATAACTGATTCATTTCATTTGGTACTAGTTTTTTTAGCTCCTTCATCTAAAACAAATTTCTTCTTCTTTTGTTGTATTGAAGTGAACAGTAAAAAAGGTTCACTGCAAAATTGGGAAAACAGATGTCAGAATTATGAGTGATGGAGAGAGAGTGTGAAATTGGCGAGTTATATTTTACAAGCTGGATTAAGTTTCACGTGAAACCCTGAATTAGGTGAATTATATACTTAAAAGGAAATATATAACTTCTCCTTCCTCAACTTTCAAGTGAAACCCTGAACTTCACAACATAATTTCCTTGATTAATTCATTATAAAGGCCTAAAGGGGCGTATTGCGCGAAACACGTGAGGCGTAAGATGTGTATATAGAGTGTACAGTCACTCAGGTATGTTACAAGAGTATAAATCTCATCTACTCATCTGCATCCATGTGAAATTGATAGCATCGTAGATAAATTGTCATGTTCTGATATTATTTTTTCTGGAAGAGGAATGGGTGAACAAAATTAATTCTTGCAACCTACCCTATTTCATTTTAGACATCAGGGAATGGGTACACGTATGGGTGTCGTTTAGCACAAAAAAATTGTAAACTAGTCAGTTCTATACAATCAAAAAGTTTAACTGAATTTGAAATTTGTAATAAACTAGCCAGTTCATTACAATCAGAAAGTTTAACAGAATCTGAAATTTGGAATGCCACTAAAATTCTTCTACACTGGTATTTGATCCCATCATCTTCCTTTATTAAAATTCATTCCCATGTTAGCCAACTTGTCTGTTGGCCCATTACCTTCTCTGAAAATGTGAGAGCATTAAAATTATCATCCTCTTAATCTGATGCAAACAGTTGTTCCATTTTATAGCTAGTTGCCATGGAGATTTGAAATTCTTCATCATGAAACATTGAACTATACTTCTTGAATCACATTCTAGCCACTGAATGCCATTTGCAAGAGCATCTGAGTTTGCATTGATCCACTGAATATGAGGGTTTCATCTAATTTGAATTTAAAAAAAAAAGTAAAGGTCAATCTAATATATCAAAATGATCATGGTCATATATTCAGCAAAACTTTTAAACTCCAAGTCAGTCTAGATTGAAACTAAGCAGGAGAGTTGACTCACTTTTTTTTCATTGAACCCTCAATAGATCTAATCTACATGATGACACTAGATTTTCTTTAAATTAATTAATGTTTGGTCATGTTGTGTTTGCGAAGTATCAACCTCATTTTAAATTCAGTCACCATGGGGCATGCCGGATACGTGTCTTACTCAGACACCGGTTCCTTGCTTCGTATCCATATTCTAAGAAAATTTGTCAATTTTGACTTTCGCTTCCAAAACTTCTTCGCAACTTACATGAAACTTCATGTTGGCTCTAGCTTCGTTTAATTCATATCTAGCTAAGCCAATATTGTTCACTTCTTGAGTTGGCTCCTTCTCTAGACCCAAACCCTCTTCTTTACATATAGACTGAAATAGAGTTTTACAAGTTCTGTTACTCCACTGTATCAGATGCCCTCTCAACCTCTTTAACTTGAAATTCTGGGCAAGACATTGCATTTCATTTAGCACCATGTTAATAAAAGAGTGATGCTTTATCCTTATGTTTTGAAACAGAAATGGTTTAGGCATTGTGAAACTATCGTTGGAGAATGGTCTGATTAGGTCCTATTTGAATATTTCAACCTTGTAGAATAGAAATACTATAACCACTCCACATTAACACAAATTCTACAAAATCTTACCCATAATCTAACAAGAATATCTTTATTGCTACACCAAGGATATTCACATCCTTCAAAGACAACATCCACCAAACCTCCTAAATGAATCCCATGTTCTCGCAGTTGAAATCACCTCCAATTATTCAAAGGAAAGAAAAATTAGAAAAAATTTGCAACATACCCGCCCGCAAATTCATTCTTTCCAACATTGAATCTGACATTATCTAATATGATTTGGTGACTTTAGGGAATAACAAACCTGATTTGTCTGCCACTAACTGACTTAAATTGTAGCATTTACCTATCAAAAGAACACCTTAAGCGAGAAAACCAGGATGAAGTTTTCCACAAACCTCTGCAGTATAGGTATAACATTTCTAGATTGTGTCATTTTAATTCCTGTAGCTCGTATTCCTGTAGCATTATAATCTTGGTACTTCAAGAGTATTGACTTGGCACTCTTTAACAATTTAGACTTTAGTACATTAATAAAGTGATCAGTGGAAATATTTCAGTGAATGGGTTGCAGAATTCATATGACTTTAAAGTAATTTCCTCGCAATAATACCTTGATCTTGCCAAACAAAATCCACTTAAGGCGTGGGATGACAAGCATTGCATATAAAATTTTAGCGAAAGCAACTTCATCACAAATCTCTTACGAAAGCTATTTAAAAAAGAAAAATAAGAACTGTTTGCACAACTCAATTCTATATTTACATTATAAAGTAGACATTCTTGTGTCCCATATGGTCTTATTACAACTGACACAAGATATAAAAGTTGCATACCCCCATTTTCTGTTGATTCAATCCTCCATCAAGAAACACCTAGATTTAGTCCTTGGCTTCCTTTATGAGAACTACAAGATGGGTATATGTCAATTTATTAAAACTGACACCACACGAAGGTACCACCAATTTTTTTTCCAAGTATTCTTCTCGTATACTTATGTTCTATTTGGGTTGGGGTCAAATATTTTTACCGAAAAGTAAAATGGTGAAACCTATTCAGAATTATTTTTTATTATCTCAAATTATATATTTTAGCTTGTCCACTTGTTTAAAAAAAAAAATTTAAACTTGAAGTTGATTATAGTACTTTTCACCATTTGAATCTTTTACAGGTAAATTTATTTCAGCTTGAACCAAACAGGGACTTAATGTCGAATGCTAGAATATCATTATTTATAAGAGAATGGGAATTCCGAATGGATCAATATGCGCATTTTGGACTGACAGATAGAGACAAAAGATCAACTACATTAGCGGTGATGGTTGTATGAAAGAAAATTGCATACATTTTTCGACGTGGCTTCATGAGTCAATCAATATTTTACTCAAATAACTGCCCTGTTAACTGTTTAACAGAGTTTGAAACAAAGCAATAAAACAGATCCCAGGATTACCCTAATACCGAATTCTTATAGGTGGTATTATGACCCTATTTATTATGTTGTACCAATAGTCGTGATTCCGCAACACTTTTACTTTGTCTAGTTTAACAGATTATTTGTAATGCTATATTGAATAGTTAACAATTATTTGTAATGCTCACTAACACCTTCCTCGTTGGGGCTCCGCGCACTGGGAAAACGCTCTAGCGACGGGAAACCGGCCACTAGTTACAAAGCTCCAATAAGGTATCGAGAGGGCTATCACAGTCAGGTGCGAAGCAATTCGCCCTATTTGTAAAGTACCCCTCTTCCTATTTAGGGAGTGGAGGCTAAAAATGGCTTGAGGAACCGTTCCGTTCGCCACGCACCGGCCCCATTCACTTGCTTATCGTAGAGGCTGTAAGTACGTTTAACAGATTTTATTTGAAGTTGTGACATTTGACGGCATTTGCACTCTCTGTATCTTAGGTTTGTCAGAAAGTAGCACTCTATAATTTCACAAAGTGACACCACCACCAAATGTGAAAGTTCACCTGTTCATTGGCTCTAGCAGAGACGAGAAATGTGGGAACAATCCAGACAAAAAATAAATTTCTTACATTTGCAAGAGAATCCGGAACCCCAATTATTCCTTTGAAAATGTTTGTTCTAATGTGGAAGATTTTACATAAAACCATTCCAAAGGTTCCAAATGTCATTGCTGTAAGGATGGAAATAATGAATAACTGCAACATATATTTTCAGAAGTGAATCATTGCAAAATATACTGTTTAAAAAAGTCTACCATTGGCTTACTCCACACCACTAATCGAGGAAAAGGAACTTTCTGTAAGCGAAGCTTTCGAAAATTGTAGAAACTGATATATTTGAAATTGTGACATTTGACAGCATTTGCACTCTCTGTATGAAAGTAGCACTCTATAATTTCACAAAGTGACAATTTAATACACTTACGAGTTCTTCAAAATAAAACTACTAAATTGATTACAAAAAATTGTGCCAATTTTTAGGGCTATTTTTTGTCTCTTGGAGGACCTGAAGCTCGTCTCTGTTACATACATACAGAATGGGCACCAACTTCTTGTTCGTGAACTACTAAGGTCACGATTTCACATCTATTGTTTTAGCCCCTTAGTCCCATCATCACCCCAGATACGACGAAGGTCATCGTCTTCGAGATTAGATTCAAAGACCACCAACTCCTCCAAAGTCTCTAGTACTTTTTAGTGATTTTGAAGGCACGGAGTATAAGTGTGAGCCACCGGAACGTCTGGACCATGAAGGTAAACCAACCTCTAAACATTAACCTCACCGTCAACTAAATTCCGATATATTGTTATCACCATCAACAAGCTTCTGTTGGAATGCCCTCAACTAGCTCCGCTCTGCCCCGAAGTCTTACCAAAACAGCCCCAACACAGTAAACCGACCGAGGCAGCCCTGTCAACTTGGTCCCATGGATATGCCATCCGAGGAAATTGAAGATTGTGAGACCAAATTATAAATTGGTCACCCTCGATGACCACTTTGACCTAGATGCATTTGTGGATTGCTTGGATTCCATTGAGAAGGTGTTCAACCCATTCAGGCTTAGCCCCTGAGAGATCATCTACAGAGAACATTCTTTCATGCCACCTATGAGTATCACAAATCATCATAATCTTCTTGACTGCAAGGTATCAAAGCATTAGATTATACTTGGGGCTCCAGATAGGGCTCCCTTAGCCTGCAATTTACTTATTTGGATTCAACTGGTTTGTAACAGGGAGGAGATATGATGGCACTACAAGGACCATGACAATAATGAATGCACGTACTAATAATCAATGCTTAAATGATAAGACTTTAGCTCCTCATCAGAGGACACTTGTAAACAATAATAAAAGATACATCTGGAAAAAATAAAAATATCCTAATATAAAAACAACCCCTAAAAATGCAAAATTGAAAACAATCCCAATATCCTCCCCCCCCCCCCCCCCCCCCCTCCTCTAGTTCGAGTACAGACCATAGGTCCCTCTGTGCAAAGAAAGGGAAAATTAGTTGGATATACTTAATGCCATGGATGAGGCTTTATCCGTGGGAACTTGAATTCTGTATGGTTTTGATTTGTGCATTTAATTTCCTCCCTGGTAGGCATTCCCAAAATTTGTATTCAATTAAAGCACATGGAAGCAGCTTAAAGAACACTTGTGACAACTTCATTGTTTCAATTGTTACAGAAATTTAATAAGCAAGGTCTCAATCATGAAAACTCAATATTTATTATTCTATTTTTCTGAATTGTGTGTATTTATCTGCCAATTACATCTATAACAAGATCAACTTGAAACATAAAACAGACCACTACCTAGCCTTCACCGACCACCGACCCATAACGATGTCCCAGCCGTAGACCCTTTGGTGGCCATTAATCTGTAGCAACCAAAAATCGAAACATAAAACAGACCTAGAAATTGTAACCTTTAAAACCTCAACCAAACCCAGTACTTAGGGTAGAGGTGTATAACGAACCAATAAACTCGAGATCGGCTCAAGTTTGTTCCACATGTTCGTTCAGCAAAAAAACAATCGTTCGAGACCGGCTCGTAGAACAACCAAGCCAAGATTGAGCATATTTTCAAGCTCATTACGTGACTGAGCTCGGGTCAAGTTCCGCTCGATTGTCGATAATCATACTAAAATAGTATTAGAAAACAATCTCCATCTTTTTGTTAGAATATAAGTTTCTCAAACCAACCTTAAGTAATGATTATTTTTGTTAGAATATAAGTTTGTAATACAACCTCCATCTTTGCCAAATGGGAGAGGGCCTTTGAAAGATCTGTAGCATGAACAGAAGAGCTGCCTCTGCGGTACTTCTAGTTCCAAGTCACCACCAATTCTTCATTTTGAAGACTGAAACTCGGTCCCCAATTTTTCCAACTCCCAAGCCCCCCTTATCTATAGACATAGCAGCTTCTTTCCAACTTACCCAACTGATGCTTATGACTTTCACCAATCTAAATTGGTGCTCTGAAATAATACTAATGGATAAGATATTGGTGATTTTATTTGAAATATTACACATTCTTATCGGTCTTAATTCAGCACAAGGTTGGGATTTTGGACTAGGCGACAATTGTGGTACTGGGCAACAAAAATAGGGACATTAATAAGGATAATACAAGATAATTATTTTATCTTTATTAAATCCCTAAATAGTATCTAACTAAACCATAATTAAAATTCTATAAAAAATTGTTTTATTCTCTGTCCTCTTGGCCGTCCCCTATTTCGCCCCATAACTTTACGTCATATACATGTGATTCACTCAACAATTCAAATGTCGTTATTTCATGTCATACGCAACTTTGTTAGAGTCTCAGATGTTAGGAGTTGGTTACTGTTTGTTATAACTACTTTAGATGCTTCCACGTGTCATGAAATCAGAGAGGTTGTTGTAACTGCCTTGTAACTGTTTTGGCGGAGCTAGTATAAATAAATCACTCCTCATCCTTCTGTATATTCATTCAATTCATATGAAATACAATTCTTTTCTTCTGATTGTTCACAGTTACAGCTTAGAGAAGGCTAAGTTGTAATGCTTCAAAAGTTGAAATGTTGCAAACGGAAGTTGACAAAGAAAAACCGATACGTCAAATGAAGAACCGAAATGTTGGTTGATCCACCCAGTAATAACCGAAATGTTGGTTTGACAGCCAACAAAGAAACAGAAATGCTCCAGTGGGACCCAATGGGCATAGCAGTGGGACCCAATGGTTATCCCATATTACCAAATGGTATGCCAGTGTCCTCAAATGGCCTTCTTCTATCTTCTGTTAGTCCAGTTGAATCTCCTCCAGTTTTAACTCCTTCAGTTGGAGATGAAAACCAATGAGAAGTTAAAACAGAAGAGCACAACAGTAAATCCTCCAGACACAGTTCCAGCAGTTAGTGAAAAAACTGATCAGGCCGAAGTTAATAAGGACATTCATATAGAAGAAAAAGGAAAAGACATCCATCAGTTAGTGAGATGGTAGAAAGGAAAACTGCAACGATATTGCTGTGGAGGGGGAGTCAACAAAGCGTTGGGGAGATTATAGTGACAATGAACCTGAGATTATTGAGGTTACAAGTAGAAGGAGCATAACGGATTTTTCTAAAGAAAGTTATTGGTCACATGCTTAGAAGTTTTGTTATTTTGAGGTAATATCCAGAATTATCTATATTTGTTGAAAGGATCTTATAATAAATAGGCTTCTATTTTTTGTTCCCTTAAGAGTTAAAGCTTTGGCCATTCTTTGCACAAACTTTGCAAGAACCAAGAGGTGGCGCTTAATTAGAGAATACATTCTTAATGGTTTCAGAAATCATTACTTATGGTTTGAAAATACTAAATAAACTTGCTTCATATTGCAATCTCAATTTACCCACATATGTGAACAAGTTTTTAAGGACTGAAAAAAGCCAGTGGCAAATCGATTCCATCTTGGGGATTAATCCTACAACTGCATGACAGGCTTTCCACAACTGATTAAAAATGCAAATATACTGCCTTATATTATGAACATGAAAATTAGAACCAACTGGACATTTCATTTCATATATTTTTAATTTTTCTTCATCAGTGAGCTGCCTTTTAGAATCTTGTGTCTATTTTTCCGTAAGATTTCATGATTCTTGTGACTGCAATGTCACGTTTTCGGTTCAATAACTTTATTTTTTTAAAGATACATTTGTAATTATTCAATTCCATATTCCTAGTATCAGTAGTTCCCCCCCCCCCCCCCCCCCCCCCCCCCCACACACACACAAAAAAAAAAAAAATCATTTTCTTACTGTTGATCAATTGAATTAAGATAATGTTCTATCTTGATACGGTCAGAACCTAAAAAGAAGAATTACAATTACCCCTACTTTTGTCTTGTAGAAGAGATTAATCACCACTAGCACTGGCAAAATTATGGGTTGGGTCTAATTTGGGGCGGGTCAAATATGGGTTGGGCTAAATGTGGGTTGGGCCAAATGTGGGTTGGGTTAAATGTGGGCCGGGCCAAATATGGGCGGACCAAATATGGTTGGGCCAACCCATTATTTTTCTACTAAATTAAATATTACAATTCGAGGTATATATAAAAAAAACTCATATTTTACTCATAACTTTTTAAAATGAGTATTATATTTGATTTGTATCTTTTAAAATGAGCTCCATATTTGATTTTTTGCTTTCAAATATGGGTCCCATATTTAACTCATAGCTTTGAAATATGGGCCTCATATTTAACTCATAGCTTTTAAACATGGGCCCCATATTTAGATGCTTGGGCTACTATGAGTTATTTTATTATTTGGGCCACATTTTGCCACTACTAATCACCACACAGTACATATACCATGATATTTTTCTTACATGATATTGATAGCTTAATCATTGTTATTCTAAGAACTATAGTCCCAGACTCTCAATCCTCATCTTGAGTAGGGTAAAACTTTGCATTGTGAATGAATAGGATAATTAAGAGTCAGATCACTTAGTTGTCAATTACGATATTTTAGAATCCGGTGTGTGCCTGTAATTTGGGACTTCAGAAAAATAATAACTAAACATAATAAACTACAATACTGCATAAGAACCTCCTATCACTCAATGCAATTTCCCTTACACTCTTTCCACCACAACACACTTGCAAACATCCATCCGCATTCAACAAAACCGAAGTTAACACTTGGCATCAAAACAGATGATAAGGCGTTCATAACTACTTAGTCCAATTGGTACAAGTTTATAGCTTCCCCCGCCTTTTGGTTGACTTATGCAAATCTCCTTAAGCTTCTTTCATTGGGAAGGGAAGGCTGAACTTTTGTTTGGTCCCAATCCAGACTTGGTTGTTTTTCTCAAAGAGAAAAGGTCAAGATAGTGTGGGGCCTGTCCGATGTGGGGTATTAGTATGTTTTAGTATACTCCCCAATACCCTCGTTAGTAGAGTGTGTTATAGGGTTAGTTGTTAATTAGCTATCTGGCGGTATATTTGCATTCATAGTTTGGTCTTTGTTACTCAGATATTAATTTGTAGAGATAATGAATAAAAAAAAGAAAGCTATTGATCTTGAACCCACATGGAAACATTACAAATAAAGTAGTGCGATGATAGATTGCATTTTAGATAAAATTATTGTAAATTTGCAAAATGGGGTGGTGTGATTACAATGAAGCACCATCTTGTCAGTACGTGTCAAGAGGACGAGAAGATCCCAAAAATTAAAATTAAAAGATGCTATTCTAACTCTTTACCGTAGTAGAATGAATTGAAAGTCCATTTTGTTTAACGTATTTTATACCGTATTTCCTTGCCACTTCATGTTACCACAATAGCAAATGTCTTACAATGTGATCATGCCATAAAGATTGGTGCTGATGGGGGGTGTGAGAGAAAGAAGGGGCAGTTTTGCGTTGCGATGGGGAGTGAGGCCCAACCCCCCCACCCTAACCCCAACCACCACAATCACCATGGCAGGCCTTATGGTAGTAGGGCTGCCATTGGGGTGGGGGTGGGGGGTTAGGAATTGATCAACACATGTGTCCGTTGCCGCTGGTGCGGGTCAATTACAACATAGGAATTAAAATTAATTAATTCTTAAGTATTTTTTTTGTTAAGATTCATTAAAAAGTTCATCTTTTAGGTTCACTTGTTAGAGGGGGGGGGGGGGGGGGAGAGAGAGAGAGAGAGAGAGAGAGAGAGAGAGAGATTAAAGTCTTTTATATTTTAGCATATTTTGGTAACTTTGCACATAATGACAGCCGCGACTAAAATTGGGGATGAATCCTATATAAGCTTTTAGGTACCAAAACCCAAATAACCCTTATTTATCGTCTTAAGTACTATATAAAGTTACATATATACTACGCCCAAACATATATGCACTCAGTTTTTTTACTTCAACTAGGGTTTTGTATTAGAAACTTAGTATTCGAGTACCAAGGTTTGTGTAAATATGCTTAGGTTGTAAATACGCATGGGTGACCAATTGACTATTTAAGGTTCCAAAGGGGATTAATTCACTATTTAAGGTTGCATTGGGGATCAATTGACTATATAGGGTCGTACAGGGTACCGGTTGACAATTTATGGTCGCATAAGCGACCGCTTGAATATTTAAGGTCACATAGGAGACCGGTTAGCTTTTTAAGACCTCGTGGGACTGGTTGACTATTTAAGGTCCCGCAAGGGATGGTTAGGTATTTACAATATCATAGGGGACCGGTTAACTATTTAATATCGCATAGGGAGCCGTTTGATTATTTAAGGTCGCATTGAGGACCGGTTGACAATTTAAAGTCGTAATGGGAACTAGTCGACTTTTTATGGTCCCATTAGATTGACTATTTAATATCACATCGGGGACCGATTGACTTTTTAAGGCTGCATAGGGGATTGGTTGACAATTTAAAGTCGCATTGGGGATGGGTTGACTATTTAAGGTTCCAAATGGGACAACTGACTGTTTAAGGTCCCATACAGGACTGGTGACTATTTGAGATTGCATAGGAGACCAGTTGACTATTGAAGGTTGAATAGGGGACATATGGACTAGTTGACTATTTAAGGTCCAATAAAAACCGGTTGACTAATTATGGTCGTATTATGGACCGATTGAGTATTTAAGATTGCATTGGGGACCTCATTACTATATAAGGCCGCACAAGGGACCGATAAACAACCTAAGATCGCATAGGAGACCGATTGAATATTTAAGGTCGAATACGGGACCCGTTGACTTTTTAAAGTTGCATAGGGACTAGTTGACTATTTAATGTCCCATGTTACGATTTAACATCGCATTGGGGGCCGATCGACAATTTACCTCCGCATAGGTGACTAGTTGACAATATAAGACTCCATTAGGGATTGTTTGATTATTTAAACTCCCATAAGAGACCGATTAACTATTTAAGGTTCCATAGCGGATCAGTTGACAACTTAAGGTCCCTTAAGGGACTGGTTAAGATGTTTAATGCATTAGGGATTGACTGATTTTGTAGGGTAAAAAAGTGGGTCAGTTCACAATTTAAGGTCACATAGAGGGTCGGTTGACTATTTAAGGTCGCTTATGAGATCAATACGATATTTAAACTCCCATAGGACCAGTTGACTATTTAAGGTCCCATACGTGATCGGTTGACAATTTAATATACCATAGTGAAAGAATTGATTATTTAAAGTCGCGTATGGGAGGGATTGAATATTTAAGGTCATTTAGGGGACCAGTTGACTATTTCAGGTCGCATACGGGAAATGACTATTTAAGATCGCAGGGGGGCATGTTAACTTGTACACGTGATCTGTTAACTATTTATCGAATAGGAAAACTTTTTACTATTTAAGGTCTCATTGGGTTGTGGTTGACTAGTTAAGGTTTCATAGGCGACCGATTGAATATTACGCCCTTTAAGGGATCAGTTGAGTATTTAACGATCCAAACACGACATGTTGATTATATATTTTCCTATAGGGGACCTGTTGACCATTTAAGGTTGCATAGGACTCAGTCCTATAGGGTACTTGTTGACCATTTAACGTCGCATAGGACTCAGTTGGCTATTTAAGGTCGCATAAGGGACCTGTTGACTATTTATGTTTGTATAGGGGAACAATTGACTATTTAAGGTCGCGTTAGAGACCGAATGTTTTTGGGGGACGAATTGACTCGTCAAGGTTGTAGAGGACATGTTAACTATTTACGTACACATAGGGTACCATTTTACTATTGAAGGATCCATAGGAACAATTGACTATTAATGGTCGCATAAGGGACCGGTTGACAATTTAAGGTCCCATGGGAGGCTCGTTGACTAATCAAGATTGTTGGGGACCATTTTATTATTTAAGGTCCCTTGGGGAACTAGTTGAATACTTAAGCTTGTATAGGGGGTGGTTGACTATTTAAGGTCACATGGGACCAATTGACTATTTAAGGTCGCATGGGCGACCATATGACTATTTAAAGTCGCATGGGAGACTGGTTAATGTTCCATAAGGGACTGGTTGACCATTTAAGGTCGCATTGGGACCGACTGACTATTGGAGGTCTCATAGGGGATCAGTTGACTTTCTAAGATCAAATAAGGGATCGCTTGACATTTAAGGTCACATATGGGACTCGTTGACTATTTGAGGTCTCATATCAAACCGATTGACTAATTAAGACCGATACAAAATGATATTCATCCGACCATCTGTGTAACAAATGTCTAGTATCACAAACAAATACACTGCGAATATCGTACGCAATACACGTAGCGATACATTGGCAACATTTTGGCCCAAATTGAAGCCACAAAAACTCTAATTTTGAACTCTTTTGGTTCCCAATTGTATGATCGTCTCCTCTCACCGTTTGAAAGGACCAAAAAATTAAAACAATATAAAAACCAAACTATTTTTCTAACCCTTTTCTCAATTCCTTCTCTTTTCCGATCCACCACTTCCTTCCACTTGTGTGATACCTCCCCCAACCTTTTTGTTGACTTTTGCAAATCTCCTTAATTTTCTTTCGTTGGGAAGGAAGCTTGCACTTTTGTTTGGTCCCAACCTAGACTTGGTTATTTTGTCAAAAGAGAAAAGGTCACGACAGTGTGCGGGCCACTTGAGTGTGGGGTATTAGTATGTTTTAGTATACTCTCACAATACCCTCATTAGTAGAGTGGAGTTATAAGGTTAGTTGTTAATTAGCTATCTATTCATAGGTACCACTTTGTTGGATATTAATTTATAGAGAAAATGAGTACAAAAGAGAAAGCTATTGATCTTGAACCCACATGGAAACATTACAAATAAAGTAGTGTGATAATAGGTTGCATTTAAGATATAATTATTATAAATTTGCAAAATGGGGTGGTGTGATTACAATGAAGTACCATCTTGATAGTAGATGATAAATGACGAGTGATGATATTTTTTCATATATTTTGTTTATAATTTTTTGGAGTATGTTTATGTATCAATGTGATAATAGAAAGACTATGATGTGAATCGAGAGCATAATTTCCATTTTAGGGCATAATAGTACTTTTACTTCGTTTTTGTTATTTTTTCTTCTATTTTGTTATTGTATTTTTCTTTCCTTTGCTTTAGTATCTAGGGGTAAGGAGTAGTAATGGCATTTTTGTAATTAGAACCTTAACTTAGAATCTAAGCTACCCCCCCCCCCCCCCCCCCCTTAAATACCCCCATGTATGCCTCATTTGAGGAAGACTTCAATTTTGAATAGAAAATAGTATCTCTCTAAAAGTTTGTGTTAGATATTTTTAAGAGCCTTTTGATGTGTAGTTTACGTCAAATGGGTCTCAGAGTTGGTGTCGACATTGGTGTTGGTGTATCGGTGTATTTTTGTTATCAAAATCGTACGCTACAATCAATGGCTCATAAAAGATCCAAACAGCACGACGAAAATCTTGAGCTAAAGTAACAAGTTGAGGAGTTGAGGCAACAAATGGCCCAACTCCTTGCTGCCCAGAAAACTCCCACCACCACCATCCACCCCCACCCAAATGGCCTAAGCCCTAGCCTCACTATTACTGCTGACCCCACCCAAAAAACACCCCAAACCCCAGACCCGCCCCTTCTAACAGCAGGTCGGACGCCCCACCACCCCTGCCCTGCTGCCGAAACCCTTCCCCCACCCAAACCCAACTCCCCACGACAAAACCTACTTTCTAACCCACCCCTTTACTGCTCAACCGGAATCCCCAAACCCACCGACCCTGTTGGCAGCCCCTTGCGGCAGGTCGAACATCCTCAATTCGACCCCGGTACCACTCTGGCAACCTCTAACCACCTCTACAGTGCCCCTCTCCTTCGCCCGTCCGATTCGTCCCCCCACCGGACAACAGTTGCCGACACCATTTTTCTTCATCTCGACACCAACAACACCCTCAGGTCACCCCTACCCCACTTAAACTCAAACTCCGACTATTATCAGAACCCATCCAACCACCCTCTACATACCAACTCTAACCCACCCTCATTTTGGGGGTCATCCACATCATACCTGCCTCGACCCGACCTCGACCCTATCCTACCTCTAATTCTCACCCTACCCACGCCAAATCGACCAAAAAATTAACCCCCTCACCCATTGGGTCATGGGCCAGCCCCAAACCCCACCCCGAGGCGATTCCGAACTCAACAAACCCTATTCCCTACCCTTACCCCGACTCGACCACTTTTTTGAACCCACCAATGCTATTCCAACCCACCTTCACTGCAAACCCTAGTCCAAATGTCTATCCCAACTCCTACAGTTCCTTGATCACCACGGAGTCCCCAATCTTCCTGTTAGAACTCCCGATCAATCCTTACCCCCACTTTCACACCATACACCGTCCCATCACGCTCTCTTGCTACTCCATTTTGATTCCACCTCGTCCTCCTCCGAGCTCAGGGATAGCCACCCCAGTGTCTTCGATTGGGTACCTCCACCTACACCTGATGCCAACCGCTTTGCACCCTTACGAGACCGGTAGTGTTTCTATTGCGGTGAGAGTGGCCACTTGATTGTCACGTGTCCTCACTATCCCCGTGTTCCCCCAGCACCTCCCGTGCCCCAGCACGTTCAACCTCTTCATCCCCCACATGCACAGATACATCACCCTCCCGTTGATTTTGTTCTGCATATGTCAGGTGACGTGATGGGCTTTGGTGCTCATCGGGACGAGGCCCCACTATATATGGCTCTTTAGTTGTTTTCCCATAGCCAAGATGGGGATATTCGCATAGACGTTCCCATATTTGACGGGCGGTTCTCCCCCGAATGCCATGATCAGTTGGATAGCTTCGATGAAGAGTTTTTTACTACAAGCGGGTTCAGGGACGCTCTTGTGTTCTCCTTGCGGCCACCAAATTTCTGGGATTCGCCTGAGTTTGGTGGGAATGACCTCTGCTACCACCGGACAACGATAAGATTACACACTATCCAGACTAGTCCTGAACTGAAGGCCAGGTGTCATTCCGCACACCTATGAGCGCGACCTTTTTGCTCGCATTCAGTCTCTTAGGAAGGACGCTTCATCGGTAGTGGAAACTGCTTTAGTGCACTCGAGCTCGCCTCCCGGAGATGGAGGATCAGGGAATCAACCGTTATATATTGGGACTACAACCTTACATTCAGTACGATTTCGGCTTGAGGGAGATACAAACCTTTCTGAAGGCGGTAGAGTATGCGGCCAAGGTTGAGACCTACCACACAGCGCCTGCATCTCTTCTGGCCTCACGGACTCCTACACCCGTTTCTGCCCCAGCCCCCCTCCAGTGACAGCTTCAGTCCCTACTTCCACTACTCTCGTTGCTCTACATCCGGGACCTCCTACCTTCCAGTGCTATAACTGCGGCAATGTTGGTCACCGAGTTTCTGATTGCTCTCTCCCATGACGTCGTGAACTATTGGCGATGGATCACCCACCCGACTATTTGGGCGCGTCTGAGGAGCCTCCCCATCATGCCTTGATTACCGTTCTGTAGGGTGATTCAGTTGGTCTTCCCCTTTGAGTTCGAAGGAGGAGAGATTGATGTGAATCGAGGGCATAATTGCCATTTTTGGGCCCTTTTTGGGCATAATAGTACTTTTACTTCCTTTTTGTTATTTTTCTTTCTTTTGCTTTAGTATCTAGGGGTAAGGAGTAGTAATGGCATTTTTGTAATTAGGGCCTTAGCTTAGAGCCTAAGCTACTCCTCCCCTTTAAATACCCCCATGTAAGACTTGAATTTTGAATAGAAAATAGTATTTTTCTAAAAGTGTGTTAGATATTTTTAGGAGCCTTTTGACGTGTAGTTTACGTCAGACTACCTGCTAGGCCTTATGATTATCTTTTTTCTAT
Organism: Sambucus nigra; assembly: GCA_949130495.1. NCBI lineage: Eukaryota > Viridiplantae > Streptophyta > Magnoliopsida > Dipsacales > Adoxaceae > Sambucus > Sambucus nigra. The sequence continues at coordinate 585,767,255 of OX422214.1, forward strand.
GAGCTTATGATACGTCAGACTACCTTTACTGTAGTAGAATGAACTGAAAGTCAATAATGTTTAATGTATTTCATACTTAATTTCCTTTCCTCTTCATGTTACCACAATACCAAACGTCTTACTATTAGACAATGTGATCATGCCATAAGATTGGCAGGGGTGGTGCCGTGAGAGAAGGGGGGAGGTGGCGAAAGGGGATATTTTGTGTTGGGGTGGGAGTGGGAGTGGGAGTGGGGCATATATATATATATATATATGTGTGTGTGTGTGTGTGTGTGTGTGTGTGTGTGTGTGTGTGAGAGAGAGAGAGAGAGAGAGACTAAATATTTTATATTTTAGGGCATTTTAGTAACTTTACACATAATGACAGACCCCTCTAATTATTATAATTAAACAGGTTACAAAAATGGATCATCCTTTGAATCACTTCTAAAAACATATTAATCACTAATGACATATTAAGCCGGTGCCAATTATTACAAACCTTTTTCCTTTGTATAAACTTCCTTATTGGTGTGAATGGTTTGGTTAAAATTTATTTCCGCCTTGGTTTAAGTTAATGTTTTACTTGTCGACTTTTAATGAAAGATAAATTTGGCACCGGCCTATTTAACTTAGGTGGTTAGTAATTTAAAATGCTTTCGATAGTGATCCTAAGAATGAACCGAATGAGGTTCCTATTTTATTTTATTAGAGGACTGAACTATTTAACGTCCAATAAAAACTGGTTTGACTAATTATTAACCCATAAAGGACCAGCTGATAATTGTGAATTGATTGACTATTTAAGATTGCATTGAGAACCTGGCTACAATATAAGGCCGTATAGGGGACCGATAAACAATTTAAGATGGCCGCTCCCATATTGACTATGTAAGGCCACATAGGGGATCAGTTGACTTTTAAAATTCGCATACAAGACTGATTGGCTATTTAAAGTACTAAATTGACTATTAACATCACATAGGAGACCAATTTACTCTTTAAGGTCCCATATTCACTATTTAAAGTTGCATAGGGGACCTGCATAGGGGACCGACTTACTATATAAGGTTCCATAAGGGACCGGTTAAGTATTTAATTTAACATAAGGGGATAGTTGACTATTTAAGATCGCATACGGAATTGATTGACCATTTAAAGTTGCATAGGAGACTGATTGACTATTTATTTAAGGTCACATAAGGGACCGATTGACAATTTAAGGTCCCATGGAGAACCGGTCGACTATTTAAGGTCACAAAGGAGATTAGTTATCTATTTAAGGTCGATTAAGAGACATGTGGTCCCATTAGGGACCAGTTGACTAATTAGGGTCCCATAGGGAACCGGTTGCATTGGGAACCGATTAACTATTTAAGGTAGCATAGAAAACCGATTGACTAATTATGATCGCATAAGAGACCGGTTGACTATTTAAGGTTTCATATTAAACTATTTGATTATTTAGGTAACATAGGAGATTGGTTGAAATTTAAGGTTACATTGTGGACCGGTTGACTATTTAAGGTCGCATATGAGACCGATTGATAATTTAAGGTTGCGTAGGAGACTGTTGACTATATAAGATCGTATATGGGACCGACTGACTATTTAAGGTCGTTATAGGAGCCAATTAACTACTTAAAGTCCCATTTTGACTATTTAAGATTACGTAGGTAGGCTACTAATGAACTATTTAATGTTTTAAGGGATCGGTTGACTATTTGAGGATCCATAGAGAATTAGTTGACTTTTTAAGGTCCCATATTGATTATTTAAGGTCGAATAGGGGATCGTTAACAATTTAAGGTCCACTAGGAACAGGTTAACTATTTAAGATCGCATAGGGTAAGACATGTTAATTATATAAGGTCTCATAGCGTTGGACTATTTAAACTCCCATAAGGGACTATTTAAGGTTGCATAGGGAGTTGGTTCATTATTTCAAGTTGCGCAAGGAATAGTTGACTATTTTAGATCGCATAAGGACCAGTTGACTAAGGTTACATATGGGACTAATTGATTATTCAAGTCTTGATTGATAATTTAAGGTCTCATAGGATACTAGTTCACTATTTATGGTTCCACGGGGGATCGGTTGACTATTTAAGGTGGCATCAGGGTAGGTTGACTATTTAAGGTTGCTAGAGGACCAGTTGACTATTTAAGGTTCTATACGAGATCGTTCGTATTTAAGATCATATAGGGGTCCAGTCGATTATTTAAAGTCCCATTAGGGACTAGGTGCTATTCAAGGTCACTTTGGGGAGAAATTGACTATTTAAATTCACATAGTTGACCAGTTGATCAAACGGGACTTGTTGACTATTTATTGTCCCGTTGGAGACAATTTGACTATTTAACGTTGCCCATAGCTATTTGACTAATTAAGGTCCCAAGGGGATTGATTGACTATTTAAGGTCGCATAGGGAATTAGTTTACTATCTACGATCGCACGAGGGACGAGTTGATTATTAACGATCGGTTGGGGTATAGTTGTTGGAATCGTACGATTCGCGATTAGATTCGTACGATTAGATTCACCTCCTTTCCGATTCAAATCGAAATGAGAATCGACTGGTTACCAAAATTGGGTCAAATCGCCGATTCGGTTTGATTCCCTATTTGGAAAAAAGCTGGGCAAGTCATTTTTTATAACCCGACAAGGTAAAAAAATGTGTTTTGGGCCTTTTTTGTTTTTGTTTTTAACACACGTGCTGCTTACACTTGTCAAAATATAAAAATGAAAAAGGGTAAAAATAAACAGAAACAAATTTTACGCAAAGATTTTTTAGAGAACAGAAGTACTTGTTGTTTCTTGGTGTTTTTTTTGTTTTAAACAAAAGATATAACTTTACAAATTACAAACAATATCATTATCTTTTAAAGTTTAACTAAATATAAATAACTAAATGATAACTAAATATAGACGATACTTTATGTTTTGTTTAAAGATGATAATGATGATGATCTAGACCTCGATGATGATGATAAATGATGAATAAAGATTGATGGCCTTTTACTTTATGGTCTCTTATTTAGATATCTTTTATTGTGTGTGATCTTTTGGAATTGAAAACATTGAAAGACGACTCTTCATCTTAGTAATGATAATGGAAATTCGTTTTGCCGATTTACGATTCGATTAACGATTTGACAATTATGGTTTGGGGAACTGGTGGACTATTCAAGGTCGCATGGGCATCTAGGTTACTATTTAAAGGCCCATAGGAACTGATCGACTATTTAAGTCGCGTTGGGAATTAGTTGACTATTTGGGGTCGCATAGGGACCAATTAATAACTTAAGGTCACACAAGACACCGGTTTATTATTTAAGGTAAGGTCATATGGGACCGATTGACTATTCAAGCTCTCATAGGGGCCCGATTGACTATTTAAGGTCGTATAGGGGACCGATTAACCATTTAAGGTCTTATACAGGATCGGTTGAGTATTTAAGGTCCCATAGGGAGCAGGTTTAATATTTAAGGTCGCATAGAATACAAGTTGACTATTTAAGGTCGCATAGAATACAAGTCTCCTATGAGACCCTAAATAGTCAACCGATCTCCTATTAAGGGTTCCATAGGAGACCGGTTGACTATTTAAGGTCTTATAGTAGACCGGTTGACTTTTAGGAGATTGGTGAGAATTTAATATCGCAATTTGGGACCAATTGACTACTTAAGGTAGCATAGGGGATCAGTTGACAACTTAAGATCGCATAGGAGATCAGTTGAGTGTTTAAGGTCGCAAACGGAACTGATTGACAATTTAAGGTCCCATGGGATCAATTGACTATTTAAGGTCGCACAAGGGACTGATTAACTATTTGAGGACGCTTAGGGGACCGATTGACTGTTTAAGGTCCCATATTGACTATTTAAATAATTGTCGATGATTAGTGCATAATTTTACAGGCTAACTCTGTAGGATAAAATAATTTTTTAAAGTTTTTTTAGTATTTATGGGTGAAAATGGAAGTTTGAAAAGAAATGAGGTTAAAATTTGAAGGTTAAAACTTAAAAAGCGTAAAAGAGTAATTTCATAAATTTTCAAGCCTTGAATGTTGCTCACATATGTTTTAAGTTGGTGTCTTGTACGTATATCTGAAGTTTGGTGCAAAAAGGTGTTCAAAAGAGTAAAGGAAAAAGATTTGGGGTAAAAAAAACGGAAGAAAAAAGGGGTTTACATGGGAAATTACATAAGCTGAAAGTTGAGTAATAAACTAATATGGGGCGATTAGTTACGAGTAGAGCCGTGTGTGGTGTGGACTATCAGGTCGCAAGTTTGATCTCGTGCAACTAACTGCAACAATAAATTGTCACAGACGCCAAGCACACCACCTCTAAAGGAGCCATGCGCGCCCCTACATGGTCTGCCTCCAACATGTACTGCACGAGGATCCCTTTCCCTAAATAATTTCTGTGTGGGCATTCCCAAACCCCATCCCATCAGCAAATTTCAAGGACTTGGGCCCCAAGATAAAGGGTGAAGAAATGTGGTGAATCCCATTTTTGCGGACTTTTCAAGCTACATCTGGACCAGCAGATTATTATGTAACTATTTTTGGGTCACCTCAAAAATTAAATTCAACCAATCACACAGATGCCCAATTCGAAGAAAAAAAATAAATAAATAACCTTTTTTGTCCTATAAAAGGAAATTTTGGGTTCAACAAGAGGAGAACAAAGTGAAAAATTTTTGGGAGCTTTATATGTGAAGATTATTGAGGTGGGAATAACAAAACTAGTAAATTGATTTATTAATGAAAGGTATTAGTTCTTCTTGGATATTTAATTCCTCTAATATGTTTCTCGCATCAACAAATTGTCAGATTTGGGCGAAGTTTACCAGGGTTTATTGGTATATGTTAATTATTTTAATTTTGTTCAAGTCCCTAAAATTGATTTAATCATCGTCTAATAGGTTTGATTAGGGCTGTGTTTTTTTTTCGAACTTTCCGATTTTTCCGATTTCCGATCCGATTTTTTTCGAATTTGGAATGAAATTTTAGTTTGCCGATTTACGATTTTTGATTTTTTCGAAAAAAATCGGATCGGAAATCGAAAATAATTCTGAATTTCCGAATTTCCGATTTTTCCGATTCGATTTTTTCGAAACTATGCTGATCCGATTTTTTCGAATTATTTTCGATTTTTTTGGAATTATTTTTCGATTTCCGATTTTTTCGATTTCTTTTCCGATTTTTTGAAAGTTTCCCATATCCCACATCGGTTGGGAGAGGGAGAGGACTCCAAAATATGCTCTATAAAAGGAGAGTATCCTCCTAACTTCTACACAAATGAAAAATGAGCCAAATCCTCATGTGTTTACATGTTGGGTTAAGCCATTTTCATTATTTCTTTAAAATGAGAATTTCGAGTAATCGAAAATCCATAATTTATTTTTTTGAACTTTTGGAATTTCCGAAATTTCTGGATTTTTAATATATTTTGTGAATTTTCGATTTTTTCCGATTTTTGCCGATTTTCAGATTTTTTCGAATTCGGAATTTTTTTTTATTTTCCGAAAAAATCGAATCGGAAATCGGAATAGTTATTTTATTTCCGAAAAAATCGGAATTTTTTCCGAATAGGCATTTTCCGATCCGATCCGGCCGAAACACAGCCCTAGGTTTGATTTCCCAAATATGTTTCTAGCGTAATTAATTGTTTGTCTATTTGGGGTCGCATAGGGACCTTTTGATTATTTAAGGTTCCATGGGACGGGTTAACTAGTTACGATAGCATAGGGGACCGTTTGACTATTTAAGGTTGCGTATGAGTTATTGACAAATTAAGGTTGCTTAGGATACCGGTTGACAATTAAAGGTTGCATACATAACTCGTTAACTATTTAAGGTCCATTTGGAGAGATTAACTATTTGAGTTCAAATAGGGGACAAATTGTAAATCGACTATTTAAGGTCACGTAAGAACCGGTTGACTATTTAACATCACTTAGAGAACTTTTTGTTAATTGAAAGTCCTACATTAACTATTTAAGGTCTCATAAGGATTGGTTGACTATTTAAGGTCCGATGGGACATGTTAACGATTTAAGATCCCATAGGGGAACGATTTACTATTACAGCTCCAATGGGCGACCAATCAACTATTTAGTGTCGCATAGGTGACCTTGACTATTTAAGGTCTTCAAGGGACCGATTGACAATTTAAGGACTCATAGGGGGCCAATTGACTATTTCAGATTGCACAAGTGAATAGTTGACTATACAAGATCTCACAAGGGACCAGTTGGCTATTTAAGGTTGCAACGGGACCAATTGTCTACTAAAGGCTGCATAGGACCAATTGACTATTTAAGGTCCCATTGGGACCAGCGGCCAATTAAGATTTCAGTGGAGACTGGATGACTAATTAAGGTCCCATAGGGACCAGTTGACTAATTAAGGTCGCATTGGGGACCGATTCACATAGGGGACATATTGACTACACAAGGTTGCATAAATGATCGGCTGACTATATAAGATCGCATATGAGACTGGTTGAATATTTAAGGTCTAATTAAGGACTGTTTGACCATTCAAACTCACGTAAGGGACCGATTGTATATTTAAGGTTCCACAGGGATTAGTTGACAATTTAAGGTAGCACTGTGAACCGGTTGACTATTCAATGTCGCAAAGTGGACGGCTAGTTGAGAATTGAAGGTCGCATAGCTAGAAGACCAGTTGACTATTTGAGATCACATAAGAGACCAGTTGAATAATTAAGGTCCATTAAAATGGTTGACTATTTAAGGGTGCACTGTGCACCAAATGACTATTTAAAGTCGCATACAGGGTCGGATTTAAGGTTGTCGATTGGCCATTTAAGGGCACTCAAAGGAACCAATTAACTATTTAAGGTTGCATACGGGACCGATTGACTATTGAAGGTCCCATGGGTGATTGGTTGACTATTTAAGGTCCCATATTGACTATTTATGGCCGCGTTGGGTGCCGTTGACTATTTAATGTTTGATGGGCACCGACTTCTTATTTAAGATCCCGTAGGAACAGATTAACTATTTAACCTCCCATAGAGAACTTTACTATTTAAATCACATAGGGAACTGGTCGACTATTTATTGACTCCAATGCTTTAAATCGTGGTCGCGCAGGGTGTCGCGCCGCGCATTGCGCAAGCACTCCATTTTTTAATTAGAAAATCATATGAAATATATAAATAAATTAATTTATATTGAAATCCGTAAATAAAGAACATTTTAACTAAAATTTGTGAAAAAAATTATAACATTTTGAACTAGATTTGTGAAAAATGCAACAGTTTAAACTAAAATTTCTAAACAAAAAATAACATTTTAAACTGATATTTGTAAACAAATGAAAAGGATTTAACATTTCAAATTGAAATTTGTAAAAATAAGTAACATTTCAACGGAAACATGTAAAATAAATAACATATTAAACTGAAATTTGCGAAAAAAGTAACATATTTGTTAAAACTGAGGTTTAATTAAAAAAAACAAGTATGATTTTAATCTGAGAGTCAATATAAAAAATAACATTCTACTTGAAAAATAACATTTTATCTTTATAAAAAGAATTACATTTTCTACTAAATTTGTAAAACAAGTATGAACTGAGATTAGAAAAATAACATTGTTTATAAACTGAGAGTTAATAAAAAAAAATAACTGAGATTTGAAAAAATACATTTTTAAAGATTTTCCATTCTGCTTGTAAACTGAGTCTTATAATATAATAATACCCTTTGCATACGAAGCAAAGTTACCAAAAAACGACCTACTTTTGTAAGTCAGGAAAGTTACAAAAAAACTCTAAAAGCGTGTCAATAGCGCACAATTGAGCAAAATTGCACAAAATAGCGCACAATTGCGCTAAATAACGTAAGCTATATGGGCATCGCGCGAATCAGAATGCACTGTATAGCATTTTTGCACCGCAAAACGCAATAGCATGCAATTTAAAACATTGATTGACGCATAAGGGACCAATTGACTTTTTGAGGTTGCATGGGTGATCGGTTAACTATTTAAGGTCCATAGAGTTGTGTTCTCATTGAATATTTAAGGTTGCATATGGGAAATTGATCATTTAGAGGTCTCATAGGGATTGGTTGACTATTTAGTGTCCCGTATTGACTATTTAAGATTGCATAGGAGACCAATTTACTTTTTAAGGCTCTATAAGGGACTAGTTGACTATTTAAGGTCTTATAGAAAAATGATGGACTATTCAAGGTCTCATTGGGGTGCGATTGATAAGGATCAGTATATTATTTAAGGTTCCCTAAGGAACTGGTTAACTATTTACGGTGGCATAGGGCATCGATTAACTATATAAGTTCCATAGGGGACCGATTGACTATTAAAACTTGCATGGTACCCAGTTGACTATTTAGGGTCGCATATGGAACTAGTGATAAATTAAGGTCGCAGAGGAGATAGGTTGACAATTAAAGGTTCCATGAGTCCGATTGACTATTTAAGGTCCAAAGGGATTCCAACTGACTCTTTACGGTGGCATAGGTAAACGATTGACTATTTACGGTGGCATAGGTAAACGATTGACTATTTAAGGTCACAAGAGTGATCGATTGACTATTTGAGGTTGTATAAGTGATCAGTTGACTATTTAAGGTCAAGTCGAGGACCGTTGACTATTTAAGGTTCCATTGGAAAAATTGTGTGACTATTAACGATCCCTAGGTCATCAGTTGACTATTTAAGGTCATATAGGGATAAGTTGACTATTTAAGGTATAATTGGGATGAGTTGACTATTTAAGGCAGCATAGGAGCGGTTAACATTTTAAGGTCCCATGCAGAATGAATAGACTATTAAAGTCATAAATGCGACTAGTTGACTACTTCAGATCGCATAAGGAAATGACTATTTAAGATCGCATGGGGTGCGGTTGATTTTTTAAGGTAGTATAGGGACCTGTTAACAATTTAAGATCGCGTGGGGAAACGGTTTAGTATTAAGATTGCATGAGGGAACGACTGGTAGATTGTTCAAGATTACATGGGAGACCGCTTGACTATTTAAGGTCCCACATGATACTGATGACTATTCAGGGTCCTATAGGCAAGAATTTGATGATTTAAGGTCCCACTGGGATCGATTGACTATTTAAGATACCATAGGGGACCGGTTGACAATTTAATATCGCATAGGGGACCGGTTAACTATTTAAGGTCGTGGGAAATCGATTCACTATTTAAGGTCGAAAAGGGGAAATGTTGACTATTTAAGGTCGCAAGGAGACCGGTTGAATATTAAAGGTAGCATGGGGCACTAGTTGACTAATTAGGGTCGCATAGATGACCGATTGACTATTTAAGTTCTCGTAGGGGACTGGGGGTTGACTATTTGAGGTCACATGGAACGTGTTGACTATTTAAGATCCAAGGAGAGTCTAATTGACTATTTAAGGTCCAATATTGACTATTTAACATAGGGGACCATTGATTAATTTGGGTTAAATAAAGGACCGATTGACTATTTAAGGTCGAATTAACTATTTAATGTCGCAAAGGGGTCTCATAGGGGATCATGAATATTTAAGGTCGCATAGGGCATAACGTGACCAGTGTTCCTAGGCACGATCCTTTTTAGATACGCCAAGTTTTGGTCCTAGGCATGGATCAAGATATGGTCAACGATGGTATACATTTTTTGGGGTAAGGAATGAAAAAAAGCGCATTTTTTGGGGGTGGCGTGAAAAAACGTGAGTTTTTTAGAAGGCGTAAAAAAAACGCAATTTTTTTTTGTTTTAAAAATAAATGTATTTTAATTTACAAATATTTAGACATATTTTTAAGGTATGTATGATTTTAGTATTTTTAATAGCCTTATCATAGTAAAAAATTATTAAAATATATTAAAAAAGGTTTAAACGCCTTTTTGCGCCTAATGTACGCCTAGGCTTCTAAGGCTTAAGGCTTGGCCTCCACACCTCGATCACACCCCGCATTTTTTAGAACCTTGAACGTGACTATTGTAGGTTGCATGAGGGAATAGTGGACTATTAAAGATCGTATGGGGAACCAGTTGACTATTTAAGGTTATATGAAAGACATTAACTATTTAAGGACAGATTAAGATCCTTTTTTACTACGTCGGATGGGGAAGCAGTAGAATATTTAAGGTTGTGTAGGGGAACAGATGACTAATGAAGGTCCTTTGAGAGATCAGTTGAGAATTTTAAGGTTCTAAATGGGACCAGTTTACTATTTATTGTCCTAAAGGGGGCATGTTGACAATTTAGGATTGCATAAGGAACCCGTTGACTATTTATGCTCTTATGGGAGATGTGACGACTAATTATGATCACATGGGGTCCCGTACTGACTATTTAAGGACACATAGGGTATCGATTGACTATTTAAGTTCGCATTCAGGACTGGCGGACTATTTAAAGTCACATGGGGAACCGATTAACTATTTAAGGTGCCAAAGGAGACTGTTTGACTATTTAAGGTTGAATCAGGGACAGACTGCCTATTTAAGGTCTCATAGGGGACGAGTTGGCTATCATCGAACGGTTGAAATGGATTGAAGTTTGAAGTCTACTTTTGGTTGTGTGTTCTATTAAAAAAACAGAGTCGATTTTATAAGGTCCGTATGTAAACCTTAATTAAGGTCCACATAAAAGCCTCTCTTTACTGTTGATATAGTTTACAGATATTTACATTAACATATACTATAGAAAGATACATATAAAGTACAATATATACGTCAGTATTAACACACACACGCACATAGGCCTGTAAATTGAGTCGGGCAAGCCCGCAGCCCGCCCGTTTGGCCCGCTATTTTCGGGTCGAGCTTTATTTGAGTTTGAGCCGAGCCGAGCCAAGCCAAAATTTCGAGCCCGAATGAATTTCGGGCCGAGTTTGAGTCGAACTTTGACAAGCCCGAATTGGGCCTTAAGCCCGAACTTTGAATATATAAATAAATAAATAATTTTATATAATATAACATATTTATGTTATCTAATTTTATATGTATGAAATTTAATTGGTCTTTGTAGGTTTTTATTCTTACTTCCCTTGTTTTAATTTAAAACATTTCATAATTATATATTTTATTTTATGAATTATCAATTAGATTTTAGTGCGCATATTTTTTCCATGATGGAAATACAAGAAAAAAAATACTAATTCAAATTTTTTTAACAAAACAATTGAAATCGGGCTGCCCGAAATTGGGCCCGAAACCCGTAATATTTAAGAGCTGAGTTCGGGCTTAGGTGGAAAAGTTTAGTTCGGGCCGAGCTCGGGATTGAGCGTAAGGTAATTCGGGTCGAACCTGAGCAACCTCAAACCCGGCTCACCCAGCCCGATTTAGAACCCTACGCACGTATATATATAAATATAATGTATATCGTTTATATTAATATATGATTTATTTTAAATATAGTCATGATATATAATATATAAGGTTTTGTTAGTTTAATAATTTGAAGTAATTCAGGTTAAATATGGCACTTAAGCAATAAATGAGGGGCAATTTTGGGGCAAAACAAGATTAAAAGAAATGGTTAACGGAAAATCAAAATGGGGCTAAGCCCTAAAAAGTTACAATTGTGGAGGTTGGCTAAGCCCTAAGGATACCCAATTTTATTAGAAAATTATGTTTAAGAAGAAAAGGTCTAACCATTATTTAGAAGGGGCATTAAAAAATTATGTTTAAGAAGAAAAGGTTTGGCCATTTTTTACTCCCTACGGGTACCCAAATTTATCTAGATAAAGATGGTACAATGCTCATTTTTTACTTTATGCATGAAAACAAATCAGAAACTAATCCACTTCCTTCTCATATTTAGAAGGGGCATGAATAGTTAAAATATTTATAAGTAATAAAATTTAAAAATATAAATAAGATTAAGATTCATATAAACAAGAACATATAAAATATATAGGTATATATATAGTGTGAAGCCACTTTGGGAGATATATATTTTCACGTTAGATAAATTTGTTTTCACACAATTTTCGTCAAGAGAGAGAGAGAGAGAGAGAGATACAAAGTTGGGGGGAGGAGAGAGAGAGACTAAGGGAGGGAGACAAGTACCTGATTGAAGCCAATCTGTCACCGGAGATGAGCGAACTAGCGAGATGTGTAGAATCGAAAAAACAGTGATGGGCGGATAAAATCATTACGTCCTTATTCAAAGTCACTGCTGAAAGGTGGAAATTGTCCCAAATTAAAATATAATTTCCTTTTTAAATAAATGCGGAAGCGTTGAGATGGTTTTAACTTTCAAATACAACAACAAGTTTTAATATCTTCCAAACAAATTAAAACGTAATTCAAGTCCTAGAATTTGCCTAAGTCATCATTAACAATTATTCAAAGTTAGGCGAAACCAATTTTAGCAAAAGACTTGAATAAACCAATTTTACCCAATATTTAATTTAAGTCACAAATTAAATGAGTGTGATAATTAAACCAAATTTTATCTTGAAATTATCCTAAGCATGCGTTCTAAATTTTTTGCAAGATAAAAATAAACAATGTCACACTACACCGCGATGTACGAGGAAAAACCCACTAACGGGAAAAAATCTCGGGACGGCCCTAGCCTCAAATCCACTAAAAACGGTATTACAAAATACAAGACAAAAGACTTACTTCCTAAACTCGAACCCTCTCAAGCCGTGATGCTCCTTCTTGTATCAACCTCCAATTAGCGGATAACCAACGGAGCTCCACCGTGGTCTCGGAATTCACCGATGGGACTTTGTATGGTCACCGTCACCCAAGCATGGAGCCTTTCTCCTTGTGGGTAGAATCTCAACAAAAGTCTTCTTTGTGATGGGGTGTAGAAGCAAACCCGAAACGTCTCTTGAATTCGGTAGAGAAAACCGGTGCCAAAAACTCCAAGCAATTGATATAAATATAGAAACTTGGATAAACGATTATTGGGTGTAAACTAGAGTGTGTATGAATTTTTCATTGAAAATTAACACTCAAAACTTGAACATTTTCCTAAACTAATTTTGCTCTCAAACTCTCTTTTGGAGATAAACAAATGTTGGAAAAGTTGTCTTGGAAAATGTGTTTCCCGCACATAATAATGTATGAAAAAAGTTGGTTGAAAACCAAGTGGAGGAGTGGGGAAAAACTGCAAAAAACTGCCAAATAACTGTTCCCGCTGGAAGTTCGTTCGAACGAACGTGATTCTCGTTCGAACGAGACTTCTAACGAGTGACCAGCCTGGGCTCGTTAGAAGTTCGTTAGATACCTCGTTAGAACGACCATTCGTTCGAACGACATATCGAACGACATATCGAACGACTGTCCAGTTAGGGTCGTTGGCAAAACTCGTTCGAACGAACCTGGTTCGAACGACAAAACTCGTTCGAACGAAACAGGTTCGAACGACAAAACTCGTTCGAACGAAATCTGGTTCGAACGAAAAAACTCGTTCGAACGACATTTCTAACGAACGACCAGAAAGATTAAAAAATTCGATTTTGGCCCAGAAACTTTATATACTTATATTAAAGTTCTATTTGATTCTTTCTGAAAATAAAATGCAGTTTTTATTACACCTAACACCCAATACATATTGTTCCAAGCTCCTATATAAATACAATTACATTCATACCTTGGGAGCATGGAACCTTAGTTGATGACGTAGAAACGAGGCACACAAACCGGCATTTTGATGAAGCTTTAAATTCTTTGCCGCTACGTCTTCAACACACACTTCATAGGCTTGAGAATATTACAATAAATACTATCCTATGAATAAATGTTTTTGTCCGGAATTGAGCCAAAACTATATATGGACTCAATTGGAAATTTGTGTCCTTACAACTGCTATGGGTCGAGAGCTCAAATTTTCTGCGAGAACCTACCCCGATTCTTCTCTGCTGCTCATAATAGTTAAATTTCGATCCAGTACAGTCAAACCACCACGAGGAAGCTGAGGTGCGGTAAAAACTGACAGAAAGCCAAGCCCAATAAACAAGCATTTTTCAATTCTTGCAAAATCTTTTCAAATTCAACATAAGTCTTGCAAGTCAAGCTCCTGCACTGGATTAAAGAGAACTTCATTTATCCACCAAAACAAACTAATAAACCTAGTTGACATCTTAAAAAGAAACATATTAAATTAAAAACTAAAGAATTAGCTACCTAACCAAGCACCAGCTTATAAAATACAGTTGACAATGGCAGGTCCAAAAGCCGCACATCTTGATGAGCTTTGTCCATTATATGCCCATGTAGCCGAAAATATTTGTGTACCATTACTCGTCCCATCTTTGTGTTCATCTACATCGGCGTCCATTGAAGGTTAATCTTATGAAGAATTTGACTTCCCCATGCCTAGTTCAACTTAAGATATAAGTGTGTAGAACTCCAAGGTGCGCCCCAACCCCGTGCCAACTTCATCAAAATATTCTCCATGACCTTTGCAGTAGAATCCAAAATGCCAATCTCATCTCTCTTTCGTTAGTTGATCAATGACCCGACTGTTAGTGAAGCCGATATAATGCCAAAGGCGAACAAAAGCAGTAGAAAACTCTTTCTCACACTTATGCGAATTTTTAACATCCCTTCACTGTCTCATCTTCAAATGCTCTGCCTCACTTGGAGACGAGATGCCAGCTTTTGACCTAGAAAGTTATCAGCCTATAATAAATGCCAGCAAAATATTGAGTCGGTATAGATATTTAGTCTTAGTTAACAAAGTAAATACCTGTATAAAAAAAATAGCCCACGGTCCTTGCTAAAAAAATTCCCAATATAAAATATCGGTTCGAATTTGTAAAATAAAAGCGTGAATACTAATATTTTTTGTGGGATATAAATTGAACTATCAGGAACCGCGCGCCGAAGTGCAAAAATCATGGAATTTTAATTCAAGTATCTTCACATTGGAGACGGGAGATATAGACCTAGAGATTTAGTCTTAGGTCCCTAAGAGTTAGTCAACTAAATAAAAAAAGTATGTAGTTTATGATGCATATGGGAAGCCCGGGAATTTAATTGTCGTGCCTAGCACAAGGCTCCTGCTTTCCTTATTCTATTTTCATGTCTAGTTTAACAATTTTTCCTCTTTTAGTTAGTAGCATGTATAGGTCGAGGTCAATATTTCCTACGAATATTCTAGGGCGCCCTCTTTATTCGTATTACTTTTTTCAAATATTCATATTACTTTTTAGGGTTATCTTGGCTAGCAAGATAAGTTATATGCTATGCAAATATCTAAAAAATAATCATGAAATCTCTCCACCGATGGACTTTATAGACACACCTAAATCCTAGTGTTTCCCTTCGACGACCTAACATGAAACTATTACCTCATCAAAGTCAAAGAACTCAAAGTTCGCCTCCCCAGACATCACAAGCTTCCCCTTTGATCTCTCTTTATCTGCACAACAGAATGAATAAATGACGAAATTCCCTAAAACAAGTTTTCACAATGGATTTTTATCTAGATTTGGAGTGATAAGAACCTTTGCTCAAATCATTTCATATTTTGAAGTTCCGGGGAGAGAGGAAAGAGAAGGATAGAGATTAATTACAAAGAGTTTTAAAAGAAGAGAGACTTAGGGTTGGAGAATAGAGAGTTGTGGATGGGTGAGATATGACCCATGTGGTTTTAACCCACATTAATCCGCAACCGACTCGTTTTTTGGCCCGCAAAAGAAATAACCTATCGCGAATTCGATTTGAGTTCACGTGGGCACTGTTATAAACATGGGTCGGCTTTGCTACTGCTAGTCTTTAAAATGGAGAGTTAATAGTATCATCATTTTTTGTTATATCATAAGAGGTGATGATGGGTTTATCATTATAATTTTTTTGGCTTTAGTCCCATTTCCAAAGTTTTGTCGAGCTCCCATCCCATATATTTTTTTAAATTATAGTAAGTACCATAACCACCCAAAACCGCTCTATAACCTCCCCTCTTCTTTTCCGCAAAGAATAACACTTGTCCCATAGTTGTTACAATAGGACCAACAACTAAAAAACAAAAACATGGGAGTGATTACAAATAAATCTTTAAAAATGGGACTTAAGACTTAAGATCCCTTATCATTATTTTTGTAATTGGTAAAAAAAAATAAGTAGAAATTATTTTCTTGTTTTGATGATTAATTTTCACAATTAATATTGTAAATATGTACATTGGTCATCACATTCACATGGATATTTATTTATGTAAGTACATTAATGTATTTTTCAAAGCGCATAGTCCTAAGATAAAGTCATTAATGATGCTTACTTGTTGTTAATTCTATCAACATCTCGCATAAGAAGACCCATTCCCTTATTGTCATTCCTCATGAGGTTACTGATTTGATTTCTTTTCAATTTTCTCCAATGCATCCATCATCATTGATGCTGCCTCAACTTAATTATAAGAGAGTGAACTACAGGGGTAGAACCTATAAGAGGTTCCTACAGCCTACTAATTAACTATTCAAGTCACTTGTACATACGCACAGTTTCATGAACATCATAGCTACTTACCCCACCCCACCCCATAAAAAAGGAATTGAAAAATGCCAAAAAAAATCCTTTTCAGCCTCTAAAACACTTTTTAAAAAATAAAATACTATCTGAGCAAAGTGTTGATATCATCCCCCAACTCTTACATCTTCTCTATACTCATGTTAGCAATTATATGCTAAACTGTTTCTGGCCAAGAGGAGTATATGCTAAACAACTTTTTTCTCTATCTAACACACAATTCTAGAGAGAGAAACTACTTTTTTCTATATTCAAAATCAAGGTCTACTATGTGGGGAAGGGGAGCACTAAATGGTTCTTTAACCAATGTGGGACTCCCACTTTACAAATAAGCCTAATACCCATTTGTGCTCACTTATGTCCAAACTTACAAATAAACAACAACAAAAAAAATTAATAAAAATAAAGAAAAATAACAAAAAGAAAATAAAACTACTAATATACTCAAAAAGACAATAATGCCCTCGATTCACATCAATCTCCCCCTCTTAAAACCAAGTTCGTCCTTGAGCGTTAAAAAAATTTCGGAGATTCATGAGTAAATTCCAACAAAAAGAGTACCAAAACTTGTGGGGAACCAAAAATAAAATTTCTGAAACTTGAGGGTGCCCATCCCGAAATTTCTTCTTCTCTTTGTCTTCACCCAAATAAACCCTTGAGTTCTCCTCCCGGGTCAAAAACCATATGTGTGGAAGAGGGAAAGTGGTCAACGGGTGTGCTGAAGGTTTTAGGGGGCTTAAATGGAGGCGGGTGAGGTTTGAGAGTAGGTCAACCAAGGTTTGGAGTGAGGCCGAGTGGATTTGGGGTTGTTTTGGATGCAAGTGGGTTAAGGGTTAGGTTGGTAACAACACGGGGGTTGATCGGGATGAGGGTGGGAAGGGTTTGGGGGTCGGGGTTTGGGGAAAGGGTCTGCTAGGGTGTGGGGACTACTGGGCTGGGCTGGGGCAGCAAGTAGGGTTAGGGATTGATGGGGTAGGCTAGGGTTAGGGTTTGAAAAGAGGGGGTTAGGGTTTGAAGCGAAGGTGGGGATTTGAGTGGAGGAGGTGCGGCAAGTGGGGAGGGATGGTTTAGGGTAGTGGGTGGGGTAAAAGGGGGTTAGGGTTAGGATTTTGGTTGGGTAGGCTAGGGTTTTGCAACTTGAAAATTTGTTGCATTATGGCTTCAAACATTTCCTCTCGTTTTCTTAACATCTCTTCCATTTTGTGTTTCCACTCTTGTTGATGCTTGGATATTTTGGGAGCCACTGGAGAGTAGACAACGATTTTTTTTAAAAAGAAAAAAAATCACCAATACACTAGCACCAATGTAGAGCTTCACCTGCTCTGATACCAATTTGACGTAATCCACTCATCAAAAGGCCCCTAAAATATCTAACACACAATTCTAGAGAGAGAGAAACTACTCTTTTCTATATTCAAAATCAAGGTCTACCTCAAATGAGGCTACAAGGGGTCTATTTATAAGTGGGTAAGGGGAGCACTAAATAGTTCTCTTACCCATGTGGGACTCCCACTTTACAAATAAGCCTAATACCCACTTGTGCTCACCTATGTCCAAACTTACAACAAAATTAATAAAAATAAAGAAAAATAACAAAAAGAAAATAGAACTACAAATATGCTCGAAAAGACAATAATGCCCTCAATTCACATCACAATCATATTTTTAACAATACAGTAACAGGGATGATATTCTACCCAAAGATGGATTCTTCTTTTTTCTTTTTTTTTTTGCGGGTGGGGTCATCGGGGTGGGATGGGGAAGAAAAAAAATATCTAGTAGACACAGTCATAGGGTTACACAACAAGCAAAGCACAAAATTCTGGCATAACAAAGTATAAGTTTCTATTCAAATCGAAATCATGGAGTGGGATGAAAATGTTAAGACCTCCATCAAAGTACACATAGCATCTAAGGGCGGAGGGACATGGAAGGGAGGGGACAAGTACCCAATCCCAAATCTAAAATTTTTAATATGCATATGTTAATTTGTAACTTTTTTTAGAAGTGACTTGCCTCTTGGTAAAAAGAAATAGATTGCCCATACTCAGTCCCACTGTCCAGCCCTTTAATGGACGCGTTTGTTCAAACTGAAACACATTTTTCTAAGTGTCCACGCCTACAAATTCCTAGCTCCAACACTATGAGCATCTAAGATAGGATATACAAGTGCCAAAGAAATGAAGTGTTACCATCTCAAAGGTTTTGTTTAACATGCTAGAGATAACGAAACAAAGAGGCCTAGGATTTCTCAATTTTGTTTTATAACATGTGAGTTATTGATTGCGTTAGGCTTAGTGGCAGAGAATGGGCCCAATAAATTATTCAATTTAGGCTTAGATTTTTTAATAAGTTAAATACCTAGCAAGTTCACCAAGCCCTTCAACTACAACGCATATGTGTAATTGAGCTTTTACAGTGTAATTTACACCTGCTGTATAAGAAATTAGATTGATAAAATACTCTAATGCAAATGTTTATGATGCGAAACTTAAAACTAATACGAACAAAATGACGCTAAAATATTAGCACAAGGTAATGAATGATCATAATGGAAGCAAATACAAATATATACGAAAAATATTACTTATCAGATCCTCCTTGAGCACATGCAACTTGGAATGAACCAAAAACACTAATTTCTAGCAAACCTTGGAATCTCCAATAGGCAAAATAAGAACACCCCAGGAACACACACATACCTTCAGTTTCTAGAGTGAAGAAGGTCCATTTGTACAAATAAATAAAAATAACTTTCTAATATCCAACTTTTCACAATTTTACCCCTAGCTATGTTGTGTATACAAGCACAAACAACTTCAAAAAGCCTCTCCATTTCGTAATAATGACAACAAAATGGTTTTATTTCTTTTAAGAATAAGAAACAATGCATCAATGATGATTATTTGCAATGATCATTTAGAACATATGTTTGTAAGATTTGTTTGTTGTGAAGGTGAACTGTGGGAGGAATAAGTGGGACCTCAGAAAACTTCAGGATTTTCAAGAAAAATTCCATATTATTTGGAAAAATAGATGATTTGATGGTGTTAGGGTTACTCTACTGAAGAAGAGATTTATGTTGTACTTTATTTTTGTGGTTTAAAGAGATTTACCTCCACCATGTTATTAAATTTGTTGTGTTTTTTTGGTTTGCTTGATTTAAGGTCTTCACTATCCATGGGAATTCAAGAACTAATTTCAACCACAATTGTTCAATTCACAATTATATAATGATAATTCTTGATAAGTGCCCATAAATATTCTGATATTGAGATGGAGAGAATCCAAATAAAAGGAAATATGGATTCACATGAAGATTACTTTCATATGAAGCATATTTACTAGAATATGATGATAATTCTTGATAGGTGCAAATACAATTGGAGTATGAAGCTATAAAGGAGAAAAAAGAAAGGCTAAGGTGGGAAATAGCACTACAAATTGTTTTGGACATAAAGAGACCCTCTAACATCCTATCCAAGGACTTCTAGAAAGTCCTTTACTAAATATGAAGGGTGCCAATCCATAGAGGTTTTAAAAAATTCAAATAGACGATTAAGGTCCTCAGCATACCTGACTTCTTATCCAAAGAGTTTAGAAGATGAACAAAGTTTTAACATGACACGGACTAAAATTAACTTTTTTAAAACAAGACAGATGGCTGGACTGGTGAGTTGACAATAGACAACTCCAGTTCGTAATTGAAACAATTCAAAATCAAACCACATGTAGCCTCTTGTGTGAAGACCACTGTCCCACTTGTTAGAGGGAGGTTGATTCTAAGGAGCGGTAGGCTATGGGGTATATATATGAGCTTATGGATAGTGCAAGGGAGTTGAAAGGAAGAATATATTATATACTTGAGTAAGCATTTGAAATACTATAAATACTTGCATGCCCTTTTTACGCGAGGAAGACTTAGTTTTGAAAATGCACAAGTTTTATTAATTTTTCTGTGATTTGTGATGCGAAGTAAACTTAAAACAAGTTTTGAAAGAAAGTCAGTGATTCCCCCATTCTATCTCTTCTTCTATATCTCTTTTTATCCTTTCTTTTCGTAAAAGACATTTTTAGACCTCGCATTAGTAATATGCACTTTAGCCCACTCTCTCAGCTTAAGTTAGAAAATTATATCCACTATCCTTCCTGAAAGATAGGAAAAATAAAAGTTAATGGGAAATTTTTTAACACTAACAGCATTGAAAGGCATTGCAGTATGACCTCATTGAAATGCATAGCAGAATCCGGTTCAATTTCTTTTAATTTGGACCCAGCCCCAACTGAAACAGGAAGCTCTAAGAAATCTACAGGGTTGTCATTCTCTGCAATTGAAAATTAATGGCTCAGATCAACGTGCAACGGTTGCAATATATTGCACAAAAACTTGTCTACTTTCTCTATTATTTCATCAAATTGTTGTTTGACAATTGCCCTTGTAACATCAAGTATTTTCCAAGCTAAATCACGGTCAAACACATCCTCATTTGCTTCAGCCAGATCCTCAAAATCATTTTGCTCATCGTCTTCTTCTACAATCGTGCACACATACAGCACAAACCTGAGCGAAAGGAGTATTGAACGAGAAAACTTGAAACACAACAAAAAAATATACGATTTCATAAGTACAAGTAAATTCATGAAATATAGTTTTGGGGAAAATATAGGATTTCAATATTTCGAAGGGTTTACCCACAAAGTTTTAGCACAATTCCCACCCTAAGTCGAGATGTATAGTCTCTATCCATTTCTCTTTGCATTGATTTTTATGGACTAGTCATGTTCATGTGTTGAACATTTTTGAACATGGCTATAACAAATATGGCCCTATGTACCAAAAAAAATATTTATAATTAGCTTTGGGGGCATATCTCTATCAACAGTATTTGACGGGGAGTTGACCTAGTGATTAAAAAGAAGATTCAAGAATAAGCTCGCTAGACTAACTAATTCATTATTCTCTCGTCAAATAATGCAGATTACAACCATATGTTAAGCTAAGAACTTTAACTTAAAAGAGAAATACAAGCTAAGAGGTAAATACTAATTTAAAATGTTTTCGAGATTTACTTTTATTTCCTACAATTTTTCAATCTTTGAGAAAAACGAAAGAGATAAGATCCCTCACATGAGATATTCCAACTGCTACTACCTCTTCGCACTCCTGATTTGTATCCCAATTGATTCAAACCGAAGGGATGATGCACCATTTTTTATGACTGGACAAATTAACAACAAGAGAACAGTGGTCAGACCCTTTAATTGTTTTGTGAATAACAAATGTTCCCGGAAACAGGGTTTTCCATGCCTCATTTGCCATTAATCTATCTATCTACTCCTTAATGTTGGCTGCTTCCAACCTTCCATTGTTCCATGTGAATTTTCCTCAATTTCAGTAATCCCAAGCGCTTCATTTAATTTTTGCAGCTCGTTGCATTAAGACAAGGACATTGTCACCCACATCTCTATTAGAACTTGATCCGATGATATTAAAATGACCAATAACACACCAAGTGGAGGATGTATGAGCCGCATACCGCATTATATCCTCCCATATTAACACTTTATTCTCCACAACCAGATATGCATACATGAAAAGGCACCACCAGTAGTTGTTCTCTGAATTCAACATACATTTAACAAGAAAAATGTTCTTACTTTTTGAAATTACCTCAATCTCCACTTTATCATTCCACCACAAAGCTAGACCAACTGATATGCCAACATATTCAACATAACAATAGTTCATAATATTAGCGCTTTTACAAATATCCACAACTTTCGTATTCCGTAGTTTGAAGGTTGTTAACTCTTGGCATGAAACATATGATCTTTTTTCCTTTTCCTTATCCCCTCCAATGGTGCTTATCTTGTCCCAAAGTTCTTGTGGTTGGGCCTCCTTTGAAATTTTAGGCTGGTAGGTAATCCATAATTTCTTATCCTCTTTCTTTAGGTATTTGAAGCTGCTGATCTCCTTCACTGGTTTGTTGAATTTAAATTCTGGGTTAGGCTTTAGACTAGGCTGATACAAGTTGGAAGATGATTCTAGGTGTGATAGGAGGTTTGGGTTCTTAGAACAGAGCGCTTTCCTCATTTGTGAAAGAAAGGTCATTGGGGATTATTGGTGAGATAAAGTTGTTGTTTGGACTTTACTTCTATCGTCCTTTCTGATCTTACTACCTCTAAACCCGGCTGTGATGCCCATTGTGCCTGCTGTGTTGGCTAGTGTCTCAGGCACACTTTCTTTGGGGCTTTCACTCGCTTCTGATGTTCCAACTTCACTCGCCGCCTCTGTGTGTATTCTCAAAGCCTCCACATTTCTGGAGCCACCGCCATACTTTGAGTTTCATCTCCTATCCTGGATTGCTCTGTTCTGTGGGGCAAACAGCTCTGTTCTATTCATATCCAAATCTGATATGCATATGTCCTTATCATGGTCGATCTTACCGCACTTACGACAAAATATGGAGAGTCTTTCATAATTGAAAAGGATCCATGAGTTTTCATTGTTCCCTCTCAGGAGTTTAAAGCCACTGCGAATATAAAGAACAAAAGATAGGTGAGTATCAAAAGTATTTGAAAAAAAGATGACGATTAAATGTGGGAACGCAAGTGTATTCTGAAAAATGACAATTATACCCCAACTTCTAGTATGTATATATATATATATAGGGTTGCCATGTAAACAAGAAAAAAGTATATAAATTTAATATATAGCAGTGTTAGAAATTGAGCTGCAATACGCGCAATATTCCCTTGCGGCCTAAATCGCAACAAGGCAGACCTGGGAGTGCAAAGTGCATGGATATCTTGTGCAAAATGCTTACATGGCACACGAAAGACGCAAATTACATGAAAAATACGCGAAACACACTATTGCCTACGCGAAGTAAGTTCTTTTTTTAAAGCCTGGAACTTCAAAACATCGTTTTGAAGGTTTTTCTTAAAAAAGATAAAAAACAATTAAAATTAAAAAACACAAACCTTAGGGTTTTTTCCCACATATGCAGCTCTCCTCAAAATCTCCTCTCTCTAATACCTCCTCTCTCCTTAAAATTTCTTCTCTCTCTAATACCTCTTCCCTCTTTGTCGCAGACTCGCAGCATATAATGGACATCCTAATTTTTTGGGAAATCGCATCAAGTAAGTTTTTTCTGTTTTCATTAAAAATCTCTGCCATGTGGATATCGGTTTTACTCCTGGAATGATATGAAATCGCAGTATTCGCCACGATAGAAAACTCTTGAAAAAATCGAAGTGGTGATGTTTTGAAACTAGTCAAATATTTATTGTACAAGTAAAAATAAGTGTCTATACAAGAACTTGAACATTGATCTATCTTTTAACATTCTGTATTTTAATCTTTAATGAGTAGAATTTAGGTATGAAGATATTAAGAATAACTCAAATTTGGATTCAATTTAAAGTTGATATCTACAAGTTTCACTGTCATAGTCCTAGACCAGCTCAAATCATTCGGGGTGTTAATAGAAAGTGGTAGCTTCTCAACTTTGTGCGAAAGTATGTATATCACTTACCTGGTTGTTAATTTCAATGTATTATGACTATACAACTAAGAATATATTAGAAAAATAGGTGAGGAAAGAGTGGATAGACAAATAAAATTGAGGTGGGCCGATTTAGTGATAGGGAGACGGGATTATTTCTTGTTGTGTAGCTCATGTCCACACGAGAGAGAGAGAGAGATTACATATGAAACCATATGAAGGGCAACACCTTATGTGGTATGCCTAGTACACATCATGCGCACATAGACATACAGAAAAAACAAAACACAAAGTCCTGAATCTACCACCAGAAACCCATAAATCAGAAAACACAACAAAAATACTAAAAATTAAAAATATATAGGAAATGTGAATGTCACTCCCAAATTATGTCATGCGTACATGAAAAGTTACCTAAGAAGAAGGGGGAAAAGGAAGAGATGAAATTTTCCATCATGACTATAACTGAACTAGAGAAAGATTAAATGTGGAATAAAGTATATAAAGAGAAAGATGGAAGGATATCTTACATGAATCTCAGATAATAGAAGTAAAAAAAATTGAAAAAAGGGTGAATGTATCAGATCTAGAAATAAAATGAACAGTGAATCAATTTCATTACCCATAAAGGGTGAATGTATGAGACCTAAAAATAAAGTAAATAATGAATCAATCTCACTACCCAACGAGGCAGCAACATAAACCGAGCAAAGGCAGAGCCAAAAGTACATGAAATGCCAAACGGTTGATGAATGTGTACCGGGCTAGACAAAAAATCAACCAAAGTTAAAATGCAAAAGCACCTATTAAACAAACGAACGTAGGAGTTCACTTGCATTTCATCTACCACGAGAAATCATACAAACACACCCAACATGTCAAACAGAGGTTAAAACAAAAAAAGGGGGTGGAATGAACTATGGAGGATAGCAAAATCAAATTAATCTAAAAACATAATGGAACCCTTTTTTTGTTCTTGGAACAATTTCCCTTTTTATTGGGAGCTATTATTTCCTCTCCAAAAATTTCTCCCAAACACCACACCAAAAGTCAAACCAAACTTTACTTCAAAACACCAAAAGTAGCTCATATTTTTATTTTACACAATATTTTCCCACTTTAACCAAAAAATCAAAAAACCTTTCACCTTCTAAAACACCAAAGCCACCGCCACCACCACCACCTTATCCCTTACTTCTCCACCACCACCAACACATTATCCCTCACCTTTCCACCACCACCAACAAAAACCACCCTCTCATTACCTCTCTTTCTCTCTTTTCTTGCTTTCTTCTCCTTCTCCCTCTCTCTATATCCACCATTATCCACCACCACCACTTTAACCCTAACTTTTTAAAAAAAAACATTTTAAATGATTTTAAATAAGTGTGTAGACATGAACCAACGAAAAATGAAAAATGAAAGCCTTAATATACCACAAAATAAATCAAAAAATCGTAAACCCGTCATTAATGGCCACCTCTGCAACTACGGTGAGAAGTCACCGTGAAAACTCCCCAACCACAGTGGCCCGTCACCGTGGAAATGAGATTTACACGGTTGGAAGTCACCGTGTCAAGCGCATTCCAATGATGACTGGCCACTATGGTTAGAGGGTCTTCATGGTTATGTCCCACCGTGGAAACCCATGGTGACTTCCTGCCACGGAAAGCCTATTTCCACGGTGATGGGCCACTATGGTTGTAGAGGCGGCCATTTTTCAACGAGTCTGCGTTTTAGTTTTAGTTTTCCATTTTTGGTTATTTTTAGTCTATAGACTTATTTAACATCATTTATGATGATTTTACTCTTAAAAAATGAAGTTGGGAATTAACATGGTGGTGGCGAGGGTGGGGGTGTTATTTTCTGGGTTAAAAAGTGAAGGAGAAGCGGTGGGGGTGGAGAGATGGTGTTGGGAGTAGGTAATGGTAGTCGTGGGAGGAGGTGGGGGTGTGGGAGGAGGTGATAAGGTAAGAGTTAGGGTTAGGGTTTGGTTTTGAGAGAGAGAGAGAGAGAGAGAGAGAGAGAGAGTGAGTGAAAAATGACGATTTGGGTCAAAATCAACTTATATATGGTTTGACTATTTGTGATGCAACTTACTTTGGTATTTTGAATAAGGTTTTAGTTATTTCATGGTGGTGACTAGAGATTGGTGATTGGGAGAATTTTTGGGGTTAAAAACATATGTGGAAAACCTAATTGAATAGAAGGATAAATAAGGCAATAAGCAAAACATAACTACAAACGTAAATGCTTTATTTTGTAGCATATGGGGGTAGTCGTGGGAGGAGGTGGGGGTGTGGGAGGAGGTGATAAGGTAAGAATTAGGGTTAGGGTTTGGTTTTGAGAGAGAATAAGATGTTAGAGACAGAAAGATAAGGAAAAATGACGATTGGGGTCAAAATCAACTTATATATAGTTTGAATATATGTGGTGCAACTTACTTTGGTGTTTTGAACAAGATTTTAGTTATTTAGTGGTGGTGACTAGAGATTGGTGATTGGGAGAATTTTTTATGGTGGAAATAACAGCTCCCCTTTTTATTTAAGTGTACCTTCTGCATTATTGAGACTTCAAAGCAATAAAAATATATAAAAAACAATGAAGCATCAAATGAATGTGCTATGTGGAAAACCGAGTTGAATAGGAAGATAAATAAGGCAATAAGCAAAACATAACTGCATATGTAAATGGTTTATTTTGCAATAGAATTCAAAGATACAGAAGTTAAGGGAAAACCTGCCATATGTCTTGGTCTTATCGTCGTGCATGAAGTTATATTGGAACCCAAAGTATCCACCGGCTCTATGCTCAATTAAATCATCTTTTTCTCAACAATCCACTGGGTCATTATCTATCTTTACAATTAATAATAATAAAATTAAATAACAAACAGTAAAGCAGGCGATTAGTACAGGGCCTTTGTTACTGGAAGTGATTGCAAAGTGGTATTTAATATTGCCACTGAAAAGTTGAACATGTGAGTAATGACTAATATATGCAAAGTGCTATCATAATTGATCTAGCAATAGAGTGATATACTACCTCGGTCCCAAATTCATTGTCTTGCTTTCCTTTTTAAACCATCCAAAATTGATAGTCATGTTTCTAAATATAGTAGATACAAGTAAGATGACAAAGTTACCCATCTGAACAATACCTATGAGACAACAATAATCTAAGAGCATGGCTTGCATTCAATGGTATGCATCATTTTTGGGGGATAAATAAAGTACTTTTTTTCCCAAGATGCTCGACTTTCAAAGGATAAATTTTAATTTGAGACAAAGGGGTACCATTTTAGGATAGTAGAAAGTCTTAATAAAACAAGTAAACATGTAGAGAATATAAGTCACAAAAACATTCATACAAAGCTTCATTATGGCCCCTATCCCCAGCCATATACGAAATTTAGCGCAAGGATGTGACAAGATCAACATGATACGTCATGTTATATATAGAAATATAGAAGAGAAATTGATGCAGGAGCATAGGGACATAAGAGTCCTTTTTAAAATTCTTTTATCTTGTTCTTTTTTTTACCCTTTTGTATCTTTAGTATAAATAGCCTAAGGGCATTCATTTGTGTCACTTTTGACATTTTGAGATTGAGAACTTAGAGAGAGAAATAAGAAGCCCTCTTCCATTTTCCAAGTAGTAGTAGTAGTTGTTGTTGTTGTTGTTATGTAGATAACTTCTTTTTTTACGCTTCCGCACCGTAGTTCACATCAAATTGGTATCAAAGCGTGGTTTGTTCTTGGAGTAATCACGATTATTGAAGATTGGGATGCGAATTGGATTCATCCGGATGATTCACGAAACAATCCCATTCTTGCTCATGAAACCCTAACCCTAGAAATCAAAGAAGAAAAAAACCCTAACCCTTCATTAATCAAACCCGAGATTTTCAGACCCAAAACATCCCTAACCCTAACCCTAACCCTAAACCAATCCGACCACCCAAATACCCCTAATGACTCAACCGAACACAATCGCCACCCCATATCTAAAAACCGTAGGTCGGACAACCCTTATGGCTGCCGACCAGGGCCGGATTCCACCCAAACCCACCCTGACCCACCGATAGTAGTCCCTTAACCACCCCAATCCATCGAACCTCCATAACCAAACCCTCTCCACTTAAGGGACAACAACCTGAAAACCCAACCGGACCCCCTTACACACATAATTCAACATCAATTTCTTACCATAAACCTATAAACCCTAAATCAAATAACCATGAACCAAATAATTAACCTAATCCCCTCTACAAAGGATGTTCGTCCTTAGGAATCCTTCCTATTCCTCCCCATATTCCATTATCATCCGTTCAATCTATTTGTCGGCGAAGAGATTTATTTTGCCACGAACAAGCGAGATGCGCGGAAATTTCTTCCACTTATATGCATACCGTGTTGATAGCACCCATAAATCCTCAAACCACTCCACCGAATGACGATTCTTGGATCCGATCGAGATTTTTTTTACTCGTTGTACTACAAAGGGGAGGCTATGTACTATGATTATCGATGGAGGAGCGAATGATAATTTGGTAGCGCAAGAGATGGTTGACAAGCTAAACCTTCCCATAAAATCTTTGTCTTCTCCATGTCGTATTGGGTGGTTGGGAAATGAATCCACTCTAACCCCTAACCGACAGTGTCGAGTGAATTTTTCCATCAGGGATTATCGTGATGAGATTTTATGTACTGTGGTGGATATGCGAGTGTGCCACCTACTTCTGGGAAGGTCGTGGCAATTTGATCATCGCAGCATGCACGATGGCCGAGCCAATACTTATTCATTCATGCATGAATGGAAGAATTTTCTCCTCCGCCTAATGCGACCATTCCCAATGTCTCGACCATCCGTCCTGATAGTTTCCCATGAGTAGTTAGCCACAGAGACTGCAGAGACAGGGTTGTACTATGCTCTCATTAGTCCTATCACTACTCCGGAGGCGATTATCCCACCACGTATTCAGAGTTTATTAGATTCTTTTAGTGATGTGTGCACACCCCCAGATGATCTTCCATCTCTCAGGGATATACAACACGCCATTAATTTTATCCCCGGGTTGCAGCTCCCCAATCTTCCTCACTACCGCATATTCCCCATGGAGCACGCAGAGTTACAAAGACAAGTCACTGAGCTATGTGACAAAGGCTATATTCGGGAAAGTATGTATCCTTCTGCGGTACCCGCCTTGTTAGCTCTAAAGAAGGATGTAAGTTGGAGAATGTGTGTTGATAGCCGAGCTATTAATAAGATCACTGTGAAGTACAGATTCCCTATTCCTAGGTTGGAGGATATGCTAGATCAATTTCACGATGCGAGGGTTTTTTCCAAGTTAGACTTAAAGATTGGATACCACCAAATCCGTATGAAATCGGGGGATGAATGGAAGATTGCCTTCAAGACGAAGGATGGGCTATATGAGTGGACGGTGATGCCTTTTGGCCTCTCCAATGCTCCTTCGACCTTTATGCAAGTGATGACACGGATTCTGCGCCCTTTCTTTGGAAAATTTATAGTTGTTTATTTTGATGATATTTTGATCTACAGTCGATCGGAGAAGAGCATTTAGACCACGTGACTCAAGTATTAGAGGTCTTACGATCTGAGTGCTTCTTCCTTACATTGAATAAGTGCGCTTTTATGGTACCATCAGTGACCTTTTTGGGATATGTGGTCTCGGGCGATGGCATCAGGGTGGATGATGCGAAAGTTCAGGCGGTAGTGCATTGGCCCCCACCCTCGTCGTTCTCTCAGGTGCACAGCTTTCATGGCTAGGTGGGTTTTTATAGGCGCTTTATTGCTGGGTTCAGTACTATTATGGCTCCTATCACAAATTTTATGAACTTCTTCGAGTACCGAGTTCAGATGGACACCAGAGGCGAATGCTGCCTTTAAACGCATCAAGGAGTTGATGACGAGGGCCCCTATCTTAGCCTTACCCGATTTTGATCAGTTATTTGAGTTATCTTGTGATGCTTGCAAGACAGGGGTGGGTGGTGTTCTGAGCCAGAATGGGAAGCCGATTTCCTTTTTCAGTCAGAAATTGATGGGTTCCACCCTACATTATTCGATTTACGACCTTGAGTTCTATGTCGTGGTCAAAGTCGTGAAGTTTTGGTCACCCTATCTCCTTCATAAGGAGTTTGTCATCAAATCGGATCACGAGGCCCTCCGTTTCTTACACATTCAGCGGCGTGTTAGTGACTGACACGTCAAGTGGACCGCCTACCTCCAGTGCTATACTTTTCATTTGCAGTATAAACCGGGGAAGGAGAACCAGGTAGCAGACGCGGTTAGAAGGAGAGCACATGCATTGGTGACTATGCAGAGCCAGGTCTTTGGATTCGATGAGGTCCGTGATCTTTACACGACGGATGTAGAGTTTGGGCCCATCTTCACATCTTACCAACAGGGCAATGGAGCATTGGGCGAGTATCTATTGCAGGATGGGTTCCTCCACTGAGGTATGGCCCTATGCATTCCATCTTCATCCCTATGGGAGAAAATCATTTCTGAGATCTATGGGGGTGGGTTAGCCGGCCATCTGGGACTAGTGCGTACTCATGCGATGCTGTGGGACCGATTTTAGTCGCCGACGATGAGGTGAGATACCAACACTTTCATCAAGTGTTGCTACACTTGTCAGACAACCAAGGGTCAACACACTAATGAAGGACTATATACACCGTTTCTGATTCTAGAGCATCCATGGCAGGATGTATCGATGGATTTTATAGTAGGGCTGCCCCGTACGTCTAGAGGTCATGATTCCATTCGGGTTGTGGTGGATAGGTTCTCCAAATTGTCCCACTCCACCCCTTGTTCTCGCACCAAAGATGCGTCCCATGTTGCTTCCTTATATTTTTGAGAGATTGTTCATCTTCATGGAGTCCCTCGTAGCATCACTTCAGACAGAGACGTGTAATTTATAGCACACTTTTGGCGTACACTTTGGCGACTTTAATGGACAGAGTTACAGTTCTCCACAGCCTTTCACCCCGGACGGATGGCCAAACTGAGGTGGTTAACCGTAGTGTAGGTGACCTATTAAGGTGTCTGTCTTCCGAGCATCCCCGTAGATGGGGCGTAGTGATTGCCCAGGTTGAATTCGCCTTCAACAACGCCATCAACCATTCCACTAGTCTTTCTCCATTTCAGATTATTTTGGGGCTATCCCCTTCTATGCCTATTGATCTCGTCGAGCTTCCGCCAATAGTGACTATATATCCTTTCGCAAAGGAGTTTGCTGCTCCCATGACATCCATACAGGCCAATGTTCGTACTCGATTATAGTCTATGTATACCTCTTATAAAGAGGCCGCTGATGAGCACCGTCGGTTTGTCTTCTTCCTCCCGAGTGATCTTGTCATAATATACCTTCAGAAGGCACGCCGACAGGGCAAGGGTACCAAACTTCTTATGTATCATTTTGGCCCTTTTCTAATTGTTAGAGCTTGTGGGACGAATGCCTATGAGGTCGATCTCCCTAATGAGTTCCGTATGCACTGCACGTTTAACGTGGAAGATCTTTCTCCATTTTGAGGCACTGATGCTCCCCCGATTCCCATCCCTTCGACCACAGGCCACCCGATTCGTTCTCATGTAGATCGCATTGAGGGGATTCTCACCTCTGAGTTTGTGTCTTCTTCATCCGGTGATTATACTCGTTATTTAGCTCGATGGGTTGGCCGACCGGAGGCGAAAGATTCTTGGATCACCGAAGCCACCCTCCAGCACATTGATCTCGATTCTATCACCAATATACGGAGTATATGGAGTCTTCTCAAGGGAGGGAGAGTGATGCAGGAGCATAGGGACATAAGAGTCCTTTTTAAAATTCTTTTATCTTGTTCTTTTTTTACCCTTTTGTATCTTTAGTATAAATAGCCTAAGGGCATTCATTTGTGTCACTTTTGACATTTTGAGATTGAGAACTTAGAGAGAGAAATAAGAAACCCTCTTCCATTTTCCAAGTAGTTGTTGTTGTTGTTGTTGTTGTGTAGATAATTTCTTCTTTTACGCTTTCGCACCTTAGCTCACATCCGAAATGGGTACTAAAACCAAACAACAAAAGTTCATTCCCTTCACTTTATCAGAGAAAAGAAGAGAATGGGTAATAGATTCACATATTAAAAACTAAAAATAATTTGGCCTAAGGTATGAGCAAGAAACCCCCTCAAATTCAAATCAGCTTGCTCAAGTGCCTTTAAATAAAAGCCATGTAATGCCATTAAATAACCTATCATATTAGTAAACAGAAAGATCACAAATTTTTATGTATGTAATGCCATTAAATAAAACATAAGATTCAATAAAATATTCTATTATACGTAATAAACTGGATGTGATGTTAGAAAAAATGTATTTTCTAACTGTAAAACTTAAGTTTTTATCCCAATTTCACAATACATGAACATTTAACAACATTCTCAAAAGATTTTCAACAAGCTAGCAATCATATTTGCTTTAGCATCAAAGTTCACAAGTTAAATCCATCATAAAGTCATTTCATACGATTGAAATACAAGAGTGTGTGAATGAGTGACAACCAAGGTGCAAAATCAAGGTCTCAAAGCTAAAACAACCTAAATTTCTATCAAAATAATGCTTTGACTCAATCCTCTCCAGGGATACACTCTAAAATCGAACACTCGGATGTTGGTGTAACTCTCGATATATGTGAGATATAATAGAGTAAATGTAGCAAAATTCAAGATCTCATGTATAAATATGAAAAACACTTTATAATGAAGAATATATAATCTCATGATAGGAAACCGTTCACTAGAAGAGTTGAAATGTGCTCAAGTTAACCCTCTCAATCATTTCCACCTCCAAACCATTCTACCTAGGATAAAAAAGGACTTTAATTTAGTTGTAATGTAGGCTCGGGTAGAGGCTAAGAAACGAAGGTAAAGGGATTCAAAGATGCTTGGGAATTGTGTCGAGAATTACAATGAGAATCACATATCATATTAGGGCATTCAAGACATGACTTTCGATTTCCTCTTCTTCAATCTTTCCTCCTTTTTTCACTTTCACTTTTCATTTTCTTCTCTTTCTTTCTTTCTTTTTTTCACTTTTCTTTTTATTTTCTTTCTTTCTTTTTTCGCTTTTATTTTTATTTTATTTCCTTTTTTCAGTTTTCTTTTTTTCACTCTCTTTCTCTATTCTTTTTTTTTTGCACTCTTGATATGCTCCTTTACAAACACGCACACAAGCACATCATACAAAATATCCCTTCACATTCCCAAGCATAAGGGCAGGTAAATGTGTATGGGATGTGGAGTGGGGTGGGTGTATCGGGTTGTAAGAAAAAATGGATAAATATAGGCTCAAGGAGCTAACAATGGTTATATATAAACACAGGGGCGGGCCAAGGCTAAGGGGTGAGTGAAAGAGGGGCTATGATCCTCTCCTAGATTTCATGACTTTTTGGTGTCAACAATTCTGAGTATTTTCCTCGAGTCACATCCCGGTGATATACTCATCTAGCTACCGGCCAAAACAAGGATAATGAGATTATTCAACAAATTATGTTTTTCAAAAGATGAATAGAGTAGATGTATAAAACCCTGCCAATGGGAATGACTCAAAACTCACTAGGGTCATAGTCTCCACTATTTTTCTCAAGATTTTCGGGTCATTTTAGATAAGCAACCTCAATATTACAATTCAGTCGTGCATTGGGCTCAAAAGGTCCCAAGATTTCAAGAATATAGAACACTCATGATAAAGAATATAGGTGAAATAGGAAGCTAATGCAAGCACAACATGCTAACAAGTTCGATCATATGGGATGTGCATCACGAGCACATAATGGGAAATCGAGGCAAACAATTCATCATCGGAGCAATAGTTGTAAATAAATGAAAAAGAACAAAAAATTGAGAAAGTAGACTACAATTAAGCTGGAAACCAAAATATTTCTTAGTTTTTAAGATTTTTTATTGTTTTTTAATTTTTTTAATTATTTTTAAAGAATAAAAAACAATTTTTTCCATAAAAACGTAAACAAAAAATAATGCCAAAACAATTCTACTATACCTAACCAAATATAATTCATTCACCAATTAGGTTTGATTAGACTTAAAAACACTTGAATACTGAATATAAACATTTAAATACTGAAAAACAAAAGCAATTAAGAGAAAAATAAAAGATGTATGTAAATGTCTATACACACACACACACACACACACACACACACACACACACACACATATATATATATATATAGACATGCTCAAAGCATATATATATCGGGGCATTTTAATGGTTTCAATTCCCGTTGATAATACCACATATGATGGTCAGACAAAACAGAGAGAAAGATAGGGGGGCAAGAAAAGTTCCCAATAAAATTTAAGTGGGGAAAAAAAGAATTAACAATATGTTATAGGCAATACAAAGGTGTATAAAGTTTATAATTATCTATTGAAAATAGAAAGGCATTAATTGAAAATAAAAAATACACAATCAACACAATGCTATTGAAAATAGCAATATGATTTCAAAAAAATATCAACGAGTATAAATAATAAAATTATAAAGCCATATGGGTATAAAATACAAAAAAATAGTCAAAGCAATGATATTCCCATTTCTACTAGAAATGATTTATGGGAAGAGTATACACATATTTACTCAAAATCAGAATCTGACATAACTAAATCATCATAAAGTGAAAAGCATATCTTGAAAATCTAATAAGTTGAGTATGAGGTTGAGAGTAATTCCAAATTGAATGATCAACAAATGAAACAATCTACTTCCCTTTCAGACCGAATGGAAACGACGTCGTCGAGAGCTCCTCCCAAGGTAGCATTCTTCGTTTGGACAGCAACCCAGTGAATTTTCACGACTCACACCCTCATGAAGTATTAGTCAATATCAATATCAATTTTAACTGAGGAAAGATGGTAGTTTTCTCTTGACCAACTACCTTATATATTTCCCAATACAAAAAAAAAATCTTTTATGTCGCATTTGGTACGAGAAAAACTAAATTAATGGTAGGTAAAATGTAAAATGGTGAATAGTTTTTTCATCAATTTAGAGTTAAATATTTTAGTTTTTTTTCTTAAATACCTGGCTCGTGATCAAAAATAACTTTAGTACTATCATTAAGATAATTTGAGGGAGTGGTAATATTAATTGGCCATCTTAAGAGCAGCTTTAGAAACTCAAGTTTGATAAAGCCACCTGATACGAAGAGGTGCATTAGTTCATTCAACTCATATTACAAACGATGGATTGACCATTTTATTTGTACTTACAAAAAATAAATTGACTTGCTATGCAAAGGCGTATTAGTCCATTCATCAATTGGCTTGTGTGGCATATCTAGTCACCTCGAATAGGGTAGGTGCATGGTATTAGTGATGAGACATATGATTTATACTCGCACACATATTTTAGTAACTTTCACCAGTCAAAAGCATAAAAAAGTATTTTATTAAATAAAGAATAGGGAAATTGTAAGAACCACCCCTGTAATATCACAATAGTACCTCCATGAGCTATTATTTTTGTGTAAAAAATAGAAATATTGCTAACATAGGTTTTTCATGGACACGTAAGGGAGTATTCGCAACTTTTTCTATAGTTTAGATAGTTATTTGCAACATTATGGGGAGTATTTGCTATTAGAGAGATAATTTAGAGAGTTTTTGCATTTCATTCAAAAGAATGTTATTCAGGGTAAATTTCAAATAAACCACTAAACTATTGCATCGATTGCAATTAACTCCACAAACTAACAAACACGTCTTTTTACTACAAAAAAGTTGGAAGTACGTCCATATGTGATGCTAAAAAAATCATTGGAAAAGAGTTTTTTAGTGACACATGGGGACCTATTTACAACTTTTTGAGATAGTTAGGAGTGTTCTTTGTAGAATTAATATTCATGGACATATTTGGAGTCGACCCTAAGCAAAAACAAATAAAGAAAAAAAAAGCAAAGTTAAAACCAAATTCTAAAACCTAGGAAAAGATAAATATTCAACATATTGAGATTGACACTGTGCAGATAGAGCATATGTGTCAAAAGGATGAGACATGAACAAATAGGATTGTACAACCATTAGAGAACTTAACCCCTCCCCCCCCCCCCCCCCCCCACCCACCCAGGTTCAAAGTTATTGTATCGGTTTATGACTCGGGCACTCAATTTTAAATCGCCCATGGTATTAGGTGATACGCAACTATAACCTATTTAGAGAACCCAATTTTTTTTGTAAAAAAATATCGAATGTTAAAAAAAAATAAGAATAATAATATCTCAATTAGATAAGGTAAAAAATCTAACTGCTAATAATAACTATGTGTCGCACTTGTCATTTGCAATATTTCATAATAGTTCAATAATAAGTAATCAAAACAATTTAATTGGAGAGCTCTGAAAATATTTCATTCTTTCCGGATCGATACAAAACCTTGTTTAAATTATTGAAACGGAGAAAAATGAAATAAAAGTGAAGTTACGTTCAATGAATAAATGGATAGAGATAGAGTCCTATGGCTTCAATTAATTATAGGGAGAGAAAAAACAATGAGCTTCTATTATTAATTTGAATAGCTTCATAAGACGTTACATAAGATTTTATAAAAATAAAATTAAAAATTAAAAAAGAAAATACCTATTATTACATGAAAATGATACATAATTTCGCTTTAGGGTTGCAGCTGTGTGCAAAGTTATGTAGCCAAAGTGATCTTCGATCAACCTAACAAAATCACAACAATGTTTAAAGTTACATCTAAAATCATAAATGAAAATAATAAAATCACTGGGAGTAATACCAAATTGAATAAAAAACAAAACCTAACATCACGATTCTCATATTTAGATATAATGGTGAATACCCATCATCTCCAGCAGTGCGATTGAGGAAAAGTTGGAGAAGCTTTTGTTTACCATATAAGAGTAATGAAACTATGAAGATAGATATAGAGATAGGTGAAAATATTTGAGTTTAACCCTCACGAAAGGAGAGATGTTTGTGTGTGATCGGTGAGGATTTGAGAGTTGAAAATTGAAGAGAGAGGGTGATCGGTGAGGATTAAATAGGTTAGAAGCATGCTTGAGTTGGAAATTGGATGTGTAGGGCATTGTTAGTGAGGTTTAGTTTGAGAGAAAGAGCGGACACTAGTTCGTTAAATTAGATAGAATGGTGGGAAAGGAAATAAATCTTTTGTTTCCATTTAAACACACTAGGATTTGTCCGTGCCTACAAAACGACAATAGCACGTGGCCATCGTAATATAGTAATTTTATTATGAATGCCACATTTTGTGTCCTTGTGTTTACCATAAGAGAGTTCACTTTAGTTATGTAAGTCCCTTTTTCTAGTATAAATTATAAAAATTTGCATATTCAGTACAAAATTTTATCATATAATATATGAAAAAATTATGTAGCCACAACACACATGCCATCACTAAATGATTATTGACACTGTCGGCTAACTATTTCATTGCATCACTGACAAGATAATACTCGTAAATGTAAACCCAAGATGATCAAACCTCTAGAAACCCCACCCAAAACAAATCAAAAAAATTCAAAGAAAATTTCAGAAGGAAAACTTAAAATCAATGTTTAATAAATCCCTCGAGGCGAATCACTTAAAGATTTCATTCAGATTTAAGCCTCGAGGTTGAATTTGACGCTTACGCCTCAATGCACGTCGAGACGCAAAAAAATGTTGTTCTTCTTCCATCACGAAATTTGTTTTTTTTTGTTATTTTAATATAAGTCGACAATTGGTATATATATACATACTTTGAAGATAGTGCAACAATTAATTATATTTATTTTATTATACTCACACACACACAAAAGAGCTCTTCATTTTTCTAAAATTGCACTTAACTTTAAAAAATGGTTGTTTTATTCTAGTAACTCTTATTCTTTTTTCCTTTTTTATTTTAAAACTGCACTTAACTTATACTATTTACTATTTTATTTTATAAGAAATTTTTAAAAAATAACTAATATGTCATATTCTAAAATAACCAATATGTGAATGAAGCAAACAAAAATAATTTTGTCAATTTGATTTTGCATTGATTAATTTATTGTTATACTATAAAATTAATAATATGTAAATGAAAAAAAATGATTTTCCATTGATTGATTTATTGTCATATTGTAAAATTGATTTTGCATTGATTGATATTGTAAATGATTCACTTGCAATTTTCATTTTTTGAAAAAAAACTACAAATTAAGGGAAAACGACATTTTGAGATTGTAAAGATAAAGAAAAAACAATCTTAAAAGGCCGTAAAAAAAAGTTGAAAGCATTTCAAACCATTTAAAGACTCACCTTTAGCAGAAACCCCAAAAGTATCAATCAAAACTCAACCTCATAGTTTCAATCAAATCTCAACCTCTAGGAGTCTCTGGTTTTAATCTCCCTATACTCTCTATACACCAAGGAGTATACAGTAATCTCCAATCGAGATTCTTTACTTAACAAAATGGGCAAAAATGGAATTTCACCCGACATACCACCCAACCTTACTATAGACTAATACCTTACATTTAAAGGGAACACAATATAAATGCAACACGAGAAAACTTTTACTCTAGTTCACATTTAACAAAGTTTTCTCGAGTTGTACACTTTGCCATGATTTCACACTTCTACTGATGTAATTTAGGTTATGTATCAAGTTTAATTTATGCAAAAATTAGTCGGTATATCAGTGACTATTTAAAATACCATAGGGACATTGATTATCTCCTCGTTGTCGCTAGAAGTTGAGGTGCCGAAAATTACTATAATCGATCATAAAATCTCAACCTAAAGGAGCCTCTGTTATTAATCTCTGTCTATACACATTGAATTCAAAATTCTATGAGAGTTACAACCAAACCCAAAAACCTTAGGGTCTTACACTGACCGCATTGATGGTCTCTTCGTTGTAGTTGGAATATGAGGTGCTGGATTGGATGAGCATAATTTCAATAAAATGTTAACCTCAAGGACAGAGCCTCTGGTATTAATCTCTTTTTCTATACACACCGAATTCTAAATTTTAAGAAAATTGAATCGAATAGGTTAGGTTAAATTTGAGAGCTGCATTATGAGAGGGGATTAGGTTAGGTTATCGATTTCAATTGTATAAATAGTTTATGTGTGTGCATGTTGAAACAGAATTGGGCGTGTGAGGTTTGACAATTGAAGTATAAATAGGTTTTAAATAAACCATAAATGCGAGGAGCAAGT
Source organism: Sambucus nigra (assembly GCA_949130495.1). Taxonomy (NCBI): domain Eukaryota; kingdom Viridiplantae; phylum Streptophyta; class Magnoliopsida; order Dipsacales; family Adoxaceae; genus Sambucus; species Sambucus nigra. Next base: position 585,806,499 of record OX422214.1, read on the forward strand.
GAGCGAGTGGGGCGTTTGGGGTTTTAAACTTTCAAAAGGGACCATTAAATTTGGAGGTTAAATTCGGAGAAAAGGGCAAGAGTCTTTTCTTTCCATTTTTACATTTCGTTACCTTGATTTGATAATCTTTCTTTACTTAAACCAATTAAAAAATAAACGGTTTCTTTACTCCATTATGATTATTCATGAAATGGGAACAAATTTTTTGGATTTAAAATTTCACCATTATGTCCCATTTACCAAGTTTATGATTGTTGATGTAAAAAACTAGATTATATCTAATTAATTAATCACAGATAAAAATGAATAAATAAGACAAAGGATTTTTAAAGTGGTTCAGCCTTATGAAAATGGCCTACGTCCACTGTCTTGTATTGCTGACTGTTTGCCTTGAATCTCAATAATAGGTTTACCAAGAGATCCAAAGTCCCCTTCTTATGAGGAGGTTACATTGTATTTATAGCCTTGAGGGTTGTACATATGAAAGGATAATGCGTTGTTATCTAGTAGACATATACATCTGTACAATACTAATGCGCATTTAATGTTGAGTTGTCTTTTGATTCTCTCGATTTGGATGCTCTGCACGCTAAGTAGCTCGGACCGCTTAAGTTGTTCGGTACGCTTAAGTTACTCGGGGCGCTTGAGTTGCTCGGTACGCTTAAGTTGCTCATCTAAAGTATTTGTATTTGCCATGTAGGTTGACACGTGTCTTCAAGTAATTGGTCCTTGTCAGCATACTAAATTTGATATCAACAGAAGCCCCCAATGTTTCACAGTTGAGGTTGAAGGAGAGTGTGGAATATTTTGCTTGAAATTGCTTGGATTACAGCTATTCTTGAATTTTAGGAAGACTTTCCTTGTATATAATTCCTTTTTAAACGCATAATATCAGGCTTCATAAATATTTTGAATTTTCACGATCACTTCGATATTTGTGCCTTTTTCTTCTTTTTGTCGCCAGAAATGTAAACGTCTTCCCTTGTAATCATTACTTTTCTCTATTCCCGACGTAAAGTATTTAAGTGCGACAGAAATCCTATCATTTTTAACTTTTCAAATTTGTATCTCTGAACTCTTCATATTCTCTCTATCTTGTGCCTTCGTTCTTTCCATCATTCATTGTCAACTGATCTCTCTTTCTTCTGTAAGGTTTTCTTCCCTCTTCTTTATTTACTTTATTCACCATGGTTTATCTTATTGAATCGTTGGATAAGTTTCGATCTGACTTTTCAATCCCTTTATGGGTTATTTTGGAAGAACTTTCTTATCCTTGTGATTTACTTTCTTTGGCGGAGGGACACTGGTTCCCAAGTCTTTTTGTAGCTAAGTGTGGTTTTTCTTTCCCGCCAAATCCCCCGTGTTTGGAGTTTTGCCAATATTTTGATATTGTACCTGCAAGAGTAGCTCCAAATACATGGAGGGTAGTTAATGGCGTACATAGGTTGAATCAACTTCATGGAACTCGTTTGGGAATTCCAGAAATTATGTATTGCTATAGATGGGTCACTAGAGATAATACTGTCTATTTAAAAACTAGGTTTTCGAATAGAGCGTTAGTTTTCAATCTTGCGGATGACAACAGGGATTATTTTGATCATGAGGTTGTGATAAAAAATTAGCAGTACCCTCCAGTAAATGGAGATGACGTGTACCAAGGTCCTAGCTGTCCGCTTTATGGCAATGGGATATGTTGTTTTTATTTTTGAAATCTTGTTTTCTTTGTATTTGATGAAATACATCACTGACATTAATTTTGTTTATTACAGTTGATAGTAAAAGGAAACCTCCAAAGGAAAACGAGGTTAATATAAAACATTTAAAACTTATCTGGGGCTTGCATCAATCTGTTGTTGGGGAACACATTAGATCTGCTTCTTATTTATTGTAATACAGAAGTTACACTTCATCTTTCATTGCTCGTCCTGTGGTGGTTGATCTTGACCAGACACTGAGCTCCGAAACTAGTGGGAAAGGATCTTCTTCTGAATTAAGCATTCTTGTTACTCATCTGATGAAGAAGAGAAAATCTCCTGCCTTTTTTGACAAGTTTGACTTTGCCACCGATGAGGCAAAGAAGAATAAGCAAGATGTCCCAGATGAAGGGATAAAGAATACAGATGTACCCCTTTCTATTACTGCCAAGGAAGTTGGCAAGAAGCCCCATGTGACTCCATGTAAAACTGTTGTCATCTCACCTTCGAGTGAGACTGTTGTCATTCCATCAACAGAGACAGTTCCTTTAATTGAAAATGCTCCTGCTCCTCTGAGTATATTAAAAAGAAGTTATTCTGAAAGACTTGTTGAACCTATCTCTCAACCTTCGAATGTTGAAGGTAGTGTTCCAGATCTTGTTCCTCCAAGCTCTGCTGTGGGATTGATAAGATCCTGGACTATTCCAGAACCCCAAGGTGTTGAAGACACCTTTTCTTGTGAGAGAATTACTACATTAGTTGCTCAACACATTACTTCAATAAGTATCTTTAGTCTGAGTCCTTTATTTTTAGTACTATGTTCATATAACTTCAGCTTGTGACTTGCTTCAATAGTTTTTTAAGGAAGGATGAAGCCATCAGGGATTTCAGCTCCTCGGATGGGGTAGAAAAAGCTTTTGTTGAACTAACCCAGTATTTGAGAGAATCTCGTCAGAAGTACGAGGAAGACAAAGATGCTTGGTAGAAGCAATTCAAGTCTGTTGAACTAAACAGAGATCAAGCTCTAGCTTCCTCCAAAGAGTTGGAGAAGAAATTAAAAGAAGTTGAACAAGATAAAGAGGAGCTTGTGATCAAGCTTAAATCTTCTGAAGAAAATATTGCTAGGTTTCAAGATGTTAAGCAGCATAAAACAGAGGTGGAAGAAAAATTGAAGTCTTCCGAAAACCTCCTTAGGGAAAGGACTTCCTCGGAGAGGGTAAAAAGGAAAGCTGCAGTTAAAAAATCCTTCAGTGTTGGTTGGGACAAGGGTTGGAACAAGGGCCTGGCTGTCATGTCTTCTCAAATGGAGTATGCTAGTGTCAAATATTTTAGGGATGGATGGGTGGCAGCATTTAAGGAGTTGAAGGTTGCTGAGAATTCTAAGTTGTTCCAGCAGTATACTCATGGCCCTCCTCCCTCTCCTAGAGAAGAAGAAGATGAAGCAGCTTTAGATGAGTCTTCCTTGATGACAGGAGAGCAGGTACCTGTTATTGCTATTGCCCAACCCTCAGAGAAAGTCCAACAAGCTAGCACATCTATCGAGCAGCTACCCTTGCCCTCCGAGCAACCAACCCCTTCATCCAAACCATCTGAAGAAGTCGTTGGAAACAAGGAGAAGGTGTAAAGTTGTTCGTTTTTTTTTTTTTTTTTGCTTTTTTCATGAATGTAACCTTGAACTATATTTTCGTTTATTATGATGAATAAATTTGAACTTCTGTTGTTCATCTGAAATTTCTCTCTTACTTGCCCTGTTCGCACTATTGTTGATTTTCTTATTCTTCTCTTTGCTATTTTATGGCCAGGATAGAGCTCTTATCATCTCATGATACAGAGTTGATAAAGAAATGCAATGACTATTTCAAAGTTGGTCATGCAGACCTTAATGAGGCCCAGATAAGTTATATTCTTAGATCAGCTGCTTATGACCGAGCAGTTGAAGCTTACCAATACTTGAAGTGCTTACTTGATCATGCTGTAGCCAACAATATAGCCTACTAAGAGATCAGTGAAGATCTTTAAAGAACGATCGAAGAGCTTCAACAGCAGTACAAAGAATCTAAAACACTTTTACATCAAGGTTATGAGAAAAAGTACCATCAATTGAGTGTTGACAAAGGATATGACAAGTTCATTTCTGCTCATGAGAAAAAAGAGAGCGTGTTAAAGCTTGAAATTGAAGAGCACAGACATAGTGCCAAGCTGCTGGAGCAGGAGAACATCGCTTTGCAAGAGGAAATAAAATAACTCAAATCTGCTGCTTCTTCTTCGGGACCCTTGATCCCCGTTAATGATGATGGTTTTTCTTTTTTAGAAGTAGAAAATGCTAACTTACGGGATGAGTTAGAAACTCTGAAATGAGCAGGATCTTCCACATCTGCTCGTGGAAGAGAAAGATCTTCTTCTCGAGGACGAGCAAGGGCTAGTCGGGTTACCATTGAAGAAACGAGAACTCAATCGGCCTTAAAAAAAAAGTCTTTCAGTTGATGGCAAAGAACCAAGTCTTGGCCAAAATGTCTAAGAAGATTCTGAATTTCACCGACCAACTCTCCACCCAGAATTCTGCTCTGGAAAGTAAAGAAATTCTTGTGAAGAAGCTCCACGAGCAACTTGAGAGATTGACTTATTAGTTTCACAAGCAGCCCAGGGAATTTTGGATGGCTGGTTATAATGAAGCCTTGTATCACCTTGATGCTCGTTTGCAGCAGTCGAACAACGAAGGATATAAGCAAGGGTTATTGAATGCCTTATGTGTTTTGAAACTGGATCAATGTCATTTCTTGTGGGATTATTATGATCCTGGAGTTATTGATTTTCCAGTGCCTGCCTTCAAACTTGACCTTAATAGGATCCCAGACCGTGATATTCCTCGAATTTTAATCTCCAAGTATCTCGGTGACTACAACCTTCATTCAAATTTTGAGATATCTCATCCAGAACACTTGCTCGATCGTCCATTCATAATGAATGTCAGAATGTGCGAGATCTAAAATTTATAAATTCTCCTTATTCATTAGATTATCCTCCAGCTGGGTAGACCTGTTTCAAAAGCAAAGGGAAAGAAGCCCATAGAATAGTACATTTTATATAATAAATCAAACTTCATGTAATCTACTTGGTTTTAATGAAGAAAGTTTTAGTCTTTGACAATTTCATTTTTCTTCGAAATAATTTGTAGAATGTCCTTATTTGTTGGTTTATTGGTTGGTGAATATGTATATATATATACCAGACTTATCCCATTTGTTGTTTGATTATAGTGACTTGACACTCTTTGGGCCTAAGCAATGGAATGATTTTCATCCCATGTTCCTGCTTAGCTGTAGTAATCTCATATGGATTACCTGGTTGCCTAGACAGTGGACGCCCCGGGATATCGGCCAACTTCTTGCCTAGTTTGGTACCAACCAACCGGAATTAGTGGTTATTGATTTACCTACCAATCGGAGTTGGTGGTAAGGAGATGCCGACCAATTGGAGTTTATTGGTAATGAGTTACCGACCAACCGGATTTGGTGGTTATTGAGTTATCGACCAATCGGAGTTGGTGGTAATGAGTTGTCGACCAACCGGAGTTGGTGGTTATTGAGTTACCGACCAACTGGAGTTGGTGGTAATGAGTTGCTGACCAACTGGAGTTAGTGGTTATTGAGTTACCGACCAACCGGAGTTAGTGGTAATGAGTTGGCGACCAACCGGAGTTAGTGGTTGCTGCTCTCGATGTATGCTTGTGTAGTGTGTAGCATGAATTTTTCGAAAAAATTCAACAAAAGAGGAAATATGGGCGAAACATCACTTTATTAATATTAAAAGAACTGTGTTACATATGGACTTTAACTACTAATAGTACTTGCGCAGATACTCTGCATTCCATGCGTTCTTGAATTCTTCTCCCTCCAAGGTTTCAATTATGAATGTCCCAGGACGAACAACTTCAGTTACTATGTAAGGTCCATGCCAGTTGGCCTCCAGCTTGTTATGCTTTTGAATCACTTTTTTCAGCACATAATCCCCTTCTTTAAAATCACATTGCTTCACCCTTTTATTGAAGAATAATGTTGTTCATTGTTGATATACAGCATTCCTGATTGCTGTTTCTTCCCTAAATTCTTCGAGCATATCCACGTCTAATCGTCTCATCAAATCGCTTATAGGCAAATTGAAGTTAAGCACCCTATGTGGAGGTAGACCCAATTCAGCAGGTATGACAGCCTCACTCCCAAATGTCAACATGTATGGAGACTCCCCAGTTGCTGTTCGTGGTGTAGTGCGATAAGCCCACAACACAGAGTGTAGCTCGTTGATCCAATTTCCCTTTGCATCATCCAACCATTTTTTCAAACCATTCAATAGGGTTTTGTTCGTTACTTCAGTTTGCCCATTGCTCTGGGGATGGCCTGGCACGGAGTGGATTTTTTGTATGTTGGATTGATGACAATATGCAGCGAATTACTCGTTGTCAAACTGGGTTCTGTGGTCAGTAATGAATGCATGTGGGAGACCATATCTGCAAATAATACTCTTCCAAATAAATTGATAGACCTTGTCATACGTCATATCAATGAGGGGTTCACCTTCCACCCATTTGGTAAAATAATCTACAGTAACCACGAGGTATTTAAATCTTCCTTTAGTCGTCGGAAGTGGCCCGACCAAGTCTATCCCCCACATGGCGAATGGCCAAGGGGAGGTGATAGGTGTTAACAATGCCTGGGGAGTTCTTCGGATGGAAGAGAAATGTTGGCATTTATCGCACTTTTTAGCGTAAGCTGTGTAATCAACTCTCATCGTTGGCCAGTAATACCCCTGTATTGTTATTCTCTACAAAAGCATTCGACCTGCTACATGGGCTCCATAAGACCCTTCATGAACCTCTTCAATCAAGTCCTTAACTTCAGAGGGATGGACACATCTCTGTAGCGCTGCTATAACTCCTCTTCTATACAAAATGCCATTGGTCAATACGTAACGAGCAGCTTTGAACTTCAATTTCTTGGCTGCGAGTTTATTAGTGGGCAAAGTCCCTTTTTCAATATAAGACCTAATGGGGTCTATCCAAGATGGTCCCCAATCTAGGGTTATGAAATTTATCATCAAATCTTCATCTATGCTCCGACCAGCCAGGATTTCTATTGGGATTGTTCTTCGTATCTCGGTGCGTGTTGCTAATGCCAGTTTAGCTAGGGCGTAGGCTCTTGCATTCTCCAATCTTGGTATCCTGATCAACGTAATTGCAGTAAAATTTGATACAACCTGTATTGCTTTTGCATGATACTTGACCATTAATTCCTAATTTACCGCATACACCCCGAGAATTTGATTTACGACTAACTGTGAATCACTGAATACAACGACCTGCTCTGCTTTCATGATTTTGGCCAGACTTAGACCCACGATCATAGCTTCATATTCAGCCTCATTATTAGAAGCCTTAAACTGAAAACGTAGAGCATAATCAATATCAATCTCATCAGAACTGCTTAAAATAATTCCTGCTCCACTGCTCGTAGCGCGCGAAGAGCCATCCACATACAAATTCCATACAGGTATTTCATTATCAAACTCTTGGTCAGACAGAGCTCCTCGGTAGAATATTTGATGCTTCTTTTTGTCTTCCCCCAAAACTTCTCGCTGCTCGTTGATTATCTTTTCTTGATCGTCCACTGATGGAAGTTGGTCGGGAGTTAAATTTGATGATCCTGTAACATCCACAGGTTGGTCTGTATTAAACTCCTGCTCTTCGGAGGTATCAGAGTGAGTAAACTCTGCGATAAAATCCGTTATTGGCTGTCCTGTAAGCGATGATCTAGGCTCATAAACTATATCATATTCACCAAGTTCTACTGCCCAGTACATCAATCTTCCTGATTTCTTCGGTTTATGTAGGGCTTGTCTTAATGGCATATCAGTATATACCACTATAGTATGAGCTTGGAAGTATGGCCTCATCCTTCTGCTTTCTTTGATCAATGTTAATTCCAACTTCTCCAGTCTTGGATATCTAATCTCTGCTCCTCGAAGGCCTTGCTGGTGTAGTAGACCGGTTTTTGTACTCCGTCCTCCACCCTTATTAACGTCGAGCTAACTGCGTTCTCTGAGACTGCCAGGTACAAGTATAATCTTTCCCCCATCACTAGTCTGGATAACAATGGATGTGTCCCCAAATATTTCTTCAACTCTTGAAAGGCCTCCTCGCATTCATCATTCCACTCAAAAGTTTTGCGAAGTGTTTTGAAGAATGGGAGGCATCTGTCTGTTGCTCGTGACATAAATCGGTTTAGTGCTGCAACTCGCCCTGTGAGACTTTACACTTCCTTCTTCGTAGTTGGAGATCTTAGGTCCAATAGGTCTTTAATCTTTTCAGGGTTCACCTCAATACCTCATTGGTTAACAATATATCCGAGAAACATACCTTCTCGCACCCTAAATATGCATTTGATGGGATTCAACTTCATTTGATATTTTTCTAGTTGATCAAAAGTCTGACTTAGGTCAACTAGATGATCAGCAGCTTTCTTGCTCTTCATCAGCATATCGTCGACATAAACTTCCATGTTATGACTGATTTGCTCTGCGAACACCTTATTCATCAGCCGCTGATATGTTGCACCTGCATTTTTAAGTCTGAAAGGCCTAACATTATAGCAATAAGTTCCCCTTCGGGTTATAAAAGAGGTACTTTCCCTGTCCTCAGGTTTCATTTTAATCTGATTATAACCAGAATAAGCATCCATGAAACTCAACAATTCATGCCCCGAAGTAGCGTCCACCAGTTGATCGATTCGAGGCAAAGGAAAATGATCCTTTGGGCAGGCTTTATTAAGATCAGTGAAGTCCACACACATCCTCCACTTGTTGTTTTTCTTTTTCACCATCACCACATTTGCCAGCCAATCAAGATATTTCACGTCCTTAATGAAAAAGGCTTTCTGTAGTTTCTCTACTTCTTCCTGTATAGCTTGGTTCTTTTCAGGGCTGAGTACCCTTCTTCGCTGCTTCACTGGCTTGACCTCCTTGTCCACGTTGAGCTCGTGGCACAGGAAACTCGGGTCTATCCCTGGCATGTCTTCACGACTCCATGCAAACGTCTGTTTTCTATGCCTTAGGAATGCTATCAGTTATTATTTTATCGATACATCCAATGAAGCACCAATTTGGGTTGTTCGCTCTGGGTGTTCGTCGTCTAGAATGATACTTTCGGTAGCTTTCATGACCTGGCCCTTCACGAGCTGAGACTCGTATCTAGGGTCTAATGTTTCAATCTCTGCGTTTTCTATTTCATCCACTTGATAGGTAGTAGTCTTCTTACTGGATTCTCCGTGTTCCTCCTGTTCGACAGATGAATAATAGCATTCCTGAGCTATTTTCTGGCCTCCTTTCACCACTCCCACTCCAAAGTTGGTTAGGAATTTTAAACATTGATGTACAGTAGATGGTACTACTTCGAACTTCTTCAGACCTACCCTTCCCATGATGATATTGTAAGCTGATTGGACATTTTTATCCATTACGAAAAAGCGTACTCTTTTTGTTCGACAAGCAGACCATGTACCAATAAGCATATCCAACTTGATCGTCCCAAGTGGAAAAATCTTTTCACCAGTAAAACCGAGAAGGGGCCTATGATAGGGCTCCATCTGGGCTAATTTTAAATTCAGACTACCGAAGCATGGGTAAAATATGATGTCTGCAGAGCTACTATTATCCACTAGTACCTGTGAAATCACCACTTCTTTCATTCTCATCTTGATCACCAATGGTTCATCATGAGGATATAGTACACTTTCCAGGTCATTTTTAGAGAAACCAATGACCAATTTGTCCTTATTCACCTTCCTCGGATGATCATCTTCAGCTAAATTTATTCGCTGTATGTACGAGCAAGCTTGAGCCTCATTGAGGTAAGATTTCCTCTCCGTAATAAGATCTCCACCTCCTGCATCTCCACCTGTAATAACATTACATTCAAATAATACAAAATGGATTGAAAATACCTCATGCTCTGGTTGTCTTGGTCTTTTAGGAAGGTCGGTGTTGATACCAAAATTAATATGCTGATATGGACGAATAATACGAAGACACGTGTCAATCTACGTGGCACAATAGCAACGAGGAAGTTTATTTCCCCGACCAACTCATGTTCTCTCCGAGCAACAAGGATACACCGAGAAAATTTAGCACTCCGAGGTACTCCAGCGCTCCGAGGAACTCCTAAGCAACGAGCAACTAAGGCGGTCCGAGCTGCATCTCGGTCCTAGCATTAATTGCCGGATAATCAACAGTTCAACTATTCATTGAATGCTTATTATCTTGACGCACACTCTACATTAAATGTATCACCCTTTCATATGTGTATCATTTAATGTAACACCCTTTCATGTACAGCCTAAGGGCTATAAATACCTTGTATCACCCTCATTCAAAGGGACCAGAATTTCTAGAGAGAACTTGTACTCGAGAATTCCCAAACACTCAGCAATAACATAACAGTGGACGTAGGCCATTCATATAAGGCTGAACCACTTTAAAAATCTTTGTCTCATTTTATTTATTTGTGATTGAATAATTAGAGTAATCTAATTTTTTACATCAACAGATTGGCGCCATCTGTGGGAACGATTGTTATTATCGTTTTTCACCAAAAATCATTCATCATCAATGGCGGATAATCCAGAATCTAGCAATCGAAACGCTGGAAATACTGGAAATCCTCCGAATCCCTATGCACCTCCAGATATATCCGGGATTATGACGAATCTGGCTCAAGGATAAACCGCCATGCAATAAACAATGAGGCAGCTCATACAAACCCTTCATGGCGGTGCACGTTCAGGACAGCAAAGTGGTCAGAGGCAAACTTATTTACTTTCTTCACGATCCAAGCGTACTGAGTCATATCGTAATGAGGAGTCTGATGATTTCTCTTATCAACCTGGGCGAACTTCGTCAATAAGGGCTACAGATATTGATCAACGTATCACCCTCTCTCCAGAAAGACCCAGTGCCTTAGAAAGACTGAGTAGGGTGTCTCCTTTCAGTCGATTAGGCCCTAGGAGGAATAGGAGTCCACCTAAGACCATGTCGAGGAATTTTCGACAACCATCAGATCTAAGAGAAGGATCAGCACAATCACGACCAGTTGCTCGTCAAGATAAATCTCAGGAGGCTACTTCAGAACGATCTATTGCTCGAACCAATAGGCTCGAGGAAGGAAATGATGCGTGGAAAGGGTCCATTCAGCGGTTGGAGGATAGATTGGGAGAAATGGCTAAGGCGAAGAATCCCCTACAACGAACTTTTGTTCAAGGGACACCTTTTGTCCAGGCCATTGTGAATTTTCCTACACTGTCAAAGTTTAAAGCGCCAGTAGTGACCCCCAAATATGATAGAAAGACAGATCCTGTTCTTCACATAGAGCAATATCAAGCTGCTGCCGACATCTATGTCGTCCCCGACGAGATGAGATGCAGAGCGTTCTCAGGAACTCTTACTAGAGCTGCCCAGATATGGTACAACAATCTTCCTCGGGGTAAGATTTCAACTTTCTTTCAGTTGGCCGAGTTGTTCATTGGCAATTTATGTTTTGGAGCAAAGCCAGTAAAACGAGTAGCGCATTTGTTAAATGTTAGACAAAAATCTGGTGAAAGTACTAGAGATTACATAACTCGTTTCAATAACGAGAAGCTGGAAGTCATAGATTATGAAGAAAAGACAGCAATCACCGCCTTGATGAGTGGGTTGTTGCCTAAAAAGTTGTACTACACTTTGGCCAAAGACCCTCCTCAAACCATGTCAAACCTAATGAGAAAAGCGTCCAAGATTATGAATGCCGAGGAGGCCATGTCTGCGAAGAAGAATATGGACACCAAAGAAACCAAAGTGGAAGATGATAAAGCGAAGAAGAAGAGTATCCAGCCCCGAGAAGAATCAAGCTATACAAGAGGAAATGAAGACCGAGCAAGAGAGAGATCTAGATCTCCTCGTCGGGCAGAAGAAAAACAATAAATGAAGAATGTGTGTTGATTTCACCGATCTCAACAAGGCAGTGGATGCTACTTCGGGACACGAGCTGCTCATGGATACTTACTCTGGCTACAACCAGATCAAAATGAAACCTGAAGACAGGGAACGACATACCAGCAGCTGATGAACAAGGTTTTTGTTGAACAAATCAGTTGCAGTATGGAAGTCTATGTCGACGATATGCTGACAAAAAGCAAGAAATCTGCTGATCATCTAGTTGAATTAGATCAGACCTTTGATCAACTGGATAAATTATCAAATGAAATTCAACCCGACGAAGTGCACATTTGGAGTACGAGAAGGAATGTTCCTCGGGTACATCATCAACCAGCGAGACGTTGAAGCAAATCCAGACAAGATCAAAGCCCTTTTAGGGTTGCGATCTCCAACGACGAAGGAAGAGGCGCAGAGATCAGATACCCAAAGATGGAAAAATTGGCATTGGCATTAATTAAGGCAAGTAGAAGAATGAGGCCATGTTTCCAGGCCCATACCATGCATACCGACATGCCATTAAGACAAGCTGTAACAGAGTTTACTGATCTTAATACTCCCGAGAAACAAAAGTTGCTCTCTGATCAACCTATGGATGTTACAGGATCAACAAATTATACTCCTTTGGTTAGGAGGCGTACACTTGCGTGATCAACTTCGGTTGGTAAAAGGGCTTGTGGACAAGATAGTTCGAAAGAACCTGATAGTTCGAGCGTGATCAACTTCGGTTGGTAAAATAGCGAGAACAAATTATACTCCTTTGGTTAGGAGGCGTACACTTGCGTGATCAACTTCGGTTGGTAAAAGAGCTTGTGGACAAGATAGTTCGAAAGAACCTAACAGTTTGGACCCACGACCAACTTCGGTTGGTAATAGGGTGAGAACAAAATATACTCCTTTGGTTAGGAGGCAATAGTTCAAACCCACGACCAACTTTGGTTGGTAAAAGGGCAAGAACAACATTCTTATAACGCCAATCTCGGTTGGTTTGAAAACAAAATATGCTCTCAAATGCCAACTTATGTTGGTCAGGAGGTAATATTATTACAAAAGTTCCTCAAAGAAGAAAATATTCCAAACTGAACCAAGTATAGTTGGTCGGGGATAAAAACCCACTAACTGTATTTGGTCGACGAGGAGAAAATATTCCAAATAGAACCAAGTATGGCTGGTCAGGGATAAAAACCCACCAACTGTAGTTGGTCGACAAGCACAATTTAACAACCTTGGTTGATTGGAAAAATTTTAAACATTTTTATACTCATTACTTTATTATTAAGTGATTGAGCAACATTGATACTTATAACTTTTTTGGTCGATGAACCATACAATATTGTTATGCAAGCACAAATATAAAGTGTTTGATATTTACAAGACAATAGCAAATACAAATTTGCGAACAAAAATGAAATTCTTTCACTGAATTCAAAATGAATTATGCAAATTTATTACATTGATATTAAATTGTGTACTAACTATTATATTGAGATTCCTACTCTATTGGTTTCTCTCCCTCTACTTTAGAAACAGGTTCCTCGCCAGCAGGTGGATCATTTAAAGTAAGAGAAAAATTTATGAAGTTAAGATCTTTGAGCATCCTGATATTCATCAAGGATGGTCGATCTAGGAGGTTCTCGATAAAGTATTTGTTCATCTGGGGGCTTCTATTACATATATATTTGTTCATTTGGTGGCACACCCTTATAACATCATGCAGTCGAGCACATAATTCAACTTCACAAACTCACACGGAGGCATAAATCAGAAGAATCAAGCACGTGAAGTTAACATTCAGTTGCTCGGCACAGGAGGCAGTTGGTCGGCTAGCAAACCAATCAACATACTTGAAGATTATGACAAGCTTCAAGCTGCACCATATGTCGTCCAGGAGATAATGCACTTTATGTTGAACAAATCAAGAAGGTAGATCAAGAATTTCATGAGCACCGAGCAACACTGCAAAATAAAATACTCCATCCTTTCAAGTAAACCATCAAGCATGAAGCATTGGGGGCTTCTGTTGATACCAAAATTAATATGCTGATATGGACGAATAATACGAAGACACGTGTCAATCTACGTGGCACAATAGCAACGAGGAAGTTCATTTCCCCGACCAACTCATGTTCTCTGCGAGCAACAAGGATACACCGAGAAACTTTAGCACTCTGAGGTACTCCAGCGCTCCGAGGAACTCCTAAGCAACGAGCAACTAAGGCGGTCCGAGCTGCATCTCGGTCCTAGCATTAATTGTCGGATAATCAATAGTTCAACTATTCATTGAATGCTTATTATCTTGACGCACACTCTACATTAAATGTATCACCCTTTCATATGTGTATCATTTAATGTAACACCCTTTCATGTACAGCCTAAGGGCTATAAATACCTTGTATCACCCTCATTCAAAGGGATCGGAATTTATAGAGAGAACTTGTACTCGAGAATTCCCAAACACTCAGCAATAACATAACAGTGGACGTAGGCCATTCATATAAGGCTGAACCACTTTAAAAATCTTTGTCTCATTTTATTTATCTGTGATTGAATAATTAGAGTAATCTAGTTTTTTACATCAACAGTCGGGATCATCTTCTAGATCATCTTCGTGATCTCTCTTCTTGTCTTCTTTTTCTCGACGATGAGATTTAGATCTTTTCCTTCCTCGGTCGTTGGTTTTTCCACCATTTTATCGATCAACATACTTGGCCAATTTTCCTCGCCTGATGAGTGCTTTAATTTCATTCTGGAGAGCTATGCAACGTTTAGTTATATGACCATGGTCTTTGTGGAATTCATAATATTTGGACTTATCCCTTTTGTTAGGGTTTTCTTTCATTTTCCCTGGCCAAGCTAACTCCTCACTATTCTTGATCTCCTCCAAAATGTGTTTTATATCTACCTTCAAGGGAGTATAATTGCCATACTTCCTCATCTGCTCTAACACTTGCTTGCCTTTTGACTTCTTATTACCTCCATTGTTCTTCTGATCCTTCTTCTCGGTTTTACCAGCTTCTACATTGGTCTCCTTGGTGTGTGTATTCTTCTTCGCAGTCATAGCTTCCTCAGCGTTCATGATCTTGGCCACCTTTGCCATCAGTTCTGCCATGGTCCTAGGTGGATCTTTTGCCAAAGTATAGTACAACTTATCTGGTAATAGTCCACTCATCATAGCAGTAATTATTATTTTCTCCTCGTAATCAATGACCTCAAGTTTCTCGTTATTGAAACGAGTAATGTAGTCCCTATTACTTTCTTCTGGCTTCTGTCTAACACTCAGTAAGTGTGCTACTCGTTTAACTGGTTTTATGCCAAAACAAAAATTCCCTATGAAAAGCTCTGCCAGTTGAAGGAAAGTCGGAATCTTCCCTCGAGGAAGGTTGTTGTACCATGTCTGAGCTGACCCGATGAGAGTCCTTGAAAATGCCCTGTATCTCATCTCGTCTGGAACCACGTAAATATCGGCATCATCTTGGTATTTTTCTATATGGAGGACATGATCAGTTTTTCCATCATATTTAGGTGTCACCATAGGAACTTTGAATTTTGATGGTGTGGGAAAATCCACAATTGCCTGTACGAAGGGTATCCCTTGGACAAAAGTTCTTTGTAGAGGATTTTTGTCCTTAGCCATTTCCCCTAACCTATATTCCAACCTTTGAATAGAGCCTTTCCATGCATCGTTTCCCACCGCCTATTTGTTCGAGCACCTAATCGCGTTGAGTTTTCCTCTTGGGATCTTTCATTATGAGCTGCTGGGCGTGATTGGGCAGAACCTTCCCTTAGGTAGGATGGTAGTTGAGAGTTCCTCGACGCAATCCTAGGAGGACTTCTATTCCTCCTAGGGCCCAAATGATCAAAAGGAGAGACTCTACTCAACCTTTCCAGAGCACTAGTCCTTTCGGGAGTTAGAGTGACATTCCGTTGAGAATTTATAGCTCGTACTGATGAAGTTCGACCAGGTTGATATAAAGGATCACTAGATCTTTCAGTACGATATGACTCATTACGTCTGGATTGAGAGACCTTCGGGAATAGCGTCCGTCTTGTTCTTGAGGATGGCAGATGGGTATTTCTCTAAACACTTCGTTGTCCAGATTGGGTCGGCACTCCACCTTGAACAATTTGTATAAGTTGACGCATGATTTCTTGCATGGACGTTTGGCCTTGGGCTAAATTAGCCATTATGACTGCCAGATCTTGAACATTTGGTGGAGTAGAAGGGTTTGGAGGGATCCCAGTATTTCGATCTCAGCCATAGATGATGAATTATTTTGGTGAAAAACGCTAAATACAGTCGTTTCCCACAGATGGCGCCAATCTGTTGATGTAAAAAACTAGATTATATCTAATTAATTAATCACATATAAAAATGAATAAATAAAACAAAAGATTTTTAAAGTGGTTCAGCCTTATGAAAATGGCCTACGTCCACTGTCTTGTTTTGCTGACTGTTTGCCTTGAATCTCGATAATAGGTTTACCAAGAGATCTGAAGTCCCCTTCTTATGAGGAGGTTACATTATATTTATAGCCTCGAGGCTATACATATGAAAGGATAATGCGCTATTATCTAGTAGACATATACATCTATACGATAATAATGCCCATTTAATGTTGAGTTATCTTTTGATTCTCTCGATTTGGATGCTTTGCACGCTAAGTAGCTCGGACCGCTTAAGTTTTTCGGTACGCTTAAGTTGCTTGGGGCGCCTGAGTTGCTCGGTACGCTTAAGTTGCTCGTCTAAAGTATTTGTATTTGCCATGTAGGTTGACACGTGTCTTCAAGTAATTAGTCCTTGTCAGCAGACTAAATTTGGTATCAACAATGATTAAATAGGTCCTATAAATTTTTCTTCGATCAATTTAGTTCCATTAGAGAACATTTTTGCTCCAATAAGTCTCATTAGAAAATATGCAGTAAATATTTACTACATATGCTACTCGTGCAAAACATGTAGTAATATTTAGGGATCACAAGTATTTAGTCCCATTTTTAAAGATTCATTTGTAATCATTCTCATGTTTTTGTTTTTTAGTTGTTGGTCGTGTTGTAACAACTATGGGACAAGTGTCTTTCTCTATGGAAAGGAAGATGGACGATTAGAGGACGATTGGGGGCGGTTTTTGGTGGTTACGGGACTTACTACAATTTAAAAGATACAATGAATGGGAGCCCAACAAAACTTTGGAAATGGGACTAAACTCCAAAAAACTATAATATTTACTAGTGGTAAATATGTAATGATATATATATATATATATTCTAGATTTACAGAAACGCGTATATATAAAAAATCAGAAATTAAACTATCATAAAGTGAAAAGCAAATATGAAAAATCCAATCCCTTGAGTAAGAGGGGCGAGATTAATACAAAATAGATTCTCTTCTTCACACTCATTACGCCGTGCGAATTTGAGGTGGTGGAATCATCACACCACTCCTAAAATTCGATTTCCTTGTGTGTCTATGTATATACACTAATTTCAACACATCGTTGGGTGACATAACCAAAACAAGTTGAAATGGAATTTCAAGAGACATACCACCCATCCTTGCTATGGACTAAAATTTTACATTTAAATGGAACACAATATAAATGAAATATGGGACCACATTTACTCTAGTTCACATTTATAAAAAAAAGGCTCACTCGCATTGTTGAGGAATTCACACTTTTACATTTTCAACTACTATTAAAGTTGGTTAATAGATCACTCAATTGTATTGGTAGGTTGACTCATTTTTTAACCATTTACTATATTAAATTAAGAGACTCATTTAACGTTCTAGCCTACTTTGAATATAGGTTAACAAGTTTGAATATTTTTCACATCTAGAATAACGTGCTAAATTAAGTTTGAGATTTATTCAATATTATTACTTGCACCAAAGTTTGCATAATCACCATATTATTTTCACAACAAAATTTATTGTTAATAATTTATATTGTGTCATTAATTGAGGTAGAGTAGTAATTAAAAGTGGTGGGTTATAAAATATAATAATAACTATAAAGCTCTCTCTTTGAAGGAAAAAGTGACAAGTGTATCATTAATGCATTTCATATACATAATTGATCTG
Organism: Sambucus nigra; assembly: GCA_949130495.1. NCBI lineage: Eukaryota > Viridiplantae > Streptophyta > Magnoliopsida > Dipsacales > Adoxaceae > Sambucus > Sambucus nigra. Next base: position 585,824,292 of record OX422214.1, read on the forward strand.
TAATAATAAGATAATTAACTTGATCCTTTGCTCATATATTATGTTGTATAAGTTCGAATTAAACCCATCAAATGTGATAGAATATAAAGAGTCATACAATAAACTAATATAGATTATTTTTTTTTCATATATTGTTTTAGAGTGGTGCTATGGATACCAAACAAATCTCCCAAATCTCCTCCAAATAGCATTAATGAGTTGTGTCCTGGCGGGACCCATACCACAAGGTATAGCACTTAATGCTATTTGGGGGAGGATTTGGGAGAGTTGTTTGGGGCATAAAGAATTTCCCATTTTTTAACTATTCTGTTATAGGGTACGATTATTAGCACACATCTGTGATACCATTTCACTCCACAAGTGTTGTACATGCTCACACAAGTGCCACAAAATCAATTCATGGAGTATCGTGAAAATTGATTTTGATAAACAAAACACAATAGTGATCTTTTTATATTTTTTATTTATTAATAATAGAAAATCATTAAATAGCTAACATCAATGAAAGAAATCATTTATTCACTCTCACTAACTCTCTTTTGAGAACATCCAATAACAATTTAGATCGGGCAGAAAAATAAGTATATATATATTACTAAAGAAGTGTGATAAATATTAAAGACCGTGCAAAATATAGTTTATTTGAAATGGTATAATGACAAAAAAGTCCTTAAACTGAAGAATAATATCTCAACTTGCACTCTTGTTCTAAAACCACACTTCCTTCCTTGTCTCAGCCCAAGCCGTTTTGTTAAAGCCAACTTTTGCTTATGTGACCAAACAAAAACCTTAAAATTTTCAGAAACATAACCAAAATATTCCTAACCTTCATGGAAGAGTTATGAATACAACTAAACATATATACTTAATAATTGTCTCTACTTGATTGAAACTATGATCGATCATAGTTTCAATCAAATCTCAACCTCAAGGAGCCTCTGGTATTCGTCTCTCTATACACCGAATTCTAAATTCCAAAAAAAATCAAATCGATCTCCAATCGATTGTTTGAAAATAAAGGTAAAACTAAAACCAAACCAAATACTGCAAAACACTATTTAAGAAAGAGTTTCAGATTCCTAAAATAAATGTCCAATTTGTGGAGGCATTTTTACAAACAGTATATATGCTAACATGTGTTTTTCATATATATATATATAGTCATAATCAATCAAATATATGTGCCTACAGTGGACATGTTAAAAAGGAGAATGGTGTCCCTCATAATCACTTTAATTCTTTGAAGTATTAAATGTCTAAACTAATTAAATTCAGAAACTAAGAACATAACGCAAAACAACAGTTAGCTTTTTGTGACTAAAAACAAACTATGTCCTTACGACTCAACTAATTTATTCAATTAATTTCCAAATCTGAAAAGTAAAGCATAAGATAAATGGACATATGATTAGACCATAAGAGTGTTCACTAAAGAGATAAAAAATGAAACTCAACCTTTGTATCTAAACATAGGAGTGTTCATTAAAGACACAAGAAAATAAAACCCTAAAACACTAAGAAGTCATAAACATTTGACCATACATTTGCTATGCTATTTCATAGATGTGTAAATACAAACTTTATATGAGAGTAACAATCAAACCCAAAAAACTTAGTCTTATGGTTTTAAACCCCTTTAAAAATTAAAACACTCCACACAATAAAAAAAATATACAAAAATACAAAAAAAAAAATGAAAAACAGAAGCCGTATACCTTGTAGTTGGAGAGAGTAAATGCATGATTAAACCTCATGTGAGAGATAGGAGAGTTGAGTATAATCGAACACAAAAGGAAAAGTATACTACATGGCTCTAACATGGGGGGAAATCCTAAAACTAAGACTTGCAAAAGGGCTGTGTCGTGTTCGTGTTTGTGTCCGTGTTCATATTTATCATGTCCAGGCTTTATCGGGTTCGTCTCTAAACGTGTTGATTTTTTATCATGTGAAAATATCATATTCATTAACCATTCGTTATCATATCGAAGTTTGGCGTGTTCACTCGTTATTACCCGTTAACCAAGCGATTCATTTGGAATCACGTACGGATTGAAGTAATAATTCGTTAACAAACTCAATATGTCAAAATAAATATATTTGTTCACAAATTGAGATAAGTAACTAAAATAAATATTGTATATTCGTGTATAATGACGCATTTAACCAACATATGCAATATATTTTATTCAATTACCAATTTGTTAATGAGTCTAAATGTATGGTTAATCGGTCAACCGTGTCACGTTAACCCGTTAATTATCGTGTTCGTATTGTGTTGGCATTGATATGACCCGTTAACCAATAACTTCGTGTCGTGTTATCGTGTCACTTTGCCAACTCTACCTAAAACTTATTAAACAATTGATAATTTTAACCCTAATGTAAAAGCAACATTCAAACCCATCCTTATTATCCTAAAACAATTTTACATCATTACGGGAAAAAAGGCTTAAAATAGTTTTACATTATCACGAAGAAAAAAAGGCATCCTAATTGCTTTTACACTGACTGCATCGATTGTCTCCTTGTTCTCGCTGATATTTGAGTTGTTTGATCGATCGATCATGGCTTCAATCAAATCTTAACCTCGAGGAGACTCTGGTACTAATCTCTCTGTCTATACATCGTATTCTAAATTCTAAGAAGATTGAATCGAATAGGTTAGGTTGAGCTTGATATCTGCATTATGAGTGGGGGTTAGGTTACCGATTTCAATTGTAAAAATAGTTTGTGTGTGTGTGTGTTGAAAAATTGAATAAACAGTGTGGTGAGACAAGTTGATGTGAATGAGAAATTAGGAGTTATTTTTAGTATTTTTGGGGTTTTATTGTATTTTTGTTATTTTCTTTTATTTCTTTTTTTAGATGTATTTTCTTGTATTAGTTGTTTTATTAGTATTTAGAAGAAGGAAGGTTATTGTCCCTTAGGGACATAAATGTAATTAGATTCTTAACTTAGAGGCCAATCAACCTCCTTCATATGTAGGCTCATTTGAGTCATTCCTTGATTTTGAGATATTGTGATTTGAGAGAGTTTAGAGAGAGATTATCTTTTCTTGCTCCCATTTGACATCATTTACGTCAATTGGTATCAGAGCCTAGTCGCTCCACCCGTTGTTGTTATTGTTGTAAAATAAAAATCCATAAGCAACGTCAAGGTGGGTTCAAGAAAGGATGAACACCTCCGACGAAAACACTTTCAATCAAATCTTGGAGGCCCGCAACCGATTGATGGCCCAATTTGATGAGATCGAAGTACGAAATACTCCACCACCACCCATATTTCCACCCACCACCATAAACCCTAACCCTAATTCAAGAAACCAAAACCTTAGCCCCCAAAACCCTACCTACGCTTTCGCAACCCATTTCACAACCATTGCCACCTTTCTACCCCAAAAAACCTTAGCCCTAGCCCCATTTATCCCCAAACAACCACCTCCATATCAAGAAACCAACCACCACATTCGAAAATAAATACCGAAATGGGATGGTATATTCTTGGTGAAAATGAACAATTCATTGGAACTTATGCTTTATCTGAGTTACAGGACCATTTTTTAAGCGGATATCTCTCTGAAAGTACACTTGCATGGTCTGAAAGATGGAGCGATTGGCGACTATTATCCTCAGCTCCTCGGTTGATCGCTGCTTCCTAAACAACCCAAAATAGCTCCCGTAACAATCAATTCTGCCCCAGTCAGCCCCGAACCCCACCGGCCCACCACATTAACACCCACCCTTTATTTTTCAGCCCTATTCAAGGCAGGGAAACCCTCTGACCCCCCATACCTTGGCCGACCAGCCACAGGAGGGGCAACAACCCTCGACTGCCAACAAGACCTTATTGCCGACGCATAATCTGTCCAGAAATTCCCTAGCAGCAACCGGCCAAGGTATGGGGGGTCACTCCAGCACTTATCCGGCGTCGACAGAGGCTGATATGACCTTGACTACTGTTCGCCCCATACTGTTGCCATCACAGGCTCCAAGAAGCGTTGACATGAGCCCGGCCAGCAGTTTCCCATGGCCCAACAACCCTCTTGATTCCCCAATAACGAGTCAAGCGACCAAAACAGCCCAGTTTCAGCAGTCCCACTCCTCTGCAGCACCAAAGACACAAATTCGAGTGCAATCCACCCCTCTCACGCTTTAAGAACCACCAAAAATTTCAGAAATTCTCCCCACCATTCAAGAACTTGCGTTTCTTTACCCCAATCCGTCCAAGATCCACCCGAAAGTCCCCAAGAACCCTTCTCCACCAACTTCAATCCAATTTCAGCCCATTTTGAGCCAATACCCTCAAAACCAAATTCAAGAACTAGGGTTTCCCAACAAAACCTTGGTTTTTGATCCGAGTGATACATATTTTTTTTATGATTGGCACAAGTGGGAAGAGGAAGAAGACGAAGATTGATGCAATATTTGAAGAATCTTCCTCAAATTTTTAGAAATTCAGTTTTGCCCCCTCAAGTTTTGTCTATTCCGCAATTTGGGGAATTTTTGCATTCGACCTCAACTTTAAAGTTCGAGGACGAACTTTTCGAAGGCGGAGGGAATGATGTGAATGAAAAATTAGGGGTTATTTTTAGTATTTTAGGGTCTTATTGTATTTTTTTTATTTTCTTTTATTTCCTTTTTTTAGATGTATTTTATTGTATTAGTTGTTTTGTTAGTATTTAAAAGAAGGAAGGTTATTGGCCCTTAGGGACATAAATGTAATTAGATTCTTAGCTTAGAGGCCAAGCAACCTCCTTCCTATAAATACCCCTTATGTAGGCTCATTTGAGTCATTCCTTGTTTTGAGATATTGTGATTTGAGAGAGTTTAGAGTGAGATTATCTTTTCTTGCTCCCATTTGACGTCATTTACATCACAAGTATAAATAGGTATTAGAGAAACCAAGATTGTGAGAAGCAAGTAAGCAAGTTGGGTGTTTAGGGTTTTAGAGTCTAAAATGGGACCGTTAAAATTTGAAGAGAATGGTGGGGAAAAAAGAAAGAATCCTTATTCCCCGAAAAAAAATGCGGGCAAGAGATCTTTTCCTTCCATTTTTACATTTTGTTACCTTGTTTCACCACTTGATTTCTTAACCTTTCTTTACGTAACCCGATTCAAAAATAAATGGTTTCCTCCATAATTGTTATTATAAATATTGAATAAGTTGCCATTCTCTATGAAAAATGAAGGCTCTCGAGTATTTAGTCCCATATATGATGGTTTAGTTACATCGAAACCCATATATTTTTGTTTTTAGTTATTGGTTCCATTCAGTGGTGGTTAAAAAAATATATGGGACGTGGATCATTTTCTAAGGAAACGAAGAAGGGAAGTTGTAAGCGGTTATGAGAGTATTTACAATTTTAAAAATACATGAGATGCGTGGCAATTAAAACTTTTGCAGTGGGACTGAAGCCTAAAAATCTACAAAATAAATAAATAAATAAAAATTAAAACTGTAATACCCCGTATTTTTATGATATTTATTTATGGGATTAATTGAATTAAATGTGTATTAATTGGAAATTAATCCGGATAAAAATACTAGCGAGATGCGAGTTGGTATTTGATTTTAATGAGTATATATGGCTATATATGAATATTGAATTATGAAATTTTTCGTAAGATTGAAATACGGCAATTTGGAAATTTTGTTGGGACATGTGTGACAGTCGCGTCAGGAATATAATTATTTTAATTAAAAAGTGAATTTTATTTCTATTAACCGTATGTTCATTTTGAGTACGCCAACGCGTCCGGAAGGGTCGAAATAGTCAGAAAACACTAGTCGGGGGTTTAGTTTGGGTCCCGGGGCATTTTTAGGCCATACCGGCAACGTAAAAGGGTAGTTTGGTAATTTTGGAATTTTGGGAATTAAAACCCACGAAAATTAGAGTTAAAAATCTGACTTAGTCTTAACCCACTAAGCCATTTCCAACCCCAATCTAGGTAGTGGGCTACGGGAGAAGTTTAGAAACCTTAATCTTGCCAAAAACCAACCTCCACCTCCATTGTCATCCTTAGAGAAGAAATTTGTAGAGAGAGAAAGAGAAGAGAATTCTGCAGAGAGAGAGAGAGAGGACAATTCAACCTTCAAGATTCAACCTCAAATTCAGAGAAAGATTAGAGGCAAGTGGTTTAATTATGTTATTTGCAAAGAATGTTTCTTCCATGCGTAGGAAATTTATACAATTGTTTTGTTCTTGGAGAATGATAAAGACCCATTGAATTGGAACTAGAGAATTACATTTTAATGAGGAGATTGCATGTAGAATTGCGTTAGGGTGATTATTATGATAGAAATACATCTTTTATAATACCAAAAACGTATCTAATTATAACTATGGAAGACTTTAAATTTCTAGGGTTCATGTTCTTGAAAATTGGGGAAAATTGGAGAGATTTGATGATTATATGTGGTTTGGGATGATTAGACCCCATATAAATGTCTTTATACAAATTTAATATGTTTAGGGATGATTAGAAACCTTGAAACCTTGTTGGAATGACATTTAGATAAGATTAGAGGTGAAGAAAAGTTGGAAAAACGTAATAGGAATTTTCTGGGCTCAAACTGTCACCTCGTTAGAAGACCTGTCTAGGTCGTTCGAACGAGCTCGTTCGAACGAGCTTCTAACGAGTTGACAGTTTGCCTTCTAACGAGAGGGATGTTCGTTCGATGTCTTTCGTTCGAACGAGATCTCGTTAGATGCCCAGTTCGTTCGAACGAACTCTCGTTCGAACAGCCTCGTTCGAACGAGACTTCTAACGAGCTGACAGTTTAGGCTTTTTGGCCTGTTTTGATTTCGCGTGTCCCGTAACCTTGTTTAATTGTAGAGATAACATTCCCTTGATGATAAATTGATATAGTTGGGATATTTGGGATATATTGAGGAGTAAAACATAGAAGTGTAATTTGAATTGAATGGAAATTGTGGAATAGGACGTGAGTGACTATTACGATGCGAGAATTATTGACAGCTTAAATAATTAAATTAACCGGGAACATATGAATTGTGTAACATTATAAGTCGGTACGAGAATGAGAAGTGTACCACAAATAAATTACGGTGATTACTAAGATGTGTGTATACTTAGTATATGTATATGATTTTATGTGTATGACATACCTACCATACTTGCTATCACGGGAGGTTTACGTTCGCTTAGGGCCATCTAATCCTTGTGTTGCCCGGATTTATATTGGTACCTCGAGAACATAGGTCAGAGAAGGACTTATTGGGATGTTAATAAGTCTGCTGATCGTGGGAGCGTAGGTATGTGCGTGACCCATGTGATGTGACTGTGTTCATCTCCATTGTTTGTGATTTGTTATTATCTGAGAACGATTCCTGAGAGATTCGGAATGCGTGATCCTTATGTACGTGATGTACCGGGATGGATAGCAGAGTATGTGTGCACCGCAGCTTAGTCTCGGGTGCTTGTATTGTATATTTATGGCGTGACTAATATACACGTAAATTAATGAGAACTTTCATGTTTGTATTGTGCGTATAAATACAGAAACGCTTTGAGTAACTATAAAGGGATAACCTGTAATAAATTGTATTGCTAATAATTGAGAATCTGAGTTTAAGTAAAGCTCCCTACTTAATTGATAACGTTACAATGTATAATGAGAACCGAGTAGAAAGGATAGAACTCATGTCAGTTTAGTTAGATAAAAATATCACTTAGATGGGTGCTATTCGTTAGGAGTGCACAATTAGTCGAGAGGTGAGTATTTCATGCGAGTGCACGTCCTAACATGTATTTTGCATTCATTGTTTTAATGTCATTAAAACACTTGTTATTTTTAAAATACTCTCCACTTTCGGGCTCTGACCCGTTTGCTTTCAAATCTATTTTTGTAAAAACCATTTTAGGTGCCCAGCCACAAGGACACCATGCTTAGGATCCTCATTCAGGTGACGAGCTGTAGCTGTTTGTGGAAGTTACAGGACTTTGCTAGTAGACGCTTCATCTATCTTGACTCTATTCAGATTTCATCAGTTGTAGGGCATGTCGCCCATTTCTATTAGAAACATTTCCTATTTCAGATTTTCAGACTTTTGGCATGTAATTAATTCAGGTTACATTGTTTTACTTAGTTCAGTTGTGGGATTGTTGTGAGGAGTTTTCCTCCGGACTTATTATTATTTTGTTGGTTATTCTATTGCTTCGTTATGGTGAATGGTTGTAATTCTTTCATTATCCTCTTATTGCATGTTAATCAGAGTTAACTTAAAATTTGGCAACTCACTTATTAAATACTAGGTGGTTAGTAATCATTAAAATGTTTTCGACAATGATGTTATTAACTGAACCAACTCGGCATTTTAGTATTAATTTAATAAAGGAGTAGCTACCCGATATTTAATTAGTCGGGGTGTCACAAAAACTTAACCGCCCCATCATTTCCATAGAGAATCACTTGTTCCATAAAAAACAATAAGAAAAACTTCTTCCTCTCTTTCTCTCTCTCCTCTTTCACAGGCCCATCGGTCCCAATAACCCGACTCCTCCCACATATGACCCAATTTTTCATTTTATTTTTCATTTTTCTTTTTTTTTTGAGATTTGAATACATATATATATATATATACACTCTAGATTTACACAGACACACATATATATAAAAATATACGTTTTTTCATTCTTCACTTTTTTCTATTTCGGATCTGGTTATATTTATTCTGGATTATTTTTTCTTCAAGGCGGTTTTTCAATCTCTTGTTTATTTTCATTTTCTTTTCCAGATTTGGAAAATATCTACATATGTGGGTGTGCACGCGCGTTTGCGTGTGCGTGTGTAAATAGATATACATGGTTTCTTATCCTTTTTTAGAATTTTCATATATATATATATATATATATATATATATATATATATATATATGCATATTTTTTATTTTTTTCAATTTGAATCAAATATGTGTGTGTGTTGGAAATTTTATGAATTTTTTTTCATTTTTTAGACATTTTTAGTATTGAACATATATGTCTATATTGCATTTCAGATTTTTTAGGATCAAATACCAAAAAGTCCCTCAAACCTTTTCTAATACACATTTAGTCCAAGCATTCTATTTTGTACCAAACAGTCCCTTATTCTCTTATCTTTAAAGGTCCGTGCCAGCGGCATGGTGAAGGACTTTTTGGAGCAAAATAAAAAGGCTTTGACTAAACGTCTATTAAAAAATATTCGGGGGACTATTTGGTATATGCCCCATTTTTTTATTGCTTTGGATTTACAGAAGTTTTTAAGCTCTCCATGCCAATGGAGATGAAGAGAGGGCGGTGGAGAGAAAGAAGAAAAGAGGAGGAAAGAGAATAGTGTTAGGGGATTTGTTGTGATGTAATAATTTCTTTATTTATTTGACGTAATAATTTATCAAGAGGAAAAACAAACATTTTCTAGAAAAAGTTATCCTCTCTTCTTACCTCTCCTTCCTATTGAGCCCAGTCATCTGTCACCTGTCACGCAACCAATTTTTTTTGTTTTTGTGTACTCCATGTATACTTCGGTTCTCCCCCATTTTTTATGGTGTTAGTACAAATATGATTACTAAAAAATCATGTGCCAACCAGTCTAAGTACAATAAACACAAACCTTAAAATTCAAGGGGTAAAGATAGTAACACAATGAAACAGAATCCCCATGGTTGAATTACTAGGGAGAAAAAAATTGAAATAAAATACCTTCCACTTTACGACAATTAGATGAAATTTTTCGCAAAAGTTTTGGAGTTTTAGCCCAAAGTTGTTCATATTGTCATAGAAAGCGACATAAATACAGAAACTACTCTTCCTCAGTACCATATTACACAATGACCCAACAAATATTCAAATACCCAATAATCATGGATGTATCCTCTCTTCTAGTAAATGGAGCTCAATACATCCATCTCCTTCCAGTCGATGAAACTTTAATGAGTATATTCTTATTTAAATCAAATTTTAGAAATGACATTTCTCATACGGTGTTAACAATTGAAAATTTATGGAGAGAAACATATTTCTACTGGCTCCTAAGTGAGGGAGTATAAGACAATGTTACCTAGTATGTGGGTTGCTCTGTTACATGGTGGGTGAACGGGTACGGGGGTACGTTACTTTAACTGGTATGCAGTACAGTAGGGTAGGCTTAATTGTTTCACTAAACATGATTATAGTGCTAAAAGAACATCAATAAGAGTTCACTAAGAATGCATGTCGTGTATAATCTTTACATTCTGCAATATAATAATGAGATATACAAACCACTCTTGTATTATATTAGTTAAGGAGTCATTTTTCTTCAAATTTATTATGTTATTGTTGTCAAAAGTTCCATTATTATAAATAATAGGGAAAATCATCAATGTTAAAATTGGAAAAGGCAGATTTAGAGATCCGGATCGTGAACCCTAGGGCTGTAAACGGATATTCAAAAATCCGCATCCGTCCGATATCCGAATTCGAATTTGCGGATATTTATCCAAAAATATGGAAACGGATACGAATATGGATACTCTTTAAAAATATCCAAGAAAACGGATACAGATACGGATAGTACTAGAATCCGACACGGATAATCCGTATCCGATGCGGAGTATCCATTTTCCGTCAAACATATGTTTAAAATGTTACTAATAATATTAGTATTAGTATTATTAATAAAATAATATTAAAATCAATCTTAATCGTTTGTTCCCAAAATAAAATAAACACATACTCCACTCAAAACAAAAACACCCTAAAGTTATTGTTTTATTGGGTATATTATAAAATGTCATGTATTATTATTTAATTGGGTATATTATCATGGAGTTACACTAAAGTTACAATACACCTTATCACACACAACATACACTGACTAAAGAACATATACTCCACTAAAAAAAAACTAACTTCGTTTCATTTTTCCTTCATACAAAATAAGAGAAAAGAAACTCTCATGTGGTTGTTTGTAGTTTCCTTAATTATAAATAAATGTAAGAGAGAAACATAACAGAATGTAAGAGATAAACATAATAGAATGTAAGAGAGAAACATAAAAGTAAAGAGATGGTTTTGATTGTAATGAGAACTGAAGTTCATAACATGTATATTATATACAAAATAAAAATGTATACTTATTAAAATAAAAATATCAGTATGTTTTGAAGACAAAAGGACCATGAGGTTATCATTCTCAATAAATTTGATTAATTTAAAAGGTGCATATTTATTTATACTATCATGGAATGCGACTGTTATTTTTTTTGGATGATTTAAGCTTATATGGTTGTAAAGTATGGATGACTTTAAGCCATATTATCATTATGGAATGATACTATTATTATGGAATCCATAATTGTTGATGTTAGGAGGCAGTAATTTTATTACATATTTATTTGGATTGGATTGGATTTCATTGGATTGGCTATTTTAATTGTTATTTTTTGCGATGGCTAAATAATGTAAATGGATACGGATATTATCCGAATCCGAGGTATCCGAGCAGATACGGATATGGATAGTTATTTTAACTATCCAGGCGGATACGGATACGGATAAGGATACAGATACAGATAGTACATTCAAATAGCGGATACAGATATGGAAAATATGGTATCCGATCCGTATCCGTCCGTTTACCACCCCTAGTGAACCCACCATATTTCGGGTCGTACAACCCCTGATCGCGGTGCGTATGAGGGTATAGTGATCCCGATAACTATGGTATTAAATACCCCCACCCCCACACAAATCATAGTCTAGGCACCTGACGTACTAAAATCCTATTATGCACGCAAGCACGCACAAAATCCCCTATATGCGCACATATAAAAGAAATAGAGATTAAACTATCATAAAGTGAAAAGAAAATATGAAAAATCCAATCACTTGGGTAGGAGGATTGAGATTAATACTAAATTTATTCTCTTCTTCACAGTCATTACGTTATGTGAATTTGAGGTGTTGGAATCATCACACCACTCCTCAAATTCGCTTTCCGTGTGTGTATGTGTATATACACTAATTTCAACAAGTCATTACGTGACATAACCAAAACGGGTTGAAATGGATATTCACCATATATACCACCCAACCTTACTACGGACTAGTACTTAACACTTAAAAGGGAACACAATATAAATCCAATGCGGAATAACTTTTAGTCTAGTTCATATTTAACAAAGCTCTCTCACGTTGTTGTACACTTTTTCAGGAATTCATACTTTTACATTTTAAATTACTATTAAAGTTAATTACCATAGATCTCCCACTTTTATTGGTAGGTTGACTTATTTTTTAACCACTAAATATATTGAATTAAGAGTCTCGTTTAACGCTCTAGCCATCTTTTAAAATAGGTTAACAAATTTGAATATCCTTCACATCTAGAGAACATATTGTTTAAGAATTTAGTAATCTTTTCAAAAAGTAATTTTTCCTTACCCACCCGGTTCCAACAACTAACGATTCCATTATTTGAGAAAATATGCTACAAAGATAGGATCATGCAAGAGTTATAATCACCCTGCACTCAAACCCTACACCCAATCTCACCTTTAATATTTAAATTTGGGTTATTTATGGTCGGGAGCCCATTAAATCTTTGAAGTTGATTGTGGCCCTCAATACTTGTGTGTGTGTGTGTATGTGTGTGTGCGTGTATAGAGAGAGAGTACCAAATTGATTGTCTTGTCGTCGTGGGAGGAATTTGAAGTGCCAGAAAGTAGAATAAATGTTTTGTTCAGAGTTGGTTTCGGTCTGAGTTAATTTGGGTTTTAACAAAATGGAATGGAATAGGTTGGGTTAGGTTATCGATTTCAATCGGAGAAATAGTTTGCATTTGTATTTTTGTTCGGGTGCGAGTGTTGAGAGAATTTAAGGGTTGGAAATTGAACAATTGGAATAAAAGGGACCGTTAAATTTGGAGACAATACGGAGGGAAAAAAAACACAAGGGATCTCTAGATCTTTTCTTTCCATTTAGTCCCCAAATCAAACATTTCATTGTGTCTTCCCATGTATTTTTTTTGGATCCTATAAGTATTAAAAATGGTTCAGATTGTAACGGTACATCATACATATCGTTTTTTACATGTATGTTAAAATAGCAGTTATGGGACCATTTATTAAAAAAATACATGCGTTCATCGACTCTACAATGTTAAAGATGAGGACCGAGTCCAAAAACTCTATTTTTACATTTTCTCACCTTGTTTCACCATGTCATTTGATAACCTTTCTTCATTTAACTACGTTCAAGAATAATCACTTTCCTCATTCCTCGTACCATCGTTAATATGGGTATATGCGTGCTCGAATTTATCATAAATATTTTATTTGTCATTTTTTTTAGCTTTTTGTTCTATCTTTTATGATTTTTTACGCTTCCATTCTATATGTTTTTAAAATTATAGTAAGTCACATAACTAATAAAAACTGTTCATAACTACTTTGCAATCGCGCATATTTCTTTCTAGAGAAAATGACATTAACCAAAAAATTCTAATCTTGAATTGCGAAAACGAAGGAAAAGAAAATCAAACAAACATGGCGTACCTAAGATGAAATTGAGAGGATCTTTTGGGTTTGAAGGTGGAGCTACAATGGAGCTGAGACAACTGGAGATAACAATGAAGAATAAAGTCAAATTAGAGATGAAAGAGGTCTTCATCTTCATCTAAGAGAATCTCAGTACCGTAAATAAAGGGAATTTCATTTCATGGATTTGATTAGGTCTTTAGAGAGAGAAAAATTGTAATCTCTTCTCATGTATTTTTCGCATGTGAAGAGAGTCCAAAAAATCCAAAAGACTCATCTTTTTTTTGGGAAACGGTTCAAATGTTTGGACATATATATCTATTGAGGTGTACACCGAGTGAAATGTTTGGATATAGATATTTATTGAGTTGTACACATGTCGATGTAAAAAGCTTTAAAATGGTTTCAGGCTACAGTTTTATATATATGTATAGATTTGGTCCAGTTTTAATGGATGATCCACGTCATAATAGGTTTAATTCACACGCAAAACATCATATTTCGTTAGAGAATTAATTTTTTTTCAAAATTTGAATTTAACCCCTGACGACTATTTTGAAGCGGTTACACTTTACACCCACTCCTATTTATAGTGGTGCTTTTTGAATTGAGGAAGAGGGGATGGAGGCAAATTTAATATTGGGGGTGGTAAATAAAATGACCAGGTGTGAGTGTTGATAAAAGGTTAAATTTGGTTGGTATTAATGGTGATGGTTGTGGATTAAGTGTTGGGGTCGAATTATAAATGAGTGGTAGTTGGGTGGTGGGAGTGAATTTAAGGGAAGTTGGGACGACACCTCGTGTGGCATGTGGCTCACGACACATGATGTGTCGCGGGAGATTAAAACTAGGGGTGCACACGGTTCATGTTGGTTCGGTTCCATTACTAACCCGAAACCAGAACCAAGATTGATCGTTTCCATATATTTTGAAACAGGAACCAGAACCGAACTGAATATGTCTATAATGATTCGATCCTAACCAACAGTTCTTGAGTTTGTTCGGATCGATTTTCGGTTCCAAAACTTTATTAAAATAAATAATTTTACCCATGCATAACTTAAAATAGACAATCGAATCAAACATTATAGATTTAATCCTAATGCCAAAAGTAAAAATAAATTTAAAACCTTTAAATTAATTTTTACTAAAACAACATTTTCATATATTAAAGGGAAATAACATTTTTCATATATATAAAGTATAAAAAACATATTAGAATCAAACCGATTTTAGTCTGGCTCGGGTTGTTGGTTTAGTTTTGAATCGGATCAGTTTATGCTTTGGCTCGATTTGTGTTGGTGGTGGAACTATGAATTGAATCGAAAAAATTGATTTTTTATTTTTTCGACCTAGAACCTAACCGTCACGGTAAAAAATCGAAACAACCCATCGCAATGCATCCGGTTTGGTTCGGTTTATAGATTTATCGTGTTTCGTTGCATACCCCTACTTAAAACGATGATGTTTCACTATTTTTTTCATTTTTCCAAGCGTTTATGGTAAATATAACTTTCAACCAGTAAAGTATTTTACTGAGTCACATACTAAATTTAACACTTTAACCACTAGGGATGCTCTTATGGGTAGTTAAAAAATGAATTTATACAATACACTCAAATTTTATAGGTACCTCAAATGTGCAAAGATAGATATTGGTAGTATGTACCTTTCATAGTAAAAAAGAAAGAAACAAACAAAGTTTTTTTGTGGGCCAAACATTGGTACTAAATATCTTGTTTCGCGTGAAAGAATACTTTCATTACACAACTTTAAAAATATGCCCCACACTTTTACTTTCTTCAACATTATTTCAGGGGTGATTTGTAATATCAAAATAGTGGGTGGAATAACGTTCTACGTGTGAGAATGTTTCTCTTATAAGTAATGCATATGTGCAATAACTCACTAGCGGATACTTAACTCTCAAGGATATCTTTAGATTACAAACACTCAAATACCAACTACCCATAAGTGATGCTCTCATGATCATTATTGTAACACCCCATGATTTCAATTGAGTAATTAAACAATTTACTAGTAATTTATTATTGAAGAAAATATTTAAATTGGTTTAATTTTTATTGAAGAGATTTAATTGAATAAATAATTAAATTTCTAGATTTTTTATAATTAAATTTGCTCTAATTTTTTGAAAATAATGGAATTTTGTTTAGTATGAGGGGATTAGGTTGAAACATTGGGGCAAGGGGGTCTTTTGGTATGTCTTGGTGACCAAATTAGGGTTTGAATTTCGTGTATTATAGTGCATGGAATTTAGTTGTGAGTGGGAGAAGATAAAAGGTTTCTGATAGTTGGTCAGGGGAGTGACCTGCAACCGTGGGCGTAAATGGGTGCGACCATGGCCTTATGGTTGGAGACCTAGCTGCAGCCCAACCATGAGTCAATCTGGTTAAGCCTTATTTGTATTCCTTATGTGCGAAGTTTACCTCAATTTCCACACTCCTCTCCATCCCTAACTTCTAAAATCCTAAACCTCATTAAAACGCAATCTCCAAAACTCCATTTGAGAGCCTTAACCTTGAGATGCTTTAAGAGGTAAAGTTTATTAAAATTCAGAGAAGACCAATGGACTCAAGTCAGGTTTCAGAATTAGTTAAAAGGTAAGAATACTTTACTTTTCTCCTTTAATGATTAATGATTTATATATTGTCTAAACCATATTTAATTATTAATCAAAAGTGATTAAAATTCTAAATAGGGCAAGATAAACCTAGTTAATTTTCTATTATTATCACCTGATATCGAAGGTGAAACTCTTATATAATGATAATTAGCAAAGATGGTCAAAATTCAAAGGCGATCAAGGAACTTAAGTCAAATTTCATAAATAATTAATAGGCAAGAATCCTCTAGTTTTCTCCTTTAGTGCTTAATAAGATTTTGACTAAACCATGCTTGATTGTTAATCAAATGTGATTTGATTTTAATTAAGGAAAGATAAACATTATTAATTTCCTATTATTGTCAATTGATATTGGAAATAATGAAACTCTTATGCAGTGATAATTCCTAAAATATGATTATGAGAATTAAATGGTGTAACTGTTGTAGAAATGGGAGAATTAACATGTTAATTGGTTAAGAGTTGAATTATATGCCTTATGAACTTTTAAAAGATGAAATGTGAGTCATGAGTTAATTGTCCCATGAAATTGCAATATAATTTACCCATGCTTATCTTGGAACCCTTTTAATTCTTGGAAATTCAGTATAAATTATTGATCTATGAACTTGTAATTGAAACCTTGAGAATTGGGTTAAAACTCATGTAAATTTACAATAATAAAGGTTATGTGTAAAAGAGGATATTATCTGACACTATAAATCTATGAGGAAAATAATTCGCCACATGTGAGAGGACGACACGTGCCCTATTAATCTAATCAAGATCTCCCATCATAAAGATAAAGATTGTTGGAGGTATCTAACATGCGATAATCAAGGGAAAAGATATGATCGATGATGCTGAGAATAACTACTACAGTGATTGAGTTACCTATGACTCAATTATCTCTTCTTATAAATGTAAACCTTCCCCCATAGAAAAAGGGAATGTAATCACGAGCATTGAAATAATGTTAATAGAAAAGGTAGAACCTATTATGGGCGTAGTCACATTATCAAACCACGCACATCTTCTTCTTATGTGTGTGCATGATTTATTTATTATATTCGACTTGTATGTGTTGAATCATAACTACTAGGATTTTACCACATGTAATTGGACCCATATGTGGAAAATAAGTCTCATTCATCAACTATAGCAGCCAATAACAATTATATGTCATTCACATAGTGATCACTCTTATGGTGATCATAAAAATGACCACAATAGGTACGTCCCTCGTAAGATTAGATCCATGGACAAACTATGTTACACTATAATACCCTTACCTCTTGATATCGTCCATGCAATGAGAAAATAGTGGAAAATAACGAACCACCCCGATCTAATCTGACATCACAACTCGTAGACACTTAAGAGCAATGACTTCACGAGAAGGAGGCAACTTCATGCCACCGACAAGGAGAAAACACTTGCCTCCAACACCATTTGGAAATAATGGAATGAGAAATAAATAGAGACAAACGTAAGCCCCAAATATCGCTCGCACTAGGTGAGTAAAACTCCGAAAGAGAAAGGAGTTCATGGCGCAACCCAGATCACTCATACCAAAGGAGATCACCAGAAATGAGATAGCATCCCGGTGGTTATTGTGGTGAGGAGTACTTTCATAATCTTATATGAAGGGAGATGGATGACCACGGTTCTCACCGAGGATCCGGGGCCACTAAGGAGCTGGGTAGGAGGGTCCTTATCTGCCAAACAAAGTCATTATTTATGTATTCAATTGATAACTTTAAACCTCATAAGAAGTTCATTGTGCCTGGATTTAAGATATATAATAGGAAGACAGATCCCACCGACCATGTTCGCTAGTGTCGGCAAGACATGGTAGTTTGAAATAACGAGGCTCTGATGTGCCAGATTTTTCCTTCAAGCTTAGTGGATGTAGCACAAAAATAGTTTGAGAAGCTATCACGCAGATCCATCTATAGCTTTAAATAACTCACATAATATTTTATCTAAAGGTTCATTACCAGTAGCACTCATCTAAAGAGGAAGGATTTTCTCATTATGTTGAAGAAGAAACCCCAATAAACCTTGCGTGAATATGCTCGAAAATATTATGAAAATTATAACAAAGTGGAAGGCAACACCGAACAGATGTAGCCTCATTTAAAATTGTCATATTGAACAACCCAATGTGGTATGAATTTCTCACCAATAAGGAGGTTACCACTATTAACGACCTGATGTCTAAAATTAAAAAAATATGTCAAAATCGAAAATATGGTCGGAGTCACAAAGCAGGAAAATGGTCGACCAAAGGTAAAAAAAATGTAGGAGGTTTCTCACAAAAAGGGAAGAAAGAAGTAGAACGATGAACAAAAGGGAGACAATAATTCAGATCTTAGAAAAATTCATCGCTCCATTAACATTAAACTGATATACTAGATCTTAACAGAGATCAATGATAAAAAATATTTCAAGGGGCTGGAGAAGATAGCGAGAGAGCCCTAAAAAAGAAACACAAACTTGATATGCTCCTACCACAAGGAGAACGGTCATAAGATAAAGAATTGCAAGGCGTTTGAGTCGCATCTAGGAGAGATGGCCCAGATAAGCCACATGGGTGACTTTCTCGAGAAGAAGAACAATGAAGATGCTGTTGAGTGCGACCAAAGTCCATCCAAATAGATATTAAAGTACGAAATACCGGGGTAGAGGAGATAAGGATGGACTATGCCTATAGAGTCATGGAACCACTGCAAGAAGTTATTGTGGCAAATCGTCTATTCTAATACTGGGTGGTCAATCCTCTAATAAAATAAAATTGGAATCCAATACGGTTTCCTCCACAACTAGAATCGAGTCTATCGGAATAACTACCCCCCTGTGAGGTCTCCTCCTCAATTTAGTATAAGTGGATGGGTGACCCTCCCTCAGGAAGAGGCATCGCCACCAATAACATCTCATGTCCTGAAATAGAGAACATTACCGTCCTCTCGTAACAGTCTACCGTTGCCCTGTAAGCCCCCAACCAATCCATGCCTAGAATATTCTCATATCCTTCCATTTCTAACACAATAATGTCTGTTGCTAGGCTCAGACTCCCCATGATGATGTCTATTCCCTACATATAGAGTGTATAAGTGACTCACTATCCAATGGTGACTCTACACACATAAGGTGAGTGTCGGTTGTCTCTAAAAGACCGATTGCTCGTGAAAATCTAGTAGCAATAAAGAAGTGCAACGCTCTCATATAAAAAAGAATCCTACCCCATGCCCATGAATAGGGAACGTACCCTCAACTACTGGTGGGGCATGAGGTGCTAGTGGTATAGGCACGTCCCGAACGTTATACACGTTCTCGTAATGCATCTGCTCATGTGGCTGTGGGACTGGTGGAGCTGGTGTTGCTGAAGGAATTTGCACCTGTTGTCCCTAATGGGCACCCTACTACTGGCCCCTACCTCTCTGTGGGCACTCTTTCTTCATATGTCATGTTTGGCCACAAATAAAGTAATGCCCCTGTGATTAGGCATAAATTCTTCCAAATTTATCCCTTTAATTTAGTTACTTTTAGCACCTCGAACAACATAATCAATTTGATTTTATCTCATAATCTTGCTACTGACTTATTCTAACGAGTACGCCGAGTTTCTAGTATTTCGTACTGATTTTACAGGTATTTGATGTCAATAAAGAAATAAGGAAACCGAAAGAATCGAGAAAGAAAATAAGGAAAGTAAAAAGGGCAAAGCTATAATTTTTACCCAAAATTTGGACGAGGCCTCTAAGAATAGTTGAAGATATCAAGTTTATGAGTGCATAGGAAGAAACGGTACCTCAATCGGAGTCCCGGTGTGAAGATTATGAGCAGTCAAAGATGGAAGAAAAAGTCAAAGAAAAATCGGACCGATCCAAAATGCAAACTTCCAGTGAACCCCGGACCGAAGATGGATCAAAGCTGAGAGAAAAATAAATTAACCGATCCGTTCCTAGTCGATCCAGCCAAGAAATAAATGAACCGATCTGGATTCCATCAAGACCGAACCGAAGGAGGATCGGACCGGTCCGACTATCGAAGTTTTATTTTCTTACTCTTCCTCCAATGGAGAGTCCTGGTCAAGCTAAAAGTCTTGGAGTCTTGTGGGGTATTTAAACCCGATTTATTATCATTTTAAGGATGGGGAGAATTTAGCTAATTTTTCCTTTTGAGTTAGAAACCTTAGTTTAAAGATTGATTATAATTTTAATTTCAAGATTGAAGATTATTCAGATTTTTGTGATTACAAGTAATTTTAGTTGATGCTTTTAGTGCTTTGGTAAGTTAGTTAATTAATTTCTTCTGTCTAATCTTCCTTCTACATCATTCTTCAATTCTCCCTTAGTTTAATCATGATTTCCTGCAATTCAACAATCGTTTTCATTAATTTCATCATGTTAGGCTAGGTTTTTAAAGGTCGGGTTACATGAACTCAACCTGATGTGCTACATGTGTATAAAATTAGTCCTTTAAATTTAATGATTTGATTACGATCGTATTGCATAGAAACACGAAAATTGTAGATCTTTGGATCTCGTTTGCTTTAGGGTAACCGGGATGCTTCAGGATGCAATTCGAATGTGCCTATCGCAATACCGATTTACTCGTCCTCGGATTAAGTATGGTGTGGGCTTGAACCTCATATACGTAATACTTGGGAGTACTAAATTATGGGTCTAATTAATCACCTAAATTTACATTTAGTTTTATATCTGTAATACACTAGGGTTGAGGGATTGTATTCCCGTCCTGTTTTCTTCATCATATAGTTCGAGTTTTAAATCATTCATCGTTGGTAGTTTAGGTAATTTAGAATAGTTGCATTTCTTTCTTTACTTACAAAAATTTCATTTAGTTGTAGCCAATTCCCAAACAAATTATCTTATTTATTCTTTTTAGAGTCAGAGTTAGGATTTCTTCGTCTATCCAATGTCGTTATAATTCCATTGTCCTATTTCCTTGAGGATCGATACCCGACTTAGCGAATTATTACTTGAGCGACAGGCTTGCACTTGAGACTAGAGAGTACGCACTTCTGAGACACATTCTGAGTCGCGTTAAGTTTTTGGCACCGTTGCTGGGGATTTAGGTAGACTTAGGATTAGATCAAGTCAATCTCAAATTTTGACCAAAAATCTCCAAAAATCCAAAAAACATAGAAAAATTTAAAAAGCGCAAAAATATTTCTCATCATCTCTCATAAGACAGTTAATGCAAAATTCTGAACTCACTCTAACTCCCCATAATACTCCAACCCACATTCACAAAAACCCGATTGTTGAGTACGACCCTGGTAGCCCTCACACTTCTAAGGCTCCACAGTTCTGGGTTCCTCCTCCCATGCCGTCACACTCAATCTCAAATAACACTATGTTTTCCCTCTTTGGACACACTTCAGAACACGTCCCGAGCATACCAAGTGAGGATACCGAGTCAATAAGAGAGAGAGACATGTCATAATACGGTAGTGCAGCCACCGATGAGGAAGAAACCCCGTACCGCCCGTTGAGAGAAATCTTATATCCTGAGCGCACTGTCACTCCGGAATGCATTATACTCCCGTATAATGCTGGGAAATTTCAGTTTAAAATGGGATGATCCAGATGCTCCCCCACTACCATGGGATGGAATCTGAAAAGCCTTATGTTCACATCAGGGAATTTGAGGATGTGTATGAAACTCTCAACGATCAAACTTGCACACAAGAGGTGATTTGCCTCAAACTCTTCCCATTATCACTAAAAGATAAGGCTAAGACCTGGCTATGGTCATTACCTCCAAGCTCGATTGCATCCTGGAATGATTTACAATCTAAATTTCTCAAGAAATTCTTTCCCACACATAGAAAGATCTCCATCAAGGCTCAAATTCAAGCTTTTTGACAATTGGAAAATGAGTCGTTTCATCGATGCTACGAGTGTTTCAATGAGTTAATTACTTCATGCCCCCATCATGGATTTGATACACCGTAAATCATTTCCTTCCTCTATAACGGGCTGAACCTTAATTCCAAGCAACTCGTTGAAACCATGGGTAGTGGTCCGTTTGTCGACTTAGATGCCCACGATGTTGAGCTGCACCTAAGGTTTGTCGCCGAGACTACCCAATCCTGGGATATATCTGACCTTGATGCTCAAAATCAAAATCGCCAAGTGACCACCATTCGATAGGCATCCGACCTATTTCACGTCAAAACGAATTATATGATGGACAGTCGATTAGATGTACTTGAGAAAGGACTGCAAGACCTACGTGAAGTATGTGGAAGAGGACCAATTGGATCCATCCCAAACCCCGCCGAGAAGGTGTGTGTGATTTGTCAGGCGGGTCATTCAACTGAGGAATGCCCAACTATACCTTCTACAAAGTAATGCTTCAAGAGCAAGTAAGTGGTATAGGAGGTTTCAAGGGTAATTTTGGTGCACCGCACGGGAATTCTTACAACCCTTCATGGAAAAACCATCCTGGTTTTAGCTATGGGCAACAACATGCTGCGATGAATCCTAATTCACATGTTGCCTCTCCTCCACCACCGCACTTTCAGTAAGCTCCACACATACAAGGCCATGTGCAAGCACCACCGCCTCAAGGAACATATATCACTCTACCGTGGAGAACTCTTGAGGATACGATGAACTAATTTATCAATAACCAAAGTGCAGCCAATGCTAGATATGATCACCTGATCAGTGATATAAATGCAAATATTTCAAAGATACAATCATCGTTGAGTGTCCAAGAGAAGGGAAAGTTTCCTGCCCAGGTCCAAAGACCTCCCCAAGGTCAAACTAGTGTTAGCTCCACCTCTACCAAACATCAGGAGCAATGTCAAGCTGTGATCACTCTTTGTAGTGGGAGAGTCGTTGATTTATCACCTCCCCCACGCGATACAACCAAAGACAAGGAGATTTATCTCGGCACGAAAGAGGCTGAAGATGCCCCCTTGAAAGAGAGTGATAAAGAAGACACTAGTGAGCCCGAGGTAGTAGTGAAACCACCCACCGCGGCACCGTTTACTCAAAGGTTGATTCCTTCCCACAAAGGAAACCCCCGTGATGAAGTGCTAGATGTACTAAAGCAAGTAAAGCTAAATTTACCTTTCCTCGACGCTATCAAGCAAATTTCATCTTATGCAAAAGTCATCAAAGACTTGATGATGGTAAAGAGGAGGATAAAGGTAAAGAAAAATGTCTTTCTAGCACAGAACGTGAGCTCCATCCTACTTAATGATCTCCCGCCTAAATTCAAAGATCCCGGTGCACCCACCATTTCCTGCATCATTGGAGAAAATAAAATTGAAAAAGCTTACTTGACTTGGGAGTGAGTGTCAATATCCTCCCTTACGTCATCTATAGGCAACTTGATCTGGGCGACCTTAAGCCCACAAGGATCACTCTCCAATTAACGGATCGTACCGTGAAGATACCATGAGGTGTAATTGAGGACGTGATCATCCAAGTTGACACTTTCTACTTCCCGATAGATTTTGTCATTTGGGACACGGAGCCCTGCTTCGCTTCGAGCAATCATGTTCCCATCATTCTTGGGTGCCCATTTTTAGCTACGACTAACGCTATTATCAACACTCGGAATGGCAAATGCAACTCACTTTTGGGAACATGACCTTAGAGACAAATATCTTCCATATAGCCCAACATACGGGGGAAGAAGATGATCTTCACGCGGTGAGATTTATAGACGAGATCGTAGAGGAGTATTTTGAGGAAAATTATTATGAAGACGCCCTAGAGTCCTATTTAGTGTCGAGCCACGAGAGTGAGGGAATGTACACCGAATTTGAGAGGGAGGTTGAGGAGTTAAGAGAGTTACTTGATGAGAGAGCGTCGGACGAGGATGCGAGAGATGTGAATTGGGTTTCTCAATTCAAGGAGTTACCACCAAGGGAGACACGCATGGTTCCCTCTAGCGATTAATTTCCAACCCTTGAATTGAAGAAACTACCCTCACATATTGAATATGCATACCTAGGATAGGAAGAGACATTTCCTGTTGTTGTCTCCTCTAGACTAGATGAAGAGCAGGAGGGTAAACTGTTAAAAATTATGAGGAAGCACCAATATGCTTTCGATTAGTGTATTGCTGATTTGAAGGGGATAAGTCCTTTAATTTTCACCCACAAGATCCATCTCAAAGAGGATGTCAAGCCCTAGAGAGAAATGCAAAGAAGGCTAAACCCTAATATGAAAGAAGTGGTGAGAACCGAAATCATTAAGCTATTGGATGTTGGGATTATTTACCCAATCTCGGATAGCAAATGGGTGAGCCCTATTCAAGTTGTCCAGAAAAAGTCAGGTATGACCGTGATTGAGAATGCGAAGGGAAAGCTAGTCCCCCAACGTACCACCATCGGGTGGCGCATTTGCATTATTTATCGGAAACTTAATGCGGGAACTAGGAAATACCATTTCCCCTAACCATTTATTGATCAGATGCTTGAGAGAGTAGCGGGACACCCTTACTATTGCTTCCTTGATGGTTATTCCGGATATAACCAGATTGAGTTGGATGTACTTGACCAGGAGAAAACGACCTTCACTTGCCCTTTTGGTACGTTTTCTTGCAAATGTATGCCATTCGGCTTGTGTAATGCACCCGCGACCTTTCAAAGGTGCATGTTGAGATTTTTTAGCGACATGGTCGAGAGAGAACTCGAAGTGTTCATGGAAGATTTTAGTGTTTTTGTCACCTCTTTCGATCTTTGTCTTGAAAAATTAGAAAAAGTACTTACCCGATGTGTGGAAAAGAACTTAGTGCTAAATTGGGAGAAATGCCATTTTATGGTCACTGAGGGAATAGTTCTTGGCCACATAGTTTCATCCAAGGGGATAGGGGTTGATAGAGCTAAGATAGATGTCATAGACGATCTACCCCCACCAAAATCGCTCAAAGACGTGCGCTCCTTCTTGGGCCACTCGTGGTTTTATCGAAGGTTCATTAAGGACTTTAGCGCCATCGCTAGACCCTTAAGCAACCTACTCATGAAGGACACCCCATTTGAGTGGACGGAAGCATGCCATAGCGCCTTTGAAAAACTAAAAACCATGCTTGAGTCCGCTCCCATCATGCAAGTTCCGGATTGTTCCTTACCATTCGAACTTATGTGTGATGCTAGAGACTATGCGATAGGGGTTGTTTTGGGCCAAAGAAAAGACAAATAGGGTCATGTCATCTACTACGCTAGTCGGACTCTTACCGGACCACAATTTAATTACTCCACTACAAAGAAAGAGTTGTTAGTAGTAGTATTCGCCCTTGACAAATTTTGGTCCTACCTTGTATGTTCTCCCATCACGTGCTTCACCGACCACGCGGCCTTGAAATACCTACTTGCAAAGAAAGACGCAAAGCCGCGCCTCATAAGGTGGATCCTACTCCTACAAGAGTTTAATCTTTCCATTAAAGATAAGAAAGGAGTATAAAACGTCATTGTCGACCACTTATCACGACTTTCGTCTGACGTTCCTAGTGATCCAATACCCATAGATGAATATTTTTTGGATGAGCAACCCTTTGCCACCTCTCCTTTACCCTGGTTTGCGGATATAGTGAAATATCTTGTCACGGGAGCTGTCCCTTCCGATTGGACACCGTAAGATAAGAAGAGGTTTATTACTTGGTCGCATATGATTTTCTATGATGATCCTTTCCTGTTTAAATATTGCGCTGACCAAATTATCTGATGATGTGTGCCGGATGACGAGATCTCAAAAGTCATCCAATTTTGTCATTCGAAAGCTTGTGGAGACCATTTTCCGACGAAAAAGACGGCCGTTAAAATTCTACAATGGGGATTATATTGGCCCATAATTATTTTGGGATGTGAAAAATGCTTGTAAATCCTGCAATAGGTGCCAAAGGATGGGAGCTATTACCCGATGAGACATGATGCCATTAACCACGATACTCATTAATGAGATCTTCGACTGTTGGGGTATTGACTTCATGGGCCCTTACCCACTTCCTTTGAGTTCTTATGCATCCTTGTTACGGTCGACTACGTTTTTAAATGGGTGGAAGACATAGAGACCAAGACAAATGACAACAAAGTGGTGATTAAGTTCCTACAGGAACACATACTTTCCCTCTTCGGCGCTCCGAAAGCGATAATCAACGATAATGGCACACACTTTTACAACAGGCCATTCGTGAAGCTTATGAGAAAGTATGGTGTCGTTCACAAGGTTAGAATGACCTATCACCCACAAACGAATGGGCAAGCTGAACTAGTGAATCGAGAAATCAAGAACATTCTCGAAAAGACCGTCAATGCTACCCGGAAAGATTGGTCACTTAGATTGAACGATTCGCAATGGGATTATCGTACCGCATATAAAAATTCGCTCGACATGTCCCCATTCCGCTTTGTGTATGGAAAACCTTTCCATCTTCCCATGGAATTAGAGCACAACGCATATTGGGCGATTAAGAAGTTAAACTATGACATGGATAAGGACGGTGAAGCTCGCAGGCTTCAATTAAATGAATTAGAGGAAATACGCAATGATGCGTATGAGAACGCAAAAATTTCCAAAGAAAGGATGAAACTCCCTTATGATAATATCATTCGACGCAAAGAGTTTCTTCCCGGATAAAAATTAATTCTCTATAACTCTCGACTTCATCTTTTTTTGAGCAAGTTGCGATCACGATGGTCTGGCCCATTCGTTGTAAGGAACGTTTTCCCACACAGAGCTGTTGAATTAGAAGATTTAAAAGGGGGAAATACATTCAAAGAAAATGGACAACGCCTAAATCCATATCTATAGGCGTGTGGGGAAGAAGTCGACACCGTTTGGTTGTCGGAACCCATTTACGGGGTAGAGTGAGCTGCTACAGTGAGGTCGTCACACCCCCGACGCGTATGGGGTGAAGTCTTATGTATAGTACACGAGAGTCATGTAAGTAGTGAGAGTCCCTAGGATTAGGATACAATAAGGATGGAGCATTCACAAGTTTCGAGAGAATGAGTCGAGTCACTTTGCCATAGGTATCGAGCGGGTGTTGGATCCAAAATTGATAGGAAGTATTATTGAGCATCAAAATTTTTTGAAAAGAGTGATCGCATTTAAGTTAGGGGAAGAAATCATGCTAAGTGTAAGAACCGGATCAGTTCTTTTATTTTAGAGCCAGATCGGTCGACCCCGGATCGGTTTGTTTCTTTTAGAGCCGGATCGATCCGATAATTAAAGAACTCAAAAATTAAAAGGACCGGACAGGTCCGATCCTGGAACAGCCGGATCAGTCCGGTTTCTGCAGTCTTTGCTCCTTCATTAGGTACACCCCCTTCTCCCCAATACATTCCCTTCCCCCTAATTTCGTCCAACCACTTCCCCCTCCTCAAATTCCCTCCCAAATTCATCTCCTTTTCCCTCTCAACTCTTTCCCTCCATTCTTAAACCCTTCCCCCACTCCTAACCTATAAATACCCACCCATAGCCTCCACTTTTCTCCGTACCTTCAACCACATCCCCTCTCTATTCTCTCTACCTATTTTTTCCATCACCCTACCCTTGTCATAATGGCCCAAAGATCTCCCCCCGCAAAATACGACTCAACTGAAATCCTACCCTCAAGCCATGGTGAGTTTCGCTCCCGCCAAGAACAGCTTTGGTGCAACCATTTCTTTGGTCTGGATCGCAAACTCCACATGGAGCGAGTTGTCCAATGGGCAGGGCTGGCCAATTCCGTCACCGCCCTCTTCATGCCTAGGAATTGTGTTGTTTCCTTAATGAACCCTATGAGTCGATTTGGGCCACCGAGGTACGCATTTTTTATGGATCGCTTATTCGAACGGGCTAATTTGAGGCTCAAGCCTACGTCGATGGTACTGTCATTACATTCTCTTTGGCCATTCTTGCTGCCAAATTGGCCAAATATGACGTTCCGGATATTCAAGACTACACATACCTAAGGAATGTCGCCCCGGTAGCTAAGGAACTGATTATGGAGCGAATTTCCTCCGGCATTGCATAGAGGAGGGACTATCGCTGTTGGCCGACTAAATGAGAAAGCACGCCTCACATTCCAAATTGTGTGTGCTAACATTCTGCAAACCTCCAACGATTATGCAATGCGTCCCCTTCAAGCCACATTGACATACCACCTCTTCGATCCCAACACTCCAATTAACCTGTCTCTCACCCTATACGCTGACATTATCATTGCAGCCATGAATGAGAAAGGTGCAGCACCACTTCCATATGCACGCCTGATTACCTCCATTCTCAAAGATGCTGGCATTGAGGCTCCGCTAGACCGTACTCGCCTACCAGATCCCTTTGGATAGGGAACCCGCACTCGGAGTGCCAAACAGCTGGTCATCCTTCGGGCAAGGCGCGAAAGTGATGACGAGGCTGATGATGTCTCGAGTGAGGAAGAAGAAGCGAAAGAGGCAGCTGCCGATGTGGAAATGGGAGAAGTTAGGGTGGATGAAGAGTCGGCCAAAGAAGAAGACGATCCTGATTTCAAATGGGCGGGTAGCGACCTCACTAATAGAATGTCGGCCCTCGAAACGAGATTCAGCAACTTTATGACCGACTACCGGCGCGATACAAGTATGATGTTTCGTTTCCAAGAGGACTTGTATAGACACCAAGGGGACCCCAACGAGCCATTGTCATCCTACTTTTATGACCCTTTTGGACCTGACACGCCCAACTCTTCCCACCCACCGCCCTAGTGAAGCTTTGTTGGTTTGTGGCAATTTTTCCTTGTTTCCCTTATTCACATGGTTGTATGCTCTTTCTGTTATTGTACCACAGTCCTGTTTTATAAAAATCTACATTTTCTCCATTTGTTTGTTTTATTTATCACACTTCTTATTTTGCCTTATTTAGCCTTTCGTCCTTTTTTTCTTGAGGACAATGCAAAAATCTAAGTTAGGGGGGTGATAAGTGTGTATTTCTAAAACTTCACAAATTTTCAAAAATGCACAAAAATCTAAAAAAAATCAAAAAATTTTGAAAAATCAAAAATATTTTTGTTCAAAATAAATAAAAATTGGAATTCAAATTTTTCGAAAATATCATTAAAAGTCGGTTTAAAGTCTCAAATTGTAAAAACACAATACATAAAGCCGAAATTGACCAAAGATGGAAATTGTGCGAAAATTGGCGACTTAACGAATAAGTGTGGATATTAACAATCCCACTGAGATTCGAGCCTTTCATCTTTGTGAAAATTATAAATCAATCCGAGTTAATTGTTAACTCGAACTTCTTTTTAGCGTCTAAAAAGTCATCGAGGATCTCAATCCTTTCATTTTGATCGGTTATGAAAAATGTGTGTGATATTTCTTTGAAAAACATGCTAAAATTGATCTCTAAACTTAATTCATCTCGAAACGCATATGGTAATGCAATTAGTATTTTGGACAATGAAGTAGGCCCTCGTTTGTCATCCAAATATATTGGCCAGAAAAAGTAGCAAACAATTATCCCTTTTGTAACCCAAATTGAGCCGATTAACAATTTTCCTTTTCGTTTGGTAACCCGAAAATCCCAAGTAGCCCGAAATTGTGAAAATTGAATATTCATCATTAAAGTCCGGAAAGTGCATAAGAAGAGGCAAGAAAAAAATTAGATATGCCCAACAAAAATAGCAAGAAAAGAAAAGAAGTGAAAAATAGAAACAAAAATATATAAAAAGAAGAGAAAATGAGCAATAGCCCGGGAAAAGCACTAACGAACATCATAAGAAAGTTTTCCAATTCCAAAATTCTTAACCTTTTCCAATATTGCCCAACACACCTTCAACCCGTAAAAGTCCTAATCGAGTCCAAAATTGCGAAATTGGTTACCGCGTGGACAGTTAAAACACAAAAAGATAAGAAAAAAGATTAAACATATGTGTAAGAGGCAATGTTCTCGTTTTTCAAACTGTATTCCATTGATGAGATCTTTTCACCCAAAAATTTATGTCTTTCTACTTGTGTGCGCGAACTTGGTTCCAATATGTTTACTCTTTATATCACGCATACTGAGAGAATAGTCACATTCCCATTGATTCATTTGAGAGAGCATCCTATGTGAATTTGAAATCAAAATGAATTTTCGGATAAGTAACGTAATGGTCAATCGGTGGAAATCCGCAGTTAAATTTTTGGCTTCGCACACACTCACTATGATTTGAGGCTCTTCAACATGACTTGACGATGACTATTTTCTGGAAAAGTTTGAATTATACAATTTTTACGTATTTTGAATTTTCTTTGAGTCGAATTTTGTCGGTATATTCACTGCAAACCCTCACGAGACACAACTCGTCCTACTAGGGTAACCTAGGGGTTTAAAGGCTTGTTGCATACGCTAAATGCAATCGCTTGCCCGCGAAAAAGTTATTCTATCCCAATAAAATGATTTTTAAGAGTTGAGCCTTGCTAGGATTCTTTTACATTGCTCGGGACGCGTAAATTTTTAAGTTAGGGGGATTTGATTAGGCATAAATTCTTCCAAATTTATCCCTTTAATTTAGTTACTTTTAGCACCTCGAACAGCGTAATTGATTTGATTTTATCTCATAATCTTGCTACTGACTTATTCCAACGAGTATGTCGAGTTTCTTGTACTTCGTACTGATTTTACAGGTATTTGATGTCAATAAAGAAAGAAAGAAACCGGAAGAATCGAGAAAGAAAAAAAGGAAAGTCAAAAGGGCAAAGTTATAATTTTTACCCAGAATTCGAACGAGGCCTCTAAAGAAGAGTTGAAGATATCAAGTTTACGAGTGCATAGGAAGAAACATCACCTCAATCAGAGTCCCGGTGTGAAAATTATGAGCAGTCAAAGATGGAAGAAAAAGTCAAAGAATAATCGGACCGATCCGAAATGCAAACTTCCAGTGAACCCCAGACCGAAGACGGATCAAAGCTAAGAGAAAAATAAATGAACCGATTCGTTCCAGATCGATCCAGGCAAGAAATAAATGAACCGATCTGGATTCCAGCCAAATCAAGCCGAAGGAGGATCAGACCAGTCCGACTATCGAAGTTTTGTTTTCTTACTCTTCCTCCAATGGAGAGTCTTGGTCAAGCTAAAACTCTTGTAGTCTTGTGGGGTATTTAAACCTGATTTATTATCATTTTAAGGACGGAGAGAATTTATCTAATTTTTCCTTTTGAGTTAGAAACCCTAGTTTAAAGATTGATTACAATTTTAATTTCAAGATTGGAGATTGTTCAGATTTCTGTGATTACAAGTAATTTTAGTTGATGCTTTTAGTGCTTTGGGAAGTTAGTTAATTAATTTCTTATGTTTAATCTTCCTTCTACATCATTCTTCAATCCTCCCTTAGTTTAATCATGATTTCCTGCAATTCAACAATCGTTTTCATTAATTTCATCATGTTAGGCTAGGTTTTTAAAGGTTGGGATACATGAACTCAACTTGATGTGCTAGTTGCATGTATATAAAATTAGTCCTTTAATTTTAATGATTTCATTACGACCGTATTGCATAGAAACATGACAATTGTAGATCTTTGGATCTCATTGGCTTCAGGGTAACTGGAATGCTTCATAATGCAATTCGAATGTGACTATCGCAATACCGATTTACTCGTCCTCTGATTAAGTATGGTGCGGGCTTGAACCTCATATACGTAATGCTTGGGAGTACTAAATTTTGGGTCTAATTAATAACTTAAATTTATGATTAGTTTTATATCTGCAATACACTAGGGTTAAGGGATTGTATTCCCATCCTGTTTTCTTCTTCATATAGTTCGAGTTTTAAATCATTCATCGTTGGTAGTTTAGGTAATTTAGAATAGTTGAATTTCTTTCATTACATACAAAAATTGCATTTAGTTGTAGCCAATTCCCAAACAAATCATCTTTTCTTTTCTTTTTAGAGTCAGAGTTAGGATTTTTTCATCTATCCAACGTCGTTACAATTCCATTGTCTTATTTCCCTAAGGATCGATACTCGACTTATCGGATTATTACTTGAGCGACAGGCTTGCACTTGAGCCTAGAGAGCACGCACTTCTGAGACACATTCTGAGTCGCGTCACCTTGGAAGTCCCCCTGTCTTTGGCCCTGATGAGGCTACCCCTGATGCTGGCCCTGGTGGCCTCGACCCTGTTGGCCTCCCCAATTGTTCCCTTGGCCCTGACGGCCCTAAGGAACCTGTTGGCCTTTCCTGAAACCCTAACCCTCCAATCGATAACCCCCAGATTTAAATCTCTTGGCAAAATCTCGTTGTCGGGAATCCTTCCCCGGCTGCTGCTTCTATTCTCCACTAGCAGCACCCCCACCTACCTTGCCCTACTGGTTAGGCTCACCTCCTTTCTTGCTTAGCTTCATGTGTAAGCGATGGTCCTGGAAGTGTAATAATGTTGCATTGATGACATTTGTATATGTCACCAATGATGGGTTCCCGATCAAGTGCTGCCTGATCCTCGAGGCTAATCCATCCATAAACCTCATTTTCTTTCGCTCCTCATTGCCCACCTCCTCTAGCACAAAATTATCCAAATGGGCCAACTCCTCCTCATACTCTACCATGGAGCAATCACCTTGAGTCACCTCAATAAACTTTTTTCACATCTCGATCTCAACTGCTGGAAGAAAATACTTACGGTCAAACCGCACACAAAACTCGATGATAGTCATCATGTCTCTCTCCTCGGTGGTGCTAACCGACACCCACCACTGTAATGTTGGTCCATCCAGTCTGAAAGTAGCTAACATTTATTTCTGCGCCTCACTACACTCCACCATGCATAGGTGACTTCCACTGACACACCGCAATTACATCAGAGATACTCTAAAACTCGAGCAGGTGGCGCCCTTCTGGAAGGACTCCCTGACTCTCTACCAAGTAGATGACCCTGGATGGGCGGGGATCGCTAGTGCCACTGGCGGCTGTGGATGGGGATGTGGAAAATGAATGTCCATGGTTGTCATAGCTGTGTTGACTGCCTGGGACACTATCTGGGCCACCTATGCAGTCGAGATCATCTCCGGTGGTGGATATGGTGGTGGTACTTGTGGCTCATGTTGAGCCTCCCCACCTCTTCCCTAGTCTCTACCTTATCTGCTCATTCTCTCCTCGGTGGCATCTAAAAATAAATCGAGTTGTATAAGTACATAGTTTATACATAATTTAATAGCAAAAGCACGATATCTAAAACATGTGAAGATAAAAGCAACAATCCTAATAATAAGGCTCTATCTCAAAATAACGATAAGTTGAAATCACAGTAAGTCGTAAAGATCCTATGGACACTAGAACCTGATGCTCTGATACCATCTGTGAAACCTCGTTTAATTAAATATCGATTGATCAGTCATTTATTAAATTAAAACAGGATTTTCATTTGGTTCATTCTCAGCATTACTATCGAAAACCATATTAATTACTAATAACCTATTAGTTAATTAAGTCGGTGCAAAATTTTATCTTTTATTAAACATATAAATACATGCGAAATAAACTAAACTAATCCATACACACAATCACTGAGTCTAAAACAATACTGAATATTGATACTAAAAATTATCCACATACGTGTACTAATGAGAAATGGACACTTGTCTCCTTACCAATAATCTTAGTCAACAGTTTCTTAATCAACCCTAAAGACAGTTGCTCGGCAGCCATGCCGACCAACATGAAGATTGCAGACCATCAAAGTAAATGAACGGTCACCACTAGAGGGAAACAACCAAAGGGCCTTCCACACGTGGTCTAGATAACCAACCATCACATTCATTATGTACAAGGGTAAATGCCTGAATATATAAAGGCATTCCAACCCTTGATCTCCGGGTCAATATAAATACACTGTATACCTTTCACAAAAGGTAAGATAGAACAAGTTCTACGAGATTCTTCTTAACAAGATTACTTAGCTTTCTATAATCATTCAAATCAGTACAATAACAGTGGACGTAGGCTTTCTTATACAACCGAACCACTTTAAAAACTCTTTGTCTTTTATGTGATTATCTCATTACAATATTATATTTTATCTATGATTAGAAAATTGGATCTAGTCCATTTTTTGACACTGACAAATTGGCACTTTCTATGGGAATGTGGGTTTAATTGTCGTTCTATATCTTATACTTCCTTGTTCAAAGAAAGATGAATGATCCTAAGCCTAATGCCATAAACTAAGGAAATCCAATCATCTCTTCTGCTCCTCCTGTAATAGCCGACCTGAATGGAATTCTTACCAGTATTGCCAGGAGTCAGGACGTCATGTAAGAAACAATGAGGTAATTGGCTCACTCGCTACAAGCTAGATCTCCAGCTCTTTTCAGACAGTAAATGGTTCCTTCTTTAAGGAGAGAAATGTTTCCTCCACCTCCTAGGCAAAGTCGACATAGCTATTCCAAATCTTCGCGCGATAGGTATTACCACCCAGGAGTCAGTTCATCGATCAGATCCACAGAGTTCTATGATGGCCATTCTTTTTCTCTTGAAAGACCAAATGTTTTGGAAATATTGAGTAGAGCTTCTACTTTTGATCGCTTGGGACCCCGAGCAAATATAAATCCTCCTAGAGAGTTATCCAGAACTAATTAACACCCATCCGACCACCGTGGAGCCTCAGTTAGGTCCAGATCAAGCATCCAACGATCTGTGCACACCGAGTAGACTTCTCAGGAAGAGAGCTCAGTGCAAACACTTTATCAGAATGGTCGAGCAGCTTCACATAGATCTAATGCAGGTAACCCTTCATGAAAAGGGTCAATCCAATGATTAGAAGATCGGTTAGGAAAAATGGCAAAAGTAAAGAATCCATTACAGAGGAACTTAGTTAATAGATATCCCTTCATTTAGGTAATTGTTGATTTCCCAACTCCATCTAAGTTTAAAACCCTAGTGGTCATCCCTAAATATAATGGTAAAACTGATCCAATTTTTCACATTGAGAAATATCAAGCAGCGGTCGACATCTATTCAGTTCTTAATGAGATGAGATGTAGGGCATTTTCAAACTCCATTACGGGCTCAACCCAAATATGGTACAATAACTTGATCCGAGGAAAAATTGACAACTTTAACTAGCTTGTCGAGTTGTTCATTAGTAACTTCTATTTTAGGACCAAGCCAGTGAAGAAAGTAGCCTATCTCTTGAGTGTCAAACAGTGAGTAGGGGAAATCACCAGGGAGTATATCACTCGTTTTAACAACGAAAAATTAGAAGTGATTGACTATGAGGAGAAAATAACCATCACTGCTTTAATGAGTGGATTGATTCCAGAAAATCTATGCCACGCACTAGCCAAAGATCCTCCTAAAACTATGACTGAGCTCATGGTTGAGGCAAGAAAAATTATGAACGCCGAGAAAGCAATGGATACAAAGCAGAGTCCAACCACTAAGACTGAAAAAAAGGATCAGAAGGGGCAGAAATCGAAAAAGGATGATAAGCTCAAAAAGTATGGAACCTATACTCCATTAACTGTCAGCATTCACCTTATCCTAGAGGAAATCAAACACAATAAATATTTGTGATGGCTTGAGAGATTGAGGTCACCACCTAATATGAGGGACAAATCTAAATATTACGAGCTCCATAAGGATCATGGCCACACGAATGATAACTTTATCGCTTTGAAGAATGAAGTGGAATCCCTCATTCGGCGAGGGAAATTGAACAAATTTATTGATCGACGAGAAAGCATAGAAACAAGGGGAAGGTCAAATTCTCCCAAAAAACCTAGAGATGACAGGAAGAGAAACTATAAAGATGGTTATGAAGATGATCTTATCCCATCGAAGAAGACTAAGTAACCAGAGTGTGAGGTACTAATGATAAGTTTTGGCTATTTTGATTGTCATGTAATTACAGGTGGCGATGTAGGAGGAGGAGATTACACTGCAGAGAGAAAGGCCTACCTGAATAAAGCATATGACTGTTCTTATATCCAGATAATCAATATGAACAAAGATGATCGGCCCAGGAAAGTCAATAAAGACAAGTTGGTAATTGACTTTTCCAAGAATGATTCGTTAGTCGTCAAATTCAGAATCCAAAATGCCATCATAGCTAGGGTTTTGATTGATAATGGAAGATCGGTCGATATCATGTTCTACCCCTACTTTCAGAGTTTAGATTTGAAACCTCGTCAGTTTGAACCATATCACAGGCAATTGATAGTTTTTTCATGCAAAAAAGTCTACCCTTGGGACAATCAAGCTAGAAGTCTTGTTCGACACCTGGCCAACAATCCGCATTGAAAAAATAGGCATATTTGTCATGGATAAAAATATTCAATATACATATAATGTGATCCTCGGAAAGGTAGGACTAAAGAAGTTTGAAGTTGTACCATCCATAGTTCATCAATGCTTAAAGTTCCCCACTCACTTTAGGGTTGATGTAGTGAAAGGGGATCTAGAGGCGTCCAGAGAATGTTATTACTCCTCAGTCGAGCAAGAGGACTTGGTTAATTTGAAGAATAAGACCACCACTTATTCGGTAGACACTACGGAGCCCAACAGTGAATCAGAAGTTGAAACTCTGAATCCCCAAGATGAAATGGAGTTAGTCAAAGTGAAGATTGTTGAAGCCACTGAAAGCATAATCCTGGATAATGACAATCAGAAAAGGACAACCCAGATCGGCTCAACAATGGATCCACTCCTTAAGCAGGAATTGGTTGCATTCTTGAGATAACGAAGGAATGTGTTCGCTTGCCTCGGATTGATCCCAACTTCACCTGTCATGAGCTCAACATTAATAAGGATGCTGAGCCGAACAACCAAAGGCATAAGGTTTTCAGTCTAGAGGGAAATCAAGCTATAGAGGAAGAGGTGGAAAAACTACAAAAGGCCCAATTAGTTGAAGAAGTTAAATATCCAGCCTGTTTGGCCAATGTTGTGATGGTAAAAAAGAAAAATGATAAGTGGAGGATGTGTGTAGATTTTACGGATCAAAATAAATTTTGTCCAAAGGACCACTTTCCCCTGCCTAGAATTGATCAGTTGGTGGATGCTACATCAGGACATGAGCTGCTAAGCTTCATGGATGCTTATTCTGGGTATAACCAAATAAGAATGAAACCAAAAGACATGGAAAGTACTTTTTCATCACCAAATTAGGTACCTATTGCTACAATTTAATGCCCCTTGGGCTTAAAAATACTGGAGCAACATACCAGAGGTTGGTCAAAAAAGTGTTCGAAGATCAGATCGGGAAAAATATGAATGTTTATGTGGATGGTATGTTGACTAAAAGCAAGAAGGCTTTAGATCATATCAAGGATCTCAGTCAGACTTTCGATCAGCTGGAGAAGCATTTAGATGAAGCTGAATCTAACCAAGTGTGTGTTCCGTGTGGAGGAAGGAATGTTCCATAGCTTTATTGTAAATCAATGGGAATTGAAGCCAATCTAGCCAAAATAAAAGTTCTGATAGAAATGCAGTCACCGACTAGCAAGAAGGAAGTACAAAGGCTTACTGGTAGAGTGGCAGCTTTAAACAGGTTTGTTGCTCGGGCAAAGAATAGGTGTTTTCCATTTATCAAGGTGCTTAGAAAGATCTTTGAGTGGAATACAGAATGTGAAGAAGCATTACAAAAATTGAAGAAGTATCTGGGATCATGACCTTTATTGTCTCGACCTATTTTGGGAGAAAAGTTGTACTTATACTTAGTTGTTTTTGAGTTTATAGTTAGCTCGGGCTTGGTTCAATTGTATAATGGGATCCAGAAACCAGTTTACTACACCAGGAAGGCATTCAGAGGAGCCAAAATCAGGTATCCACGCTTGGAAAAACTGGCCCTAACACTTATTGAAGCTTCCAGTCGTATGAAACCCTACTTTTAAGCACACACCATAGTTATGTATACTGATCTACCTCTTTGGCAAACACAATGCGGTACGCATAGCTATTCATGTCAGAGATCGTTAAGCTGCATAGGGTTCCTATTTATATTGTGTCTGACAGAGACAAAAATTTTGTGTCGCATTTCTGACAGACTTTTCAGGAGGTCATGGGCACAAACTTGCGGTTGAGCACGACGTATCACCCACAGACAGATGGGAATACTGAGAGGGTAAATCACATGCTTGAGTACCCGTTTGTTTAGAACAGAGTACGATAGTTACTAGCAGAGGGTTTGTCAGATTGATGTCTCCTATACTTAAATCTCTTGACAGAGTTCCCCTTCCAAAAATCTTGCCCTAACTGACCCGTTGTCTGTTGCTGTAGTGTACTGCTATCACTACCCCCATTTGCCTTGCACGACTGGCTAGGCTCACCCCTCTTGCTCCTTTCGCATGGAAGCGATGATCCTGACTCTGCACTAAAGCGACGTTGATGGCATCTGTATACGTCATCAATGTTAGGTTACCGATCAAATGTTGCCGGATCTTCCAGACTCAACCATTCATGAACTTTGACTTCTTTCACTCCTCGTTTCTCTGGCACAAAGTTAGCCAGACGGGTGAACTCCTCCTCATAGTCAGCTACTGAGCGATCACTCTGAACCACCTCACTAAATTTCTTCCTCGTCTCTGACTCGACTACAAGAGGGAAGGACTTGCGGTTAAAACGTGCCCAAAACATAATAATCATCATCAAGTCCCTCTCCTCTGCAGTGGTAACTAACTCCCACCACGGTAAAGCTTCTCCCGCTTGATGAAAAGTAGCAAGCATCTGCTCCTCGGTACAATCAAGCATACACAGATGGCGCTGAATGTTCTTCTTCCAGTCGCAAGCCTCCACTACGTCAGTTAGGGGTGGCAATTCGTGTGCATCGTGTCGTGTTCGGGTTGTGTCATGTCGGGGTTGTGTTAAGTATTAGTCAACCCTAACCTAACCCATTTAACTAATCGTGTCAGATGAGCAAACACTAACCCAACCTATTTATTATCGTGTCGTGTTCGGGTTGAACCGCATAACCCATTAAGTAAAATATAAAATAATTTTGTTCTTCTCTCTTAACCAATCATACCAATCATAGGCCTACAATAACTTAAATTTAATTAATTTCAACTTCTTGCAACACATAAATAATTTATCATCCGATTTCCCATGAATTTTATAGAACGCCTATTAAGATATATAAATTATCTAATATATTCTCCATAAAATACGAGTTAAACGGGTCTATTCGTGTCATTTTCGAGTTATACGTGTTTGACACTAACCCACCCCGTTTATTATTCGTGTTGGTGGGTCGTGTCATATTCGAGTTCGTGTCAATAAATCGTCAACCCTAACCCACTAACTTCGTGTCGAGTTTGTGTCGTGTCAAAAATTGTCACCCCTAATGTCAGTACTGCCCTGAAATTCGGGTGGATGTCCTTTCTGAAAGGTCTCCCTGACTCACTACCAATAAGGTTGTCCTACCGGGGCCTGAACTATTGGTTATACTGGAGGCTGAGGAAAATGGGCTATCATGGCCCTCATCGCTCTCTCAACTGCCTGAGCTACTATCACTGCCACTTGAATAGTAGAAATCATCTCGGGTGGGGGTATCTGTGGCTCTTGATGAGCCTCCCTCACCTCATCTCTCGCTTCGGCCCTCTCCGCTCACTGTCTCCTCAATGGCATCTGAAAATAGATCAAATTTTATAAGTACACAGTTTATACAAAATCTAATAGTAGAAGTGCGATAACTAAGTACGCCAGGACAAAAGCAACAGTCCTAAAATAGGGCTCTATATCAAAAGAATAAACTCTGAAAACGTAGTAAGCCGCTCATATCCTATGGACACTGGAAAAATACGTTCTAATTTCAATTACGTAAGTGGGGTAATTTATATGCCTTAATGATTAAATTACGCGAGATAAGAAATTTAAGGTGATTTAATAATAATTATGATAACTAAGTGATGGAATAATAATTGTGTTTATTAAATATTAATCGAGAGATAAAACTGGTTAATATTATAATTCGAATTTACTAAGTGTGAATAGTAAAGATTGATAGTTGATGTGTACGGCATAGCGAGTGATATGAACGTACTTGATTATATCTCAATCGAATGTCGCGTGTCGACTAAATTGAGGGTGAGATATGAAACATATTTTTAAGTGATTCAAATGATAATTTAGAGGTTATGGATGATTCCGAAATGGTCGAATTAGTCAAAATATTATACCCGGGGGTACTAGTCGGGTACCGGGACATTTTTGGGCTATATCGGGACCATTTAGGGGCGTTTTAGACTTTTAGCATATGTGGGTGAGGAGACCTACGAAATTAAAAACTCTAAATATGATTATAAGAGTCGGGGGCTAGGGTTAGAAGACAGAAAAACTCATAAAAAGCCATTTGAGAGAAGAGAGAGACAATTCTCAAAGCCTAAGGAAGAATTGGTGAAGGATTCAAAGGGTTCTTGCCCCACAAATTAGTTAGGAAGGAAGATTAAAGGAGAAAGACAATCAAACACCAACAACAATAACGAAATCAGACCCTAACGAATAAAAGGCAAGTGGTTTTCGCAAATTAAATTGAGTTATAATACCCATGTGTAGGATTTATGAATAATATAATTTGATGAATACTCTTGGAGATAAAGAATTGAAAATAATACATGATTCATAGGGATTGCATGTAAATCGATTTAGACATGTAGAGGATTCAAAATCATAGAAGAATTGATGATTAAAACGAATTAAAATCTGTGTTTGTGATTGAAAATATGAGAAGAACATATTTTTAGGGTTCTTGAATAATTAGAAGATTTGAATTATTCTTGTCTGAATTTGAAAAGATTTGTGATGTTTAAATCGTTGAAAATCATCCTAGTGTATGTAGGAATGGTTAGGGATAGTTAGTTGCAGATTTGGTGGGTTAACAAGTGAGTTGGATAGTTGGAAATGGTAGAAAACGCATGAAGAAGACGAACTGCATCTGCACCTATTCAATCGATCGATCCTCTTCCTCGATCAATCGACCCCGACAAATTTTTGGAGAATTTGTTGTTTGAGTTCTATTCAATGGCCGGAGCTTGATGGGAACCTTAGAGATGATATTATACCTATGTAGGGGCTTAGGGAGTACCAGTAGGTGTATAGTGGGGGTCCGTTATAACCATTGGGTGTAAGATTTGGAGAGATGGACCGACGATGGTAAACCGATCGAGTAGCGCATCGAAAATTGGGATTTGAGTTACGAAGAGAGTAAGCGTCAATCCAATGAACATACCAGTAGGTTAGAGGTAGCTTAACTACTGAAATAGATGGAGGGGTAACTAGGACCCTTAAAGTTATGTGAATACTCAAATAAAAACGATAGTGAGATATATCGTAAATTAAAAAGTACGATGAATATCCGAGAAAAAAAATATTACGTACGAGAAAAATTATTAGGTTGTGTGTATACCTACTGAATTATATAAATACTTAGGTGGAGATAATACCGAATGTATAATTTCTTATATTAGGGTCGAGGTAGAATTTTGAACTAATATAGTGAATTTGTAAGTTTGGGGTCGCGATCAAAGAGTTCCGAATCAATTATATATAATGATTTCATTAGTGGTGTCGATGTAAATTCCGAACCAATGCATGAAATGAACTTAGGGTCAAGGCGACATTTCGATCCAATCCTTTTACTTGGTGTCGATGATATATTCCGAACCAAGAGTCCTCAATGTGGGATATAAGGAAAATATAGTGAAGAATGATATTATAATTATACATTGTGTGTGAGATATATAATGTATAAATAATCTACTTGCAGGGAATAGTAAAAACACCAGATGACGTGTAAACCTCTATAAGAAATTAAGCGGAAAGACTTAATTAGAAAGATTGAATGATAGATAGTGATTATCTTAAGAATAAATTAAGTATTGAGACTTATTTGAAACATAAAAGATAACAAGATGTGACAAGTTATCTAAGATTATAAAATAGGAGATGTATTATTATTAATATACTATATGGGTGGTATGAGAACTCAGTGTGTAGTTAGGTTCAGTTGAATAATATAGTCTAGTTAGCCCGGGTAGTACAACTAGGTGGACTAAGTATAGAACGTTAGGTGTGCACTATAGTTAAGGGGTGAGATAACTCATAGGAGTGTACGAAATCTTAACATGTGTAATCAATAACTCATATTACTGTGATAATAGCTTGATAAATATTTTCAAAATGTTTTGAGTACTAACTCTTGCAATACAAATATTTTCAAAACCTTTTAGGTGTCCAGCCACAGGGACGCCAGGCTTGATTTCCATTCCAAGGGCTCGCAGGTGCAGCAGATGTGGGTGCTTCCGTATTTTTTAATAGATGCATCTATTTTTCTATACCTAGTGTAGGGATTCATATCAGTCTATCTCAAGCATGTTCGCTCACGGTTTTCTTTTAGTTCTTTCAGATTGTTTGGAATTTATTACACTTTATTAGTCTGATTTGGTTTTGGATTTAGCCGACGGTTTATTCAGCAAGACTTTTATATTTCTATGTGATGGTGGATTCTATCAGCATTGGTTGTTTTATTTGTGTTCCACATTTATTTTGTTTTGGATTAATAAAGAGAAAAATTGATACCGGATTTTTGAATTACTAGGTGGTTAGTAAGTTTAAAAAAAAAAATTGACAGTGATGCTAACAATAGACCATATGAGATTCCTGTTTTAATTTGATATAGGACTAATCACCTGATATTTTATTAGGCGGGGTGTCACACCTGAGAAGTTAAGAGGATTAATGTACTGGGCAGTAGAACTGGGAGAATATAACATCGTCTATTAACCAAGGTCCTCATTGAAAGGCCAAGCTTTGACGGATTTCATTGCAGAATTCACCTATCCAGAGGTTACCAGACAACAAAAATTGCCTACCGAGTAGACTTCTTAGGAAGGGATCTTAGCTCAA
The DNA here is from genome assembly GCA_949130495.1 of Sambucus nigra. Classification (NCBI taxonomy): domain Eukaryota; kingdom Viridiplantae; phylum Streptophyta; class Magnoliopsida; order Dipsacales; family Adoxaceae; genus Sambucus; species Sambucus nigra. Next base: position 585,867,265 of record OX422214.1, read on the forward strand.
AAGCAAGCCAAAATTGTAGCCGATCAACCTGAATCATCTAAAACCCAAGAAATGGCCCATAAATATGAAGAGGAGAGTAGGAAGATATTCCACCATGGAGTTCTGTCGATAGAAAGCTTCAGCAGTGATATCCCGTTGTGGAACTTATATGTGGATGGATCCTCATGCGCAACTGTAAATAGAGCAAGTATCATACTCAATACTCCTAATGATATTGATGTTGAATATTCCCTTAAGTTTCAATTCAAGGCGCCAAACAACGAAGCAGATTATGAAGTTTTGATAGTCGGATATTGTCCCATTCATTAGGCGTTGAAAAAGTAATGGCATATAGTGATTCACAACTAGTGGTCAACCAAGTTCTTCATCTATATGGAGTCAAGGGATAATTAATGATTAGATACTTATCTAAGTCCATGGAAGTTATTTTCATGTTTCCAGGTGTGAAAATGAATAGGATACCGAAAATAGCTAACGCCTGAGCTGATGCACTTACTCGGCAAGCTTCAGTGACGAGAATTGAACTCCGAAAAATCATTCCAATTGGGATTTTGGCAAGCAGGAGCATCGATGAGGATCTAATGGTCAGTTTAATCAATGTCGATTTGGGACCTTCCTGGATGGATCCGACCAGGGCCTACATTGAAGATGGAACTTTATGAGTTGATCTGAAAGAAGCAAAAAATATGTGGTACAAAGCAGTCAGATATGTGTTGGACAAAGGAGTTTTATACATAAGGGGATTAACTATCTCCTTATTATGTTGTGTTCATCCATTAGAGGTGGAAGATTTTATCAAGAAGGTGCATGAAGGTTCTTATGGAGCTCATTCACTAGTCGTTCGTTGCTCCAAAGCATCAACACACATGGATACTACTGGTCGACTATGAGGGCAGACTGCAAGGCCTTAGAAAGAAAGTATGATAAGTGCCAGAGGTTCTCTACAATTCACAAAGTACCCAATGTTTTTCTAGCACCAATCACTTCCCCTTGGCCATTTTCTATTTGGGGAATTGACTTGGTCGACCCACTATCGACTACTAAAGGCAGGTTTAAGTACCTAGTAATTGTTGTTAACTATTTCACAAAATCGGTGGAAGTATAACCATTGATATATGCCTTATGAGAAGGTGTATTGGTTCATTTTGAAGAGCATCATATATAGATATGGCATGCCATATGGCTTCATTACAGATCATGGAACCCAATTTGATAATGATGAATTCAAACCATATTGTGTTCAGTCTAAGATCTATAAACTCCATTCTGCACGTGGTCATCCATAAAGCAATGGTCAAACATAAGTGATAAACATAAATTTGCTTAATGGACTGAAGAAATGGCTTGATGATGCTAAGGGAAACTGGATTAATGAATTACATCATGTTCTCTGGGCTTACAGGATAACACCAAAGACACTAACTAGGGAAACACCTTATATGCTTACCAGCCAAAATAGGACTACCAACTCACATTGTGCTGAATTTTCATTCTCCAACAAGTGACTTGATGAGATGATTAGACTTAAACATGTTAGAGGAAATCCGAGAAGATGTTTCTCTCAGAATGATGCATACCAACACATGACTGCTCACTTCTACAACAAAAGGGTCAAGCTAACCAAATTAAAATAAGGCGACTATGTCCTTAAGAATGTCATCCAGAAGGGCAACAAGCTTGAGGCAAATTAGCATGGCCCATATCGTATTTCATCAGTCATCCGACCAGGGACCTATCGACTTGAGACACTAGAAGGAGAAGAATTTAAAAAAATCATCAGTGAAGGCCGAGCACCTTCGAAAATATTATCAGTGAAGGCATTGACATATTGTATTTTTTTATGTTCAGCACAACTATTTTGCAAGTTAAAAAAATCATCTTGATTTTAGTTCCTTTAATTTTTTTATTTTTTTTCGGAGTACGGCGATATACATCTCCCAAAAAACAAACAACAAAACAAAAAATGTCTCTTGGTCTTTATCTCTTGCCTATCAACAACACCTACTTAATCAGGTTGAATTGATTAAATTCCAGATGTACCAACAACTTAAATGCACAATCGTACATCGCCCAATTAAGATTACTTCATCTATGACTTCGTATGTACAAGTCAAGAACAAGAAGTGATTACTTCATGTATGACTTCGTATTAACAAGTGACAAACAAGAAGTTCTTCCTAACTAAGTTAAATACAGGAATACACTCCTCACTCTTGGTCGACACTACTAGTTTACTTCATGTATGACTTCGTCTTTCACAAGTCAAGAACAATAAGTATCTAAAACTTCGTAAAAAACTTAAACAGTTATAAACAAGTTTTACCCGACTAAGTTAAATGCAGGAAGACATGTAAACATTCCTAACCATTGGAATACACACATATATTCCTCATACACTTGGTCACCACTGATAACTGATGCTAAACTTGGATCAATAAAACTATTTATAGTTTTATATAAGTGCATTAGTAGAATGTATGGTCCTATAATCATAGTTTAATAATTTATTATTAAACAATAACTCAGTTGACTAATGTGACACCCCGCCCAATAAAATACTGAGTAATCAATCCTATATAAAATTAAAATATGAATCTCATATGGTTCATTCTCAGCATCACTGTCGAAAACCAAATTAATTACTAATATCTTATTAGGCTGGCGTCAAAATTTTATTTAACTAATCTTTTTAACCAAACCAACCAAGGAAAACAATCACAACGGTTGATATACACAGAACTGAAATGAAATAAGAACCGAACTCTTGGTACACATTATACAACCAAATCAAATCCGCAAACTAAAATGCGGTAAAATAATAAATGAATACAGTTGGACCATCAGCCCGAATATTTCTACAATACCTCCTATATAGATCACAAAGATGGAAGCGTAACTATATAATATCCTGCTTGCATCCACAGCTGCTGCAACAACGTATGACTCGAAAGAATTATCATCCAGGCATCTTTGTAACTGGACACCTAAAATATGTACATATATAGCAAGAGAGAGGGAAAATAGAGAAACAAGTCAAAGCCCGAGGTTTGAAAATATTTAGCAAGTGCTTAAAATGTTATATTAATTAAAATATGAAATCTCTCATATTTAAACTGGTATCGCACTCCCATGAGATAAACCTCATCCCTCCTCTAATAGTGCACACCTATCGTATACATTTTAACCAACCTAGTTAAGCTACCCCGCCTAACTAATCACTTTCACCCATTCACTGAATTCTCGTAACTATGACCTACCCAGCGTGATATTATATAGATTATACCGTGAGCTATCACATAAGATTTAATTGATGTAATCATCAATTAGAAAATATATATATATCGTTCTCATTTATATATACTTACCGTTCATTTTTCTCAAAAACTTTCACTAGTTTAAAATACCATTTTTCACTTTAGCCACATATAGAGTTATCCTTTTAGTATACAATTTACCTTTGTATAAATCCGGATATAAATCTCCTAGAATAAGAATAATATCTTATTCATATTATACTTTACACAAGTCTGAATTATATGATTTCACATCTTCATATACATGCAATATACTATACACAACAAGTATATTTATACCTATATCACACACTGTAAGTATAATAACCATCGCACCGATCTATAACTCTAGGATGCAGTCTTAAAGTGCTATCATCTTCCAGGACATACGTATAGCATCCCCTGGGCTCAAGGCAAACTCACACATGCACTTGAGAAAAACCATAACAAAAATGCATGGAAAACGACCATAGTTCCAACCTCGAAAGTGAAACTAAATCATACCCAAGACGGTCCACCCCTAATAAGAGTCAAACAAGATAATAAACGGACACTATGGCCTGGGGACTATACTCTCCTGCTCCTCAAGCCAGAAGGATCACCAATAATGCGTAACTTCCCATGATAGCACTAGAGGGGTGTGTATATAATTTAGTTGTCCATCCCTATGCCCGTGGAACCAGCCTCTAAATACAAATATACCAATAACACACAGATATATTTATATTCATATCATATATATATATATATATATATACTAGCGGATACCCGTGCCTGAAGGCACGACGAAAATTTCCAAAGTCCGTAATTGCGAAACAACGAAAATTTCCAAAGTACGTAATCGCAAAACAACAAAAATATCATTCCCCAACAAAACATATATATATCATTCCCTAATATATATAAGTGCATAGCTGTGCAAAGTTTATTTATATAACTATCCACCTTGTTTAAGAAAAAAAACAATAACAATAACAATATTAATAGTCCTTCTTGGATGTCGCATAAACAGCATCTTATCCATAAAAAGATATATAGTCGAACTTATTAAAAGTCATCGTATCCATAAAAATATCTATTGATAAGAAGACATGTGGATAAGAAGACATTTAGTTGGACTTATTAAAAGTCATAAATAGCAACAATTGACGTAATAGTTCAGACTCAGTTAAAATTGATGTAATAGTTTGGAGGTTTATAAACAATACCTTTGAAAGAAATACATAATCTTGAATAGGCACGATACATTCCAATTTTCTATTAAATTTAGGCACTGACTGATACAATTAGTTCAAAATAGTATAATTTTCTATTAAATATATGCTTCATATGTAAATCCATTTACTGCTATGTATGGATCCTCCGTCACTTACTGCATATTAGAAAAAAATGTTTTAGAATTACATCAAAATATTAACATTAAATCCAAACAGAAATATCAAGTTAGAAGGAAAATATCAAAAATAAAAAATAAAAACATCATCCAAATGGAAATGTAAAATCTAAATTTAAACTATAATATTTAACAATACTAAAAAAAACTCAACAATTCAACAGTGCCTATATATAACACCAAATTAGAAGAAAAAATGGACAATTAATATTACACCGTAATTGTAATAGAAGAAAAAAAGTATTTAAGATACAAAAAGAAATAATGAAAAACAATATTAGAGTTGCTTCAGTATTGGTACCAATAAAATATTACAGAGCCATAAAAGCGTGTTTCGTGGTGTGTCTGAATGCATGATGAACTGAAACACCTCTCGAATGTATATAGCTACCCCCCTCATTCGGAGAAAAGAAAGCTACCGCGTCAGGATCATCAGAACCACCTGGATGTAATGATATCACAACTCTAAAAACAGAATGAAACAATAATTTAATTACATCAATCTTATCTGCAACAATCACACCCGTTGATCCTTGTCTAAGTTTATTTGATCCGGGGAAATTATTTTCTTTTACTGATTCTATGAAAGTCCCGTTAGATAAAGAAGAGGGTAGGGAAGAAGTTATTTTTAACCAATCTAAACGTTGGTAGGTAAAAGATTTCACTTTTAGAACTTCTTTTTACAGGTCTAAAAGAATATCTCACACTATTTCTTAAATCACTAAGCTCTTCCTGCTGACTCTCGGACGATTTATGAGCACCACACTATTTCTTAGATACTAACAAATCTAATCCAGTACCATCATCAAGATGTGGAAAGAATCGTCACTTCTGATTAGTAAATGACTTCAGATCCAACCTAGTCCTGTTAGCGACTAATACACCAGCAAGTTGGCGTTACCTCGCGATCGAAGAGATTCATTAAGAACCTCAGAATCTTCCAATTGTCGATGGTTCAGAGGGCATCCATGAGTTGATCGGCTCCCAATCTAATGTCTGCAATTAGACGCCTCGCTTGACCATACGCTCCATTACCAGCGCCACCTGCTTCGGAGGTGCCTTTGTGTTACTAGGAATCGATCGGCTCCCAATCTAATGTTGTTGTTGTTGATTGTTGCTGCAACTGTAATTTGTTTTAAGAGGAAAGTAAATATGACATGATAAAACAAAGCATTCTTACCATGCTTACAAACATTACAAATCAGCTAAAAAGAATACCAAATGACATCAGCAGCATTACCAAATGACATTGGCAACATTACCAAAAGACAGGGGACTCGTATTACTGCATAAATTTAAAAGTGTACACGAAGGTATCTAGTATGGTACCCATAACTCCCAGATCATCCAATTTAAAAGTCAATGCCCCAGATGAAATCTTCAAATAAAGCATAACAGGGGTTGTTATATGTAACCGAGTAAGATCTTATAAAATATACAACACATTAATTCCAAAGATTTTTTAATAATTGACCATTGTTCCATTTGCCCAAGAGTTATTGATATCCCTCCTTATGATTAGAACCATGCTGCAGATCATTTGTATGCCCCTGATGGAGATGTAGAGGAAGAGACAACAGTTCCTTTCATAGAAGAATTGCAACATTTTACACACATATAGCTGATCTTGCAAGAACAAAATGAAGTTTTTTGTGAGGAATAGTGGTAACTATTGGGTAGTAGGGAGGGGGATCAAGAAGTGGTATGGTTAAATAGAGTCGCAAACTTGTTGATGGAAATTTACACACCAGTACACTACCCAAGCTTTCTTTTCAAACATAACTCCTTTTCATTGATCGTGGAGTTAAATAATTCACTTCTCAAATTTCGTGCACACCCGACACTTTTAGTATTTGAGTATAATTATTCGAGCCTATAACACTATCCAAAATTCCGTGGATGTATACATTAAGCATATCCCCCATTTCTCTTGTCAACTATATAAACTATATATCAATTAAAGCTTGACACACTATGAACCAGTTGTAAATTAAATAAATTGAACTACAAATAAATTACCTTTATGTACAAAAAAAAATACCCAATAGCAATGAAGATGTCCACGCCCAATGCAGAAAAAAAGAAATAGAAAACAAAATTGAGCCACTAACTCAACCTATATGTATAAATATTGAAAATTGTAAGAAATATTTAGGGTCACACATTTGGATTGATGACTGATTTATTTCAACTAAAATCTTCATCAAAGTTACTTTGAGTTCTCGAACATTTGGATTGCTGTCATTTCATTTTTCTTTGGTATATTTGGGATCAAAGAAACAAAATGAGTGAAAACTGAAAGCCAGGTGACGATGTTATTCCTATAGAAATTTTGGGACGCATTAAGAAAGTGGACAACATTAGTGGGATGTATGCCAAAAACTATGGAGGATTGGAGCCTTATTGAAGCTTTAATAACTAAGTGCATACCTCGAAAAACTCATAATATTTTCCTGTGACATGGATTCCTGCAAAAAGTGCTAAACACGGAAAATTAGAGAAAAATTCACATTAACCAAGGTAAACTATCTATGTTGATCATGAATATGGACGCAATATCAGACCATCCTTGCTCTAAGTGGGGGTAACTGATAATTTCCAACTTATGTAGATTAGTGAGTTAAACATTTCACATCTCATGTAATTGAAGACATACTCGTAGAGAAGACAAATTCGTAGAATTCAAACGGCTCTCTTGTATAATAATTTACCAACTTATGTAGACAGACGCTTTGAAACATACATCACAAACCTCTGAAAAATGGTTTCTCAGCATACTATTTTTATGCAGAAGAAATATCAGCATTCGTGAAGCTCATAGATGGAGCAGGCAGAAACACCAGTGACGTCTGCTTGCGCTTTATAATATGCTCAATGTTGCTCAGGGACATCTGCCTTTGCATAAACACCAATGACGTCACTAAGATGTTTCACACCTAAGGAAGCTCTGAACTTAATGAACTCATAGCGACATTTGGATGCTTAAAAAAAGAGAATGCATACCTTGCCATTTAAATCATAACATTTAAGAATAATACTTGCTAGTTAGCAAAATAAATGTGTATTTGATTCGAAAATACATACCTCGGCATTTGGATGCTTAAAAAGAGGCATACATTATTCGTTCATAACATGCTCGTGACTGGTTGAAGCATCCCTTTGTTTCTTTGAACAATATTCTAGATGTTCGAAATCACAACTAAGAAAAAGAAAAAAAGAAACATTCATATATGCATTTCGATGTAATTATTTACAATCACAACCAACGCATTGAATTAAAACCAATACAAATTGAATTTAGACCCGCATTTATATATTGAAAATTGTAGTTAAATTATAGTTCCCTATAGTGCCTTGTGTCTTCAAAATTCCAAGATATGTGGAGGATATTCATCATGAGGTTCTACAGTGCCCTATGTCTTTAAAAGTTTGGGAGTTCGTTACTAAATTGTTTGGTATACCCATCAATTTGTCCTCCATTCAGTCCATGTTTGTTTCATGACTTCTTAAGAAATTTTCTCATAAGAACTTCAAGTTCCTCATGGAAACCTTACCTATGTTTATTTGTTGGGAGATATGGAATATTAGAAATAAAGTTCTTTATGAAGGACTTAAGTATTCCACATAGCAACTCATTAATTCCATTATCTATTCAGTTCAAAGTTTGATGACCGGTACTCATTTTGATGGACATATCAGCTTTTTGAATTCTCACAGTGCTGATTGTAACTACGGAATGATATATGATCTTACCTCCAACCTTCCGACCCCGATTCAAACTCGGTTCAACCTCTAAAAGCCGTTGACAGAGCCAAGAGTTTCCAGCTAAATCGAGAGGTATTTAGCACATTTAATTTCTAAATCGAGAGGAATTTTTAAAAAAAATTATAATTAACATGCCTATGGCCCTACTAATAGACATAAGTGGGCATTTTTCAAACAACCATAGCCCAACACTCAAATGAAAAAACATGAGCTTACATGTCTAAATAGATTATTAAACTTAAGATATATGCCTAAATTTGAAGAAAAAAATAACTAATAAAGTTTTGAAAATTGATTGTCCAAAAATAACTAATAAGAAAAGGTACTTGAACATATGATTAGAGTGCAACAAAGGGTACAGGATAGACAAAATAAGGCACTGGTGTAGAAATACTATGCGATCGCATGTGTAGTGGTTGTCTTAAAGAATCAGGGGTGTGATTAAGGATCCTACCTTGCTCGGCTATAAGATTACCATATCCTTTCTGTAAAATTTGCTCAAGCTCCTTCTGTTTCTGAACTTCATCCCAGAGGTCGTTAACCCTATGTGAAGTGGCTAAGTGCTCTTGCTTTCTTAAAGCTTGGAAGCACTCCATCTATATTCCTGCAGTGTCCATTTGCATAAGGTATCCAAGATTCACTGTTAAAAACTATTTACTCAAAAAATTTCGTGACATATTAATTAACTCAATAAACAAAGAAGTTATAAAATTTTACATAACTATAATATCAAGATGCAATAATCCATTTTGTACTCAAATCATTATAACATCACTTGAACAAAAAAACTCCCAACTCAATCACCTTGCCAAATGCATTAATCCATTGAATCACCCCTTTAGTAGACATCCAGTGAAGAGTTCACTGTTCAGTGGTCGCTAAAAATGCTCAAGTTCCTACCGCAATACAAAAATGAAGTACATTATGTATGAGATATTGTATGGAAATAAAATATATTAATTATTTCTCATGTTCATTCCATGGGTTTCATCAAACAAATTGTTTCTCTTTCATCGTACAAAAACAAAATCAACCCAGTATTGTTAAAATGTAAAAATGTGAAATTAGAAAGTTAAATTTTCTAGAGTCCAAACCCCATTTCGACAGACCATATTGCTCACTACACCACAAAATAAGAAACACACATTGAATGTGTATATATTTTTTCATCAAAACCACAAAATAAATATTTTAACCATTTACGGGAGTGTGAGAATGTGCATATATTCCACTGTTAATCTAAAACTCAAATAAAGCTATCTGAATAACTATCAGACTTAAGCTATCTGAAGAAATTTAAGACTTCCAAAAAGCAATATGGCGTCTCACATTACCTCTTAAGCACACATAAGAGAGATATCATGCAAACCAAAATAAAAATGAACCTGGTTTCAAATAGGGAAAGAAAAAATTAGAAAACCCAACAAAGAACTAAAATAATGAAGGGGGTGAAATAAAAAACTGTCTGGAATCCCCAAAACATTTGTTTTAAACACACAGCAAAGAAAGATCATGGAGCATACCCCTGAGATTTCAAACCAAAAACCCAAATCATAAAAAAACATATACCCAAATAAAATTGTTAACTAAACGAACATACACCATATTTAAAATTTCTCGAAATCAAATCGCAAAAAAATCCCAAAATCAAACCCCAAATATCTTATTTAAAAAAACCACAGTCAACTAAAAGAAATATAAATGAAAACCCCAAAAAATATCGAACAAAACAAATATTGTTAACCAATATAACAAATATAGTATGTCTAGATAATGTTACCAAATCAACTCTCTACAAATCTGAGCTAAGAAAAAATATACCTTGAATGATAGCTGTCAAAACAAAAAACAACGGTGGGAAAAAGTTAGGTCACAATGTATAAATGTAAACACAAATATAGCCCAAAATCAAAATAAAATGGTTAGATATGTACTGTGTTGCCTTGGTGGGAGGTTTTGGATTGAGTTGCGGGGATGTGGAGTAGAAAGAAGAGAGACGGAGTTCGTGAGAGAGAGGGGTCTAAGAGGGTGTGAAATGTTGAGTGGGATCATAGGGATGTGTGGAATTGGTTTGTGCGGGCAAAAAAAATTGGGAATGAATCAGATGCGTTGATTTAAAAAGGGAAAGATGTGGCCAAATCTCCAGCGTTATTGTGCTTTTACATTTTTGCCAATTCAAAAATAATGCTACTCTATTTTTTATATATATATATATATATATATATATATATATATATCCTTCTCTCAACTCCCACAGTTTACAGCCATCACCGCCTCAAGCGCCCCAACGGATGAAAAATCTTCACTTTTAACAATGAATCACCACCATAGATCGAAGCACCACCCCACCTCTCTCTCTCTCTCTCTCTATATATATATATATATATATATATATATATGGAGAGGATCACAAGTATACCTAAAAATCCATTAATTATAATTCCTATAGTGTAATTGGTCCGCATCAGCGGCAACAGACACACCTATGAGTCGGAACCCCCTTACCCCCTACCCACCCCCACCCACCCACCCCTAGCCCCACCATGGAAGACCTACTCTTCTATTGTTTACAAGGTCTGCTCTTCTATTTTTATTTTGAATTGCTGAGAACCTGCTACTTTCTCTATTTAAGCCATGGCATGCTTGTGTTTGTTGCCTTGAAAGCATTCTTTTTTTCTTTAGAAAAAACCCGCTCTTCTATTTTTTGTCAAGACCTTCTCTTCTATTGTTTACAAGCAACGACCTGCTTGTCTTATTTTTTTTTACTTGCAAGACCTGCATCGTGTTTATTTTAAGACTTGTTGATTTTTTTTAGGCAAAGAACTCCTTTTTTATAAGCCTATAAAGACCTGCTTGTAAAATGTTAAGCCTACTCTTCTTATAGCTTACACATGTTAGTTTGGAAACCTGAGGTTTTAATGGGTAGATGGGTTGGAAGGGGGTGTATATAAAAAAACACGCGTGTGTGTGTGTCACAAATGTGTCCCTTGCTGCTGGCACGGACCAATTACAATAGGAATTAAAATTAATTGGGTTATTTTTTAATGTTTTATTAGGTCCATTAAAAAGTTCAATTTTTAGGTCAACTTGTAATCCTCTTCCTATATATATATATATATATATATATATATATATTCACAGATATATGTATATATAAAATATACAAATCGATGTATATATACACAATTTGTGTATATTTACATTGATTTGTGTAATAAGTACCCAAATATTTATATATGTAACACAAATAACATGTTTATGTGTTTGTATGGGTACGTGTGTGTGTGAGAAAGTATTTATGTATATGTATTTTTATATGTATACCTTTATGTATTTGTAGGTCTATGTGTATGTTTGTTCATGCGTATGTATCTTTGTGCTTGTTGTATGTTGTGTATGTGTTTGTATGTGTATATATGTGTGTGTGCATGTGTGAGTTAGATGTATGTATACGTACCTATCAATACACACACACACACACACTCACACATGTGTGTGTGTGTGTGACACCCCGCCTAATTAAATACTGGGCGATCAATCCTTTATTAAATTAAAATCAAGGTGAACAGTTGGTTCATTCTTAGCATCACTGTCGCAATTTAAAATTTTCAAATTTAGACACCCTAATTAATTAAGCTAAGTGTTAAAACCATTTAAAACCTTATTTCCATTTTATTAAATCCAATTATAAAACCTTTAACCATTAACATTTTAAGAGTCACACATTAAGTATAAGAAATATAGATGAACATTCAAGAGTTTACCCATAAATAACAAGTTATAACTTTAAAACACTAAAGGAAAACATTTTGACAGTAATAAATCCTGAAGTAAAGATACTGAAAGTAAAAGAATTACAATCTCTGACAAACCAACTAAATAATGGAAATGGGCGACACATGCCCCACTGGATAAAACTGAACTAGAAGTGGAGTCAACAATGAAGTTGTCTGACACATCAACCTTTTGCGATTTTCTTTTCTTTTTTCTTTTTTTTTTTTAGACTCACATTCGTGCAACCTCTTTATTTTTATTTTTTTATTTTTTTCTACCGTAATTTTAACCTAATATTCTCAGAAAATAGGTATGGCTTGTTTTTATAGGCTTTAAACTCCCAGTTGGAGTTGGGTAGGATAATGGGTTTTCAACAAAAAGGCTTATTTTCTTTTTGGCTCAATTGGGATTGCAATGGAATATTGTAAAAAGGTTGGAATTTAAACTTATTTTTGGGCTTTCAAACGATAGCCTAATCTCATTTCTCAAGTTTCGTTCAGTTGATTTGTATCTCAAGACGACTTACTAAGACTTCTAGTGCTTAAGATTCACATTTTGACCTTTTGTTTTCAGTAATCGAACAAAACAAAGAATTTGAGATCATCAACGAATTTATCACTGAAGGAAAGATTGAGTAATTTTAACTCGGATTGATTTAAATCTCTCGAAAACGATGAATGGCACAAAATCTCATCGGGTTAAAATCTCCACATTTATTCGTTAAGCATATTAACTTTCGCCTCAATATTCATTTTCGATCATATCATATGGCTAATGTGTAAAAATTTCATAAGATGAGAGATCCATGAATTAATTCTATATTAAGAAATCGTTTCAAAACTCAATTATATTGAAAATCTTTTTGAATTTTTGAAAAATTTTCTGATTTTTTTTTCTTTCAAAAATATCATCCTTACCCCCAAACCTAAATTTTACATTGTCCTCAATGTATGCTCAAATAAAAATATGGACAAATAAAATAAAGTAAAGAAGTAAAAAGATGATATATGTTAACTAAAAACAAATAATATACAAACACATGACAATTACCATCCTCACCATAAATTAATAATCGAAATAGTTGTGGGTCATTCCAATTAATAAACTTTATAGCATTAAGTGCCAAAATATCATAAATTTGAGAGCATGACCGCACAACACAAATTTCAATCTTAAATCTATGGTCGTAATGATGAGTACCGACATCATCAATAATAAATAAATTTGAATCGCCTGAATCATATGTCGATGCATCACATGGAGGTAATAAATTGCAATAAGGATCTAAATATTTATTATCCCTTTTTCGAAAATAGTCAAGTAAAATTGGGGATGCATACTCTACTCCTAAATGTGAGATTTTATGAAAAGCGTGGGAAGAAGATCTATCACTGGGTGATACACTTTCTTCATCAAAAACAGGAGGATCGTCATAAATACTTGAAGTATCAGTAAAATCGGATGACGAATCCTCAAATAAATTTTCCCACATATAAAAAGAAGCAGCAGTCTGCTCAATTAAATTAGGAGAAAAATCTTGACAAACATCCAAATCATCACAAGTATTACACGTGTCAAGATTGCCAATTTTTTTCTCCTCACAAAATTGATTATCCCCAATTAATTCATGGTTATTTTTAGAAATAGCATCATTATACCGTTTGTTCACCTCTCTCCAATTGATACACTTTGGTGGACCGATAGTAATTACAGGGGTTGGAGTCTCATCCATACCTTCTTTAATTTTTAAAATGACTACTAACCCATCTGAATTAAATTGAAATACGTAGTCATCTAGATTTTCAGTATTTTGTAAAAACATGTCCACAGGATCCATTGAGGAATATGAGAAAGATGACGGGATAACAATATGAGGATCACCCATTGCAATTTATAACACATGAATTTATTTATTTATTTTGAATAGCTTCTACCCTTTGACAAGGGAGAATTTAAAAGAGGACCAACTACGGTTGTCTCCTCAAATTTCGATTTCACCTCCAGGTAGGTGGTCGGTGCGAAGACTCATTAAAAACCACCAATCCTAGACAAGGTGAAACGGAATCGATTTGACAAGTTCGCGTTGGAGTCACTTTTAATTCTAGCCTTGTTAAGAGTTTTTTATTTATTTATTTATTTATTTATTTATTTATTTTTATGAAATTTTTACTAAAAAAATGCAAAAAGCAAAACAAACTAGTCCGAAAGTCACAACATCTTTTAAGAAAAAAAATTGTCAAATCCCCGGCAACGGTGCCAAAAACTTGTTGTCAATTTATAAAATACCGCAAGTGCACGGGCTATTATAGAATAGCGAGTGTAAGTACGGGTCGAACCCACGAGGATTTGTCAATTTTAATTATTAAAAGAATTACAACTGTCCAACTAGATCAAATGGGGTAGAGAATAATTATAAATTATACAAAATAAAAGCAACTACGATAAATGAGAGTAACGCAAGAGATTTGTAAACAATTAGGAAATAATTAGGATTCGGGGTCCATTTATCACGTAACTAATATTGCACACTAATTTAATGTTGCCATTCCCTTTTTATAACTCAAATTAAACCGTCTCTCGCCGTGTTTAATTCGGAAAATGTGACGGTTATGATCAAAATATTTTTAACGTCTCTAATAGACGGCTAAAATCCCTATTCCCTTAGAAAATACAAGTTTTAAAATTCGCAAATGTATTTAAGCATGGACTATCAAAACAATCAAAGTGCAAGCATAATCCATCAAAAATTACTATTTTTAAATCTCAAAACTTGATTTGACAAAACAATCTTGAAGGTTCTAAAACACACTCTCGTGTCGCTTTAAAATGAATACCGAATCTTTAATAACAATTAAAACAATTAGGGAATAAACAACGATAAAATTAACGTGACAATATTAGCTAACTATGATAAACTTCACCCTACTCCTAATATAAGAATCAAGCTACCATAATGAAAGAGAAATTGCAAGAATGAGTAGAGATCTTCATTAATAAAGCAAACTTACAAATAGTTCTCTCACAACAATCTTGAATCCTCTAAAAAAATGATAAAAACTTGGCCCTCAAATTGATTACAATCACTCAAAGTTGCTCCCCGAAATCCTCCACGAAAGTCCTCTCTAATTGTCTCCAATTGTCTCTCCGGAATTATGAGCCCAAGGGTCCTTTTTATAGG
Organism: Sambucus nigra; assembly: GCA_949130495.1. Classification (NCBI taxonomy): domain Eukaryota; kingdom Viridiplantae; phylum Streptophyta; class Magnoliopsida; order Dipsacales; family Adoxaceae; genus Sambucus; species Sambucus nigra. The sequence continues at coordinate 585,882,668 of OX422214.1, forward strand.
ACAAGTGGTGAGGTATTTGAGTTGTGGTGGGACTCTTTATGATTGGCCGAATAGTGTTAGTAGCTATCTCTCCACCTCTTTAATCTTTGGATCGTGACAAGGGACGGAATTTCCCCCCACTCGAAAACTCTTATATTTTCTTGTTGAACACGCATGCCGAGTTTCGTCCAAATCGGAGAATAAAAATTTCCGACTTTTTTACGATTTCAGAAGTGTAAAAACAGCAAATTTTCGAACGAGCGTAAAAATCAGCTTTTTCACGCCTTTTTTGAATTGATCATCAATTTGCCCCAATTTCCATCATTATCTGCAAAAATTTCACTAGGCAACTTTTTTCACAAATTAGCACAAGAATATTATAAAATTATCGAAGTGCCCATTTTTGATTTAAAATTTCCATTTTCAATATGAATTCAATCATTCTCGCATTTTTTCCTCCTTTTAATAAAATAGTCCTAAGAAATTATTAAATACACTAAAATGGGACTAACAAAGTATAAATTTGGGTATAAAATATACAAAATAATGCACTCATCAAATACCCCCAAACCTAACCTTTGATAGTCCTCGAGCAAAATTAAAAATTTTAAAATTTAACTCACTTTCGTAGGAATCACGATTGCACTTAGCATGTGCAACAAGCCGTTAAACCCCTAGGTTACCCTAGTGGACGAGTTTTGTCTCGTGAGGGTTTGCAGTGAATATACCCACAAAATTCAAAAACTTGACTCAATACAAAAGTCACAAAAGTAATATAACCAAGTTTGAATGCAAACTTCATAAATATAGTAGAACTTCATTTCTCAATCTCAACTTATTGTGTCTGTGTGTGCATAGCCAATATAACCGTCAATTTCAAAAGATTTGATCGTTGCATTTCTTATCCGAAAGTTCGTTTTGATTTCAAAATCTCACAGAATGCACTCACAATCGAACACTCGGAAATGGGTTATTTTCTCTCGGTATATGCGAATAAAAGAGTAAATTTATATGAACAAATTTCACATATACATAATCAAAAATGGATTTTTATACAATGGATGAATATGATCTCATGAACAGAAAATCGATTACTTTTTGAAAACATTGAATCACACCATAGATCCTATTCATCTTCTCTCCACACTTTAACTAACTTCAGTTGAGATCGATTAGGACTTTCTTTGGTTGTATTGTAGGCTCGAATTTTGGCTAGAAAGAATGGTTGTTTTTGGAGTTCAAAATTTCTGAGAATATAGAGGTTTTTCGGTATTTTGACTTTTAGGCACTTTTCTTCCAACATCCATTTTTCTTTTTCTTTCGCTTTTTCTTTTCGAAATCACATTTTTTTTTCACCTTTTTTTTTCTTCCCCTTTTTTCCGACACATCAACCTTTTGCGATTTTCTTTTCTTTTTTCTTTTTTTTTTTAGACTCACATTCGTGCAACCTCTTTATTTTTATTTTTTTCTTTTTTTCTACCGTAATTTTAACCTAATATTCTCAGAAAATAGGTATGGCTTGTTTTTATAGGCTTTAAACTCCCAGTTGGAGTTGGGTAGGATAATGGGTTTTCAACAAAAAGGCTTATTTTCTTTTTGGCTCAATTGGGCTTGCAATGGAATATTGTAAAAAGGTTGGAATTTAAACTTATTTTTGGGCTTTCAAACGATGGCCTAATCTCATTTCTCAAGTTTCGTTCAGTTGATTTGTATCTCAAGACGACTTACTAAGACTTCTAGTGCTTAAGATTCACATTTTGACCTTTTGTTTTCAGTAATCGAACAAAACAAATAATTTGAGATCATCAACGAATTTATCACTGAAGGAAAGATTGAGTAATTTTAACTCGGATTGATTTAAATCTCTCGAAAATGATGAATGGCACAAAATCTCATCGGGTTAAAATCTCCACATTTATTCGTTAAGCATATTAACTTTCGCCTCAATATTCATTTTCGATCATATCATATGGCTAATGTGTAAAAATTTCATAAGATGAGAGATCCATGAATTAATTCTATATTAAGAAATCGTTTCAAAACTCAATTATATTGAAAATCTTTTTGAATTTTTGAAAAATTTTCTGATTTTTTTTTCTTTCAAAAATATCATCCTTACCCCCAAACCTAAATTTTACATTGTCCTCAATGTATGCTCAAATAAAAATATGGACAAATAAAATAAAGTAAAGAAGTAAAAAGATGATATATGTTAACTAAAAACAAATAATATACAAACACATGACAATTACCATCCTCACCATAAATTAATAATCGAAATAGTTGTGGGTCATTCCAATTAATAAACTTTATAGCATTAAGTGCCAAAATATCATAAATTTGAGAGCATGACCGCACAACACAAATTTCAATCTTAAATCTATGGTCGTAATGATGAGTACCGACATCATCAATAATAAATAAATTTGAATCGCCTGAATCATATGTCGATGCATCACATGGAGGTAATAAATTGCAATAAGGATCTAAATATTTATTAGCCCTTTTTCGAAAATAGTCAAGTAAAATTGGGGATGCATACTCTACTCCTAAATGTGAGATTTTATGAAAAGCGTGGGAAGAAGATCTATCACTGGGTGATACACTTTCTTCATAAAAAACAGGAGGATCGTCATAAATACTTGAAGTATCAGTAAAATCGGATGACGAATCCTCAAATAAATTTTACCACATATAAAAAGAAGCAGCAGTCTGCTCAATTAAATTAGGAGAAAAATCTTGACAAACATCCAAATCATCACAAGTATTACACGTGTCAAGATTGCCAATTTTTTTCTCCTCACAAAATTGATTATCCCCAATTAATTCATGGTTATTTTTAGAAATAGCATCATTATACCGTTTGTTCACCTCTCTCCAATTGATACACTTTGGTGGACCGATAGTAATTACAGGGGTTGGAGTCTCATCCATACCTTCTTTAATTTTTAAAATGACTACTAACCCATCTGAATTAAATTGAAATACGTAGTCATCTAGATTTTCAGTATTTTGTAAAAACATGTCCACAGGATCCATTGAGGAATATGAGAAAGATGACGGGATAACAATATGAGGATCACCCATTGCAATTTATAACACATGAATTTATTTATTTATTTTGAATAGCTTCTACCCTTTGACAAGGGAGAATTTAAAAGAGGACCAACTACGGTTGTCTCCTCAAATTTCGATTTCACCTCCAGGTAGGTGGTCGGTGCGAAGACTCATTAAAAACCACCAATCCTAGACAAGGTGAAACGGAATCGATTTGACAAGTTCGCGTTGGAGTCACTTTTAATTCTAGCCTTGTTAAGAGTTTTTTATTTATTTATTTATTTATTTATTTATTTATTTTTATGAAATTTTTACTAAAAAAATGCAAAAAGCAAAACAAACTAGTCCGAAAGTCACAACATCTTTTAAGAAAAAAAATTGTCAAATCCCCGGCAACGGTGCCAAAAACTTGTTGTCAATTTATAAAATACCGCAAGTGCACGGGCTATTATAGAATAGCGAGTGTAAGTACGGGTCGAACCCACGAGGATTTGTCAATTTTAATTATTAAAAGAATTACAACTGTCCAACTAGATCAAATGGGGTAGAGAATAATTATAAATTATACAAAATAAAAGCAACTACGATAAATGAGAGTAACGCAAGAGATTTGTAAACAATTAGGAAATAATTAGGATTCGGGGTCCATTTATCACGTAACTAATATTGCACACTAATTTAATGTTGCCATTCCCTTTTTATAACTCAAATTAAACCGTCTCTCGCCGTGTTTAATTCGGAAAATGTGACGGTTATGATCAAAATATTTTTAACGTCTCTAATAGACGGCTAAAATCCCTATTCCCTTAGAAAATACAAGTTTTAAAATTCGCAAATGTATTTAAGCATGGACTATCAAAACAATCAAAGTGCAAGCATAATCCATCAAAAATTACTATTTTTAAATCTCAAAACTTGATTTGACAAAACAATCTTGAAGGTTCTAAAACACACTCTCGTGTCGCTTTAAAATGAATACCGAATCTTTAATAACAATTAAAACAATTAGGGAATAAACAACGATAAAATTAACGTGACAATATTAGCTAACTATGATAAACTTCACCCTACTCCTAATATAAGAATCAAGCTACCATAATGAAAGAGAAATTGCAAGAATGAGTAGAGATCTTCATTAATAAAGCAAACTTACAAATAGTTCTCTCACAACAATCTTGAATCCTCTAAAAAAATGATAAAAACTTGGCCCTCAAATTGATTACAATCACTCAAAGTTGCTCCCCGAAATCCTCCACGAAAGTCCTCTCTAATTGTCTCCAATTGTCTCTCCGGAATTATGAGCCCAAGGGTCCTTTTTATAGGACAAGTGGTGAGGTATTTGAGTTGTGGTGGGACTCTTTATGATTGGCCGAATAGTGTTAGTAGCTATCTCTCCACCTCTTTAATCTTTGGATCGTGACAAGGGACGGAATTTCCCCCCACTCGAAAACTCTTATATTTTCTTGTTGAACACGCATGCCGAGTTTCGTCCAAATCGGAGAATAAAAATTTCCGACTTTTTTACGATTTCAGAAGTGTAAAAACAGCAAATTTTCGAACGAGCGTAAAAATCAGCTTTTTCACGCCTTTTTTGAATTGATCATCAATTTGCCCCAATTTCCATCATTATCTGCAAAAATTTCACTAGGCAACTTTTTTCACAAATTAGCACAAGAATATTATAAAATTATCGAAGTGCCCATTTTTGATTTAAAATTTCCATTTTCAATATGAATTCAATCATTCTCGCATTTTTTCCTCCTTTTAATAAAATAGTCCTAAGAAATTATTAAATACACTAAAATGGGACTAACAAAGTATAAATTTGGGTATAAAATATACAAAATAATGCACTCATCAGCGAGCTAATCCATGCCAATATTGACGTCGTGCTCACGTATGACTAAAACTAGTATGACTGCAGGTAAACCCAAACTACCAAACTATATACCTACGCCTCGGCGTATACAGAAAATAAATGGCCCTCTCCCCAATGATGAGTCTACGCATGACACCGTACTTTAGTAATGTCTAAAAAAAATCCTAAGGTTCGTGCCAAGCGAGTATCTATAAAACAGTATGACGCCCCAATATTAAATAAAATGTACCTAGAAGGAAAGAACGTACCATCAATGGCCGATGATGGTCGCTGGGTTTCAGTATGCTGGGCGTCGTGCACACATTCGTGTTGATCCTGCCCCTGCTGCTGGGCTATCTTACGCTTATCAGGGCAATCGTGCCTCCGGTGACCCATCCTGCCGCAATTCAAACATCTACCTCTAAACTGTTTTATTTTACAGCTCTGTTGGTTTTGGTCTAGTTGTATAGTCCCACTTTCTCCTTGGCCTTGTTGAGTATCTTGATGGAAAACGACATTTAGTTGAGGATAGTCCCTCCACTTGTGACCCATTTGTACACACTTATAGCAAAGTCCTGAAAGTTCCATCTGTTTAGGTTAGAGTTCCTCTCCAGACTGATTCGAAAAAGTTTGACGTTAATGATCGTTCATTCCACATTTGAAGCACCTCTTCGAGACTTCACTCGGCCCCCGATTTTGTTGGCCCTGACGCTTTTGGGTTTCGCTACACAATTTGTTACCTTCGTGGCTTTTACAGTCTTGGGGATATTGTTGTTGCAGTTTTTGTGTCTTCACGCACTTGTTATTTCCAGTCATGACAAACTGACTATACTCTCTAGATCTTTTTCCCCCATAAGCTATGTTCTACATTCTTGATACTGTAAGACCGCAGTGGTAACTGCCTGTGCCATAATACCTGCTAACTCGATAATTGATACTTTCTCTGGAGACACCTGAGGTGTGAGTCGACCTTGCTCGTGGACTCCCCTAATGGCCTTAGCTAGTTCTTCTTGACGATCCATCTGAAAATTTAAATAATTTGGATGAGTTCATCATTCGCATAAACAAATCGTAGAAGCACGAATTCCCAGTGTATAGAGATGAATACAACATTCCTAATATTAGGGTTCTGTATCAAAGACGCTAAGCTGGAAACGAAATTAGCCGTACAGATCCTAAAGGACACTAGAACCTGATGCTCTGATACCACCTGTGACACTCTGCCTAATTAAATACCGGGCGATCAATCCTTTATTAAATTAAAATCAAGGTGAACAGTTGGTTCATTCTTAGCATCACTGTCGCAATTTAAAATTTTCAAATTTAGACACCCTAATTAATTAAGCCAAGTGTCAAAACCATTTAAAACCTTATTTTAATTTTATTAAATCCAATTTTAAAACCTTTAACCATTAACATTTTAAGAGTCACGCATTAAGTATAAGAAATATAGATGAACATTCAAAAGTTTACCCATAAATAACAAGTCATAACTTTAAAACACTAAAGGAAAACATTTTGACAGTAATAAATCCTGAAGTAAAGATACTGAAAGTAAAAGAATTACAATCTCTGGCAAACCAACTAAATAATGGAAATGGGCGACACATGCCCCACTGGATAAAACTGAACTAAAAGTGGAGTCAATAATGAAGTCGTCTAACAATGGCCTGCAACTCCCACAAAAGCTACAACACGTTCCATCCAAAGAATCCTAAGCATGACGCCCCTGTGGCTGGGCACCTGTAATACATATATATATATATATAAACAAGAAAGAAGAGATAACAGCAAACGGGTCAGAGCCCGATAGTAAAATAGTTTAAATTAGTTTACCAAGTATTTAAAATGTTTACCGGCTAATGCAACCATCATATTAGTATGCGACACTCTCTTGAGAATTCTCACCTCTCATCTAGTGTGCACTTCTACCGTACTAATATATCTCATATGTCTCTCTAACTTAATCTCCATAAGTCTTGTCACTTGAAATTAAGGTTAGGATATTCACCGTTAGATAATCTATCTCTTCAAGATTTCTTACGTAAATGAGAAGAACTCCGTATCGTTATAACATGTCCGAATACTTAAAGTGAAGTGAAACATTAATTGATTTCTTAATTACTTATACGAACAGTATAAAGTTCCCATATAGACATACGTATATATATTAGTTACACATATAATATCTACAAACATCACCCCACATAAAAACTATGGTGCTTGCATACTCTGCTATCAAGTCCCCGTATCACTCGTACTAAGGGAATACTAGTTCGGAATCACTCTCGAACTGTATTAACACAAAACACATACAAATGGAGGCGAAACATAGTTCCCAGTCCTAAGAGGTCAGCACATACCCACATGTCTCTTAGGGTTATCTGACTATCATTTAGATAGCCTGTAATCGAGGATACTATGTTTTAGGCTACAAGTCAATATCCCCCATAAAGGTCCCATCGAGATAAGACTGTCCCGGCGCGAAAACCCCCGTGATAGAAAGTAGCCCGGGTACAATTTTTACACATAAGTAATATATGCACAATCACACCGTCATATATATATATATGTATTCACATCCACATTATTACATTAGGTGCGCTCACGACCCATAATTATAATTATCCGTTATTACCCATTTTACTCGATTATCTCGCATAACGGACTCGTTCATTTTATTCTCGTAATTAAGTTATTCTAAACTCACTTCTCGTCTCTCGAAGTATTCTTCTTACCTAAGTAAAATTTTAGTAGGCCCTCACTCACCTTCTAATCCAACTTCCTAGACGTTTCGATTATTTAATCAACTCACTTATGATTTCCTAAGTATGAATATCTCTCCATTTACCCTTCCTTTCCCTTTCACATTAAAGTCCCACATAACGGGGTTTATCTTGACCCTACTGGTCCTTTTTGTGTTTCATTATGTTCTAGCAACTCTAATAAAGATTTACTACGCATAAGATCGGATTTAGTTAACACGAGCAAAAATGCAGTTTTCCAGGAGGGGTCGATCGATCGATGGAAAGAGGTCGATCGATCTATGCTCTGGGCTCGATCGATCGATCAAGCAATTATGGCAAAATCTGCAGAATACCAGTTACAGGTTCTATCATCCAACATCATCCAAATCCAAGTTTTTAACTCCCAAACTCCTAGAAATTCATACCACAAACGTTATAAACCCAATTGAGCAATATTCTACGTAAAGCATGGGAGTTTTCATCAAGATTCATGGAGTAAAAGGGGCAAAACTTATATAATTCTCATGAACCCTAGAAATTTCTTTATCTTAGTTCGTCGTATTCTTTTCCCAGAATTTCTACTTCTAAACCAATATAAATTCGTGGTTCAACCTCTACATGTGAAAGGGATTTCCAGATTATTATTTATATCACTACAACATGTGATTTCTAATCACCAACATGGGTTTTCTTTCTTAAAAACTCATCCTAATCAACCCTAGACCAATATAAAAGAGCATTAACTTGATTGAAGCAAGATAGATACTTGCTTGAAATTCAAGGTTCTGATTTCGTGGATGAAATGGTAGTATAGCGTTCCCCGTCGCGTGATCTACGTTTTGGTGGTGGTGGCGGTGCAACCGGATGAATTCTTGGCCTTGGATTGCTTGGAAAGTTTTCTACCTTCTTCTCTAACGGTCGTTCTAAGGTTTTGAGTTTTCTAACCCTAAGAGACGATTCGAAATGGCTGATATGACCTAATAAATTTTGTGGGTTTAATTACCCAAAAATGCAAAATGTCCAAAATACCCTCCTGGGATGTCAAATAGGCCTAAAAACGCCCCGAGACCCAAACTAAACCCCCGGGTACACTTTTTTGACTATCTCGACCCTTCTGGACACTTTGGTGCACTCAAAATAACCATACGAGCAACCTGTAATTTATTCACTTTATATAATAATAATTTAGTCCTGACACGATACAGGCGCATCCCGACTTAAATCTCCATAATTGCCATTTTATTCACTCGTGAGAATTGTAATAAAATAAATCTCATATATTACTTTACTCATCTAGTAATATTTAACAATTTTCCAATAATTACTAATTCATATCACGTTAGTAAATATAAAAATAAATTTCTGAATTAATATTAAGTTAATATCTCAATTTAAATTTAATAAATCCCCAAATTTTAAAAACCATAAAAATACGGGGTATTACATTATATATATATATATATATATATATATATATATATGTGTGTGTGTGTGTGTGTGTGTGTGTGTGTGTGTGTGTGTGTGTGTGTGTTCATTGGAAGAAAATGACGAAGGAGGTCAGAAAAGGTTAATGGTGGTGATGGGAGGTGGGTGGAGAATTGTGGATGGTCGATAATTTTTTTGTTGATTTTAAAGATTTTTTCCTCAAATAAACGAGTGTGTAATATATATATTAATGTGACTTTTACATATTACTATTTTGTTTTTCATAGGTTGCAATTTTGACTAATTTTTCTAAGTAATTATTTTTTAAGCCCCGTGTTAGTCATTAGTTTGTCAATTTATTAATGTAAAAGATGTACGTTTGTGTGTACTCAACCTTCCCTTGTGTTTTCTAATGGATATGTAACGGAGGGTTAACATTGCAAAATTTATAAACATTAGGGTTGACATGATAACTTTTGAAACATTGGGTCTAAAATTAAATGTAATTAAAAAATTTAGGGCTAAATTTTTCTTTTGCACTATATATATAATGTTTATAGGAACAAGCACCACGAAAATAAGTAATGGTTATGTGGTATGATCCAAAACATGTAAATCCAATCAACCATGTCACTTGTGGTTGTGATGAAATAAAATTTCAACAAATACAAAAGATATACAAATGAAATAGAAACCAATTTGAAAAGTAAAGGGAAGAATAAAAAATATACGTGGTTCACCAATTTGTCTTCGTCCACGAGCGATCCGTGTCACTAAATAGATGGAGAGTACAAATGAAATGGCTTTTTGTTCCTTTCTCACTCAAAATAATATCTATTGTACAAAAACAACCCATACATAATATTTGAATACTCTCATAAAATCAATCTCACCACAAAAGGTTCCTAAATTCTACTCAAATACTCAAAAGAGAATACCCAAATTGATCCCCAAAGAATGATCAATTTTACAAAAAAGAGATAAACCCTTAATTTTCACCTCACCAAAATAGTCTCTACACACAACAAGAGAAACTTTTCTCTATCCACAAATTGGTATCTTGTTGGTGTTTTACACACTTTGGTGTTGGACACAAGCCACCAATTTATAGGCCTTAACCATTGAAATTTATTCACCAAGTATGCTTGGCACCAAGTATACTTAGGAACCAAGTTTACTTGGCTACCAAGTACTCTAACTTGGGCACCAAGTACTCTAAAATGGTTTGCCAAATTCCAACAATCTCCTTTATGAAAATCAATGACATGCCAATCGACGAGACAATAACCGGAGCACCAAGACAAAAATGGGTCTTTCACAAAACCCACATAAAATAATAGAAAATTATTGGAATATTTAATATAAGCGATATATATATTAAGAAAATTTAGGATATACCCACCAATTCTTCCATTTCACCCCATTTAAAATAATCACAACTTTTATTTTTAAAGTTAAATACTCTATGAAATACCTTTATTTTCACCCACTTTTTTTCTATTAACATAATTGTGTGTTATTTACAAATACTAACTTCATAGTGTAACACTCGTCCCTACGATTAACCCGTGTAATTTAGTGATTTGACCTTGTGAGATGGATAATGGTTCCAATTTGTGTACTATCGTTGCCTTGGTGTTGTTAATTAGATTTATAATGGCCTTATATTTAATTTAAATAAGAAATGTTTTGGGTCATTCAAACGAGATTGCTAAATCATTCGAACGAGATTCAAATCTCGTTCGAACAACTTCAAAAGACCATTGTACGACCATGTTTAGTCCACTGTTCACTAGTCTTGTTAGATCCTCGTTGGAATCCCGTTTGAACGAGATATTGTTCAAGCGACGTCTAATCTCGTTAGAATGATAAATCATTGTCACGATATAAACCATTATATTAGATAGCTGTCACACTCCTAAGTAGTAGATCAACTCGAGGTTAAGCTTTGGGACATTTTTGGAATTAACCCTTAGGGTTTTTAGAGTATTTAAAGGTTATTGGGGACATTTCTTATATTCTCCCCCTCTCTCTCTAGCTCTTAGAGCTCCTCCTCCACCTAAACCACCATACTTTAACCCTTGTCCACTATTTAGGCATTACAAGACCATATACACCATTGTTGTTTAAGATAGAAATTTAAAGAGATGTTGTTGGGTATTTTGGGAGACGATAAAGATGAAATTATGGAGTTTGAAGAAGGATTTCATGTATATTTTAAGGACCAAGCTAGGGCAATGTGACACCCCACCTAATTAAATATCGGGCGATCACTCCTTTATTAAATTAAATCAAGGTAAACAGTTGGTTCATTCTCAGCATCATTGTCGATAAAAATACATTTTCCAATTTAACACCCTAAATAATTAAGCTAAGTGTCAAAACCATTTATATACATACTTTCCAAATTTTATTTAAAGAAAAACATTTGTTTTATTAACAGCATTTCTACAATTAAGAATCACACCACAATAAACCTGGAACACAAAGTCCAATTAATATAATACATTCGTCAATCGAATGTCCACATATGAAGACTAAAGTCACCAATACAAACTGAATAAAACCCATCGTAACAATACTGGAAATAACTGAAATACAAATGTCCCAACAATAATGAAATAATGGAAAGGGCGACACATGCCCAATAAATGAGAATGCTAAAAGTGGAGTCAATAAGGGAAGTCGTCTACGCAAGTAACCTACAACTCCCACCTAAGCTGCAGCACGTTCCTTTCAAGGGATCCTAAGCAAGACGCCCCTGTGGCCGGGCACCTGAAATATATACATATATATACAAGAGAGAGAGAGAGAAAAAGAAACGGGTCAGAGCCCGAAAGTGTGGTTGATTTAAAATACGTTTAGCAAGTATTTAAATTGATACAAGCCAATGCAACAACATATTAGAGCGACAATCTCTTGAGAAATTATCACCTCTCTTCTAATGTGCACACCTATCGTGCTAACATTCCCAACGGGTTATCTTAACATTTTATCATACTAACCTTCCCAATAAATTAACGTATCTTAAACTTACTCATAAGATTTAAAAACCGAACAATATTTTTGGTTTAAAAAGAATACTACCAATTAGTAGCACTACTTTTGTTTTAACTTTTGTTCATTTATAAAGTTTCCCAGTGTCATATTATACTTCCACAAAATAAGTACTTACTATATGTGTCATCAACCATGTCCTACTTATCAAATCACAGTAGGCAGTTTCAAATTTCCAAGTCTCATATATATATTAACTACTCGTATAATATATATAAATAACAGCACACCAATCAAAACTATGGTGCGTGCATACTTCTACTATCCAAACCCCATACCACTCATATCAAGGGGAATACAAGTTCGGAATCACTCTCGAACTGTATTAACAAATACACAAACAATATCGAGGTGAAGCATAGATTCCAAGTCTCTACGAGGATGGCACATACTCGCGTCTCTTAGGACCGTCTGAACTATTGATTCGATAGCCTGTACCAAGGATATATATCTTCTAGGGTACAAGTCAATATCCCCCATAAAGGTCCCATCGAGATAAGACTATCCCAGCGCGGTAACCTCAAGGATAGCAAGTAGCGCGGTATGTTTTTTCACATGTATATCATATATGTACACACAATCATATAAATATACCACTTTATTATATTAATATAGGTTCTTCTCGTCACCCATAATTATACCATTTATCCTTAAATTCACATTTATAGAATTACGTATAAAGTTTCATTCCTAACCTTAACTCGAAGGGTTTTCTCACTCATTACCTGACACTCGTGGACTATATCCTCACAAATCTGAAATTCAGTAAGTGTCTTTATTAGGTTCCAACGTAACTCTCTTACGCACCTCACCCTTTAGATTTATAAATTCACCAACCCTAAAGTAAATGTCTCATAAGTACCATTCTCGTTGAAGATTAAAGGTCCCAACATTTATTCATATGCCCTACTGGTCCTCAATGTCTCCCAAATCATTTTATCAAGAATGCCCAAGAATTATATCACGACAATTTGAATTTAACTCATTTAAAGAGGGAATTAGGAGTTTGCCAGGAGGGGTCGATCGATCGAAGCTTGGGGCTCGATTGATCGAACCTTCGATCGATCGAAGCTCTAGGCTCGATCGATCGATCAAGCAGGTCTGCGAAAAATTCTGCAGAATGCAGTTACGGGTTTCATCACCAAAATTACACCAAATCCATATTTTCAAGTTCCAATCGTCCCAGAATTCTACTACTAACATTATAACAATATACCAGATGATTCTAACGTAAGGCATGTACATATTCATCATTTAAACACGGATTTTCAACCTAAAATTATATCCAATTATCAAGAACCCTAGAATTTTCTTAAACAGTTTTCTAATAAATCTTTCTCCAGAATTTCTTTCTTAAGATCATCCAAATTTCGTGGTTTATTTCCTCTACATGTCAAGGGTTTCCAGAATCAACATATAAATCAATGCTACATGGATTCTCCTATCATAAATTTGGTTTTCTTCCATAGTTTTCATCACAAATCAATCCTAAACTAATATGAAGATTGCACCAACGAAATAGCAAGTTAAACACTTGCCTGGGATTTTTGGTATTCTGATTCACGGCTGATTTTGGTATGGCTGCGTTCCTCGTCTCGCGATCTACGCGGTGGTGGTGGCGGCGGTGCAAACCGGTGACTTTTTGGCCTTGAATTGCCTTGGAGCTCTCTCCTCTCTTCTCCAATGGCCGTCAATTGATTTATGGATATTCTAACCCTAAAAGACTAACCTAGTTGGCTGATATAGGTTGCTGAAATTCGTGGGTTTAATTACCCAATTATGTAAAATGACTAAAATGCCCTCCCGGAGTACTAATTAGGCCTAAAAATGCCTCGAGACCCAAACTACACCCCCGGGTACACTTTTCTGACTAACTCGACCCTACCGGACGCGTTGGCGCACTCAAAATGACTATACGGGCAACTTATAAAATATTCACTTTTTATTTAACAAAATTAGTCCCGACGTGACACGAGCACGTTCCGACTTAAATTTTCGAAATCGTCATTTAATTCACTCATGACATTCAATATAGTCAATATAATATATTACTTTGCTCATTAGTAATATTCAACCATATTCAACCAATTTCCCATAATTACTAACTCTCGTCACGTTAATAATTATAACATAATTAATTTCTGAATTTTTATTAAATAAATCATTCATATTAAATTTAATAAATCCCCAAATTAATATAGCATAAAAATACGGGGTATTACATACTTCCCCCCTAATAACGGAATTTCGTCCCGAAATTTGGAAAATAAGGCATACCTGGTAAAAACAACTCTGGATATCTCTCGCGTATATCTGCCTCACGCTCCCAAGTGGATTCCTCCACATTATGATGCTCCCACTGGACTCGCACAAGTGGAACTATCTTCGACCTCAATCTCCTCTCACTATAGTCTAGAATAGCCACTGGTCTCTCCTCGTAAGAGCTATCAGGCTGTAAGTCGATCTCATCTATCGCAATGTGAGTATAGGCCATATCATCCCGAAGATATCGTCTCAACGACGAGATGTGGAATACATCATGGATGCGATGTAAATGTTCTGGCAATCCCAACCTGTATGAAACCGGCCCAATTCTCTCGATGATGGGAAATGGTCCCACGTACCTCGGAGACAATTTCCCCTTCTTGCCGAACCTCATCATCCCCTTCATAGGAGATACACGCAATAACACTTGGTCTCCCACATTAAACTCCCGAAACAATCGTTTGGCATCGGCGTAGCTCTTCTGCTTGTCCTGGGCTACCCGAATACGACTCCTGATCATCTCAATCCTCGCGGAGGTCTCCTGAATTACTTCTAGTCCTAGCAACTTGTTGTCCCCCACCTCGAGCCAACAAGTTGGAGAACGACAAGGCCTTCCATACAAAGCCTCAAATGGGGCCATACCAATCGTAAACTGATAAGAGTTATTATAAACAAACTCTACCAGTGGAAGATGTGGCTCCCAACCTCCTCCAAAATCGAGAACACACATGCGTAGCATATCCTCTAACATCTGATTAGTACGCTATGTCTGTCCGTCTGTCTGTGGGTGGTAAGCTAAACTCAACTTCAATTCAGTACCCATAGCCTCCTGAAAGCTTTCCCAAGAGACACGAAAATCTTATCTCTATCTGACACAATATTCAGGGGCACCCCAGTAATCTGACAATCTCAGCGATGAACAACTGAACATACTGACCCGTAGTATAATCTGTCCGCACTGGCAGAAAATGAGCCACCTTGGTCAAACGGTCTACAATTACCCAGATAGAATCGTGGCCCCGCTGTGATGTAGGCAATCCTAAAATAAAATCCATGGAAATACTCTCCCACTTCCACGCGGGTACTTCCAATGGCTGAAGCAATCCTGACGGTTTCTGGTGGTCCACCTTTACCAGTTGGCAGGTAGAACACTTGGACACAAACTCAGCAATGTCCTTCTTCATCTCGATCCACCAGTATTGTCACCTCATGTCCTGGTACATCTTATCGCCTCCCGGATGTACTGCAAATCGGGACCCATGAGAATGAGTCATCACTTCATGACGTAACTCTGCTCCTTCTGGAACCACCAATCTCCCATTAAACCGTAAACCTCCATCAGAACTAACAGAATAGGACTCAGCACCCTCGGCTAGAAGTCGCACAATCTGCTCCTGGCAAAACGGGTCTGTGGTCTGTGCCTGTATCACCCTCGTAACAATCTCGGGTGTGACTGACATAACGGATATGAAAGAACGGGCTACTGCATCCTGGTGACCCAACTCCTTCCACTTTGCTTTCCAGATGTCCGCTACATCGTCTACCGGTCTACGGCTCAACGCATCAGCAACTACGTTTGCCTTCCCCGGATGATACTATATTTCGAACTGATAGTCTTTCACAAACTCTAACCACCTGCGCTGACGCATATTCAGCTCTCGTTGAGTGAACAGGTATTGCAGTGACTTGTGGTCTGTGAACAAACGGAATTTCTCACCCAATAAGTTGTGCCTCCAAATTCTCAATGCAAAGACGACCGTTGCTAACTCCAGGTCGTGGGTGGGGTAATTCTTCTCATGTGGCTTAAGCTTGCGGGAAGAAAAAGCTATAGCCTTCTCCTCTTGCTGGAGTACTCCTCCAAGTCCCCGTAAAGACGCATCGATGTAAACCAGGTACTCCACACCCGGTTTTGGTAAAGCAAGGACTGGCGCTGAAGTTAGCTTGTCTTTTAACTCGTCGAAAGCCAACTGACAAGCGTCATCCCAAACGTATGGTACCCCCTTGCGAGTCAAATTCGTCAATGGACCCGCTATTTTGGAGAATCCCCGAATAAATCTTCTTTAGTATCCGGATAATCCCAAGAAACTACGCACTTCCGTCGGTGTCGTGGGCTGTCCCCACTCCCTCGCCGCTGACACTTTGCTCGGGTCAACTGCAATCCCCTGCTCAGAAACAACATGGCCCAAGAACTGTACCTCTCGCAACCAGAATCCACACTTATCGTACTAAGCATACAACTGATGCTCTCGTAGGGTCTGAAGAACCTGCCTCAAGTGCTCGGCATGCTCCTCCTCGGAGTGTGAATATATCAAGATGTCATCTATGAAGATGATGACGAACTGATCCAAGAACTCTCTGAATACTCGGTTCATCAAGTCCATGAAAACGGCTGGGGCATTTGTGAGTCCGAATGGCATTACCCTGAACTCATAGGACCCATATCTCGATAAGAAGGCAGTCTTTGAAACATCCTGCTCTCTAATACGTAACTGATGGTACCCCGACCTCAGATATATCTTCGAAAAGAAAGTTGCTCCCCTCAACTGGTTGAACAGATCATTAATTCGAGGCAACGGATACTTATTCCGTATTGTGACCTTGTTCAACTCCCGGTAGTCCACACACAATCTCAGTGAACCATCTCTCTTCTTCACAAACAAGACTAGAGCGCCCCAAGGTGAGGTACTCCTACGAATGAAACCCTGACCTAATAGCTGCTCTATCTGTTCTCGTAGCTCTCGCATCTCTGTCGGAGCCATACGGTACGGTGCGCGTGCTATAGGTCTCGTATCTGGCAATATATCTATGACAAAGTCTTTCTCACGACTAGGCGGTAGGCCTGGTATCTCCTGAAACACATCGGAATACTCCTTAACAACTGGGATCGAATCCAAGGGAATCACAACCTCCTTAGAGGTATCCTCCTCTATGTAATACAAATGAGCGGTCGAACCCCCCTCTGGGCGAGGCATCGCCACTACAAACATCTCTTGCCCCGGAATGGCAAAAACAATGCTCCCACCGAAGCAATCAATCATGGCTCTATAAGCTGCGAGCCAATCCATACCAATAATCACATCATGCTCGTGCATGTCTAAGACTAACATGTCAGCAGGTAATACCAAGCTACCAATCTCTACCCCCACTCCCCGGCATATAAAGAAAATAAGTGACCCACTCCCCAGTGGTGAGTCGACACACGTCACGGTGCTCTCTGCTGTGGCTAACAACCCTAAGGCCTTCGCAAAATGCGTAGCTATAAAACAATGTGTTGCCCCCGTATCAAACAAAACCCGACCCATAGTACCATGGATAGGAAACATACCCTCAATCGCGGGTGGTTCCTGTGGAGCTGCTGCCTGGTGGACGTCATAGACACGTCCATACTGTAATTGCCCCTGTTGTACTGGAGCCACTAGAATGGCTGGTAGGGCTGGCACCTGGGCTGGAGCTGGGAGGGCAGGTGGGAAAAGTGGTCTCTGCGGCTCATTTCGGGCTCCCTGCTGCTGTGGGGCCCTATCGCCCTCTAGGAAATAGTGGCGCCTATGGCCATGTTTACCGCACCCAGAGCATCGCCCTTTGAAGTTACCGCCCCTCTGACCCTGCTGTCCACGGCCCTGCTGGCCGTTACCTCCACGCCACTGGCCCTGTTGGCCCTGATGTGCACGCTGTTGGCCTTGCTGGCCCTGCTGCTGTCCCTGTGGTCAGTGTTGGCCCTGCTGGCCCTGCTGATTAGGCTGGCACTGATGGCCCTGCCTGAAACCCCCGAATCCCTGCCTAGAATCACCTGAACGGAATCGCTTAGCAGGGTCCCCCTGATGGGAACTCTGCTCGTGCTGACGAGTCTGTCCATGAGATGCTGCCCCACTGGAACTATTACCCCCGGTCCTGCCCTGCTGGCTGGACTCTCCTGCTCTCTTGCTTCCCTGCAGATGGAAGTGGTGATCCTGGCAATGTAGCAATGCGGCATTGAGTACATCATTAAAAGTACTCAGGGATAAATTCCCAATAAAGTGCTGACGGATCCTCCAAGCTAACCCGTCGACAAACAGCAAAATCTTCTTGCTCTCAGTGGGTGCCTCATCCAGCACAATAGTGAGAAGTCT
This sequence comes from Sambucus nigra, assembly GCA_949130495.1. Classification (NCBI taxonomy): domain Eukaryota; kingdom Viridiplantae; phylum Streptophyta; class Magnoliopsida; order Dipsacales; family Adoxaceae; genus Sambucus; species Sambucus nigra. Next base: position 585,901,162 of record OX422214.1, read on the forward strand.
CGTGAACTCCTCCTCATACTCAGCTACAGTAAGGTTCTCCTGCTTCAGATTTAGTAATTTCCGCCTCATCTCAGTCTGCACTGCGGGTGGAAAATACTTGCGGTCAAACCGCTCCCAGAACAACTGAATAGGGATCGTGTCCCTCTCCTCCAAAGTGGTAGTGGACTCCCACCACTGCAATGCGGCTCCCACCAGCTTAAAGTAAGCCAATAACTGCTTTTGCACATCAGTGCACTCATACATACGGAGGTGATGCTGGATGTCTTTCTTCCATTGGCTAACTGTAACAATATCGGAGCTACTAGAAAACTCAGGGGGATGCGCTTTCTGAAAAGCATCCCGAACCCTCTCCCATGCGGATGGAAGTTGTGCTGGTACTGGCGCCACTGCCTGAACCTGGGGTGGATCCTGCTGAATCACCGCTATCGCGGCATTTACCGCCTGAGCAACAATGGCGGCTACTTCGTTTGCATTCATTGTGCCTGGTGCCGGAGTTGCTATTTGCTAGCTGCTCGGCTTGGGCACGCCTATCTTTCGGAGCACGTCTCGGAGGCATCTGAAACGTGAACAAGTTTATTAGTATACAGTTATTGTAAGAGGGTACTTTAGATTATAAGTAGAGGCGGGACCCCCTATTGGGTATGGTAATGATAAACCAGTTGGTTAGAGCTTAGAATCAATGATAGAACACATAAATATGAACCCAATGAAGGTAAACTCAGCTTAAACTCTCAAAATCTCTCGTGTATAACTCAGGTAACAATAATGAACTTTTATAAGTGGCTTAGCTAGAGGGAGAGGGAAGTAAGCACCCTAGATACGCCCTGGTAGGCAGGTAGAAAACACACAAAACACCCTCAAGAATCTCTGTCAAATATTAAAAGCTTCGTAATAAATGACAATGGTGAGTCAGTGAATTCTCTAGTTTGCAATAACTCTTTTTAATTCTCCAAAGGATCATCCTTTCTCAGAGGTGGTTGGGGTCCTTAAATATCCCCCCACACCACCCCCAAGGCAACTCAGTCATTTAAGACTATGAAAGACATCCCTCATACTTTATGTCACAACATTAAATGCCTGATGCACTAGTTGTCTCCACGTCATAAACATTAAATGTCAAGACATGCCTTTTGCCTAACCACTGTGTGTCAGGGGGTTGTTGTCGCAGAGGTGGCTCACCAACTGCCTGACAGCCCCAAATACCACGGTGGTTTACTCAAGTGCATGTCTGACATTGTTTAGATGGCTAGTGACATCACCCACAGTAGATGTGACATTAAGTAGAGGGTCGTTTGGTCCATAACTCAATGCCCGATGGAACTCCAAGCTGCTCCACTTGAGGTTCCATGGTCAGGGTCCTTCGGTGTTTTACCAGGTGTATCTACGATGGTCAGGACAAGCCCCAACGGTGCCTTACTTCTCAATCCTCCAAACCAAGTCCCTCTAAAGTTCCCATAGTGAGGTCATTCGATAGGGCATGAAAGCCCTCCCAGGTCCTGCCATGCCTGGTCTCTCGTGAGTACCGTTTGACCTCACCCAGACTGTATTGTTATTATCATTATGTCATTACAACCGTTATAGCTTTACAGTGAATGTAATCAAAGGTACAATATGATTAACACAACAAGCTGCAGTATGAGTTACCACGCTTGACTTGCCACGCTGAGCTGCCTCCCCAAGCTGCCACGCTTGAGTTACCTCACTAAGATGTCACGCTTGAGTTGCCACGCTGAGCTGCTTCCCCAAGCTGCCACACCTGAGTTTCCACGCTGAGCTTCAAGCCACCTCTACATTTGCCCCCTCCTGGAGAGATTTGTTGGGACAAGAAATGTCTGCACGAAATGACTCAACTTGATGGATTTTTCTTTGTGTAACCGTTGGAACATCTTCTTTGTTGGGGCCTTTGTTAGATAAGTCTGACAAAAAGATTGGCGCCAAAATCTCAAGCTTGCTGGGGAAGGCAACACTTCCTGTTCTCTATGCATCATTTCATTAATGACGTGCGTTGTCTTTTCAACTGTCACAGCACTTCCCGAAGTGCCACGTGTTCATGTGAAATGATTACAGGTGGCGATGCACGTGCGAGGGTGGGGAAATCTAAACACCAAACTCGAAAATCTCAACCGCCATATTCAAAATACTTTGAACCTTGAACACGTGGGCCTCAGGGATCTCTTTCCACTTCTTCCTTCTTCTTTGCTTATTTCCTTACTTCGTTATTATCTTCTTCATCAGACTGTAGCTTCTTTTTTAGAAAGAGAGAGAGAGAGAGACTCCATTGTTGCAAGAGCTATACCACCGTTTGTAATCGTCCGTCTCCATTGTTGCTCTCAATCCCTTTTCTCTTGAAGCTTTCTTTGTTACAGCTTCACTGTTTGTCATGGCGTCTTCAAGCAACCCCTCCATTTCCGCCACCAGTGTTCCATCTGCCACCACCACTACTGCCTCCGTCCTGGGTGCTGCTCGCCAAGAACAGCTGAGATTTTACCGTCGCTCTCCCATTTTTGGGGAGGGTGATGGCTTTGTTGTTGCCTGTAAGGCTGTCTGCTTTTCCTCCAAGTTTGACGCCCTCTTGTTGGGTGATGAGGACGAAGAGGTGTCTAAGTGGGGATTTCTGCCCCCAGAAGGAACTCTCAGATTCCACTTAGAGCGAGGGGACTTCCCATGGTCCCATATTGATTTTGAAGCAGCCGGGGGATCCCCCGCGCACTTTGATGCCTAGAACTCTCACATGAAGAGTTCCTATACTGATGTCCTTACTAAGATTGGGCTGCAACGGGCAAGGTGGTTTGGTGAGTTTACTCTATCAAAGAACAACGCTGCCTTGCCTATACTGGTCTCTCGCTGGAACGTGGATACTCATACGTTCATTGCTGCCTGGGGTGAGTTTACCATAACTCTGGAGGATGTGTGCGAGCTCCTGGGCCTCGATGCAACAGGCCATGAGGCCTACACCGATGAGGCTCTCGATGCTCGAGAGACCGCAGATCGTTTGGAGTTGGATCGCATATGCCGAAGCTGCATCGGTTCTTCCAACAAAGCCACTTTCTCCCCCTTGATCAATTACTTCTTCAAGGGTGCTGGTGAAGGCAGTTCCTCATCCCCTGCACCTGGTCAAGGTACGCCGTTGGAGCTTCCCACTTACATCCTTGTGGTTCTTTCCCGCTTCTTTTTGACGGGCAAGCCCAACGACCAGCCCTGAAGGGACCTTATCAACCTGTCCCTTCGCTTAGCTCGAGGCATAAAGCTTCCCCTGGCTGCAATTGCCTTGGGATCCTTGTATACCTGGTTGGATATGGCTTTATTCGACATGGAACGCTCCATTGGCCGTTATAACTTGGCCAATTTTGCCAATAGTGTGCTTCTGACTGGCTTTCTTTACTTCCGCTTTCCTACCGTAGCGGCCAAGCCCAATAGTCTTCCTTCAGCTGAATCGATTATGCCTCCTCAGTCCTTCATTTATCATAAGAGACAAAGCCGAAAGGAGTTGATTTCGGTGATTGACCATTTTGAGAGCTTCGTTATGAGGCCTTATCAAGAAGAGGCCTTTTTCCATACTTGTAAGATTTTTCATCATGATGCCAGGATGATACAGGATCCTTCTCCTGACATTGAGGACCCCTCGCTGGCCGTAGTTCTTCTTCTTTCTCCTGGATATCTTCCCTCCTACACCGAGTGGGGATACTCGAGCGAGCATTATAACCCCAACCGATGCAACCGTCAGCTTGGGTTTGACCAGGGGGTGCCACGTCCAGTTTTCCAATCATCAAACCCCAAAGTCTCCTTTGGCGAGGCATGTTCGTTGTTTTCTTCAACTGCTGCGTGGGGGATATCCTCAGTAATGGCTGGGCGTGTCACCATTCCCAGTATTACTAGGCATGGGGATGTGACCCCTCTGTTTGCCACCAAATATTGGCCAAGACAACTAGCTGAAATTGCTAAGTTCATCGAGGGAGAGCCGGTGTACCCTCCTGTTTGCTCATTTTCTGCCCTAGAGTTGGGGCTAAAGGGTAACTCTGTGCTTGGGATAGAGTTCCCTCTAATTTCAACCCACAAAGCACCTCCCAACGAGCTTCCCCCACTTTGTGCCATGGTCCCAGTTGCCACGCCAAAGTCCAAAACTGCTGCTGCGAAGAAGCCTGCCCCCTCTGCTGCAGCTACTACCGATGAGGGGGCTTCTCAAACTCTTGCTAAAAAAGCAAAAATGGCCAAGAGTGGGCCATCGAAATCGAAGTCCCAGAAGCCCCAAACTCCCGTGGCAGCTCTTCCCATAGCCTCCGTTCCCCCTCCCATGCCTGCTGAGATGGCTGAGCGTGTGAGGAGGGAGGCCCAGGCAGAACTGGACCGAATAAATGTTGAGTATCAACGGCATGCAGTCGTTATCCCTCTTCCATTGCTTTCCCCACGGTGGTGGTGGATCCTTCAGATCCAACGGCCGGGAAGAGAAAGAGTTCCAGGTCTTCCCAAGGGGTCAGTATTAGTGCAGCTAGCTCGAGGAAGAAGACTCTGGGAACCAAGTCCCAGAAGAAACGGACGCCTGAGGTGCACTTGACCCCTGAGGTGCAATCCACCCCTGCCCCCTCAATTGCTGCCACTCCTCCCACTTCGCCCATGGTCGTGTCTTCTCATCCTCCTTCTGAATCGGAGGTATGTATGCCTGATTTAGTTATTATTGCCCTTTTGCTTAAGGAGGAGTATCTTTACTTATACATATACTTTGACAATTGTGGTGCAGGGAGCTGAAGTAGAAAGACCAGACCCTTCCAGCCCTCCCGTGAGCCCTTTTGTGGGGGGACGCTTCAGTGCATCTCATACCGATGTGACTCCTCCCCGTTCCCCCATGATAGGGCTTACGTATTCTCACTGTGGAGTCAGCCAACGTGCGAGGGAAGTCATTGCGGGAGGTGATGCCGTTGACCCTGCGAGTGATTCCTCGCCTGAAGTGGTGACCCTGCTCGAAGTGGCACATCCCGAGATAACACCTTTGGTCCCTTCTACTTTACATGCCTCACCTGAGGTTCCTCTGCCCATTGTACTTGTTGAGGAGAGTGAGCCCGAGGTATGATGTGGTCTATAATTTATTTGCTGTAGTCCTTTCAGTCATATTCTTTCCTTATTTGGTTTACTGAATTGTAATATGTTTTGGGTACCCTAGGTTGAAGTGTCCTCGTTGTTGGCAAGTATTCTTCTTCCAACGATGCTGATGAGACCCCCGACTGTCATTCCCTTGTTTAGCACCATAACTGCGGTAAGTAACACGTCGAGCTATTTCTTCATATTTTCTGTGCCCATTCTTCTTTTCTAACACTTGGCTTTGTGCACAGTTTTCTCCTGATCTTGCACCAACTCCTGCAGTGAGTGCCCAGGTTGGTGTGTTAACACCCCGTCCTGATGTGGCTGTGCTTGAGGGCTCAGTGTCTTCGCATGATGAACCCCATGTGCTGGCCCTTGTGCCCTATACGGGTTATAGAGTCTTGCCAAGAGTTTTGCCAAGCGTGGAGGCTTCTGCGTCCAGGGACCCCGTTACGGCTTCCGAGGTAATAATCGCTCCCCCAACGGTTCCTGTCCCTGTGGCTTCCTCATATATTCCCGTTGTGACTGAGGTATATTTTCCTTGCTATCTTTTGTTAAGATTTTTCATAATTTATGATTTTTCATAAGATTGTTCTTAAGCTCCCCCTTATAATGGTGACTTAACAATGAAAACACTTGTTAAGTTTTTCCATAAACTCCACCTTATAACGGTGACTTAACAACAAAAACACTTGTTAAGTTTTTTCACAAACTCCACCTTATAACGGTGACTTAACAACGAAAACACTTGTTAAGTTTTTTTTTTTCAAACTCCACCTTATAACGGTGACTTAACAACGAAAACGCTTGTTAAGTTTTTTTCACAAACTCCACCTTTTAACGGTGACTTAACAACGAAAACACTTGTTAAGTTTTTCACAAACTCCAACTTTTAACGGTGACTTAACAACGAAAACACTTGTTAAGTTTTTCACAAACTCCACCTTATAACGGTGACTTAACAACGAAAACACTTGTTAAGTTTTTTTTTCAAACTCCACCTTATAATGGTGACTTAACAACGAAAACACTTGTTAAGTTTTTTCTTCACAAACTCCACCTTTTAACGGTGACTTAACAACGGAAACACTTGTTAAGTTTTTCTCATAATTCCATTATTTGGGTTTTCTTTTCAGGTTGCTCGGGAAGATTCACCCGCCGTTCTCTCGCCCGCAGGCTCGCCCTTCCGAGAACCTGATGCTTCGGAAAACTCTATTCATGATGATCAAGGTTCTACGACTGGTGCTGCAGCCGAGAGCGAGCCTGGGTGTGAGCTGCTCCTTCCCGACCTGGCTCCTCATGCGTTCTGCCTCATGGTGCTTCGGCAGTCTCCTCAAATGCCTGTCAACCATCGCTTGGTGATCGAGCAACTGGTGCATCGTCATCCTGAGACCTTTACACCAGATTGCCTGCGCTCCAATATTCATGTGATGAGTCATAGACTGCAAGGCATGGCGATCGTTGTTGCTGAAATTGCCGGTACCCCTACTACAAGTGTTACCAGATCCCTTATTAACCAATATCTGGGTTTTCTGAAGGAGTTGGGACGTGATGGTTTCCGCTTTGACTGGCTTATAACATATTATAAAGACCTTGAAGAATCAACAACTGATCGGCCAGAGGGAGGTGTTACGAAAGCACCAGGAGGACCAGCAAGCTGAGGAGGCTAGGTTGGTCGCCTTGGCACCTCTTTTAGAAGCGGTGGATCAAGAGGTGAAGGATGCCGAAGAAGCTTTGTGCCTGGTCAAACTGAAGCGTGAGCGACTCCTGATCGAATGTACGCAAGTGCAAACGAGGCTGGAGGTTTCCATTAACGCCCAACGGTCTTTCACAGCAGCTTCTTCGGGCCTGCCTGGAGATTTTTTCTCTTCCTTGGATTTATCTTTTCTTTTAGAGTAGTTACTTCTTGTATACAGATTCTTTACTGCTTTTCTCTATGTAATTCTTGGGCAATAGCTCCCAAAAGAATTTTTTTGTAATGCTCTACTGTTGATTAATGAAGAACTTATATTTTTCAATCCCTTCGCGTGTTGTTACTGTTGTTGTGTGCTATATAGTTTTGTGTTTCTGCAATTCTTCTATTATTCTAACAAAAGAAGGTCACCCCAAAACTTGTATATTTATAACAATATATAGTCATAACATCAGTTCAAACTTGATTGTTTTACACATGATAAACCTTCAGCCACTTATTGTTAATCTTAAATGGCTTATCTTCTTCTATCTTCGAGATTAAGCAATAACCTGAGTTATGCGCCTCCTTCACAATGTAAGGTCCCTCCCAGTTGGCTGCGAACTTTGGTAGGGGAAGTCCCCTGATGTGCTTCACTGCCGCTTTCAATACGAGGTCTCCTTCCACGAACTTCCTTGGTCTCACCAAGTTGTCATATGCCCTGGAGAGTTGTTTCGTATATATTTGAAAGTGTTGCATCGAGTTATCTCTGTTCTCATCCAACGCTTCCAGCTGTACATGTCTGCTGTGAGGGAGCATGCTACTTCTCAAGGCATAACGAGTAGAGGAAACTTCCAACTCTACTGGGAGGATTGCCTCAGCCCCATAGACAAGAGAGAACGGCGTGTATCCTGTGGGTTTTCTCTTGGTTGTTCTATAGGCCCACAAGACAGCTGGTATCTTGTCATCCCACGCCCCTGGAAAGTCTTCCATCATTTTGGCCAGAATATTAATCAGGGTTTTGTTAGTTGCTTCGGCCTGACCATTTCCCTTTGGGTATGCCACTGTTGAAGTGTGATGAACAATGGAGTATTTGTCCGTGAGCATTGTTACTTCAGAATTGACGAAGGGGGTCCCATTATCCGAGAGGATTACTTTTGGGATCTCGAAACGTCAAATAATGTATTCTCTGATGAAGTTGCTCACCACCCCAGTCGTTGCCCGTTTGAGTGGTATTGCTTCGGCCCACTTTGTGAAACATTCTGTTGCTACCAGAATCCATATCTTGCCTCTCGAAGAGGGGTGAATTTCCCCCACTAGGTCGAACGCCCAAGCATGAAATGGATAGGGCGTTGATAGAGAGTGCAAGTCTGCCGATGGGGCATGGATCATATTCCCTTGAAGTTGGTAAGCCTTGCATTTTCGAACGAACTCAGCAAAGTCTTTCTCCATTGTTGGCCAATAATACCCCAGCGTCATCAGCTGATCATATAATTTGGCCCCTCCTATGTGGGTTGGATCATGTGCCTGCTTAAGGACCTCAGCTGCTTCTTCCTTCGTGATGCAACGCAATAGCCTGTTGAAATACCCCCTTCGATAAAGTTATCCCTCCTGAACATACCTTGGGGCCCTTCGCCTCAGGCCCATCGCATCCATTTTCTCCGTTGGGACAACTCCATCCTGAATGAAATCGATATAGGGCTACCTCCAGTCCATTCGTGTTTCGATGAAATGGCACTCAGCTACCTCGAAAAATAGCTGACACTTATCGCACTTCCGTTGCAGCTCTGCCGCATCTTGCTTCATTCTAGGCTAGAAATACCCCTCTCTTTGGATTCTTCTATATAGGGGTATCTCAGTCGTTTCGCAGTGCTCCTTATGCATTTTCTTCAATACTTTCTCGGCCTCCTCTGGGCTAACGCATCTTGACAACCATCCTCCTGTATTTCTAAAATAGAGATTCCCCTGGCATGTAAAATATATGGCCAACTCTCTTAGCCCCATCGCCCCATCGCCCCATCGCCCCCTCACCAGATTCCAATTGTATCTTAATATCCCTTCTCTGACTCACTTCTTCCTCCATTGGTAGTATTGATTGTACTACCTAAGGGGCTGTTCTTCGTTGGATCACAACTGTAGTCTCACTGGTTTTCATTATCATCTTCTGGGCAATAGTGGCATAGGCATCGGGATGGCGGTTCATCGTTCTGGGATATCTCCTGATCTTGGTCCGATGGAACTGGTTGAGGAGCCTTTGAATGATTGCTCGATAGGGTGCCAGGCTCATGTGTTTCAACGCATATTCTCCGTTTACCTGCTGAATCACCAAGTTCGAGTCACCCTTAATGCAGAGTGAACGGATTCCCCTCCGAAGAGCCTCTAGAAGCCCTAGTACCAACGCCTCATATTCTGCCTTGTTGTTAGAGCAGGGAAAATCTATTTTGTAGGAAAGGAAAATCTCTTCCATCCCTTTTGAAAGAACAACCCCTGCTCCTCCCTTCTTTTCTGCCGAAGATCCATCGAACTGCATCGTCCATTTCTCCTCAGTTGCATCCAGGTGATTGGCCTGCATATCATCTCCTGGAATGTCTTCCCTAGGTGGCTCGAAGGTTCCTGAAGGGAAGATGGCCAATAGGTCAGCGTACGCCTGGCTTTTGATTGTGCGAGGGACCACGCATTTTAAGTCATATTCAGAAAGAATAAAAAACCATCTAGCTGCCCTACCAATCAATATAGTCTTTGCGAGCAAATACCTAATTGGGTCACATCTAGTTACAATATGAATGGTAAAAGATAGCATATAACGCCTAAGTTTTTGGGCTACAAAGACCAGGGCTAAACAATGCCTTTCCAAGCTAGTATATCTAATTTTTGGCCCATGTATAATTCTGCTGAGGTAGTAAACAGGCCGCTCTTGTCCGTCTACTTCTTGTGCTAGCAGATCCCCAACGGACCTCGTGGTGGACGTGAGGTATAGCTGCAACGGAGCTCCCGCCTAGGGAGGAACCATTATCTGTGGTGACACGAGCAGCTTCTTCAGCCCAACCAGGGAGTTCTGGTGAATCCCCTCCCATCTGAACTTCATGTTCCTTCGCAGCAGCTGCATCAGTGGGTGTGTTATTTCGGCCAATCCGGGCACAAATCTCCTAAGGTAGGAGACTTTTCCAAGAAAACTTTCCAACTCCTTCGCCGTTCTTGGACATGGCATCTCCAAGATTGCCCGCTGTTTATCCTGGTCCATCTGTACCCCTTGCCGATTAACGACAAAGCCTAAAAACTTACCGCTTGTTACCCCGAAGACACACTTCAACGGGTTCATCCTTAACTTGTACCTCCTGCACCGAGAAAACACCTTCCTCAAATCATTCAGATGGGACTCTTCCTTCTTCGATTTGATGACCAAGTCGTCCACGTAGAATTCCATAAATTTGTTGAAGAAGTCATGAAAAATGGCCATCATCGTTATTTGGTACGTAGCTCCAGCGTTCTTGAGTCCAAACGAGATTACTTTGTACATGAAGTTGCCCAACGGTGTTCTGAATGTTGTTTTCTCTGCGTCCGAAGGGTTCATTTTGATTTGGTTGTATCCCACATATCCATCCATGAAGCTGTACATCTCATGACCAGCCGTGGCGTCTATCAAACTGTCGATGGAGGGTAGGGGAAACTCATCCTTAGGGCAAGCCCTATTCAAGTCTCTGAAATCCACGCAGATCCTTATTTGGTTTTTGTCTTTCTTCCCTACTGGCAAAATGATGGATAGCCAGAGGGGATGTTGTATAGGCCTGATAAACCCTGCTGCTAATAAGCATTGGACCTCTTCTTTGATCTTTAAATCTATTTCAGGCTTGTACGTTCTTGTTGCCTGCTTTACTGGAATAGCCGAAGGGATCACGTTCAGCTTGTGGCAGCTCCCTTCCTCATCCAGCCCTTCCATTTCAGTATACTTCCATGCGAAGACATCTATGAATTCCCGAATCAGGTCAACCACGGCTTTTCGTTTCTCCCTAACAAGATCCTTCGAGATGAAGGTAGGCCTTGGGTCTTCCCCCTCTCCTGCTAAGTTTAGTTGCTCCAATTCTTGTGCCTGGGGCCTTGGTTGGTCTGTTATGTAGTCTGGTTCTTCGACGATATCTTCTACGAACTCTTGTATGCTAGAGTTGTCTATCACCATGCACTACCCCCGTTGATCCACTAAAAAGCACTCGTATATCGGGTCAACCTCATTGTCAGTCTTTTTGGCCGCCCGTTCACACCGTTACAAGCGGTACACCACTTTTCCCTCTTCAGTGACAATCTTCTTGCATTGCCTGCTGGTAGCTGTTACCACGGCCTTTCTCTTCCTTTCTCTGGAAGCCTCAGCGATTCTTTCTCCTGAAAAATGACTTAATACGCTTTGTCGTTGGACCTCATGCTCGCCTGGGTCTGCCCTGGGTCTCATCTTTTCTTTGAGCTGCTTCGGAATGTTCTGGGGTCGAGGGACCGCGCGATATGCTTCCTCGCTCCTCTTCCCCTCGCCGCTCTCGTTCAAAGGTCCCATTCTTTCTCTAATTGAGGGGACCCATGCCCCCTCCATTCTCCTCGTTAGGACCCGTACGTCCTCTTCGAGCTCTGTATAGAAGGCTGCATCCACCAAGTGTGCTTCTTCAATAGCGAAAGGCCTTTTAGTTGCCCTAATAGTTACTTCTGTCCCCTTGATATTTGCCTTGACACATTGATGGTACGTTGAGGGAACTAACCCCTGGTTGTGCATCCACACTCTCCCTACTAATAAATGATAGGAAGTTGCGCTTTCTATTACATGGAATTTGATATGGGAACTCAGATTTCCCATTACTATCCCCACGTTTACGTACCCAATGGATTTGGAAGATTGATTATCGTAGCCCGAGATTACCAAGGGCATGGAAACCAACCTTTCTTCTGGAATATTAGCCGCGTGTAAGGAGTTGATTGGCATAATGTTGATAGAAGCACCCCCGTCCATAAGAGTCCTGGCAAAGCTAACCCCGTTAATACTGGTCGTTACATACAGGGGCCTATTATGGGGGAACCTTACAGCTCTATCTGCATCGCTGAACGTTACCTCTGACAGGAACCTTTTTACCAGCCTAGCCATGGGTCCCCTCTACCTTAGCAAGGGGACCGAATTTCTTCTCGCAATATCCAAGATCGCCTGCGTTATCTCCATTCTGCTCTCTTTTGGGATTCCCACTTGGTCGAAGAACCAAGTGAACTTTGGAGATTTTGAAACCGCACTATATTCTATGCCTGGGTCCGTTTCCTCGCCCTCAACGCTGTAGGCATCTTCTACGTCCCTAGCACTTGCTTCATCATATGCCAGAACTACGTTAGCCATTCCCTTAGTGCAATACTCCAGTGCTTTATCGAACTCCATCGTTGCCCCTCCCTCCTCCCGCTCTGCCTCCCTATCGTAGGCCGTTACAACATTGGCCCCATGTGCCGGGAGTGGGTTATTGTTAACGTTCTGCGGGGGGATTTGTAACGTTCCCGCCTTCATGTACTTGTCTATGATTCTTCACAGCGTGAAGAAGCTTTCTGTTGGGTGCTGGACCTTTCGATGAACCTGACAATATTTAGGATTGGCCCTAGTTACCGCGTCGGGATCTTCTGCCGGGATGCCTTTTGGTTCGTAAACCGTTCCGCCTTGGACCATTGCGTTATAGCAAATCACAGCCTCCTCCACCGTACAAGGCAACGGTGGCGGGTCTTCTCTATCCCTTCCAAACTTTCTTTTGTTGTCCTTCCTCTGAGCCTTGCCCCCATCTTCTCTCTCAACATATCCCACCCGTGGGGCCTAATACCTTCCCCCGATGGGTTGTATCGGTTGTCTGAACATCATGGGAGCTACTACCGGGCTAGGTCGCACCACCAAAGATATATTTCTTGCGGATTTTAAGAAAGCAGAAAATGTTCCCTCGCGTGTCTCATTGATCAGGTGACAGATATACTCAGGAAGTAATCCCTCCGCACAAATTTGTAGTAACCTGACTTCCTTAGCTTCTTCCCTCGCGTCGAGGGACCTTTCCCTAAACCTTCGAATATAGGCCACTACCTCCTCTCCTGGCCTTTGCCTCTCCCTGCCAAGTTGGGTTAGGGTGAACTCATCTTCTTCCAAGAAGAACTTTCGGACAAACAATACATGCATCTCCTCCCACGTGGAGACACTATTGGGAGGCAGGTGAGAGTACCAAGTGTAGGCTTTATCAGTCAGGGATTTGGAAAACTCCCTCAGCCTAAGCTTTTTGTCATTGCAATGTGCCCCCAAGTGCTCAACGAAACGCTTAATGTGTTCCTTCGGGTTCCCACCCTTCCCTGAATACTTTTCAAACGTAGGGGCAATATAGTCCTTTGGGTAGGGTTCGTCTTTGTACTCCTGGGGGTAAGGTGTTCGAAAGTCATCGTAGACCGAAGCCACCTCGCCCACAGCCTGCGAGGAAGACTGCATGAACTTCAGCATCTCCTTCTGCATCTATTTTCTCATCTCTTCCAAAGGCGAGGCTATCGGGGCCACTTGCAATGGGGCCGACGGTTGAGCGCTCGTTGCAACCGGAGCGAACGTTATCGGTTGTGCCGTTGAAACTCCTGAGCCACCTACAGTCAGGTTCACAACAGAGGGCACACTTGCTGGGACCGCTCCTGTAATGCCTACCCCTGGTGGGGCCCCTGGGGCCACTCCTGGTGTTACGAAGGCATTAGTCTCCAATCCTCCCAGCATGGTTGAAGCCACTGGGGTTTGCAAAAACTCGTAAAATTTGCTCATGAGGAGCGCCATCTGGGCAGGTCCCAACCCCGCGCTCGTGGAAGGTTGTGCAACCCCTGGGACGCCTATCGTTGTTGGAGCCAGCGGTACCTCTACTCGAGGATCCCCATCTCTTAGAGCCTCCTGCTCCCTCGCAGCCTGTTCTTCATTATGCTGTATGTCATCGAAATTGAGTCTTCTAGTAGCATTATCCTGCGCCATACTCCTTCTCTAGAAGGATGCCTCCCCAGCAGAGTCGCCAAATGTAAGAGGGTACTTTAGATTATAAATGGAGGCAGGACCCCCTATTGGGTATGGTAATGATAAACCAGTTGGTTAGAGCTTAGAATCAATGACAGAACACATAAATATGAACCCAATGAAGGTAAACTCAGCTTAAACTCTCAAAATCTCTCAAAATCTCTCGTGTATAACTCAGGTAACAATAATGAACTTTAAGAAGTGGCTTAGCTAGAGGGAGATGGAAGTAAGCACCCTAGATACGCCCTGGTAGGCAGGTAGAAAACACACAAAACACCCTCAAGAATCTCTGTCAAATATTAAAAGCTTCGTAATAAATGACAATGGTGAGTCAGTGAATTCTCTAGTTTGCAATAACTCTTTTTAATTCTCCAAAGGATCATCCTTTCTCAGAGGTGGTTGGGGTCCTTAAATAGCCCCCCACACCACCCCCGAGGCAACTCAGTCATTTAAGACTATGAAAGACATCCCTCATACTTTATGTCACAACATTAAATGCTTGATGCACTAGTTGTCTCCACGTCATAAACATTAAATGTCAAGACATGCCTTTTGCCTAACCACTGTGTGTCAGGGGGTTGTTGTCACAGAGGTGGCTCACCAACTGCCTGACAGCCCCAAATACCACGGTGGTTTACTCAAGTGCATGTCTGACATTGTTTAGATGGCTAGTGACATCACCCACAGTAGATGTGACATTAAGTAGAGGGTCGTTTGGTCCATAACTCAATGCCCGATGGAACTCCAAGCTGCTCCACTTGAGGTTCCATGGTCAGGGTCCTTCGGTGTTTTACCAGGTGTATCTACGATGGTCAGGACAAGCCCCAACGGTGCCTTACTTCTCAATCCTCCAAACCAAGTCCCTCTAAAGTTCCCATAGTGAGGTCATTCGATAGGGCATGAAAGCCCTCCCAGGTCCTGCCATGCCTGGTCTCTCGTGAGTACCGTTTGACCTCACCCAGACTATATTGTTATTATCGTTATGTCATTACAACCGTTATAGCTTTACAGTGAATGTAATCAAAGGTACAATATGATTAACACAACAAGCTGCGGTATGAGTTGCCACGCTTGACTTGCCACACTGAGCTGCCTCCCCAAGCTGCCACGCTTGAGTTACCTCACTAAGATGTCACGCTTGAGTTGCCACGCTGAGCTGCTTCCCCAAGCTGCCACGCTGGGCTGCATCACCAAGATGTCATGCTTGAGTTGCCACGCTGAGCTGCTTCCCCAAGCTGCCACACCTGAGTTTCCACGCTGAGCTTCAAGCCCCCTCTACAGTTATCATCAAATCTCAAATAGCTGAAGACTTTAACGTAAAAGCAGGAATACAACAATCCTAAAAATAGGGCTCTATAGCAATAACGTTAAGATGAAAGCGAAATAAGCCGTACAGATCCTATGGACACTAGAACCTGATGCTTTGATACCACCTGTGACACCCCGCCTAATTAAATACCGGGCGATCACTCCTTTATTAAATTAAATCAAGGTAAACAGTTGGTTCATTCTCAGCATCACTGTCGATAAAAATACATTTTCCAATTTAACACCCTAAATAATTAAGCTAAGTGTCAAAACCATTTATATACATACTTTCCAAATTTTATTTAAAGAAAAACATTTGTTTTATTAACAACATTTCTACAATTAAGAATCAAACCACAATAAACCTGGAACACAAAGTCCAATTAATATAATACATTCGTCAATCGAATGTCCACATATGAAGACTAAAGTCACCAATACAAACTGAATAAAACCCATCGTAACAATACTGGAAATAACTGAAATACAAATGTCCCAACAATAATGAAATAATGGAAAGGGCGACACATGAACAATAATTGAGAATGCTAAAAGTGGTGTCAATAAGGGAAGCCGTCTATGCAAGTAACTTGCAACTCCCACCTAAGCTGCAGCACGTTCCTTTCTAGGGATCCTAAGCAAGATGCCCCTGTGGCTGGGCACCTGAAATATATACATATATATACAAGAGAGAGAGAGAGAGAAAAAGAAACGGGTCAGAGCCCGAAAGTGTGTTTGATTTAAAATACGTTTAGCAAGTATTTAAATTGATACAGGCCAATGCAACAACATATTAGAGCGACACTCTCTTGAGAAATTCTCACCTCTCTTCTAATGTGCACACCTATCGTGCTAACCTTCCCAATGGGTTATCTTAACTTTTTATCATACTAACCTTCCAAATAAATTAGCGTATCTTAAACTTACTCATAAGATTTCAAAACCGAACAATATTTTTGGTTTAAAAAGAATACTACCAATTAGTAGCACTACTCTTGTTTTAACTTTTGTTCATTTATAAAGTTTCCCAGTGTCATATTATACTTCCACAAAACAAGTACTTACTATATGTGTCATCAACCATGTCCTACTTATCAAATTACAGTAGGCAGTTTCAAATTTTCAAGTCTCATATATATATTAACTACTCCTATAATATATATAATTAACAACACCCCAATCAAAACTATGGTGCGTGCATACTTCTACTATCCAAACCCCATACCACTCATATCAAGGGGAATAAAAGTTCGTAATCACTCACGAACTGTATTAACACATACACAAACAATATCGAGGTGAAGCATAGATTCCAAGTCTCTACGAGGATGGCACATACTCGCGTCTCTTAGGACCGTCTGAACTATCGATTCGATAGCCTGTACCAAGGATATCTATCTTCTAGGGTACAAGTCAATATCCCCCATAAAGGTCCCATCGAGATAAGACTGTCCCAGCGCGGTAACCTCAAGGATAGCAAGTAGCGCGGTATGTTTTTTCACATGTATATCATATATGTACACACAATCATATAAATATACCACTTTATTATATTAATATAGGTTCTTCTCGTCACCCATAATTATACCATTTATCCTTAAATTCAAATTTATAGAATTACGTATAAAGTTTCATTCCTAACCTTAACTCGAAGGGTTTTCTCACTCATTACCTGACACTCGTGGACTATATCCTCACAAATCTAAAATTCAGTAAGTGTCTTTATTAGGTTCCAACGTAACTCTCTTACGCACCTCACCCTTTAGATTTATAAATTCACCAACCCTAAAGTAAATGTCCCATAAGTACCATTCTCGTTGAAGATTAAAGGTCTCAACATTTATTCATATGCCCTACTGGTCCTCAATGTCTCCCAAATCATTTTATCAAGAATGCCCAAGAATTATATCACGACAATTTGAATTTAACTCATTTAAAGAGGGAATTAGGAGTCTGCCAGGAGGGGTCGATCGATCGAAGCTTGGGGCTCGATCGATCGAACCTTCGATCGATCGAAGCTCTAGGCTTGATCGATCGATCAAGCAGCTCTGCGAAAAATTCTGCAGAATGCAGTTACGGGTTTCATCACCAAAATTACACCAAATCCATATTTTCAAGTTCCAATCGTCCCAGAATTCTACTACTAACATTACAACAATATACCAGATGATTCTAACGTAAGGCATGTACATATTCATCATTTAAACACGGATTTTCAACCTAAAATTATATCCAATTATCAAGAACCCTAGAATTTTCTTAAACAGTTTTCTAACAAATCTTTCTCCAGAATTTCTTTCTTAAGATCATCAAAATTTCGTGGTTTATTTCCTCTACATGGCAAGGGTTTCCAGAATCAACATATAAATCAATACTACATGGATTCTCCTATCATAAATTGGATTTTCTTCCATAGTTTTCATCACAAATCAATCCTAAACTAATATGAAGATTGCACCAACGAAAATAGCAAGTTAAACACTTGCCTGGGATTTTTGGTATTCCGATTCACGGCTGATTTTGGTATGGCTGCGTTCCTCGTCTCTCTATCTACGCGGTGGTGGTGGCGGCGGTGCAAACCGGTGACTTTTTGGCCTTGAATTGCCTTGGAGCTCTCTCCTCTCTTCTCCAATGGTCGTCAATTGATTTCTGGATATTCTAACCCTAAAAGACTAACCTAGTTGGCTGATATAGGTTGCTGAAATTCGTGGGTTTAATTACCCAATTATGTAAAATGACTAAAATGCCCTCCCGGGGTACTAATTAGGCCTAAAAATGCCCGAGACCCAAACTACACCCCCCGGTACACTTTTCTGACTAACTCGACCCTACCGAACGCGTTGGCGCACTCAAAACGATCATACGGGCAACTTATTAAATATTCACTTTTTATTTAACAAAATTAGTCCCGACGTGACACGAGCACGTTCCGACTTAAATTTTCGAAATCGTCATTTAATTCACTCATGACATTCAATATAATCAATATAATATATTACTTTGCTCATTAGTAATATTCAACCATATTCAACCAATTTCCCATAATTACTAACTCTCGTCACGTTAATAATTATAACATAATTAATTTCCGGATTTTTATTAAATAAATCATTCATATTAAATTTAATAAATCCCCAAATTAATATAGCATAAAAATACGGGGTATTACAGGCAACCTCTTTAAGACCACCTTAGGAGGTGGGAGGTTTTCATCATCTTCTTCCTCTTCCATTCATTTTAGAGCTTCATTGAGGTGAAAAAAATCTACTCTTTAAGTTTAACAACTCTATTCCTTAATATTTGATCTTGTGTGTATAGTTTTAAAAGTAGAATGCATACATATTGTAAGAAGATTACTTTCTCATGATTTATGTAAAATGATTTCAAAGTTTTGAGAAAATGATATACTATCAATAAAAATTAGTGTTAGGCATTTTACAAAATAAAATGTTTTGAAATGATATTTATCTTGTTGAGATACTTTATGAATAAAGTCTTAAAAGTTTTCTTGACAAAAATGGGATTTTTATGAAGCTAGAAATTTCTTTAAGTTTTGAAGAACAATAATGTCATTTAGCCGTGAAAAACATTTTTTCCTAAGTATTATGAAATTTCTTGTATAAACCATGTGTTAAACTCATTTTTTAGGATTTTTGGACTTAAAATCCCTCTTCTCATGTATATAAACTTGTAGTAATTAGGCTGTGAGAATATGGACAAACTTAATAAAGGCTTTAATGTGTTTTAACATAAAATAAAGAAAATATAAAGTTCAACCCTCAAAGTGTATATTTTCAAGGCTACATGTGTTAATAAAGAAAACGTGGCGTGTTCTTGAAAAATCAGTCTTCAAAATGACAAATGACTTCTTGGTTAAGGAAAGTAATGAAATAAATATTTTCAACTTGAGAAGTGTGCCACTCCAAAGTTTTAAAGAAGTGTTAATGAGTTTAAAACGTGTAAGAAGTTACTGTGTGTGACTTAACAATGTTTTTCAAAAAATAACATTTATGAAAAGCGAGAAAAATGCAAGTTTGGAAACAAATGGGTAAAATGGTAACTTTGCGTAAAGTGGAAGGGTTACACAAAACGGTCCCAAATGGGAGTGAATTTCGGAATAAAATCAATGTGAATGTGTAAAGGACATGAAATGGTGATTTTCTAAAGTGTGACACGGATATGGCGTGCAGTCCCTGGGATTTTGGCTTCGGCCGATAAAAGTGGAATAATGTTGACACGAGAAAGTGTTAAAACACGGGAAAAAGGGGACTCAAAAGAATCGAAACAAATTAAGAAGGTCCCTAGGGTGAAAGATGCAAATCACTTTCTAGAGCATATGATCGTATAGTCGACGGTATGGAACCCGTTAAATTACGCGATTATATGGTGAACTTCGAGAAAAAGATAATGAGAAAAGTGGAACGTGATGAAGAAATTGGTTGTGCTAAAAAGATGAGAAAAGATAGCCTTTGTATAATGAAATTGATAAATGTTCCCGTTTTGAAAAGGTAATTTGGACAAGAAATAGGGAAATGAGTAAGTCCAAGTAAAGTATGAGTGGATGACACAAGTGAAGTGGTTAATGGATAATCAAGCAATCTAAGATGGTTTTAACCCATAATCAACCCAAGTATGTGTTGTGAACCATTTTTTCTTAAGAAAAAATAAGTATTTTCTAACCCCAAGTGTGCGTGTGTTTAAAGGTGGTTTTCAAGGAAAATACTAAAGTCTTTGGTGTGAGTAAATGGAAAATTTTGGTAAATGAAGCATTTTTCCTAGATAAATGCTATTTTGTTTAAGTATTTAGTCTGGTGCATTAAATATCAATTTTAAGTCAAGTAACGGTTTGGAATAAACAGATTCACGCATTAGTTTATGTGTGTGTATGTATGTGTATGTGTGTGTGAATATATATATATATATATATATATATATATATATATATATATATATATATAGTATGTGCATGTGCAGGTAGGTGGTACATTATAGTGTCTCTTTTCTACTGTTCGGTTCTACGTTACATTATTGTATTTTCCACTGGGCATTCGGCTCATTCCTTTTCTTTTGTTACTGCAGGTTATACGTGATTTCGTATTTTAAGAGCATTGTTGATGTCTAAAATTGGTATAAATATTATCTCAGCCACGAATTATCAATTCTATTATCACAAATAAATATTGAGAAATAAAATAAACACGACACCAAAGATTTTTAATGTGGTTTACCTAAGAAAAAGCCTACGTCCATGGTTATAGTATTACTGTTGGTGGTTACACGAAATTCTATGTATCTTTCTAAAACAAAAAATCACTTGTCCCTTGAGCTAAGGGAAATATCATATTTATAGTGGTCCCAAAAACAAGGGTTAGAATGCGTTTATGCATTTAGGCATTTCCACCTTTACATAATGAATGATGTCATTGTTCTTCTAAAACACGTGTGGAGTGTCTTTTGATAATTCCCAAGCGTATGACCTTTCTTCTTCTTGATAGTTCACCTTCTTAAGGCGATCGATCGATATATCGACCAACTATGTCTGGAGCCGACTAAGTGTTAGTGAAGTGCTGAGGTGTCTAGTTGGGAGGAGACGTGTCTTAATGTCATTGGTCATGCTAGTATCAATTGATGTCAGAAAATTCTACTTTCCATAATGTGACACTTGGAATCTCTAGCAACATATGTCAGGTGCTCTTGTATCATTAGTCCACGTGGCATGAATAATTTAACCCACAAGCCCCCAATGCTCCATTGATGTTTTATTGAAAGGATGGAGGACTGGATTGAGAGACTTGCTCGGCGTTCTTGCATGATGGGGGTCGTCAACCGACTTACGGTACATGTAAAATATTTTATTGTTTTAGCAAACAGTGGCATTTTTGTAAATAATTTGAAAATTTACGAACCACTATAGGGTACGTTTTTACTATTTATTTAGAACTATGCGACCGTTAAAATATCAATCGTTGGTTCAGTTAATCATTAATTCTCCTTTTTCGAGGTAAACTATAAAGGGACGAAGGTTTCCCCCCACTTCTTTCCATCACCAATACTTCGAACTTAAGATTTTCTTTTCGTTCAAGTTCTTTTATGTTATTTTCTTTCTTCTTCTGTCATTTGTCGTTGCTTATCAGACTCTGTAAGCCTTCTTCTTCCTTTTTTCAATTTCTTTTTCTGTCTTCCAGACATGGTGTATATGATTGATGAAGGTTCCTTAGAGGAATTTAAGGGGAGAAGAAAAATCCCAAACTGGGTAGGTTTAGAAATGGCAAATCCCCCTGTTGACGTGTTATCATTAGAAGAGGGTCATTCTATCCCCACCCTATTCATCGATGAGTGTGGCATTTCTTTTCCTCCTAACCACTTACTTGAGTTCGCTAGTATTTCAATGTAGTTACTGCTAGAGTAGCCCCCAATACTTGGAGAGTGGTAAATGGGGTTAATAGACTTACCAAAGTTCATAGGACTCGTATAGGCATCCAAAAATTAATGTTTTGCTATACGTGGGTCACTACTACTGATAATACGTACTATTTGAAAACTAGATTTTGCTAATAGGGATTTTGTGGTCAATCTGCCAGACTCAAATAAGGACTAGTTGGGTTATGGCGCAGTAGTTAAGAATTGACAATATGCCCCTCTTCCTAAGGGGAAAAGATATATTAGACCTAGGTGCAACCAGGAAGGGCATGTCATAGGTTGTACTGCATTTGAACTTTTAATTTACTTTCTTGTATACTAACTATTTGATGATATGCCGACTAACTATTTTACTTTGTTTTGTGCAAAGGAAAGCAAGAAGAAATGTCCAAATGAAGGAGACGTTAAACTTGAAGACCTTAAGTACTTGTGGATTGTCCAATAAAGAGTTAGAGAGGGGAATCCACGAGTATCCTTTGCTCTGTTAGAGTATAAAAATTTTGTTACTTCATTTGTTGCTAGGCCATTCATCATCTTTCCCCCATCCCCCATTCATTTGGATGAGGAACCTGCTTCTACTTCTTCGTCTATTGAATCAACTGGTGTTGAGAAGGATTTTATATAAGGAGGAACATCTTCCTCATTTGATTCTCTTCACATTACCACTATCCCTACTTCTCCTCTTGCTGACATGGGAAAAATAAAAGGTGTGAACCTATTGGGTGGACCAGGATCTCCTCTAACTTCAAAGAAAAGTAATGATGCTACAGACAAGAGACCTCAGGCTAATGAGAAAAGACCTCAAGTTTTAAATGCTAATAAAACTAGAGTCAGTGAATCTTAGTTCAAGAGGTTAAAAAGGGGTTTGAATAATCCCAAAAACTGACCTAGAAAGCTCATGCCGACCAAGGCAGTATTGAAGATGAATTTGTGGCAATCAACCCTGGATTGGTCAGGGGTTTGATAAAGTCTAGAACCCTTTCGGTAGATAGGTCGGTGGAAGCCCACATGTCCAGAACAAGATTGGCTGAAACGGCTTGCCAGATTTTCTCTTTGGTAAGTGCCTAACCTTTTCTTTTTATCTTCAATAATTTTTGTTGAAGTTTTATTTGTACTGATGTTGTGTATTCATTGTATTTTAGTTTTTGGTTGATTATAACAAAATTCTAGAGAAAGACGACCAGTTGAAGGCTTCCTTAGCTAATATATAGGAAGTTTTTAAAAGTCTGAGGCAGTCCTTGAAAAACTTTGAGGATGCCCTTGAGAGAAAAGAAGTTTGGTAAGGAAAATTTAAGATGGTTGAAGATAAAACAGCTGCAATAGAGAACATCACAAAAGCTGATGAAAATAAAGAAAAAAATTGTCGAAGATAAGTTAAAGGAGGCAGAGAATAAGGCTAAAGATTTTAAGGAGGAATCTAGTGACCTGGCTACTGAAGTTGTTGCTCTGAAAGTCGAGAGAAAAAAAGGATAAGGATGATGCCTTCAATAAAGGCTGGGATAAGGCATTTGCTGCAGCAACCATACAAATTGAATACGCCAAGAAACTTTCTTTTAAGAAAGGTTGGTCAGAGGCACTGAATGTGGTCGGCAAATAAATAGACTATAAGGTTTTCCAGAGGCATGATCCAGGCACTCCTCCCAACTTGGATGAGGAGATTAACGACGAGGAGGGCTCTGGGGAGTCTTTAATGGTGCCAACCAAGTATTCATTGGGGCTAGCTGTAATTGTCGACCTACCTCCTCCAGAAGTTGCTGCCAAGGATAAGAAGAAGGTATAATTCCTTTTCGTTAGTTTTTTGCGTGCTTTTCTGTTTGAATATTTTTTTTTGTTGTTGTTTTGCCTTGTAATGGAATAATATTTTGTAACACCCCCTTTTGGCAATTAATGAAAGTTTATTTTGATCCGTCTTTTCTTGTTATACCTTTTATTGTATTTATTCCTTCTGTTTCGTAATCCTTATTGCTTTAATATTACTTCCCTTATTTGTCCCCCTTGATTGTATTCGTGTTCTCATACTTGTGATTTTTAGTTTGATGCTAGGAAGAACAAAATCTTTTCGATCGAGTCCAATCTACTAAAACGTTGTAATAATTTACTTGAAGCTGGTTAAGTGCCTTTTAGTGATGTCGATCTGGAAGTTGTGGTCGATAGTGATATATCTGACCAAAAGAAGGATACTTATATTCACCAGAATTTCCTTTTGGATAGAGCTATAGAAAATAATGAGGTGTATTATGAAATGATCGAGCAACTGCAAGAAGATCATAAACTTTCCTTGGCTCTGCTCTATTCAGACTCTGAGGCCAAGTACAAGGTTTTGAGTGATGTATTTGGATTTAACAAGAAGCTTGAAGAATATTCCTCGGCCTATAGGAGGAAAGAGTTTTTATGGAATCGGGAAATTAAAAGTGGTAGGGAGGTCGGTGGGCTACTAGAAGAAGAGAATAGTCATCTCAAGAATGAGTTAGATAGTTTAAAAAAGTATTATGAGGCTGCGCTGAGTGAAGGTGCTTCCTTCCTGGAGCTTGAGAATTCCATATTGATATAGGAGCTAGAGGATTTGAAGAAGAAGAAGAAAACCAAAAGGGCCAAACTTCTAAACAAGTGGTTGTTCGACCAACTGTTAAGGAAGAGAGGATTAAGAAGACTTTGGCCAACTAAGATGTTTTATTGAAAACCAAGGACCCTGCCTTAAAGAAACTCTATGACCAAATTGATAGTCTGACATTTCATTTTCACAAGTAACTAAAAGCAGTTTGGATGGATGGTTATAATGAATCCTTGACTCACATGGATAGTCACTTGGCACAAAGGAATCATGACGGTTACAAATGGGGATGGACTAATGTACTTACATTATTCAAGCATGATATTAATAGTGAATTGTGGCATTGGAATGATCCAGGAATGTTGGACTATCCTGATCCTCCTTTTAAGATTATTGCTAGGTGGATTCTTCCGAATTCTATTCTAAGTATGTAATAAAAAAAAGTATTTGGGTGACTACGATCTTTATGGTGAAATTAAGTATGTTCGTCCTCTTTATTTATTGGATTGTCAGAGTAGCAGTAATCGACCCAGGTTGACAGTATTTAGAACCATAAATTCACCCTATACCCATGATGATCCTTTTGTTGGGATGAATAAGGCTGAAGGAAAATGTCTTGTAGAATGAATTTGTGTTCCTTTATAATAGATGTTAATTTATGATTCTACATGAATTTTATTTTAATGAACTAAAGATTGTCTTTTGTTATACATGTTTGTTTATGTATTTTAATCTTTGCTTTGTTAATTAAGCTTATGATTAGTTGATCCACTGTTCAGATGTCTAGCCTGATTAATGAATTTGTACATGTTCAAGTTAAGAACTTGAGTTATTGGGCTTTAGGTCCTACTAACATACTTAGGTTAAAACGGATCTTTGTCATTTTTAGACTTAAGAGTTTTTCATTAGTTACCTTTGGAAATGACCAAATGTTTTAGGAAAGTAAGATTTTGTTGTTTTTTAACATGGTCCTCTAAAACTTTTTGTTCTGGATTTCAGATCATACATGAAGTTTTAGTAACTTCTTGTTAGTGATTTGTTAAAGACGAAATCATACATGAAGTTTAAAGAGACTTCTCTTTTTGAAGTTGGAAAAGTTTGTTCATGGGGTTTTAGGGACTTCTTGTTCGCGACTTGTCAAAGACGAAGTCATACATGAAGTCTAAAAAAATGAAAAAGGATTTTTCTTTTTTATAGTTGGAAAAGTTTGAACTGTTAATTTGTTGGGGATATTAATCACCTACTCTGGGGAAAAAACAAAAAAAGCGTAATTGGTAGAAAATCACGACTTTTATAAAACTGGATGAAAATATTACATCAAAACTTCAACATAGCTGCTGATAGTATTTCCTGAGGTCATCGAAATTTGGTGGATTCTTGAATTCTTCCCCTCAAGTGTTTCCAAGCGATAAGTTCCTCGTCGAATAACTATCGAGATATGATAAGGACCATGCCAGTTTGCCTATAACTTGTTTCCTTTTTAGATAACATTTTTGAGGACATAATCTCCCTCTTTTAAGATGGCCGGCTTGAACCTTCAATTATAAAATCGAGTAGTTCTTTGTTGATAGGAAGCTACTCGAAGTGCAACATCTTCTCTAATTTATTCTATCATGTCTAGATCCAGCCTTCGTATGAGATCATTCTTAGGAGGATTAAAGTTCAGCACCCTATAAGTTGGTAGACCTATCTCAGCTGGCATCATTTCTTCTATCCCAAATGCAAGCATATAAGGAGTTTTTCCAGTAGGTTTTCTCAACATGGTTCTATATGCCCAAAGAACAATGTGCAACTCGTTGATCCAATTTTACTTTGCATCGTCAAGTCTCTTCTTTAGTACATCGAGTGATGTTTTGTTCGTTACCTCTATTTTGCAGTTGCACCGTGGAAGTCCACGGGTAAAATGAAGTTTCCAAATTATAGACTAAACGCAGTATGCCTTAAAGTCATCATTGTCAAATTGAGTGATGTGATTAGTGATGAAACCATACGATATGCCATACCTGCATATAATATGTTTCCATATGAACTGGAAAACCCTTTCATAAGGCATTTCAACCAACGGTTCAGCCTCCACCCATTTTGTGAAGTAGTCTACTGCCACCACTAAGTACTTGAACCTTCTTTCGATCAACAATAACGGACCAAACAAGTCAATTCCCCAGATAATAAAAGACCAAGGAGAAGTAATTAGAGTTAGGGTAGCCCCGATCTCCTATGTATCGCAACAAACTTTTGGAACTTTACAATCTACCTTCATTGTCGGCCAATAGTATCCCTACATAGCAATCCTTCTCACCAATGATCGACCGATTTAATGAGCTCCATAATAACCTTCATGTACTTCTTTAATCAACCGTGGTACCTCGGTGGGATGTACACACCATAATAATGAAACAGTGTAGCCCTTTTTCTAAAGGACTCCTTGCTCTAGTATGTAACTTGCGGCCTTGTATCTCACTTTCCTTACATCCTTTGGATCAACAAGTAGAGTAGCTTTTCCAATGCATAGTACAACTTCTCATCATTCATAATTTTACCATTCTTATCCATGATTTCAATCATGGTATTTGAAGGTTCTTTTGCCAATGCATTGTACCACTCATCAAGGCATTAATAGCTGTCTTTTCTTCATAATCCACAACTTTTAATTTCTCATTATTGAAGCGAGTTATATATTCTCTGGTGGTTTCTCCTGGCTTTTGGAGGACATTTAGCAAGTGGGCTACTCTCTTGATTGTCTTAGATCCAAAGCATAAATTACTAATGGACAATTCAACGAGCTGCTAGAAAGTGGAAATTTATCCCCGGGAAAGATTATTATACCATATCTGGACTGATCTGGTGATAGTGCTTGAGAAAGCTCGATAACTTATTTCATTAGGAACATAATAAATATCAGTCGTGGCCTGATATTATTCAACATGTAGGACATTATCGGTCTTACCATCATACTTATGAATAACCACTGGTGGCTTGAATTTGGAAGGAGTAGGAAAGTCCACAATAGTTGGAATGAAGGGAGATCCTTTCACAAAACTCCTTTGTAGAGGGTTTTTAATTTTAGACATTTCCTCTAAATGATCTTCTAGTCCCTGCATGGATCCTTGCCAGGAATGTTCACATGGCTTCGACCTAGTTGGGGAAACTTTAGTGTTTTTTCTGTGCGTATTTGCTGAGCTCGCTTCCTATGAAGTCTGCTCGGCATGCACAGAGCCTCTTATGCTAGCCTTAGATCTAACAGATCCTTCTTTGTGCTCGTGGGATCAAATTGTCTCTCTGTGATCATCTATGTCCGTTCAGGATCCCAGACGATCAAATTTTGACAAAAACCAATTCTGGATTCAGAGCCGAGACGAACCTTTCAGACCTTTAGTAAAAGACTTTAATGCCCTTGGGATTTATCCCCACATTTACAAAGATATTTTTGGAACCCATCTAGACTACCAACCCATACCCATAAACAACTTAGACCCAGAAGGTTGTTTAACCACACACATAGACGGTTGTTCACACGTTGAACATATTCCAGCTAAACACGCAGACAGTAGACAAGTCACTGCTAGTGCTATTAATAGAATATTAAATCAAAATAATTGTATCCTCCTTATTTTAAGACAATTATTTAAAGACATCCAAACCCTAGATACAGGGATAAAAAATATCTCTAAACATATACAAGAAATAGATAGCCAAATTCCAATAGACCTTGTACAAGTATTACAAGATATAAATATTAAGAATAATCACATAGAAGTCCTTAATAGAGAAATTTCAGACCTTAAGATTCTAACTAGAAACCATGAAAGTGAGTTAATCAAACTCATTAAAGAACAAGCTAAGCTTATCCTTAGATTAGATAATTATCTTCCTAATGGAAATAGTTAGATCAGATTGGAATGAGGTACCTGGAGACCTCTCCATCCAGACTTTAATGGAATTTTATAATAGAATTATAGAAAAGATAAATGATGATAGATTTTATTATAAGATAAATTAAAATGAGATTACTAATGTTGCTAAGGAAACTAGACTTATTCTAGAAAGATTAAATTTAATCTCAACATCTATAGCAGCCTCATAAGACTATAATAGTAGCTTTGTTAAAGACTTGCAATTAGATTTCAAGGCTAAGACAGAAGGATTAACCACCTTTTATACACACTTTGTTAAATTCCAACAAAATTTAGGAAATTATCTTAATAATATAGAAGGCCATAACCAATCCAAAATGGATGGTATTATTAATGAACTAAGACTAAACATGGCCCAAGCAAAAGATAAATATGAAAAAATTATTTAGGGAATTAAGTTTATATATAATAAACCTTCCCAAGCAGAAATAGACTCTCCTTTTATTATAACTCGTTTAGATAAAATAGAAAAAACTGTAGAATCTATAGAAATTAGATTTGTGCAACAACAAGAAAAAGATAATGAAGTAAAAGACTATATTACAAATATTGCCAAATCCCTTGTTAATTATCTAGCCAGACATCCTTAAGTGAGATAAAAAGACAAAAAGATTATTCAGACTTCTTAGAAAGAATTGAAAAAAGACTTGAATAAAAACAAGTAACCACCTGTAAATTTAGAGAACCCCCTCCTATAGAAACTAAAGAAGGAACGACCATAGGTATAAGAATCATAAATGACGGATTAGATCAAACTAGTAAAATAGCTAGCTCTGTCCCAAATATTGATTATAATAATTTTAAGCTCCAAAGACTTAACGACTCATCCTCCAATGTTAGAACCTAGTGGAAGGAAAGAAAATTCGCCAACCAGCAGCACCTATATGATAATGAGAGTGGGACAAACACCTCGTGTGCATCCAATGTGACACATAGCAGCCAGGCGCGCATCTGCAGGACTCCATATTTAAGGATAGGATACTAATTCAAAAATCGACACACTTAGGCTTAAAAAGAGTGGCGAGGGGGGGGTGTTCAGGCACCACTAGCAGCACCCAAACGATAATGCGAATGGAATAAACACCTCATGTTCATCCAACGTGACACGTAGCAGCCATACGCGCAACCATGGGACTCCCGATTTGAGGATAGGACACGAATTTAAAAACCGAAACAATTAATCTTGATAATGTGTCGCGAGGGGCAGGCACCCCAAGCGGCACCCAAATGTCACTGTGAGAGGCACGAACACCTCGTGAGCATTCAATGTAACATATAGAAATAGGCGGCGCAACCGCAGGACTCCGGGGTTGGGGATAGGGAACAAATTCGAAAAAAGGCGCACTTTGTCTTGAAAATGTGCCACGTAGGGGTGGGCACCCCGAGAGACACCCAAATGGCAGCGCGAGTGGCACGAATACCTCGTGCGAGTCCAACGTAACATGCAGCAACCGACCGTGTAGGCGCGACATTCCCGATTTGAGGAAAGGATATGAATTCGAAAACAGGTACAGTTAGGCTTGAAAATGTGTAGTGGGTGGTGGGCACTACCAACGGCACCCTAACACTACCATGAGTGTCACGTGCACTTCGTGCGCATCCATCGTAACATATAGCACCTGGTCGTGCAGTCGCGGCAGTCCCAGTTTGAGGATAGGACACTGATTCAAAAGTAGACACACTTAGTTTTGAAAATGTGCTGCGGGGGGTGAGCACCTCCATCGGCACCCAAAAGGCACCACGACTGCCACGTAACACATAGTAACCGTGCAGCCGCGAGTCTCTTCGTTGAAGGATATGACCCAAACACGAATTCAAAAACAAGAAAACTTAGTCTAGAAAATGTGCCGCAGGGGGCACCCTCAGTGGCACCCAAATGAAACCACGAGTTTCACGAACACGTCATGTGCATTCAACGTAACACATAGAAACTGGTCGCACAGGTGCGGGACTCCCGGTTTAAGGATAGCACAAGAATTCAAAAACAGGCACACTTCGGCTTGAAAACACGCATCGAGGGGGCGAGCACCCCCAACGGTATCCAAACGGCACCGCGAGTGGCTCGAACACCTTGTGCGCATCCAGCGTAACATGTATCAACCGTCCACGCAACCATGGGATTCTCGATTTGAAGATAGGACCCGAACAAGAATTCAAAAACCGACACACTAAGGCTTGAAAATATGTTGCCGAGGGGGGCACCCCCAGTGGAAGATTTAGGGATCCGTGAGTGGAACGAACACCTCATGCATGTCTATTGTAACACGTATCAACCGAATGGGTAGCCGCGGGACTCTCGATTTGAATAAAGGACATGAAATCCAAAACAAATACACTTAAGCTTGAAAATGATTCGCAGGGGGTGGACACCCCAGTGCCACCCTAACGGCACTACTAGTTGCACAAACACCTTGTGTACATCCAACATAACACATAGAAACCGGCGGTGCAATCGTGGGACTCCCGGTTTGAGCATAGGACACGAATTCGAAATCAGACACATATAGGCTCAAAAGCGTGTCGATGGGGGCTAGCACCCCCAGTAGCATCCAAACGGCACCGCGAGTGGAACGAACACCTCGTGAGTGACCAACGTAACACGTAGCAATCGTACATGCAGTCGCGGGACTCCTGATTTCAGAATAGGATCCAAACATGAATTCAAAAATAGGCACATTTTGGCTTGAAAACGCATCGCAAGGGGTGCGAGCACCCACATCGGCACACAAATGACACTGCGAGTGGCACTAACACCTCTTTCACGTCGAACATAACATGTAGAAATAGGCAGGACAACTTCAGGACTCCCGATTTGAGGATAGGACATGAATTTGAAAACAGAAACACTTAAGCTTGAAAATGTGACGCTTGGGGCCGGCACCCCCAGTTGCACTGAAATGGCACAGCGAGTGACCCAAACACCTTATACGCATCCAACGTAACACATAGCAACCGTTCGCGCAGTCGTGGGACCCCGGTTTGAGGATAGGACATGAATTTGAAAACAGGCACACTTAGGCTTGAAAATGTGTCGCTTTAGGCGGGCACCCCCAATGGCATCCAAACGGCACCACGATTGACAGGAACACCTTGTGTGCATCAAAAGTAACACATAGCAACCGGTCGCGCAACTGCGCGACTACCGATTTAAGGATAGGAAATGAATTCTAAAACACGCACACTTAGGTTAAAAACGTGTCGCGTAGGGGATAGCCCCCCAACGGCACCCAAATGGAAGCATGAGTGACACGAACACCTCGTTTGAGTCCAACGTAACATGTAGAAACTGTTCGTGCAGACGTGGGACAACCGATTTGAGGATAGGGAATGAATTCGAAAATAAGCACACTTAGACTTGAAAACTTGTTGCGGGGGGCCGGCACCCTAGTGACACCCTAATAGAACTACAATTGGCAGGAACACTTTTTGTGCATCCAACGTAACATTTATCAACTCAGCATGCAGTCACGAGACTCTCGGTTTGAGGATAGGACACGAATTCGAAAACAAGCACACTTAGGCTTGAAAACGGGTCATAAGGAGGCGGGCACCACCCTTGTCACCCAAATGGCACCGCGAGTGACACGAACACCTCATGTGCATCCAACATAACACGTAACAACTGACTGGGCAACTGTATAACTCCCTTTTCGAGGATAGGACCAAAACACGAATTCAAAAACATGCATATTTGGGCTTAAAAACGTGTCGCTGGGGGAGCGCCCCTAGCGGCACCTAAACGGCACCACGAGTGACCCGAACACCTCTTGCGCGTCCAACGTAATTGGTAGCAACCGGATGCACAACTGTGGGATTCCTGGTTTGAAGATACAACATGAATTCGAAAACATACAAACTTAGGCTTGAAAATGTGTCCTGAGGGGCGGGCCCCCCAGTGGCACCCAAATAGCACCACAAGTGGCACGAACACCTCTTGGACATTCAATGTAACACGTAGCAACCGATTGCACAGCAGAGGGATTCCCGATTTGAGGATAGGACTTGAACAAATATTTGAAAGCATGCGCACTTAGGCTTGAAAACGTGCCGTGGGGGAGCGGGCAACCCCAGCGGCATCCAAATGGTTCTGCGAGCGGCACGAACACCTCGTGCGCGTTCGACGTATAATGTAGCAATCGGTCACGCAACCGTGGGACTCCCAGTTTGAGGATATGACACGAATTCGAAAACAGACACACTTAGGCTTAAAAATGTGATGCGTGGTGCGGACACCACCAGTGGAACCCAAACGACACCACGAGTGGCACGAATACCTCGTGCTCATCCAATGTAACATGTAGAATCCATCTGCACATGCGCGGGATTCCTGATTTGAGGATAGGACACGAATTTGAAAACAAGCACACTAAGGCTTGAAAATGTGCCGCGGGAGACGGGCGCCACCAACGGCAGCCAAATGGTAGCGCAAGTGGAACGGACACCATGTGCAAGTCCAACATAACTTGTAGCAATCAGTCGAGCAGTTGCGGGACTCCTAGTTTGAATACAGGACATGAATTCTGAAATAGGCACACTTAAGCTTGAAAATGTGTCAGGGGGAGCGAGCGGACACCCAAGTTGCGATCTAATGGCACCGCAAGTGGCATGAATACCTCATATGCTTCGAACGTAACACGTAGCAATAGGCCCCGCTACCACGGGACTCCCGACATGAGGATAGGACCCAAACATGAAGTCAAAAATCGGCACATTTAGGGTTGAAAATGTGCCGCAGGGGGGCAAGCACCGCCAGAGGCACCCAAATGACACCACGAGTGGCACGAATACCTCGTGCTCATCCAATGTAACATGTAGAATCCATTTGCACATGCGCGGGATTCCTGATTTGTGGACAGGGCACGAATTCGAAAACATGCACACATAGGCTTGAAAACATGCCGCGGGGGTTAGGAACCCCCAACGACAACCAAATGGCTCCATAGGTGGTACGAACACCTCGTGTGCATCCAACGTAACATGTAGCAACTAGTCGTGCGGCTACAAAACTATTGGGTTAAGGATATGACCCAAACACGAATTCGATAATAGGCACACTTAGGGTTGAAAACGTATCGGGGGAGGGGGCACCCCTATTGGCACCGTGAGTGGAACGAACACCTCGTGCACGTCTAACGTAACACGAAGCAACTGTCCACTCAGTAGAGAGACTCCCGATTTGAGGATAAGACACGAATTAAAAAACAGGCACACTTAGGCATCAAAACGTCTCGCGAGGGGGCAGATAACCCCAGAGGCATCCAAATGGCACCGTGAGTGGTACGAACACCTTGTGAGAGTCCAAAGTAACCTGTAGCAACCAGCCGCGCAGCTGCGAGACTCTCGGTTAGATAATAGGAAACAAATTTGAAAATAGGCACACGTAGACTTAAAAACGTGTCGTGGGAGAGGAGGGGGCACCCCGAGCGGCACCCAAACCGCACTGGGAGTGGCCTGAACACCTTGTGTACGTCTACCATAACACTTAGCAACCGATCGGGCATCCGTGGGACTTTCGATTAGGGGTTAGGACACGAATTCGAAAACACGCATATTTAGGGTTAAAAACGTGCTCCGAGGGGACGGGAACCCCCAGCGGCACCCAAATAGCACGAACACCTCATGCGCGTCCAACGTAACCCGTAGCAACCGGCCGCGCAGCCGTGGGACTCCCAGTTAGAGAATAGAAAACTAATTCGAAAAAACACACACTTAGACTTGAATATTCCCGGGGGGAGGGGGGGAGTGTTCCCCCAATGGCACCCAAATGGCACTGCGAGTAGAACAAAAATCTCATTCGCCTCCAACACTGCAGGTATCAACAGGTCCCATAACCGTGGTACTACTGGTTTGAGGATATGACACGAATTAAAAAATAGGCACACTTAGGCTTGAAAACGTTCTGCGAGGGGGCGAGCACCCCCAGTGGCACCCAAACAGCTCAACGAGTTGCACGAACACCTCATGTGCATCAAACGTAACACGTAGCAATTGAATCATCGTTGTGGGATGTTGTTAAAGATAAACTACAAAACTATGGTTACTCTAATATAATATGAATCGTCATTACTATGTAAAGGTTCAAGTCAAAAGACACCTTTGCTTTTGTACAATTCTATGAACAATTCCACGAATAGTTTATTCCATTGGTATTTACGTGTTGCCCTAATTGGTTGGGCGTGGTTTAGTTTAATGTAGTTCGGTTATTTTGTTTTGGTGGTGTTGTGTTTGGGCCTGCTTGTATGGGTCTTGAGATATTCGTAGCTCATGTTTATTTTGGTTAATAATATTTATAATTTACTGAAAAAATTATTTGCAAATTGATATATTCATTTATTTTTACTTTGGTCCTAATATTTTTGGTATCATACTAAAAGTTCGATTGGTGAAGCTTCAGGATGATTGTGGATTTTGAAGTTTATTTATTTATTTATTTATTTTGCAGATAGAATAATAGACGTTTAGTTTGTGTGGGACAATTTTTCATTCACTCGAGTAATTGAGCGTTGAACTACTAAGTCATGTAATATGATATTGGTTTAAGTTCAAGGTTCGAATAAAATTATTCTGTGAAAATGGAGGAGTTTAAAAATGAGGGACCTATAACCGGGTAAACCAATAACATTTTAAACCCCTTCAAGTGGACCAACGAATTTAAATAGTATGTTTGAGAAGTATCATGAACTTAGGACATCACGTGTTTGTGCTTAACACTAATAAAAAAAACACAATACGTTTGGGGGACATGTGGGACACATATCACATACATATCATATTATTATTGGTGTTGAGGACACATATGTGATACCCTAAGTGAAAGATACTTTTACTCAGTGCAATGGGAACTTATCGAATTCGTCGTTAGAAATGGTGCAATATATATATATAGAGAGAGAGAGAAAGGATCTCATGCATACCCAGTTTGCATACCCTCCGTACGGACCATTTTTTTAAAATAGTAAAAAAAATAATTTTGGGCTGATTTTTTTTTATGGTTTTTAAACATTTCAGTAGGACCATGAAAAAATAATCAACTCAAAATGAATTTTTTTGCTAGCAAAAAAATTCATTTTGAGTTGAATTTTTTTTTATGGCCCTATTGAAATGTTTAGAAACTATAAAAAAAAATTAGATCAAAAATATTTTTTTTACTATTTTATCAAAATTGGTCCGCGCCAGCGGTATGCAAACTGGGGTATGCATGAGAACCTCTCTCTCTCTCTCTCTATATATATATATATATATATATATATATATATATTACTTTGGTACGTTTGCCCTTACCCCATTTTGAGTTTGGTATCTTTTTAATTGACTTTGAATTTGATACAACTTTTCCTTAAAATTTTGTTAGACTTAAATGTCACGTGCAATTAAAAAAGAAATTAATTTTAAAATGATGAAAAGAAAAGAAAAACACAAAAATCAATAGAAAAACTAAAAAATAGAAAATCTCTCTCTCACATACACACACCATTTTTATCACGGTTGTGTTAGGACGTGTGTATGAGAGACCGAGAGTGCATTTTTTTTTCTATTTTTGTTTGTTTTCCCTGTGTTTTTATTTTATTCTGTCACCATATTTTCTTGATTTTAAAATCAATTTTTATAGACTTAATTTTAACTAACGTTTAAGGGAATATGTGGCAAACTCAAAAGTCAACCAAAAATATATATACTCAAAACGAAATTAATATGAAATACAAAAAAAGTAAAAACAGATTTATTAAAAAAAACATGGTAACATGTGTGTACAAGAACTCACCATAAAATTCAGCAGTGATAAGACAGTAAAGCAAGGAGGCACCATTTATACTAAATAGCTCGTCCACCGGGGTTATTGAAAATAGATAATCAACCTTTTTCTTTTTCCCATACTGAGCAGCTATAATGATCGGAAGCTGACCTTCATCACGTTCATTTGAAATTGTTAGAAATTTGTTATTTTTTACAATCATTTCCTTGGTCAGACCTATTTCTCCGACTATGACGACAAGATTTAAGGGTGTGGCCCTAAGTTCATTTGTCTTTTCCAAGTCTTCCAGATCTGATAGTATAATCAACTTCGAGGCAATCATTTTTTGCCCAACCAAAAGTGCAATGTGAAGGGGGATATCGCCACGGGATGAAACTACGCCTCTAATAATACTCGGATATTCATCAAGGTATCATTCTATGGTATCCCAATTACCATCGTTGATAGATTTGCACATATCCTTACTAGTATCCTCATATAATTGGTAACCTGAAAGAGTGCTACCGATATTTTCTTATTTAAATGTATATTTTTCACTTGTGCTATTATGTAAATATTTCCAGTAAAAAAAAATAGACATGAATCATATAAAAAGAAAAAAAATTCTATCGTAAGGGTATATACCTTGATTTTTATTTTCAGCGGAAACATAAAAATGAAAACACATATTACAATTTCATTTGGTATGCGACAATGTTTTAATGGCTTGTCATTAATGAAATAGTGATTGTGAGTAAAATCTTTGCTAGGATTTTGAACCCTTGGATTGATTTTGATTAAACAATTGATTCATATTATAAATCAAAATTTAGTATTTGGTTCATGCATGAAAAGTGACATAAAAAATATAAAATATATATGACTAATATTATTTACTAATTTTATTACTATATTTATATCTATGTATATTAAAATTATTTATTTTTTGAGATGTTATAAAACACAATTATACAATCCACTATTTTAAATGTATGAACCAAATATGTATGTTTATAAAAAATATTTAACAAATATCGTATTTTATTATAGATATGTGTGTATTGGAGAGTAAGTTAATAAAATCCAGCATGTGAGTAGAAAAAATTGCATAAAAAAAGTAATATGATTTCAAATTTAATACAAAACGACATAACCATTTTGTTTTCACAAAATAAGTATTTATATTTTAATGATTGTTTTTAAAATTTAATATTTTTATGGTCATTTATTTGTTCGCAAAAAATATTTTTCCATTCAACTTAATCTCACTCGAACCATAGTAGTTTTACTCTTTCTCAAAATTGTTTGGAATAAATTAATTTTTATCAAACTTTACGGCATACCAAATGGGATCTACTTGAAAAAACTAAGTCCCCATTTGACAATCCATAACAATTACACCATGTGTCTAAGATCTCAAAAGAAACAATAAAAATCCTACCAAACAAAATAAATCATGCATTTGTTATTTGTATTTTTTTATTTTGAAATTAAATATTTAGGTTAATTACACTTACTTCCCTCAACTTTAACTCCCTTTCCAGATAACCACAAAAACTTTTATTTTCTAGCCTTAACCCCCCAAAGTTATAAAATGGCAGGAAATAACCCTTTAACACTAACACCGTTAATTATTTCAACATAATATTGGTCACGTGTCATGGACATGAGGGTCGTTTTGTCCAATCCAATACAAAAGTTCTTTAAAAAATAGAAATCATGGAAAAACATTTAATAAATATTTATAAAATCTAAAATCAAACAAAAACAGGTAAAAAAATTGTAAATAAAACAAAACAGTAATAATAATTTAAAAATTAAATATAATTTTGAATAATATTGATTTTTTAACAACCGTCTGAAAAATAGAAAAAAAATCAAAATTATTACAAAATATGAAAAAATTTCAATAAAAACTTTTTAAAAAATCTGTAAATAATAAGAAAACATAGTTTAAAAGTTTGAATAAACCTAAAAACGTTTTAAGAATGTGAAAAACATTGAAAACCCCATTAAGAATATGAAAATAATAATAAAAATAGTAAAAAATTTGGAACAAATTGTAAATAAAGTTAAAAAAATATGAAAAATAATAGAAAAACATTCTAAAAATTTTACCAATATTGATAGAAACTTTTAAAAATTCTCGTACAAATAGAGAAAAATAATTCCTAGAAAATAAAAAAAACATTCCAAAGGATCTTAGGACAGTTTACATTTATAAAGGATCTTAGGAGAGTCTTATGCTATGTTGATAATTAGCCCTTGAAGTTCGGACCTATCTATTATCACGTTGAACCGTTCCAAGGGATGGATATGCGGAAGTCCTTTGAGACTTGGGCTCTTCATTAAATTGTGCATAAGAAGCTCGTGGGCCTTTGCCAAACATGTGAACATCACGTACCATCCTAATTAAGGTCCCCACAATTGCACCCAAAGCTCAGTTTCACTTTAAGGTCGTTGGGCTTTGTTATTCCTAGGTTGGTCGTTGACTTTGAAAAGTCTTGATGATGGAGTTCTTGTTGATTGATCGAATGACAATTTTGTAAATATCCCTAAAAATTAAGCATTTTTATTCGTTGAGTACCCCAGGGGCACACTGGTAAATACTACTTATTTTCTTGGTAGTGAACCGACGCTTTGATAATTATCATACGCGCGTGTAATCATCATGTTTTTGGGAAATCCTGAGAGCATTTCTCCCCACAAGAACGGTTCCCACTCTTTTACCCATTTTCCAATCCATTTGAGAAACATGAAATCTTTCAAAGGAAAGATTTTCATTGTCATCACTTCACCTATAAAAATTCTTCGAAACACTTTCTCCATTTTAATATTCGTTGCTTTCTCTTTTTAATTATTTCAATGAACTTGTTATTTTTAACGATGGTGTATGTTGTTCACGAAAACACCTTGAAAAAAATTTAAACTTGATGATCAAATCCCCATGTGCATATCAATAGAGTTAGTTGAGGGTCCTTGTGACCTTTCTGCCCTATTCGAAGGTCATTGGTTGCCTTCAATTTTTGTTGCTGAGTGTGGGGTTACTTTCCCCCCAAACTACTTATTCTTGGAGCTCTTCCAGTATTTTTATGTGGTCCTAGCCAGGTTTCTCCAATCATATTGAGGATCGTTAATGGGGTGAATCATATTAATGAGATGTATGGGACTCATCTCGGCATTAATGAGATTATGTACTATTATTATTGGGTCACGACTACTGATAATTTTAACTACAAGAAAATGAGGGTGGATAACCGAGCCCTGGTTGTGAAGCCCCTTACTTCCAATAAAGATTATTAGGATTATGGACTAATTATTAATAATTGACAATACTTTCCCCTTTCCTGAGGGTGTGGCACATGAAGGGTCATGATGACCTCGGGAAGGGAAATGAATATGTTAGAAAGCCTTTTTGTTACCTTTGTGATCTTCTTTTGGTCGAGGCTAATGTTTTTGTTCTCCTCTCTATTTTTATTGCAGTAGAGAGTTAGAAAAAGATTCCATATGAAGGCGACATAAACTTTGTTGATCTTCAGACGATTTGGTCTATTAACTAGAGAGTTGGGACTGTTGAGAACCCAAGGTCGGCGATATTCCTTCTCAGATGAAGATCTCTACCACTTAAATTATTTCATCGCCAACATAAAGGAGGCGTGTCATTCCTATTACTTTGGATGACCTGGAGGCTTCAACATCTTAGGACTTAGAAAGGGGCGAATCATCTAAAGAAAGCATGTCTGCCTCCTTTGAACCTATGGATGTGTTTTTTGGTACCTTTTACCATGTCTCCCACTACCATGGAGAAAAGAAAGATTAATAATTTGAACTATTCGATTGTTGGTACTACAAATGTTGGTATCAAGTCTCCCTCTCTACTCGTTTTTCGGGCAATAGGATAAGTATTTCCTGGCTGACAAGCAAGAAAATTAAAGCTATGAGTTCCACGAACCCCATGGACCTTAACGATTTCCCTTCCAAGGACCACGAGTCTCTTTTAAAGAGGAAAATGAATGACTGTCTCCTCTCTTCCTAATTGGACATTTTAGGGAAAAAGACTACTAATAAGGGAAAAGGCTGTTGCCGAGTCCGTTATTTCTCATCCTTGTCCAGTTAGGGACATGATTAGGTCTACAATTTTCCCTTTATATAGATCAGTTGCCTTTGCTTTACCCCATTCGAGGTTACTGGATCTTACCAACCACAATCTCTCCCTTATAAGTTGGTCACCTTCATATTGGTCATTAATGTTCATCTCTTACTTCCATTTTTCTCATGTGTGTCTATTGTTTCATAGTTCTTGATTGATTATGATCCATTATTGGAGAGGAATGGCCAAATAGAGGCATGCTCTGTTGATGCGGAGATCGCATTTGAAGAGTCACACAAATATTTGTTAGCAGCTAGATGGTTGAATGATGCCCAGACGACCGAGAAGCATAATATCGATGATAAAGTTAAGATCTTGGAGACTAATCAGGTCAATCTTTATAAGAATAGTGATGATTCTACTACGCTTATGGTTGTTATCGAATAAGCATAAAAGGATTCCAAAGATTCTATGGTTGAGGTGACTTTTCTAATACACACGAAAATAAAGCTAAGGAGGCCTTGGATAATTTGGCAAAGATCAAGGATGTTGTCTTTACCCAGGGTTGTGATAAAGCCTTTTTCGATGCCCAAAATGAAGATTGCCTATCTTAAAAGGTAATTTTTTTAAGAATGGTAGGGATAAAGACTCTCGTTATAGTTGACACATGCGAGGGATCATACCTCTTTGGCAAGCAACATCCAAGTTCCACACCTCAATTTGAGAAAGAGGTCGAGGATGATGATGATGAGGCAATTGAAGAGAAGTAGAAGGTTATCGACTAAAACTAGACGACTGCTGAACAGGCTGCCGATAAGGAGAAGGTCGATAAGGCATTCCCTTAGGGCCTTTGATTTGAGAATGTTGTATTTTATTTTTGTTCCCAACTGATGTAGGGTCATTCCCCAATTGCATTCCTTTTTATTAGAATTTATGGTTTGATTCAATCGTTATCGTTTTGTCTTATTTTTGCAAATCTTTTCCTTTACTTGACAAACTTATAAATCCGACCACTTGTCCATGAAGTTTAATGTAAGGTTGCGTTTGTTTTTTCATCTGAAGTCTGAATCTGAAATCTGAAGACTAAATCTGAAGTCTGAAATCTGATTCTGAAAAATATGTTTATTTTTATGTCTGAATATACCTCTGAATGAATGTATTTAGACTGATTCAGACTTCAGATTCAGACTTCAGATGTAACTTTACCTCTTAACCATTAAGAGCCAAATATAGTCGTTAACCTCTTAATCATTTAAAAAAATAAACACTTTTTGATACCTCTTAAGTCTGAATGGTTCAGATTCAGACTTAAGAGGTAAAAACAAACAGGACCTAAGTATTGCAGCACTGGTCAGAGATCAAAACAACTTTCAGGAAAGACGTGGAAGGTTGTTCACTACTGGTCACGATGAAGAAGATGAGGTTGATGAGATTAACCAACACCTAATCATCGATGTGTCAGCTCACGCTAAATAAACGTACTTGGATCTTTATCGCCTCTTTCATCAGGCAATCGTAGATAATGTTGCTTTTCATGACATAATTGTTACTGACCAATACATTCATAAGGAGTCATTAGACAATTTTAAGGCAAACTTTTAATGAAAGTTTGTCAACCTGAGCATAGAGGACATATTTGATGAAAGGCTAGTCGCCATTGATTCTGCTCACTTGAGGAAATTTTTTACTGGTGGGCGCGAAAGAGATTGCCATTATCCTTAAGAAGGATAACAACGATTTGAGGTTTGATCTTGAAATACTCAATAAGTCCAGGCCAAGTGAACATGATTGGGAAGGAACTTACTTTTTTTTTAAAGAAGATAACACACAATTAAGAGAGGAACTGGAGAAGACTCAAATGGACTTAAATGAGAAAGTTCTAAATTCCAGGGGCCACTCCTCCTTTAAAAGGAAAAAAGAAGGTCATCTAGCAAAATATTTAGAGAAGGTCAAGAAGGCTTTGTCAATAAATCATAAATCATCAAAACTCTGATCGAGAAGATTAACCATCTCATATTCCAGTTTCATAGATAACCTCACCAGGTATGGATGAATGTCTATGCCGAGGCTCTTGTTAATATGGATCGTGCCTTAAGATATGCTTGAAATATTGTCTATAAACATGGTTATCTTAATTCCCTCATTGTGGAAAAGTTGCCACATGATTCTTAGTTGTGGTATTGCTATAATTCAGGTTGCCTTGATCATTAAGACCCTCCTTATAAGCTTGACTTCGTGGTTCCCAACGGATGCCATTCTAGTTATACTTATAAGGAAGTATCTCAATGACTTCGGTCTTAATAGAGATGATGAAATGTACTGACCTCAATACTTGGTCGGCAAGGTGAGTCATTGTGGACCATCAATGATTAGATAGATGACTTCGATCATTATTCCTCATTCGTTGAATGTTCCACCTACTGGAGTGTGGCATTCAATAAATGAGCCATCTCGGTCGCATAATTTATCTACCAATTTATTCAGTTATATTTATCATCTTGTTGTAAATGGTTCATTATTTGATTTAATTGTAATAACTTACAAGTGTAATGGAATTTTTTGAATTTTTCCTCCCCTCTATGATGTGTGGTCTCATAGTCTTGCCTTTTAGATGATATTTTCATATCCAACCTTTGGTCTAGAACTAGAAAAGACCACATGTTTGAGGGGTCGTTCCCCATCGAGGATTTTTCTGACCTAGATAGTCTTAGGTGCCTATGGTTTCTTAGTAAGCCTTTCATCAGTTGTAATCCATTGTAATATTTTGTTTTTCGACAAAATTATTTATATTGGTCGAATGGCCACATAGTCTTTTACGCAAACCTTTATTCAAGCTTGGTTTATAGTCGATGATAAGCACCCAAAAGTGTATAATTTATGCCCGAATAGATGCATTTTAGTCGCTCATTTTTAATAAAATTGGCTTTATGTTCGTATTTTATCATTTTCAGGTCAATACACAGTTGTTGTATAAATAATGCTAAATCCAGTCAATTGTGACAACATAGCGGTAAAAAGAGTGCATCGAAGAAATTAAAGAGACTGTGAAGTCAGAAGTCCCATTCAAGCTTGCCCAGATGAGTTTCGATGCCTAAAGCCTTTTTCCGTACCAAACCTAAGCTTAAATCAAGCCATGGACCATCACCCGAGCCTATGTGTGTTGAGTTTGTACCTTTATTATTTTTCTAGAATTTTATTTTGAGTCATTTTATTTTTAGGATTTATTTAGAATTTATTTTCTATTCTTATATTTCTTTATTCTGATTTTGATTTTTATTAGTTTTTAATCATTATTTTATTTTATTATTTTATTAGGATTAGTTTTCAGGAAGTTATTTTTAAGTTTTATTAGATTTTTTTTTAGGTCTTTAGTCTTTGTTTTTACTTGATTTTTAGTTTTTATTTCTTTTAATTTATTATTAGAGTTTTTTTTTAGTTAATAGATTTCATTATTTTAGTTTAGTTTGATTTTTATTTTATTTTATTTTACTTTCTTTTTATTAGGATAAGTTTTATTTT
Source organism: Sambucus nigra (assembly GCA_949130495.1). Classification (NCBI taxonomy): domain Eukaryota; kingdom Viridiplantae; phylum Streptophyta; class Magnoliopsida; order Dipsacales; family Adoxaceae; genus Sambucus; species Sambucus nigra. The sequence goes on from OX422214.1 coordinate 585,944,465, forward strand.
TGATAGTATTATTTTATTTAAGGGTACAAATTAAACGCACACAAACCACCATTCCCTACACTCCACTCCCATACACTTAAACACACATACATACTCACCCACACCACAACCCACTACACACACACCCCCTAACACTGAGAAACACTAGGGAGACTCTTAAACGGGACTCAAACCCCAGACTCTCTGATGTGGCACAATAAGTAATATAGCAAATCAGTCCAGCTAGAGTTAATAGTGGACAAAACATCTCTGACCAAAATTACCAACATACCCCAGACAACAAAATGACACACCCTTCACGAGTTAAACCCTCATTTCCTTAAGCAAAAAAAATTGGTAAGTGGTTTGTATACCCTCATTTCTGGCAGCAAAAAAATTTGGTAACAGGTATGTATTCCTCATTTTCATTAATTTGTCCTCTTTAATTTCTTCATTATAGACAATCTATCCCTAGACTATTGTATGCATTCTTTAATTATAGTAGTTTTTTATTAAATGTTGTTTCAAATATCTATTTCATTCAATGTTGTTACAACCCTGTTATTATGTGTATATTTTTTTCATTTAATCTTGCTTCAAGCCTCTTTAAGCCATTGGAAATTGATTCTTCAAGAATATAATTTTGATTCTTTATAAAAACAACAAATTTAATTTGTTCTTAATAAAAAAATTATTCTTAATGGTTTATAAATATATTTTTAATGGGGTTCATACTTAATATTGTAGGAATGGAAACTGCAGATGTAAATGGTTTTAGTGATGGGTTTGAGACGGAGTGTGTTGCTAATTATGAATCTCCGAGTAATGTATCGGAAGATGTAGAGGGTGAGATGGTGGGGGACGATTTGGAAGGGGAGACACGAAAGCCGGAAGTGGGCATGGTTTTTGACGCTTATGATGATTTATTTTTGTACTACAAAAAATATGGTGATAAGAAGGGGTTTCCAATTAAAAGACGATCTTTGTCTAGGTCACCGAGTGGGGATATCAAATGGGTAGTTGTTGCCTGTTCTCGATCAGGCAAAGAGAGGAGCAACGCAAAAAATACATCAAAAAACATCCAGTTAGCAAAACTGAATGTAAAGTTAAGGTTAGAGCTATAGTAAACTGTGATGGAAAGCTGCATGTTTCAAAAGTATTTCTTGATCACAATCATGTCCTTAGCCCATCAAAATCTAGATTTTATAAAAAGAATCGGGTGATAAGGCCATACGTAAAGAGGAAGCTTGAGTTGAATGATAGGGTCGGTATCCGGCCAAACAAAAATTTTAACTGATTGGTTATAGAACCAGGTGGTCATGAGAACTTCCCATTTTTAGAAAAAGGATTGTTATAATTATATTGATAAGGTTAGGCGACTAAGACTTAGTGACGGAGATGCTATAGCACTTCAAAACTATTTTATGAAAATGCAAGCTAATAATTAAAATTTGTTTTATGTGATGGATTTGGATAACAAGGGTAGGTTAAGAAATTTATTTTGGGCGGATGCAAGGAGTTGTACAGCATATGAGGAGTTTGGAGATGCAATCACATTTGACACAACCTATTTAACTAACAAGTATGATATGCTTTTTGCCCCTTTTACTGGTGTCAACCATCATGGTCAATCAATATTGTTAGGTTGTGGTTTGTTATCAAATGAGGATGTTGATACTTTTACTTGGCTTTTTAATTCGTGGCTTGCTTGTATGGGTGGTCGTGCTCTAAGTGCTATTATTACTGACCAGGATAGATCTATGGAAAAAGATATTGAAATTATATTTCCCAATACACGTCATAGATGGTGTATATGGCATATTATGAAAAAATTATCGAAGAAACTACAGAGTCATGGACATTATGAATCAATGAGGTATGCAATGCAACATTCAGTTTATGATTCATTGAATATTGAAGAGTTTGAAGAAAGTTTGATAAGTTTGTTAATAAATTCAACCTTCAAAATAATGATTGGTTGAATGGGTTGTACAATGAGAGGAGGCATTGGGTTTCGGCATTTGTTAAAGATATTTTTTAGGCTGGAATGTCGTCGACTCAAAGAAGCGAGAGAATGAATGAATGATTTTTTTTATGGGTATGTCAACTCAAGAACTACTCTAAAACAATTTGTGGAACAATGTGAGAATGCATTGAGAAGTAAGGTGCAAAAAGAAAATGAAGAAGATTTTAATTCATTTAACTCTAGGATCCCGTGTGTCACTCATTATAAGATGGAAAAAAAATTCCAAGATGCTTACACTACCGCCAAGTTTAAGGAGGTTCAACAGGAAATTACAGGAAAGATTTATTGTAATGTGTCCTTAATTGGAGACGATCGTGGCTGCCACATGTTTAGTGTTTCAGAGGACATGGTTGGGAGGGCGAGCCGACGGACCACTTTTACTGTTTTTTTCAATGAGTTTGATCGTGATATTCAGGGCACTTGTCAGTTATTTGAATTTAGAGGAATAATTTGCAGGCACGCTATTGCTGTTTTCATTAACAAAAAAATTCACATTATCCCCGAAAAATATTGTAGTACCCCGTATTTTTATGCTATATTAATTTGGGGATTTATTAAATTTAATGTGAGTTAATTATTTAATAAAAATCCAGAAATTAATTATGTTATAATTATTAACGTGACGAGAGTTAGTATTTATGGGAAATTTGTTGAATATTACTAATGAGCAAAGTAATATATGATATTGATTATATTGAATGTCACGAGTGAATAAAATGACAATTTTGGAAATTTGAATAGGGACGCGCCCGTGTCGCGTCGGGACTAATTATTGATAAATAAAAGTGAAAATTTTATAAGTCATTCATTTGGTCATTTTGAGTGCGCCAACGCGTCCGGAAGGGTCGAGATAGTCAGAAAAGTGTACCCGGGGGTTTAGTTTGGGTCTCGGGGCGTTTTTAGGCCTAATTGGTACCCCAGGAGGGCGTTTTGGACATTTCACCTTTTTGGGTAATTAAACCCACGAAAATACCAAGGGTTATATCAGATATCTGGATTGTCATCTAGGGTTAGAAACTCTAAACACAAGTGACGGCCATAGGAGAGGGAAGAAGAAAGCTTCCAAGGCAATTCAAGGCCAAAAAGCCACCCGTTTGCACCGCCGTCACCGCCAACGCGTAGATCGCGAGACGAGGAACACAACCATACCAAAATCAGCCGTAAATCAGAATACCAAAAATCCCAGGCAAGTGTTTATCTTGCTATTTTCATTGGTGCAATTTCCATATTAGTTTAGGAGTGATTAGGGATGAATATGTGGAAGAAAACCCAATTTGTGATAGGAAAATCCATGTAGTAATGGTTTATATGATGATTCTGGAAACCCTTGCCATGTAGAGGAAACTAACCACGAAATTTAGATGATTATAAGAAATAAATTCTGGAGAAAAATTTGTTAGAAATCTGTTTAAGAAAATTCTAGGGTTCTTGATAATTAGATATAATTTTGGGTTGAAAATCCATGTTTAAATGATGAATATGTACATGCCTCACGTTAGAAACATATGGTATATTGTTATAATATTAGTAGTAGAATTTTTGGGACGTTTGGGTTTGGAAAATATGGATTTGGATGAAGAAAAGTTGTAGAACCCGTAACTGCAATTCTGCAGAAATCGAAATACCTGCTTGATCGATCGATCGAGCCTAGAGCTTCGATCGATCGAAGGTTCGATCGATCGAGCCCCAAACCTCGATCGATCGGCCCCTCCTGGCAGACTCCTTTTTCCCTTATTAAATGAGTTAAATTTAATTTATCATGAAATAATTCTTGGGCAACCTTAACAAAATATTTTGGGAGATAGGGAAGACCAGTAGGACATGTGAATAAATTTTGGGACCCTTGATGTCGGACTAAGATTGTATTTTAGGGATAATTACATAAGGGTCGATAAATTTGTGATTTAAAGAGAGAGACACGTAAGAGAGTTACTTTGGGACAAATGTGTATACCTACTGAATTTATAATTTAGAGTATAAAGCCATGAGAGTTGTGTGGTACGTTGGAATAATACCGAATCTAGGTTAGAAACGAACCGTTATAAGTGTTTACCAAAACATGATAATATGAACAAAAGTCGTAATTATGGGATTTGAGAATATACCTAATATGGATATGGTAATATTAGTATGGTTATATGATTGTGTATGCATAAGCTATCTATGTGTGAAAAATCATGCCCACGCTACTTGTTATCCCTGAGGTTGCCACGCTGGGACGATCTTATCATGTGTTGCCTTATGGGGGATATTGACTCGTACCCTAGAAGATAAATATCCTTGGTACAGGCTATCGACGTGATAGTTCAAACGGTCCTAAGAGACGCAAGCATGTGTCATCCTCTTAGAGACTTGGAATTTATTCTTCGCCTCAATATTGTTTGTGTATGTATGTTAATACATTTCGAGAGTGATTCCGAATGTATTCCCCTTAATATGAGTGATATGGGGTTTTGGATAGTAGAGTATGCCGCACCATAGTTTATTTGGGGTGCTGTTATAATATATATTATACGAGTAGTTAATATATATATGAAATTCTGAAATTTGGAACTGCCTACTGTGATTTGATATGTAGGACACGGTTGATGACTTAAATTGTAAATACTTGTTTCGAGAAAGTATAATATGACACTGGAAAACTTTATTGATTTATAAAGTTAAAATGAGAACTTTCGTTACTAATTGAAATATTCTTTTCAAACAATTAAATTGTTGAATTTTGAATCATGCGAATAATCTAAGATAAGTTAAACCATTGGGAAAGGATAGCGTGTTATATGATGAGACGGACCATTGGGAGGGCTAGTGCGATAGGTGTGCACATTAGAAGAGAGGTGAGAATTTCTCAAGACAGTGTCGCACTAATATGTTGTTGCATTGGCCTGTATCAATTTAAATACTTGCTAAACGAATTTTTAAATCATACACACTATCGGGCTCTGGCCCGTTTCTTTTTCTCTCTCTCTCTCTTGTATATATATGTATGTATTACAGGTGCCCAGCCACAGGGGCGTCTTACTTAGGATCTCTCGGAAGGAACGCGCTGCAGCTTAGGTGGGAGTTGCAGGTCTCTTGATTAGACGACTTCGTTCATTCGGATCCACTCTTAGTACTTTCATCTAGTTGGGCATGTGTAGCTCTTTCCATTATTCCGTTGTTATTGGACATTTGTATTTCAGTTATTTCCAGTATTGTTATTGTGGGATTTATTCAGTTTGGATGTGTGACTTTAGATTTCGTATGTTGACATTCGATTGACGAATGTATTATATTTATTTGGATTATGTTGCAGAATTTAAATCTGGTGTGATTTCTTACTTATTGAATGTTGTTAATAAAATAAATGATTTTTCTTTAAATAAAAAAATTAGAAAGTATGTATAAAAATGGTTTTGACGCTTAGCTTAATTAATTAGGGTGTTAAATTGGAAAAATTTATTTCTCGACAGTGATGCTAAGAATGAACCAACTGTTCACCTTGATTTTAATTTAATAAAGGAGTGATCGCATGGTATTTAATTAGGCGGGGTGTCATAGGTGGTATCAGAGCATCAGGTTCTAGTGTCCTTTAGCATCTGTGCGGCTTATTATGCTTTCAGCGTTGCAATCCTTGATATAGAGCCCTAATACTAGGAATGTTGTGTTTATCTCTATACATTGGAAATTCGTGCTTCTGCGACTTATTTATTTAAATGATGAACTCATCCAAATTTATTTAAATTTTTAGATGGACCGTCAAGAAGAACTCGCTAAAACGGTTAAGGGAGTCAATGAGCAGGATCGACTCACACCTCAGGTACCCCTAGAGAGACTATCAACCACCGAGTTAGCAGGAATTGTGGCACAGGCAGTTACCACTGCAGTTTTACAGTATCAAGAACGCAACACACAGCTCATGGGGGGGGGGGAGAAAGATCTAGAGAGTACATTCAGTCTGTCATGACTGGTAATAACAAGTGCGTGAAGATACAAAAATCGCGGCAACAAGCTCCTCAGGCCAGTAAAAGCCACGAAGGTAACCAATTGTGCGGAGAAGCCCAAAAGCGTCTGGGTCAACAAAATCGGGGGCCGAGTGAAGTCACGAAGAGGTGTTTTAAATGTGGTATGGACGGTCATGAACGTCGAACTTGCCCGGATCAGTCTGGAAAGGAACTTCAACCCAACCAGAGAGAACTTTCAGGACTCTGCTATAAATGTGTACAGCCGAGTCACGTGTGGACGGATTATCCTCACCCTGACAAAGTTTTTTTCACAAGTTTCCCATCAAGGCCAGCAAGACCAGGGAAAAAGCGAGACTAGTCAACAAAGTAATGAAGTGAAGAAGTTTCGAGGGAGGTGCTTTCAATGTGGCAGAAATGGCCATAGGCGTCAGGACTGCCCAGAGAAGAATAGGGCCCCACGACAGGAATGTGCTAGTAATAAACCACAGAAGCCAGCTCCACCACCTTTTCCAACAGCCTCAGTTCAGCAGAGACAGCTACGGTATGGACGTGTCTATAACGTCCACCAGGCAACGACTCCGCAGGCACCACCCGCGATTGAGGGTATGTTTTCTATCCATGGAACTTTGGGTCGAATTATGTTTGTTACTGGGGCAACGCATTGTTTTATATCTACATGTTATGCGAAGACCTTAGGATTATTAACCACAGTAGAGATCACTGTAACATATGTAGACTCACCACTAGGGAAGGGTTCACTTTTCTTTATATGCCGGGGAGTGGGGGTAGAGATCGGTAGTTTGGTATTACCTACGGACATGTTAGTCTTAGATATGCCTGGGCATGATGTTATTATTGGTATGGATTGGCTCGCAACTTATAGAGCCATGATTGATTTCTTCGGTGGGAGCATTGTTCTTGCCATTCCGGGGCAAGAGATGGTTGTAGTGGCGATGCTTCGCCCAGAGAGAGGTTCGACCGCTCATTTATATTAAATAGAGGAAGATACCCCTAATGAGGTTGAAATCCCGTTAGACTCGATTCCAGTTGTTCGTGAGTATTCTGATGTGTTTCAGGAAATACCAGGCCTACCCCCAGTCGAGAAATAGACTTTGTCATAGATTTATTGGCAGATACGAGACCTATAGCACGCGCACCGTACCGTATGGCTCCGACAGAGATGCGAGAAATACGAGATCAGATAGAGCGGCTGTTAGGTCAGGGCTTCATTCGCAGGAGTACCTCACCTTGGGGCGCTCCAGTTTTGTTTGTGAAGAAGAGAGATGGTTCACTGAGGTTATGTGTGGACTATCAGGAGTTGAACAAGGTCACGATACGAAATAAGTATCCGTTGTCTCGAATCGATGACCTGTTCGACCAGTTGAGGGGAGCAACTTTCTTTTCGAAGATAGATCTGAGGTCGGGGTACCATCAGCTACGTATTAGGGAGCAGGATGTTTCGAAGACTGCTTTCTTGACGAGATATGGGTCCTATGAGTTCAGGGTGATGCCATTCGGACTCACAAATTCTCCAGCCATTTACATGGACTTGATGAACCGAGTATTCAGAGAGTTCTTGGATCAGTTTGTCATCGTTTTCTTAGATGACATTTTGATATATTCACACTCCGAGGAGGAGAATGCCGAGCACTTGAGGCAGGTTCTTCAGACTCTACGAGAGTATCAGTTGTATGCTAAGTACGAGAAGTGCGGGTTCTGGTTGCGAGAGGTACAGTTCTTGGGGCATGTTGTTTCTGCGCAGGGGATAGCAGTTGACCCGAGTAAAGTGTCAGCGGTGAGGGAGTGGGGACAGCCCACGACACCGACGGAAGTGCGTAGTTTCTTGGGGTTAGTTGGTTACTACAGGAGATTCATTCGGGGATTCTCCAAAATAGCGGGTCCATTGACGAATCTGACTCGCAAGGGGGTACCATATGTTTGGGATGACGGTTGTCAGTTGGCTTTCGACGAGCTGAAAGATAAGCTTACTTCAGCGTCAGTCCTTGCATTACCGAAGCCGGGTGTGGAATACCTGGTTTACACCGATGCGTCCTTACGGGGACTTGAGGGAGTACTTCAGCAGGAGGAGAAGGCTATAGCTTTTGCCTCCCGCAAGCTTAAGCCGCATGAGAAGAATTACCCCACCCACGACCTGGAGTTAGCAGCGGTCGTCTTTGCATTGAGGATATGGAAGCACTATTTGTTGGGAGAGAAATTTCGTTTGTTCACAGACCATAAGTCATTGCAGTACCTGTTCACACAGCGAGAGCTGAATATGCGTCAGCGCAGATGGCTAGAGTTTGTGAAGGACTACCAGTTCGATATACAGTATCATCCGGGAAAGGCCAACGTAGTTGCTGACGCGTTGAGTCGTAGACCGGTAGACGAGGTAGCGAACATTTGGAGGGAAAAGTGGAAGGAGTTGGGTCACCAAGACGCAGTAGCACGTTCTTTCATATATGTGATGTCAGTCCCACCCGAGACTGTTATGGGGGTAATACAGGCCCAGACCACAGACCCATTTTTCCAAGAGCAGATTGTGCGACTTCTAGCTGAGGGTGCTGAGTCCTATTCTGTTAGTTCCGATGGAGGTTTGCGGTTTAATGGGAGGTTAGTAGTTCCTGAAGGGGATGAATTATGTCATGCAGTGATGACCCAATCTCACGGGTCCCGATTTGCGGTGCATCCTCGAGGGGATAAGATGTACCAGGATATGAGGAGGCAATACTGGTGGAGTGGGATGAAGAAGGACATTGCTGAGTTCGTGTCCAAGTGTGCTACCTGCCAGCTGGTGAAGGTGGACCATCAAAAACCGTCAGGGTTACTTCAGCCATTGGAAGTACCCGCGTGGAAGTGGGAGAGTATTTCCATGGATTTTATTATAGGGTTGCCTACATCACAGCGGGGCCACGATTCTATCTGGGTGATTGTAGACCATTTAACCAAGGTGGCTCATTTTCTGCCAATGCGAACAGAATATACCACGGGTCAGTATGCTCAGTTTTTTATTGCTGAGATCGTTAGACTACACGGGGTGCCCCTGAATATTGTATCAGATAGAGACAAGATTTTTGTCTCACGTTTTTAGGAAAGCTTTCAGGAGGCTATGGGTATTGAGTTGAGGTTGAGTTCAGCTTACCACCCACAGACAGATGGACAGACAGAGCATACTAATAAGATGTTAGAGGATATGCTATGCATGTGTGTTCTCGATTTTGGAGGAGGTTGGGAGCCACATCTTCCACTGGTAGATTTTGCTTATAATAACTCTTATCAGTTTACGATTGGTATGGCTCCATTTGAGGCTTTGTATGGCAGGCCTTGTCGTTCCCCATCTTGTTGGCTTGAAGTGGGGGATAACAAGTTGCTAGGACCAAAGATGATTCAGGAGACCTCCGCGAGGATTGAGATGAACAGGAGTCGTATTCGGGTAGCCCAGGACAGGCAGAAGAGCTACACCGATGCGAAACGGTTCTTCCGGGAGTTTAGTGTGGGGGACCAAGTGTTATTGCGTGTATCTCCTATAAAGGGGGTGATGAGGTTTGGGAAGAAGGGGAAGTTGGCTCCGAGGTACGTGGGACCATTTCCCATCATCGAGAAGATTGGGCCGGTTGCATACAGGTTGGGACTGCCAGAGCATTTACATCGCATTCATGATGTATTCCACATCTCGTCGTTGAGATGGTATCTTCGGGATGATATGGCCCATACTCACATTGCGATAGATGAGATCGACTTACAACCTGACAGCTCTTACGAGGAAAGACCGGTGGCTATCCTAGACTATAGTGAGAGGAGATTGAGGTCGAAAATAGTTCCACTTGTGTGGGTCCAGTGGGAGCATCATAATGTGGAGGAATCCAATTGGGAGCGCGAGGCAGATATGCGCGAGAGATATCCACAGTTATTTTTACTAGGTATGCCTTATTTTCCGAATTTCGGGACGAAATTCCGTTATTAGGGGGGAAGTATGTAATACCCCGTATTTTTATGCTATATTAATTTGGGGATTTATTAAATTTAATGTCAGTTAATTATTTAATAAAAATCCAGAAATTAATTATGTTATAATTATTAACGTGACGAGAGTTAGTAATTATGGGAAATTTGTTGAATATTACTAATGAGCAAAGTAATATATGATATTGATTATATTGAATGTCACGAGTGAATAAAATGATAATTTTGGAAATTTGAATCGGGACGCGCCCGTGTCGCGTCGGGACTAATTATTGATAAATAAAAGTGAAAATTTTATAAGACGTTCGTATTGTCGTTTTGAGTGCGCCAACGCGTCCGAAAGGGTCGAGATAGTCAGAAAAGTGTACCCGGGGGTTTAGTTTGGGTCTCGGGGCGTTTTTAGGCCTAATTGGTACCCCGGGAGGGCGTTTTGGACATTTCACCTTTTTGGGTAATTAAACCCACGAAAATACCAAGGGTTATATCAGATACCTGGATTGTCATCTAGGGTTAGAAACTCTAAACACAAGTGACGGCCATAGGAGAGGGAAGAAGAAAGCTTCCAAGGCAATTCAAGGCCAAAAAGCCACCCGTTTGCACCACCGTCACCGCCAACGCGTAGATCGTGAGACGAGGAACACAACCATACCAAAATCAGCCGTAAATCAGAATACCAAAAATCTCAGGCAAGTGTTTATCTTGCTATTTTCGTTGGTGCAATTTCCATATAAGTTTAGGAGTGATTAGGGATGAATATGTGGAAGAAAACCCAATTTGTGATAGGAAAATCCATGTAGTAATGGTTTATATGATGATTCTGGAAACCCTTGCCATGTAGAGGAAACTAACCACGAAATTTAGATGATTATAAGAAAGAAATTCTGGAGAAAAACTTGTTAGAAATCTGTTTAAGAAAATTCTAGGGTTCTTGATAATTAGATATAATTTTGGGTTGAAAATCCAAGTTTAAATGATGAATATGTACATGCCTCACGTTAGAAACATCTGGTATATTGTTATAATGTTAGTAGTAGAATTTTTGGGACGTTTGGGTTTGGAAAATATGGATTTGGATGAAGAAAAGTGGTAGAACCCGTAACTGTAATTCTGCAGAAATCGAAATACCTGCTTGATCGATCGTTCGAGCCTAGAGCTTCGATCGATCGAGCCCCAAACCTTGATCGATCGACCCCTCCTGGCAGACTCCTTTTTCCCTTATTAAATGAGTTAAATTTAATTTATCATGAAATAATTCTTGGGCAACCTTAACAAAATGTTTTGGGAGATAGGGAAGACCAGTAGGACATGTGAATAAATTTTGGGACCCTTGATGTCGGACTAAGATTGTATTTTAGGGATAATTACATAAGGGTCGATAAATTTGTGATTTAAAGAGAGAGACACGTAAGAGAGTTACTTTGGGACAAATGTGTATACCTACTGAATTTAAAATTTAGAGTATAAAGCCATGAGAGTTGTGTGGTACGTTGGAATAATACCGAATCTAGGTTAGAAACGAACCGTTATAAGTGTTTACCAAAACATGATAATATGAACAAAAGTCGTAATTATGGGATTTGAGAATATACCTAATATGGATATGGTAATATTAGTATGGTTATATGATTGTGTATGCATAAGTTATCTATGTGTGAAAAATCATGCCCACGCTACTTGCTATCCCTGAGGTTGCCGCGCTGGGACGATCTTATCCTGTGTTTCCTTATGGGGAATATTGACTCGTACCCTAGAAGATAGATATCCTTGGTACAGGCTATCGACGTGATAGTTCAGACGGTCCTAAGAGACGCAGGCACGTGTCATCCTCTTAGAGACTTGGAATCTATTCTTCGCCTCAATATTGTTTGTGTATGTATGTTAATACATTTCGAGAGTGATTTCGAATGTATTCCCCTTAATATGAGTGATATGGGGTTTTGGATAGTAGAGTATGCCGCACCATAGTTTATTTGGGGTGCTGTTATAATATATATTATACGAGTAGTTAATATATATATGAAATTCTGAAATTTGGAACTGCCTACTGTGATTTGATATGTAGGACACGGTTGATGACTCAAATTGTAAATACTTGTTTCGAGAAAGTATAATATGACACTGGAAAACTTTATTGATTTATAAAGTTAAAATGAGAACTTTCGTTACTAACTGAAATATTCTTTTCAAACAATTAAATCGTTAATATTTTAATCATGCGAATAATCTAAGATAAGTTAAACCATTGGGAAAGGATAACGTGTTATATGATGAGACGGACCATTGGGAGGGCTAGCGCGATAGGTGTGCACATTAGAAGAGAGGTGAGAATTTCTCAAGAGAGTGTCGCACTAATATGTTGTTGCATTGGACTGTATGAATTTAAATACTTGCTAAACGAATTTTTAAATCATACACACTATCGGGCTCTAACCCATTTCTTTTTCTCTCTCTCTCTCTCTTGTATATATATGTATGTATTACAGGTGCCCAGCCACAGAGCCGTCTTGCTTAGGATCTCTCGGAAGGAACGCGCTGCAACTTAGGTGGGAGTTATAGGTCTCTTGATTAGACGACTTCGTTCATTCGGATCCACTCTTAGTACTTTCATCTAGTTGGGCATGTGTAGCTCTTTCCATTATTCCGTTGTTATTGGACATTTGTATTTCAGTTATTTCCAGTATTGTTATTGTGGGATTTATTCAGTTTGGATGTGTGACTTTAGATTTCGTATGTTGACATTCGATTGACGAATGTATTATATTTATTTGGATTATGTTGCAGAATTTAAATGTGGTGTGATTTCTTACTTATTGAATGTTGTTAATAAAATAAATGATTTTTCTTTAAATAAAAAAATTGGAAAGTATGTATAAAAATGGTTTTGACGCTTAGCTTAATTAATTAGGGTGTTAAATTGGAAAATTTTATTTCTCGACAGTGATGCTAAGAATGAACCAACTGTTCACCTTGATTTTAATTTAATAAAGGAGTGATCGCCCGGTATTTAATTAGGCGGGGTGTTAATACCCCGTATTTTTATGCTATATTAATTTGGGGATTTATTAAATTTAATGTGAGTTAATTATTTAATAAAAATCCAGAAATTAATTATGTTATAATTATTAACGTGACGAGAGTTAGTAATTATGGAAATTTGTTGAATATTACTAATGAGCAAAGTAATATATGATATTGATTATATTGAATGTCACGAGTGAATAAAATTACAATTTTGGAAATTTGAATCGGGACGCGCCCGTGTCGCGTCGGGACTAATTATTGATAAATAAAAGTGAAAATTTTATAAGTCATTTGTATGGTCGTTTTGAGGGCGCCAACGCGTCCGAAAGGGTCGAGATAGTCCGAAAAGTGTACCCGGGGGTTTAGTTTGGGTCTCGGGGCGTTTTTAGGCCTAATTGGTACCCCGGGAGGGGGTTTTGGACATTTTACCTTTTTGGGTAATTAAACCCACGAAAATACCAAGGGTTATATCAGATATCTGGATTGTCATCTAGGGTTAGAAACTCTAAACACAAGTGACGGCCATAGGAGAGGGAAGAAGAAAGCTTCCAAGGCAATTCAAGGCCAAAAAGCCACCCGTTTGCACCGCCGTCACCGCCAACGCGTAGATCGCGAGACGAGGAACACAACCATACCAAAATCAGCCGTAAATCAGAATACCAAAAATCCCAGGCAAGTGTTTATCTTGTTATTTTCGTTGGTGCAATTTCCATATTAGTTTAGGAGTGATTAAGGATGAATATGTGGAAGAAAACCCAATTTGTGATAGGAAAATCCATGTAGTAATGGTTTATATGATGATTCTGGAAACCCTTTCCATGTAGAGGAAACTAACCATGAAATTTAGATGATTATAAGAAAGAAATTCTGGAGAAAAATTTGTTAGAAATCTGTTTGAAAAAATTCTAGGGTTCTTGATAATTAGATATAATTTTGGGTTGAAAATCCATGTTTAAATGATGAATATGTACATGCCTCGCGTCAGAAACATCTGGTATATTGTTATAATGTTAGTAGTAGAATTTTTGGGACGTTTGGGTTTGGAAAATATGGATTTGGATGAAGAAAAGTGGTAGAACCCGTAACTGCAATTCTGCAGAAATTGAAATATCTGCTTGATCGATCGATCGAGCCTAGAGCTTCGATCGATCGAAGGTTCGATCGATCGAGCCCCAAACCTCGATCGATCGACCCCTCCTGGAAGACTCTTTTTTCCCTTATTAAATGAGTTAAATTTAATTTATCATGAAATAATTCTTGGGCAACCTTAACAAAATGTTTTGGGAGATAGGGAAGACCAGTAGGACATGTGAATAAATTTTGGGACCCTTGATGTCGGACTAAGATTGTATTTTAGGGATAATTACATAAGGGTCGATAAATTTGTGATTTAAAGAGAGAGACACGTAAGAGATTTACTTTGGGACAAATGTGTATACCTACTGAATTTATAATTTAGAGTATAAAGCCATGAGAGTTGTGTGGTACGTTGGAATAATACCGAATCTAGGTTAGAAATGAACCGTTATAAGTGTTTACCAAAACATGATAATATGAACAAAAGTCGTAATTATGGGATTTGAGAATATACCTAATATGGATATGGTAATATTAGTATGGTTATATGATTGTGTATGCATAAGCTATCTATGTGTGAAAAATCATGCCCATGCTACTTGCTATCCCTGAGGTTTCCGCGCTGGGACGATCTTATCCTGTGTTGCCTTATGGGGGATATTGACTCGTACCCTAGAAGATAGATATCCTTGGTATAGGCTATCGACGTGATAGTTCAGACGGTCCTAAGAGACGCAGGCATGTGTCATCCTCTTAGAGACTTGGAATCTATTCTTCGCCTCAATATTGTTTGTGTATGTATGTTAATACATTTCGAGAGTGATTCCGAATGTATTCCCCTTAATATGAGTGATATGGGGTTTTGGATAGTAGAGTATGCCGCACCATAGTTTATTTGGGGTGCTGTTATAATATATATTATACGAGTAGTTAATATATATATGAAATTCTGAAATTTGGAACTGCCTACTGTGATTTGATATGTAGGACACGGTTGATGACTCAAATTGTAAATACTTGTTTCGAGAAAGTATAATATGACACTGGAAAACTTTATTGATTTATAAAGTTAAAATGAGAACTTTTGTTACTAATTGAAATATTCTTTTCAAACAATTAAATCGTTAAATTTTGAATCATGAGAATAATCTAAGATAAGTTAAACCATTGGGAAAGGATAGCGTGTTATATGATGAGACGGACCATTGGGAGGGCTAGCGCGATAGGTGTGTACATTAGAAGAGAGGTGAGAATTTCTAAAGAGAGTGTCGCACTAATATGTTGTTGCATTGGCCTGTATCAATTTAAATACTTGATAAACGAATTTTTAAATCATACACACTATCGGGATCTGACCCGTTTATTTTTTTCTCTCTCTCTCTTGTATATATATGTATGTATTACAGGTGCCCAGCCACAGGGGCGTCTTGCTTAGGATCTCTCGGAAGGAACGCGCTGCAGCTTAGGTGGGAGTTGCAGGTCTCTTGATTAGACGACTTCGTTCATTCGGATCCACTCTTAGTACTTTCATCTAGTTGGGCATGTGTAGCTCTTCCCATTATTCCGTTGTTATTGGACATTTGTATTTCAGTTTTTTCCAGTATTGTTATTGTGGGATTTATTCAGTTTGGATGTGTGACTTTAGATTTCGTATGTTGACATTCGATTGACGAATGTATTATATTTATTTGGATTATGTTGCAGAATTTAAATGTGGTGTGATTTCTTACTTATTGAATGTTGTTAATAAAATAAATGATTTTTCTTTAAATAAAAAAATTGGAAAGTATGTATAAAAATGGTTTTGACGCTTAGCTTAATTAATTAGGGTGTTAAAATTGGAAAAAATTATTTCTCGACAGTGATACTAAGAATGAACCAACTGTTCACCTTGATTTTAATTTAATAAAGGAGTGATCGCCCGGTATTTAATTAGGCGGGGTGTCACAAATATATCCTTCGGCGTTGGAGGAAAGATGTGAAGAGATCCCACACTATGGTTAAAATTGTGTACTCGAATTGGACTTTGAATCACGAGAATTAGCGTTTCGATAAATGTGCAATGAATTTTATAAAGCCTCCGACTTAGTGACGGACAACGAAGACAAAACAAAAATTATTATGAAATGGACGAAGTGGCTTATTAAAGATTTGAAGAAAACTGAAGTAGTTTGTGGAAGTAGTCACCCAAGTGCACCGAAAATCAGTCAAGTCCATACACAGGAGAAATTTACATTATTCGAAGTCCAATAGTCATCCATTCCAAGGGTCGACCATGTTTCAAGAGGAAACAATCTGTGTTAGAGCAAGTTGTTCGGAAGAGAAAGAGGACAAAAAAAGGGAAAGGCAAAGATGCACAAGAAGATATAAATAAGGTAACTAACCATATGTTGTTATATTTGTTCGAAAATAATTTTTTTAACCACACATTTTGAGTACTAAACACTTATCTCATTTTTGCCACCTTTAGGAACCATAAAGGGATTTTACATCTAGGAGTTATCCAAGCATAAATGCACCTGCTTATGACATGAATCGGATGCAAAAGGTAGTAAATGACATGATTTTTCCATTCATATATTCAATTAAATGATACTCACATATAATTTTCTTTAAATGTAGGAATTGCATAATGCACCAACATTAGAAATCTTCCCTCATGAATTTCAGAATTCACCGGGCTTTCCTCATGGATTTCCAAATTTCTCTCCTCAAATGCAAGACTATAATAACTCAATGTGGCATAAGATTAACGATGGAACATTCGGTCAGGACATTATGCAACAATTTTCCAACGAGTACATGCAATCAAGAAGGATGAGTGACGACTGAAATTTATGTTGTGTTTTAGTTTATTTTGATGTATTAGATGCGAGTTAATTATTTATGTTTATTTTGATGTATTAAATATGCCAAATTTTTTGAACTGGAAATGTTGGTGTTTTGTTGTGTTAAATTATATGGACTGGTTTGCTACTCTTTAAGCATGACTTTTTTTTAAATTTATTTGGGTTTGAATTTATTTTTTATGCACTGAATTGCTACTATTTTTTAGTTTTTGGCAGTAAAAGGTTTAAGCTTTTAGTACTGTTTGGTTTAATAGTACTCATATAATTTTTTACAAGCTCTTGGTTCACAAATTGGTCTGACCATATATGTAAGTTGTTGGTCGAGCCATATATACAAGCTGTTGGTTCACAAATTTTCTACAAGTTGTTTGGTTCACAAATGATATATGGTTTAAGCTTATAGCTGCTTTTTAGTCTATACTTTGGTTTAATATATGGTGTGTTTAGTGAGACTTGTTTTGCCACTCTTAAAGTCCAGCTGGACTGATCTGTTTTGTCATTTTGTTGTGCCACATCAGGGAGTCCGATTTTTGAGTCCCATTAGAGAGTCGCTCTAGTGTTTCTCCCCTAACACTATCACCCCCCATCTTCCACCTATCACCACTTCACTCTCTCTCCTCCATAATTAAACACACCCAAACCATTTTCTCTCTTCCCCCACCAAATACCATAACCAAAATCGAGCTACCGACAACCCACGATCTCAAACCCGATCCCCGGCCAACCTGGCCGAACCCGAACCCTACCCGATTTCCATACCCATGACCCCTTACTGCCCAAATCGGACCCGCCTACCTGCTTTCAAAAACTCGGCACCTAGAAGTGTTAGAGCTACCCGATCCAACGACCTACCCGTTTTCCCCTTTTACCCCCATAACCAAAAGCTTCGACACAACCCATCTCCTCCAGACCCGGATCCCCAAACCACCTGCTCTGATTACCAACGCCGGCGTGACCTCCGTTGAACCACAAACCAACATACCGGTTTACCCGAACCCAAACCCGAGACTTCTCCATACCCGATTTTAAACCCAGACCATCTTTTGCATGATTCTGTTAAACCAAAACACAAAAAATAAAAGTCAAACAAAATCCATTTGAGCTCCCTAGCAAAAAAAATCGTGCTGATAAATAAAAGTAAAAAAAAAATCTTTAACTTGATTTAAAATAGAATCCCACAAAAATCTCTCCATCCAATTCAATTTGTGGGTTCTTTAAATAAGAAGGCATCAACTCATTAACAAAAAAAAGGCTCTCAGATACACAAACGAAAGACGCATATATATATATATATATATATATATATATATATATATATAGAGAGAGAGAGAGAGAGAGAGAGAGAGAGTATATTATGTACAGTTTAGGGTCATAAAAAAATCAGAAAAATACAAAAAAAATTAGTTTAGCTTTAGAATAATTTTTACGTTTAGTTTTTAGTCTTCTTTTTATAATCAAGTGCTAAAAATTGTGAAGAAGTTGGATGCATGTCAAAGCGCATTTCAAGACAAATTTGTGGAAAAAAAATTGTGTATTGTATTTCTACATTCTTTTTTCAATTTATTTCCTTCTTGACATATTTTTTATTGTTGTTTATGCACACATGAGAATTTTTGGCTAAACACCCCGTTCAAGGGGTGGGATGCAATGCGAATGATGTTAGTTTAATTAATCAATTTCATTAATGCTATAATTCTAGGAAAATTTATTTTTAATTGTCACCAATTAATTTATGTAACGAGAGTTAGTAAATTAGTAGAACAAATTAATGTTTGAATTTAGGAATCGAACTAGAGATAAGTTTTTCCGATATTTGAATATTAATTCGATATTGAAATTCGAGGATTGATATTGTTTTCGTTAAATTGATCCTAGCGGGTAATTTTCCGAAAACACTATAATTCCTAATTTTTCATTGTGTGACATTTTTTGAATTAATTTTCTGAAAAATATTTTATTAAATTTATAATTTTAACGAGAGTTAGATTGTCGATTTAATATTATCTCGAAATATTTCACATTAATAAATTGAGAGATTATAACAATTGAAAATGCAGTGTAATCCCATCTCTTAACCTTCTCACATTATTTCACACTCGGTTGCACATTCTTTTTCCATTATTTAGTCATTTTATAATTTTATCATTAGTTAATTTCTCCCTTGAAATTGATTTTAAAAAAACTAAAAAAAAAAAATTTAATTAAAATTGGATTGCAAGTGTTCACGTCAATTATTTCACTTTGGAAGTTGGATTGATACCCGTACTTATCGAAATATGAGTTATTTTTAGACAAGTTTTGTAGGTATTCAAGGGAATTTGAGAGTGACTTTTGAAAATAACGACCATACGTAAAAAGCTTCTTATCAGTCGCTCAACTAGTTAGTTTAAAAAAAAGATAGTTGAGAGAAGATAATTATCACAGTGATACGTAATATGTTAACGGGAACTCGTTGAACTTATTGATCGTCTTTATTAAGCACTCATTTACCTTCTACTTTATACAATGCATATAGATAAGTGCTACAAGTTTGAAAGAACTTCTTAAAGAAACTTTAAAACTAAAACAAATAAAACAAACTCAGTCGTAAACTAAAAATATAAAAGTAAAACTTTTTTAAATTAGTTGCGTTCCAAGCTTCCCTCGATTGCTTCTAAGTGGTAGGCTCCCACTAAGTCATCACGAATAACTTTGAATGGTCCTTCCCAGTTGGGACCTTGTTTCCCGTATGAGGGATTTTTAGAACCTCCCATGATCTTTTTAAGTATGCAATCTCCGACCTTGAAGTTTATCTATTTGACCCCCCTTTTGTAATTCTTGAAAAACTCCTCTGGTAGGAGGTGAGATTTTTAAGATCTAATTCCTTTTTTTAATTGCTAAGTCAATCTCTACTATAATTGCTTCGATATTGAGATCTTGCTCGATTAAGGTGGAATTCACGGTCGGCATACCCACCTCAAATAAGATGCCCGTCTCCATCCCATAAGCCAAAGCAAAGGTTATTTCCCCCATTGACTGCCTGAGCATTGTTTGAAATGCCCAAAGAATATAGGGGAGTTGGTCGACCCAAGCGGCCTCTGCTTTCTCCAATTGATTTTTAATTCCTTCGAGGACTATCTTGTTCGAAATATATGTCTCTCCATTTCATTCGGGTAGGGCACTAAATTGGAGTAGTGCCTAATATTGTGCTCATTATAAAAACTTTGAAATAGGCTACATTCAAATCTAGTTCTATTATTTATGATGATAATCCGAGGGATGTAAAATTATGTTATGATGTTCTTCCATATGAACTTGGTAATATCGACACCTCGGATGTATGCCTTGGATTCCCCCTCGAGCCATTTAAAGAAGTAGTCTATGTCAGCTACCAATACTTCATACTTCTAGAAGCTAGGGGCAATGGGTCGATGATGTTAAGTCACTTATTGGGAAAATGGCAAAGGATTTGTGAGAGACTCGAAGTCGCTAGCCAGTTGGTGTACCGACGACGAGAAGATTTGACAATTTTGGCATTTGTAAGTACAGGAAACTACGTCCTTTTGCATGTACGTCCACCAATATCCCTCTTTTATTGCACTAAATGCTAGTGACTTGCCCTTTGCATAGCTCCCATATATCCTATCATAAAGCTCATGCAGTGTCTGCTCGACATCGTCTGGGTGCATGTATTGGAGGTAAGGCCTTGAAAAATAGCACTGGTAAAGCTTTCGATCTTCCATCAAGTGAAAGTGAGAAGATTTTACTTGTACCTTATATATTTTTTTCCTAGGATCTGGTTGGGAATCTTAAATTTGGCAATGCATGATCGAATTCATCCAGCTCTGGTTCCTATCGATGATCATAACTTGCTCGTCATATTTCCTTTTGTTGATACTGGGTTAGTCGAGGTTTTCCACTTCGATTGTCTATTTTATATCCCTCTTAATAGCTAAAATGAGTGTGGCTAGTGCATTGACATGGCTATTCTTCCCTCTGGGGAATTATTACACTTATACATGTTTGAATTGGGCGACCAAATGCTGGGCTTCTTCAAGGTGTGGGGCCATTCGCTCATCCCTAGTGTTGTGGTTTGATTTGATACCATCCTTGAGTCACATAAGACATCAAGGTAATGGTCTCCCGGGGATAGTGATTTTCTTAATCTACTGAGCAAGGCTTCGCACTCAGCTTCATTATTGGAGGCTTTAAATCCTAGATAATTGCCTCCCCGAGTATCACTTTCTTCGAGGGCACTAGTACTATCATTAATCCTCCCCCTTGAAATTTGATGCCCCATCAACATACAGTACCCATTTGTCACATTTTTTGATTTGTTGTGGGATATAGTCTATACTTTCATTGTCAATCTCTACTAGTTCTAGATTATTGAAAAATTAGGCCCTATGACTTGCCCTTTGATTGAGGTTATAGGTTGAAAGTGGATATCAAGCCTCCTGAGTTCTACCGACAACTCATACATCCGTCTAGATAAGTTAACTTTTTTTAACCTTTCTTTCAAATAGAAGGATGTTAGATTATTGATGGTCTGCGCCTCGAAGTAGTTTTCAACTTCCTAGAGGTTATCACCATAATGTATGCAAGCTTTTCTAATGACAAGTATCTCTTTTCAGCATCGAGAAATGTTTTTCTTGCATAATAAATTGGATTCTCTCCCCCATTCTTCTCATAAAACAAGGCTCACCATACGACACCATTGGACACTTCCAAATGCAGGTACAAAGATCCTCCATCATCTGGAATAGCCAATAGTGGTGGTTTGATCAAATCATTTTTTTATTACTTCAAGTTCTCTAGTTCATTCTTCATTCTATGCTTCCTTCATTTCTTTCCTAAGTGCTTGACATAAAGGTCGTCACATCTCTATGTATCTATTAAGAAGTTAAGAGCATCTAGCGTGTGAATTATTTTTTATACCTCGCTCATAGTCTTGGAGGGGTTTCACCTTCCTGATGGTTTCAATCTAGTTGGGGTTTTCCTCAATACCTTATGGACTAAATAGGTATCCAAGGAACTTTACTGATTGTACCCCATAGGAGCCGTCCATCGCATTTAGCTTCATCATGTAATAACGAAGCACTTCAAAAGTTTTTTCTAGGCCTGCAAGGTGATCACCCTTCTTCCTCCTCTACACATACATGTCATTGATATACAACTCCATTGAGTCTCCTAACTTCTCTTTTAACATCTTCATCATAAGTCTCTAGTATGTCAACCCAAAACTCATAAATCCTAATGGGGGCGAATAATGGGATTTGAAGGTACCCAGAGTAGGCATCGAGAAAGCCCATATGCGCAAGGTTAGAGGTTGCATTGACCAACTAATATATCTTTCGTAAAGGAAAACTACCCTTTGTTCATGCACGGTTCACATCACTAAAGTCTACGCAGACCCTGCACTTTTCATTGCCCGTCCTTATAACTACTGGGTTTAAGAACCACTTGGGGAATTGAACTTCCTCTATGGACTGCGCCTTCATAAGTTTACCCTCTCCCTCCTAAATAACCTTGTATCCATGTGGATCTCATGATACATTACTCCCAAGTATATTCTTCGCATGTCATGCGACCTCCAGGAAAATACATCTTGGTTTCTTTTAACGAAAACATCCAACTATTTATTCCCTTCTCCCAGGAGTAAAATTCCAATCAGGAACTACTTTTCAAGATGATGTCATCAGATGTTGCCTCTTGCAGGGGCTCCATAACATGATCAACATGGGAAAATCTAATTTCCTTAATACCAAGTTGCCCAGATTTTTGTTGCTATTGGGACGACATGGATCCTTTCTCTGGCTCTATGGATTTTTCCTTCTTCTTCTCCACATAGGTCGGATAGCTACTGTGAAACATGTTTTGGAAAAGGCTTGGTTCTCCTGTATCTCTATAACTCATTTTTTAGTGATTCACTTTACTTTCTTATGGTAAGTGGGTGGTACAACCATATTGGCGTGTAACCAACCTTTTTTTAGTATAACATTATATGGGGAGTCTATATCCATCACGAGGAACTCAATAATCTTGGAGATCCTTCCAACTTGGAGAGGTAGAACTATATTTCCTAGGGGAAATTTAATCATTCCTATAAATTCGACCAAAGTAATAATGGCTTCCTGAAGGTGTTCTACACAAAAGTTCAACCAATTGAACATCTTGAGGTAGATGACTTTTGAGGAGATCCCCTGGTCCACCAGCATCTTGTCCACATCCCAATTAGCAACTCTTAGAGTTATGATAAGTGCATAGTTGGGTAGTGCGTACTCCGACTAAATAATCATCAGTGAAAATGATGTGCTTCATATAATCTATATCATTAGGCAATCGTCGTTTTCCCACAATGGGTTTGGCCAGTGTATCTGAAAGGTTTCCATGATTTTCGTGAGGTTTTTAACCTTCATCCAGAGGGTGTTCCCTTTGATTTGGTTTGGGTTTGATGCACCATTAATCATCGTGAATTCATGACCAAAGCATTCTACCGAGACATTATTCCATCTTAGACCCCCATAGACTATCACAAATTCATGTCCCATATCATTGTCTAAGATGTTGTCTAGTCTCTAGTCATGCATAGGCTGCGTTACACCTTCCTTCTTTTTTAAGAAGTCATTTAGGTGCCCAATCTGAACTAGCTCCTCGAGGTAGGACTTGAATGCCTTGAAGTTTCTGGTCTTATGATCGTGATCTTTATGGTATGCACATTTCAAAGTCTCGTCCCCTCTTTCGGATCGCTGATCATCTTTTTGGGCCACTTAAAATATTACTTACCTTTAATTTTGTAAAGGATATTTTAGATTGGTTCAAAGAACAACATTCTAACTGTCCC
This sequence comes from Sambucus nigra, assembly GCA_949130495.1. Lineage (NCBI taxonomy): Eukaryota > Viridiplantae > Streptophyta > Magnoliopsida > Dipsacales > Adoxaceae > Sambucus > Sambucus nigra. The sequence continues at coordinate 585,968,144 of OX422214.1, forward strand.
TTGATGGGATGGGTATCTATCCACATCCCTTTTGATAAAGTCACAAAGCTATTTGTCTTCTCATTGATCATCCGAGCGTGGTCACCCTTTAGGGAACCTTCGATGAGGAGAACAATCCTTATATCCCTGAGTACTACTTCCCTAACTCTGAGCTATTATCTCTCGAGAGCTAAGAGTTCATGAGAGTCAGTCACGCTTGCACTTCTCTTTGTGGTATTATTTATCTAACTTCTCTAGGCTCCACTGGAGGGAGGCGTTCTGCTCCTATTAGAGACTATTAATATCCTTTTCATCTTAGAGGAAATTTTAATAGTTTTCAATAATCCTTGAGATCTGGTTGGATAGCTCAATCCTATCATTATTCACCGTTCTATCCTCCCGAGGTTAGTAATGAGCATCCGAGGATTGATAATACTCACCAATCTCATATCTAACCATTTGAGAGGGATGGATTAGTTAACGACCCTTTTGATAGTCATGATCATTGTGGTGAAGGGGATAGCCTACCGGGTCTCCATAATTATGTTGTTGATAACCCTCTTAGTTATCCACATTCCTATTATCTTATTTAGGAGATTAAAATATCCCAAGAATTTAGCTAGTGGTAAAGAACTCATACCATTTCATATAGATGAAGCTAATTGTAGGTTGTAATTTCATACAATGTGTGTATCCAATGTCCCCAAGATAAATTAAGATAAGTATTCGCAATTGAAGATAAAAAAAACACACAACATAAGAATCTGCGTAGTTCAGCTACGTGCTTATGTCTTTGGGGTTTTGAGTTTGCTCTTTTATTAACTTAGAGAATAGGTCGATAGAGTCGGAGTATTGTTCGATGTTATAATCTCACATTCTCCTCTCAAATAGGGATGGATTTACATCTATAGATTAGATTAGAAGATTCTTAAGCTCTATTGTTAACTATCCCTAGAAGTTCAAACAAATCTCTTATCAGTTTGAACTATAACAAGGGATGGATATGCCCGAGTCGTTTGTGACTTGGGCCCTTCATTAACTTGATGGGCAAGTGTAAGAGAAATTTTTATAATTTCTCAATGTATTTTTATTTTGGCTTATCCCGTTATACATATAATGGACCTACATGACTTCTTCTACAGATTTAAAGATAAAGTTGAAGAGTTTTTAAACATGGAAGAATCATTCATCTCAACAACATTCATAAGAGTTATGACTGGTTTGGTAAAACTTTTATTTATCCATGGGATTTTATTTAGAGCTTGCATAAAAGTTTTTTTCTAAAAATATTTAAAATGGATTTTTAAAGTTTTTTAAAAATTTTGCCACCTCTTTAGAATGACTTTGGCATGTCATTTGAACGAGATTAGGTATGCCGTTAGAATGAGTTTTTTTCTACTCAAATGAGTTGAGCCCCGTAATTTTTCATCATTCTCTGGAATCTCGTTCGATATGTCGTTAGAAGCCTGTTCGAATGAAATTGGGTATGTCGTTCGAACGATCATGAGAGATTTATTTTAATTAAAGTTTATCCAAATATCTAATGTGTATCCTTTTGTAACCAGCTTCCTTATAAATAGAGATGCAGGATTAGAGTCTTTAATAACTCTATTACAAGCTTTTCCACACTCTTTTAGAGTTCCTTTTGTAATCAAACTCTTCCAATTATCATCCAAACCCCTTGAAAATCTAGAGATCACTTTAGCAATCCTGAAGAACATTTTCATTGCTCAAAGACCTTATTGAGTTCATCTTTGCTCCTGATTTGTGGAGCATAGGCTCTACTACTAAAGAAGAAGGTTAGCTGGTGGATACCGAGGGAAGATTGCTTCATGTGAGCGGTGTTGGACTGTGCCGTTGTTGTTGTGGATTTAAAAAATTATGCATCATACTTAATAAACTAAGTATTTTATAAGTCGACTGTATTTGTCAAATCTTATATAGTGATGAATGAAAGGTTTTGCCATTTTGAAGATTTTTCCTTTCCTCTTTTCATACTTGCATGATGGGTTTGCTTCATTTAATTTGGACTGCATGTTTCCTTTTACACTATATTAATTTAAAGATAAAATTTGGCAAATTTTGAATTTATGTGTCGTTTTCCCAATATACGAATCATTCCATATAATCCTCGCATTCTCAGCAAGAAGCATGTGGAGATGTTCCAAACATGTGCAGGTCATGTGGCATCATAATTTTGGTCTCCACATTGAGATTTAGAATTAAGGAATCATATTATGCACTATCTAACTTCGCAAATAAGACCTTTATTCTGAGTGATTTTGAGATAATTAAATTAGATTGCAGTCGTCATTATTTAGTGCAATTAATCGGGATTAAATATAAAAATAAAATAAATTACAAGAATATAATTTGAGATTTCTAAGTATTTTTTCCGATGACAATTTAATTATTTAGTCTTTGATCACTAGTATAGTTCATTGCGTAAGTAGTAGGCACAGAGTGTCTAGAATGGTAATACGCTCAAATTTTAGTTAGGCCAATCTCAAACCTATATCTATTTTTATCTTTTAATTGTTCGACAATGATGATGATGATATGGTTGTTTAATAACTAGGAATAAAATTGTATAAAAAGAAAGACGTAAGCATTTTAATTTACATTTTTTTGGGGGGCGGGGTAGTTCAATTTCTAATGTTTTGAATGGGCTTCCATCATATGTATTTTTTAAATTGTAGTATGTTCCATAAGTATCTAAAATCATCCAATAATTGACTATAACAGCTCACCTTCCTTTCTGTAGAGAATGACCATTGTCCCATAATTATTACAATAGGACTAATATTAAAAAAAATATGAGAGCGAATATAAGTGAATTTTTAAAAATGAAGCTAACTACTTATAAAAATAAAATAAAAAATCCTTCATACTTACTACAATTACAAGAAAATAATACCTCTGTCTTCATGTTCTTTAATTTGTAGATATGAAGGGTGTGCTCTTGCATACATTTGAGCTAATTGATCCCAAACATCTTTTGCAGTTGATATAATGTTCTTCTTTATATACCTAGAGTAGACGCGTGGGCCACACGCGAGTTGAATTGCATGCAAAGCCAATGCATTTTCTTAATAGCTGATGCGTCCCCTATTTCAGAAAATTTTGTTGATACAACATCCCAAAGTTCTTTGTCTACTAAATAAGTTTTCAAATATTCTTTCCAGCTTTCATATTTTTCATTGTTTAGTTATTGTGGGACAATTCCATCCACTCCTCTAAATGTCCTCCCCATTTCTGTGTAACATGAATTTGATTAGTAAATATTTATAATTTTACGATTGACTTTAAAGCAGTGGCTATTAATTGAGGATAAATCGAGTAATTATCATGTCAAGAACTCTAATGGTATAGTACAAAAGTCAGTTTATTAAAATGGTTCTTAAAAAATTAAAAGGCTAGCGACTTTAATTTAGATGAATCATTTACAAGTGGAAGTGAATCTAAATATGAACAATAATTAAATTCACTTTGTTTAGAGGCATATGAACAAATGGGTTGATAAGAAATTCGTCACCAAAAGTTTGGAAGTAATCTCAGATGAATTCCTAACGTTTCAGCCTTTTCAATCAAACCCTCAAAGTACCATATTGTATCAATTTTGTTCAAATTTTAACAAAAAGTTAATTAATTCAATCTCTGGTAAATGAAAATGATATTACATGTATTTTGCCAAAAAACACTTCACATGATGATTATATTGCTCCATTTGGCTTATAGTCATGTAAAATGAGGCATGACATACGGATCTAGTTGTAATTAGTAAGAAAAATTACATATTGTTAGATAATTGTAAGTGAATGTTGAGTCCAAAGGATTTACTGTTGGAAATTAATAATTTAGCAAAATTAATTTTTAATTTCAATTATATTAAATTCCAAAATTATGAATTTTCCATTTATGTGGTCTTGATAAATATCGAATAATTAGTTAGGCACGTGATAAATAAAAATATTAAAGGATTGGGTTGTTCATATCTGTTAGTCACTTGATGGTTAGTGGGATTAGTGGGAGACTTAAATAGACGAGAAATCGAACACACGTCGTTCTTATACCGACAAGTCAAGTATAAAATAGATATAAAGCAAATAAAAAGAGACAAAACACAAGATATAGAGTGGGTTGGCTATTAAAACGAGCCTACGTCCACTTTATTTCCCCAATCTCATTATATTCACGTCGTAATACAAGTTTACAGAGCCATAAAAGGCGTACAATAGAGTTAAGAGAGAAGAATACATGATTATAGGGATTTCGGGCAGGTCGGGGAGAGGACTACAAGGTAGGTGAATAGCCCCCAAGATGAATTAGGGTTGAGTAGAGATTTTTGCAAGGCTTCATCAAGGGTGATTGTCTCGGATCCCCCTATCTTGAGGTGTGGACCTCTATTTATAGGAGGTATATAAGTTGTGTCACGTGCCATGAGCACGTGGCATGTGAATAAGTATGAAGAGTAATCTCTTTGATGGGGCAACAGTTTTGTGAGTAAGGGTTGTGACCTGTTTGAACCTAGGTAGCAGCAGATCTAAATGTGTCGTGGCCTAAGAGGCAGACTAATCTTCTACGTGCTGCAACCTGTCAGGTACAAGGCAGCGGTCAGTGGCTAAAGTAAGCACAGCCAAATAGGAATGAGGCCGTGATATTCTTGTTCCAAGGCAGCACCCTATTGTTAGTAGATACTATGGCAAGAAGGACCATATTGGTCATATCAATAAGCCCCCAAGCCATAGTGCCAAGTGGTGGTTGTTTGGTGTTGCGGATTAATTCCATGGACGTTGCGGTATGCTGTAATCATCTTGCCAGGAGACATTTTATCTTCCCGTACCCTCTTATATAAATGGATCTGGTTGTCGCCTTAATTACGTTTTCCAAATATTGAAATCAAATCAAGAGACAACTTCTGTTGCTCCATCCTTTGAGTTTTATGGTGAGCTTTTAGTAGTGGTTTGAGACTGTTTGAGGCTGAGCAACCATCGTTTCTTTACGTTTCTTCAATTCTCAATAAACCTTTCAACTAATTTCACTATTTTCAATAGTATTTCTATGATTTATTGCCTTTGATTCATGCTTGCAACCCAATTCCATGCTTTGAACTGCAAACCCAACTATTTGAATTGCATATTTTGAATTGCTGTGAATATAATTCTACCACTTCTCAGCTTGAATTTCAAACTAGGCTTCGATTCCTGGACTTGGACTTGTGTAGAGCTAGGTTTAAACAAACTTGTTTGGATAAATATCTATAATTTCTATGATATAAATTCCCAATATGTAATGCTGCTACTATTTGTTGATTTAGTACCAATTTGGATTTCTAGGTTTCTGTTTGGGTTAAAACTTGGTTCTCTTAGGTTTAATCTATACCTTGGCCACATTTCACAATTTTCTTTTGGCCAATAATCATTAAGAACATGTTCTTGGTGTCCTTGGATGAAACCCTTGAATCCTAGGTTTTCAATCTTTGGGGAATTTATAATTCAATACGAACCTATTTTTGTATTTGGCCGCAGCAGGTAGCAAGACTTGCGCTGTTTTGTTGTGGTTGTGTCAACACTTGTGATTATAATTCCCCTGGATGAAATATTTGGTTCTGAACTAATTGGGTGCAACCCTTAATTCTTGCTGTCGGTCTTACCTTTGACTAGGCTATTTAACTCCCGTTTGTACAATCTGTAGCTTTAGAAAATTCTTTGGTAGTGATTCCCCCTGGCTGCAGTCTTTAGGCTTATAGTTATAATAATTGACTACAGCCTTTCAGAGTCACTTGAATGTACTTGTATAATATATAACATACGCCGCGAACTCTATTTGAGGCTTCTAACCATAGTGGCTGCGACACCCTAACCACGGAGACTTTATACTTTTTAGGTCCTGCTACAGCCCAATGAGTTGGGACCCCGAAGAATTTCTAGCAAACTCACTTTGGCATTCCTCCCCCTAACATTCCTTTAGTAAAGTATTTGAATATTGGTGTGCCTTTTCTACTTAAAGACTATCCCAACTCTGTCGTTCTTGATTCTGATTCCGCGGACTCCACAACCTGTAGGAATACTACCAAGGCTACGGCTATGGAGGAAGATACCAACTCAAGCAATCATCAACTTATTCGGAGGCTGCAACAGTTGGGCCTTTTGAGGCCAGAGATGTACCAGTTGGCCCATCTGACAGAGTTCATACAGCTCCTGCAACCTTGAACGCTCACTGCATCATGACCAAATAGTGGGTCAATCAAGTGGCTGCGGCGTTTGAATTTCCCAATGGAGTTATTTGTTCAGTCTCTTTCGTGGAATAAAACCATGTTCTGTAGCGCCCAACGATGGGATCTGCTTCCCTCTACATGCCTTCATCTATGGGTTGCGGCTTCCTGTGCCAGGTCCCATCAGGAGAATCTTTAGTGTCATGAACTTAGCACCAGCCCAATTAGATCCAAATAGCTGGAGGGCTATTCTTGCCTCGCTGATACTTTGTAAGGATAAGTTCAGCAGAGATACTACTCTCGTGGAGTTCTTCCATATCTACCGGCCTAAGGAGAACTCCGTTAAATTTGCATGGTATTATTATTTTGCCCTTTGAAATAACGATGAGGTTTTGTATACTGGGAGGCCTTCTAATGTAAAGAATTGAAAGGGAAAATATTTTTACATTTTTTGAGAGGAAGAGGAAATCCATCTTGAATAACTAGAGAGAGAAAACACATAGGATGCCGCGGCAGTAGAATTGGCCCTCCATGTTAGGTGAGTATATGCTGCAGCCTTTATATCATGCCGCAACTCATTCTGCAATTCTTACTTTTTTAAAGATTTTTATAATATTTTCTGTGGCACATACTAATGTTACTCATTTGTGCAGTTCTTGATAATCTATCCCTTAACAACAGGCAACAGAGAAGAGTTGCTAGGGCTGCAGCCATTAGTGGTGAGGAGAAGAATTTTAGCACCCTTGTGACTTCTGCGTCCATTTTTTTATAAGGGCTACTTCACTAACAAAGACATTCCAAAGATAATGGTTGCGGAAGGTAATGATTTATACTCCTTAAAACTCAACTTTTCTCCAGCTGTTATATGGTACATACTTTATGTTTTACTTCTCGGGAGAGGAAATAGATCGAGATCTCCTAATTTCCCAGCTCGGTGAGATGGATGAGGATGTCGCTATCCTCAATAACACCTCAAAGAAGGGAAAGAAAAGAAAGAGGTCCCAAAAGGGAATAGGGGTGTGGAAGGTGCCTCTCCTGAGCCTTCTGCTGTGGCTAATGCTGATTCTGAGGGTGCCGCAGCCAATCCATCAATAGAGGATGCAACAAGAGATGCCAATGTTGATGATGCCACAACAAATGAAAGGCAAGATAACTTTGACGATGATATTTCTGATCAATCGGCCGCATAAAATTTACTTCCAACGAAGGTGGACCATCAAGGTGGGCATAGTCCTATCCACGCTTTTCCTACTCCATATCCTCCTCTGCAAAGGGTAATGGATGTTAACGCCAACTTCCTCCTCCTCAAAGTCGCCAAAGTGTAGGCACTGATGGTCGTTCGCGGCCTCAATTGAGAACGTCGAATCCTCAGTCCTCTTGCGACACAAATGCCAGGGAAGTCCACAAGATGAGGAAGGTAGCAGACATCATTGATCTGGATCGCCTTGTGGATTAAGACCATGAACATTTTAAGGAGTATGGTCTCCATAGCCTGATGAGGGTAAGCACTTTATTGAACTTAACTGTGGTTATTTCATCATACTAACAATATCTAAATAATTTTCAGGCTGCAGAGGTTATTATGTCTCAAATTTCCAAGTATGAAGGCCTCTAAAAGCTTAAACAGGTTGCGGATAGGGTACGTACGACTGATTTGGAGACCTCCAGGACCACTTATTTTGAGGCAGGAAAAATTTTAGATACGACGGTCCTTGAGTTGGCAAATATGAATTTGGAATCTGCTATTAAAGCAAAGGATGAGGAAGAAAAGAACTTTACCACGACTGCATCATCTCTTCAAGCTTCTGAAGATAAAGTTGTTGAGGCTTACAGATAGGCCTCCAACTCTGTGAGCGCACTGAATCAACTTGAACAATAATATGACCAATTGGAGCACCGCAGCACATCCTCACTCCAACAAAAGGATAACAATCATGTCGCAGCAATAAATAAGATGGAAGAGGCTAATGTTGCGGCCTTAAATCAAGTTGCGGACGATGCTGTAGTTGTTTATAAAAAATCTAAGGACTTCTTCCTAATGAATAATAAAGCATTTCTCTGCGGCTTCCAAGAATTGAGGCACAGGGTTGTCAAGAATTTCCCTAAATCCAAGGATAAAATCCTTGCCTGTGGGCTCAGCGACGCTGAGCATTTAGAGTGCCTGGCTCAGATCAATGTTGCGGCAGAGGAAAGGGCCAGACAAAGACTAGAGGAACTGGCTGCGGCAGGGGAAGATGAGACTAGAACTGCTGTGAATAGTGAAGAAGAAGACAAAGACAACGACGCAGCCTTATAGTTTTTTAATCTTTTCACTTATGAATTATTTTTGGGCTGTAATGAACTATATCTTAAACTTTTGGTTTGTAAGTTTGAACTTTATATAGGGCTGCGTCCCAATATAAACACGCATTACCAATCTTGGAAACGCTGCAAGAAATGGGCTGCAGCCATATTTTGCTAAGCTGCGATAATGAATCAATACACATCTGTATTTACCTTTACTTTGCATCTTCAGTACTTTATTTGCGTGAATGTCTTCTTTTCTTTGCTTTGCTTTTTGTATTTATTGTCTGGAATGCATGCACTTGTTTATGGGCCGCAATTATATTCCCTTCAAAATGAATATGAAACATTTAACATGGGTCCGCGACCACTTCTCATAAAACTTGAATTCTTAAACTGGGTTGCGCCAATTTTCGCCTTGCTTTGCTTATTTCATGGTTACAGTGACTTCATTTCACAGCAATGAGCCCTTAAGCCGTAGTGCCAAAGGATGGCGATTTTGGGGGTGAGACGAAATTATGTACCTGCCGCGGTATCTGAGTTAATATTTTGAGACTTTATGTTAGGCTGCAGCCACTTATTCTTTGTATCTTTAATTGGGTTCGTGAAGCCATTTCCACGGCATCTCGTAGTCGGTTTAATTTTTGTGAAGCTTATTCTGTAACTTTTTTTGAATTAAGGGTGTCAATTATTTTCGAACTTCCGATTTTTCTGATTTCCAATCTGTAATTTTCCGATTTTGGCATCATTTCTAAATTTTTGATTTCTGAATTTTTTGATTTTCGAATCTTTCAAAATAAATTGGAATGGAATTGAAAATCATATTTAATTTTTCGAATTTTAAAATTTTCGATCTGAAAATTCCGATAACATGTCGATCCCAAATATCCAAAATATATTTCGAAATCATAATATTAATATTAATTTAAATAATTTTTTAATTATCATATTTACATTAAAAATTTATTTATTAATAGTGTAATCTCAACCCTACATTTAAAATAATCCCAACCCTCAATATTTACCATATATATACTACACACTAACACACACAACACTCTTAACCTAAAAATCAGCCGCACGATTTTCTCTCACTCTTTCTAAACCTAAAATCTCGCATCCCTCACTCAGCGGCGCCGCACCTCATCTCTATCTAACCCTTGCACCCCCGCACCTCATCTCATCTCTAACACTCACTCGGGTCAGCCTCACCTCATCGCACGACCACCTCATCTCAACGCACGGCACGCATCTCCTGTGGTGACTGTTGTTTCGGGGTGCATTTTTCGGTGGTTGTTTTGGTGTTTCAGCTATTTTCGGTGGTATTTTTTGGGGTAAGATAATATCTCTTTGTTTATAAATGCGGATGATAGCTGATAAGATAAATGGGTTGGTGCAATTTTAAGTTTCAGATAGCTTTTATGTTGATGTGTGTACCAATTTTATATATCCGGATGAGTATTTTTATGTTGATGCGTGTACCAATTTTAAGTTTCAGGTAACTTTTATCTCTTTGTTTATATAAGATCTCTTTTTTTTGGTGTGTTAACTTATGGTGTGAATTTCAATGTTAAATGTGCTGAAACTTTCAGTGTTGAAACTTTTATGTTATGGTGTGATTTTACTGAGAACTTCTAAATTAAAATATTATTAGTTAGCCTGCTTGTTAATTAATTCTGTTTGTATAACCATTGTTACATATTTACAAATTTATTTAGATTTATAACAATGGTTACCTCTGTTTATTAATTTCTAGATTTTTTGACACGCTTTGTTTGTTAATTTCAAATATGTGTTACCTCTGTTTGTTATTTGGTGTGGTATTACTTTCAGATATATTTCAATTATGGAGGAGAGTTCCATGGCAGTAAATAGAAACTCTACTATTGAAAGTACCAAAAAAAGTCAAAGTTTGGCGCCAAATCTGGTTTTTCGGGAAATCATGGAACTTCAGAGGTATGGAATTATTTTACCAAACAACTTGTAGAAGGAACTGAAAAATATTCTGGTAAAGATGATTGTGTCTTTTGTCATTCTACTATTAATTCACCTTCTTTGGGTGGAACAAACAAGTTGTGGAACCACATTAAAAAATGCAAGGAGTTTCCTAGGGGTGAAGAAGATACCGGACAAACTATTATTTCTTTTGGAAAAGGTAAACTCACTCCTTGGAAATTTTACCAAGAAAAATGTCATAAATCATTAACTAGAATGATCATTCTTTGTGAACTCCCTTTTAGTCATGTTGAGAAGGAAGGTTTTAGGTGCTTTTGTGAAGATTTACAACCAAAGTTTCACGTTGTTTGTAGAACTACATAATAAAAGATTGTTTGCTAATGTTTTTTGAAGAAAAACAGAAGCTAAAGGAATTTTTTAATGCCACGTCTACACGAATATGCATCACAACTGATATGTGGACGTCAATATAAAATCTTGGTTATATAGTCTTAACTGCTCACTTTGTGGATAATAATTGGAAATGTCACAATAAAATAATTAATTTTAAAGTACTTCCACATCCACACAAGGGAGAAGCCATTGCTAAATCCGTGGAGAGTTGTTTAATAGAGTGGGGTCTAGAGAAAGTTTTGATAATAACTCTTGACAATGCTAAGAATAATGATACATGTGTTGTGGATTGGAAAAGAAGATTATCAAAAAGAAATGGTTTGTTGTTGGACCGGTAAATCTTTCATGTAAGATGCTTTGCACACATAATCAACTTAGTTATTAAGGATGGTGTTGAAGAGGTGAAAACAACTATTAAGTGCCTTCGTATAAGTGTTAAGTATGTGAGGAGTGGTTCCTCACGCATGCAAGCATTTAAAAAACGTGCTTCAGATGAAATGTTGACTAGTAAGAGGGTTTTATGTCTAAATGTCAAAACTAGGTGGAATTCAACTCACCTAATGAAAAATGTTGCATTGGAGTTTGAGAGAGCATTTGAGAGGCTTGAGGAGCAAGATCCAAATTATAAAATTGAGTGTAATATGAAGGGTGTAGGTATATTGGATGAAAATGATTGGAATAAATTGAAAACTTTACACACATTTTTAAAAGAATTCTATGAACTCACGAAACGTGTTTCAAGGTCTAAATATGTCACTTCCAACACATATTTTGATGAATTAACACAAGTTAAAGATCTTCTTATGGAGCAGTTAGTAAGTAGGGATCCTTTTTTTCGTGAAATGGCAAAAAAATGGATGTAAAATTTAATAAATAGTGCAACTTTAACTCTCTTAATCCAATTTTAGTTGTTGCAATATTGTTGGATCCCCAATATAAAATGAAATTTGTGGAATTTTGGTATTCCTCGTATTTGGATAATATTTACAATCTTTCTGAAACGGAGAAAACTCTCAAAGTGGGTTATTATATAACGAGGTTGAATGATTTAATGAGTTGTCTTTATTATCAATACAAGTTGGCAGGTACATCATTTGTTGATGTTGAATCATCCAACATTTCAGATAATGATATGGTCGTTGATAAGGTGTACAAATGTCCCAAGGCAAAAGACTTGTTTAGGGGCATTTTGAAGAGGAAGGATTATGTTGAAGCATCAAATGATTTAGATAAGTATCTAAGTGATGGGGTAGTGGTTAATGAGGGTCACAATTTTGATATCTTAGTGTGGTGGCATGGTAAGGTCGAAAATTATCGTGCTCTTTCTATGATGGCTCGTGATGTATTATGTATTCCCGTGACATTGGTTGCTTCAAAGAGTGCCTTCAGCACAACTAGTCGTGTTTTTGATCCTTTTTTAAGCTCGTTGACCCCTACTACTGTGGAGTGTTTGGTTTGTACACAATTTAGTTAAAAGGCCTTGCACCATCCATTATTGATTATTGCATTGAAGAAAAACTTGAGGTTCTTTTTTAACTTGAGAGAGGTATATACTCATTTCTATGTTATTTCCTATTTATTATTCAGTTATTTAGTTGCATTTTAATTAATTTTGTATGTTTTTTAATCATTTCAGTCGTATTGGAAGACTTTCAAAAACTAACTCTTGGATCTTCTACTTGACGGGATATCTTCAAAGGTAACATTTCTTGGATCTTGTACTTGAGGTGATATTTTAGAGTTAACATTTTTCATTAATTCATGTCGTACCAGCCGTACCAGATTATACCTGTTTAACTAGAATGTAGCAGATAGTACCAACCATACCAGATGGTACTACCAGCTGTACCAGGTCGCACCATGTTGTACCAGATTGTACCTGTTTCCAGTTTATACCTGTTTTGTACCAGTTTGTACCTGTTTTGTACATGTTTTGTACCAGATTTGAACCAAATTGCGGAACTTTTATTTGTATTTGTTTTATTAGAACAATGGTTTTTTTATTGTGATTTTTATTGGAACAATGTTAGAAAATTCATATTAGTATGTGAAATTGTTGTTTATGGTGTTCATGCATTCTAAAGTTTCTTCATTAATCATATGTATGTCTTTAAAAAATGATAGTTCCGATATCTTCTGAAATGGATAAAATTGATAATTCCAACTTCTTCGATATTTTTCCGAATAATAAAAAATCCAAAAATTCCGAATATTCCTAATATCCCGATTTGGAAAAAAATGATATTCCAAAATTTATTTTTTCTAATTTGGAAAGGATTTTAAAATTTCGAAAATTTTGGAATATTTTTCGAACACCCTTATTCCGATCCAATTCGACTGAAACACACCCCTACTTTGAATAGATGTCGGATTATTTGTAGACGATTAAGTCTTTGTCCCCTTCGAGTAGATGTAGGATTATCCAGAGACAATTAAGTCATTGGCCCCTTTGAGTAGATGTAGGATTATCCACAGACAATTAAGTCTTTGGCCCCATTGGGTTATTATTAGGCCTCCCCAGGCTAGGTATTATGAAGCTTCCCTAAGCTATAATTGGATATATATCAAGCCATCCTTGGCTAATTAAATCATTCCGGAATCGAATAACGGGCATTGTAATCCCCCCGTGGCTAATAGGAGCATCCAGAAGCAAATAACGGGCATTGTAAGCCCCCGTGGCTAATTGAAGCATCTCAAAGCAAATAACGGGCATTATAATCCCCCGTGGCTAATTGAATCATCTTGAAAGCTGAGAATGGGCATTGTATTAAGAGGGATGCGACTTCCTAAATAAGTCAATTTAAATAGACCTTTCCTCCCATAACAAGCAAATAGGGATGATTGGTCTTCAACTTTCATTAAATCTTCTTAAGACAAAAGTCTTTCATTAGATTTTTCAAACTAGAAAGCAAGAATAACTGTATGACTAACAATTTCCATTCATTCATATAAATAGACATACATATTTCCTCCAAGTTTAACAAAACACAAAAGTCTTCAAAATACATCTATAAAAGCTTCATAGTTTGAGTTCAGAAAAGGAAAATGTAAACAAGTTGACACTAAGGCTGGTTTCTAGCAAGCGGCCTCCCAGATATCGGTTACACCCCTTAGTCATCCTTCAAGAATCGCTGAAGCGCTCCCTTCCTAACAAGCCTTTCAATTTTATCCTTCAAGGCGTGACAATTGTTTGTGTTATGGCCATGATCACTGTGAAACCTGCACCATTTGGCTCGATCCCTCTTATGAGAAGGGGTCTTCAGTTCGTGGGCCAGTGGAGCAATTTGTCTTCTTTGATGAGCTCAAAAATCTATGCAATTTGGTAAATCAATGGGGTATAGGTGTCATAGCCTCTTTCTAGCTTCTATTTTTCCATCTTCCTCTTTTGGTTCTTGTCTACGACCTCTCAGATAGTTTCTTCTATGACTGCGGCCATGACTGTCGGGGCAACAATCTTTGGTACTGCAACTTCCAACATAAGAACCCTATGAGTCAAAAAGTTGACCCGAGTCTTAAGTGAGACATGGATATTGTACAGATGGTTGAGGTTATTGTACAACTGAACAATCTCTTCATTCTGTTCTGAATGTTCTTGAGAGCTTCCCTTCATTTTTGCTTTATTAGCTTTTAAAATATATATATTCTAAGACAAAACTAGCAGGAGTGAGTAATGAAAGAAATGTAGAGGAAATAACTATGTATAACAATTAGTCTGTAGCCTTTGGCAATCTTCCAGGTAATACTGCTGCGGCAGCGGCATGTTGAAACATATAAGTTACTGTCGGGGCCGTCCCGAAGGATGATTCACTAGAGAAGTCCGAGGACAGTTTTACCATGTCTTTCCCAAGTGATGAACGAAATGAAAAATATGAACCCTTTGTAATGGAAGGGCTGCAGCACAAGGGCAATTTGGTTACCAGGCCGCATCCTGCTTGCTGCAGTGGTGGGTGAGATTCCAAAATTGATCCCAAGTTGGGTTTAACCCATCTAAAACGTATGAAATAAGCTTACTAAGAATATACCATGGGCAAAACAGTCCTCAAGTGCTTCAATAATGACACAATTATAGTAAACCCTAGATTATAGGCAAAGAAAGCAGTAAATGAGTAAATATAACTCATCCCTAATTACCCAACTTTAGAAGGCCATATCCTTTAATGCCTTTCAGGATTATTTTTGTAGGGAAACATCACAGGGGTATAGAAAAAATAGATCCGAGGTTACAAAAAAGAGGACCAACAATAGATCTCACAATAAATAATACCCTCGCGGGAATGATATGAATAAAACGGGCTTGATAACCAAAATCTCACCCATGGGACATGAATCAACTTTGATTAGACGTGTAATGTTTGGTTCATGCAATGTCATGGAGATGTACAATACGCACAAATAATACTGTATAACAATTTTTTTTTTATTATATATATATATATATATATATATATATATATATATATATATATATATATATATATATATATAGATAGAGAGAGAGAGAGAGAGAGTTAGGCTATAGTACATCATGCTCTATACATCACCCATGCATCACGCCTAATTTTAGGCCTTAAAAAACTTTTTTTTTTCAAAATTTATATTTTCCCCTTGAAATTAACCTTCCAATCAACCCATATGCAAAAAATTAGGTCAAAATACATTTTGTAGTTATTTTTAAAAAATTCACAAAAAATTGCTAAAAATACCTTATTTATAAGGGCCTGCGCTAGTAGTTTTTTGTGGATTTTTTAAAAATAGATATAAAATGTATTTTGACCTAATTTTTTGCATATGGGTTGATTGGAAGGTTAATTTCATGGGAAAAATATAAAATTTGAAAAAAAAAATTTAGGCCCTAGAATTAGGTATGATGTACGGTATGATGTATAGTGCATGATGTTGGTGAGCCTTCCTCTCTCTCTCTCTCTCTCTCTCTCTATATATATATATATATATATATAGCAATTATATAAAATTGGTTCATACAATTTTATTAATATGGTCTCGCTCAAGCTACGGTTGGTGTCGGGTTCGAGACTTGGGAGCCTTGTGCACTGGGTACAACCTTTTATTATATGGTTAACTATTTGTAAATGTATGAACCAAAATATATTTTTTTTAAGATTTTTCAATATTTAATAAAGAGATTAGTTTGAAAGGAAACAAATTTCACTCAACCTTATCATGTATCACATAGAGTCTAGGGGCTAAATCCAAATAGATAGAAAATAATAGGTATCAAAATCAAAATAATCGCAAAAAATAACAATCTCTCACCGGTGAGGTTGGCGTGTATCACGACTGGCTTCCGTTCAATGCTCAAATTTAGTTAACTATCAAAGAGAATACCCACTAGAAGTACACACCAAAATTTAACACTATTTAAAAAGTACACATAAATGTCAGTATTCCATTCTTGAAATAGTTACTTGGGATGAACTTTATTTTTTTGTTGTTTTTCTATTCAAATTTTCTTTGCTGCTATTTGAAATAAATAGGTCAAATTACTACCATTTTCCTTAAATTTGATCAAAAGATTTAATTAGTGTCTTCGACGCCAAAGAAAATGGAAATGCAACATTTTTTTCAAGTGAGTTGTCGAGGCACGACACGATAACACGACACAAATCGACACGAAGTTATAAGTTAATAGGTGAACACTTAATGGGTTCGGGTCATATCAGTGTCAACCCAATAAGACACGATAGTTAACAGGTCAGGTTAGTGTTGAACCCCTTCACCCATTAATACCCGATAAGACTGACCCATTAATTTAAGTAAATAAGATATACTCTTGTAACTCATAAATAATTTATGTAGCATAATGTTAATTTAATTATAATGAATTTTACTAAATGAGAGATTTAGTAATGTTAATGAATGAATGAGTCTACTTGGATTAAAAAATAAGATAATATGTCAACTTGTATACAATTCAAAATAATGTATTATCTAAATGGGTATTAACGAGTGAACACAACACGATACGTTAACATAACGGATCGGGTTTGGATATGATTTTTTCACACGATAAAAAAATCACTCGTTTAGACACAAACTTAATAAGACCAGAACACAATAAAAAATTATACGAACACGACTCAACACGATCCATCTGAGGACTAATTTGATTTAAAATAATTTGGTAAGCCCTTCTCTTCATTTGACAAAAGTTGAGAAACAATGGCCAACCTTACGAGTTGTCAAATGTTGCAATTTTTATTTTATTTTTGTGAGTAAATCATTTTATAATTATCTCGTTAAATTTGAGAAAAACGAGTCTAAATTTGTTAGTTGTAACAAGTGATACAACAACATTTCAACTAATTAACTTTGATAAACCACTCTAAATGCAATAAATTTCAAATTGGGCATCGAAACTTTACAAGTTTTCACAATGGTTAACAATTAAATTTTCAATTTGCTGCATTAAGTAAATGCTAAGTTTAAATTTGAGAGCCATCGTACCAACGAGTTGCCAGGATAGTCAAAATTCACTTGAGTGATTATAACATTAATAGAAAAAAACATTAATTTGTGACTTGTATCAATCGTCTGAATTGACATAAGGCCCAATCCTTAATAACATTTTAGTGAGTCAACTTTAACGACAACTCACTAATTTAAGATAAAATACCAACCTTATGAGTTGTCATGTATAGCAAATTTATATTTTGCGAGTTATTTAGTTTTGGCAACTAACTCGTTAAAATGTTAATTTTACTAGTTGTGGCATGTCATAATATATTTATGCGAGTCAATTAATATTAACAGCTAACTCATTAACAAACGACGTGCAAACCTTGCGTGTCAATTTCATCAATTGACTCATTAGATGTTGGAGACAATGTGCCAACATTGTGTTGTCATGTGTCGCAACTTTTTTAGAAGTTAAGTATATTCGATATTTAACTAATTAAATTAAATTTAAGATCCCAAATAATTGAAAAAAGACTTCGTTGAGTTGAGTTAAGTTAAATATGAGAGACAACATGAAAACCTTTTGAGTTGTCATGTTCCGCATAATAGCATTTTAACCAATTAACTTTGATAAACCACTTGTTAATATAGAGACAATGTGTCAACCTTGTGAGTTGTCACTTGTCACATATTAATATTACAGTTAGTTTTCTCTAGTAAATCGCTCATTAACTTTAGAATCGACGCGACGTCACATATTATATGCTCAAGTTAGATTTACTCTATAGTAATGGAGTATGCCCTTTTTAAATACAATGGATGATAACGGACTACTTTTATGAGGTGGTAGATGAGTGTAAGCAGTTGAATTTATTGACTTGTCACTATAAAGCTATTTCAAATTCACCCTTGAAAATAGTAGAAATCATGAAATTGTATCCAACTAAGCTAAACCTAGTTACGAATAATGTGTTTCTTCCTTAATTTTGACATTGTGACATTTTTTCTTTCCTTAATTCCAAACAAAAATATTTTTAATAAAATTTGACTTGACTCTTAATTATGTTACATTTCAGTGAGGAAAATGAAGATGCGTGTTATTCTTAGAAGTTAAATAACTTCTAAAATAAGGCGCTGCGAATAACCTTACAAATTATATTTTTAAGCTCGACATAAAAAGGGGCCAAAATTCAGTTCAAAGTTGTGCAAAGTAAAGGGGGTGAGGGAAGGGTCCGTAGGTGAAAGGTAGGGATGGCCATAGGCCCGAGGCTCGCCAAGCCCACCCAGCCCGCCCAATAAAAAAATAGGGCTTGGGTAAGGTGAATAGGCCCGCAAAGCGGGCTTGGCAAAATTTTATAGCCCCGGCTTTTTTTCGGGCGGGCTTGGGCACGAGTTCTTAAGCCCGATGAGGCCCGGTCCTGCCGAGGCCCGAAATATATATATATATATGTGTGTGTGTGTGTGGAGGGGGGGAACTTTTATAAATATAAAAACGTATACCAAGTTTTTTCATGTAGAGTGGGAAACTTTATATATGGACTTTGTAGTATATGGAGTTTAAAATAGATTTTTAATTAAAAAAATTGGTCTTTAAATAAAAAAATAGGTATTTTAATTAAAAAAAAACTTTTAATTAACATAATAAGGCCCGATCGGATGGGCCTGGGTAAAGAGCTTTCAAATTTGGACGGGGTTGGGATTACATAATAAGGCCCGATCTAGGCCCGAGCGGGTTGGGATAGCACTTAATTTTTCAAGCCCGGCCCGAGCCCGACCGGGCGCGGCCCACGGCCACCCCTAGTGAGAGGTATTGAATAAGTTAATACGTAAAAATCGATTCGGTAGGTGGTGGTAATACTGAGGTTAGTTGTAGCAATAGGGGCAAAATAGTCAATTACACAATACCCATCTTTGTACGAGTCTCTATCCTAAACCCATAAACCTTGACTTAAAAAATAAAAACAAAAATCCTTAGCCGTATATTGCAAAAATGTCGGAGCTCCCAACGGAGATTATCATAGCCATCCTCTCCCGTCTAGCCGTCGAACCCCTTCTCCGTTTCAGGTGCGTATCTAAGCCATGGTGTTCTCTAATTGACAGTCCAATTTTTGTTAAAACCCACCTCAACCGATCAATTGAGAATCACACCAATCTCACTCTCATTCTCGGAGAATACATAAACAAACACACCCTCTATTCACTCGACTTTCATTCCTTCGAAACACCCATTGCATTTATTAAACCCTTTAAAAATTATTTTCTATTGGGTTCTTGTAATGGTTTGCTTCTTTTAGAAGGAGAATGTGATCAACTTGTATTGTTCAACCCATCTACGAGACACTACCGGAATTTACCGGCAAATACAATTGCTAGGGTGAATTTACTAGTTGAAAAGTATGGGTTAGGTTATGATTCATTTGCAGATGATTATAAAGTTATTAGGGTTGTTTATTTTTATGAATCGTATAAGACTCAAGCTGAGGTTTACAATTTAAAGTCGAATTCATGGAGAAAAATTGGAGATTTTCCTTATTGGCTCCGGCGCATAGGCGATAACGGTTGGGGTGCTCACGTTAACGACGCATTGCACATGGTTGTCACTGAATGTTCAGCTATTGACTCGCCCAAACTGATTGTTGCTTTTGGTGCTAGGGACGAGAATTTTTATACGGTACCAAAACCCAGTTTTCCGAATAATGAATATGATAATATGAATGTGGGCGTATTAGGGGGATTTCTTTGTACAATGTGTACATATAGGCGTTATCGAACTGATTTATGGGTGATGACAGAATATGGCATGAAGGAGTCTTGGATGAAATTGTTGTCGAATTCTACTTGGTACTATGATCCTTTGAATGTTTTGTGTTATTCGAAGAGCCGCGATAAAATTTTATTGAATTATGATAATCGGAAGTTACTTTGGTATGATTTGAAAAGGCGAACAGCCTGTAATGCTCGAGTTCGTGGTTTGCCGAATTATTTTTATTCAGAAGTTTGTGTAAGAAGCCTTGTTCCCCTTTATGGCTACGGGGAATCTGATGAACTCGGTAAGAAACACAAAGCAAAAGAATGATAAGAGGAGGACTCACACATTGCAATGCTCGTGTTCATGGTTTCCCAAATTATTTTTGTTCAGAAGTTTGTGTAAGAAGCATTGTTCCCCTTTATGGCTACGAGGAATCTGGTGAACCCGGTAACAAACACAAAGCAAAAGAATGATAAGAGGAGGACTCACGCATTTGATTTAGTAGTCACACATTTGATTCCTTGTACATCTTTAATTTCATCTTATTTGGTTGAGGACTCACACATTTGATTCTTTGGATAACACATTTCAATGGCATATTCCTCTATGAATAGCTTTTTTTGCGGTAAAATATATATGCTACACTTCAATCAAGTGATAGAAACGAAACTGGAGTGGAAAAACTGTAATATTAAAGAAAATCATATGAAGGTTGAAGTTTTTTACAAGTCGGTGTAAGTTCAAGATGTATTTGTGATGAGACTTTTTGGTGCGAAATCATGTCTTGTTCTTGTTAAAAGTGCTACTTTGTGTTAGTCATGTCGTTTCGTTTTTTTTTTCGTATTATGTCATAGTTGTATTAGGTCAAATAATAAGATGAGATTTTATGTTCTATCTTATTAAATCTTTGTTCTATTGTGTGGGGGTGAAAACCAAACACATAACATGAATTGTTACCCTTAGTCTATGAAGCATCGACACTCTCCCGGAAGCCACGAGTCAGCTTTGACACGAGTTCGACACGTTGGAACATGTTTGGACACGTTGCTGACACGCTGGGACACGTTGGTAGACATGCTGGGACACGCTATTCGACACGCGGGGACACATTGGGACACGTAAAAAGGACACTTTTTATTTTTATTTTATTTTTTTTAAATATTTTTTTTATGTGATTATGATTCTGCCTTATTTATGATTTTTAATGTTAAAGTGTGTTTGAATTTTATTTTATATGGTCCATTTAATAATTTCATGTTAAGAATGCTCTAATAATGTATTTTATGGAAAAAAATATGTTTTATTTAATTAATATATATATTTAAATATATATTATATATTTGAACATAGATTATATATTATACGTATCCTAGCGTGTCGTATCCTAGTTTTTGGAAAAATCATGTGTCGCGTGTCGCGTCGAACCACGTATTACGTGTTGAGTCCGTGCTTCATAGCCCTTAGTTAAGAACCAAATTTACTAGATTTTAATTATTGAGTTTAAGTTTTAAAATTTGCAAGCAGATAAGAACATGATGGTTGCATTTGTGAAATTTAGATTAAGATTACTAGTTTGAAGAACGCAACTAAATATACATTTTACAGTTATCACTTATTAGCTATAAGTTATTGTTTCTATTGTTCACTTAATGATGTACATCATTATAAATCTATATGATCTGGGAGATTTTTTGGGAATCTTAAAAGTACTATTCACACAATAAGGGTCTAGATTGTTTCCACACCCCTATCAAAATGGAGAGTTTAGATAAACTCTTCCTTTTTACCATTTCAAATTTTTATTTTGTCACGTTCCCTCATTTACATCGCCCTGGCCAAACTTCTTTTTCAGTGTTTATTTTTCATATAAACATTTCGCTCATTTTTTATAAGTAAATATATTGTTGTGATGAACATTCTTATAAATCTGGAATTTCTAAAGATATATTTGTATTAATTAAAAAGAAGTGTGTGAGCAACTTAAAATCAATATCAACCATTGTGGATATTTTGATTCTTTCCTAGATTAGGTTTCTGATTTGTTCTGTTAGTTGATGTTCATTTATGTCACTTGAAGTTATAATTGAAATAAAAGAGGTGTGCGTACTCATAT
Organism: Sambucus nigra; assembly: GCA_949130495.1. Lineage (NCBI taxonomy): Eukaryota > Viridiplantae > Streptophyta > Magnoliopsida > Dipsacales > Adoxaceae > Sambucus > Sambucus nigra. The sequence goes on from OX422214.1 coordinate 585,990,248, forward strand.
GTCTTATTTTTGCACATATTTATGGATAGACTAAAGAGCTTTTGTGATGGATTCAAATTTTCCCACTACAAATTGTATACTTGTGTGTGCGCATGTGAAATTGAGAGAGGGGGAGGTAGACTTATATATATAAATATATACAAGTTTTAGCTAAAATTGGGTATTTTGTGTCTAGAATATGGGTAGGCATATTGTTTTATTTTTTGTAGAATCTAATAATTTCTTATATTGCCTGATCTTAAATGAGAATTTTGAATCTCAAGAGTTTTTCAAAATGCCAATGTTCCATAATCCAGTATTTGGGAAATTATAGAATAATGTGACTACTGGATTATTCATGGCAGCCTGAATGTTGTTACTAGGTAGTCTACCTTGGCATCCTATCGAAAAAACATAAAATCACGTGGATACTGGTATGTTCATTTGTTGCTTGATTACAAATGCAGTCACAGGTTCCTATATTCCTCTGTTTATTGAATACAAAGGGTGCCATTTGAATTAGGTTTATGTATGTGTTCATCCCATTGGGCCATTTTTATGGACTTTTATTTTGTGCAAATGCACTTAAATATGCGTGTTTATGTGTTTTCATTGTTTTTGAGCTTTTATAAAGAGACCCTCAACTAAAAAGCTTGGATGCCAGTTCTAAGTATGTTGGAGTTGCTTTCAGGATGAGGTTAAAGCCTATTAATGTGGAACACCTAAAGAAGTTAAAGATCACAATAAGACAATACGGTTGAGTTGACTAGGCATAGGTACCCATGTATCTTAAACCATTATCGATACTTAAAACTGAGACTATTCGTCGATTCACCGAGTCCATACACGAGTTATTATTTTCTAAAAAAATTGATTCTCTAGATTATATATGGTTTCCTCTCGTCCGAAACCGATACCAAATACCGTGTTAAAATTTAGGATGATTCTTTGAATAAAATCGTGCCCTTGAACCAAGTTAGAGATAAATCCTCATTTTATTGATTAGATTCATCACGTTTCGGTGTTTTTTTATCCATTTTGTAGTGGCTTTTCCATTTAATCTTTAATAACAACCACGTATTATAGGAAATCCAAAACCCCATCAAGTTAAGGATCAAAACCTTCTTTGAATGGAGTTTCATTAACCAAAAAACATCGTACAAAACACAATATGAGACGCAAAATGTTAACACGAGACAAACCTGTATGAAGTTATCGGTTAATGGGGGACCTTAATGGTTTCATATCATATATGTCTCAACTACTCGTCCCAATAAAATATAATAGTTAATGAATGGATCTGTTGTTGTTCTGAATCACCCCATTAAGAAATGTTAGGTCAATAATATAAGGCTGCGCAAGCAGGGGTAAGGCTGCGTACATCCAGCCCCCCCAGTACCCCGCAGTGGCGGGAGCCTCGTGCACTGGGTTTGCCCTTTTTTTAGTATATAGTCAAAGAGTTTTTGGTCTTTTAAATGAAACAGGATTCATGAAATTTAATGTGGTTACGTAATATTAATCTATGTTGAAAAATATAGTCTATAGAGTTGATTGTTAAAAAAAAAATCTTATATTTGTCTACTTATCTAATGTTTTTTTATATCCATTCCATTGCCGTTGATACAACTTAAGGAGGTTTAAAAAATCTAAAACCTCGATCATGTGTAGCTTTTTCTCTTTTATTTTCAATAGCAATTTGATTTGATATTTGTGATGAAAGAAGATGTTTATTAGGGTTCTCTGTTACAGTTAGTTTAGCTTAGCTTAGAAAACTTTTGAATATGCATAATGTTAAACTCTGTTTATAAGGGTGAACATTGTTTGAAGCTTTTGTGATTTATAGTTGGAAGTAAGGTTGCTAGTTTTGAAGTAATGTATTATGAATGGACAACTGTATATTGGTTTTATATTAGAGTGCTTTACAATTTTTGGTAAATCTCACTATGACATTGTTTGGGTTTTAAGATCCTGTTATCAAAAACCTTTTTTTATGGAAAAACTTATTATCTTTTATCCAATCAAAAGCAGGCTACATTATTTTTGGATTTTTTTTTGTTAAATATTTTTGTGAGTCCCAACTTTATTCATCTAAAAATGGTAATGTTACAGCCTGAGCTTATGGTCAAACAATGGTTGCGATTCCATTTTAACGGTAATTTTTCCATGATGCCTGAGCTTATAAATCCTTACAATTCCATTATTTCTGTCAAAGATCTCCACGAATCACCTACTTGAAGGTTTCATTAATACAGTTGAATGACAATTACCATAATGGTGGATTTGGTTTTATTAATTATGTTGAATTGTTTCCTGATGTTTTACTGGACCGAACATTGGACAAAGTTGACTGAAATTACCTCTATATCCTTCTATTGATAATAGTTTGTATCGGTTAATTGGTTCTCACACTAAATAGTATATTTTTGTTTGTCTTTTAGTCAATTGCCACCATTTTCACAGAATTAAAACTGGGAGTAATTATTTTTTGTATCTTTTGAAGTGAAACCATAATTTTGTTCTGAACATTCATATAAACGAATCAATTTATTAGTTGACAAAAATGGAGTTAATTACGCAAGAACTTATCATGTTATTTTTTAACTCAAACTTTTTTCCCTCTTTTATTCTTAAATTTTGACTAAATATTTGTTGTTCAGACTGATAGTTCGGTGTTTGGTGGTTCGTTTTGGTGATTGATCCTATTTAGGAGTAGGGCTTTAGGCGAGAATGCCGAGAATGCCAAGAAAGGGAGTAGGTCTCTGGGTTGGTCTATATTACTAAATGTCATTTTCTTTGCCTTCTCTTTATTGAAGCCTTAAAAGGGAATTTTGTTTTATTGTTCAACTGAAGCTTTGATTTCTGCTACTGTTGTTCAACTTTGCCACCCAACTCAATTGTCATCACTTCCACTACACCCGTCAAAACTAAACCATTGATATACAAAGTTTATTGTTGGAGTAACATCAATGGATTGGGAATTAAAAAAACAGCTTAGCATACAAGTGTTCGTGTTTGTTGTTTATTTGTGACTGAATTCTACTACCTGGGGGGTTGAACTTTGTTATAGAGATTGGCTTTATCCTGTTACGTCTGTTTGAAGAATATTAGAGCTAGGCCTTTAAAGCTAGCTAACAAAATTAGTAATCTCTGTTCCTTTTATTTTTTATAAAATTTAATTCACCTCATGAAGCAACTCTTCATATCTTATTTGTTAAGAGAAGATGTTTCTATTTCCAACTTGTTGAGTGTTACTATCTTTAAATCTGGGATTTTATGTTTCATTTCTATTTAGTTATTTCTCAAATCAACTCATTTTTCTCACTCTATTTTGTTTGCAAACTTAATTATAGCTGAAATCAACCGACGGACCCCTAGTTAACCATAATGTATTATGAATGGACAACTGTCTATTGGTTTTATATTATGAAAAAAGCCGGGTCATTGAATAAAGCGACTATAGTATTAGAAAGGCTAAATTTTGTTGGGTCCCGTGAGTTATAATAATGACAAACATCTTGCTTTTTTGGAATACCTGTGTTGTCTCAATGTCTCTCCTTTTATGATTTTAAAATTTATTTTAATTATATGTTGCCATTAATTAGATCTTAATTAAAAATAAAGGAAGTGCAAGAAGGGTTCCTGAATTTTATCAGTTTTTGGTAAAAAGAAGAAAAATACTTTGAGCTATTTTAACTGCAAGCCCTGATAATATATAACTCACCATTTATTTTGAGTTATATAATTTTTATACAAATTATTCGTTTTTTCATGAATATAATAAGATATGGAGTATTTTCTCCATGAAACTTTGGTGACCATTATACTATTGCTAATTATTCCTTTTCTGATATTGAGATCCCATGTATTTAGGTCCTAAGTCCTTATTGAAATATGCAGCATGCCTGCTATGCTACATAAGAAACAACATTTTAAAGGGATAATGGCTCGAAGTGTATTCACAGAAGAGGTGAGGCATAAGCCTCTGGCAGAACATGGCTGACTCTAACAAAATATCACAAAAATTACAAAAAATACCATATAATCACAAAAATGGGTTATCATCACTCTATCGCCAAAAAAATGTATCACAAAAGTATATGTATATAGAGAGAGTTATAAAATTTCATCAACTCATATCACAAAAGTATAAATGAAGTAGAGTAATGAAATTTCATCAACTCAATCCGCTAGAGGGGGATTCCTCTTTATACTCATCTGCCTCCATCAAAAATTGATAACAGCTTAAATAAATTGTCATGCTCTTATATTTTTTCCTGGAAGATTAGAGGAATGAGTGGACCAAAATAGTTTTTGCACTCTACTTTCATCCATTTTAAAAATTAGTAAAGCGCTATTATGTTTGAAAACATCTCTAATAGACCCCCCCTAATCATGTTTCAATATGTATCATACGCTTCGCATCCGTGAAACATGGACACAAGTATGGGTGTCATGTCCGACATGGCGCGCTGACGATAAACAAATATATTCCTTTTATTATTATTATTATCATCATCATCATCATTATTATTATTATTATTATTATATGGTTTTATCACTTTGAAATTTAAAAACAAAAAGTAATGGTCAATCTAATTTCTACAAATGATCATGGTCAAATAAGTCAAAAGTCTAGATTGAAAGTAAGTGGTACAGGAACCCTTAAAATATTTGACATTAGAGTTTCTTTAAGTTAGTTAATGTTTGGCCATGTCATGTCCGTGAAGTGTCAACGTAATTTAAAATGGCAAACAAGTCTTGTCACCACATGGCATGTCGGGCACGTCATACATGTGTCAAAGTCTAGGAAGCACGGACACTTCTCAGAAGGCAGCGTGTCGTGTCGGACACTATGAACACGGACACTCTCCCGGAAGCCACGAGTCAACTTTGACTCCAGTCGGACACGCGACACGCTCCGACATGTGATGGTGATTCTGCTTTATTTATGATTCTTAATGTCGAAGTGTGTTTAAACTTTGTTTTGTATGGTCCATTTTCTTAATTTTTTAAGAATGCTCTAATAATGTATTTTATGAAAAAAATCTGTTTTATTTCATTAATATATAAATATATATATATATATTTTTAAATATATAATATATTACGTATCATAGCGTGTCGTATCCTAGTTTTTGGACCAATCACGTGTTGTGTATCGCGTGTCGAAACACGTATTACGTGTCATTGCTTCATAGGTCAAAGTATCTAGAGTGTCGGACATTGGCTCCTTGACTCATATCCATATTCTATGAAAGTGTGTCAATTTGGACTTTGTCTTTCAAAAAACTTCCTGGCAAGCTAAATGAAACTTCAGATTGGCTCTAGCTTCACTTCTTGAGCTGGCTCCTTCTCTAGACCCAAATCTTCTGCTTGATGTATAGACTGAAACACAATTTTACAAGAGTCGCCTTTCCACTTTCTCAAATGCCTTCTTAACCTCTTTAACTTTAAATTTCTCAGCAAAATATTACATTGCATTTTCCCCTCAATATATTGGCCCCAACTGTTTAGTGTTGTGTCAATAATAGAGTGATGCTTTGTTCACATGTTCTGGAACACAAATGGTTTAGGCATTTGAGAAACTAAAATCAACCTTAAAGAATTGTCTAATTTTGGTCATATTTATATATTTCACCCTTGTAGAATAGAAATACTATAACCACTCCACATTCACACAAATTCTATATAATCTTGCTCATATTGTAACAAGAATTTTCCTATTGGTACAGCTAGTATATTTACTTCCTTCAATGCCAACATACACCAAGCCACTAGAATATATGTGACTTTATTTCAGTGTCGTCATAATTCAAGTAGCCCGTATGCCCCTAACATAATAATCCCTGGTTCTCCAAAAGTGCTGGTTCTCGAAATGTTTCGTTGAATGAGCTGCAGAATACATGTTTTTATTTCAGTGGCCTCTTTTTAGAGTTGAAAAGTAAAATACAGAGTAGGAAGTTGAAGTAATTTCCTCACAACAATACCTTGAGTCTTGCCAAACAGGATTCACTTCAAGGTGTGGGATGCAAGTATTGCGTATAAAATTTTAACGAAAGCAACTTCATCACAAATCTTTTAAGAAATATGTTTAAAAAACAAACAATAAGAATTGTCTGCAGAGTTGAATTCTATATTTCCATTCTGAATTAGACATTATTGTGTCCCATACGCTCATACAACCTAAATGCAAAATGAAAGTTATGTATCCCATGGTATGATGATTAATCCTCTTTCAAGAAACACTTACATATCGCCCTTAGATTCCTTTGGGAGAACTACAAGATGGGTATATATCAATATATTAAAACTGCATCCATAGAAAGCACCAGATTATTATCAAGTATTCTTCTATGTTTGGTTCAGGATCATATTTTTTACCTATATGAAAAGTAAAATGGTGACACCAATTCAGAATTATTATTTTTCACTAATTTTTTTTATCCACAACCATATATTTTAGCATGTAAACTTGTTTAGAACAACTTTTCAAACTTCAAGGATATTACTAACTTTTTACCATTTGAATTTTTTACAAAAGTTATTTCACATCTAACCAAACAGGGTCTTAATGTCGAATACTAGAATATCATTTTTTGTAAGAGAACGGGAATTCGGAGTGAACCGATCTACTCATTTTGGACCAACAGATAAAGACAAAAGAGCAACTATAGCAGCGACAACTTTAATAATCAAAATCACATACATTTTCTAGCGTGGCTTCAAGATTTCATCAATATCTTAGTTTCTCCAGCTCTTCATTGACCATTTTTCACATTCTTTGTTTCTTATGGATTTTGATGATGGCCAATATAAAGAAAGTGCAAACACGCCCTACAAAAAGACGTGATTACTAATTTCCCCTTACGCGCATTGAGTGGTTTTCCTTTGCTAATGTTATGGATATTTTAAGAATGGATATACAGGGGAAGCTATGTAGGAGCTCTTTTTTGTTGTTTCTGCATATAACAGTTAATGCCATTATCTTCCCGGTTACCTGCTGAATAGTGCTCACTAAAACAAATCCCTATATAGAATCCAGCCAGCAACTTATATAAAGTTTCTTGAAAATTTATTTTCAATATCACATGTAATATGTCCACGCAGTCGACCATAAGTTCCATCAATGGAACTACATAAAGTTTGTGATTTCTCATAAGCTTTTTCAATCTTTTGATAGTTGGGGAATTTGCTGCCATCACCCCCCCCCCCCCCCCCCCCCAAACAAAACAACAACAACAGCCACACATAATATTTAAGAAAAAAAGAACATTTTCATAGATTAGAAATTCCTCAACTCATTCATCCAAGGGGCTTTCTCTTGACACTCATCATCATCATCTGATAATGGTTGCAGTTAAAACATTGCATTGCCTGATATTGTTTCTCGAAGATTAGAGAGGCATGAGGGACCAAAATTAACTCTTCCATTCTACTTTGCATTCATTTTAGATACTAGAAAAGAGCTATTATGTTCAAAAGAATCTCTAATACAATCCTCCTACCTTCTTCACAGTATATAGCACAGTACAAATGACTGAGATTTATTGTTGCTTGTATAGTTTTTCTCTCTTTTGTTGTGTTTTCTTAGTAGTGGACTGCTGATCCATTTTCTATTTTCTCAGTGATATATGTATCTACATCTTTCTATGTTTCGGATAGGATGTATGCGTATTGCGTACTGTGATGTGGTGAAGGTCATTTACAATCCTGACTAGATACAATCTGAATCTCAAAAATGGTTTTTAATCAAAAAACATAGACGATTTTCTCTTCAAAGTTACTAAGCAGTGAAAATCTGAACACTGAATACTAGTATGACCTTGATATTTAATCCTAGGTTATAGCTAGATTCAATATTTTATGTTGTATCCATTATCGTGACAACCAGATAAGACGAGGATTTTCATGAAGTCGGGTTATTGACTGTCTTATTCGTTATATATTTATATACTGCAAAATAAGTTTTAATTTGTGAATATGATTCGCGATACACTTTTACTTCGTGTAGTTTAATATATTATTTAGATTACAATATTGGATAGTTAACAATTGTTCAAAGTGAATTAGCTGGCTTATGACTGGACTCCAGTACTGAATTTATCGGTTGGAAACGGGGTTATTAATGTGCTTCATCTAATAATCGGTTATGATAACTGGCTTGTGTGTGTATATATATATATATATATATGCCACAAGGACAACAATGGAATTTGAACAAACTTTTCTTTTGCTTGTATAAGTTAAATAAGTTTATACAAATAAACGAATTGATTGATAATATCGAACAACATAGGATAGATATGGCGTTGAATTATTAAATGCATACATAAGTGGTAGGGTGTGCTACTTTCAACTTTGGTATTATGCCTTATAATAGCAGGTTTAATCTGGGTATTTCCCTTTTTCTTTGGGACATTTTATTTTAAGGCTGACCTTAATAAATTATTTAAGAGTCATCTTTTTGTTCCTTAGTGTATCTTGTGTTGATCTTATTAGTTAATCAATACAATTTGGCCCTCCGTTTTTTCTGAATTATCACGAATGAATTAGGGAAGGGATTAATGAGACAAACCTTTTCTTATCTGCGTGTGTTACTAAGTGAATGTGGTAAAGACATTCTTGTTAGCTTATGTTAAAGTGGTATCGGAGCTTGATGTGATTTTGTAGTGTGTTCTTAGTTTGTTCTTGTAGGTTTTGTCATAGCGAATGACGGTTGGGACACTGGATGGGTTAGTCCTAAATTCCCTGGTTACCTTCACTGGAGCTTTTTTTGTTGTTACCATCGTCCAACCCATAACAAAGTCCCTTCACTCTATTAAAGAACTCATGTTATATCTGCGTCACTTTTCTTTAGTGGGGTGGGGACTTGAATCTAAGAAGAGACCAAATCAAATTAATCATCAGACTACTGTGAATATGCCAACGTAAAAGAAGGTTCGTGGAAAAACAACGAAAAGTGATAGTGATTCCAGTTAAAAGATGTTTATTTAAGTTAGAACAGTGAAAACAATATATTTGAAAATAATTCATTTTTAGTGCTTATTGGTTTAATTTCTTGTTTTTAGAACATTTGATAATTTTATATTCATTGGTTTGAAGACATTTGATCCTTTTTATGTTACATGGTTCTTGAAATTGGTTTGTGGTGAATATAATTGGGAAGGGAAAGAGTTGTCCTAGTTTATGCTAACCTAGTATTTGACTACCAAATTTAATTTTTGTGATCAGTTCCAAGAAACCAAGTTGTTATATTAAATATTTGTCCATGACTACTAAACAAAACTTAGAGACCACTTAAATTGACAAAGTTTTCAGCAGTTGATAACAAAGTTTACCTACCAAGGGCCTTTATATCAATCCTTGTTCATTTTCCTCGGTTCCCGCCTGCTGAACCAAACATATAAAGCATTGGAATTTCCATATTTTGTGTCAGCACGAAGTCACCGAGTGATTCGGTAATTTCATGACGAATGTGTCTTCGGAGATTTTATGCCTATTTATCGAAGGCATAGATCCCCTGGAACAGTTTTAAAATTTGAATAGGGTCATGCTTTAGGTGTAATTATATGTTTGTACTACCTTACAATGAAGTGAAGCACAATTAATAAACGAATGAATATGTTGAGTGAACATTCTGACAAGATTTTGATTTATTTTAAATAAACTATAATATAATGGCCTTAAAGCCAAGGTTTTTGAGAGATTACAAAATTAAAATTTCTTTGTCAACATTAATTTTGATAATACATAACTTTCACCCCTTAATATAACACTTTGCACTCATTAATAATGAAAAAAGATATGTAAATAACAGGATTTTCCACTTACCTATTCCCATAAATTCAAGAGACTACACGAAAATGAGATAGGTCTCTAGTATACTTAATGTAGACAAATTTTATCTAGTCATCCCAAGGTCATTCCTCTTTGAAAATAGTTATATTAACATCCTTGTATCATTGATTGTGGTTCCTTATATTTAAGATCTTTTAGAACTGTTTGGCCACATCATACACAATAATGAATGAAACGCAATTTGATCACAAGAAATATTTGTACCAAAATGTTATAAGAATCTACACTAACATTCTACATCCACTTGTTGTCTCCCAAAGCGTTATTCATCATGCCTATTACATCTTATGGGTTTTGATATGATTCCACTAACCATGAGTATCAAGTCATTTGGGTAGTTTAGTTTGAAGAAATAATGATATGTCAGGCATTTGCTTTAAAGGCGTTTTGAACAAGATTTTTTTCCGGACAGAGAGGTCTCTTCCTGTATAGAGATTATAGCTTTTGATGTTGGAGCTGGGGTATTTTACCTGTTTTTACTCCTGATTTGTTTGATGTGGCCTTGTATGATATAATATTAGGTGTGTTGTTAAATTGCCTTTGTCCATGTGGTTATTACATGAAGAGGGTAGTGAGATTTGGGTGATGAAATATTATTTGGTGAAAGATTCTTGGATAAAGTTGATATTGTTTGTACTGCTAATTTGATGACTATCGTGTATGTTTCGGTTCATTTGCCTCGAGAAGTTGATGTTGGGGTTTGTGTGGGAAGTATTGTTGCCTTAGGAAACAATAACAAAATGAGAGAGAGACCGAAGAAAAGGGAGAACAAGAAGAGGTAAAGCATCGATCTGTATGATCTTGTTGTGTTATTGCAGTAGGTTTTTTGATCTTACATATCTGTAGGTATTTTATATGTCTAAAGTCCTTTCCCCTGTTTAGATTTCTTGTGCATATAGTAAGAACACATTCTTGTCTCTTACGGGTCTGTAAAATAATATGAGAAAAGATATTGGTTAAAATTTTTTTTGTAGCATTTCAATTAAAGCCTACTAGGTTTTCCTTGATATCCCTACAATTGATTTTCCATTTTGACTAGTAATGATATACTATACTCAAATTGATGAGAATGGATCTAGAAAACATTAAGCACTTACCTACTTGTTGTCATGTACTAACATGGTTTATTTAAAGAATGTTTGTTATTTGTTCATACTTTTAACTAAAAATTAAATGTTTTTAGTTATTTCCTTTCCTCCAAATTTTTGGTAATTCAGTTTTTTTAACATGAGTCTCGATGTCTCTACTTGCTCCACTAGTTATTGAATTTTTTCGTCTGGGTGAATATCAGCTATGAATTTGTATTATTTTTTAGTTTAGACCTAAGCTCAGTATTGCGATTAACTCTCTAGCATATGGGTTTGTTGAAGTAATTCCAGCATATTTTATTAAAATACAAGATGAGTGATATTAATTTTCATAAAGAGTTAATGCTTTGGAAACAATAGTTGAACTAATTAACCATGGAAAATATAGATCTACTTAATGCTTTGATTACTATATTCCCTCCTACAAACAACAAATTCAATGGCCTACCCATTATTTTTTCTATTTTGTCTATTATATCAGAGAAACAAAAGGCTCTCTTCCTGTGTACCTACCACACTTAGTTTGCCAAGGGACCAGTAGCAAATAAATTAGTAAAATTTCCTTGTTCTGTTTAGAATAGTAATCTGAAACACATCTTATTCCAATATTTTAAAGGGCTTCACCTATAGGAAGCCATTGTTTGAATAATTTCTGGAGTGCAATAGAGACATTTTTTGTCGTAAAGCATGCCACACCTGCCATTCAACCCTCCACCATGATGTTCTTCTGTATGTGGGATGACCTTGAGAAATTTGTAGACTGAACATAATTATTTAAATGACAGAAAACCTGATATTATCAGCTTTCTAACCTTATAAGAAAATTTATGTCCTGATACGTTTAAGACCTAAAACAATCCCTAATGTAGTCCTATAGATGAGATATGTCATGAAGAGAGTAATATACCATGACATTTTCTTCCAAACAATACAAATAGCTTACTCATGTTATTGTGAGAAGTGTAGCCTCTGACTCTCAATTTCCTCCTTTAAGGTTGAAATGTCATAGAGGAGAACTCAGTGCTCTGAATCAGTAGGATAATTAAGAGCTGGGTATGTAAATTTTGGAAAACAGTTATTTATAACAATATAGTTAAATTTGGTACGTGTATGGTAATTTTGGACTTTTGCTTCATATAATAAACCTGTCTACACACTTAATGAAATTTCAAATTTTGTCTAGCTTCATTAATTCCTCTTTAGTTGGATTGGCGGAGTTCACTTCTTGATCTAGTGAAATATTCATAAAATTGATTTTGTAGTTCTTTTAAAAACAAATATTTGGAAATCAGTATCAATAATATCTGTTATCATATTGTATGTATCTTTGAATAAAGAAAGAGAGAGATTACATTTAAAGAGAAGCCCTTTAAACGTGTTTAAAGGAAGAGAGGTTTTTCAATTGTCGGGAACTACCCCTGCATTGTGAGCTTTATCTTGAAAAAAAAACTCTTCAAAACTGTGGTTGCGTTAGACCTGATGATGAGCCTGCAACTGGTGCCTGCAAATGGACATGTATGAGTAAATATGTTATATTTTTAAACAAACACCAATTATCTCTCTTTAGAAAATAAATTTGGGTACATTGCATCATAATTTGTCAATTGTAATTTTCAATGAGACAATCTGTTTCAGCTGGAATACTTAGATGCTTGTGTAAAAATATACTTTGCATTACTTCTACAATTCAAAACCAACTACACAGTTAAAACTGGAACCACCATAATAATATTGGCAGACAATGGCAATATGCAAGTTATTGCATGAAAATACTAGTCTTAAAATTCATATATCATGATTCATACAAGTTACAGAATTCATAAATATCAAGTTAGTAGGTTTGCTATTTCTTATGCATTTAAGGGGTGCATTTAATTTTATTATTTCATCATTGCGTGTTGAACTTCGTGTTCTTGGTAAATGACCAGATAGAGTTGTAATGATTGCCTATGGAAGGGAAGGTATCGTGGAGATGTCAATTTACGAAATAACCAAGTGCTAGACCTTTGATAACATACTGCATTGGCTAACGCCAAAGCATTTTCACAAAATTAAATTGATCCATAAATTAGGCATAATCAAACCATTATTTATCTCACATTTCTGCAGCTCTGTGAATTATTTCAGTTAATGGTTTTAACTTTAATAACACCCTTAAATAAATAACATACAAAACCTCCGTTCATCATCAATGAACAATGAGTCTGTTTACCCTTAAGGCCAATCTTTAGCAAGCCACTACAAAGATCATTTATATCTTCAAATTTTCTTAACCTTTATAGACTAAAAGGAAGACACTACTAACTAACCTACTGTATAAACCATTCTTCTATCATCACAGAAAAACCAATGCTTCCACTTATTAAGCTTATTATTGATCAATCCCTTCAAATTAAACACATACTACAAAACCTAGTATACATTTACATACATCTATTCACGCACAATATGTATACTATAAATCAAAAGCTCCAATTAACAATGTGCAGAATATTACCAAAGCTCCCACTCACAATTTGCATTTTCATGGAAAGATATTTTTAGCGATTCTGTATACTTCCTGTGAAAATCACAAGTAGTCTCCTTCACTATAAAAGTGAAAATAAACATATAGTACAGTTTTCTTCCTGTTCATATATCTTGAGAAAATAATTTTTTTGCAAACCATGTTGGTATTTAAGATTAAGCAGATAAACTTAACAGGAATGGTTTAATTTTTGTCTAATTCCGTTCTCATCATTGAACTCAGCGAGCCAACATGGGAATCAATTGTAGAGATTTCAATAAGAACCTAGCAGTCATCAACAGAAATGCTAGAAAAGAACTTCTAATCTGCCTCTTTTTTAGTCTTATTTCAATTATACGCACAAGAACTCTAGAAAAGGGCAAGAACCTCAAACAAACAATTAGTTACTAATATCAAAGATCGAAAACCTACTTCAAGATGATTTTTAAGCTGTTTTACCTCTTCTCATTCTTTCTTTTCTTCGGCTTCTCCCATTTCCTTGTTTTCATAGAAACACTGGCATCTAATTCTTGACACAAACCATGAACTGGAACATCCCTAATAGTCTTTGTCACCAAATAAGTTTTGTTTGATTTCAATTCAATAGAACTGCACCACTGGTCTTTTAAAAAGCTATAGAATAAACACTAGCCTTAGGACCAGGAATTGGTAGAACGATATCAACTTAATCCAAATCTGTCACTCCATACTTGTTCATCACCCATATCTTACTACCCCTTCTGTTTACTCAACATATAAGTGAAAGCCCCAAATACACCTATTATTTAATCATACAAGACCACATCTGAAAAACTAGGGGCTTAAAGTGGTGAAACACCTCAGCCCAACACGAAATGCAACAATCTTTGTACGGGAGGTAACCTCATTTGTCCAAACAATCTCATGCGAAGTGCGGTTAAAGTAATACCCCCATCACCGGTGACACAAGTTCTCTCATGGCGTCTTTTCATATTTTGAGTCTTTTTGGGTTTAGATAGGTGTGAAAATTAGGAACTTCATTAATTGTTTAACTTCTTACACATAAGTCAACAATTTATAAATATGCCATGTAAAAATACTCAATGTCGTATCATGTAGTGCGGAGCTAAAATACGGTCCAAAAAGACAAATTTTCTCCCCATGGGAAACCTGATGTAGAACATGATGCATTAGATTTCATGGGTGGCCTGCTTTAAACGAGTCAACTATGTCTGACCAGGTCAACCCAGTTTTACTCGGTCAACCCGATCAAGTCAACAGTCCAGTCAAACTCAAAATTTTATTTTAAACTTTAATTCTTGAAAAAAAAAATCAAATTCTTGAATCTATGTCAAATTATGTTTAGAAGTGGGAGTCCTAGTCAATGTAGGTTTTTAGTCCTATATGAAGTAGAAGTCTGTTTAATTTCTAGTTGGAGTCTGTTTCTTTTCCTAATTTAGGTAGATTTAGATGTAATGAGCCTACAAAGGGCCTGGGGTACATTCTACTGATTCTTATTCAAGACCAATTCAGTTAATCCAGATTTGGTTATTAGTTTACTATCAATAAATATCTAGTTCCTGACTTTAGGTTTAGATTTTTCCCAGAATCTTTGGTTTGTGTTTAAATCACGTTTCCGCCTGTGTTAAACCCCAATCCTTCATGTCGATTCGATTTCAACCTGTAGAATTTAATTTTGGTACCAAATCATGTTCCATTCATCCTCTTCAAAACCAAAATCTGAGTACTGCCTACTAGTCGATGTATTACATGCAAAAAAAATTTGTCGTTTGCAATTTGGCCAGTATTAGTTACTAAAGTTCCGTCAACCTTGAGCCTCTATTTGTTACTTTGAAACTGTCAATTGAATATTTGTGTCCTTTAGCCAAAATTTAAGAAGTCATTTTTCATATCTGAATTAAGAAAACTGCTGTAACCAGGTTTTCACTTTGTTGGAATTTTTAAGCATCTCCATGGTGAGGAACGTATGCAGTATATGCCTATGTAAGAAGTTATAAAGTTTGATAAGCTTTTTGAATACATTGTTTGTTTAGTAAAATGAAACATATAGGTAGTTCTATATTATGTATTTGTGATATATCTAACATACAATCAGTATCACACATAACAAAAGACCATCACCTAGCTCTCTATAATGGTGGACCTAGAGTTACTTTTCCATGTAGGGAATTTCTTATGTATTCGACAATAATGAACTAATTTTTAAAGTTTTTTAATTTTTTTTAAAATGGACTTTTGAAAAGTCAACTGCTTGAGTTGTGTTATGTTTTTGTTTAGCAAGTCATTTTTAGTTTTTGTAAAGGTCATGGTATTATTATATCCCATTATTATGGTGGTGCAATTTTTGTATATCTAATCCTATGATGTTCAATAACTTGACTTAAAATTAGGTATAGATATTATTTGTTCCAAGATGTTTATGTTGTTTATATATTTATACACACACGCGCGCGCGGAGCTGCTCATCGTTTCTTGACACGTCTTATATATAATAGGTTCATGACCTCCAAGCATTGTGTAAAATGAATCTTAAACTTTCTGCGTAAACCATTTCTCATGGTCAATATTTGGGTATTTTTCGATGATAATATTATTTTTACTTCTCTATTAAAGATATGAAGTGCCTTCTTTCCTATGCTTTATTATTTTCCCTTTATATATTGTGTGTATTTCTTGCAGATCTCACTCTGGATTTAGTCAATATACACAATTGCACACTACTTGGATTGGAAGGGATTAAGTTACACTTACTACACATAAGTGGGCCAATTGTATTTTTTAGATGAATGTAAAGTGTTGCTATATCAAGAGCAATGATAGTTCCAAGTTTTAACCCAACATTTTGACCTCATGTATTCAACTACATTTTTCCTTCCTACTTTTATGACATATTATAGAGATAAGGTTCCTTGTAATTGGCTAATGTGTTTCCATTATGCTTAAAAAGGCTTTATTTTGTGTGTTTGTATATGGATTTTAATATATAGGTTGGTTTCTTACTATTTATGAGATTAGTTTTTTCATAAAAAAATCATTATCTAAGTTATTATGTTTGCAAACTTTATGGAGATTTTGAGGATGAATTTTCACATTTGTGGTTAGTAAATTAACAGTTTCAAAGTAGCAATGTGAGATTCATGAATCAGGTTCTCCATCCTTTTATTGGTCGGTTTATTGTCGTCTATTTCAATGATATTCTGCCTGCGTTAAAACCCCAATACTTCATGTCAATTCGATTTCAACATGTAGATTTTAATTTGGGAACGAAGTCATGTCCCATCCATCCTCTTCAAAACAACAATTTGAGTACTGCCTACTGGTCGTTGGATTACATGCAAAAAATGTTGCCTCCTGCAATTTGAGTAGTATTAGTTGTACAAGTTTTGTCAACCTTAGGCCTCTATATGGATTTTGTTTTCAAATGAGTTAGATCAAAACCATATTCTTATTCATTTAAATTGTTAATAAGATTATTAGAATTCACAGTGATAACTTCGATGGAACCTAGTGTGGATATTAAACAAGTTAGATTGAAAACATTTCAAGACCCTTTCTATATTGTTAAAGAGTGGATTCTATAAAGGTATTTGTTTTAGTTCTCACTTGTTTCAAACTCTATTCAGCCCTTCACATTGGTAGTTAGTTGTTTATGACATTAACTGTTATAAAAAATTCCAACCTATGTAGAGAAATCCAATGCAGATTTTTGCTCAGAAACTTCAAGTTGAAGAGGTCAAGAAGTCATATAAGTAAGTGGAATCGCGAATCTTATAAAATCCAAAGGCAAATATATCAAATTACCACAAGTAGTTGTTAAAAGATTCATGAATTCAAAATAGTAAGGGAGAAGTGTCTACATTAGTTGTTGAAAGATTCATAAATCCAAAATACTAAAAATAACATAGTCCAAGCAACAAATTTCATTTATTATCAATATCACTCAATGTACACGTCCAAAAAAAAAGTTGCCAAAGAGAGAGAGTCGTAGTTAACACAATATGCAATCCCTGGAAGTGAAGAGTTTTAAGGACTTGTACATTGAGTTGTTAAAAAGTCAGTATATAATATAAAATCAAAAGACAAATATCACATTAACACAACTTAGGTATAGAAAAGTGTCTACATTAGTTGTTAAAAGATTCATGAATCCAAAATAGTAACGAATAAGTCTCTACATTAGTAGTTAAAAGATTCATAAATCCAAAATACTAAATAACATAGTTGGGGCACGAATTCAATTTATCATCAATATCACTCATCACTCAATGTACAAGTTCAAAAGAAAATTGCCAAAGAGAGTCATAGTTAACACAATTTGCAATCCCTAAAAGTGAAGAGTTAAGTTCAAGATATTAAATGTAAAGTTTGAGAGGTAAAATATATAAAAAAAAGTGTTTGAAGAATTAGAATTGGTGCAATATCTCAATAAAAAATTATATTTCCTTTTAGTTTAAAACAATATCAACAACAGAAATAGAATAGAAAAGAAATCCAAGCAACAGAGTCTAGAGACCATTATTGTGAGTATCTCATTTACTACATGATTATACAATTATAAAAGGACATCAAACATACTACACATTGCGTGATTGATTTCAAAATAGATTTTTACACGAAATAAATGTTTAAATATGTCAATGTATCTAATTAAGAGACCTTTAAGAGTGTGAGAGGGTATGAATTGGAGTGGCTACGAAGACTGCTTTGATAATAGTAAGATTCCTTGCGAAAGACATTAGTCTGGCTTTGTTTAACATTACTGAGTATGTCCTGATATGAATTTTCATCTAACAACTCTAGACAAGCATAAATATAAGGAGCATAAATATAAGGACTTTTCAGAGGCAGAACAAAACATATACCATAAAAGTGAGCTTAACAATCATCACAAATTGTATTATGTCCTTGATTATCTTATAAGTCATAAGAAGATAAGTTCCAAACTGAAGATGTTACCTTCATATAGTACTCTCTTATAACATTTATAAATATGATAAGAATATCTAGAGAATATTTGGATTTACTTTGTCTTAACTCATTTCTAATTTGTGATATCTTTTGATTGATTCATGCGGCTTCAAAAAACCTACCCAAGACACTCTGGTATCGGTACTGTACTCATAACTAGTTAGCATACCAAACCCATTGGATTTATACAAATTAATAACGACTAAATTCACAATGTATTAGGCTAGATATTACGATAAACTCAAAGCCTTAAGGCCTATTAAGCTGAGAGGGTGCAGCGGATCAATGTCTCAAATATATTTAATTATATGTCAATTTACACCAAATTTTATTTAACCCTAAAACATACATCTAAGTGATTCAATGCATTAACAAAATAAAGCATGTAGGGAAAAACACAATTTCAGGAAAAAAAAAACATTCGGGTAAAAACTTTTATTTCACTATTAAATGTAAATCGCAACTTACAATTACATAGAGAAATTTACAATGAATTTTTCGCAGAAAATTCACATAGACCGCAGCGTAGAAGCAACAAAGATTCCCTCGATAACCTCAAGAACCGTAGCTCCTATTTAACATGTTAATTATTTTACAAATTTCAGTTTAAAATGTTATTTTATATATTTTTCTAACAAAAAAACTGAAATGCATGAATTGCTTGTGCGATGCGCGATGCGACCCCTGAGCCAAAATGCGACACCTTGCGCGACCGCGATTAAAAACATTGGTAACGGCGAGCGTGGATGTTACTGATGTAGATCTTGAAGCTCAAGATTGTCATGTTATTGCAAATAAATTTTCAACATGGTGCTGAAACTGAATAATATTTCAGAGTGATTTACATAAGTGGTGTTCGTAAAGTTAAAGACACGAGGCTAGATTTTACGCAATATGAAATAAAGTAGTGGGAAGTTGTTTGGGAATGAATATCTTTGATAAATGACTTTATTATTACTTTAAATCTATTTTTGTTATGGTTTCAATATTTTTATGTTGGATATTCAGAAAAGTAGTTATTGAGTTGAGATTAACAAAAGTAGTTATTAATTTGTATAAACCTAATGTACTATCTATACAAAATTAAGGAATAATATAATATATTTTATATTATTATTTTATTTACCAACGCACTTGAATCCTACTTTTTAAAGATTTTTTGAATCGCCACACCCGCATCTTGAACCCGAATCTGTGCTTAATAGCTTAAAGCTTCGGTCAAGTATACTATCTAACCACTTTGGTGGCTAGATCTGGGGGATATTTGTATTCAAATTGATGGCAAATGATGAACATCGATATTTTTAAATAACTTAGCCATTTCGAGAGAGTTGTACAAGAGAAGAACATTCACGAGGTGTCTGGTATTAGTCTACAAGATATTTGCGAGAAGTTAATATTGCCCTAACAAAACAATACAATATAGTCAACGACGACTTGTCAACCAATCCAAGCATAAAGGAATGAATAGATATATATATATATATATTTTTAACAGATCAATAAAGACGTCATAAAAATGTTCTCAATATAGACAAGATGTAATAAGAATGTCAATATATGTCACTGCCATTACCATCAGGCTTGAGATTTTCTTCAATATTGAATTTAGAGGAAGTAGTTTGTATCTGCATTGAACATATTAATAGCACTATAGTTTAAGTTAGAATAATAATCTTGGTCACTTTTCAACTAATAGAAACATAAAGCAATAGGGGTCTACCTAATTGAATCATACAAACCCACCTCACTATATCAGGACTTGATGGTAAAATATAAAGCCAAACAAAGAAATATAACATCTGATGAAGTATTATTAGACTTCTCTCAAAAGAACTAATATATAACATCAACTGCCAAAAGGTAAGGATTTTGAAACTTTACTTGAAGAAATAAGGAAAATGCAGTTAGACCGCATCACATGTATATTTCTTCACTTTTTTCAGCATTTTTTTATAATGGAGTTGAAATGGAATGTACTTCTGTATTTTGATTGACATTATATTAAGGAATCATATAATTCATATAAGAGAACGAAAAGTAGATCCAAATAATCTGAGTTTCTGATATCTATCAAAGCTATGCTGATCCAAAATTTTGAAAAAAAACTTATTTTTTCCCTAAAATTATAGTATTTTTAAATTTTGTATATGACGATTAAAAATTTATGATTTTTTCTGGAATTTATTCTGAATTTTCCTTTTGCCCTTTTTTTTGCAAATATTTCCTGATTGACGGTTTATGGTTTTTCCAATATTGGAAAAAATTTATACTTTTTGAAAAATCAGAATTGGAAGATAAAAATCCCATTTTTTTCAGAAACCCATTTGCAATTAGATCCAACCAAAACACAACGGAATTCAAAATGTAGATTACTTTCAAATATCATAATATCTTCACTTTTTTTATCTCATTAATTTCACAATCATCCCCGATACTTGCATTATATAGTTGTTTTTGCCGCCTCTTATGTCTTTCCAATGTGAATACTTTTTTTTTCTTTTCAATTCATAGTTGGATTGAGGATGCTAAATTGTTGTTATGGTAAAAGGTGATGTTTGTTTGTGATGAATGAATGCTACTCTATATCCTCTACACATGGTGCATCACATATGACATTTTTTCTTTCTCAGGGCTAATGCTGGACATATAACGGGCGTAATTTTTGAAGTGCGATAGTTTGGGTTAATATTCGAAGATTGTTTCTCTCCTTATTCACGGTCAATTTGCGTAGTAATAAGGTCTTTATTTAGTATTTTGAATCAAACTATGTTCTGGAGCTCAGTACTCCTTGTGTAATGCTCACACCATGTTTAGGTGATATAATTCACAACTGATCATTCCTCTGTCTTGTGTGCATCTAGTTTTCAGTAACAAGGGGGTATAAATTGAAACAGGTGAACCCTAATATTTCAGTTATAGTTATGTTCATGGAATGGATTTCTTCTTCTTCTTCTTCTTCTTCTTCTTCTTCTTCTTCTTCTTCGTTTGGTTTCGATTTCAAAAATTAAAGAATTAGGTGCTTTGATTCTTGTTCGATGTTGGTTCTCGAATTGAAATGAAAATAAAATCAAATCAAATTGGAAAAAGAATTTAGGGGCATTGTCCATTTTAGATTATTTTAGTTGAATATATCCTTTACTTTGATTCTACTCTTATATAACTCATTTTGTTTTGATTTCAAAGTTGGGGTGGCAATTTGTGTTTTTGGTCAGGTTTCGGGCCGACATGACATGACAAGATAAGAGTTTTTTTGGAAGCAACACGATTTCGCATCTTTTTACCTGACACGAACACGACCCGTATAAATCATGACGCAACACGACTGACACGATTTCTTAATATTTTTTACTCAATTGAACTAAAATAGGCATGATAATCCGAATAATAACACAATAACACGACTTATAATTTATTAATTTTGACACGAAGAACACACGACACGACACGACTTCGTGTCAAAAAGACCTAACTGACACGAATATGAAGATGTCAATTTCAAGTTAATTTCATGTCGTTATAATATTGCCATCCGTAAGTTAGGTGGTATCAAGTTTTGGTTCTTGTGTAGTCATTGAACTTGCCTTAAATAGTTTTTTTTTTTTTTTTTTGGTTACAACCTTAAATAGTTCACTCACTCCCATAATTCAACTGTTTTATTATTGTGATTTAGCTGGAATGATTTGGGTACCAGTTTCACTTTTTACAATAATTTTTTTAAAAAGTTGTAAGATTTTGCAAAAGTGTAAATACTTTGGTTGCACTCATCTTCTCTCATTTTCATTCTCAGTAGGAAAATTAAAACACACGTCCATTCATAATTTGATAAAACTCCCAACACATCACATTTATTTCTAGAATACTAGTAATTTATAATTATTTTATGGAATATATCTATAGGAAAAAAACCAGATTACATTAAAGAGGAGTATCTCGCAAGAGCCATTTAAACACATTGAAAGAAGTGAGGCATTTGAAATGTTGTCAAGGCTTATCCACAACCACATCCTCATATTTCGTTAAAACGGCGCCAATTTTTGGTCTTGATAATGATCAAATAATTGATTCTTGCAACTACTTGGGTCTCACTCCTGACCATGCTCTAAGATATTAGGGACTCTTTGGCTTGCTGGTTGTGTAGGTTGATTGCAAATTTTCCTATTTCTTACACTATTGGGTCATTGGGGTCTTCAATGGTTTGCTAACTGTCTACAAGAGCACTGGTTCGAGATGGTGATGAGAATCGGGAGTCATAATTTGTAACGTGTTCAGAATATGAGGTGGGGTTGGGGAAATGGTCGATTTGAGTCGAGTTAAATTGTAAAATTTGTAGGGGACACAATTCTCTCACATAATTTTATTGACAAACAATGATGCCCACAAATATAATGGTCGATTTTGTATTTTTTAAATAAAAAAGGGTTATATCATTATAGCGGAAAATTATGTATCCATTTGAGTCAAATAACTTCCTATTAGTCAAAACTAAAATTTGGTAATATTCCCACGAATTGTTATATGTGGTCATACTAATTTCATCCCCTTGGGGTTTTAAGTTTTTATTTTGACATCTACCTCAAAAGCTTAAAAAATTGGCAGTATATTGTATAGGTTGGGCTCTTTAGAAGGCATTGTATGCACACATGCTATCCTATGCGCACATGAAACAGTTGAAGGGGAAAATAAGCTCTGCATTGAAAAATCCCTAGGTTCTCGAAGGCAGTGTCACCATGAGGGAATTGTGAGCATCCTCCCTCATTTTCCTCATTTCAGGAACCTAATTTTCACATTAACTGGGATGCAAAATTTCTCACGATGCGTTTCTACAAGACCAAAGTTGAGACACTAAATCCTCTTAACATTGATTCGCAATTGTAGAAAAAGGGAAGTGAAGAACGGGAGTTCTAATTGCCTAAAAGTGGCAATAGGATTTAGATAGGATGTGAGGATAAGGGATTTGGGGAGCTAACCTTGTATGAGAATATCCCTCCCTATTGCAAGAACTATTGAAAGTAATGTCATAGTAAAAAAGACTGTGACTACAATGAGTTGGATCAAGGAACATAGACACTAGAAGTTCGAGGCAAAAGAGTAATCCCACTAGTGATTGACGAGGGGAAGAAGCCTATGAATGAGAGGGATGTAGAAGATCAAAAGAAAAAATGGAAACAAAATCCCGATAGAACAATGAATCCCATTTAATTATTATTAATGGGGACACTTTAGCAGTGGAGAGAAAGCAGAGCATCGTTACTATAGGTTGAAACTAAGACATGACCAAGTGGACTAGGTATTGTAGGAAACCTATTCGTGTTCAGAGTCAGAAATCGTGAAATGGACAAAATAGTACTAACTTGGCTTAAATTGGGTGATTAGCAGTAATATCGGTGACTTGGCCTTAATATTGGCTTCCACACAACCCGCTTTTCCTATGCGATTTCCCTAATTTGGTTATAGACATTTCGCTATCGATAAGCAGAAATCAAATTATATATATATATATATACGAGTCATAATTGGCAATTTTAATATTTTTTAATTAAAAATATTTGAAGATCGTGTGCTTATAGCTTCTGGAAGAATGCAATTTAAAAATACACCATGCATCGGTTTGACTAATTAGACGTTTCTCTGCATACTAAGTGATGATTGTAATCACCTAACCGATCCATGTTTATACTTATTTTCATAAAAAAAATTATGTTTTTTTTCAGAAACGAAAACTTGGGCTCTCTAAATGACAAATCGTTGGGTATCACCAAAAAGAAATTTCGAAACAAAACCAATACCGCGACATCGAACCATGGAGACAAAGGAAGTGAGATTTTTTTGATAAGTCAGAAACGTCTCTCTCTCCCTCCCTCCCAGGGTGGGTGAGATGTAGGATGCCAGAGTGAGTTCGATTATTAACAATGATGGTGCGTGGGAGGTCAATCGGTTCCCAAACCACTTGAGTGGGTAGGCAGTTGATTGCATCCTTGGCACTAACTCACTGTATGTAGTGCTAGAAGAGACATACCTAGAAAGGATGCAATCAACATGGGTGTTTTTTCAATAAAATGTTGCTATGACGATATTATGAATGAAGATGACGAAAGGGGCCCCTTGGCAGGGTCCTAATAAACTTATCACTTTTTTGTGGCTTATTTGCGAGGACATGTTGCTTACTAATAAACAAAGGCTAACTATGGGTCTTACTTATATTGGCAATTGTGATTGGTGTAGCAAAAGGAGGACATTAACCACCTTTTTAGATCGTCTCTAAGGCCAAAATTTATTTGACACTCGTTTTGAACGAGGCCCAATGGAATGCAAGTTAGAATTCAAATTTTCAAGATTGGGTGTTTGAAAACACTTTGGGTAAGATTGATAGAACCTTTTTGGGGCTCCAAGGCATGTTGTATTCATTGTTACTCCTTGGATGAGTTGGAAAGTGTGGAATGATTTCTGTTTTATTATGGTCTAATTCCCAACCCCACTTAGTTGTCCATAAAAGTCATGTATGTCAAGGAAATAATCCATGAGTTCGGTATTAAAGGCAATCAAGTGAGGAAAGTTGAAAACAAACTAGTTAGTTGGAATTTTCCATGTGCAGGTCAAGTAAAGATTAACACCGACGGAAAATCGAATGGAAATCCGTGACAAAGCAGTTTTGGTGGCATTAGAAATGGAAAAATAAGCGTGGATGTTGGGTAATTGCGACCATTTGAGAAGCAACACAACTTGTCTTCACGTGGAGCAGAAGCGAATTTTTCATGGCCTTAAACTTGAAAAAGATCGATAGATTAATAATGCTGTAATTGAAACAAATTCTATGGTAGCGGAGAGTCTAATTAATAGGCCAATGGAAAATAAAAAATGCACCTGTATAGGTTGATCATTGTGGATTTAATCGGACTCAAGCATGATGTGGGCGCTACAATTATTAATACATTACGTGGTAACAGGGCTGTTGATTATTAAAGGGCAAGGATGGGCTTGCTCAATAACGAGGACCTGCAAGTATTGGATATGCCTCCGAAAGAAGTGGTGGATGAACTGGAATATGACCAAAGGGACATCTGATTTGAGGGGTTTCAGACAGTCTGTAGCTGGACTTGTGTTTCGAGTCTCTGTTTGTTGCTATTTTTGACTTCCTGTTAACCAAAAGAAGACCTCTCCCAACCCTCTGGCTATTACTGAAAAGCTAATTAGAATTCTACTAGAGATGCTTTCAAGAAAAATAGCTCTTTGTTGAATGAAAAGAACAGTGGAGGATTTTTTGTATTCCTCTCGTGCCTCTTAATCTTCTAGTTAAAATATCAGAGCATGACAATTTATTTAATTATGCTACAAACAGTTGAAGATGACAAGGATGAGTATCACGTGGAACCCCCTCCAATGAATGGGTTTAAGAAATTTCCTAAAGCTATACATCATAACAAAGTATATAGGAGGACTAGGAGAAATTTGTCAAAGTCAAATCTAAGAAGAACAATAAAAAACCTCAAGGTCTTATCAAGTTTTTTAAGCAACATGAGCTATTGCATGCTACTGCATTTTGCCTCTCTAAAATGTGATATTGCACATCTAAAATAGTGTATGTCACAAATGGCCTATGTTAATTCCACGCTATTCCCAGTACTATTGCACGCTATCAGCATGCTATTCACATTATTTTATGATATTTCAGGCTACTGTCTATCACAGTATCTGAGTTTTTTACTTTCATTCTCCTTTCCCAAAATGTGGTCATTTAAACGAAAATAAAAACTTATAAGTTTTATAAGGAAAAAAAGAGAAACCTCCTCGTTTTATTTGGATTGGAGGCATCTATGATTATTTTCTTTTCATTTTCGGGTTCAAATTCCTTTATTCTGGATGAGGGAGACTTTTATTATCTCCCATTTGCTTGCCCATATGACTGTTTGAAACTTCATGTGTTTGGGATGTTTGTATGAATTTATTTTTTCTCTTCAATTTTATTTGGAATGATGTAGTATTAATGTATCCATAGCTCCCCAAGATCTTCAGCCTGTGTGTCACAACTTAAAAGTAATGTTTGGAGTTTGAACGTACTTCGTTTGACATATGCCATAACTAGAGAGTAGAAGGATAATCGTTTATTGATTATGATTAGTTAAAGGGCCATTTCTTTTCCACGATTTTCCTTTGTGAGACATTGGCTTCACGGTGGTAACCGGAAAGAGAATTACTTGAATCATGATCCTAATCCTTCGGAGTTGAGTATTAGACGATAAAAAATTATACCCTTGCTTTTCTTTAATTTAAAAAAAATGAAGTGCTGATGACTTATTTGTTAGATAAAAAATTATACCCTGCCTTGGGGTTTATTATGACTCGAAGCGTATCTTCTGTTTATGACTTATATTTGGTCTTAACATATAATTTGCCTTCAGAAATGGACCACCTCCATATAAATGGCGCGTAATGGTGAGAAGCCAATGAAAGTATAGCTTTTTGAATAAGCAATTGCTGAAGGGATCGGCAATGCTGGTGCATCTGTTCCCGTTTCAGTGCTATTAATTATGACTCCACACGACCCTACTACACAAGGAAGTCGCTATGTTGAGTCACTTGATGAGAAAGATCTTTTCAAACGATCCCTTTATTGTAGAAAAATTGTAGGCCTGATCTATCGTATTTACCAAGCCCAAATAAACTACAGAGAGCTTATCACCCCAGTTATCGCACTAGATTTAAAGAATACTGGATTTGGGTTCCGATGGCTACTTAATACTAACTAGAAATGCTACAATTTAAGTCAGTTAATGGATGAGGAATCAGGTTTCTTTCACCCAAATCAACCTCGAAGTCACCAATCATATCAGATCAGGGGATTCAATGTCACCTTCATCATACAAGCATTTCTAATGTGAAGAATGAATGAATTTGTGGGCAGAGATGTTGCAAATTCTTCTATTCTACCCCTTGAATAATTAGAGATAAGTTCAATATTATGATTCATTTAGGAAAATCTTAGATTTGAATTTCATCAATTTTATTTCTGCTAGCGAAAGTTATAAAAGTGTGTTTCAGTCTGTATATTAAGCAGACGATATAGTTCAAGGAACAGGCTCAGGAAGTGAACAACATGTGCTTAGCGAGAGAGGCGTTTAATGAAACTACAGCCAATTTAAGTTTTATTTATCTTGTGAAGAAGTTTATTAAAAGAAAACGTCCAAAATTTCAGACACGGACCAGATTCTAAAGCACTGTAATTGACAACTGTGTGATTTGGCTCTTAATTATCGTATCCATGCACAGTACTAAGTTTTACCCTACTCACTTAAAGATGAGAATTCAGAGTCCAGGACTATAGTTTGTACAATAACAATGAGTTAGCTATCAGTATCGTGGAAGAAAATATCATGGTATATCATAATATCATGGACAAACTACTAGTGCTAGGAATGAGGCATGTTTAATTGTTTATCAAAAGTGTTAAGTCTTTCGCTCATGCATTTAGCAGTCACTATTTTAAAATCTACGCTGAATGCAGAGGAAATTCAAATCATGGCAGATTTTAATTTAAAGATTTGCATGCAGAAAGTTCCCTTACCTCGGTTAGTGGTGTGGGGTAAGCCAATGGTAGAATCGTTTAAACAATATGGATTGTTGCGCAAGGGTAATTTAGGGTCCAAATGGAGGTGCGATGAGAGATGAACATAGGAGATTTTTTTGGGCATTTTCTTCCTTTGTTGGGAATGTGACTAATGTTGGAGTTGAATATTGGGCAGTTATTAAAGGCTTAGAAATCGCAATTGATAGAGGAATGGGACATATCATCTTCGAGTCGGATTCATTGCTGATTAGTGATATTTAAGTATAACAGGTTGTTTCTCAGTATGCTAATTTTCAGGCTATATTTTGCATAAGCATATTCAGTTTATTCATCGCTTTTGAGAGGCCAACTTTGTTGTTGATGTCATGGCTAACCATGGTTGTGATTTACTCATTGATAATTTCTTGGTTGCTTTTACTTTAGATTAGTCAAACATAGTTAAGTCAATTTTTGACATTAATTGGAAGCATTGGCCATGTTATAAAGCCAATTGCGTCCCTTATTACCTCAACTCAACAGTGTAAGCCTATATTGCAAATGAAAACATCTTGCATTCATAAATTTTAATCCAAACGTACTCAATAAATTAGATATGATTAGATTGAAATCTGGATTGTCGATTAAACAACACCATGGTTTGAATGCGTGCCTGAAACGTAGAAGGGGTTTGGTTGGTAACCGTGAGAGTGTTTCTGTGGCTATCTCCTTCGGAGTGTACGACATTTTGGTGATCTTGGGTTTTTCAGATTTGAAAAGGAAGAAGAAGAAGAATTTGAAGTAAGAGAGAGCCTTTGATGCCAGTGCAACAAAATTGGGTTTTCAAGTTAGTTATATATGCAGTTGGTCTAGGCGGTCACAAACGCCATATATATACAATTAAAATAATTATATTTAAGCAAATGACACCGAGCCCGACTGTCCAACCATACTATATGCTGATTCTTCTCTTTATTTCTCATTTTCCCATGGGCATAGCCTATATTGGGTGAATCACATTAAATCTTGTTTGTCCTCTTTGTGTTATTGTCATTTAACCCTTTATTTTCAGAATACTAGTAATCTCTAGCTATAATAAGAGGAGTATCTCACAAGAGCCATTTACACAAGTTTAAAGGAAGTGAGGTTTTTGAACTGTTATCCACTCCTATCCCAAACCCCAGTCTCACAGTGCTCATTGTGATCTGTCTAAAAAAAAACTCTTCAAAACAGTGGCTACAAATGAACATGTTTGAGTAAATATGATATTTTTAAATAGACACCAATTAATTTTATCTTTAAAAATTAAATTTGGGAACATGGTATCAATATTGGTCAATTGTAATTTTCAATTAGACAATTTTGTTTCACTCGAAATTACTGTTGCAATCCAAAAGCAGTACACAGTTAAAACTGGAACAGCCACAATAATATTGGCAGGCAGTGGCAACATGCAAGTTCTTGCAGGCAATACTAGTCTCGGGTTTGAATTAAAACCATATATCATGATTCATATAATCCAAAAGCATAACACAGTTAGTGGGTTCTCTATTTATTTTGTATTAAAGTGCTGAACTTAATTTTACTATTTTATCAGCAATTGCGTTTTAGACTTCTGTGAAAGGGGGGGAGATACCGGGACAACTTAAGTTTAGGACATATCCAAACAAAAAATGATACCTTTGATGGGAATCTTCTTTTCCACATGGATTTAAAAGAGAACACATGAAGTTCTCTATCCTCACAAATTCCCAAAGCCGATGTTAACAAAAATGAGTTCGGGTCTTTCAAACATTTAGGCTCCTGATTATCAAAATTTATACATCGTGTGGAAACAACTCTATAATTCAGAAGACGTTTCCATATTTGGGTGGGTGAAGCCAAACGTGTTGCATCAGGGATATTCATAGATTTAACATATTTAGGTCCCAAGAATTCAGCCCAAATTGAGCTGCTTGGGAGATGCGCGACTATAATTTCAGAGTATAAGCTTGGGATAACATCGTGAGCTTGTCTTAATTTTATACCACCCTCTCAGCTCCAAAGGAAAAATGTGAACATTGAGATCATTAATAACAGCGACATGAGGATCGAGGGCCGCATATATGTGGAACGTCATCGATTGGAAAAGTTGGCTTATGAGAATTAACTTACCCCAGATGAGAGAAGCCTACTGTGCCATCCATAATTTCTTGATCTGAATTTACTAATCAAATCAATAAATAACAACCATTTTTTTCGACCTCCATACAGAAGCAATCCGTGGTACTTGAGAGGAAGCCTTTTACGAATGAACCCCACAATATCCTCAATAAGAGAGCATCTAGACAAACTGGCCTTGTCAAAGATTACATAACAGTTGTGTTTATTAATAAGAAGTCCCGAGTTAGTTTCATAAATACTTAAAATCTCCATACAAGATACTTAAATGAAATAATGTACTATGATTTACAATATAATTTCGGAATAATAGTATATTATTTACTATATTGATAGTGATTGCAGCGAAATCTTGAGAAAATGGCAAAACCTTTCCACTTAGCATCAAGTCATTGATTTCTTGGGTAAAAACCTTAGAAGCAATGACAAACAGACCTGGAAAAAGAGGGTCACTCTGACGCACTACACAATTCAACTTGAAAAAACCCGAGCTACTGCCATTAATAATAACAGAGTACCAAAAATTTGAGATAAGATGCCACACCACGCTGATCCAAATTTCTTTAAAACCGAATGCCCTCATGACCTTTAATAAGTATAACCACAACAACCAGTCATATGCCCTATCTATGAATCATCTTTTGCACTATCAGAATATTATCTGAAATAGATTTAATAAAGATTCATTTATTAGGGAAATATTTTTTGGGAGAATCAAGCTCAACTGAAAAGGCAAATTTTTTGACATTATCTTATTGGCAAAGTTCGAAAGTCCGGAGATTTGTTGAATGAGAACGAACAAAGTGCCAGTCCAGCTTCTCGCCAATGATGCCCTGGGAAAAAAACCCAAAACAGTGTTAAACAAATCCATATGGATCACTTCCAAGAAATATTGGAAAAAACATTCCAAAAACCATTGGAGCTAGTGACACTATCACCATCCATTTAAAATACCACATATTTCAATTCTTCCAACATCGAATTCTTTGTTAGCTTCAAATTCTACTATTCTCTCGGATTCTTTGTTAGCTTCAAATTCTACTATTCACTGACTAGTTGCGAATTAAAACTTCAAATCCCCTCTTCCATAGATTCTTCACTAATCAAAATTTGGAAATGTTCGGCCAAGACTTACCCGATTTTAACCGCATTTAAAATTCATTGATTGAAAATACCTTGTATTAAAATCACCTTCCCTCATCCATTTAACCTGTGACTTTTGACACCAATACACCTTCACACCAACGTCTTCGTTGCAAGAAGCGATTCATCTTGTAAGACGTTTTGATCCCCTGCCACGAATAGAGTCATCCCTCTCCAAAGAAACTTCCTTTAAGAGAACCAAGTCTCCTTGATTCCCTGCCACAAGTCTTTAAATTTCTTTTTTATTCCAATCTCGCACCAACTTGTAAGATGTCTCAATTTAGGAGTGAAGATGTAAATAGTTACCCAAAATTGGCTACTCCCATCTATGTTTCACTAACTAAGTAAAGCCCCGCTAACAAGTCCACATATTCTGAAAGAGAATGATCCATTTCATCCGATTAAGATGTGTCACAACATGTTTATGAAGCTTAGAAACCCAATGAGAATTGCATAAAATTCTGTCTAGCCTCTCCCAAAGGCAAGCTTGGCCATCACTGTTATTGTACCAAGGGAACTAAGATCCCGAAAATGAAATTTTCACTAAAAGGTTTCTCATCAGCCTCAAGAACGATATTAAAGTGACCACTTACCATCCAGGATCCTAGAGTCTCATTACATCTAAATCTACCTGAATTCAGAAAAGACACAGACTTTAACTACAAATAAAATGTAATTCTACTTCATATAGGACTAGAAATCTACATTGACTACGGACTCCTACTTCTACACATATTTTGACCTAGACTCAAGAATTAAAGTTGTTTAAAATAAATTTTCGAGTTTGACTGGACGGTTGACTTGATCGGGTTGTGAAGAGTTATAGACGAATTTTGACCTGGATCAATCTCTTGAAGAGTTATAGGCGAATTCAGCTTGAGCAAGAGCAAGATCCCATTGTCTCGTCTCTAGAAAGACATCGGATAAGGTTACCCAACGACTTGTTGACGACCCCAGTTTCGCCATCTGCTTGTGGATGAGCTGTGCTACTAAATTTCAAGGAAGTATTTAGTCTTTTCCAAAATGTATTCCAAAACAAACTCAAGAGCTTAGTGTCACAGTCAGAAGTAATAGTCTTAGGAATGTCATGCAAGCAAACAATCTTCCGGAAGAATATGTTAGCAATATTAACAGCATCATTTGTCTTTTTGCAAGGAATGAAGTGCGCCGCCTGTTGCGCTAAAGCAAGACTATCTCTAGCGACCAAGACGATAAAACTCACTCGGGAATTTTATCAAACACTTGGTGTGCGGAAAACACCCAAGACCTTGTTCCCAAAATGAACTAGTGTGCAAACTCCCAATCAATTCAACCAAGCATCAATGAAGAGACAATAAGAACATACAAGCAATCATCAAAGCAAAACAACAACGATATACCGTGGTTCACCCAAATTTGGGCTACATCCACCAAGGAGGATTTCTTCTTTCTATAGATAAATGGAGGAACCCAAAGGTTATACACACACACAATTTATCTCTCTTAGAAAGTCACTCACAACCTCACAAGAACTCACCCCTCAAATGGGAGCTCTATCACTCTTTAGCTTTGATAACTCACAAAATAGCTCTCAAACTTGTCCTCTCTCAAAACCTAGAAATGACACTTGTATTTATAGATTTGAGCCAAAATGGCAAATTTGTAAATAAACCAAAACTGAAAAAATAGGAGAGCCAAAATCAACAAACTCCACCTTGGCGATCCTAACGATCCAACCAATCTCTAGAATGCTGAAATTGAACCCGCTTGAAGACTGTCCCACCATCTACCAAGCTAATGCGATTCCCCCAGGCGATCCTCACGATCCAACCGAACTCGGAATGCAAACATCAAATCCGCTCTAAGATCATCCCGACATCTAACAAGCCAATACGCTCCACCCGACGCTAAGCCACCTCAAACTTCAACCATGAAGTGAGATACCGCAAGTCTTCACTCCAAGACTCCAAACGACTCCACCCGCCGAGGAACCAAGTTCTAAACTAAGAACTCCCCTGAATGCTTCCCATGTAACCATACGGTGAAGCTCGCTCCTCATGTAACCCGGTGAGTACACCCCCACACAATACATATAGCATACACCTTCTTTACACGAAACATTCAAACACATCAACACCATCTTCCACCTTGAGAAATAACCACGGATGAGAGGGAAAATTCCTCACCTCCCACACCCTCCAAATCTCACCCTCGAAAGATGTACCAAGTCTTTGTCACGAAGAACTCCCGTTTGCCAATGCTCGCAAACAATAACTCATCGGCCCTCCTTGAACTAGCTACACACACCTCGAATCCATCACAGTCCTACACCTCCTCGATTCGAATCGGCCAATGCGTGTGTGCAACTAAACCGGGTCAACATCACCCGTTGGCCCTGGAGGGGGACTTCGATCCATCCCCTCCACGAGTAGGTATTCTCCCATCACTACCGTCTACTCTTGGAAAGCTAGCACCCAATGTCTCCGCTTTGTTCACAAACGAGACATGCCTCGAACGTTCGATCACTTGTGCACACCGCTTCCCAATCTTCCTCGAAGTTTGATTTAGACGATACAACCCCTCTCTCTCCTCTCCCCTCGCTAGGACCATACAACCGCGTGTGACTTTCAAGACTCTACCCGCCACCGACACCCGGCAACCCTTGGAATCCAAACGGCTAATGGATATCAAATTCTATCGCAACTTTGGGACATAGGCCACACCACCCAAAGTGCGTTCCACCCCATCGAACATCTTGAGTTTCACCGTCCCGACACCCTCAACGGAAACCTTCTCTCCGTTAGCCAAAGACATGGAACCTTTTCCATTTTCTGTGAAAGTCTCAAAATATTCCCTTTTGGAGCAAACGTGTTTCGACGATCCCGAATCTAATATCCAATCATCTTGGGAAAGAGAGTTAACCTTGGAGATTGTGAGAAGTTCTCCAAGTTCATCTTCATAATTCGCACTCGCTACCGTTGCCCTCTCGGAATCAACCTTGCCCTTAACCTTGTCGTTCCACAAAGGACATTCTCGGATCATATGACCCCATTCCCGGCACTTGTAGCATTTCGGCCCTTTACCACCAACGCCTCTCGATCTAGACCTACTACCGTCATTAAATCCCCGGTTGGAGTTCCTCCCGCCATTTTGCCCACCTCCGTCTCTCGCCATAAGGCCTTCATTATGGGAATACCCGTCACCTCCACCTTCCTTCTTTCTCATCGTGACATGAAATTGAATATCTTGCACAACCTCGTTGCACCGGAGCGTAGACTTCCCAAACATGAGCGTGGTCACAAAATGCTCGTATGAATCGGGTAATGATGCAAGCAACAACAATGCTCGATCCTCCTCAATGAATTGAACGTCTATCCGGTTCAAGTCATTTATCAAGGCATTAAAAACGTTGATATGCTTCATCATATCCTCACCCTCCTTCATCTCAAGCTTGAAGAGTTTTTTCTTGAGGAACAATTTATTTGACAACGACTTTCCCAAATAAATCTCTTCAAGCTTATCCCACATGCCTTTAGCCGTGGTCTTCGCTATCACGTTATTCAACACATCATCCGTGATAAGCATCTCAATACACGAAGCCGCTCTTTGATCAATGTCAATCCACTCGGCATCGGTCATGCCTACCGGTCGTCCCTCTACCCCCAACAATGCTAATTGCAACCTCTGTTGGACAAGAACGCCTCGCATTCGTCTTTGCCATAACCCGAAATTGATCTTCTCATCAAAAGCCTTCATGTCCGTCTTCATTGAGCCACTCGATCCATAACTCGGATCCCATCTCTTAGAGCCTCTGCTCGTAGAGGTTGATTCTCGAGTACTCTCCACATTTTCCGTCATTTGGAACAAAAGCAAAAGCTATGCCAAAATTGCCAAAATTGATTCAACCTTGAACCAAAAATACCGGGCAAACAATGCAACCAAAGCTCTGATACCACTTGTTGCGCTAAAGCAAGACTATCTCTAGCGACCAAGACGATAAAACTCACTCGGGAATTTTATCAAACACTTGGTGTGCGGAAAACACCCAAGACCTTGTTCCCAAAATGAACTAGTGTGCAAACTCCCAATCAATTCAACCAAGCATCAATGAAGAGACAATAAGAACATACAAGCAATCATCAAAGCAAAACAACAACGATATACCGTGGTTCACCCAAATTTGGGCTACATCCACCAAGGAGGATTTCTTCTTTCTATAGATAAATGGAGGAACCCAAAGGTTATACACACACACAATTTATCTCTCTTAGAAAGTCACTCACAACCTCACAAGAACTCACCCCTCAAATGGGAGCTCTATCACTCTTTAGCTTTGATAACTCACAAAATAGCTCTCAAACTTGTCCTCTCTCAAAACCTAGAAATGACACTTGTATTTATAGATTTGAGCCAAAATGGCAAATTTGTAAATAAACCAAAACTGAAAAAATAGGAGAGCCAAAATCAACAAACTCCACCTTGGCGATCCTAACGATCCAACCAATCTCTAGAATGCTGAAATTGAACCCGCTTGAAGACTGTCCCACCATCTACCAAGCTAATGCGATTCCCCCAGGCGATCCTCACGATCCAACCGAACTCGGAATGCAAACATCAAATCCGCTCTAAGATCATCCCGACATCTAACAAGCCAATACGCTCCACCCGACGCTAAGCCACCTCAAACTTCAACCATGAAGTGAGATACCGCAAGTCTTCACTCCAAGACTCCAAACGACTCCACCCGCCGAGGAACCAAGTTCTAAACTAAGAACTCCCCTGAATGCTTCCCATGTAACCATACGGTGAAGCTCGCTCCTCATGTAACCCGGTGAGTACACCCCCACACAATACATATAGCATACACCTTCTTTACACGAAACATTCAAACACATCAACACCATCTTCCACCTTGAGAAATAACCACGGATGAGAGGGAAAATTCCTCACCTCCCACACCCTCCAAATCTCACCCTCGAGCACCCTGTTGCTGCTGCTGTGGGGCCCTGCCCCTATCAGTACAATCCTGCTTCTTATGGCCAGTCTTGCCACAAGTAAAGCACTTCCCTGGGAAGTTCCCTCCCCTCTGCCCCTGCTGTCCCCGGCCCTGGTGGCCGTTACCATTCCTCCCTTGGCCCTGCTGGCCCTGATGAAATTGCTGCCCATTCTGTCCCTGCTGGCCCTGATGGCCGTTTGGACCCTGATGGCCCTGGCGGAAACCTCCCTGTCCCTGCCTGTAGTTCCCTGATCGGAACCTCTTGTTATCCCCCTGCTGGGAGCCCTGCTCAGTCTGTCTCTGCCCCTGACCGGTCTGTGCCCCGCTGGCACCATGCCCTCCAGTCCTGCCCTGATGGCTAGACTCCCCTGACCGCTTGCCCTCGGCCATGTGAAAACGGTGGTCCTGGCAGTGTAGTAATGCAGCGTTAACCACATCAGAATACGTGGCCAACGATAGGTTTCCTAGCAGATGCTGACGGATCCTCCAATTCAACCCATCAGTGAACTTCTCTATCTTCTTCTTCTCTGTTGGAATCTCGTCTGGAACGATATTCAACAGGTTAGTGAACTCGGCCTCATACTCGGCCACTGTCTTGCCCTCTTGCTTCAAACTCATCAGCTTCCTCCTCATCTCTGTATGAACTGCGGACGGAAAATACTTGCGGTCGAACCGCACCCAGAACTCCTGTATCGTGAGGGTATCCCTCTCCTCCGCGGTGGTAATGGACTCCCACCACTGCAGTGCAGATCCAACTAGCTTGAAAGTAGCTAGCACCTGCTTCTGAACATCAGAGCACTCATGCATCCTCAAGTGCCTCTGCATATCCTTCCTCCATTGGCTCGAGATAACCACATCTGAGCTTCCAGCAAACTCTGGTGGATACGCTTTCTGAAAAGCGTCACGTACACGTTCCCAAGCAGACGGGAATGCATTAACCTGGACTGGCGCGGCAACCGGCGCCTGCGGTGGTGCCTGCTGAATCACGGTAATCGCAGCATTTACCGCTTGGGCTACTATAGCAGCAACCTCAGCGGCGTTCAACATGCCCTGAACTGGAGCGGGCTGGGGTTCGGGCGTAGCATTCCTGGGAACTCGTCGTGCACGTCGTGGAGGCATCTGAAACAAGAACAAAGTTTATAAGTTCACGGTTTATAAACTTAATATAGCTGAAGAACGAAACGTACACAATAAGAGTACAACAGTCCTAAAATATAGGGCTCTATATCAAAGAAAACGTAGCGGAAACATAATAGCCGTACAGATCCTAAAGGACACTAGAACCTGATGCTCTGATACCACCTGTGACACCCCGACTAATTAAACACCGGGTAGCTACTCCTTTATAAAATTAATTCAAAATGCCAAGTTGGCTCAGTTAATAGCATCACTGTCGAAAACGTTTTATTATTACTAACCACCTAGTATTTAAAAAGTAAGTGCCAAATTTTATTAAATCTGATTAACATGCAACAAGAGTAATGAATAACTAAATAACACCATTCACCATACTGAAGTAAAAAGAATAACCATCACCATACATAAATAAAACCTGGAGGAAAAACTCCTCAATACAAAACCCACAACTGTAAAGTAACTGAAATAAATAACTAAAACTGAATACTGAGCAATACATGCTAGAGTCTGAAAACTGAAATGTAAAAAATGCTCTAAATAGGAATGGGCAACATGCCCTACAACTGATAGATAGTGACTCTGGAATCCAAAAGATAGAAGCGTCTATGAGCAAATCCCTGTAGCTTCCACAACCAGCTACAGCACGTCACCTGAATGAGTACCTATGCTTGATGTCCTTGTGGCTGGGCACCTAAAAAGGTTTTACAAGAAAATATATTTGAAAGCAAATGGGTCAGAGCCCGAAAGTGGAAATCATTTTAAAAACCTGCAAGTGCTTTAAAAACATTTAAAACATTAAATGCAAAGTACATGTTAGGACGTACACTCGCATGATATTCTCACCTCTCGTCTAACTGTGCACTCCTAACGTAAGTACCCATCTATATCGACCCATAATACTAGCTAACTGACAACATAACTAGCTAGACTGCCAAAGGATCTACCCTTGTAATCGGTTCCATATAACATAACAACTCTCGTAATTAAGTAGAGGTTTACTGTGAACACAGTTACTAAATATGCCAATGATATAACTATCAGTTAACTCATTATATAACTCGAAACAATACCGTAATATTTTTACAACATTAACATGAGGATTTCCATTAATTTAATGTATATTATTCACATCATAAATATACGATACAAGCACCCCGCAATCTAAGCTGTAGTGCACACATACTCTGCTATCCATCCCGGTACATCACGTACATAAGGATTACATATTCCGAATCTCTCAGGAATAGTTTACCGATAACAACATCACAAATAATGGAGGCGAACATAGTCACCATCACATGGGTCACGCACATACCTACGCTCCCATGGTCAGCGGACTTATTAATATCACAATAAGTCTTTCTATGACCTATGTTCATCAAGGTACCAGTCTATATCCCCCCCGTAGGCACACAAGGAATAGAGGGTCCTAAGCGAACGAAACCTCCCGTGATAGCAAGTATGGTAGGTATGTCATACAAACAATCCATATACTAATACTAAGTAAACACACATCTTAGTAATACCGTATTTTAATCGTAGTACATATCGCATTCTCGTACTAACTAATTATCACAACTTATTTTATTCCGGTTCATAATTATACGCGCTATAATTCATCCTCACATCGTAGTAGTCACTCACGTCTCAACCCAAGTGATTCATTGAATATAACTCTCGTATATGATTTGCTAATCCCAACAACCCAAAAGTCCCAATTCAATCACTATATCATCAAAGGGATGCTAACTCTACCCTTGAACCATCTCCCGGAACTCCAAAAGTCAAAACAGTCCAAAAAGGGTCAAACTGTCAACTCGTTAGAAGTCTCGTTCGAACGAGGCTTCGAACGAGTTTGGACTGCCAGGTCGTTAGAAGTCTCGTTCGAACGAGGCTGTTCGAACGAGATCCCAGTTCGTTCGAACGAACTGACCCTTCTAACGACATCTCGTTCGAACGAGATATCGAACGAAAACCCCACTCGTTAATAACGACTGGTCAACTCGTTAGAAGCTCGTTCGAACGAGCTCGTTCGAACGACCTGGGGGCTGCTTCTAACGAGATGCCAGTTTCGGCCCAGAATTTCTCAAAAATCGTTTTTCACCATTTTTACTCCTCAAACCTCTTTTAAAATTCGTTCCCACAATATATTGAGTTCTCTAATCATCCTCAAACATGTTAAGGGGCTATACTAACATCATTAAAGGGTGTGATAACCTCTAAACATCATTAAATCACAATTTCTACATTAATTCCCAATTTTCTTCAAGAACATAAGCCCTAACTTCTTCTCATCATAAATTCCCAGATTTTAATTCGTTTATACATCACCTAGATATGAAATATCCGAAATTAAATCTCCCAACAATGTTTCTACATGCAAACCTATCCCAATATTCAATAATAACTTCAAATTTCATGGGTTTTCTTTTAATCTTTCAAGAACAATTAAGATTCTTCAATTTCTAACATGGAAAAGACATTCTCAGTAATTAAATGGAAATAAAGTCACTTGCCTTGGTTTGATTTTTGAATTTGGTGTGGATTCGGTGTAGAATTTCTGCAGAATTCCTCTCTCTCTCTCCTTCTCCAAGCTTTCTTCTCCAAAAGGCTATGGTGGCTAGGGTTTGCTTTGGGGAAACTTATGAAACCTAATTTCAATAAACCTCCGTAGCTTGTTGGGTTAATAAGGGTTGGTTGGGGTCAATCCTTATCAGATTACAACTCTCAATTTTCGTCACTTTTAATTACCCAAAAATACCAAATTACTAAAATACCCTTTAAGTTACCGGTATGGTCTAAAATTACCCCGGGACCCAAACTATACCCCCGGCTAGTGTTTTCTGACTATCTCGACCCTTCCGGACGCGTTGGCGCACTCAAAACGACCATACGGATTATAGATTTTAAATTCACTTTTTATAA
The DNA here is from genome assembly GCA_949130495.1 of Sambucus nigra. NCBI lineage: Eukaryota > Viridiplantae > Streptophyta > Magnoliopsida > Dipsacales > Adoxaceae > Sambucus > Sambucus nigra. Next base: position 586,030,528 of record OX422214.1, read on the forward strand.
ATAAAATATTATACCGTGACGCGGCGGTCCCACGCGTCTCAATAAAATTTCCAAATTGCCGTATATAAATCCCACGACAAATTTTATAATACCAAGTTCATATATAATCATATATGCACATAATCAAATACCAATACGCATCTCATTAGTATTTATAACCCGGATTAATTTCCAATTAATACGCATTTAATTAATTAATCCCAAAAATAAATATAGCCAAAAGTACGGGGTATTACATACTTCCCCCCTAATAACTGAATTTCGTCCCGAAATTCGAAACTAGAAAGTACCTGCTAAAAATAGCTCTGGATAACGCTCGCGCATCTCATCCTCGCGCTCCCATGTGGACTCCTCGACATTGTGATGTCGCCACTGAACACGTACTAACTGGACTATCTTTGACCGTAGTTTCCTCTCGCTTCGGTCCAAAATAGCAATCGGCCCTTCCTCATAAGAGCTATCCGGCTGGAGATCGATGTCCTCCACAGAAATGTGAGAATGAGCCAAATCATCCCTAAGGTATTTCCTCAGCGAGGAAATATGGAACACGTCGTGAATCCGATGCAAATGCTCCGGTAACCCGAGTCTATACGCAACCGGTCCTATCCGCTCAATAATAGGAAACGGCCCCACATACCTCGGTGCCAACTTCCCCTTCTTCCCGAATCGCATAATCCCCTTCATAGGAGATACCCTGAGCAAAACCTGGTCCCCTACTTGGAACTCTCTGAAAAATCTCTTCGCGTCAGCGTAACTCTTCTGCCGGTCTTGAGCTACCCGAATGCGACTCCGAATTAACTCAATCCTTGCCGAAGTATCCTGAATCACTTCCGGCCCAAGTAGTTTGTTGTCCCCCACCTCCAACCAACATGCTGGGGAACGACAAGGCCTACCGTACAATGCCTCAAACGGAGCCATGCCAATCGTGAACTGATAGGAGTTGTTGTAAGCAAACTCCACCAGTGGAAGGTACTGCTCCCATCCACCCCCGAAGTCAATAATGCACATGCGTAGCATGTCCTCCAACATCTGATTGGTGCGTTCTGTCTGCCCATCGGTCTGCGGATGATAAGCCGTAATCAACCGCAATTCTGTGCCCATGGCCTCCTGGAAACTTTCCGAAAACCGCGAAACAAATATCTTGTCTCTGTCAGACACGATATTCAGGGGCACACCGTGAAGTCTCACAATCTCTGAAATGAAGAGCTGGGCATACTGTCCCGCAGTGTAATCAGTCCTAACGGGTAAAAAGTGAGCGACCTTGGACAACCTGTCCACAATTACCCAAACGGAGTCGTGACCCCTCTGCGACGTAGGCAACCCCGTGACAAAATCCATGGATATGCTCTCCCACATCCACACCGGAACCTCCAACGGTTGTAGCAATCCTGCTGGTCTCTGATGATCCACTTTTACAAGTTGACAAGTGGCGCATTTCGAGACAAACTCAGCGATATCTTTCTTCATACCGCTCCACCAATACTGCCGTCTCATGTCTTGGTACATTTTGTCCCCTCCGGGATGTACCGCGAACCGTGAACCGTGCGACTCTGCCATAACATCGTGTCGCAATTCCTCTCCTTCCGGAACTACCAATCTCCCATTGAAGCGTAATCCCCCGTCTGAGCTAACGGTATAGGACTCAGCTCCCTCAGCGAGTAATCGAACTATCTGCTCCTGACAGAACGAATCATTTGCCTGTGCCCGTACAACTTTCGTGACAATCTGCGGTGTAACGGTCATCACAGACATGAAAGATCGGGCCACTGCATCCTGGTGTCCCAATTCCTTCCACTTCGCTTTCCACACTTCTGCCACCTTGTCTGCTGGCCTGCGGCTCAACGCGTCTGCTACCACGTTAGCCTTACCCGGGTGGTACTGTATGTCGAACTGGTAGTCTTTCACAAATTCAAGCCACCTACGCTGCCGCATATTCAATTCCTTCTGCGTGAACAGATACTGTAGTGACTTGTGGTCCGTGAACAGCTGAAACTTCTCCCCCAAAAGATAGTGCCTCCAAATCCGTAAGGCAAATACCACTGCCGCCAACTCCAAATCATGTGTGGGGTAATTCTTCTCATGAGGCTTAAGCTTACGTGAAGCATAAGCTATGGCCTGTCTCTCCTGCTGCAAAACACCTCCAAGCCCTTGCAAAGACGCATCGGTGTAAACCAAATACTCAACTCCCGGTCTCGGCAATGCTAACACAGGTGCTGAGGTCAATTTGTCCTTCAACTCATCGAATGCCAACTGACAGGCATCACTCCAGATATATGTCACACCCTTACGAGTAAGATGTGTCAAAGGACCTGCTATCTCTGAGAAACCCCGAATAAACCTCCTGTAGTATCCTGCTAAACCCAAGAAACTACGAATCTCCGTTGGTGTCGTGGGCTGTCCCCACTCCCTTACCGCTGACACCTTCCCCGGATCAACAGATATTCCCTGATCGGAAATAATATGACCCAAGAACTGGACTTCCTTCAACCAAAACCCGCACTTCTCATATTTTGCATACAGCTCGTTCTGACGAAGTGTCTGCAAAACCTGCCTCAAATGCTCGGCGTGCTCCTCCTCTGTCTGAGAGTAAACCAGAATATCATCAATGAAGACAATGACAAACTGGTCTAGGAAATCCCTGAACACCCTGTTCATCAAGTCCATAAACACTGCTGGAGCGTTGGTCAAACCGAAAGGCATAACCCGAAACTCATAAGAACCATATCTCGACAAGAACGCAGTCTTCGAGACATCCTCCTCCCTGATACGTAACTGATGGTATCCCGACCTCAAGTCAATCTTCGAGAAGAAAGAAGCTCCTCTCAACTGGTCGAATAAGTCATCGATTCGAGGCAACGGATACTTATTCCGTATCGTGACCTTATTCAACTCTCGGTAGTCCACGCACAATCTCAGTGAACCATCCCTCTTCTTCACAAACAAAACTGGAGCGCCCCAAGGTGAGGTACTCCTGCGAATAAAGCCCTGCCCTAACAGCTGCTCTATCTGATCCCGTAGCTCTCGCATCTCAGCTGGAGCCATACGGTACGGTGCACGTGCTATAGGTCTCGTACCCGGTAGCAAATCAATAACGAAGTCTATCTCTCGACTGGATGGTAAGCCTGGTATCTCCTGAAACACATCCGAATACTCCCTGACAACCGGGATCGAATCCAAAGGAATCACAACCTCCTTAGAGGTATCCTCCTCTATGTAATACAGATGAGCGGTCGATCCTCCCTCTGGGCGAGGCATCGCCACTATAAACATCTCCTGCCCCGGAATGGCAAAAACAATGCTCCCGCTGAAGCAATCAATCATGGCCCTATATGATACGAGCCAGTCCATACCGATGATCACATCGTGAACATGCATGTCTAACACTAACATGTCCGCAGGCAATACCAAACCACCAACCTCTACCCCGACTCCCCGGCATATAAAGAAAATAAGTGACCCACTCCCCAATGGTGAGTCGACACACGTCACTGTGCTCTCTGCCGTAGCTAACAATCCTAAAGCTTTCGCGAAGTGTGTAGCAATAAAACAATGTGTAGCACCCGTATCAAATAACACCCGACCCATAGTGCCATGGATAGGAAACGTACCCTCGATCGCGGGCGGTGCCTGTGGAACTGCAGCCTGGTGGACGTTGTAGACACGTCCATACTGTAGCTGCCCCTGCTGAGCTGGGACTGCTGGAATGGGTGGCAAAGCTGCCATCTGTGGCGGTGCAGGAAGAGCGGCGGGAAACATAGGTCTCTGTGGCTCCTGGCGAGCACCCTGCTGCTGCTGCTGTGGGGCCCTGCCCCTATCAGTACAATCCTGCTTCTTATGGCCAGTCTTGCCACAAGTAAAGCACTTCCCTGGGAAGTTCCCTCCCCTCTGCCCCTGCTGTCCCCAGCCCTGGTGGCCGTTACCATTCCTCCCTTGGCCCTGCTGGCCCTGATGAAATTGCTGCCCATTCTGTCCCTGCTGGCCCTGATGGCCGTTTGGACCCTGATGGCCCTGGCGGAAACCTCCCTGTCCCTGCCTGTAGTTCCCTGATCGGAACCTCTTGTTATCCCCCTGCTGGGAGCCCTGCTCAGTCTGTCTCTGCCCCTGACCGGTCTGTGCCCCGCTGGCACCATGCCCTCCAGTCCTGCCCTGATGGCTAGACTCCCCTGACCGCTTGCCCTCGGCCATGTGAAAACGGTGGTCCTGGCAGTGTAGTAATGCAGCGTTAACCACATCAGAATACGTGGCCAACGATAGGTTTCCTAGCAGATGCTGACGGATCCTCCAATTCAACCCATCAGTGAACTTCTCTATCTTCTTCTTCTCTGTTGGAATCTCGTCTGGAACGATATTCAACAGGTTAGTGAACTCGGCCTCATACTCGGCCACTGTCTTGCCCTCTTGCTTCAAACTCATCAGCTTCCTCCTCATCTCTGTATGAACTGCGGACGGAAAATACTTGCGGTCGAACCGCACCCAGAACTCCTGTATCGTGAGGGTATCCCTCTCCTCCGCGGTGGTAATGGACTCCCACCACTGCAGTGCAGATCCAACTAGCTTGAAAGTAGCTAGCACCTGCTTCTGAACATCAGAGCACTCATGCATCCTCAAGTGCCTCTGCATATCCTTCCTCCATTGGCTCGAGATAACCACATCTGAGCTTCCAGCAAACTCTGGTGGATGCGCTTTCTGAAAAGCGTCACGTACACGTTCCCAAGCAGACGGGAATGCATTAACCTGGACTGGCGCGGCAACCGGCGCCTGCGGTGGTGCCTGCTGAATCACGGTAATCGCAGCATTTACCGCTTGGGCTACTATAGCAGCAACCTCAGCGGCGTTCAACATGCCCTGAACTGGAGCGGGCTGGGGTTCGGGCGTAGCATTCCTGGGAACTCGTCGTGCACGTCGTGGAGGCATCTGAAACAAGAACAAAGTTTATAAGTTCACGGTTTATAAACTTAATATAGCTGAAGAACGAAACGTACACAATAAGAGTACAACAGTCCTAAAATATAGGGCTCTATATCAAAGAAAACGTAGCGGAAACATAATAGCCGTACAGATCCTAAAGGACACTAGAACCTGATGCTCTGATACCACCTGTGACACCCCGACTAATTAAACACCGGGTAGCTACTCCTTTATAAAATTAATTCAAAATGCCAAGTTGGCTCAGTTAATAGCATCACTGTCGAAAACGTTTTATTATTACTAACCACCTAGTATTTAAAAAGTAAGTGCCAAATTTTATTAAATCTGATTAACATGCAACAAGAGTAATGAATAACTAAATAACACCATTCACCATACTGAAGTAAAAAGAATAACCATCACCATACATAAATAAAACCTGGAGGAAAAACTCCTCAATACAAAACCCACAACTGTAAAGTAACTGAAATAAATAACTAAAACTGAATACTGAGCAATACATGCTAGAGTCTGAAAACTGAAATGTAAAAAATGCTCTAAATAGGAATGGGCAACATGCCCTACAACTGATAGATAGTGACTCTGGAATCCAAAAGATAGAAGCGTCTATGAGCAAATCCCTGTAGCTTCCACAACCAGCTACAGCACGTCACCTGAATGAGTACCTATGCTTGATGTCCTTGTGGCTGGGCACCTAAAAAGGTTTTACAAGAAAATATATTTGAAAGCAAATGGGTCAGAGCCCGAAAGTGGAAATCATTTTAAAAACCTGCAAGTGCTTTAAAAACATTTAAAACATTAAATGCAAAGTACATGTTAGGACGTACACTCGCATGATATTCTCACCTCTCGTCTAACTGTGCACTCCTAACGTAAGTACCCATCTATATCGACCCATAATACTAGCTAACTGACAACATAACTAGCTAGACTGCCAAAGGATCTACCCTTGTAATCGGTTCCATATAACATAACAACTCTCGTAATTAAGTAGAGGTTTACTGTGAACACAGTTACTAAATATGCCAATGATATAACTATCAGTTAACTCATTATATAACTCGAAACAATACCGTAATATTTTTACAACATTAACATGAGGATTTCCATTAATTTAATGTATATTATTCACATCATAAATATACGATACAAGCACCCCGCAATCTAAGCTGTAGTGCACACATACTCTGCTATCCATCCCGGTACATCACGTACATAAGGATTACATATTCCGAATCTCTCAGGAATAGTTTACCGATAACAACATCACAAATAATGGAGGCGAACATAGTCACCATCACATGGGTCACGCACATACCTACGCTCCCATGGTCAGCGGACTTATTAATATCACAATAAGTCTTTCTATGACCTATGTTCATCAAGGTACCAGTCTATATCCCCCCCGTAGGCACACAAGGAATAGAGGGTCCTAAGCGAACGAAACCTCCCGTGATAGCAAGTATGGTAGGTATGTCATACAAACAATCCATATACTAATACTAAGTAAACACACATCTTAGTAATACCGTATTTTAATCGTAGTACATATCGCATTCTCGTACTAACTAATTATCACAACTTATTTTATTCCGGTTCATAATTATACGCGCTATAATTCATCCTCACATCGTAGTAGTCACTCACGTCTCAACCCAAGTGATTCATTGAATATAACTCTCGTATATGATTTGCTAATCCCAACAACCCAAAAGTCCCAATTCAATCACTATATCATCAAAGGGATGCTAACTCTACCCTTGAACCATCTCCCGGAACTCCAAAAGTCAAAACAGTCCAAAAAGGGTCAAACTGTCAACTCGTTAGAAGTCTCGTTCGAACGAGGCTTCGAACGAGTTTGGACTGCCAGGTCGTTAGAAGTCTCGTTCGAACGAGGCTGTTCGAACGAGATCCCAGTTCGTTCGAACGAACTGACCCTTCTAACGACATCTCGTTCGAACGAGATATCGAACGAAAACCCCACTCGTTAATAACGACTGGTCAACTCGTTAGAAGCTCGTTCGAACGAGCTCGTTCGAACGACCTGGGGGCTGCTTCTAACGAGATGCCAGTTTCGGCCCAGAATTTCTCAAAAATCGTTTTTCACCATTTTTACTCCTCAAACCTCTTTTAAAATTCGTTCCCACAATATATTGAGTTCTCTAATCATCCTCAAACATGTTAAGGGGCTATACTAACATCATTAAAGGGTGTGATAACCTCTAAACATCATTAAATCACAATTTCTACATTAATTCCCAATTTTCTTCAAGAACATAAGCCCTAACTTCTTCTCATCATAAATTCCCAGGTTTTAATTCGTTTATACATCACCTAGATATGAAATATCCGAAATTAAATCTCCCAACAATGTTTCTACATGCAAACCTATCCCAATATTCAATAATAACTTCAAATTTCATGGGTTTTCTTTTAATCTTTCAAGAACAATTAAGATTCTTCAATTTCTAACATGGAAAAGACATTCTCAGTAATTAAATGGAAATAAAGTCACTTGCCTTGGTTTGATTTCTGAATTTGGTGTGGATTCGGTGTAGAATTTCTGCAGAATTCCTCTCTCTCTCTCCTTCTCCAAGCTTTCTTCTCCAAAAGGCTATGGTGGCTAGGGTTTGCTTTGGGGAAACTTATGAAACCTAATTTCAATAAACCTCCGTAGCTTGTTGGGTTAATAAGGGTTGGTTGGGGTCAATCCTTATCAGATTACAACTCTCAATTTTCGTCACTTTTAATTACCCAAAAATACCAAATTACTAAAATACCCTTTAAGTTACCGGTATGGTCTAAAATTACCCCGGGACCCAAACTATACCCCCGGCTAGTGTTTTCTGACTATCTCGACCCTTCCGGACGCGTTGGCGCACTCAAAACGACCATACGGATTATAGATTTTAAATTCACTTTTTATAAATAAAATATTATACCGTGACGCGGCGGTCCCACGCGTCTCAATAAAATTTCCAAATTGCCGTATATAAATCCCACGACAAATTTTATAATACCAAGTTCATATATAATCATATATGCACATAATCAAATACCAATACGCATCTCATTAGTATTTATAACCCGGATTAATTTCCAATTAATACGCATTTAATTAATTAATCCCAAAAATAAATATAGCCAAAAGTACGGGGTATTACAGTGCACTTCTTTAAGTTCATATATAAGCTATTTTCCTTGAGCGCGTTGAAAACATCCCAAAGGTGACCCATGTGATTAGAATTTGTTCTGCTGTAATCAAGTATATAATCGAAATAGATGACAAGAAACCGGCCAATAAAAGGATGGAGAATCTGATTCATGAATCTCATAAATGTGTTGGGGGCATTGGACAACCAAAGGGCATAACGAGCCATTAAAAAATATCATCTTTTGTTTTGAAAGCAGTTTTCCATTCGTCCAGGGTCTGATCCGTATTTGATGATCGCCACCCACTCTTAAGTTTAGAAAAGACAATGGAGCCAGGTATCACAACAAGTATGTCATCTAAACGTGAAACTGGAAATAGATACCTGATTGTGATCTTATTTATGGTGCGACTATCAATGCGCATACGCCAAGAGCCATCCTTCTTGGGTACTAACAAAGCGGGAACTGCACAGGAGCTCAAACTATGCTGAATTCCTTTAGTATTTGATGTTCGTTTGGACTCATTCTGTAATGTGGAAGATTTGGCAAACTTGCACCCAGTATAAGATCTATGTGATGTTAAATACTGCAAAGAGGAGGCAACTAATTTGGTGTATCAGAAGGCAAAACACAAGCAAATTTATCCAAAATAGGTTGCACTTGTGGCAGAACATCATATAGAGGTTCGGGTGTCGAAGGCTTCATAACTACTGCATATATCCTGCCGAATTATTAAAGATCAGCCATAATATCATCAAAAAATAGGCATGTACAGGTCTCTCAAGGGGTTATCGAAGGCTTTGGTTTGGCATAGGAAGGGTGCAAAACAATCTTAATACCATCCTTAACAAAAGAGTAGGTATTTTCTTTACCCCAGTGTGTGGCATCCACATCATAAGGCCAAGGGCGACCAAACAATAGGTCATGCACGCATGCTGACAACATCACACAAAATGGTATCCTAGTAAGAATCGATGCTTAACTCAACAAGGCACTGCAGGTCAATTTGTTTGCAATCATCATCAACCAATCCAATGGAGTAAGGCTTGGGATGGAGCTATGTTTTGATCTGTAGCTGTTCAACCGTTCAAGAGAAAACTATATTCTCACTGCTACAACTATCAATAATGAGTTGACATACCTTCCCTTGCACTTTACAAGACGTACAAAAAAGATTGTGCCGATGGACGTCTCAATACTTGATACAGAAAGCAGTGGTCGAATAACAACTAAGGGAGTCGCCGTCATCCTCATCGCCAGACTCATCGAGTACTTCAGCACCCTCGTCCTCAGAATCAAAGGCGTTGGCCTCAGCCATCAAGGTTTTCTTGCTGCGACACACATATGAAGAATGACCTGTTTTTCCACAATTGAGGTACTTATCTTGTTTAGCGTGTCGGTAAGGGTTTGAAGCTCTGGGTTTAGGGGAATTGGTTTGAATGTTGTTGTGTGTACTTTGGAGTTGAGAGGAGAAGATAGTGCTGCTATTTTTGGTGTGAAAGTTGCTAGGTTTCTGGAAATAGAATTGATTATAATTAGCTTGATGCTTGTGGGGAGAGGTGTTGAGGTTAGAAGAAAGGGTATATGTGGACTTAGTTGAGAAGTGAATTTTTTTTTGGCTGTTTGGGGTAAAATTGGGCTTCTTGTTGCTGGGATATGAAGGTTTGGGAAAAGGTTTTGAATTTGACGTAAAAGATTCTACTTTGAGGGCATTATTGATGGCGGCATGAAGAAGTGTACTGGGGGGTAGCCAACCGCTCCTGAATATTTCTGTTTAAGCCATCAATACTTCTCCCAATAGTGTGATCTACAGATTTCGATAATTCATTTCTAGATAGCAATCGAGAGAACTCATCCACATATCGTTGCACAGATTGGTTGCCTTGACGACAATTTTGTAAATTTATGATCAAATTCTTAACGTAATCAGGTGGAAAATACCTTTTTTAATAATTGTTTCATTTGAGGCTAATATTGGACAACACGAAGATTTTGACGCAGCCGGTCGCGTTGGACACTATCCCACCAAGAAGAGGCGGCACACATAAGCTTAAATGCGAAAAGCTTGATTTCTTCTAGAGGTATGTTCATATAGTCAAAGAATCGCTCAACCGTTGACAACCAATCAAGAAAATCCTCAATATGCATATGCCCATTAAAAGAAGGAATATCTGCTTTTAGTCAATATTGAAAGGGTTGATTGTATTGGTGAGGAGGTAGCTTCATCGTAATTGTCCTAAAGTGGATATTACTGGTTGTGGAGGAAAAGGACTGTGTCTAGAGTTTTGATCACGATAAAGAGGTGGGTAGTTGGATTTGAGGCCCAAATGGAGGGGTTTGGTTGCTATAGTTCTGGGTTGGAGTATGATATTTATATCCATATGCAGGACTTTGGACATCATGATTGGGGTGAAGTTGGGCAAGCTGATGAGCAGTATGAGAACGGGTTTGGCTGATATGTTAATATGTTGGGTTGTGGTTAAATTTGAAAGTTTCAACATAAAATGGTGGATGATGGGGGTAAGTATTTGCAGTGGCATGATGGATTACTGTTGTGGAAATTTGGATTGGAGGGGGTGGGTATGGAGGACGGGGAAAAGATTGAGGACATGTTGCTGTCTTTTCTGGATCAGATTGATGCAGAGCTTCATCTCTAAGGTTCTTCCCATTCTGCTTCACAATGACAGCAAGGATCATGTCTTACATAGATTTGATCAATCTAGCTTCGGACTCTTTGAACCTTTGATCCAATTGATCATTAGTAACAAAGTTGTTTCCTTCAACCATGTTTTTCGTAGGCTCTCAAGCGACGCTCTGATACCACTTAACGCAGGCAGAAGCATGATTCAAACACAAACCAGAAATTCTGGGAAAAATCTAAACCTGAAGGCAGGAATTAGATAAATATTGATAGTAAACTAATAACCAAATCTGGAGAAACTGAATTGGTCTTGAATAATAATCTGTATAGGCTCATGACATCTAAATCTACCTGAAATTTGACTGGACTGTTGATTTGATCAGGTTGACATAGTCAAACTGAGTTGACCTGGTCAAACGGAGTTGACTCGATTAAAGCAGAAACTGGTCCTCCATGAAATCTAATGCATCATGTTCTACGTCAGTTTTCCATGGGGTGAAAGGTTGAGCTTTTGGACTGTATTTTAGCTTCACACTACACGATACGACATTAAGTATTTGTCACCTGGCATCATGGCCGGCCCTGGCCATGTGCCAAGTGGGCAATGGTACAGGGCCCATTTTAGAGTATGCACCTATATTGTATATTATAGGGGTCCAAATTTTTTTTATGTATATTAAAAATATCAATTTTTTAATTAAGTTTAATTTTTTTGGCGCCCATTTTTTTAACTACCCAAAAACAATATGTACAAAGAATGATTCAACTATCCAAAAATCTCACCCAACTAAAATGGGCCCCTAAAAAATAAGTTTAATTTTTTAGGGGCTCATTTTAGGTATTTAAAATTTTTGTACAATATTTTTTTAGAAGGTTCCTAAATTGATTTTCGCACAGGGCACTCTCAATCTTAGGACCGGCCCTGCTTGGCATAGTTATAAACTGTCGACTTATGCATAAAAAACTACACAATTAAAGAAGTTCCTAATTTTCACATCTATCTAAACACAGAAAGACTAAAAATATGAAAAGACGCCAGGAGAGAAAATAGAGTGTCGCCGGCGATGGGGGTATTACTTTAACCGCAATTTGCACGAGATTGTTTGGACAAATGAGGTTACCTCCCTTAAAAAGATTGTTGCATTTGGTGTTGGGCAGAGGTGTCTCACCATTTTAAGCCCCTAGTTTTTCAGATGTGGTCTTGTATGATTAAATAATAGGTGTATTTGGGGCCTTTTCTCATGTGTTGAGTAAACGGAGGGCGTGGTAAGGTATGGGTGATGAACGATTGTGGAGTGACAGAGTTGGATTAAGTTGCTATCATTTGTTCTACCAATTCCTGGTCCTAAGACTAGTGTTTATTCTATAGATTTTTAAAAGACCAGTGGCGAAGTTATTTTGAATTGCAATCTAACAAAGCTTATTTGGTACGATTTGGTGACAAAGACTATTAGGGATGTTCCAGTTCGTGGTCTCCGTTAAGAATTTGATGTCGGTGTTTCTATGAAAACAAGGAAATGAGAGAGGCCGAAGAAAAGTAAGAACGAGAAGAGGTAAAACCACTTAAAAATCATCTTGAAGTAGGTTTTCGATCTTTAATCTCGATAACTAATTGTACGTTTGAGATTATTGCCCTCTTCTAGAGTTCTTGTGCGTATAATTAAAATAATACTAGAAAAGAGGAAGGTTAGAAGTTCTTTTGTAGCATTCTTGTCGATGACTGCTAGGTTCTTATTTATATCTATACAATTGATTCCCATGTTGGCTTGCTTGAGTTCAATGATGAGAATGGAATTAGACAAAAATTAAGCCATTCCTGATAATTTTACCCTCTTGATCTTAAATACTAACATGGTTTGTGAAAAAATTGTTTTCTCAAGATACATGAACAAAAAGAAAATTGTAATATATGTTTATTTTTACTTTTATAGTGAAGGAGACTAGTAGTATGTGTGATTCTAACGGGAAGTATAGAGAAGCGCTAAAAATATCTTTCAATGAACGTGAAAATTGTGAGTGGGAGCTTTGGTAATATTCTGCACATTGTTAATTGAAGCTTTCGATTTATAGTATACATATTGTGTGTGAATATATGTATGTAGATATATACTAGGTGTTATAGTATGTGTTTGAATTGGAGTGATGAATGAATAATAAGCTTAATAACTGGAAGCATTGGTTTTCCTGTGATGATAGAAGAATGGTTTTTACAGTAGGTTGGTTAGTAGTGGCTTCCTTTCAGTCTACAGAGGTTAAGAAAATTTGAAGAAATAGATGAGCTTTGTAGTGGCTTGCTAAAGATTGGCCACAAGGGTAAACAGACGCGTCGTTCATTGATGATGAACAAAAGTTGTGTATGTTATTTATTTAAGGGTGTTATTAAAGTTAAAATATTTAACTGAAATCATTCACAGAGCTGCAGAAATGTGAGATAAAGAATGTTTTGATTAAGCCTAAATTGTGGGTTAATTTAATTTTGTAAAAATGCTTTGGCGTTAGCCAACATAGTCTGTGATCAAAGGTCAAACACTTGGTTATAACATAAACTGATGTCTCCCCGGTACCTCCCCTTTCATAGGCAATCGTTACAACTCTGTATCTGCTCATATACCAAGAACACAGAAGTACAACACGCAATTGCTAATAAAATAATAAAATTAAGTTCAGCACTTAAATGCATAAGAAACAGAGAACCTACTAACTTGATATTTATGAATTTCATAACTTGTATGAATCACGATATATGAATTCTAAGACTAGTATTTGCATGCAAGAACTTGTGTGTTGCCATTGTCTGCCAATATTATTGTGGTGCTTCCAGTTTTAACTGTGTAATGGTTTTGGATTGTAGAAGTAATGTTAAGTATATTTTTACACAAACATCTAAATATTCCAACTGAACAGATTGTCTAATTGAAAATTACAATTGACAAATTATGATGCAATGTGCCAAAATTTATTTTTTAAAGACAATTAATTGGTGTCTATATAAAAATCAAGTTCTAAAAAACGAGGGACATGATTGAGGCGTGGAGGCCAAGCCTTAAGCCTTAAGCCTTAGAAGCCTAGGCGGGCCTTAGGCGTGAAAAGGCATTTAGGCCTTCTTAATATATTTTAATATTTTAACCATAACAAGACTATTAAAATACTAAAATGGTACATATCATAAAAATATGTCTAAATATATGCAAATTAAAAAACTATTTGATTATTTTGGATGAGATAATGGTCCGGTTAGTTAAAAAATTCTTTAAAAGGCGATATCGTTTCACTAAAACATTTTTGTTTTTAGAAAAAAGTGATCCTTAAGGGTTTTACTAAGAATAAGGCGTAAAAAAATTAAGGCGGGGCGTTTCTCCCAAGCCTTAAGCCTAGGAGTGCCTAGGCGGAGTCTAGGTGGGTTTTTTAGAACAGTGATAAAAATATAATATACTTACTCATACATGTGCATTTGCAGGCACCAATTACAGGCCTCATCATTAGGTCCAATGCCGCCGCAGTTTTGAAGAGTTTTTTTTTCCAAGACAAAGCTCACAATGAGCGTTATGAGGCTGCAGTTTGGGGTAGTTCCTGACAACAATTAAAATACCTCGCTTCCTTTAAGTTTAAATGGGTCTTGTGAGATACGCTTCTTCAAATGTAATCTCTCTCTTTCTTTATTCAAAGATACATGCAGTATTATAACAGAGATTATTGATATTGATTTCCACAATTTTTAGTTTCAAAAGAACTACAAAATCAATTTTATGAATATTTCACTAGATCAAGAAGTGAACACCAATTCATCTATAGAGAGGAGTTAATGAAGGAAGACAAAATTTGAAATTTCATTAAGCATGTGGACAGTCTTACATGAAGGAAAAGTCCAAAATTACCCCACACGTACCAATTTTAACTATATTGTTATTAGCAACTGTATTCCAAAATTTACATACCCAGCTGTTAATTAATTTACTGATTCAGAGCACTGAGTTCTCCTCTATGACATTTCAACCTTAAAGGAGAGAATCGAGAGCCAGAGGCTACACTTCTCACAATAACATGAGTAAGCTATGTTAATTGTTTGGAAGAAAATATCATGGTATGTTACTCTCTTTATCTCATCTATAGGACTACATTAGGGATTGTTTTAGGTTTTAAACGTATCAAGACATAACATTTTCTTATCCTAAATTGATCATCAACAAGCAATGGTACTCAATTTTTTATTTAGAGAGAGATTAAGATTTCTTTGATTTACTGGTCCTAGCAATGTGAAATCGAAGAAATTACTGATATATCAAAAAAAGGATTTAATAGAGTGATCACAAAAACCATAATATCTTTGCCAGGAACATACACGAGCTTCATCCCTGTTCATTGCTCTATGTGTTCACTGCTATATGAAAAAAAAAACTCTTGGGTCTAAGTTAAAAGAAAAGGAAGTTTCTTGGGTGGAAAGTGAAGAGGATCTAGAAAGGTAAGTGATTCAGTTTTATTCAAAAGCAGCTCTCTCGTGAGGGGAATTTGTACTTAAATGAACCATTGTTTGAGCTAATTCCTATGTTAATGACTAAAAGGGAGAATGACTTGTTCTTCCATCCTAGTCATGGAAGAGATCAAATAAGAAATTTCAGGTTAGCATTCTGATAATACCGGGGTTTTCTGTCATTTAAATAATTCTGTTGAGTCTACAAATTTCGCAAGGTCATCGCACATACGGAAGAACACATTGGCGGAGGGTTGAATGGCAGGCGTGGTATGCTTTACTGCCAAAAAATGTCTCTACTGCACTCCAGAATTGTTCAAACACTGGCTTCCTATAGATGAAGCCCTTTAAAGTATTGGAATAAGACGTGTTTCAGATATTACTATTGTAATCAGAACAAGGAAATTTTACTAATTTATTTGCTATTGGTCCTGTGGCAAAGTAAGTGTGGCAGGTACAAAGGAAGAGAGCCTCTTGTTTCTCCGATATAATAGACAAAATAGAAAAAAATAATGGGTAGGCCATTGAATTTGTTGTTTGTAAGAGGGAAATAGTAGTCAAAGCATTAAGCAGATCTACATTTTCCATGGTTAATTAGTTCAACTATTGTTTCCAAAGCACTAACTCTTTATGAAAATTAGTATCTTAAGTCACTCATCTTGTATTTTAATAAAATATTCTGGAACTACTTCAACAAACCCATATGCTAGAGAGTGCATCACAATACTGAGCTTAGGTCCTAAACCAAAAAGTAATATTAATCCATAGCTGACATTCACTAAGACGAAAAAAATTCAATAACTAGTGGAGGAAGTAGAGACATCAAGACTCACGTTAAAAAAAACTGAATTACCAAAAATGTGGAGGAAATAACTAAAATACCTTTAGAATTTTCAGTTAACAGTATAAACAATTAACAAACATTCTTTATACAAGTATAGTATACCATTATTAGGGTTGCAATTTTAGAAACGACATGAAACCAAACGACCCGAAATTGACACACTATGTCGTGTTCATGTCGGGTATTTTTTACACGAAGCCGTGTCGTGTCGTGTCGTGTTTGTGTCAAAATTACAAGTCGTGTTATCGTGTCTTGTCGTATTAATCGTGTTTTTATTCAGGTTATCGTGTCTTGTATGTTTAATTCAGTGTAAAATTTATGAAATCGTGTTAGTCATGTCGTGTCGTGTTCCATGCGGGTCGTGTTCGTCTCAGATAAAAAAACACAAAGTGGTGTTGTGTCGTGTTCGTGTCCAAGAAACCCTTGTCATGACGTGTCGTGTCAGCGTGTGACCCGACCCAAAAACATTAATCGCTACCCCTAATCATTATTATCAGGCAAGCCAACGTGAAAAATCAATTGTAGAGATATCAATAAGAACCTAAGCTTTAATAGAAATGCTACAACAGAAACCTCTCTCTTATATTATTTTACAGATCTATAAGATAAAAGAATGTGTTCTTACTATATGCACAAGAAATCTAAAAAGGGGAAAGGACTATAGACATATAAAATACCTACATATAGGGAAGATCGTAAAACCTACTTCAATAACACAACAAGATCATACAAGATGATGCATTACCTCTTCTTCTTCTCCCTTTTCTTCGGTCTCTCTCTCATTTTGTTGTCTTTTCCTAAAGTAACAATACTTTCCACACAACCCCCAACATCAAATTCTCGATGCAAACCACGAACCGGAACATACCCAATAATCTCTCACTCATCAAATTGGGAGTACAAACAATATCGACTTAATCCAAGACTCTTTCACCCCATAATATTTCATCACCCATATCTCACTACCCTCTTCATGTAATCACAACATGAACAAAGGCATTCCCAACAACACACCTAATATTATATCATAAAGGACCACATCAAAAAAATCAGGGGTGGAAAAAGGTGAAATACTAATCTCTAAACGGGAAGAAACCTCCCTATCCAAAAAAAATCTTGTTCAAAGCGCCTTTAAAGTAAATGCCCCATATACCATCATGAATTTAACAAGGGAAATTATGAATCCTTCGCTATGAATTCAATTTCAATATGTAAACTCTTGCTTCAGAACGAATCCACACATCATTTTTTCTTAGAACTAAACTACCCAAATGACTATAAAATCATGATTAGTGGAATCATATCAAAACCCATAAGATGTACTAGGTATGATGATAACGTTTTGGTAGATAAAAAGTGGATGTTGAAAGTTAATGTAGATTCTTGTAACATTTTAGTACAAATATTTCTTGTGATCAAGGTGCGTTTCATTCCTTATTGTGTATGATTTGGCTAAACACTTATAAAAGATCTCAAATATAAGGAACTACAACCAATTGATGAAAGGACATTAATATAACTAGTTTAGACGAGGAATTACCTTGGGATGACTAGATAAAACTTGTCTACATTATATACACTAGAGACCTCTGTCATTTTTGTGTAGCCTCTTGAATTTATGGGAATAAATATTGACAGGGGCAGAGTCTAAAAAGTCAATCCAAGGGGAAAATTTTGTTATTAACATATTTTCCAATATTAAGGAGTGCAAAGTTCTATATTATGGGGCGAAAGTTATGTATGTTGACAAACTAATTCTAATTTTGTGATTTCTCAAAAACCTTGGCTTTAAGGCCATTATATGAAAGTTTATTGAAAATAAATCAAAAGCTTATCTGAATGTTCACTTAATTTATTCATTTGTTTGTTAATTGTGCTTGAATTTATTGTGGGGTGGTACATACACATTATTACACCTAAAACAGGATCCTAATGACATTTTAAAATTGTTGCATGAATCTATGCCTTCGATAAATAGGCATCAAATCTCTAAAGACACATTCGTCATGAAGGTATCGAGTCACATAAATAACTTTTGTGACTTCGTACAGACACAACTATGGAAATTCTAATACTTTAACTTATGGTTCAATGGGTGGGCACCAAGACAAATAAATATGACCCAATAAGAAGGCCCGTGGTGGGTAAACTTTGGTCTCAACTCCTGACAACTAAGTAAATTTAAGTGGTTTAATATAACAACTTAATGGTTTAATCTAAATCAATTTTAGTAGTTTAATCTAGTTTATGGTTTAGTCATGAATATTTAATATAACAACTTGGTTTCTAGGAACTTGACACAATAATTATATATGGCGTTCAAATACCATGTAACATAAATTAGGAACTTTTCTTTCCCTTCCCAATTTTATTCACCACAAACCAACGTCAATCCATCAATGGTCAAAATCAACACTTGTTCACTGTCGTGGAATTTGGTTCATTGATTCTGTCCAAAAAAGGAAAGTGGACTCTTAATTTGGAACATCCCAAAAAGTAAAAGTGGACTCTTAATTCGGGACGGAGGGAGTATTATTTTACAGATGTGTAAGATACAAGAATGTTTTGTTACTATATGCACAAGAAATCTAAAAAGGGGGAAGGATTATAGACATATAAAATACCTACACATAGGGAAGATCGAAAAACTTACTTCAATAACACAACAAGATCATACAAGATGATGCATTACCTCTTCTTCTTCTCCCTTTTCTTTGGTCACTCTCTCATTTTGTTGTCGTTTCCTAAAGTAACAATACTTTCCTCACAACCCCCAACATCAAATTCTCGAGGCAAACCACGAACCGGAGCACACCCAATAGTCTCACTCATCAAATTGGAAATACAAACAATATCAACTTAATCCAAGACTCTTTCACCCCATAATATTTCATCACCCATATCTCACTACCCTCTTCATGTAATCACCACATGGACAAAGGCATACCAAACACCACACCTAATATTATATCATACAAGACCATATCAAGGTGAAACAGGTGCCTTTCATTTTTGTGTAGTCTCTTGAATTTATGGGAATTGGTATTGACAAGGGCAGGATCTGAATTTTCAGTCCAAGAGGAATATTATGTTATTAACATATGTTTTTTTTCAATATTAATGAGTGCAAAGTGATGTATTAGGAATTCGCTATTAAGGTGATAAGTGTTCAAGTTTTCACTATTGATTAACTTCGAAGAGAAAACAGTCAATGGGTTTTAATTAAAAAACATTTGGAGGATTTTGGTTATGTTTAGTCACAATTGTAAATGATCTTATCTCCCTACACCATATCAGAGAAAAAGCATATTTTTTTTTATCAGACATACAACAAGATGTATATGTACATATACAACTAAGAAAATGGAAGGGTGCATGAAGGAAGTGGATCAGCAGTCCAATGCAAACATAGAATAAGAAAGAAAAAAAACTATAAAAGCAGCAAAAAATCTAACATGGTCATTCATACTGCACTATAGACTGTGAATAAGAATTGTGAAGAATGTAGATGCGAAATCAATGAAACATATTGAAACAACCCATGATGGCAGGAGATAAAATTAGTGATGTTTCGAACATAATAGCTCTTTTCTAGTATCTAAAAGAAATGAAAGTAGAATTGGAGTTATTTTTTCCCCCTCATGATTCTAATCTTCAAGAAATATATCATAGAAAGACGTTTTTTTGCTGCAATCATTTTGAGATGGTGAGATGAGTATCAAAAGGAAACCCCTCTAATGGATGAGTTAAGGAGATTTCAGAAATTTATGCATATGTTTTTTAATTGTGGGGGGGAGGGGGGGGGGGGGGGGGGGAATTCCCCAACTATCAAAAGATTGAAAAAGCTTATTAGAAATCACAAATTTCTTTAGTTGCATTGATGAAACCTAGGGTTGACAGTGTGGACATAGAACAAGTGAGATTGAAAATAAATTTTCAAGGAACTTTGTATAAGTTGCAAGGTGAATTCTATACAGGGATCAGTTTAAGTGCTCACTCTTTTTAAAATCTATTCAGTAGTTAACAGGGCACTTAATAGCATTAATTGTCACGTCTCACTGTAGGGTGTATGTGCACTTTTTTCATATTGTCATCATTGAAATCCATAAGAAACATAATTAACAAAAAGGTCGTACCCAGTGCACAAGGCTCCCGCTTAATTGCAGGTCTGGGAGAGGCGGATGTCGCCTGGTCTTACCCCCATGTATGGAGAAGCTGCTCCGATGTCTTGAACCCGAGACCAACCGTAGCTTGGGCGATGGCACTTGCCATCGGACCAAGGTACGACCTCTATTACGAAACAGATAAATAGAAGAGAATTCTAGAATTACAGTTTAGATATCCAATCCAAGTGAAAAATTGTCAATGAAAAAGATCTGGAGAGTAGAATATTAACCAAATCTTAAAGCCACGTCAGGAAATGTATGAAATTTTAATTAGTAAAACCATAGCTATTGTAGTTGCTCTTTTATCTTTAACTGTTGGTCCAGAATGAACTTATTGGTCCATTCTGAATTTCCATTCTCTTATAAAGAATGATAATCTAGCATTCAACATTAAGTCCCTGTTTGGTTCGAGGGGAAATTAAGTTTACCCTTAAAAGATTCTAATGGTGAAAGTACTTTAATCTACTCAAAGTTTAAAAGATAGTTCTAAAAAGTGTACAAGCTATAATATATGACTTCTGACGCTAAAAAATAATTCTGAATATATGTCACCATTTTACATTTTACATTTCACATCGGTAAAAAATATTTGACTCCGAACATAAGTATAAGAGAAGAATACTTGATATTAATAAATTGACATATACCCATCTTGCAGTTCTCTACAAGGAATCCAAGGACTATATCTAGGTGTTTCGTAACGGAGGATTGAATCAGCAGAGAATGGGGGTATGTAACTTTTATATCGCGTGTGAGTTGTAAGACCATATGGAACACAAGAATGTCTACTTCATAATGTATATACAGAATTGAATTCTGCAAGCAGCTCTCCTTTTCAGGGGTGTTTTTATTAAACCCCAATTTTCTTTCTATACCCCCAAAATCATTTAACTGAGACTAAGGAGATGAAATCCATCTAATAACAAAAGATGGGATGTATAGAAAAATAAACATGGCCCATTTATGTTAACAAGTTGGGATAGACACATTGAGACAAAACCCTTTCACTTCCTTCAAACTCGTCTTGAGCTGATTGTTCATTTGAATGGGTGAAAATCGTTGGCAAGCACCAAATCTTATTCTATGTCAGCGGTGACCCTGCAGATCTATTTTCCAACCAATATGCTACTAAATCGAAGTAAACATAAATACTAGAAAAACATAATGTAAACCAGAAAATCCTAACCATGTATTCCTAAAACATCTGTGAACCCAGAAATTGATATTGCAGATTACAAATGGGTGAGGTTCCGGTAGTGAATCTGTGAACAGTGCGGAAGTGCTCCCAATGGATTTTAACTAGAAAGGTTGTTTGTACAACTTCCGTTTCATTCTACAATTGGTCTCCTAATAGAATTAAATAACTTCAATTTGAATTCTGTTCACATGTTGTAATTGAACGGGTTGCTTGTATAGGGGTATAGTTGTCTTTTAATGCACTTATAACTTTTACAATAAGTGTCCTAATAGAAGTGAATCTCTTCAGAATGGACTTGTCGAATAACGACAACTTTTTATCTGGGTGGTTTAAATGGGTTTTAATTCTCTATGTACACATTTATACGTTTGAACTTGAGAAAGTTGTTAACATGGTTTGTAAAAAGAAAATTTGGGTGGGGATAAAAACACCCTTTTTTTAAAATATCTTTCTTAAAAGTTTTGAGATGCATATGCTTTTGTTAACTTTTATATGCAACACTTGTCATCCCACACCTTGAAGTGAATCCTGTTTGGCAAGATTCAAGGTATTGCTGTGAGGAAATTACTTCAACTTCCTGCTCTACATTTTACTTTTCAACTCTGCAAAGAGGCCACTGACATAAAGTCACATATTATCTGCAGCTCATTCACTGAAATATTTGACACTGATCACTTTATTAATGTACTAAGTGACCAAGTCTACATTGTTAAAGAAATGCCAAGCCAATACTCTTGGAGAACCAAGGAGTATTGTGCTACAAGAATACGAGCTACTAGAATTAAAATCGGATGAAATGATGCCCATTACTAACTACAAAATGTTACAATTTAAGTCAGTCAGTGGGAAATAAATCAGGTTTCTCATTCCCTAAAGTCACCAAATCATATCAGATCATGTCAGATTCAAATGTTAAAAGCACATTTCTGACATTTGGAAATAATGAATTTGTGGGCAGAGATGATGCAAATTTCTTCGAATTGTTCTTTCCCTTAGACAATTGGAGGTGGTTTCAACTGCAAGAACATGAGGGAGGTTTGGTGGATGTTGGCTTTGAAGGATGTAAATATACTTGGTGTAGTAACAGAGAAACTCCTCTTAGACAATGGTCAAGCTTTTGTTGAATTTGTGTGAATGTGGAGTGGTTGTAGTATTTCTATTCTACAAGGGTGAAATATTTAACTTGGACCTAATCTAACCATTCTCCAACGATAGTTCCACAAACTAGTTTCTCAAAATGCCTAAACCATATGTGCTTTAAAATGTATGGACAAAGCATCATTATTTTTTTACGAAGTGTTAAACAGTTGGGGCCAATCTATGAGGGAAATGCAATGCAATATGTTTCTTAGAAATTTCAAATTAAAGAGGTTAAGAGGGCTTTTGAGACAGTGGAAAACTGTAAAATCGTGTTTCAATCTATATGTCAAGCAGAGGATTTGGGTCTAGAGAATGAGCTAGCTGAAGAAGTGAACAATATTGGCTTAGCTAGATAGGAGTTGAATGAAGCCAGAGCCAACTTGAAGTTTCATGTAAGGTTGCGAAGAAGTTTTTTAGAAGCCAAAGTCCAAAATGACACACTTTCTTAGAATATGGATATGAAGCAAGGAACTGGTGTCGGACACTCAGACAAGAGTATGACACGTGTTCGGTATGCCACATGGTGACTAAAACTTGTTTGACATTTTAAATGACGCTGACACTTCGCAAACACGGCATGGCCAAACATTAATTGATTTAAAGAAACTCTAGTGTCATCATGTAAGAATAATTTCTATAGGGGTTCCATAAAAAAAAAATGAAAGTCAATATCCCCCTTACTTTCAGTCTAGACCTTTTGACTTGGGTTTAAAATTTTTGCTTACTTCCATGCTATTAAAACATGACGATTAAGGGGATTCTATTAGAGATTTTTCAAACACAATGGGTCTTTTTTAATGTCTAAAATGAGAGGGTAGAATGCAATAAGGCCTTAGGACCTAAATACCTGGGATCTCAATATATGAAAGGGCCAAAGTTTCATGGAGAAAATACTCCATACCATATAGAAGCACAAAGTTCGGTCTACTTCAAATGACTGTATACTTTTTCACATACTTCATTTTTTTATCCTGGACCACTTTGGGATGATACCACTTCAAAATTGTATATTTAAACTTAAATAAACATGATCTAGACTTAAAAGAATAGCTTGTATACTTACATATATGTAAGATGTTCATTGCTGGACCCAACAAAAGTCCGCCTTTCTAATATATAGCATCTCTATTCAATGAACAGGCTTTATTCCGGAATAGACTTAAAAGAAAAGTGATAGTAATAATATCATCCCTATCATAAACGACATATTCATATAAAAAATTAATTCATGGGACATAGATACATTTCTAAAGTTCACCAATGTTTCAACTACCCCCTCTCGCCACCCCACCACCCCCAAACACACACACAGCTGAATAGGCATGTGCATCAATGACTGATAATAACAACATTACAAATACAAAGATTAAATTCCAAATCACATAATAACTAGTGGCGTGGCGATTACTCTTTCACCTCATGTAAAATTGATATCACTAATGAAAATAAGATCCACATAAGAAAAGGGGGAAATAGTTGTAAAATTACAATACCTAAACATAAGAATCATAAGTTAAAAGTACTTAGCTCTAAAACATAGTTCAATTCAAAAGAAAAAAATAAGGGTCTTTTTACTACTTAAAATGGCGAAGAATGCATAGAGAAGCAAGCTTCTGTTTTTCGAAAACTTTGTTCACACTTGGCTACTGCCCAATATTTCCAGCATTAGTCAAGAAAAATAATGTTAAAGATGGGAAAAAGAAAAATTAAAAACACGGGAGATATTAGTGCAGCCGCTCCCCCCACCCACCACACACCCACTAAATATAACGCACAAAAAAAACTATTACGAAAACATTAAAAAAAGCTATTACAAAAACATTAAAAACTATTCACGTCAATCACCCAAGCTAGTTGACAACTTGACACAAAGGCAGGCCCTACCGTAGCCCAGGTGGGTGCCTAGGGCCCCAAAAATGTGAAGGCCCCACCTATATATATATATATATATATATACTTGTCTTAACAGTTGAAAGTTTGCAAATTGCCCCCAACATCTTGTGTCAAAACAAAAGAGAAGAAAAAAAGGCCGAGTAAAAAATAACATGATAAATTCTTCTATTATTAACGTAAGTTTTGTTAATAAAAAAATTGACTCCTTTACCAGAATCTTCAAAAGATACAAAATTATGGTTCACTTCAAAAGATTAAAGTTAATTACTCCCCATTTTAGTTCTGCAGAAATGGTCATTCGAAAAGTGGAAATTGACTGATAAGACAAACAAAAATATAAAATTTAGCGTGAGCACTAATTAACTGATCAAAAACAATTATCAATAGAATATATAGAGTTAATTTCGCAGAGAAGAAAAAGAACAGGTACAAGAAGAACAGAGGAAAGAAAGGCGCAAAAAAGACCTTTCCTGTTAAAGTCGCCTCACCCAGCCCTTGTAAGGTGCCACACCTGCACCTTGCGCCTAGGTGCACCTTTAATAACACTGTGTCACACATGCCTAACAGACATGGTTAATTGATAAAACAGATGTCTTCAAGCCCGTATAGCAAATGCGGCATCAATTTTTAATTCCTACTTTTCCGATTGGACTAATTTTTTCAAATATATTACACTCACCAAGCAGTCATTAAATATATACGTAAAATGAAAAATGTTTTATCTTCTTACATATGTCAAGTTTAAAACATGTTTATTGTTATTTTATAATTTACAAAATAGGTCTTTTATGGCATTTTTATTGTCCATTTACGATTTCTACAAAATTAAAAGTGTTTTATTCTTTTATAAGGGCTTATAGAGTTATTGGATTAACTTAAACATTTGTAGTTACTGTAATTGGTCTGTTTGCTTCACAAAGTGAGTTTGCTAATTGGTTTGTTTGGTTTCCCAGGAGTATACTATGTAATGATAATTGATGCAATATTCCACTATCAATTCCCTTTATTCAACAGCTCGTATCATTTGTTTATTTAAGCTGTCAGGTTTTAATTTTTCTTTTCTGACTATTGTACAATCCCTTTATTTTTTACGTGTGTTGGGCAACTTCAAACGACGTCTATTTATATCATCCTACGTTATTTCGATCTTATTTTTTTTTACCATATAACGCTACAAATAATTAGACATTGGTACTTTTTTTTAATCCTACCAACCTTAATTTTAACATAAGCGCGAGGAGTCCTACCGATCACACAAACACGACTGCTGCCTTTTTTGTCATAAAAGGATGGATGTGCCTCAAGTTAGGGTGGGATTTTACATAGCAATTAATATATCACAGAATAGGAGTTAGGGAGCCAGATGGAAAACTTGAGAGATACCGAGACAGAGACATATATATGTGTGTGTGTGTATATATATATATATATATATATATATATATATATATATATATATAGAGAGAGAGAGAGAGAGAGAGAGAGATGGTATATTACACACCAAATATAAAGACAGTGACAGTATGAAATAAAATGAAGGAAGGACTGCACAATAGTTGTCATAAGCGAAAGGCGTACCAATGCACCAAGGTCCCCATGGAGCCTCGACGCAAGGCGAGGCGCGCGCCTGATCGAAGTGAGGCGTACGTTATGTAATATATATATATATATATATATATATTAGCGTATGCCCGTGCCTGAAGGCACGACGAAATTTTCCAAAGTACGTAATAGGGAAACGCAAAAATTTCGAAGTGTAATTTTAAAATAATTGGCCACAATATCATTTATTTATAGGACTTTTCACCATGCTTAACAAACAACAAATAGTCCAATAACATTCAAATAGTCTAAATTCATCAAATAAATTCACGTATAATACGAAATATACAAATATTCATCCATTGAATTCACATTGTGTCTAAAAAAATGTCAAATTTTTAAAAAAAATTGGCATAATCTCTTTTGTTTATGGAACTATTCACCCTGCTTAACAAATAAAAAATAGTCCAACATCCAAATTGTCTAAATTCATCAAACAAATTCACATATAAAATGAAATATACATCAATGAAATTCACTGTCTCAAAAAAACAGTGTCAATTTTTTTAAAAAATTGGACATAGTTTCCTTTGTTTATTGGACTATCCACCCTATTTAAGGGGTAACAACAAATCCAACAATAAAAAAAAAATCTCAAATTCGGAGATGGGAGCTAGAAGGCCGAGAAAGGAGAATATGAATTTATTCTTTCTATGGGACTTCCTCAAAATGTCTATGCCGTGGTGTTTGACCACCATCTTGGATGGGGTGAGAGAAACTGAGCAGGCCTTTGCGGGAGCATCGAAGAGCATGTTTTTGGAAATTGCAATTCTTTTTAAGTCTTTTGCACTCATCTACTTCTGGATTAGGTGCTACTACTGCTGTCTTCCCATCCTTCTTCCCACCTCTCGCCATTATCACTCTCTCCCTCTCGATTTTCTGTACGATTTGACAAATAATAAATATAATTAATCAGTTTCTCGAACAAAGATACAATCACATGAGTAAATATACAATCAGTATCATACATGAGCTTTTTTTCATCCTATTATTTGCATCCAAGGAAAAGAAGATTGATAGTTAATTTCCTAGCCATGTTATTCGATTATTGTAGTGAAGTTGAAAAGTGGGTAACAATAAAAATTAATAGTAATTTCCTAACCATGTTATTCGATAAAAAGTCCAAACTGTAGCAATATCAAACAGAAATGGAGAGTAAACTATTGTATCAGCTTCGATAAAAATTACAAATCATGATTATATACTTGAGAAAAAAGAACACTATATACACTAAGCAGGTATAACAAATAACTCCATATCTAAGCAGGTATAATAGTTGAGCAGGTATGACAACATAATGAGTGGAAAGTGGCATATAATGATATACAATTATGGAGAAACAGGTTAAGAAACATGTGTTCTTTTTTAAGGTTTTATTTTAGAAAGCTTAAACCAATTCTGGAGAGTGGCATATAATGATATACAATATATAGAACCCAAAAAATTAGCATTCATAGATTTGGCAGGTGTCCATCAAATCCAGAATTGGTTTTTTATTTGAGATTAAGCGTGGCGTGGCGTGGCGTGGCGTGGCGTGGCGTAGGCGATATAATGACATATAACAAAGTAATGGACTAAACCATTACATCAAGGAACTTTAAAATTAATAAAATCCAGAATTGGTTTTTGATTTGAGATTAAGCTGTCAAAAATCAATCAAGTCAATAATCTCAACAAAATATACATAAAGCACAACATGGTCCTGTATTGAAAACTCACGAAAACACTACACATTCACTTATAAAAGTCACAAATTGATGAAGACTGTATTTACTAATGGCATTAAATTTTTATTGAAAACTTGAAATCCACATGAAATTTGACAAAGCTAATGATAAAAAATACCTATATTGTAGAGAATTTGTGAGTTCGAATGAACTCAAACTAACAAATAATTGGCCTAAATAAAACAACTAAAAGCTACAAATTTTCAGAATGTCGCAACCAAAGATTATGTGTTTAGATGAATATAGACAATGATTATGTGTTTACAAAATAAGTTTGTTTAAAAATATAAAACTCAGATAAAACGTAATTAAATGTATAAAAAGTAATTGGAAATATAAAAAGTAAATGCTAGCTAAGTATAAAAGAAGCATACCAAGCTCGGCAAAATGACTCAATGCATCAGTTGTACTTGGAGTTCCTGTTCATAGGCTTGCACAGGTTGCTAATTCAGTTTCAATATGTTTATGATTGTTGATTCTCCAGGAACTAAGACGCAAAGTGTTTAACGATTATGAATGTCAGACAAATAAGCATACACACATTGAAGTATGACCAAACCATCAAAACATGTTCAGATGATGAATACAATAAGTACACATGTTCAGCTCTTATCACATGTGTGTAGACCAGAATATCAGTCAATTTAACTTACTCACCTGGGCATTTTCAGATTGTTATAACACAGGAGACCTAATTTGGTTCTTCCCCCTCAACCTTCCCACGCCCGTCAAACTGCCATGTCATGTTCAACAAATCAATTTCAAAATCGTACTTAATGAAGTAAAACGCTGAGTTATGCAATCTTACATTTTAATCAAATGCATAATGCTAAACTATGACGCAACGAAAAAAAAAACTAACTTGAAAAACAATTCAAATTCATGGTTGAAGTGTTAAGGGAAAAATAAGTTGTGTGTGCGTGTGTGAGTGGGGAATGGGGGAGGGGACAGGGCAGGGGGCGGTGGAGAGGGAGAAGATGTGTGTGGCAGGGGGCGGTGGAGAGGGAGAAGATGTGTGTGTGTGTGTGTGTGTGTGTGTGTGTGCGTGTGTGTGAGTGGGGAAGGAGGGAGGGGGAGGGATTTTACCAACGGCGGGAGGGGGCGGGGGAGGGGGCTTGCATATATGCATATTTGCTCAGTGATTCAATCTAACAGTGATTCAAACTAATGTGAATGTGAATGTGAATGTGATTCAAACTAATGTGAATGTGAATGTGATTCAAACTAACATAATTCAATATACAACACATCAATCATAAGAAATCATAAAGTCGTTAATATGAAAATAAAATATACAAGCTTAAAAAAATAGGCAATTTCCATCTCAATAGATAACAACAAATCACTTTCATTTCGGCATGCATGTATCTTACGGTACAATCGCGCAAACTCAATGCATATTGTGTGTTTGTTTCTATATAAGTACACTATTTCAAAAAATTACTGATTTATAAACGTTTTATATTAATGTTCTTGTACCTACGACACCGACAACATAAAGTAGTGCATAAATGTAAACATCTTTAACCTTCGATCAGATCAAGAAGGTAATGCAAAGTTTTCCTTACTAACATGATCCTTCAACTTGAACACGACATGCGAGTACACTTTGTTTGAGGGCATTCATGTCTTGATCGGATCACTGTAACAGAAAATTCAAACTTGCTTGAGACCATTCTTCAAGTACGACTCTAACTATAGTACAATTAGAATCAAAACATCTAATAACTTAATTGTAGTTGCACTAAATTAAAATTAGCCATCCAATTGAAGAGAATTAACGAAAAAACAATAACGGTTTCATTCAGTATTAAGAAACTTCAAGTTTATATTAATCAAACATCTCATCTTTTACACATACCTTAAGGATTCATATGCTCACGCCACTGTTAACCTCTCTCACAGATACATCCATGGCTTTACATTGCTCGAGCAGTTTGAAATCTCTCTCTTACGACATTTGTTTTGTGCCAAGGACTTACCCTACTTATGCCTTTTTATAATAGGACTCAACTTGTGCTTCAATCACTCAAACGTATATTTTTTTCAGTCACGTCTTAGCAGTTTGCAATTGAAAAGTATTCAGCAGCCTTCCATTCCCCCAAATGTATATATTTTTCTTCCTCCATTGGCATCTTGATACAATACAACTCCCTGAAAATAGAGATAAACATTGGACATCAGATTACTCAATATTTCTATGGTAATAGAATAATCTATATTTCTGAAATAGTAAGAATCAGTTTCATACCTTGAAACAAATATCTTTAATCTCAAAATATCAAAACATGTTCCACCATTAGTCAATCCAAAAGCAATCTGAAATCGAACTGTTTTTTTCAACTCGAATTATTTCCCTCAACTCCAAATGTTTTCTTCTCCTCCAAAGCGAAGTCCTTTCCTGATGAAGAATCGTGAACGCGATAAACACAGCACAACACAGTTTTAAAATAGGTTGGGGATGTTACGCAACTAACGAAGAGAGATAATGTATTTTGTGAATCAATGATGGAAAAAAGAATACGTCTTTTCGAGCAATATTCTTGTTTGCATAACATAATTTATCAATAGTAAGAATCAAATTATATATTTATAATTCACAATAAATAGTAATAATCAAATGCATGATGACAACAAACCTTAATTGGAAATGTAATTAAACTAAAAATTGTGTGCGTCACACATTTTAACAACTAAACATATCAATATATATTAAGTGCGTATAATGTAAAACAACCAAACAACCAAAATCAACCATAGAAAGAATTGAAAACACTTGAAGCGTCACTGGTGCAATTCTATATATGATGTCAAAACACCAACCATATAAAGAATTGAAAAATAGAGAACGTGAAAAAGGAAAGAAATTACCCTAGAATGTCCCTAAATGTGTAGTCTATAGACATACTAATAACATCATTATAATGAATGAATTGACAAAATCCATCTAATAGAAGTTAAAAACTAAAATAGAATTGAAATATATCAGCATACTACAAACAACAAAATAGAGAATTGAAATATTGAATAACAAAAAAGAATGAGTAGGAGAATATATAGGCTTTAGAATTGAAATATTGAACCTAAAAACTCAAATAAACTGTCATTAGCAACAAAGTGGGTGGGTGGGTGTTGGGGGGGAGGAAGCATTTGCTCTCTCTCCTATATTAAACAGCAAACACTCTAAGGGATTGATTATTATAAACCATGAACATTAAAAGTCGTTGATAACTCATATCCTTTTCGTAGAAAAGAAGTCCCAGGTTCATTATTCAGCATTAATACAACCTATCATGTTCTATATTAATTAATATAAAATTGCATCTACGTGTATCATAAAATACCAACACTAACTGTTCTTACAACACAACCTTCATATTATGCTTGTCTTTTCATTAAAATCAAGGATTTAAATGTCATTTACCTTCAGAGCAAACTAGCTAACATGTCATTTACCTTTAGAGAAGAAAATTCCTCCGCTTTTAAGAGGAACCCCCAATATGGCATTAGACAAAAAGCACAAATAGTACTTATTTATAACAGATTTAAAATCCAAATTCCAAATCCAAAAACCGCTAAAAATGATATATACAGCTGAAATATCTAGAAAACTAAAATAACAATATAACAATATGAGATTGCACATATGGAGATGACACAATATTCCAAGAGAAGCCCAAAGGATAATTAGATAGAATCCCACAAAAACAGAATCATTTGAAAACAAATAGGAACCATTTAAAAAAACCAACAAAATCATAACAATTTCAAAAATCGTTGATCTCTAGTGAAGTCAAGAAGTTAAAATAATATCCAAACAGGGTGTAGAACACTATAATCACTAAACGAAGTGAATTAAGCAAAACTTATACTAAGCATATTAAGGTGAAACAAATAAAGTACTAACTCTGTTTTAATTTTAGATTCCCTTTGGTTCGAAACACAACATGAAAGCACAAAAGGAGATATCCAGAGATGCATATACATTTTATATCAAGAAAAGAAAGGTAGGAAAAGATCAAGGTGATATAATAAACACTCACCTTTCATTGAGGTTCGAGACAGACGATCTTCCCTTAGTTTAAAGTTGGCTGGAGGTGTTGGGATATAACTTTGCAAGGCTTGGACTGCAAGATGAAAGAAGCACCAATGTATAATTATCATCTAGAGGCTCAAAATATAAAAAAGTAAGAAAATATGAGATCGGGAGAAAAGAGGAAAGTGTAAGATAAAAATAATATACTGTAACCCAATCATAGTTACCAACCTAAACCTCTTACCAATCACATTTATCAAAAGGTCATTCAAATTATATGAAACCAATCATTATCATATATTAGAATTCAGATTTGACAGAGCCAATGAAACACCCACCCACACCACCTCCCACCATCAAACCACAAAACAACCAACCCAAATCCCTATGATATAATTGAATATTTTGACCCTAAAAGCTAATATATAAACTGAAATCTGATGTATAATACCTGTTTTAGTGTCACTTTCGCGTCATAGCTTCAAGGCCACCTACTTATAAGTTTCTCATCATGAAAACCATGGTTTAAAACTTTAATCCTGTAGTGAATAATTAAACATCAAATAGAAGCAAACATAATATTTAACAAATAAGATCCAAATATACCATATCAAACTATAAAAACATGAGAGATGGACAAACACAAAAATCCTAAAAGTTGAACCCAAAAACACTAAAAGTTGATATAAAAATTATGCAGGTCATACCATAAATATCTTAACACCAATAATCAATACCCATAAAAAAAACAGAAAGGCACCAATTTGGTACCTGAAAAGAAAAAAAAACACTCCCAAATGACACTAACAATAGTAGAGATTTGCAATGAAACCCCAACAATAGTACAGATTTTCAATGACACCCCAACAGTGTTTTTGACATTTACCAAGACAAACGAAAAAATTGAAATTAAGTGTAAAAATCATACTTGTTGAAATGAAAACAATTTGCAGTCGCGGGTGATGTGGACCTCGCTAGATCTGGCATCTGGGGTTAAAAATCATACCTGTTGCAAGTTCAGAAAACCCCAAATCAAAACTTCAAAAAACCCCAAACCCAAAAGAGTGTGTGTGTGCGCGTGTGTGCGTGTGTGTGTGTTTCTGTGTGTTTGTGTGAGCGTGTGTGAGTGGGAAAGGGGGAGGGGGAGGGATCTTACCTGGCGGCGGGAGGCAGGAGGCCGCAGGGGTGGGTTTCTTTGGGGAAGGGAGAGAGATGAAAGTACAGTGAATTGAAATTAACACTGAAAAATTGTAATACAACACCAAATTACAGTGAAGAGATGAAAGTATAATGAAAACACTCAATTTCTTCTTTTTTTTTATTACTTCTCGTTGTGTTGTGAGTTTTGCATTTTACACATAAAATAAATTAAACTGAAAATCTTATTTTTTCTCATTCTTATCTTAACGGATTAAAAAAAAAAATCCACAAAGCACGTACACAAGAACAGGGCTCACAAAAAAAAAAAGAAAAAAATGAACAGGTCGGAGTTATTTTGTTAGGAGAGAAGAAAAATGGAGAAGAAAAAGAGAACAAAATGAATAAGAAAAGCACGAAATAAACTCGTCAGAGCAGAAATAAACAGAAAAAAATGAAAGCTATCAAAAAGTAAAAAATAAAATACCTGATGATCATCTCGCCAGATATCACAACCACCCTCGTCAGAGGTCGCGGCCCAGAAAATATCAGATTTTGTTTTGTTGATTCAGAGGTCACAAACAAATAGGGTTTAGTTTTGTTGAGACCCGACGGGTTTCAAAAACTAGGGCAAAAGGTGTTGTTTTGGGTTTGGCTTATGTTTTTTGTATTCTAATCAGTGAATAAAGAAAAGGACATGTTGGAACTAGTTAAAAATATGGGTAGAAAACAATAGTAGCACGTTTTTTTTCTCCC
This sequence comes from Sambucus nigra, assembly GCA_949130495.1. NCBI lineage: Eukaryota > Viridiplantae > Streptophyta > Magnoliopsida > Dipsacales > Adoxaceae > Sambucus > Sambucus nigra. The sequence goes on from OX422214.1 coordinate 586,064,218, forward strand.
GTGGTGAACTTTATTTGGGCACACCTAGGATTGCGTCTAGCGCCTAGTGCCTGACCCCCTTAGGCGCGCACCTAGCCAAACTCACCTCGATGTTGCTTTTTCAGGTGCAAACCTCGAGTCTTAGCGCGCCTTGGGCCTAGGCGCGCCTTTGGTAACAATGAACCGCAGATAATAAAAAGTTGAGGTGTAAAAAGGGTAATAAAGGAGGACAAAAATTAGTCTCAACCATTGGCTTTACCATCACCATTTCTAGCTAGATCAAAAACTTCATCATCACTCCCCTAAGTGTCCTCGAAGTATCTGCGGAGTGTCACAGAAGTGTTCAACTTTTTTTTAATGCAAATCAGTTTGACACACCACGTGGCATGTCAGAGTGTCGTACGAGTGTCGCGTCCGCAAGAATGTCCGACACAGGTACATCACTGTAACACCCCGTAATTTTAATGATTGTTATATTGGGATTAATTAAATTAAATTTGAAAAATTAATCCGGTAAAATAAATATTAATTAGCGAGATATGGGTTAATATTTATTTATATTGAATATTACTAAGTGAATGAGTAATAATAACGATAAGAAAATATTGTGATTGTCGTGAGTGAGAAATACGGCAGTTACGGTAAATTTAGTCGGGATGCGCATGCCAGTCATGTCGGAACTTAATTTAGGAAATAAAATGTAATTTCACTTTTTATATTTCATATGGTCATTGCGGAAGGGTCGAAATAGTCATAAAAGTCTATCAGGAGGTTTAATTTGGGTCGGGGCACTTTTAGGCCAAGTCGGCACCACGGAGGGATATTTCGATCTTTTGAAATTTTGGGGTATAGAGACCTACGAACATTGAAGTGATATATTATCAGATACGTAAGGGAGTTTAGGGTTATCAGTTACCAAAACAAAGAGAGGCCACGGGAGGAAGGAGGAGAGGTATTCCAAGGCCAAGAACCACCATTCTTGCACCACCACCACCACCGTCACATAGATCGGGAGGAGAGGGCAGAGATTCAGACCTACGTATAAAGGCAAGTGTTTATCTTGCTGATTTATGATTTTATATACCATCCATGTTAGAATAGGATGATTATTTTATGGATCTCATGAATTTTAGCATCATGTTCTTGGGTAGGAATCGTGATAAACTTGATCTCTCATATATGTAGGATGAATTTGATGAGAAATATTACGAAATTTGGGAAGAAATCTGGAATTATGTTGAGGTTCTTGAACAAGAATAATAATCTAGGATTTTTAAAGATTAATCTTGATTAAATTCAATTTGAAGTCGTTCTTTAAAGATTTAATGATTCTATTACGTTAAAAATTGTTTATACATGTTATTATAAAGATTGAGACCTTTGGTTGGAAGTTTGGGATAGTGTAATATTGGTTTGGAAGTTTAATAATGGTGAAAAATCGTAGTAGTGAAGAAGATAAAGTCACAGGTCCAGCGAACCGGTTCGCCTGTTCCCCCAAACCAGTTCGTTTGTACCCTCAAACCGTTTTGCATGTTCCTGTAAACCTGTTCGGGGGGACCTGGTACTTCTGGACCTCAGTTTAATTAAATTTTTGGTAGGATTGAGTTGGGATTTCTTTCCGATTGAAGAGATAAGAAAGTGTGTGGCCTATAGATAAGAAAGTGTGTGGCCTATTTAATATTTAATCTCACAAAAATTATTATGGGTATTGAAGAATACGAGTGAACAATGAGGCCTAGTTTGACATTAAATGATCTTTCGTAACTTATAATGGGTCGTGGGAAGCGTAAGTGAATATACGACCGGACCAGCGGTAGAAAAATCTTTTAAATTACGGAGATAATCCAATGGAGTGATTAGGACTCTTCGAGTATTGGGGAAGACGCTCGGGAAAAATACGATGAATAGTTAAATGGTGAATTAATAATATGTAGGATATTCGAGTGCTATATATACTACATATAACACATATAATATTGGTTGTGTGTGTGTGTGTGTGTGTGTGTGTGTGTGTGTGTGTGTGTGTGTGTGTATATACGCACACATACACACACACATAGGATGTGTGAATGCCTATTGTGTAAATTCTTATGTGTAAGCATATATATGTTACTTACTATCACTGGAGGTTTTCACGTCGTGGACAATTTTATCCTGATGAGCCCGTTGTGGGGGATTTTGACTTGTACCCCATGAACATAGAACCTAGGTACGTGCTATCTTAATGTATGGTGGTTTCGACGGCTAATTGGGAACGTTTGGTGTGTGCTTGACCCATAGACTTGGAACTATATTCGCCTCCAATATGTGTGATTTGATTTATGGTTCAAGGGTGATATTCGAACTAATATCCCTATTTAATATGTGATGTGCCAGGACTTGATAACAGAGTATGCTAGCATCGCAGGTCTCTACCTAGGGATGCCGTATATATATATATGTATTATAAGAGTTATATAAATATATGTGCGAGTGATTGATTCTACTACGAGTGTATTAGTAGAAAAGATAAATAGTGATATCCAAATTATCCTAAGTGTATGAAAATTTAATCATAAACTGGTGACTCCTAATAACGAAAAAGAATTGGAAAGGTGGTATATACTTTATTGGCAATACGGGTGGGCACTATGAATTATTAGACGTGAAGAGATGAAAGTCGGACTAGTTAGGCGGGTAGCATAATCAGGTGGGTTGGAGTAGTACGTTAGGCATGCATATTAGTTGAGAGGTGAGGATCTGAAGTGAGAGCACGTTGAGCTAACATGTATATAATATCTTATCTTGATGTATTTTAAACACTTGCTAAACTTTTTCAAACAGTTTTACTCGGGCTCTGACCCGTTTCAAATCTTTTTTGTAAAAATAATTTGAGGTGCCCAGCCACAAGAATACCAGGCATAGGGGTTCCTACATTTGACGTGATGCAGCTGTTGTGAAAGTTGTAGAACCTTGCTATTAGACACCTCCATTCTTATCCAGTTCTTATTTATCTTTATCTATCTCAGTCGGGCATGTCGCCCATTCCTAGTTGGTCATTATTTACAGAGACATTGTATGTCCAGTGTTTGATTTAGACTTTACTTATGGATGACTTTATTGGAATTTTATCCTACACACGTGTTTTCTCTCTCAGACTAGAGGTTAAAGTAGATGTGTTTGTATATGTGAATGTGGCGTGATTTCAATTAAGTTTGGTAGTGGCTGACAAACCATCACTTGGTGTTGATCCTATTAATTATGTTAGCGGTTGTAGACACGTGTGTTTTGTTTGTTGTAGTTGTTCTGCACATATATAGCCAGTGTTTGCATGGTGGTATATGGGTTTGTTTGCGGGTCGGGTCAGGTTTTAGTTGAGCCTTTATCTGGGATTTTGTGTTTGGGCTAGTTTAGTTTGTTTAGCCGATTTGTTCCGATTTACTAGAGGGGCTTGACTGACTTTAATTTGTTGGGTTCAGGCCTTTGTTGTGTTTTAATATATGCTTACCTTCTACCAAAAAACAAAACAAGATATAAGTAAAGCTATATCTTGGTGCGATGGCAAGTGCCCTCACCCAAGTTACGGTTGGTCTTAGATTCGAGACATGGGAGCAGCCTCTCCATATATGGGGGTAAGGCCAGCCGACATCCGCCTCTCCTAAACCCTCCAGTTAAGTAAGAGCCTTGTGCACTAGGTACGACCATTAAGTAAAGCTATACATTTACGATTTTTATTCTTTTTTTCTTTTTAAGAATTAATTTTTTGTGTCCATAACAAGGAAAAGGCTATGGAAGATGAAAGTACAGCAAAGCATTCAAATAAGTTACCTCTTCTTAATATTCTTTGGATTTTTTTTCTCTTGCTTGTGTTGTTTCTTGTAATCACTACTTTCCCCATACCCATGAAGGGGAACAAGGCTTCATACACAAACTTCTACATAAAACAATTTCGATAACCCACGAACCTTAGCATTCCTAATTGCTCCCCTCTTCAAATCATACCAAATTAATTTCTTATCACCAGAATTCAACAAAAATTCATTATCGCTCTTCAAATAACCCAACGGATATAAAGAAACACAAGGCTTAACCATCGGTGGCGAAATCGATAACAATTTTGTCCAAGACTTATTCACTCCACAATCTTTCATCTCCCATATATCAGTCCGATACCCTGGATAAGAACCCATCATACAAAAACAACCATCCAAAACCTCCACAGTCATATCAACATCTTCTTTGTCCAACAAATGAGGTTCACTACACCAAAAACAGGAAACTGGCACGCTTAGGGAAGGAGATTCTGGCACTGTTTAAAACCGTGCCAAAATCTGGCACGGTTTTATCATAATCTGGCACGGTTTGAAAAAGTGCCAAATTTTGGCACGGTTTTAAACAGTGCCAAATATGAGTACGCTTTGTTAAAAAAATAACCCCCCAAAATTTGAAGAGGGGACCAAAATTTCAAGACAATCTAACCCTAACTCTCTCTCTCTCTCTCTCTCTCTCTCTCTCCCCCTCCCCACGCAGCCGGCTCCCATCATCTCCTCCTTATCTCCCCACGCAACCGGCTTCCATCGTTGCTCCGAGTCGCTGCTCCTGCTCCGAGTCGCTGCTCCGGCTTCCATCTTCGTCAGGTATTACATTTCTCTCTCTCTCTCTCTCTCTCTCTCTATATATATATATATATATATATATATATATATATATATATATCAGTTGTTGCGATTTCGGGGTTGGTAGCAATTTTGGGGGTATATCAGTTGTTGCGATTTCGGGGGGTATATCAGTTGTTGGGATTTCGGGGTTGGTAGCAATTTTGGGGGTATATATGTATATATTCGGGGGTATATATATATATATATATATCAATTGGATTTCAGGTACCGATTTCTGGTACGTGATTCGATTTCAGGGGTTCCGATTTAGGGGTGCGATTTCAGGTACCGATTTCTAGTACCTGATTCGATTTCAGGGGTTCCGATTTCGGGTACCTGATATATATATCAGTTTCAATTTCAACTTTCAAGGGTACCATACATAGTCAATTTCAGGGGTACCATTTCAATTTCAGGGGTACCATACATACATACATACATACATACATACATACATACATATATATATATATATATGCATAAAATTGAGAAATCAGTAAATATATGCATACATATATATATATATGCGTAAAATTGAGAAACCAGTAAATGCATATAAAATTGAGAAATCAGTAAATATATGCATATATATATATATATATATATATATATATATATATATATATATCAGTTTCGATTTTAGGGGGTACCTATATACGATTTCAGGGGTCAAAATCTTTACTTAAGTCTAGGATTTTGCGATTATTGGTGCCATCTTTGTCCAGGTTTGCTTGGATGGAATATAACATCGGTTTGGCATTCTTCACTCGAGTTGATATGTTAGAATAAAACTTCAAATTCATAAGTTTTAACTCAATCTTGAGTCGTTTGAGTTTGGTGGACAGTTTGACCATAGGAGAAAGAGAGCACTCTTCAGACCATGAGTTCTCAAGGGTGGGAAAGAAGTATTCATGATGCATCTAGAATTAGAAGAATTTAAATTGTTTAGGAAGGTTGACTCTGAGGTTAAGAATAGAGACAACAATTTGGTTGTGGTAAGATATTCCAGGGAAAAGATAATTAGATTGGGAAGTAGGAAATGTATCACTCCAATGAAAGTTAGTTATCACTCTATCAATTATAGTCTGAGTGTTAGCAGCCCCTTTACTTTTATTGGACCATGAGTACCACAGGCCAGAGGTGGCCATGTCCTCCATCATAATGCCAGCTAAGCAATTGTTGAATTCAGTTAAAGACCTCAAATTAGTTCCCATTCTCCCTCTCTTTTCTTCATTGTTTCTGGCGATACTGAAGCACCCATGATGCTCCACTGTTGGTCAACAATGGTGGTATTGTTTAGTCTAAAAAAATCCACAAAGGAATTCTCTCATGGTCAAGGTTCAACCCATATATAAGGGTAGCAAAGAAGAACTTATTCACCTCTACAAAACTAATCTTACAAAATAAGGCTTAAGGATGAGAATTCAGAACCTCAACTTCAAAAATGACAGTGTCCCAAGCAATGAGCACCCTAGCCACACCCCTAATTTCAGGGCAGTTGTGGCAATAACTCCAATTCCAGAAGCTATTATTTGCTACTGTAGGCATATGGTTCTTTTGGACTTTCGATTCAAGGATACAAACAAGGGATAATTGATTATCATTTGTCAACTTTTTCACTTCTTGTTTCTTATGAGGGGAGTTGAGTCCCCTAATGTTCCAGGTAGCTAGCTTGGTCATTTGGAATGTCCCTCCTTCTTATTCCTCTTGTTATTTTTGTTAGATAGAGTCACCTCTTGAGTTACCTTGTTGGCTAGCTCATCCACTGCTATTATTTGTGTTGAAAGATCGATATTCACGGATCTGAGTTAGTGTACCTATATAGGTTATTTTGACATTTATTTGCTTTATTTGCAGTTACCAATCTTATGCACCCTTTTTTGCACTTCAAAAGCCTAACAATGGTGCCCGGGGTTCTAGAGCTACTAATATTCCATTTTATCTTTTAGTTTTTGCCCCATGATAAGTAATTTCTAACTAATTTGACATGTATTTTATTCTTTCACTTGTTATTAACCTACAAGATGTTCTGTAATTTAACATGTATTTTGTTGGGACAATATTGTGTTATGCATACTAGACGGACAGTAAAAAACATTCCCAAGTATGCTCCATCACAGTTCTACATTGCAATGTGTTTCCTCGGATCAAGGAGAAAAAGATAATGTCCCTAAAACCTTTTGTTGAACGCCTTCGGTAAGTTTAAGGATGTTATTCAGAATGTTATGTTTTCAATTTAGTACATTTTTTAAAAGTTCAAGTTTGTGTTAGTTTTTTAATCTATTTTTCATCTCATGGCTTGAAATCATCGTAACTGCAATTGTATATCATAATGTTCCCATACATTTTTCAGATTCTTAGCTCCGGAGTGGAAATGAGAGAAGGAATAAGGTTTGTAGTTACACTACTAAAGATGGTAGTTTGGTCTTCTGTAAGTTGTTTCTTAAATAATCCCACAATATGATTAATAACGTCTTGATTATTCTCCCAAGTATTACCCTCTTCATCTTTAATGGAGTGAATCCTAAGCTTTTAGTTCTTGGTTTTAACACTAGCCTGGCCATTACCAAACTTACCTCATCTCTATTGTTACATCAAGTTTATATTGTCCCCTATAGCCTGGCCATTACCAAACTTACCTCATCTTTGGTTTGGTTTATTTGTATTTCAATATGAGTTGAAATTGATAGATTATGTATATGAATTGACTTCTACTATGAATCGTTCATAAACCCCTTGAATATATGCGTAAATATTTAGAGAATGGCATCAAATTGATTAAGATTGAATTTTTAGGGTTCTTGATACAGAATTGGGTTTTATCATTAAATCATGAATTAATATTGTGTTTTTGATGTTTTAAGCATGTTTAAATCATAGTTACTTTATTTAGATGCTATACCAATTTAAGTAAGATCCTACTTCTATGGTAACATATAGTTCATGCTTATAGACTTTATGACCGTCTTATTTATTTTGTACACTCGCAATTATTTAGTATAATGAATAGGACCCATGGTGAGGACAATACTCAATATTTCACAATAGGACTCGGAATAAATCGACAAATCGATAGGACCCACATCGAACACATGTGCTTGGTTTGTGGCCTTTCTCAATTACTTACTCATTTTCACTAATTCTTCATGTATGCCAAAATTGAAAAACTGGTAAATAAAACAAAAAACCAAGAACATTTCACAAGTCAGAAAATTAAGTCACATGTTGTAAAATGACTACTTTCCCTACATAATGGTTAATATATATTTTTAAAATATAATTTTGGTATTGCAGGACCTCTTTGTGTCGGGGCTGATACAACATCAGCACACTGGTGAAAGCCAAAGCGGAACTCGAAGAAGTGATTGGAAAAGGGAAGATCTCAAGTTGTTTGCACAAATGCGCAAGGATCAATAATGAGGGAGCTTATTCGGAGGATCTCAAGTTGTGAATAAATTTGGTAAGTATTTTATATTGATGATAGAAGATTTTATAATGTAGTGCACCTTTACCAAAGTAAATTCTTCATTTAATTGTGTGCGCGTGTGTGTGTTGTGTAAGATGTGTGTGTTAAGGCCTTAATAAGTGGTTGACATGGAGGAAGGGTGAAAACACAAACCACACTTAGTTAAAAACAAGTCGTCAAAGGGTGAAAACCCAAACCACCCCCCAAACGACCCCATAGGAGGCACGAACACCTCGCACGGGACCAATGTAACTCGTAGGAACTGACCGCGTAGTCGTGGGTCTTCCGGTTTGAGAGTATGACGATAATTTGCAAAAATCAGCACTTAAACTTAAAAACAAGCCGTTAAAGGGTGAAAATCCAAACCAGCCCCCAAACGACCCCGTAGGGGGTACGAACACCTCGCACGGGACCAATGTAACTTGTAGGAACTGACCGCGTAGTCCCGGGTCTCCCGGTTTGAGAGTATGACGATAATTTGCAAAAATCAGCACTTAAACTTAAAAACAAGCCATCAAAGGGTGAAAACCCAAACTACCCCCCAAACGACCCTGTAGGGGGCACGAACACCTCGCACGGGACCAATGTAACTTGTAGGAATTGACCGCGTAGTCCCGGGAGTCCCGATTTAAGAGTATGACGATAATTTGCAAAAATCATACTTAGACTTGAAAACAGGCCGTTAAGGGGTGAAAACCCGAACCAGCCCCCAAACGACCCCGTAAGAAGCACGAACACCTCGCACGGGACCAATGTAACTCGTAGGAACTGACCGTGTAGTCCCAGGTCTCCCGGTTTGAGAGTATGACGATAATTTGCAAAAATCACACTTAGACTTGCAAACAGGCCGTTAAGGGGTGAAAACCCGAACCAGGCCCCAAACGACCCCGTAGGAGGCACGAACACCTCGCACGGGACCAATGTAACTCGTAGGACTGACCGCGTAGTCCCGTGTCTTCCGGTTTGAGAGTATGGCGATAATTTGCAAAAATCACACTTAGACTTGAAAACAGGCCGTTAAGGGGTGAAAACCAAAACCAGCCCCCAAATGACCCCGTAGGAGGCACGAACACCTCGCACGGGACCAATGTAACTTGTAGCAACTGACCGCGTAGTCCCGGGACTCCTGGTATGAGAGTATGACCCGAATTTGCAAAAATCACACTTAAACATGAAAACAGGCCGTTAAGGGGTGAAAACCTGAACCAGCCCCCAAACGACCCCGTAGGAGGCACGAACACCTCACACGGGACCAATGTAACTTGTAGCAACTGACCGCGTAGTCCCGGGACTCTCGGTTTGAGAGTATGACCCGAATTTGCAAAAATCACACTTAGAGTTGAAAACAGGCCGTTAAGGGATGAAAACCCGAACCAGCCCCCAAACGACCCCGTAGGAGGCACGAACACCTCGTAGGGGACCAATGTAACTTGTAGGAACTGACCGCGTAGTCCCGAGACTCCCGGTATGAGAGTATGACGATAATTTGCAAAAATCACACTTAGAGTTGAAAACAGGCCGTTAAGGGGTGAAAACCCGAACCAGCCCCCAAACGACCCCGTAGGAGGCACAAACACCTCGCACGGGACCAATGTAACTTGTAGGAACTGACCGCGTCCCGGGACTCCCGGTTTGAGAATATGACGATAATTTGCAAAAATCACACTTAGACTTGAAAACAGGCCGTTAAGGGGTGAAAACCCGAACCAACCCCCAAACGACCCCGTAGGAGGCACAAACACCTCGCACGGGATCAATGTAACTTGTAGGAACTGACCGCGTAGTTGTATATGCAATTTTTCTTCTTGTATATGCAATTTTTTTGCTTGAATATTTTTTTTAAAAATGACTTGGTTACTAATATTGTATCTTTTTTGTGTGTTATTTTTTTTTTGTAGGATGACATTCAATCGTTAGCTTTTATCCACTTGGAACGCACGAAGAAGTCAATGCTTTACAACAGGGGGATTGTGTATTTAGTGTCGTTAATATTCAGGATTCTATTTTTTGTGTTATGGCCGAGCAGGCTTCCGTAATTTTATGGTTTATTTTTATGGTCGTGCTGGATATAGTAGTTTTATTGTTGACTTTTATGGCCGTGCGGGCTTTATATGGGCAGATTTTATGTTAGCAGGTTTTGGAATGCTCAAAAAATAGAGGAAACTCTGCCCAATTTTTTTTTGATATGAGAACTATTAACTCTTGTAATTTTTTGAAGTTATTGTCGACTTTTATGGTCAAGTGTTGGTTTATATTGGTATTATCTCTTGTAATTTTTTGAAGTTTGTATGCACATTAGTTTATCAATAACCTGCGATATTCATAATTTGTGAATTTTCTTGATTTTGTTTTTGCAAATAATAAATATTTTTCCTACCGAATTTGGAATTTGCAGATTTTCCAGATTTGGTTCCTATTATTATTTTTTTAATCAACTGAAAAATCTGGCACGGTTTTAAACCGTGCCAATGCATAACAATGAGAACGCTTATAAAACAATCTGGCACGCTTTATAACCGTGCCAAAAGCGTTCCAGAAAATAGATAATTTGGCACGGTTTTGGCGTGTGCCAAAAGCGTGCTAGATTTAACATCTGGCACTGTTTAAAAGCGTGCCAAAAGCGTGCCAGATTTAAAAACTGGCACGGTTTAAAAGCGTGCCAGATTGGAAAATCTGGCACGGTTTTAAACCGCGCCAGAAAATCTGGCACGCCTGATTCTGACACGGTTTTGAACCGTGCCAGATTGCGTCTGGCACGGTTTTAAACCGTGCCAGTTTCCTATTTTTTGTGTAGTGGTTGTGGAACCAAATAAAACTTCTCAGCCCCAATATCAATAGCAACAATTACTTTAGGAGAACCAATATCATTAGTTTTACTCACAACTGTATGCAAAACACCCTTAACATTTGTGCCCCATACGCGTTTGTACGTGAGAAAATAGGGGAAATCCTCAACTTTTTGCCACAAACTTGATTTCAAACCATAAACCCAAGTTTCAGACTTAATCCAATTAAGGAATTGAATTAATTAAACTACCCTAAGCATCTTACAATAATTTTTAACCGAATCATACCCAAACCCAAAACTTTTCAAAGAAAGAACTTACATTATATTCTAGATACTCAATTGGTGCACTAGGCAATGTTGTGAGCCCCTTATAGAAGAAGCAACCCATTACAAGAACCCAACACTTTATGGTTCTTAAACTGGTTATCAAATGGAATGGGTTGACACTACAAGAAAAATGGTCATTTATGTCAGTTTTTGACTGACATAAATGACCATTTATGTCAGTTTTAAAAATTTTCAAAACTGACATATAAAGCCCTGACATAAATGTTCATAAAACTGACATAAATAAGTTCACATTTATCTCAATTTTTAAGAACACACATAAAAACTACGACATTCAACATGTTTTTAATCACTTTTTCATAAAAAACTGACATAAATAAAATCACATTTATGTCAGTTTTAAAAATTTTATGAGAGTTTTTTCAAAACTGACATAAATGTTAATATAAATAATTTTAAAAAAAATCATTAATCCATCAATAGACAACTATTATTTGATGTTAAATCAACCATTGCAAATAGATAACAACCAAGGTCATAAATATCACTAACTTATATACATCAAGATATTTAGAATCAAATTGATGTTAAGCTACATCATATCCAAAAACTACCTATCCAAAAACCAACTAACGTCTACTTATCTATGTGATAATATCCTAAAAATAGTGATGATACATCACAATATCCAAAAACTAGCATTGCGAATTACATCATAAGAATCACAATCCAAAATAATACTCAAGCTAGGACGTTGTCGAACGTAATACTCGATCAAAGTTGTTCTCGACGCTATCCAACCCAGAATGAGTAACCCTGCAATCAAATATAATCAACATAGTTTTCATCAAAACACAGTCATCTCAACACATTGTCATTACAACGTAATGAAATACAATTACTCGAAAATACCTAATATATATAATCCGTAATGAACTCAATGAACTCCATTTGAACTTCATTTAGCTCATTCAACGTGTAGGTCACTTTATTGGACAATCTTCTCATCTAAAAAATTGAAGATAGAATTAAATTTATTATTATGGTATATAATAGTTAATAACTAAACAATATTTTATATAATAGGACAAAAAGAGAACATTGGTAACATACCTTTATTTCAAAAGGTATGGAAGGATCCTCCATGAAGTACTTCATGAACTTCAACACAAAATATCCGCAATAAAGAGTACCATTTCCTTGCGTTGGGCACTAGTCAACACAAAACATTACTAGTGAACAAATAATAAAGAGTACAAGTCTAAAATATTTTTTATACAACACAAACAAGTGTAAAAACTATAATAATTTTGGACAGAATTTCCTCTCTTTATAGGACTATCCACCCTATTCAAAAAATATAAAATACTCCAACAACAAAACTAATAGTTCATAACAACTCATGGGCTCAATGAGAGTTATTTCATTTAAAATCTGTCACACCAATGTGAAGAGAAAAGCTGAAATTGAATCTCCTTATATCAATCCTATTAGAGATCCAATTTCTTATCTAGGCCTGCATTCACAAAAAATCAGATATTTGGCCAACTAAAAACTGTCAAGTGCACCTCATCCATCTAGCTGAAAATCATTGTACTCAAAAACTAAATTTCAAAATTTCAAATTCACATGGCCATGCCAACTACCTCATTCTCTATGACAGCAAAATTGAACATTCGTCTATTCCTTACAAAAAAAACTCTTGGATCTTTAATATTGTGTCATTAAAGACTAATCGATGGGCCTTTTGACAAAACCTTTAATTGAAAAGAGTCATGGTTCCGGACCAGGGATGTTTATCAAATATATATATATATATATATATATATATATATATATATATATACTGCTGTGGAATCGTTATTTGATTCGTCTTCATTATAAATAAATTATGGGTGAAGGCAGTTATCAAATCGCAATCAACATTCTTGTTTACTATATCACATCTACTTTCACCGAAGATATCCTTCTCTTTCTCATGGCCTGCTTTTTTCCTAACTTCCATTTCATTCTGCATTAAATCATGTGAAATTTCAGAAAGCAATGTCATTTATAGCACAAACACAAACTTATAGATAAACATAAGAACCAATGGTTTACCTCAAATCCCAACACTAACTCTTTGGGCCAAGCAACATATGACCCAATAGCCTCTTTCACAAAATACATTTCACTTGGAACAGGTATCGGGAGGATGGCACTAGAAGAAATTCGTTTAGAAATGGAAACCCGAACATTGTTTTCTCCCAATGCTATATTATGAATTTTCTCGTTCGGTCCATTCCTATCGAATACGATCCCCTCGGAAACGATGTTAGTTTTATTGCCAATAGCCAACCTACATTCTCTAACCTAAATTACGTAAAATAATCACATAAAAATTTAGCAATGTGTTAAAATTGAGCAATTTATTGGCCTCAACCAAGTAAAACTACATAAAATTCAATACCCTACTAATCTAACCAAGTAAAACTACAAAGTTATCACCATCGAGAATTGTGATCCCATTACCTTTGAAGAAGACACTTGTTTCGTACTTTTATCACTAGTTATCGAAGAAGGTTTCTTACTTTTCACAGCAGCTACTGATTGAGGTAGTAACGTTTCACTATGTGTTACACCACTATCTGTGAACTATGCCAAAGATCACAAAAACAAATTGCAATTACAACAAAAATCACAAAACCTTAATGGTATGCGTTTGTATAATTATCTGTCTCATTATACCTTTGAAGAAAGTGATTGTGTTGCAATTTTTCCACCCGAACTTGAACGCTTTATATTTTCACTTTCACGCATATATGAAGCAACTTTCTCAGCTAGGGGTGCGGCTGTTGGGGCTGCGGCAACCGGCTCATTTCTTAACTTCAACTGGGCTTCCATATCTTTTAATCTTTTCTTTGCTTCTCTTAATTCAGATTCTAACTCGGTAATATGTCTCTTGGAACCACGCTTTGGAAGATTGAAGTACCTTGTGGGAACAACTCCGAATCCCAACCCCCGAACACGGCCCGAGTGTTCGGGAGTACCCAATGTCATAGTAAGAACATCATTACTTCCTTCAGTGATTAAACTACCATCTTTAACTTGTCTTTTCAATTCAGCCTACAATGAAGTAGATTCAATCATTCAGAATGTCATCTAAATATTATCAAAATTACAAATCATACACTAAAAAACACCAAATAAAGGAACTCGTGTCGTAATTTATAAAAACTAACCATTTTATCCGCCACCTCTTTTAATGAATCATCTCCATATTCACCATTTTTCTTTTCACGGCCTTTCAACCATAAGAAAGCCCTGTCATCTTCATATTCCGAACCCATCTTCTTTTTCTGGTATCAATTGTAAAACAAAAAATCAAATTATTAAAGAATAATTCAATGTTCAAGTTCAAACCATCCCAAATCTAATGAAAATATTCAAACTAAAACATACCAAATCTTCAGAAAGACCGACGTAACCCTTCTTGCTCATACGATGATTGTATGTGACCTTGAATCGCTTTTCCCTTTGTGCCTCACTTGCAATCTTATAAATCAAAGCAAAAAATTAGAAAAGAATAACAAAAAGTACCACACAAACCTTCTACTATTTTTTCAATTATACCTCAAATCCTTTGGTTAGCCTGCTGCAAACAAATTCAGTCCACACATCTGGACTAATGAATTTCTCGTATTTTGGAGGAGGATGTTTGAGAAGCTCGCGTTGGTGTCTCAATGGTCTAATCCAAAGTCTCGTGAGGTTTGTTTTGAACGCTCTCCAACTGCAACCCATAGAGGATAACACCATCCTCTTGCTGTTCGGATCAATATCAAATTTGATCTGAAAAAGAAAGATGTTGAATACATAAAATCAGTGTAAATATGTTAGGTTTTGGATTTCGACACACTCGGATTGCTTGACAAAAAGTACCACACAAATCTTCTACTATATACCTGTATTGCCTCCCACAAATCATTCTTCAATTTGATTGGCACTTTAGGCCAACTTGGATAAGTTATCGGCACAAAGCACTTCACCATCAAACCCCCATAACTTGATAATTCTTTTTTGCTAGTACTTATTGGTTGACCAAGATCATTATATAAAACTCTTATCCGTTCCTCACTGCTCTTTATTTTAGTCAATCGCTTTAGCTTCGCCGCACCTCTGCCTTTACTACTATATTGTGAAGGTTTCTCCACGAGTTCGAGATCAATGCCTTCCATTTCAAGTTAAAGCAATCGTAACTGTTGAAACACAAAAAAGAGCAATAATATAGATTTCAGCAATACAAGTCGTAAATACTCAAACAATACAATTATTGAAATGTACCACAAATTAAAATTCACCATTTTATTCTATGTTAATTAAAATGTACAAGAGCACAATTACCAAAATATTAAGATGAAAATAATAATCCATAGTCTAGAACAAATGTCACATAGCCCATATTCCATACATTCAATTTCCAACAATCAACTGTAGTAGGTTCCACACAAAAAACTAAAAAGTTGGACAACTTCACCAAACAAGCTTACACTTTAAGAACCTATAACTAATAATAAAGAACAATTCAAACATTAAGCATCATAACATCATCTAACACAATTATGCTGGCGTATTGTCTATCCATGTCCCCTCACAATCTTCACGCATATAAGTTTCGGAAGATTCCTGAACCACGTCGAAGGATTCAATAGTTGGCAAAACTTTAGTGCAAATATCATCCCCGAGACATCCATCATTGAGATCATCTTCATCATCTTTATCATAGTAATCCCTTTGAGGAGTTGACAATACAATTGAATATTTAGGATTCATTTGGTCCGGAACATAGAAAACTTGTTTCGCTTGAGAAGCTAAGATGAAAGAATCGGATTTATGACCAACTCTATCAAAATCGACGGATGTAAAACCAAGCTCGTCTATGTTAATTCCGTTTTTGTTGTCAACCCAATCACACTTGAATAAAGGAATCTGAATTGAAAAATAGTCAAGTATCCATATCTCCCTTATGACACCGTAGAAAATCATATCGGTACGAACAGGATTGTTGTCCTTTGCACTAGCTATCTACAACGTCTTAGCAACTAGGCTCACTCCACTGTTTTGGGTTACTCGTGCATCATCGCGATCCTTTGTTAGGTAACGAACACCGTTAATGACATATCCGTGAACTTTGATGACGTCTCGACGAGATCCATGAGCAATCCATTTTAAGTCATCTGAGATATTGTTGTTTGGGAGTTCTTCTTCAAGAGCAACCTATTAATATAAGAATTTTAGTTACTTACAAAACAAAATTGAAACATATTAAAGTAAGGGGATATTTCGTCTTTATTCCCACTTTAGTTTTTAATATTAGACCTCACCAACTATTTAGTTTTACTTTACACTCTACCACTATTTTCCAGTGGTTGGTAATAGACTTCGAAATTGTTTTTCACTAAGATTTGCAACTAATAAATAAAAAAACAGTGGCATTGTTTAAAAGAAAACTAAAAAATGGGTAAAGTCTTATGAAAATTAAAGTGGTGGTTAAGTCAACATGTCCCTAAATCATACCCTTTTACTTAACCAATGGATAAACGTGCGGTTGTGCTCTTCTTCAAGCCACTTCTTATTTTTCCCTTTTCGAGGATGGGTTTCTTTCAAGCACTGTTCATGCTCCCTAACAAGGTATTAATGAGTAACGCAACATTAGTTATTAATATATGAGATAAGTATGTGAGGAACTAACTTCATATTAATGGGAAGTTAGGAAAGTCATACTCTATATAAGGATGAACATCATTCGTGTTATGTAACACATGAAGATGTGCCTGCTCCAAGGACATGCGATCAACTTCAACGACATCTGAACCTCCTATCGGTTTATCATCATCCTTCCTCGCCGGAATTCCAATTGAATCTAATTCCGATAAGAACTCGGAACAAAACTCAATAGCTTCTTCTGCTATGTAACATTGAGCAATACAACCTTCTGGGTGATTACGATTTCTCACATAACCCTTTAATACTTTCATGTACCTAACACATTAAAAAGAAAACTAAATCGTTACACTTATTTACTTATATTAATACATGATACTAAAGTAAATTGACCTAACCTTTCAATTGGGTACATCCATCGAAAGAAAATAGGACCGCAAAGTTCGACATTCCTCACAAGATGCACCATTAAATGCACCATAATGTCAAAGAAGGATGGTGGAAAGTATTTTTCCAGCAAACACAATGTGATCACAATTTCATTCTGAATTTCTTTTAGTTTTTGCAAGTCCACTACTTTGGCACAAAGGGCATTGAAGAAAAAACATACTCTCATGATCGTATATCTCACATGTTTTGGCAACACCGATCGAATTGCAATTGGAAGAAGTTGTTGCATTAGAATATGGCAATCATGAGACTTCAAGCCATACAATTTCAAATCTTCCATAGAGACATGGCTTCTAAAATTAGAATAGTACCCATTCGGGACCTTAAGGTCATGCAAAGTTTGGCAGAACATTTTTTTCCTCTCTCGATAACGTATAACATGTTGGTGGTAGGTATGTCCTTTTTTCATTAACATGCGGTGCTAACTCACTTCTTAAGCCCATTTTTTCAAGGTCGAGTCGACACTTCACCCCGTCTTTCGTTTTTCCTGGAATATTAAGCAAGGTTCCAATGATACTATCACAGACATTCTTTTCAATGTGCATGACATCTAAGTTATGTCGAATAGACAACTCCTTCCAATAAGGAAGTTAAAAAAATATCGATTTCTTCTTCCAAAAAATTTCAACCCTATTGTTACTAGGACCGCCTTTTTCAACCCCATTACCTACCCTCCTCGGTTTCTTACGCTTTAATGATTTCTTCAAATTAACCGCCCTCACCTTTTTTGCCTTCTTTCCCCATGCAACCTTAAGTCTCCCAACTTTTATCAATATTTGTTCGCCGCTTAAAGGTTCAGGGGAGGCTTGGAACTCTTGCTCACCGTTAAAAGCCTTTTTCTGGCTTCGAAATGGATGGTTTTGTGGAAGGTATCTCCTATGTCCCATATAAACGCACTTGCCACAGTGTTGTAATCTGATGGAATACGTTTTTTCACTACATATTGGACAAGCATTATAGCCTTGAACAACACTTCCAGATAAATATCCATACGCTGGAAAATCATTAATTGTCCACAACAGTATTGCCCTCAAAGTAAAAGATTCTTGTCGAAAGGCGTCGTAGGCTTTAACTCCTTCATGCCACGATGTATTCAGATCTTCTATTAAAGGAGCCAAATAAACATCTATATTATTCCCCGGTTGTTTTGGACCCGATATCAACGTAGTCAACATTGTAAACTTTCTTTTCATACACAATTCCGGTTCAAAGTTATATGTGTTCAACATGACCGGCCAACAACTGTACCTACTACTAAGGGAACTATGAGGATTAATTCCGTCCGTTGATAGTGCTAATCGAAGATTTCTTGGTTCTGCTGCAAAATCGGGTCACTTTTCATCAACTAATTTCCAAGTTGGTGAGTCTGCTGGGTGACGCAACAAACCATCAACAATTCTATCATCTGCATGCCATGTCAGAGACTTAGCGGTCTCTTTAGATTGAAACCACCTTTTGAATCTCGGAATGGGTGAAAAGTACCATAACACTTTCGCAGGAACACCTTGTTTCCCCTCATCCCTTTTTTGTTCTTTCAAATTCTTCTTCTGTTTGAACCTGGATGTTCCACAAGTGGGGCATTCAACAGCTTCTTTATACTCTTTTCTATAGAGTATACAGTCATTAGGGCATGCGTGTATCTTTTGAAAGTCCATTCTGAATACCGATAAGCAACGTTTTGCCTCATTACTGGATGAAGGCAATACATTGTTATCCGGAAGCATGTCGGCAATGATTGACAGCATATTTGAAAAGCATTTATCGGACATCCCACTCTTCGCTTTAAGATTGAATAGCTTGACGATAGCGGATAACTTTGTATACTTTTTACATCTTTCATACAATGGCTTCTCCGCATCTAAAAGCAACTTCTGAAAAATTTCTGCATTTCCTGTGAAGTCCTCTTTTATAGCCTCCACCATGTCAATCAACTCTTCAACATCCTCCATGGTATCCATATTAAGATCGTCACAGATAGGATCACCCATATTAACATCCGGCAGTGTTTCACGATAATCCTCCTCTCCGTGCCATTTCCATACAGTATAATTCGGATCGATACCCGAACTATACAAATGTTGTCTGATTTCTTTAACACCCATTTTTAATCTATTTTCACATTGATTACAAGGGCATCGTATGAAGTTCTCATCCAAGGAGCTGTTTTGAGCAACCTTAAGAAAATTATCAACACCTTTTATGTATTCTTTTGATAATCTGTCCTTGCTCATCCAAGACCTGTCCATTCTGGCCTGAGTATGTAAACCACCACGAGTGAGATATAAGCAATAAAAGATATGTAATTGTTAAAAATAATGCAATATTATACAACATAATATATTCACACCATTAGAAAATATCGTAGAAAGTATAATATCCCTCTAAAACTATCACAAAAAATACCAAAGACACCAACACCTAATAGTAATAAGACTCAATCAACCATAACTAACCACTCCTTCCTTTTCAATTTAGGAATATCACATTTTGCTTATGAATGAATATGAATAAGCAAGTATATATAGTGGGATGCTTATGAATTTCCTCAAATTTTGCTTTCTTGCAATTCCTTAGTGGTCTTGAAACTATGTTCGGATTTGGTTCTTGACTTCCCTCCAACTTCCATGTGTTTTCCCAATCTAAAGGTCTTGTTAGTTAAAGTGAGATACAAGGATAATGATTTAGCACAAAATCTTATATATATATATATATATATATATATATATATATATATATAAGCAGGTGTAAGCAGGTGTAAGGTATGTGTGTATATATATATACCTTACAGCCTGTATATATATACCTACTTATATATATACTTGCAGCCTGTATATATATACATGCTTATATACCTATATACAGTATATATAGGTATATAAGCAGGTATATATATAAGCAGGATATATACCTGTATATATATACATGCTTATATACCTATATACAGTATATATAGGTATATAAGCAGGATATATACATGTCTATATATAAGTAGGATATATATATATATATATATATATATATATATGGCAAAGGGTACTCTGGCCGCAATGGTAAAGGGCATTGACATTTTATGGGATTCATCAGAGAGGTTCTACTTGCTTCGCACCCGATAAAGGTTTTTATGGATATGGACACGACATAATACAATTTTTATATCTAACAAAAATGACCCAAGTAAAACACGAAAATGTCACTACTAAAATTCACACCCAATTAAATATATATAGAAACTCTTAGTGTCAAACTCCTAGGTATAGATGCAGGGATTCAATGCTCATTTATATGTGACAGTTGCTGGAGGTATCTTCGAATAAATCTATGGAGTCAATTCTCTAATCAATGCACATCTAACCCATGGTGCATAGAAGGCGATTTCAATATTGTCTCTGATGTAAATGAGAAAGCAAGGGGGAATGAAGTTAATATGGGATCCATGTATGAATTTATAGAATTTATAGAAGGTAGTGGGCTAATTGCTATTGAATTTTTCGGATCAAGGTTGACCTGCCATAACAAAAGAAGTCCTGATCAGAGTATATGGTGTAGATTGGATAGAATTCATGCTAATCAGGGTTTTAATGACTCGAGAATCCAATGGAAGGTTCAACACTTGAGTATGCTTATGTCTGATCACGCTCCTCTATTACTATCCGGTTCAGATGATGTATTTAGAGGGCATAAGATATTTAGATACTACAAATTCTCGGCAGAGGAAGATGAATGCAAGCATATATTAAAACTGGTACAAAATGAAGTTTAATGTCCTATTCCCATTGTGCCGATATCTAGTAAATTGAAGGAATTAAGGAAGAGGCTTAGTGTATGGAGAAAACAAAAGTATGGTGATATAATGCAGGAAGCTAGACAGGCGTAAGACAATTTGTTATTGGCTGAATGTCAGTATGAGAATGATTCATCCAAGGAATTAAGGGTGAAAGTCCAACTATGCTCATCTATATATATGCAGAACCTGAGAGACGAGGCAGAGATATGGTCACAAAAGGCCAAGGATACTTAGGCAAAAGATGGAGATAAAAAATCTTTTTTTCATAGGGTTGCAAAGAGCAGACAAAGGAAATTGAATATTCAAAAGATATGAAAAATGGATGGTTCTTGGGCTGCCACTAAAGAAGATATCCAATCTGAAGCTATTGAGTACTTTCAACAACAATTTAAGACTATTGAAGAGGTCTATATTCAGAATGAAGACCAATTCCTAAACAAAGTTCCTCAGCAAGTCACAGATGAGATGAATGAATTCCTTACTAAATTTCCAGATAGAGATGAAGTTGCCAATGCTGTTAAAAGCCTAAGTGCTACTAGTAGCCCAGGGATAGATGGCTTTGATGGTTTTTTCTACCAATTATTTTGGGATTTGATTCAAGAGGACATATATCAAGCAGTTCTGGGATTCTTTTCTGGTATGATTCTTCCCGAAGTCACTACTATAACTTTATTGGGTCTAATTCCTAAGAATGAAAATACATCTACTTTTCAGAATTTAGACCAATAAGTATGCAAAACTTATTTAATAAAATCTTCTCAAGGGTCTAAAATGAAAGAATTTTAAAATACCTCCCTATGTTGATTTCCCTGCAACAGTCATGATTTATTAAAGGGAGGTTAATCACCCAGGCGTACCAATTCGCTTATTTGCAAAAGAATCCCTATATTCGATTACCCGGGTGGTTGGCAAACCTCTTAAACTTGATGAATCAACAGTCTCAATGAATAGGCCAAGTATAGCTAGGGTATGCGTGGAATTGGACTTATTAGCACAGAGACCTGACTGGGTATGACTTGGCTGTGAAGAATATGGTTTTTGACAAGCAATAGAATACAAAAATATCCCATCCTATTGTGTAAACTTATATAAACTAGGTTATAAAGAAGAAAAATGTCTTCTCCACAATAAAATCTTAACTCAAGAAAACTCAACCACGAAGAAATTAGAACAGCCTACAAACTATCCTGCAAATTGGCAACTAGTGTAGAGGGATCAACCACACAATGAAGATCTTGATAGTCACAAATCACTAGGAAGGTGTGGTCACCATTATGGGAAACCAAGTAAATACTGAGAAATAAAACAATTCATCAAGAACACAGCCCAAGAATTTTTCAAATGGATACTCAAGCCACTACCAAGAATGAAACTATCTCAGGGTCTGTGCTAAATCACAATCACAATAGCTTAGAGGGAAACAATGGTATTCCTAAATATATTTTTCAAGAACATATAGACAAAATAAATACATTAGATATTGAGTATGAGGACACCAAAATTATAGAAATTCTAGATTTGCCCCATGAAGTTACTGAATTGCCAATAAAGGGAAGGAAATCTTTTATGACTGCCTATCACACTTGGATAGTGAAAGAAAAACAATAGAAGAAACTCCCAATTTAGAGGAGTTAATAATTTTCTTAAAAAGTTTGGATGTAAGACTAGAAAAATCAAAAAAGAAAAAGGAAGATCTCTTACAAGAGCATAAACAAATCAACAATCCTATTAGCACTAAAGATGACTTCAAAAAGGAAGTCCAAATAGTTGGTTGGGTCAAGAAGAACAATAGAGTTTCCTTCCTAAGGTACAAATGAGGTGGCGACCACGATTGGGGAACAGGGCTGCTGCGATTTATGACAGGCAGTTGGGGTGGTGGTAATGGTGACATGTGATGACTTTTGTTAGAAGCCCGTGGGGTTGGAGCCACGGACTTCGAACCTTAAAAGGATCTCCATGATCAACGATACTTGTTGCTTGTGGAGATCCAACTTCTCGATGACTTGATCATACTTTTTCTCCATCTCGGACACAACTCGTGTTTTTTCCATGGCTTCACTTAGTGTTCAATACCACACACACACACTAAGAGCTAACTTATATCTTATACCATTTTAATGAAAATAGGTAAAAAGGATTTGACAATTAATATAAGGAATGTACAAAGCAAACGAGTTTTTATTAATCAGTGAATGAAAAATTACAAGGGGAGGACTTTATGTCTTGGCTCTTAACTAGAGTACTAATACAATTAAATAACTCATAATGATTAACAAAAATATCTAAAATATAACGATTGTACCCAACATCTGACCCAACTTAACTAACCCGAACCAGCACCACCTACCCCATACTCGTTAACCACCCGACCCTCTCAAATCCAACCTGGTTCAACCATAATGAAAACCAGTTTTGACCAACACCCACTAAATCCATGTCAACCAGGGAACTAGGACCGCCTTTTTCAACCCCATTAACTACCCTCCTCGATATCTTACGCTTTGATGATTTCTTCAAATTAACCGCCCTTGCTTTTTTTACCTTCTTTCCCCATGTAACCGTAAGTCTCCCAACTTTTATCTATATTTGTTCACCGCTTAAAGGTTCGGGGGAGGCTTGGAACTCTTTCTCACCATTAAAAAAAGCCTTTTTCTGGCTTCGAAATAGATGATTTTGTGGAAGGTATCTCCAATGTCCCATATAAACGCACTTGCCACAGTGTTGTAATCTGGTGGAATATGTTTTTTCACTACATATTGGACAAGCATTATAGCCCTGAACAACACTTCCAAACAAATATCCATATGCTGGGAAATCATTAATTGTCCACAACAGTATTTCCCGTAAAGTAAAAGATTCATGTCGAAAAACGTCATATGCTTTAACTACTTCATGCCATAAGGTATAAAGATCTTCTATTAACAGATCCAAATAAACATCTATATTTTTTCCCGGTTGTTTTGGACCCGATATCAACATAGTCAACATTGTAAAATTTCTCTTCATACAAAATTTTGGTTCAAAGTTACACGTGTTTAACATAACCGGCCAACAACTGTACCTATTACTAAGGAAACTATAAGGATTAATTCCGTTCGCTGATAGTGCTAACCGAAGATTTCTTGGTTCTGCTGCAAAATTAGGCCACTTTTCATCAACTAATTTCTAAGTTGGTGAGTTAGCTGGGTGACGCAACAAACCATCAACAATTCTACCATCTGCATGCCATGTCAGAGACTTAGCAATCTGTAGATTGAAACCACCTTTTAAATCTCAGAATGGGTGAAAAGTACCATAACACTTTCGTGGGAACACCTCGTTTCCCCTCATCCCTTTTTTGTTCTTTCAAACTCTTCTTCTGTTTAAACCTAGATGTTCCACAAGTGGGGCATTCAACAGCTTCTTTATACTCTTCTCTATAGAGTGTACAGTCATTAGGACATGTGTGTATCTTCTGAAAGTCCATTCCAAATACCAATAAGAAACGTTTTGCCTCATTATTGGATGAAGGCAATACATTATCATCTAAAAGCATGTCGGCAATGATTGACAACATATTTGAAAAGCATTTATCAGACGTCCCACTCTTCTCTTTAAGATTGAATAGCTTGACGATAGCGGATAACATGGTATAATTTTTACATCTTTCATACAATGGCTTCTCCGCATCTACAAGCAACTTCTGAAAAATTTATGCATTTCCTATGAAGTCTTCTTTTATTTTCCACCATCACAATCAACTCTTCAACATCCTCCATGGTATCCATATTATGATCGTCCCAGACATGATCACCCATATTAACATCCGACATTATTTTATGATGATCCTCCTCTCTGTCCCATTTCCATACAATATAATTCGGATCGATACCCGAACTATACAAATGTTCTCTGATTTCTTTAACACCCACTTTTAATTTATTCTCACATTGATTACAAGGGCATCGTATGAAGTTCTCATCCATGGAGGCATTTTGATCAACCCCAAGATAATTATCAACACCTTCTATGTATTTTTTTGATAATCTATCCTTACTCATCCAAGACCTGTCCATTTTGGCCTAAGTATGTAAACCACCACGAGTGAGATATAAGCAATAAAAGATATGTAATTCTTAAACATAACGTAATATCATACAACATAATACATTCACACCATTAGAAACTATCGTAGAAAATATAATATCCCTCTAAAACTATCACAACTACCAAATACACCAACACCTAACAGTCATAAGACTTAATCAATTATAAATAACCAACTCAAGAACACTAACACAACACACAAACACTATACAACCCAAACCAATTCCAATCATTGAAGAACTTCAATTCACAAAATTATTATCTAAATTATACTATGATGTTACACATATTATACATACAAGCAACAACCATTAGCGATTATATACCTATAATATAATGAAAGCACATAGTATAAGCATGGGACAAGAAAATATGAAGCAATGTGCAAAATTAATGAAAGCACACAAGTGAGGCATTAGCATGTATATGATATATATACAAAAACCAATCTTCAAAACTATAGCGAGTCACCTGAAGTTTCAAAACCAAACTTAAACATATCGTAACGCACCCTATGGTACAAAAAATTTCCTTCTATTCATACGGACAAGAACACAACTGTAGTGAGTCACCTGAAATTATTATACCTAAACACCTATAATATGATACTGCCGATCCTACCAATGGGTTGTTGAAGTGAATCAACGAGAAATAAAAAGCGATGAAGGTTTGAGTCGTGGTCATTTCTTCCCAGGGACTGTGTTTAAAAGTGTCCTCTAATGGTAAGAGTTCTTAGCTACTATGCTAAATAACTGTTAAGAAAGTATTCAAAATAGACTTAGATGAGTTATTACCTATTAAACGTCCAAGTGAATTATTACAATAGTTCATCAAGGATCATTGCTCTATTAAGGCTGCCAATGAGAAGATATACATACAAGAAAAATAAGAAAGAAACAAACACATCAAAGTGATAAATTCAAATGTAAAACTAATTCTATATGGCAATACACTATATAATGAACAAATAAATATAATGAAAAGAACCCACTTTTATGAATCTATCATAAATTTCAAGTTTTTAAATATATCATCAATATTTTCTTGAGAAAACTGAGAATGTTTTACTCAAACATGAATGAAAGCAAATTGATTAAAGCAACCCTTGTTATATCTTATTAAGAGATATCGAAGTGTTTATAAATAACTAATACTTGTACACAAGAAATGCCACATGTTAAACATTCAATAAATGGGTCGGCAATATAATTGTGAGTCATGAACACATTCATGGAGTAATGGAAATCTTCTGGTATCCAATGAATATCTGAGTTTAAGGGGGATACTATAAAAACATGATGTTTGAATCTTATTTTAACTTTCTACATGGTTATTATCACCTTGTCATCAATAGGCTTTTGTACATTATTCCTTTTTCCAATACATCTTTTATCTAAATGTTTGTATACGCGTTGCTACGTAAAAACAATAGTGAGCAAATGTCGAATGACAGTGTAATTGGGGTTCAAAATTTCATGTACAAGAACCATAACTGGATTTTAATAAGATGTGTTATATTTTATTGGAATTAGGTATTGAGCATCTTTTAACATCTATAAAAGTAAACAAGGGCTCTGAAATTCTTACAAGGGACAACATAATAATAAAAATATTGCGAATTTATAATATTGATCAGTTAGTGTTAATGAGTTATAAATCATTGCTATTTTCAGTGCTCTCTCACTTCATCATTCGTAGAAATTACCGATTCCCCAATGTGAATTACCTTACTTAGAATTTCAATATATGGTACCATTCACTTCATTGCAATAGCAATTCCGTGCCCACAAATATATGGAATTGTGCTTTCTAAAACTAAGAATACAGCTTAACCAACAACTTTAATATACTCTACACAATTTCCTTTGTCAGTTGCCCAAAAACATCATACAGAAATAGATATAGCGATGTAATTTTTGAAGATACTACAAAACAGAGCTCCTTTAATGGATGATATGATTATCATCAGTAATCAAGGGTGTAAAAGTTAACTGGTACACGATTATCAATAAAATATTAACATACATATTAAACATAGGTGATTAGTTAACTCCTCTCTCCTTAAACATGAAAACAATGCTAAAAAAATGTACTTTCGGATTATCAGTGTTCGGGTGATTACAACTATGTATGAAACCCACATGATTGTTAAATATCATGCATTAAGTGCCAAAAATACAAAATCAACATAAACATTTTTTTCTCATTTGATCTCAATGAAATTCTAAGGGTTGTATTTGGTATAAATTTCCATTATACTATCATAATACATAACATCAACAACTCCAAATAAAAAAAAAATTGGTACCAAATAATAATACTTAATTTAAATGAACAATACCAAATCAACTTCAAACCCTAAATAACAACATCCAACTAAATTTGGAAATGCAAAATAATAACCAATTAATATTAACAGCACACCACTAATTTTAACAATACCCAAACAAAAATAAGAATGTGAACCTAATCACCAACAAATCTAATCAAACTAAGGGATGTAAAGGAAATTTTTAACAGAAATTATTTTAAAGGATAATTTTCGAATGTAAATGTTTGTTTTACAAATCTAATCAAACTACGACATGACAACAACCATTCAAATTACTGCCACTTCCATTAAAGAAAGAGCCAAATAACTAATCAAGACATCAAAACTTGAAATTTGTATTTGATAAACCACAAAAAGAAACACATAATTTAGCAGTGGTGTGGTGTGAACATAGGCTGCTAAATTGGGTTTTTAAATGTTAGGGTTTTTGCTCTTTAAAATGAGAAGAGCCCAAATATCGCAAGGAGCTGTATAACTAACTGGGTTTTTCTAAAAGATTTTAAATTAATTACAGAGGTCACTCCTGAGTTATCTAACTGCATTTTTCAGCTGCATTTTATTTTGGAAAATTACACCAAGGCCCATATAATTTCAAAAGAACACTATATATATAAAAACAATCCCAAAAATTATGTGGGTGCTCCCGCACACACTCGGGACTTAATGGGGATGCCCCTGCACAAATTCCACACACAAATCAAGAACAAATCCCGTATATACAAATAAAAACAAATCCTGTATAAACAAATCAAGAACACACAAACACACATACACAAATCGCATACATAAAATCAAGAACAAATAGCATATACATAAATCGCATACACACAAACACATATACAAAAATTAAAGCAAGTAAATCGAGAGATATTTATACCTACGTGATGGAGCCTGGCCGGCGCAGGAGGTGCGGCCGAGAGAGAGGCCTGCGACCGAGACAGAGAGGCGTGCGAGAGAGAGATGTGTGAGAGAGAGAGACGTGCGACCGAGAAAGAGACGTGTAGAATGAGAGTTCTAATCGAAACCCGCCAAATAATTTCGAGGAGCAAAATTTGGAGCGGGAGTGCGAAAAAAAACGCCCGCTTTCTTTTTTCCATTTACCTCAGTTTTGACTCAAAGGCTAAAATAATTAACATTATATTTATGTCATTTATATATAAAAATGAAATAAATAATTCATTTTTTGTGTCAATTTTATTTAAATTGAAAAAAATATGTACCTTTAAAGTCAAATTGACATAAATAAATATCATTTATGTCAATTTACATTTATCTGACATAACGTCAATTTTTAAACTGACATAAATGATGTTTTTTGTTGTAGTGTGATCAAGTGAATTAAAATCTAATGAATGCATTGTGGATTCAGGGTTACCCATATCTGCAAGAATAAGTGTAAGATTGTTGTTGTTTTCAGGTGATTTATGGAGGTGTTTTTTTATGAAATCTCGAGCGTCAATTAGAGAACACCATGGTTTCAATATGCACCTGAAGCGCATAAGGGATTTAACAGGTAATCTGGAGAGTATGTCTGTAATTATCTCTGTTGGGATCTTTGACATCCTTAGTGGGTTAGGAAAAAAAGAGCAGTTAACACTATAATACCGTTAAACCGTGAGGACCGACCGCAGTTGCCTAACCTACAAACCAACAAAATTTGCAGAATTTACATTAAACTTGGAGAAATAATGTACAAACATGGATACCACGTGCTTCAAATCCAATTTGATCCTATTGAATTGAATAGCATGGATCAATTTCCTATTACAGATACAAATCAATGTATTATTAAATAACATGAAATGTGGAGACTAGAAAACATTCAATGCGTATTAGTTAAAATGAAATGGGTTTAGCACCAAAACATGTAAACATAAGAATCAAAACATAAAGCTGCCCAAAATCAAGAAGAATATAACTTTTCTATATATAATGTTTATGTAGGAAAAATATAAATAATCACCCTTTAAGAAAAAGAAAAAATATCTCTACTGCTTTAATAGCTCTTTGGGCAGTTTCATGTAATAACTTTCAACTAGTATGGTTCAAACTAATAGAAACTAAAATTAAAGAAACCCATACTTTCATTACCATGTGTTTACATGCCATATGTCATTGTTTGGCATTGTTGTGCTATAAGAAATTTCATGCAATTAGCCACAAAGACATTGTTACAACTCACATTTGAAGGAAATATGATTTACATAATATGACTGTTGATGTAAAAAATTAGATAGCTCTAATTATTCAATCACAGATAAATAAAATGAGACAAATATTTTTAAAGTGGTTCAGCCTTATAAGAATGGCCTACGTCCACTGTTATGTTATTGCTGAGTGTTTGGGAATTCTCGAGTATATGTTCTCTCAATAATTTTCGGTCCCTTTGAATGAGGGTGATACAAGGTATTTATAGCCCTTAGGCTGTACATGAAAGGGTTGATACATTAAATGATATACATATGAAATGGTAATACATTTAATGCAGCGTGTGCGTCAAGATGATAAACATTCAATGAATAATTGAACTGTTGATTGTCTGGCAGTTAATGCTACGGCTGAGATGCAGTTCGGACCGCCTTAGTTGCTCGTTGATCAGGAGTTTCCTCGGAGCGCTAGTGTACCTTAGAGTGCTGAATTTCCTCGGTGTATCCTCGTTGCTCGGAGAGAACATGAGTTGGTCGGGGAAATGAAACTTCCTCGTTATTATTGTGCCAAGTAGATTGACACATGTCTTCATATTATTCGTCCATATCAGCATATTAATTTTGGTATCAACAGAAGCCCCCAATGTTTCATATTTCGAACTTTGAGGAGTATGGAACATTCTTTCTCGGTATATGGCGATATTAAATGACTTTCCTGGGTTTTAGGAGCCTTTTCTTCATATTTGAATTTCTTTCAAATTCACAGAATCCGCCTTTTTCGAATTTTTATGAGTGCTTCGATCTTCGTGCATTTTTGTCATTTTAGCCGCCGGTGGCGTATTAGTTTCTTTTGTGTAATCATTTCCTTCGCAGCTTCCCAAGGTAAAGTATTTAAACTTCTTAGGTAACCATACCGTCTTCTACCTTTTCCAATTTTCTGCATTCAAGCTTTTTGTTCTCTCTCTCTCCCTTGTGCGTTCATCTTTTCCTTCGCTAGTTGTCAGCTCTTCCTTTTTCCTGTAAGATTCTCTTCTTTTCTTCTGTATTTCTTTTATTCACTATGGTTTATATTGTGGAGTCTGTTGAGAAATTTCGTTCCGATTTTTCCATTCCTTCCTGGGTAACTCTGGAGTTT
The DNA here is from genome assembly GCA_949130495.1 of Sambucus nigra. Taxonomy (NCBI): domain Eukaryota; kingdom Viridiplantae; phylum Streptophyta; class Magnoliopsida; order Dipsacales; family Adoxaceae; genus Sambucus; species Sambucus nigra. The sequence goes on from OX422214.1 coordinate 586,095,010, forward strand.
CTTTCCGAGCCTTTAGATTATTTTCGATTGGCTGAGGGACATTGGTTCCCCAGTCTATTCATTGCTGAATGTGGATTTTCTTTTCCACCAAACCCCTTATGCTTAGAGTTCTGTCAGTACTTTGACGTTGTTCCTGCAAAAATAGCCCCCAATTCATGGAGAATAATTAATGGGGTGTATAAATTAAATCTAACTCATGGCACTCGTATAGGGATTCCTGAGATTATGTATTGCTATAGATGGGCTATTTTAGATAATGTTTATTACTTAAAAACTAGGTTTTTAAATAGGGCTCTTGTAGTTAACCTCCCTTATGCAAATAGAGATTATTTTGAACATGGGGTGGTGATTAAAAATTGGCAATATGCCCCCTTGGTTGGAGATGCAGTATACCAGGGTCCTAAATGCCCCCCATATGGCAATGGGATAGGTTTATTCTCATTTTCCTTTACTTATGAAATTATGCTTTTATCATATTTGACAAAATGTATGACTGATATTTTATTATGTATTTATTTGCAGTTGATAGTAAAAGAAAAACTCCAAAAGAGTCAGAGGTTAATATCAAGCATCTGAAACTTATCTGGGGTTTGCATAAGAACGTTGCAGACGAGCACATCAGGTCTGCATCATATTTGCTGCAGTATAGGAGCTATACGACTTCTTATACTGCTCGTCCTGTGATTAGGTCTATTGAGCCAGCCTCAACTCCAGAGGATTCTTCTTCAGATTCTCACATCCCTTTAAGTCAAAGAATGGGCAAGAAAAGAGCTCCCCCTGCTCTATTTGATGACACTACTTCTGCTGCTGAAGCCAAGAAAAGAAAAATTGATGTCCCAGAAGGGACTAAGAAGGTGGATGTTGCGCCTTCCAAAGCTACCGAGAAGCCCCCAGTGGCTCCGAGCAAGAAGGTTGCTCCTGTGGAGATGACTGCTATCTCTCCGACCAAGAGCTCTTCCTTGGTTGAAATTGCTGAAGTTCCTTTGAGGAGATTGAGGAAATCGTCCTCAGTCAATTTGGCTGAAACTGCCAATCTGACTGAAACCATCTCTTCTCTACCAGCTGGTGGTGTTGGTGTTCCAACCATCATTCCTCCGAGCTCTGCCATGAGCTCGGTAAAAACTTGGATCATACCCGAGGTCCAAGGAATTGATGAAAAGATTTCTAGGGATATGTTGACATCCTTAGCTACCCGTCACCTTGCTTCAGTAAATTTCTCACACTCTGAATTTCCTTTCTTTCTTTGAATACTTGTATTTTTGTACTGACCTATCACTTTTTCCTTTGTTTAGCTGGTGAATTGTTTTAACAACATCGTGAAGAAATATGAAGCAATTAAAGCTTCCAGCTCCTCGTCGGGGGTAGAGGATGCTCTGCTGGGTTTGACCCAATCCTTGAAGGATTCTCGTCAGCAGTATAGTGAGGACAAAGCTGTCTGGGAGAAAAAGTTGTCAATAGTTGAAGCTGAGAAGGTGAAGTTGGCTGAGATCTCCAAGAGTTTGGAGGACAAGGTGAAAAGTTTAGAGATTGAGCATAAAAAATATGACGACAAGCTCAAGAACTTTGGAGAGCTTGAAGATAAGCTGAAGAAGGCAGAGGAAGAGTTGTCCGTCCTACGAGATGTAAAGCGCCAAAAAGAAGAATTGGATGTGAAGTTAAAGACTGCTGAGGATCTTTTATCCGAGAAGCTCTCCTCGGAGAAATTGAAAAGAAAGCTCGCAGTTAAAAAATCATTCAGCGCTGGCTGGGATAAAGGATGGGACAAAGGGATTGCTGCGATGACATCCCAAGTACAATACGGGAAGTTAAAATACTTCCGAGATGGCTGGGTAGCTGCCCTGCAGGAATTGAAGATCAAAGACGACTCTGAGCTATTCCAGCTACACCTTCCTGGTCCTCCCCCACCAATTGTAGAAGAAGAAGAAGAAGATGAGCCTATCTCTGATGAATCTTCCATGGCCATAGGTGATCAAGTCTCTGCATCTTTACCTTCTGCCAACGAGGACATTTCTTCCATGCCTCCTCCTCCTGAGAAAATTTCAACTCCTGCTGATCAAGCTGCTGTTACCACCGAGCAACCAAGATCCTCGTCCCAGCCTCCCGAGAAAGTCTTGGGAGACAAGGAAAAGGTGTGAAGTTGTTCGGTATCATTTCTATCTTTCATTATTTGTAATCAAACAATGTAATCTTTTTGTGATCTAATAAAATATATCTTTGTTCATCTCTGTTGTTGATGATTTGTTTTTGTTGACTGTTGTCTTCTTTTCATTATTAGTTTGTGGCTAGAATGGAACTGATATCTGCACATGATACAAAGCTGATGCAGCAATGCCATGAATATTATAAAGCTGGTCATACAAATTTGAGTGTATCAGAAATTGCTGACATCCTTGGCCATTATGCCTCAGAACAAGCAATTGAGGCTTATCGGTACTTGAAGGATTTACTTGACCGAGCTGTGGCCAACAACGTGGCCTACTATGACTTGATTGAGGAGCTTCATTATTCCTTAGAAGATCTTCAGAGTTAGCACAATGAATCAACTGCTTTGTTGCACAAGGAATATGAGAATAGGTATCAACAGCTTTCCTCTGAAACAGGTCACAAGAAGATCATCGCTGGGTACGATGTTAGGGAGAGAACCCTAAAAGGTGAAGTTGAGGCCTGCAGACAGATCGCTGAGTTGCTGGAACAAGAGAACAATAATTTGCAGAAAAAGTTGGCACAGTATGAGTCTGCAGCTTCCTCTTCCACTGCTTTAGTACCAGTTACCGATGAAGGTTTCTCGTTCTTAGAGGTTGAGAATGCCAAATTAAGGCAAGAACTGGATACGTTAAGAAAATCTGGCGTTTCTACTACTGCTCGGGGACGAGGAAGAGGGTCTCGTGGGCGAGGAAGAGCTGTTCAAAATGTTGTCGAGGAGCAAAATTCTCCACCTGCTCGGAGTCGATCAAGAGTTCTCAGCCGTAATGTTGAAGAATCTCGTACTCTGTCAACATTGGAAACTCAAGCATACCAATTGAACGCCAAAGATCGGGCTTTATCTTAAATATCCAAGAAAAACCTATCTTTGGAAGATCAACTTACTGCGACGAAGTCTGCTTCGAATGATAAAGATGTTTTCGCCAGGAACCTTCACGAGCAACTAGAGAGAATAACTTTCCAGTTTCACAAACAACCTCGTGAGTTTTGGATGGCAGGCTACAATGAAGCCCTTTGTCACTTGGATGCTCGTCTTGAAAGTGCCAATAACGAAGGTTATAAACAAGGATGGTTGAACGCCCTGGGTGTGTTAAAGCTAGAGCAGGGCCATTTCTTATGGGATTATCATGCTCCTGGGCTACTAGACTTACCTGTACCGCCTTATAAACTAGACATGGAGTGGATCCCAGCTCGTGCCATTCCTCGGAGCTTAATTTCAAAATAACTTGGCGACTATAGTCTTCATTCTCAGATTGAATTATCTCGTCCCGAGCATCTCTTGGATACACCTTCTGTGATGAACGTCAGAATGCTCAGAGATATTAATTTCATTAATTCTCCTCTTTGCCTGGAGGATCCTCCTGCTGGCGAGGATCCTGTTTCAAAAGCTAAAGGAAAGAAACCAATAGAATAGGTTTTTCAATGTAACAGTTAGCACATATATGTAGCTTGTAATTTATTTTGATTTTAATGAAAGACTTTCATTTTCTGTTTGTAAATCTGTATTGCTATTGTTTTGTGTTTATCAAACATTTTTACATTTGTGCATATGTATCTGTTAAAAAGATAATAATATGGTGCTGTTCATCAACCAACTTAGTATTCAAAATTACAAGTATTAATGTTGCTCAATCACTTAATAATAAAGTAATGAGTATAAAATGTTTAAAATGCTTCCAACCAACCAAGGTTGTTAAATTGTGTTTGTCGACCAACTATAGTTGATGGGTTTTTATCTCCAATCAGCCATACTTGGTAAATTTTTTTCATAAAATGTGTCCGACCAACCAAGGTTGATAATTTATCCTCGTCAACCAAGTACAGTTTTGATCACCGACCAACTATACTTGGTTCAGTTTGGAATTCTTGTATTTTCTGGAATGATTTTACTTTCCGACCAACATAAATTGGCATATTTTGTTTCTTAACCAGCCAAAATTGGCATTTTTAAGAATGTTGTTCTTGCCATCTTACCAATCAGAGTAGGTCATGAGTTTGAACTATCGGGTTCTTTCGAACTATCTTGTCCACAAGCTCTTTTACCAACCGAAGTTGATCACGCAAGTGTACGCCTCCTAACCAAATGAGTATAATTTGTTCTCGCTATTTTACCAACCGAAGTTGATCACGCTCGAACTATCAGGTTCTTTCGAACTATCTTGTCCACAAGCTCTTTTACCAACCGAAGTTGATCACGCAAGTGTACGCCTCCTAACCAAAGGAGTATATCAGGTTCTTTCGAACTATCTTGTCCACAAGCTCTTTTACCAACCGAAGTTGATCACGCAAGTGTATGCCTCCTAACCAAAGGAGTATATCAGGTTCTTTCGAACTATCTTGTCCATAAGCTCTTTTACCAACCGAAGTTGATCACGCAAGTGTACGCCTCCTAACCAAAGGAGTATATCATTTGTTCTCGCCCTTTTACCAACCGGAGTTGGTCGTGGGTCTGAACTATCGTCTTCTTTTTGCATTCGAGCAGCGTAGTGTACAACACTAGTATTCCCCAAAAAACTTTCAAACAAAGGAGAGAAAAATGGTGAAAACATCATCGTTTTATTCATATTGATGGAACTGTTGTACATTTTATATCATTGATAATACTTGCGAAGGTGTTCAGCATTCCAAGCATTCTTGAATTCCTCTCCTTCTAGAGTTGCTATTCGGTAAGTTCCTGGTCGGACAACTTCTGTAACTCGGTAAGGTCCATGCCAGTTGGCTTCAAGCTTATTGTGCTTCTGAATGACCTTCTTTAGCACATAATCCCCTTTTTTTAAGTCGCATTTCTTCACCCTTTTGTTGTAGAACAGAGCTGTGCGTTGTTGGTAAGCAGCATTCCTAATGGTTGCCTCTTCTCTAACCTCCTCGAGCATGTCTAAATCTAATATTCTCATTAAGTCACTGACTGGGGAATTGAAATTTAGCACTCTGTGTGTTGGGAGACCCAACTCGGCAGGTATTACAGCCTCACTTCCAAATGCCAGCATGTATGGTGATTCTCCAGTCGCTGCTCGGGGAGTTGTTCGATAAGCCCACAATACTGATTGTAGCTCATTAATCCAATTAGCTTTAGCTTCACTTAGCCTCTTCTTCAAACCATTTAGTAGTGTTCTGTTTGTCACCTCAATCTGCCCATTGCTTTGAGGATGACCTGGTGCTGAATGGGTCTTCAGGATGTTTGATTGTTGACAATAGGCAACAAACTCCTCGTTGTCGAATTGTGTTCCATGATCTGTGATGAAGGCATGATGGAGACCATATCGACAGATGATGTTCTTCCAAACGAACTGGTATACCTTCTCGTATGTCATATCAATAAGCGGCTCAGCTTCTACCCACTTAGTAAAATAGTCCACTGCAACGACGAGGTACTTGAATCTTCCTCGGGTGGTCGGCAGTGGTCCAACCAAATCAATTCCCCACATGGCAAATGGCCAAGGGGAAGTTATTGGTGTCAACAATGCTTGTGGAGTTCGTCGGATGGAGGAAAATCGTTGGCACTTGTCACATTTCTTAGCATAGGCTATACAATCAGCCCTCATCGTCGGCCAGTAGTATCCTTGAGTCATTACCCTTTGCAAAAGTGTTCGACCTGCTACATGAGCTCCACAAGACCCTTCATGGATCTCTTCAATCAATTCTTTCACTTCGAAGGGATGTACACATCTCTACAAACCTGCCATAATTCCTCGTCTATATAAAATACCATTAGTTAATACATACCGAGCAGCTTTATACTTCAATTTCTTGGCAGCGAGCTTATCCTCTGGTAATTCTCCCTCTTCAATATATACCCTGATGGGATCCATCCAAGATGGTCCTAAATCAAGGGTAATAACATTCATCATCAGGTTTTCATTTATGCTCCGACTTTCCAGTACTTCAATTGGTATTGTTCTTCGCAGCTCGGTACGAGTAGCGGATGCTAGTCGGGCCAGTGCGTCTGCTTGTGCATTTTCTATTCTGGGTATTCTGATCAACTGAATGGCATCAAATTCTGCCAACAATTCCATCACCTTTGCATGATACTTGACCATTAGTTCTCCTTTAACCGCATATGTTCCCATCATCTGATTCATAATCAATTGAGAATCACTGAATACCATCACTTGTTGCGCTTCCATAATCTTTGATAAATTAAGACCTGCTATTATGGCCTCATACTCAGCCTCATTATTGGAGGCTTTGAATTGGAATCGCAAAGCATATTCCATGTCAATCTCGTCTGGGGTGTTCAAAACAATTCCTGCCCCGCAACCTGCTGTGCAAGATGAGCCATCTACATATAATCTCCATATGGGCAACCCGTCTTCAAATTTCTTATCTGACAGAGTTCCTCGGTGAAATATTTGTTGCTTATTTTCATCCTTCCCTGACACTTTTCGCTCCTCGTCGATCATCTCTTCTCGCTCTTTTACCAACCGGAGCTGGTCTGAGCTCGAAGTTGATGATCTTTCTTCATCCATAAGTCCTTTTACCAACCGGAGTTGGTCTGGATTTATGTCTGTTGATCCTGTAACATCCACAGGTTGGTCAGCGAGCAATTTTTGTTCCTCGGGGGTATCAGGATATGTAAACTCTGCTATAAAATCTGCTACAGCTTGCCCTTTCAATGATGATCTGGGCTCATACACAATATCATATTCACCGAGCTCTATTGCCCAGTACATCAATCTCCCTGACTTTTCTGGCTTATGAAGGTCTTGCCTCAGTGGCATGTCGGTATAAACGACGATGGTATGGGCTTGGAAATATGGCCTCATTCTTCTACTTGCTTCAATTAATGCCAATGCCAATTTCTCCAGCTTTGGGTACCTGATTTCCGCACCTCGGAAAGCCTTACTTGTGTAATAGATTGGTTTCTGGACTCCATTCTCCAATCTGATCAATGCTGAACTGACTGCATTCTCTGATACTACCAGATACAAGTATAACTTCTCTCTTGTTATTGGCCTGGACAACAATGGAGGTGCTCCCAAATACTTTTTCAAGTCTTGAAAGGCCTTCTCACATTCATCAGTCCACTCAAAAGTTTTTTGAAGTGTTTTGAAGAATGGGAGGCATTTATCAGTTGCTTGGGACACAAATCTGTTGAGCGCTGCAACTCGTCCTGTAAGACTCTGCACTTCTTTCTTTGTTGTTGGGGATCTCAACCCTAAAAGAGCTTTGATCTTATCTGTATTTGCTTCAATGCCTCGCTGGTTGACAATGTACCCGAGAAACATTCCTTCTCGTACTCCAAATGTGCACTTCGTCGGGTTGAGCTTCATCTGGTATTTATCCAGTTGATCAAATGTCTGAGCTAAGTCAACTAGATGATCTGCAGCTTTCTTGCTTTTTGTCAGTATATCATCGACATAGACTTCCATGTTGCAACTGATTTGTTCGGTGAAAACCTTGTTCATCAGCCGCTGGTATGTCGCTCCTGCATTTTTCAAACCAAAAGGCATAACATTATAGCAATAAGTTCCCCTAGGGGTAATAAAAGAAGTACTTTCCCTGTCTTCAGGTTTCATTTTGATCTGGTTGTAGCCAGAGTAAGCATCCATGAAGCTGAGCAGCTTATGTCCCGAGGTAGCATCCACTAGTTGATCAATTCTAGGCAATGGAAAATGATCTTTTGGGCACGCCTTGTTAAGATCGGTGAAATCAACACACATTCTCCATTTATTGTTTTTATTTTTTACCATCACCACATTTGCCAACCAGTCTGGATACTTCACGTCTTCAATGAATTGGGCTTTCTGGAGCTTCTCGACCTCCTCTTGTATAGCATGATTCTTCTCGGGGCTAAATATCCTTCTTCTCTGCTTTACAGGCTTGATCTCCTTATTCACATTGAGCTCATGACATAAGAAGTTTGGATCTATTCCTGGCATGTCTTCATGACTCCACGCAAAAGTTTTCTTCCTGTTTCTCAAGAAAGTTATCAACTCCTGTTTTATTGAAGCATCCAACGTAGAACCTATCTGGGTTACTCGTTCAGGGTGCTCGTCATCCAGAATAATATTTTCTGTAGATTCCACAACCTGTCCTTTTACAAGTTGGGATTCATCTCGAGGATCCAGTGTTTCAATTTCTGTACCTTCATCCACTTGGTAGGTAGTAGTCTTTTTTCTTGAATCTTCAAGTTCCTCTTGCTCGGCAGACGAATAATAGCATTCTCGAGCTACTTTCTGATCACCTTTAACAACTCCTACTCCAAAATTTGTTAGGAATTTTAAGCACTGATGCACTGTAGATGGAACTGCTTCGAACTTCTTCAAACCAACTCTTCCCATGATGATGTTGTAGGCTGACTGCACATTCTTATCCATCACAAAGAAGCGTATTCTCTCTGTTCGACAAGCAGGCCAAGTTCCAATGAATATGTCCAACTTGATCGTCCCAAGTGGAAAAACTTTCTCGCCAGCAAAACCCAGGAGGGGTCTGTGATACGGTTCCAATTGAGATAATTTCAGATTTAAACTGTCAAAGCATGAATAGTACATGATGTCTACCGAACTTCCATTGTCTACCAACACCCTTGAAATCACTACTTCCTTCATCCTCATTTTAATTACCAGAGGATCGTCGTGAGGATAAAGAACACCTGCTAGGTCGTTTTTGAAAAGCCAATGACCAGTTTCTCTTTGTTTACCTTCCTCAGACGATCGTCCTCGGCCAGATTTATTCGCTGAATATATGAACAACCTTGAGCCTCTCCAAGGTAAGCCTTTCTTTCTGCAGTAAGGTCTCCTCCTCATGCATCTCCTCCTGTAATGACATTACAATCAAATGACCCAAAACGTATAGAAAATACCTCTCGTTCTAGCTGTCTTGGTTTCTTGGGAAGGTCGGGGTCATCATCTGGATCATCTTCATAGTTCCTCTTCTTTTTCTCTTCTGCTCGACGAGGAGATCTAGACCTCTCTCTAGTCCGGTCGTTATTTTTTCTTTCACCTCCCCGATCAACATATTTTGATAGCTTTCCTCTTCGGATGAGTGTTTCAATCTCGTTCTGAAGAGCTATGCAATTTTTGGTCATGTGACCATGATCTTTATGAAACTCGTAATATTTATCCTTACTCCTCGAATCAGGGTCTGACTTCAGTTTCTTTGGCCATTTTACCTCCTCGTTGTTCTTGATTTCTTCCAAGACATGATGAATACCCATTTTCAAAGGAGTATAATTGTCATATTTCTTCAAGACTTCCCATGATGATTTATTATTTCTGGAGCGTTTGTCACCGCCATTGCCCTTATGCTCTTTATTTTTAGACTTGTCGACGTCTACCTTGGTGTCTTTATCCATATTCTTCTTTGCGGCCATAGCTTCCTCGGCGTTCATGATTTTGGCCGCTTTTGCCATCAACTCTGACATAGTTTTAGGTGGATCTTTCGCCAAGGTGTAATACAATTTATTAGGCAACAACCCACTCATCAAGGCGGTGATTGCTGTCTTTTCTTCGTAATCTATTACTTCCAGCTTCTCGTTATTGAAACGAGTTATGTAATCTCTAGTACTCTCACCAGATTTTTGTCTAACACTTAACAAGTGTGCTACTCGTTTTACTGGCTTTGCTCCAAAACAGAAATTGCCAATAAACAATTCGGCCAACTGAAAGAAAGTTGAAATCTTACCCCTAAGAAGATTGTTGTACCATATCTGGGCAGCTCCAGTAAGAGTTCCTGAGAACGCTCTGCATCTCATCTCGTCGGGAACGACATAGATGTCGACAGCAGCTTGATATTGCTCTATGTGAAGAACAGGATCTGTCTTTCCATCATATTTGGGGGTCACTACAGGTGCTTTGAACTTTGACGGTGTAGGAAAATTCACAATGGCCTGTACAAAAAGGTGTTCCTCGAACAAAAGTTCGTTGTAGGGGGTTCTTTGCTTTGGCCATTTCTCCCAATTTATCCTCCAATCGTTGGAGAGATCCTTTCCACGCTTCATTTCCTTCCTCGGGCCTATTGGTTCGAGCAATTGATCGTTCTGAGGTAGCTTCTTGAGATCTATCTTGACGAGCAGCCGGTCGTGATTGTGCTGATCCTTCTCTTAGATCTGATGGTTGTCGAAAACTCCTCGACATGGTCTTAGGTGGGCTCCTATTCCTCCTAGGGCCTAATCAACTGAAATGAGACACCCTACTCAGTCTTTCTAAAGCACTGGGTCTTTCTGGAAAGAGAGTGATATGTTGATCAGTATCTGTAGCCCTTATTGACGAAGTTCTCCCAGGTTGATAAGAGAAATCATCAGACTCCTCATTACGACGTGACTCAGTACGCCTGGATCGTGAAGAAAGTAAATAAGTTTGCCTCTGACCACTTTGCTGTCCTGATCGTGCAGGTGCACCACCATGAAGGGTTTGTATGAGTTGCCTCATTGTTTCTTGCATGGAGGTTTGTCCTTGAGCCAGATTCGTCATAATCCCGGCTAGATCTGGAGGTGCAGAGGGATTCTGAGGATTTCCAGTATTTCCAGCATTTCGATTGCTAGATTCTGGATTATCCGCCATTGATGATGGACGATTTTTGGTGAAAAACGATAATAACAATCGTTCCCACAGACGGCGCCAATCTGTTGATGTAAAAAATTAGATAGCTCTAATTATTCAATCACAGATAAATAAAATGAGACAAAGATTTTTAAAGTGGTTCAGCCTTATAAGAATGGCCTACGTCCACTGTTATGTTATTGCCGAGTGTTTGGGAATTCTCGAGTATATGTTCTCTCAATAATTTTCGGTCCCTTTGAATGAGGGTGATACAAGGTATTTATATCCCTTAGGTTGTACATGAAAGGGTTGATACATTAAATGATATACATATGAAATGGTAATACATTTAATGCAGCGTGTGCGTCAAGATGATAAACATTCAATGAATAATTGAACTGTTGATTATCTGGCAGTTAATGCTACGGCCGAGATGCAGTTCGGACCGCCTTAGTTGCTCGTTGATCAGGAGTTTTCTCGGAGCGCTAGTGTACCTCGGAGTGCTGAAGTTCCTCGGTGTATCCTCGTTGCTCGGAGAGAACATGAGTTGGTCGGGGAAATGAAACTTCCTCGTTATTATTGTGCCAAGTAGATTGACACATGTCTTCATATTATTCGTCCATATCAGCATATTAATTTTGGTATCAACAATGACTTTCCCCCAAATGAGATTAGTTACCATATCATATACGCCTCCATGATAGTTATCAAGGTATTTTTAGGAGTAATCAATCAACAAGATATTAGAAAGGATGATAGGACCTCATATCCAACAGCAGCAAACTTTAAGAAATGGATATATAAATGTTTAAAGATCTTAAATCAGTATTGTGTAATTGAAAAATTCAAAGCATCAGTTCAATATTAAAAAACATGAAGACCTAAGGTAAGTTAGGCAATTATCATATAATACAGTTTCTCCAAAATTTAAAATCTTTAGTTCACTATAGAAAAATGCTTTAAAATCACAATACCAAACCACACAACAAACATGTCAAAGATTTTATATGCATAGATATTCTCATATCCAAAAACTACCCAACAAAAAAGACATGATCCTACATAAATATCAAAACACTCACAAAGTGAATATAAAATAAAAACCAAAAAACTCATAATATAATCTCAGAAGAAATTAAATGTAGTTAAGAACAATAAGATGGATATCTCAGCATACTCTACACCAAATCTGCCTACCTGTCACGGTCATTGACGTTGACAAGTTGGACTTGTCAAGGTCAATGACCGTGACAATTCGGGGAGAGACAACTTTTTTATCACGGATATGTCCCGGTCATTGACCGTGATAAGTTCGTTAGAATTATCACGGTCGTGTCACGGGCCATGACCGTGACAAGTTTAGTCACGGTTAATAACCATGACAAAGCCTTGACCCTTTTTAAAAAAATTATCACGGTCATTGACCGTGACAAGTCCGTGACAACCTTATTTGCCAAGGATTTGTCACGGTCAATGAACGTGATAATTCTGGGCAGAATTTAAAAAAATCTGCTGGGCAGTATGGCCACTGCCACTGCCCAGCAGTATATTTGTACCTGTTATAGCAACGTTGTACCTATTTAAACATCATATATCCAAACAAACTAAAGATAATACAAATATATATTCAAATAGAAACAATATACATGACGATATAATCCAAATATAATTCAAATGTACCAACTTAAAAATAATGTCACTACATGTCTGGGGTAAATGTGAGAAGGTGAGTAGGCCACACGATATACGAATTGACACACCCACTAATATACATCGTGTCGCATTGTTCGCGCAACCACAATAGGGAGTTCTCCTTCCCGGGTATCACATGCATGACGAGCACTTTGGACTCGATCTCTTGAAGCGCACGTCCATGAACTATTCCACCCTGGATGATATTCGGGTCCCTCAACCCTCGCCCTATTCGCTGGCCATCAAATACATCTAATATGAACACGCTCGACCAACCAATTGTCGACATCGGTCTGGGGAAGGGAGCCAAATAAGGAAGTGGATCATCGAAGTACGCACGTGTTGGTGATGAAGCAGCGAGGTCCACATCCTCATCATCTTGCACCTCGTTCTCCCGCACCTCCTCCTCCTCCACCGTCTTCTCCTTCCCTTTCCCCTTACGATCTCCACCCAACGTACGCTTCATGAATGAGTACATATCTTGGACCGTCGCCTCCAAATGGGACAGCTTCGCGTCATGTGAATCCACCATTCGAGCCAACCCGGTGTCGCTCGTCTCCAATCCGATGATCCTAGATTTGGCCACCCGCGAGCTCACCCCCCTTGTCCTCCCCTTACGATCAGAGCCAAGCACTTGGCTGAGTGCGTCTGTGGACAAAGACGCCTTGTTGGCATCAGACTGTGACTCACGCACTTCCTTAAGCTTTGCCTGAAATGACAAAAAGCACATGATTAGTAAAATAAGTAAACAAAAATATTATAACGTAATTAACAAAAATTAAACTGTCGGATTACTTACAATCATGGCCGCGACGCTCGGGGACACCTCCTTGTCCTTCCCCCTCTTCGTTCGAAGAGCCACATAAGTATCGAGCCTATGTGGCTTACCCCCCCGGGCCACTCCCTACCCCCTAAAATAAAATAAAGTAAAATTAGTATCGTCCCCGCAAAGTAAAATAATGAAGAATAATATATTTCTGTAGTTATAGAAAAATTAAATCTTACCTTCATCCTATGTCCCACCTCGGCGTAAGACGTTCGGCCAGAGTAGTGCACGTCCGTCTTTTTTGCCCGATTTTCACTCCCCGATTGGCGAGATGTCGATTGTCGATCATCGATCTCATTGTCAATGAACTTTTGCCATTGTGCCAATGAGATCGGCTCCTTGGGCGGGACGGATCCACGCCATTGGATAATGGACTCTCGTGTTTTCTCAAAGTACCGTGTCCGCATATTTTTCTTCCACGTCTTGTGTTGCTCCCTCAACTGCTCCAAGACGGAATCGCGTAGCTTTGGATCGAAGTTGAATTGTTCTTGTCCAACAAATACAATGTTAGTTGCGAATAAATATAAATATAAATATAAAATGAAATTGAAATCGAAATCGAAATCGAAATTGAAATTGAAATTGAAATTGAAATATTCATATAAATATAAATATATTACCTGTAGTGCCGCCCAAACAGCTAACTTGAGCTCATATGGCACCTCCTTCCAACTCATAAACCCCGAACCGATGACCGTCTTTAGAAGCTCGAAGGATCTCGCTAATAGCTCTGACTTGTTCTCGATGGTAATCCCAAATTTATCATATTTGGGGAGCCTAGGGGCCGAGGAGCCCTCGTCGCCTCCGCTACCACCGAGCCCAGACGACATCATCATAACCAGCATCATCATCCTCGCCTTAATACCTGAAGGAGACATTTGCTGTAAAAAAATGTTATTAGTACAGATAAAAAAAATGTTATTAGTACACATAGACACACACGCAACCCCCCACCACCCACCCCCATCCCTGACCCCACCCCTCCCCCCCCCACCCCACCCCCACCACACACGCACACGTACACGTACACGTACACACACTACCCCCTGCCCCCCACCACACACACAATAATCCAACAATGATTAATAATTATATATACTATGTTTCATTTAATTATGCTTTATTAATATTCAAATTCAATTATTAATAATTATATATAGTATGTTTCATTTAATTATGTCTTATTTATATTCAAATTCAATTATTCAAAAGTTGAAAATTTTCACCCCCATATGTAAAATAATCCAGTGGTCATGACACTTTTAAAACTAACCAACCCAACATTTACTAAACAAAATAATCCAATAGCAATGTCTACAACAAATGTGTATATTCAAATTCAATTATTAATAATTATATGTAGTATGTCTTATTTAATTATGTCTTATTTATATTCAAATTCAATTATTAATAATTATATATAGTATATATTAATTTACTAATTTACAATAAGGGGCAATCATATATTAATTTACTAAAAAAATTAATAATCAATCATTTTTTTACAAGGGACACTACGCGCGCACACACATAGACACACACGCAACCCCCCACCCCTACCCCACCACCCACCCCCCATCCCTGCCACCACCCCCAACCCCTACCCCCCTCACCCCACCCCCACCACACACACGCACATGTACATGTACACGTACACGCACCACCCCTTGCCCCCCACCACACACACAATAATCCAATAATGATTAGTAATTATATATACTATGTTTCATTTAATTATGTCTTATTTATATTCAAATTCAATTATTAATAATTATATATAGTATGTTTCATTTAATTATGTCTTATTTATATTCAAATTCAATTATTCAAAAGTTGAAAAATCCCACCCCCATATGGACAATAATTCAGTGGTCATGCCACTTTTAAAACTAACCAACCCAACATTTACTAAACAAAATAATCCAACAGCAGTGTCAACAACAAATGTGTATCCCGTACTCCTTCTAATTCATCTACTCAATTAATTCATTTCATCAATTAAACTAACAATTAACGTATACAATTATTAATTTACTAATTTACACTGAGGGGCAATCCTACTTTCATATGAAATGGGCATTAATTATTAATTTACTTTCATCTAAAACTGTTTCATTTATTAATTATATTTTAGTGGCTTACTATGTGAATGTTTTTATCTACAATGAGTTAACCTTGAAACAATATATACTATCTCATAGAATCATCAAAACACGATATTAAGAGAATTGCAATGGTACCTTGCCTTACCCCCCTCCCCCCCACCCCCCACCAACCACACATATACACACACACACACAATAGCCACTGCCCCCTACCCACCCCCACACCCACCCACCACATACACACACACACACAACATCCCCCCACCCTGCCCCACCCCCTCCCACCACACATATACACACACACACACAACAGCCCCCCTGCCCCACCCCCCACACACGCACACACACACACACACGCACATATATACACACACACATATATATACACACAAACATATATATAAATGGAAGAGAGAGAGAGAGAGAGAGAGAGAGAGAGAGAGAGAGAGAGAGAGAGAGTTGGAAAAAGGAGGGAACGACGGGGGGGGGGGGGGGGGGAGAAGGGGTAAGAGTTTTTGCTGCAGAAGTTGTCACGGTCGTGACAATTATTTAAAGAATTATCACGGTCGTGTCAAGGTCAATGACCGTGACACAAAACGCGTGTTTTTTGTCACAGTCAATGACCTTGACAAGGGTGACCGGCTGAAAGGTGACAATTTTGTCATTTTGGTGTAGTGATATGGTTTTACTAAGGCTTCAATGTGTACTGTATTGGATTTCATAAAGGTGAGATTAAATATTTATTTGAAATGGGATATACATATACATGAAGAAAACCTAATTCGTTATAACTAAAAAAATACATAACAACTGTAAATTCTTCTTCAAATTACACTACACCAAAATGGGTAAATTGGCACCCTTTTCCAAAAAATACGCGTTTTTTTTATCACGGTCATTGACCGTGACAAGTCCGTGATAAAGACTTGTCACGGTCAATGACAGTGGCAAATTTCACAGCAAAAAATCCTTGCCCCTCCTTTTTTTCCCCACCGATTCTTCCCTCATTTTTTTCTCTCTCTCTACGCTGCTCTTCCCCTATCTCTCTCTCTACTTTCAGATTAGTTTTTTTTGTGTGTGTGGTGGGGGAAGGGGGTCGGGTGGGCGGGGGGGGGGGGGGGGGGGAAGGGGCAGGGATGGGGGGCGGGGCTGCGTGTGTGTGTGCGCGTGTGTGTATATGTGTGTGTAGTGTGCGTATTTGTGCGTAGTGTCCCTTGTAAACGAATTGATTGATTATTAATTTTTTTAGTAAATTAATATATGATTGGCCCTCATTGTAAATTAGTAAATTAATAATTGTATACTTTAATTGTTAGTTTAATTGATGAAAATAATCAATTGAGTAGATGAATTAGAAGGAGTATGGGATACACATTTGTTGTTGACATTGCTATTGGATTATATTTGATCAATATTGGGTTGGTTAATTTTAAAAGTGGCATGACCACTGGATTATTGTCCATATGGGGGTGGAATTTTTCAACTTTTTTTGAAAATTACTTTGTATATCTAACAATATATACATATACATATATATATATATATATATATATATATATATATATATATATATATATATATATATATATATATATATAATATGATAATTAAATGAAATATACTTGAAATTACATATAGTGCGCATAGATACTAGCCTTCTAGTTCTTATGCGTACGCATTCAATAGCCCTTAGACCCGTTCGAGAGTCATTACCCCTGTAATGAGATCCTTCAAATTGTTCCGTTTGGACAGTTTGGGACTGCATAATTTCTTTATAATATCCTTAGTGGCTTAAAGTTGTTACTTTTGGAGGAACTTTCTATTATAAATTGAATTTGAATTTGAAATTTAAAAATCGAATATAAATAAGACATAATTAAATGAAACATACTATAAACCTAAGTTTTGTTTATACTAATCCATGAATATACACTTCTTACCTTTAATAGGTGATTAGTACATAGTTATTTGGGGTGTCCTATTTGTGGATAGGAGACTGAATCTCTTCGTCTATCCTTTAGCTCAAAAAATGAAGCGAGAATTCCCTTCGTATCCGAACACTAAGAAATGCCATAATCATATGGAGTGATGCTCTGCAAATTCCTTCCAACCGTTGTGTAGCCAAACATCACCAGTTGAAGTTGTCAATTCCACTTTCCATACCCCACCACTTGGAACCTCTAGCAAAACATGAAAAAATATGGAAAGTGAAATTGACAACTTCAACTGGTGATGTTTGGCTACACAACGATTGGAAGGAATTTGCAGAGCATAAATCCATAGGATTATGGCATTTCTTAGTGTTTAGATATGAAGGGAATTATATTTGACACGATTGCCCGGGGTACATTAGTTGGAAGGAGGTGCCATACGAGCTCAAGTTAGCTGTTTGGGTGGCACTACACGTAATGTATTTATATTTATATTTATATGAATATTTCAATTACAATTTCGATTTCGAATTTGATTTCAATTTCATTTTATATTTACATTATTTTATTCTGATTTCAATTTCATTTATTAAATTTTATTTATGATCGTGTTTGGTTAGGGATTTATTAAATCGAATCGCAACTCAATGCGAAATGAATTTCTTGCCGAATTCTTGTCTCTCTTTCTTTAACGGTAAGTTACTTTGACTATGGATTTAGATTCTGTAATCGATGGATATGAATCATTAAAGACTCGTCTGCACAATTTTGGTAGAATTTTTTTGCACTCGATGAGTTTAAATTCTTTTAATATTAGCCATGCACAATTTCGATACATTTTAATTTTATTGTGAATGAATTATAATATTAAACTATGCTTTGTCATTTTTTTTTCCTTGTTTTAGCTTAATTCTATTATTATTAATATTTGCTTGTTGTCAGCCCACCCCTTATGATAATCCTGGCTCCGCCCTTGGTTAGGCCACATGTTTATTTAAGATTCTTCGAAGGATTTCCAACATAAAGTCTCTTTCATTATCATGTTTTACCATGTTGGTAAGCTATAATATCGCTGCTATTGTTGCTTGCATAAATGACTATATTTTTTAGATTTATTACTTTTCAATTCATTTATAAAATCTCTCTTGTGCAGTATCTTGCAGTGGTTGATTCTTATAGTGTAACTGGAATTGGAAATTGGTGCTGGATTTTCTCGAAAGTTTTCCTCTTCTAGAGGTTCTTATTTTTGAGGTACGTTAAGGGTTCGTAACATCACTTCCTGCTAAATAGTTTGTAGATTTGAGATAATTGATGGTGATGTTTTTTCTTCTTATATTAGGGTTTTTCATTTTGTTGTGAACAAATTGGGACATCATGGTTGTAATGGTATGTACCTGATTGTTTGAGATCACACCTAAAGACAATCGAAATTACGGGATTGGGGTCGAACAATGGAGTTGAACAGTTAAGGTACTTTGTGGAGAAGGCCAAAGTTTTGGAGAAGACTATAATAAAGATGAAGGGTGGTGTTGAACAATTAAAGCTTCAAAAGTGTTCAAAGCACATGATTAGTAAAATAAGTAAATTAATAAGAACATTGAAATGACAAAAATATAGCATGACGTGAAGCTGTCCCATTTGCATATTGTTTCTATTTTTAATGTATATTTGCATTATCTCTAGTTTATTTGGATATATGATGTTTGAATAGGCACAACGTTGCTATAACAGGTACAAATATACTGCTGGGCAGTGGCAGTGGCCATACTGCCCAGCAGATTTTTTTTTAATTCTGCACAGAATTGTCACGGTCAATGACCGTGATAAGGTCGTGGCAAAGGATAATTGTCACGGTCAATGACTGTGATAATTTTTATAAAATGTCATGGGCTTGTCACGGTCCTAAACCGTGACAAAACTTGTCATGATCAGGGACCGTGATAATTGTAACGAGATTGTCACGGTCCATGACCGTGACAAAAAAAATTGTCTCACCCAGAATTATCACGGTCATTGACCTTGACAAGTTCAACTTGTCAAGGTTAATGATCGTGACAATTTGACAGATTTGGTGTAGTGTTAGTAACTGTACATGAAAAAAAAGTTAAGTTAAAAAAAACATAATAGTATTCCCAAAACTAGGACAGACCAACAAAAATCACAAAGATTGAAAAGAAAAGCAAAGTTCTTTGATCTTCATAACAAGAGGAGCTAGTGGACTCTTGATTTGAAGGAAACTAGAGTATTAATTAGGGATAATCTAAAAATAAACAGTGGACTCTTGATTTGGAACGGGTGGATTATTTCCAAAAAAGTTGAAAAAATACCAAATTGGAGAAATAAACCCTAGACTGGTTGAAATCCATGAAAAGAATCAAAAAATACAATCAAAGCCCTAGTTTATATCTGTATCTAAAATGAAAAATATAAAAACCGAAACCTAATTTCGTAAAAATCAAGTTTTGATTTGTACCTGATATGATATGTGGAAGAGACAACAGAGTTTAGAATGAGAAAGAAGGAGCGTGGAGTGATTTGGTGAGAGTGAAGTTTCCCGCCAAATCATTTATCCTTATGCCATTATTGTAAGAGTAAATTACATGTTTAGTCCTCAAACTACCACTCAAGTTTTAAAATGGTACATAAACTATATTTTGTCTCAATTTAGTCAATCGACTAATTAATTTAAGGGACATACATATGTCAATTAGTCCCTCGAACATTTTTTAATACACGTTTAGTTCAAACCTTTTTATTTTGTTTCAAAAAGTCCCTCACCACATAAAAAAACACTAAAAAAAGGAGCTCCGGTGAGGGTCATCGGAGCTCCGACAGTGGGGGGTGGGGGGAGGTGGGGGTGTCGTTGTGTGAATCTTTCAAAATAAGAGAATATTGGTTAAATGGGTGATTGAGGGACTTTTTGCAACAAAATAAAAAAGTCTTGGACTAAATGTGTATTAGAAAATATTTGAGAGACTTTTTGGTAATTGATCCTTAATTTAATTGAATTTCGTCCTTCTGTTAAATGAACTATATTTACATATGTAAATAGCAACAAATTTCTGAATTTTTTTGGCGATTTGTGATGTTCAAAAGACACAACTCTCATGTTGTGATTTTTGCATGGGAAGGGGTTACCGAAAGGAGGGAGAGTTATGAGAGAGGTCGTCGATAAGTGGAAGGGGACTTGGTGAGGTCATCGGCAGGTAGAAGGGCTATCGAAATGACGATAGTCAGTGGGACTTAAGAAACCCTTGTGGGCCTTTTGTTTTGTTTTGTTTTGTTTTGTTTTGTTTTGTTTTGTTTCGTTTTGTTTTTTATTTTATTCTTAGTTCTTATTCTTAAGTAAAGTTAATGGTATAATTAAAGTTGTTTAGGCTCGTTTGACAATTTTTCGCCTTCTTCCGTTAAAATTAATGCATTAAGTTAACGAACGGGCGAAATTGAATCAAATTGATTAGTCGAGGGACTAAATTGAGACAAAATGAAGTTTATGGACCATTTTAAAACATGAGTTGTAGTTTGGGGACTAAACATATAATTTTCTTTTACTATTAGATATCGAGTTCAACATCACATTACTTGGCGGATGAGTAACGCTATGGGTATAATGAAATTACACAAGTTGATGTAGCATTTCAATGGAGTATTGTACATCACTCACTTCGAAACAGTGTTTACTTTATTGCACAACCATATATGTGTAATTTCATTGTACCCATAGCATTTTCCTTAGGAGATATATTTGGAACTCAAACCATTATTCTTATTGTTAAGTAAGGTTCAAGACAATATACTACATAAATATGAAATCATTTTTTACTTAACGTGAACACAATAGAACACAACTAACACGATTAATATTTTATACTCAATTAAACACGATAATTCACAAAAACACATATAACATGACAAAGCGTGACAACAAGGTTAAAATGAGTCATATTTGATACAAACACAACATGACAGTGTGTAAAAATGACATCATATCATGTTATCGTGTCATTAGCTAAAATTATCACGCCTTTTGTTAATATCATTCGTAACCACATTTATTTACGCACCGATTAAGCTCAATTTTGATTATTAATTATTAAATGTTACATAAATTATCCATTTAATATTTGTGCTCGGATTATGCGAATCAATCTAATATAATCCACTTTTATTATATAAAAACGAAGTGCTTTAACCTGAGTATGAAACCTGTATGTCATACATGTGTTAGCCCCTCGTTCTCACATAATCATAAACACATTATTTATGCGATATTATTAATGAGTTTCACTTCATCTTTTATTTTTTAGGGATTAATTACGTGCTTACGCAGCGAATTTTACACTTTTTCCCATTTTGGTCACAAAACATTTTTTTGTGGATACAACATTGGACTTCATTTTATTATCAATATCGCTACTTCGTTAATAACACATTAACAAAACTTTGACGTGGAATTCATTTATTGACTTGGCTATTAAATCAAATGATGTTGAATTGTAAATTGATTTTAAAAAGTGATTTGCACTTAATAAAAATATAGCAAAAAGAAAACAAATTATTTATTTTGAAACCAGACACTCCACTTTCACCAAACAACACACAATAGGAACTCGTCAGATTGTACGATAGATATCCCAACTCCGATGATAGATATCGTTAAGGACGACCACGAGAATGATTTATCAAAAGAGAGAAAAGATCAGGCTCTCATACACCTCGTAACACAGCAATAGGAACTCGTCAGATAGTACGATAGAAAAGTCAGGGGCATGGAGTTTCAAGTCGGTGACCTATTTCTGAAAAATCTCTTATCAGCGATGAAGAAGCCATATGATGAAAAATTATCACCTAATTAGCAGGGCGCATACAGAGTGGTGTCAAAAGGAGAAGGTGGATTCTACTTTTTGTAAGAGTTAAATGGCATAGTAATACCAAGGTAATGGAATGCGTGAACCTTAGAAAATTTTACTATTAAGTAGATAGGTTATTTTGGCAAATGTTTCAATAAAGTGATTCATGTTAATAAAAGTATTTTCTTTACGATTATGCCTCTAATATTTGTCCTCGTCAATAAACCCACCTAAGAATGCGTGGTACAACTTATAAATAAGTTGGTCCCCTACCTTTGGCATTAAACCCAACAGAAAATAGTGATACAACCTAAGTTGGATTGTTAGGGCTATAATAGGCATACACCCACCTAAGAATGGGTGGTATATTAGAAATAAGTTGGCCATCTAAGTTTGTTATTGAACCAACTTGAAGATGGTGGTACAACCTAAATTGAGTTAGTCAGGACGTAATAGTTATAAACCCACCTAAAAATGGGTGTTACAACTTATAAATAAGTTGGTAGCCTACATCTAACATTAAACCCGCCTGAAAACGGTGCTACAATCCAAGTTGGGATGGTCAGCTTAAAATAGGAGCCTTAACTTTTCCTGGAAATCATTTCTCCGCATAACTTTCATGACAAACAAACGGAGCCTTATTATGTGTTTTTGGTTAACAAGAGAAAAATTGTAAGACAATTATAAATAAAAAAAATTATATACATACAGACACATATATAGTTACAACTTTACAATAAAAAAAATATAATACATTATCTTATTTCTTTTACTAAAAAGTATGATTTATATAATAAACATCCATTTAAATCCAAATTACTAAATATGAGGTAAAAATTATAAATACTTAATTCGTAAAAATATCAAGAAATAACGTAGGGAAAAATTAAAAATATTTAATTATTTTTATTACTTATCTTAACCTAATTAAATCGCACTTAACCAAGCCTCTTGATCAAATAGTATATTATATAAATCGAGCAGAGATTAATCGAGGTGCGCATAAATTGTCCCAAACACCTCGTGGTATGAAAAATACCTTTGTGACACCCCGACTAATTAAATACCGGGTAGCTACTCCTTTATTAAATTAATTCAAAATGCCAAGTTGGTCCAGTTAATAGCATCACTGTCGAAAACATTTTAATGATTACTAACCACCTAGTATTTAAAAAGTAAGTGCCAAATTTTAATTAAAGTCTGATTAACATGCAACAAGTGTAATGAAGAAATAAATAACACCATTCACCATACTGACGTAAAAAGAATGAACATCACATAACGTAAATAAAGTCTGGAGGAAAACTCCTCACAACAATCCCACAACTGAAATAAGTAAACCGAATACTGAAACAATACATGCTAAAGTATGAAAACTGAACTCTAAAAGATGTCTCTAATGGAAATGGGCAACATGCCCTACAACTGATAGATAATAAATCTGGAATCCAAGTGATAGAAGCGTCTACAAGCAAATCTCTGTAGCTCCCACAAACAGCTACAGCTCGTCATCAGAATGAGAATCCTATGCTTGGTGTCCTTGTGGCTAGGCACCTAAAATGGTTTTACAAAGAAAAAATTTGAAAAGCAAACGGGTCAGAGCCCGAATGTGGAGTTATATTTAAAAACCTGCAAGTGCTTTAAAAACATTTAAAACATTAAATGCAAAGTACATGTTAGGACGTGCACTCACATGTAATTCTCACCTCTCGTCTAATTGTGCACTCCTAACGTAAGTACCCATCTAAATACACTAACACCTAGCTAAGTGACATACTATCTAGCTAGACCGTTGTAAATTCTACCCTTATTACTCGGTTCCATTAACATTATAACGCTCGTAACTAAATAGGGATTTAACGTAAACTCAGATGCTCAATATGCAATATATTACTCTATCAACTAACCCGTTATGTTTCTCGAAATAATACCGTAATTATTTTCACAACATTAACATGAAGGTTCTCATTAATTAAGTGTATATTATCCACATCACAAATATACAATACAAGCACCCCGAGAACTAAGCTGCGGTGCACACATACTCTGCTATCCATCCCGGTACATCACGTACATAAGGATCACATATTCCGAATCTCTCAGGAATAGTTCAGATAACACAAATCACAAATAGTGGAGGCGAACACAGTCACATCACATAGGTCACGCACATACCTACGCTCCTACGATCAACGGACTTATTAATATCCCAATAAGTCTTTCTATGACCTATGTTCATCAAGGTAACCAGTCTAAATCCGAGCAACACAAGGATTAGAGGGCCCTAAGCGAACGCAAACCTCCAGTGATAGCAAGTATGGTAGGTATTGTCATACACACAATTCATATACCAATACTAAGTAAACACCCGTCTTAGTAATACCGCAGTTTAATTGTAGTACATATCGTATTCTCGTACCAACTTATAATTATCACAATTTATACTATTCCGGTTTGTAATTATACGCGCCATAATTCATCCTCACGTCGTAGTAGACACTCACTTCTCAACCCAAACCATCCATTTAATATAACTCTCGTATATAATTTACTCCTCATAATAACCCAAAAGTCCCAAATCCATCAATACATCATCAAGGAATGTTAACTCTACCCTCGAACAAGTTTACGGGACTCCAAAAATTAAAACAGTCCAAAAAGGACCAAATTGTCAACTCGTTAGAAGTCTCGTTCGAACGAGACTGTTCGAACGAGATTCCACTGTCAACTCGTTAGAAGTCTCGTTCGAACGAGGCTGTTCGAACGAGATTCCAGTTTGTTCGAACGAACTGTACCTTCTAACGATATTTCGTTCGAACGAGATATCGAACGAAATCCCTTTTCGTTAGCAGCGACTGGTCAACTCGTTAGAAGCTCGTTCGAACGACCTGGGTAGGTCTTCTAACGAGGGACCAGTTTCGACCCAGAATTTTCCCCATCTCGTTTTTATCCAATTTTATCACTCCTAATCTCTTCCAAAGTTCATCCCAACAACGTTTTAGGGTCTCTAATTCATCCTAAACATATTCAAGTCAACTCCTAACATGTTTTCAAGGATTAAATCTCTTTAACATCAATCCCTCCGTTATTAAGTCGTTATGGTATATTCTTTGGCATTGGGCCCAAGCTGCGATCACGAAATCCAATTTATTCTTCTCTTGGTGTACTGGAGTGAAAGATAGTGTAAAAAAAGTACACTGAAAAATAAAATATGAATATGAATAGGAAAACAGTCGTCTGAATTATGGGGGAGGAAGGTGTAGTCTGTGAAATTGGATAGTTATATATTATTAGGTGAGGTTTGTGTAAATATTACAATATTAGGTGAAGTAGCTTCTCATCTTCTCAATAGAGAGGCTTACCAAATGTATTGTTAGTTTCCAACTTTCAAGGCAAGGAATTGAACACAATCGACTTTTTTTTGTTTGTTGCAAACTCTCAACTGTTAAGACTAGTATATCTCTACTACTTAAAAAGAGGGAAGTTCTCCTTTAACTCTCAAAGTACTAAACTATCCTCATTAAATTAATATTTCCTATCATACCCTTAATATTAGTCTCACACATTTATTAACTAGATACATTCTCTTTCCTAATACATTCATCTAACAAAACTTTCAAATAGATTCATCTTGAAACCCACACATTCATTAAATTAAAATCATTCCATGAATCTTAACTTGATACATTCCCCCTCCTAATACATTCATCTAACAAAACTTTCAAATACATTCATCTTGAAACCCTAGAAATCAAAAGTCAGCTGCCTAAGTTCCTTCATCTTCCCATCAGATTCATATTGGATAGTTTCTTCGTTGTTGTTGTTTCTTGTCTAAAAAACAAGGTCAATACTCATAATTTCCTCTCTAATTTTTTATTCCTTTTTCATTTGCCATCAAAAGTATGCATTTGTTAATTTGAAAGCAAATACATAATTTTTGTAATTATATATATCTCATTCATGAATGTTGTCTCTCTTTTGTGGTGAGATTTTGTATTTTCAATTTTATTGTTGTTCTATTCATGTTTTATAATAATTCTAAATTCAATGTTAATTTCAGAAAAATTATATATATTTTTTAAGTTAAGGAATTACCAAGTTCATACCTTATTAGATTATTGTTTTTTATGCATTCATATATATTTTTCAGTTGGACATATTTGTATTCATGTTTATTTCTGAAAGATTCTAAAAATTCTTAAAACACTCCAATTACTTTTTAAAAGACAAACTTTCCCTTTGCTCTAAAGATCAAACAAATATTTTTTTATTTGTTAATTTTTTTTCAATAAAAGTAGTTTTTTAAACAGTTTTTTAAAACATTTTTTTATTTTTTAAATTAAAAAATAACTGTTTTTTATAAAAATTATTAAAAAAACTGTTATGATAGTTTTAGAAATCCTTTTTTATTTTAAAAAAACTGTTATGATACTTTTATAGAAGTTTTTTTTAAGATAGATTTAAAAAATGTTTCTTTCAAAAAAAATATTTTTTACACAAAATTGGGAAAAAAATTAACAAATAGAAAACTGTTTTTTAAATTGAAAATTATTTTTATAACCGAACACGACTCATAAAAGAAACTCGACACAACACGATAATTTTTTTTTTAACCAAACATGAACACAATCCTAAGAAAAGTGACACGACACAACATGAAATATTATTTTTTTACAGAACAAGGACAAGACCCAAGTAAAAGTGTCACGCCACAATATATATTATTTTTTTAACCAAACACGAACCCAACCAAAATAAAAATGACACGACACGCCTCAAAATCTTATTTTCACCTATAAAAGTAATATGACATAACATGAAATCTCATTTTTTTACCAAATACTAACACAACCCACTTAAAATGCAACACGACAAGTGGACCGTATTCGCATTTCATAAAAAAATGGATTTTGTATCGTGCCATGTCACTTTCATATGTGTCATATTCATTTTACATAAAATTAAGATTTTGAGGTGTGTCGTGCCATGTCATGTTAATTTTATTTTGGTCGCGTATTATAAAATATTTTAAATAAAATGTATAAAAAAAAACAGTTTTGAATAATTTATTAAGTGCCTAAAGATTTTATTTAAAAAAAATTAAGATTCTAATAGTTACTGTTTTGGAACTACTGACTTTTTATTTTTATAAAACAATTTTTATAATTATTAGAATTTTTGTAACAATTTTTGTAACTATTAGAATTTTTGTAACAATTTTCTTAAAACACTCCCATGCTTGGATTTTACTTGAAATAATTTTTTTTTAAATAAAATCTTTAGGCACTTAAAAAATTGTTTAAAACTTTTTTTTATTTTTACATTTTATTTAAAATGTTTTATAATACCCTCAATACCTACCACTGACGCGTACTAAGATACTAAAAAAATGGCCCACGCCTATGCATACCGCTAGCGCGGATCATTTTTTTAAATAGTAAAAAGATTATTTTTGAAATTCCTCTGTGTTGAAATTTTTTCACACTGTATGGTTCAATGTATTCATTTTGTCTCTCTACATATATATATTCTTCTTATTAAGTCTTACGTCGGTTCAGGTTGTAACTCCGCAACTAAGAAAAACATAACTTCCAAGAACAACCAAATAAGTGAGCAAACTGAGTCCAAATTACCTTACTGAAGCTACAATTACATGCCTTGGTTGAATTATCTTTGTCGACTCAAACACACACTCTAAAATGTATCTTTAGCATCTTTAGATACATAGTGTTCAAAGAATTTCAGGTTGTTTTTCCCTACTCTTAATATTTAGTACTGAGTGTCACTTATTTAGTTCATGGATACTTATGGAATACATTGCACTATTCAAGTACCATAATTTTTTTTAATTTTGTAAAATTAATTTACAATTGTTGTTTTCAATTCATCTTATTGTTGAGTAAATTGTTTTAATTTCTTGGAAACTTAGGTTTGTCCATACTTATTAACCGAATTGATTCTCTTTATTATTTTGTAATTTCTATTCAATGAACATGAATGCAGTTTCTCTGCCTCACGTAATTTATCTTTGAAAGTTGTTGTATTAATATGTTAAGACTGATAATCCATCCATCATATTATGTAAATGTAATGACTAAAAAGAACTAATGCCCTGTTTAACTTCATAGTGATGATTAAGTAATTAAACATTTGGGTTTCAATTCCTCACTTTGAGATTTCCTTATAAGGATTGGCAATGGGACGGAAGCATCAACACATGATGAGGGCCCCGAACAGCCTCTCATTGACGTTATCTTCCCATCATTAAATATAAATGCCAACTCGCCAAACTTCTTGACAGATCGAGCAATTCTTGCAACAACAAACGAGCACGTAGACTCACTCAATGATATGATGATTGATATGTTCCCCGGAGAATTGAAGACATTAAATAGCTTTGATGAAGCCGTGGATGACATGCACAACTATTATCAAGAAGAATTTTTAAATTTTTTGATGCCGAATGGATTGCCACCGCACGCATTGAAACTTAAACATAATTGTCCAATCATTCTTCGGCGTAATATAAATCAATCAGTTGGATTATGTAACGGAACAAGAATGTTGTACAAAGGTTCTTTGGATAATGTCATCCATGTTCGTCGCTCATAAAGTTGAAGAGGAAGAAGACCCTTTGAATCCTAACAAACGTCAAAAGCAACATATTTAAGCATTACATTTTCAGTTTTTAGGATTACACACTGTTTTTATCAAATGTCATCTTTCAATAACTGCGAATTGGAATTTGCTTGCTCAAGCTTTTTTTAACTTCTTTTTTTTTAATGATATTTCCCTATAAATCATTTCAAGCTAATTTCATTGTGATATATTTATTCGGATTATATATACATACATATTTGTGTGTATTTCTTCTTGCTTTTGAGTAAGGAGTTTTGAGTTCGTGTATGATAGATTTAGAGTATTCACGGGAATATCTTGTATAGTTTACAGTTGAATACAGGTTTGAGTTTTTGGGTAATGATTGATGCTTCGTACTAGGTACTTTATGTTATATTATAACAAAACAGATTCTACATAATATGTTACAAGTATTTTTATTACTTTGTCCTTCACAGATTTACAGTGAAAGATTAATATCTGAAAACTGTCACACGTGCAACGCACGTGGGTACAACTAGTATACGTAAGTGTGCGTGTGTATGTGTGTGTGTGTGTATATACACACACACACACACACACACACACAGAGGTGGGACCCTCTTATTTTTGGGGCCCTACGCACCCGCATTGGCTGCCTAGGGCTGGGGCCGGGCTGCATTTGTATCAATTAACATGGGTGCTTGACGTGGTTGAAAACATGAATAGTTTTTTATGCTTCCGTAATATTTCTCTAATATACCCCTTGTTTTTAATTTTTCTTTTTTCCCCTTTGACATTATTCTTTCTTCCTCAGGACTAATGCTGGAAATATGGGGCAGTAGCCAAGTGTGAACAGAGTTGTGGAATAATTAGAAGGTTGCTTCTCTATGTACTCTTGGACATTTCTCGTAGTAAAAAGATTTTTATTTTTATTTTTGAATTGAAGTATGTTTTAAAGCTAAGTGCTCTTAACTTTTGATGCTCATGTTTAGGTATTGTAATTTCACAAGCTTTTTTTTTTCTTCTTTTTTTTTCCTCTTCTTTTGTGCATCTCATTTTCAATAGTGGTTTAAGTTTTACATGAGATGAAAGAGTAATCGCCACTAGTTATAATGTGATTTGGAATTTAATTTTTGTATTGTAATGTTTTTATTATTCGCCATTGGTGCACATGCCTATTCTGACGGGGTTGCTAATTGAAACATCGGTGAATTAGAAATTTATCTATCCTCCATTAATGAATCTTATAAATGAAAGTGTCATTTAAAATAGAGACAATGTTATTGCTATCACTCTTCATTTCAGTCTATTACAAAAAAACTGGTTAATTGAATAGAGCAACTATAGTATTATAAAGGCTAAATTTTGTTGGCTCCCGTGGGCTAAGATACAGATGGACATCTTGATTTTTTGGAATACGTGTTGTCTCGATGTCTTTCCTTTTATAATTGTAATTTTTTTTTTAATTATGCGTGGCCATTAATTTGATAATTAAAAATAATGAATGTTCAAGAAGGGTTCCTAGATTTTATTAGTTTTTGGACGAAAAAAAAAGAAACTTTGATCTTTTTTCAATGCAAGGAATTTCCATAATAATATTTAACTCACCATTTCTTTTGAGTTATATAATTTTTATGTGAATTATTCATCTTTTCATGAATATAATAGCTGATTCATTTCATTCATTGCTAGTTTCTTTACATCCTTTACAACATATATCTTTCCTTGTACTGGATTGAAAATGGTGTGTAAAAAGTTCACTGCAAAATTAAAACAAAAATATTAGGAAAACATATGTTTAAAATATGAGTGAGGGAGAGAGTGTGTGAAATTGGTGAGTTATATATTACAAGCTGGAAATGTCAAGTTTAATGTGAAGCCTTGATGTAGGTGAGTTACATTCAACTCAAAAGAAATATATAGCTTCTCCTTACTCAACTTTCATATGAAGCCCTGAACTTCACAACATAATTCCATTGATTAATATAATTCAAAACTGTTTGCATTTTAGTTACATATATGTGAATAGTACAAGCTATTCTTATAAGTTTAGAGCCTCTTTATTTAAGTTTATGCATACAATTTTGATGTGGTATCATCCCAAAGTGGTCCAGTATACAGAGGAAAAAACTGAAGTATTGTGAAAAAGCATATGGTCATTTGAACTAGATCGAACTTTGTGCTTCAATAAGGTATGTGTGGAGTATTTGCTCCATGAAACTTTGGTGACCCTAAAGCCTTACTGAAATAGGCAACATGCCTGCTATGCTGTATACGAGTGAGGTAGAAAATAATTCTACCTTTAGTTGCATGAAGTTGATACTGTTATGCTCTATAAGAACCGACATTATAAAGGGAAAATGGTTTAAGGTGTATTTACAAAAGAGGTGAGGCGTAAACCTCTAGCAGAACAAGGCATGGGCCTTGGCTTGAACAAAATTTCACCAATTTAAAAAAGTACTAATATAATCACAAAATGGTTTATCATCACTCCATCGCAGAAAAGTGTATCACTACAGAGGACATGTATATAGAGAGAGTATACAGTCACTGTATAGGTATATTACAAAAGTATAAATGAAAAGGAGTTATGAAATTTCGTCAACTCATCCACTAGAGGGGGATTCCTCTTTATACTCATTCGAATCTATATGAAATTGATAGCATCTTAATTAAATTGTCTAGAGAATATGTTTTCTAGAATATTAGAGGAATGAGTGGACAAAAATAATTCTTGCACTCTACCCTCCTTCATTTTAGACATTAGAAAACATCTATTATATTTGCAAACATCTTTAATAGAGTCCCCTTAATCTCCATGTTCCAGTATGTACCATTGGCTTTGCATTCGTGAAGCATAGACACTAAGTACGGGTGTCGTGTCTGACATGGGCACGCTGATGATAAACAAATATATTCTTTATTAAATTATATATATATATATATATATATATATATATATATATATATATATATATATATATATATATATATATATATATTATTTCATCTATTTTGAAATTTAAAAAGAAAAAGTACTGGTCAATCTAATTTATCAAAATTATGATAAATCATATAAACTTATAAACCCCAAGCCAAAAGTCTAGATTGAAAATAAGTGAGAGACTGACTTCATTCTTTATGTCCCCCCTTTCCCCTCCCCCTCCTTTTTCTTAAACCCCTAAAAGATACAACCTTACATGATGACACTAGAGTTTCTTTAAGTTAATTAATGTTTGGCCATGTCATGCCTGTGAATTGTCAACATAATTTTTAAAAGGGCAAACAAGTATCGTCGCCACATGGCATGACGGACACGTGTCATACATGTGTTGAAGTGTCCCGAGTGTCGGACACCGGTTCGTTGCTTCCTTTCAATATTCTACAAAAGTGTGTCAATTTGGATTTTAACTTTCAAAAAACTTCTTCGCAAACTAAATAAAACTTTAAGTTGGCTCTACCTTCATTTAACTCATATCTAGCTTTGCCAATATTGTTCACTTCTTGAGCTGGCTCATTCTTTAGATCCAAGTCCTCTGTTGTGACATTAAGTTCATTCTTCTTTCCAATCATTAGAAATGTGCTTTTGACATTAAATCTGACATGAACTGATATAATTTGGTGACTTTAGGGAATAAGAAACCTGATTCTCTTCCACTAACTGACTTAAATTGTAGCATTTTATAGTTAGTAATAGGCATCATTTCATCCAATTGAAGAAATTGATCAAGATGAATTTTTACCTTGATTGATGCGTACTGAATAGATATAGATATGTCTTTGATTGATTTGCTTGTTTTCTATTCTTTTCCACATTGGTTCCTACCCATGAGTTGTTCCGGAGGCAACTTTTCGAGCTATTGTTCATTTATATATCAAGAGAACACCTTTAGCCAGAAAACCAGGATGCCTTTTCCACAAACCTCTGCAATACAAGTAAAATATTTCCAGATTCTACCGTTTTGATTTTAGTAGCTCGTATTCTATACCATAATACTCCTTGGTGTTCCAAGAGTATTGGCTTGGCATCTCTTTAACAATGTAAACTTGGTCACTTAATACATTAATAAAGTGATCAGTGTCAAATATATCGGTGAATGAGCTGAAGAATACATGTGACTTTATGTCAGTAGCCTCTTTTTAGAGTTGAAAAGTAAAATGCAGAGTGGGAAGTTAAAGTTATTTGCTCACAACAATACCTTGAATCTTGCCAGACATGATTCACTTCAAGGTGTGGGATGACAAGTGTTTCATAATAATTTCGCATTACCACACTTCAATGCTTGTTAAAAGATGTTTGTTTAAGTTGGAACAGTGGGCTATTCTAATATTTGAAAACAATATATTTGTAAAGAATTGATTCCACTGTGTTTATTGGTTTAATTTCTTGTTTTGAAAACATTTGATAATTTTGTGTTAATTGGTTTGAAAACATTTTATCCTTTTTATGTTACATGGTTCTTGACGTTGGTTTATGGTGAATAATATTGGGAAGGAGAGCAAAGCTCCTAATTTATACTAACCTGACATTTGAACACCAAATATAATTTTTGTGCTCAGTTCCTAGAAACCAAGTTGTTATATTAAATGTCCATGCATGACTACCAAACAAAACATAACAACCGCTTAAATTGACTTAACTGTCAGAAGTTGAGACCAAAATTTTTACCCACCGGGCCTTTCTGTCGGGCCTTATTCATTTGCCTTGCTGCCTGCCTACTGAACCAAACATATAGAGCATTCGAATGTCCATAGTGGTGTCAGTATAATTCCCCTGAAGTTATTTCGGTGACTCGGTACCTTCATGATATGAATGTGCCTTTGCAGATTTTATTCCTATTTATGGAAAGCACGTTGGAGATTTTATAAAATAAGTGAGTAAGAGTTTTGGGTGTAAGAGCTTAAAGAGCTTGTCCCACATTGGAAGTGTGTGGAAGAGGTGGGAATCTAACCCAAATATAAAAGGGGATAGTGTCCCACATTGAAAAATGTACAAAGCTAAGTATCACCACTAATCTATAAAAGGAGTGGCCAACCTTTGAGTCCCACCTTGGAAAAATATTAAGAATTTGTGCACTTTATAAGTACAAATGGAAGATGAAGAGTTAATTCATCTCGCATTTAAGAGGCTATTCAAGAGACCTCAATACGGTGCGAAGCACCACACGCACACGCATGCGGGGCAGTGGGCTGTAGAGGCGCTAGTGGCGCACTTTGCACAGGGTTGCCGGGAATCGTCCGGGTCGGATCGCGGTAGCTCGGGCGCGGTCACTTTTTGGTTGACCCGTGCAAAACCGATTCGGTATTAATTGTACCTGTTCGGAATTGACTTAAGACTGTTAACCCAACAGTCATGACTCTTGAAGACAAAGCTTTTCATTATCTATAAATAAAGGCTGCCTAAAATGAAATTAGATTGATAACAAAAACCCAGTTTCAGATTTCCAAACCCTGCTATTACTCTCTTACAATTTTCAGAAGATACAAATTCTCTTATTCTGTTTTGTGCACAAAAACAGAATAAGAACTTGATTGACTGTTCTTCGCTGCTGCATCCAAGGACTGTCTTCAGACATACAATTGCTTCATTGTATCTTGAGTACGGATTTGCTTATTCCCGTTTGTATGCCGAAGCTATTCGTGTGGGGCAAATACTGTATTTAGGAAAGTGACATCACGCCTTGAAGATTCATAAAGTTACATTGTTGTATTAAAGTTGACATTGTTGTGATACAATAAAGAGTTCTATATCCGTATTTGCTACATAATTTCCAACAAAGCATAGATTACGCAACAATTTCAAAATTTGGTTAGGATCCTA
Organism: Sambucus nigra; assembly: GCA_949130495.1. Taxonomy (NCBI): domain Eukaryota; kingdom Viridiplantae; phylum Streptophyta; class Magnoliopsida; order Dipsacales; family Adoxaceae; genus Sambucus; species Sambucus nigra. The sequence goes on from OX422214.1 coordinate 586,129,517, forward strand.
TTTTAGGTGTAATAATGTGTGTGTGCAAAATGAACACTCTAATAAGCTTTTGATTTATATTCAATAAACTTTCATATGATGGCCTTAAAGTGAAGGTGGTTGAGACATCACAAAGTTATTATTACTTTGTCTCCAATCATTTTTATTATACGTGACTTTGACCCCTTAATATAGCAATTCTCACACCTTAATGTTGAAGAATATGTTAATAACAGAATTTTCCCCTCAGACTGAAAATACAAACTCTGCCTCTGTCAATAGTTATTCCCATAAATTCAAATGGCTACACAAAAATAACATAGGTCTCTGGTATACTAAATGTAGACATTTTATCTCATCGCCCCAAAGTAATTCCTCGTTCAATCTAGTTATATATATGTCCTTGCATAAATTGCCGCATCCACTTATTGTCTACCAGAGCATTATCATCATCCCTATACCTTTTATGGGTTTCTTTATAATTCTACTAATCATTATTATAAAATATTAGGGTAGTTTAGTTTGGAGACAAAATGATGTGTGGATCAGTTTTGAAGCAAGAGTTTACATATTAAATTTGAATTCGTGGCGGAAGATTCAGAATTTCCCTTGTTGAATTCGTCACGGTATATGGGGGATTTACTTTAAAATCACTTTGAACAAGATTTTTTCGGAGATAATTGAGGTTTCTTCCTGTACAAAGATTGCATCTTTTGATGTTGAAGCTGAGGTATTTTAATTTTTTCCAGACCCTGATTTTTCTGATGTGGTCTTATATGATATAATATTAGGGGTATTGAGGGGCATACCTTTATTTATGTGGGGATTACATGAAGGAGGTAGTGAGATATGGTGGGTGATGAAAGATTATGGGGTGAAATAGTCTTGTATTTAGTTGATGTTGTTTGTATGTACTGCCAATTCTTGATCCTAAGGCTAGTGTTTATCTTATATCTTATTCAATGACTAGTGGCAAAGTTCTTTTAAATTACAATCAGACGAATCTATTTGGTACAATTTGATGAGTGAGACTATTAGAGATGTTCCTCTTCATCGTTTGCCTCGAGAATTTGATATTGGGGTTTGTATGGAAAGTATTGTTACTTTAGGATACAACAACAAAATGAGAGAGACTGAAGAAAAGGGAGAATATAAGTTGTAAAACATCGTCTTGTATGATCTTATTTGTTATTGAAGTAGGCCTTTTGATCTTGCCTATATTTAGGTATTTTATATGTCTAAAGTGACTGTTCCCTTCTATATTTCTTGTGCATATAGTTAAAACACATTCTTGTCTCTTACGGATCTGTAAAATAATGAGAAAAGAGATAGGTTAAAATTTCTTTTGTAGCATTCTATTGAAGCCTACTAGATTCTTATTAATATCTCTACAATTGATTTGTTGTGCTGGCTTGCCTGATAATACGGATATACTATACTTAAATTGATGATAATTGCTCTAGAAAACATTAATCACTTACTTACTTGATGCCAAGTACTCCTAACACGGTTTATTTAATGAATTGTTGTAAACTCTTTTTACTTGCAACTTAATTTTTAAAAGATGTTTTTAGTTACTTCATCCTCATTTTTGGTAATTTTGTTTTTCCTACATGAGTCTCAATGTCTCTAATTGCTCCAGTAGTTGAATTTTTTCCGTCTTAGTGAATATAACATATGGATTTAATTTTTTTTTCTTCGACCTACACTAAGTTTTGAAATATATCATATGGATTTAATATTAATTGTTTTTCGTCTTAGCGAATATAACATATGGATGGTTGGTGGTGACTTCAATGTCATTCTTGAGGCTGATGAGAAACGTGGTAGTAATGGAATTGACGTTGGAGACGTTGGGGACTTTCACAATGCCGTGATGTTGGTCTAATTTAAAATCCTTTCTCGGATCTAGGTTCACTTGGTGCAACCATGACGGCCAAGCTTGCTGGACTGGATTGTATGTAGTGTTCAGTGGTTTCTAAAGTTTAATAGCACCTCGATGCCACATCTTAATCGGCTAAATTGGTATCATTCTCCTTAGAGGGTCTCCAGATCAAACCATAATGAAAGTATCCCAAGACCCTTAAGATTTCAGAATATCTTGAATTTAGTGTTAATTTAAATGATCAGGATCTTAAGTGGTTAAAAGACTTGAACTCATTTTCTTCGACGTTAGCTTGGAAATTTGTGAGAGACAGATAGCTTCTTGTGTTTTCCTTAAAATCTGCGGGGAAAAGAATAATCCCTCAAAAGGTATCATTTTTCATTCGGAAGGTTTTGCATCGAAAAATTCGGTGGAAGATTTTTTCAAAATAATGCATTACAAATGAACCAATAATGCAAAAAACCCAAAAAACGAAAATTAATGGTAGTAGAGTTAAATGTATATTTTGTACTAGTTCACTGATTCTACTATTCGTGCTGTTTATTGATTTTACTCTGTTGGTAAATATGTTACTTATTTAGCAAGAAGGACAATTTTGGTGGCTGTTAAGGTTCTGTTCCTGCATTGTGGAGTGTGCTGTAAACAAGAATCGTTACTGTTTAGAAGTTTTGTGGGTTTATGTTTGAGTGTTAATTAGAAGGGATGTGGGCCTTCATGAGTAATCTGCAGGCATGGTTCAGGTTATGGCCAAGTCGATTCAGATTATACCGATTTGCCTAAGTTCAACAGTGGCCAAACCGAGTCTGATAAGTGGTTCAAAATATAACAAATCTGACTAAACTGACTTAACTAGGTAATATCCTGGTAGTAGCTTCTGAAAAATTGGCATCTTGGTTGAGGTTGAGTGAGTTGATACAAAACAGATGAAAGGATTTGATAGGGGTGACAGAATGAGACGCAACTAATCTTTTCCAATGGCCAAGAAACTTAAATTTGACTGAGTTGACTCACTTTAGCAATGGCTAAACTGAGTCTGATACGCGGTTCCATAGTTGGCCAAATCAGATTAAATGGGCTTAACTAGGTGATATTGATCATAGCTTCTTAAGAAATGGCAACTTAGTCGAGTCACATTTGGTTATATATTAGTCATACCTAGTCTTATAGAGTTGATACAAAATAGATGTAAGGTCATCAAGATTTTCCAAATTAGAGAGTTATGATACGGTGATCTTGGCACTGGTGCAACTGGTCACACACATTTTCCATCTTCCATAGAGCTAAAAATGGCACTTGGACTTCACTGCTTTATCTTCTTATGACCTCTTTAAGAATAGCTTTTCTATTCCCCCTTCAACTCGGTATACTAAATAGATTCATTTGATAGGCTGATAAGTTGGGGCTGCAACCTTGATGAAGTCTTTTAAGCAGTCGAATCCGTATTAGACTTCCCCCCCACCCCACCCCACCCAAAAAAATCCAATTATGATTTCATGTTTTTCTATGAATTTGTTTAGTTTTAAATGGATAGATTGGTGTGTTGGAGTTTTCCCCTTATTTTTAAACCGTTTCTTCTATTTTAATCAAAAAACAAAATCATGCAATATTATCTCTCCCTTTGCTTTCATGGTCACTCTAGTGTGGCGAGTTAAAATGAAAATATTCCACCATTTGTTGGTGCCTTTTGCTTACCATTACAGCATAGAGAGTGTTGTCCTTTGAATGCTAATGGGCTCAAATGAAATTCTATACTTTGTGGCAACCACGACCCATGTTCCCCCACCATGTGAATGCTATTGAATCTTTAGTCATTTGTATAAACTTTCTGTATAACAATCTGAAATTTCAAGTAAATCATTGAATAAACTAGTTCTTCACTTATGACTAACTTCTTGTAATTGATAAAATAAATGTGCCAAAAATATTTATAATAGTATGTTAACTTATGATTAATGCATTGACACTTTATTGTGGGAATCACCAATCGAGTGCCCAAGTGGCACAATGGTTCTTATGGGTTTAACATATAATTTCAGAGTTTTAAGCATTTTTTGCTTTAATTCATTTATTTGTTCATTTTCTGTCACGGTGCCCGGTGAATTGGGTATTACAAGAATGTGTGAGACTGTAGCAAGCCAGATTTGCAATGTGTGAGAATCATAGATTCTGAATAATTAAACGCACAACTAGTAATGTGTGTTTAATTCATGGGTGTATGTAACATTAATCTTGTAACATACATTTTATGCCATTTACGCCAAGGTTTTAGTTCATATATTGTGTGGGGGGATTTGTTGGTTACTCTTTTGTATTTGGTGTACTGGACATTTCTCGAGTTGTTTGGGGATTTCCTGTCATATTGTGCAAGTATCATGGTTTCTACAGAATAAACTTTTCCATATCATATTAGTTAAAGTTGTGTGACTCTTAATTCTATAGAATCATGCTTCTACATTGCATCTTTGTTGTTTACTTAAGGGACATTTTAAAAAAAAAATCAATATTCTATTTTTTTATGCAATTGGATGATTTTATGAATAGTTATAATTTTTCTATTTGAAGACAATGAAAGTACCTCGGGGTCGACTTTAATGAAATAGTTGGGAGAAACTGCATTTTTTATTATAATTTTCAGTTTATTTTCCTCGAATGTTAGATGGTCTTGTGTAATTGTGATGATTTTTAAATAAAGTTAGATCTTTAGATCACCATCACTTAAGACTAGCACTTCAAAGAAATTTCAGAAGTTTGCTCAAGTCAGTTCAGTGTTTGTAGTTGCACATATTTATGGTTTTTATTTCAAAAAAAGTCCGTTGTGGATTCTTATACGCACTTCCTAATAAAAAGCCCCAAATCATATATTATGGTGTAGAGGATCTAGCTAATGTTGGACCACTTTTGTTTTTATTTGGTAGTTTAATTGGGTTGTTAAGACGCAATTTTAATTTTATTTACAATTCAAGTAATTATTAACATTAATTACGATCTAACCCTACTTAAAATTTTGTTTTTTCTTCAATCTTTTACAATTTTAAAATGATCATGAGCGTGCCTTTGTCATGTGTAGATTGCGACATAGGCACCGAGCATTTTTAGCCATAGGTACGTTGTACACAAACCAGATTTGGCAATTTTGACTCTGCCTATGCTATTTTAGAAATTAGAAGATTGTATCTTGGTCATGGTTGTGTCTCAAGCATGGGGAAACACACTGGTGTCTTGATGACACACAATATTCTGGAGCCACGACGAACCTAAGTAGCTCCAGAATATATTTAGTCTTGTCGCACCTAAGCAACATCAAAAAGAGTGTAGAAGAGGCTTTGCATTGGTGAAATAAAAAAAATGAACAAACAAAGTTCACTAAGCTCCTGCTTGGCTCATGAGTCATGCCTAAAAGAGTCCATTTAAGGTTAAGTTTTATTTCTAAGATGAAATATTCTTAAGGTGGTTTTAGGTCCAGTGCTTGATGTAGAGATAGTAGAGTCAAACACATGTATTTTGCACTTTAGCATGTGGTCCCTTTATATATTACAGGCCTGGACGGTATCTAAATTTGAGTACTTCTAGGGATGCCCTCATATTGTACCCAAATACACATTGGATTATATTTTAAATGGAATCCATGTGGTTCCCACATACTAACCAATGTGTGTTAGACAACTCACCCGTGTCTGATTTTTTGGTACAATTTGAGGGACTCCTAAGAATTACTCTATAAATTTTGTGTCGATATTTACAACTCGCACTTATTGGAATTTTACACAAGCATATATATTTTGACGAGGTCTGCACCCTAAAGTTTTGAACAACACGAGGGCCAAACACTGGCAAGAATTTCTACTAAGTTGACCAAGTTTTAGGGACCAATGACTAAATATCTAACATTTAAAACTAGCATATTCCTATAAGAGTATAAATACGAAGCATGGGGCGGAAGGGTGCAGGTGAGGGCACGGGGAAAGGGTGAAGTGATTCGTTAAAATAAGGTATGAGTGCAGAAATTTAGTGCAGGTGCAGGTGTTATGACGAATTCATGCTTCATAACTCTATAATTTATAATTAACAAATAGATTATGTTTCCAATATCAATGATAAGCTAACTTATTAAGAAAATCATGATAACATTAAGTTAGATTTTTTTTTTCTCGTAAAAAATGTAAGACGGATAACCTAAAAGGGTTTCCTCAATACAAGATATATAAAAAAGAAAAAAGAAAAAAGAAAAGGATAATCAGTGTCTCATAGGACAATGCTACTCTTCCTAGTTGAAACAAGACCTCAAAAGGTGCGTTTCCTAAATCTTTTGATTTCTCCTATATTTCCTTTTCTAATTTTCTCATTCCGCGTTATATTTGATCAGATCATAAAAATAAGAAGAAAGGGTCACATAATTCAAATTCAATAATTTTGACAACATTCTAGTCATCTGTTCAAATTATGCCCCTATAATGCCGGTGTAACAACCGGTCCTTTTGGAGACCATTAAATTCCATAATTGGATATAAATTGGAATTTGGGGAATTTTTCTAAATAGTAATTTTTGGGATTTTCGAGGATTAAATGATTTTCGAAGGATGTTGTGATTATTTTCGGGACTATATAGGTCGAAATATTTTAATTATATGTCGCTGATTGAGAAAAGCGACACGAGGTAAGATTTTTAATTGGAAAACCCGCATTTATTTATTTTGGGTTGGAATAGTGATTTGCGGTCAAGTACCTCGGATGGAAATTTCGACTGCGCCGTGAGTCTCGGAATGTCCGAGATAGTCGGAAAAGTGTGTCCGATTGTCGAAAATGAGTTTCGGGTAATTTTAGAGGTAAAAGTAACTCGTAATTGGGTAAACGAGTCGTTTTTGGGTTTTAAGGGTTAAAACCCTTTTCTTCCTATATAAAGAGGGGGAGAGGGAAAGAAAAGAGAGAAAAGATAGAGAAGAGAGAGAGGAAGGAGAAAAGAGGGGAGAAAAGGGAGATTCGGGCCAAACTCCGCCGAATTCGACTCGAGGTCATCGGATTTTATCCACGATGCAAGTGTTTACTTGCTTTATTTATTTTTAAGCATAAATATCTCATATCATTGTTGGTATAACAAACCCTAATGATTTTGGGTTGGGTATTCGTGGATAAAACGGGTTTTTGGGAGTTAAAAATGGTAAATTGGAGAAACTTAGGTTTTACTTGAAATTAATTGGTGGTTTTGGGTTCTAGGATGTTTAGAACCCTTAATATATGTGTATTTGTAGTTGGTTGAGGTTGTAGGACGTTGGGTGAGGCGAAAAAAGCTTGGGAGAAGCTTTAATGGCCGAAATCGTCTCGGAGAAGACGATGAATAGTAACCCGTCACCTTAGGGGGCCTTTTTGGCCAGGAAAAGAATTGATTTAGCTTTCGACCAAAACACGAAAGTTGTAGATCTCTTCGATACGGTCGCGTGGGCGCTAACCGCGTATTTGTCTGATTTTTCTACGATTTGATATGATTTTTACAAGATGACAGCTCCGGGTTGAAATTATCAACTCGGAAATCAAATCGGGAATTGGAAAAATTACGGCTAGAATTAATGTCGTAGATGTTCGGGATAATTTTTGGGGTAGTTTAGAAACCCCGAAAATGAATTTGGGTTGTTGGATAAGGGACTTAAGGATTTTAATTTTGGAAAACCTGGTGTGACCGGTCGACCGCGCCCCTATGGCCGGTCGACCGCGTCAAGGAGAAAGGGCCTACTGCTTTGTTTCGTAGGCTTATTTACAACCCGCGGTCGACCGGGGGTCTAAGACCGGTTGACCAGTGCCCTGTTTTCAGCCCAAGATTTTGGAGATTATTATTATTTCTTCCCTTTGAGATTAAAGTTTAAGGGCCTTCTAAATTAAAGTATATTAGAGGGTTATGTCCTAAAGGATTCGAGGAATTGGGAATATATATATGCATATATTCACTTAGAGTGAATTATTATATTTGGAGATATCCAATAAACCTTTAAGAGTTGATTAAGTTAATTATTAGTCATCAAAGTAAGAAAATACTTTGGGCTTAGTATCATGCTTATATGAATGCATGATTGTGATTCCTGGAGGGAATCTTTGGGATTATGGTCATCGCTAGATGATATAGGCCATTATGGTCGGTTATATATTCTAGGAGGAATATATAGGATATGTATATACTGTGTGATTTAGGTATATATATATATATATATATATATATATATATATATATATATATATATATATATATATATATATATATATATATATGTTACGATGGAAATGATTTTGAAAATATATATATATGAATATTTTCAAAATGGGAAAAAGATAAATGATTTTCATAATTGATAAATTATGGTTACACACCTCCCTAAATCGCTATCATAAGGGAAGTTGCGCGCGTTGTGGTGAAGCCTTCCTGGCTGTTGAGTAGGTTGGATATAGTCCCTAGGCCATATGGGCATTTGTATTACTGCGCTGGTTAGGGGATTTCGGGTGTGGTCCTGACTTTCCTGCAGGCAATATGGACGCTTCCCGACGTTGGTAGGTTCCCAGGTTGTCTTGTATAGATAGGCCTTGGAAGATGATAGCCATTTAGGGGCGCGTCTAGTGGGGAAACCCGGAGGGGCGGTCTTAGTTTTATTAAAGCAAATTATGATAATAAATTGGCTTTAATTTACATTTCCTGAGTATAAAAAGGGAAATGGGATAAAGGTTTGGCTTCGGTAACACTCCCGGATGAAAGAAGGGATGTGGAAGCATGATTTGATCAAAGCATTTTCATGATAATGGAAATGGCTTTGGGTACATTTCCTGAGTATAAAAGGGGAAATGGGATGACTTAAAGGAAAAGCATTTTTATGATAATAAAACTGGCTTTTAAAAGTATATGATTTGTTAAAGCAATTCATGATAATGAATTGTCTTTTATATTTACATTTCCTGAGTATAAAAAGGGAAATGGGAAGTTTTGAGAAAATGAAAAGTATTGATAAATACTTGATATATGAACTCTTAGTTCGGGAGATAGATCCGGATGGTTATGGTAAAATATGATTAATGAAAATGGATAAATCGAGTGCCTAGGGTCTAATGGATCCCGACGATCGACCTTGCCGCATAGTAGTGTATCGGGGGGGTTCCTTGTTTGGATTTCGCTTTGCGAGACACCCCACACACGAATATGGCAGTGTGTTGAGACTGGGGAGAAGTTTAATCCTTAGTGCTCTTATATTATAAATGTTTATGGTATATATATATATATATATATATATATATTTGTACTGAGGGACTGGCGGATCTCGACGATCGACTGTGCCGCATAGTAGTGTATCGGGGGGGGGTTCCTTGTTTGGATTTCGCTTTGCGAGACACCCCACGCACGAACATGGCATAGCGTTGAGACTGGGGTGAAGTTTAGCCCTTAGTACATTGCTTGGACTATCTAGGATTGATAGTGGGTTTGGGATAGACTAGTTTAGCAGGATAGCTTGACTATGATGTCTAGAGGGATGCGCTAGAAGTGCACTGTTAGTGGAGAGGTGAGGGGTATCTCATGGGAGTGCGATACCAATTTAAATATGAGATAAAACTATTTTTCTAAAAATAAGGCATTTATGCACTTGCAAAATATTTTCAAAATTCGGGCTCTGACCCGTTTATCTACTTTTCCTTTCTTGCTATATTATATATATACATAGGTGTCCAGACACAGGGACGCCTGGATGGAAATTCTTTCGAGTCAGACGTCAGTTGCATCAGCTGTGGATGCGTGCAGATTTTTGATAGCCGCTTCCATCGTTGTACTCTAGATAGGAGGTACTGTATAAACATTCGAGCCAATGGCTCAATTGCATTTATTTATTCTTTCGGTACAACATTCGATATGGTTGTATATTTTGACCAAGTGTTCGGTTATTTTATTTCATTTCAGTTTCATTTACGCATTAAATTGTAGATGTTTTATTTATTATCGTTAAAAAGAGTAGTAAAGTTAAAATTTTGACACCGGCCTAATAGGTTATTAGTAATTAAATGGATTTTTCGATAGTGATGCTAAGAATGATCCATATGAGACTCCTGTTTTAATTTATATTGGAGTGATCGCCCGGTATCTTATTAGGCGGGTTGTCACAGCCGGAAACTAATTATGAGCTTTAGGATTCCTGTACATCAACATAATAAGATAAAGTAACGCTATTTCTTTCATCATGACTTGGGAGCAAGTCGTGGTGACAATGTAATCAAAGCATTTAGCATAGTTAAACTCCCTGTGAATATCCATAATGAATGTACTCAGTTGTCTTTAAAAAGGTCGTACCCGATGCACAAGGCTCCCTCTTAACTACAGGTTCTGGGAGAGGTGGATGTCGGCTAGTTTTACCCCCATATGTTTTATATATGGAGAGGTTACCCCCATGTCTCGCCGCGGCTTGAGCGAGGGCACTTGCCATCGCGCCAAGGTACGACCTCTTACTCGATTGCCTTTGTGAAAATAAATTCCGTTGTGTTCCATTATGTCATTTATGCGGACATGTTAATTTTTAAATCTATCTCTTTGCAGCTAAGACAGACTCCTCACATAAGAGGAGCAATATTCAACTGCCCGCGAATTCTTAGATGTGATCATACTAATTTCATCAAACCCCTTTTGGGTTTTAAGATGTTTATTTTGACACCCACCTCAAAATCTTAAGAAATTGACAATAAATAGGATAGGATGAGCTCTATAGATGTCATAATATTGCTCACGTAACAGTTGAAGGGGAAAGGAAGCTCCACATTAAATAATCCCTAGGTTCTCCCAGCCAACGTCACCATGAGGGAATTGTGAACGTATTCCCTTATATTAGGAACCCTAATTTTCATATAAATGGGATGCAAAATTTCTCATGAAAAGTGTCAGCACGACTGAGGTTGAGACACTATATCTCTTAACTTTAATTCGCAATTGTAGAAATAGTGAAGTGAAGAAAGAAAGTTCTTATTTCCTAAAAGTGGCAATAGGATTTAGCTAAGATGTGGGGATAAGGGATTTTGGGAGCTAACCTTGTATGAGAATATCGCTCACTATTGCAAGAACTGTTAAAAGTAATGTCATAGTAATGTCAGACCAAGGAATAAAGACATTAGCAGATTAAGGAAATAGAGTAATCCCACAAGTGAGGAATGCAGAAGATCAAAAGAAAAAAATGGAAACATAAACCCAATGGAATAATGAATCCTATTTTATTATAATTAATAGCGGAAATTCTCGCAATGGAAAAAAAAAGCGGAGTGTGGTTAGTATAGGCTGAAACTAAGGCATGGCCGAGTTGAGTAGGTATCGTAGGGAACCTATTCGTCTTCGAGTCAGGAGTCATGAAATTGACCAAATAGTACTAACTTGGACTAAATTGGGTGACTTGGCAGAAATATCAGTGATTTGGCCTACATATTCAACAAACTGGCCAAAATATCTGAGGATTTGGACTAAATATCGGCCTCCAAACACAACCTGCTTATTCGCTTCCTATGTGATTTCCCTCATTTGGTTATAGGCATTTTAGCTATCGATATGCAGAAATCAAATTATAGATGTATAACCTAGATATTTGATTATATATATAAGTCACAATTTGCAATTTTTATAAAAAAATTAATTATAAATATTTGGCGATTGTGTGCTTATAACTTCTTGAACATTGCAATTTAAAAATACGGCATGCATCAATATAACCAATCAGACATTACTCTGCATACCAAATGATGATTGTAATCACCTAATCGATCCATGCTCATACTTACGTTTATAAACTTTTTTATGTTTTTTTTTCAAAACTAAAATAAAATTGGGCTCTCTGAATAACAAATCGTTGTGAATCACCCAAAAGTAATTTCAATACGAGACCGAGTTAAGAAATAATGCGAACGAGTTATAGACAAATACCGCGACATTGAATGAAGAAGACAAGGGAAGTGAGATTTTTTGGATCTCGGCAATAACATAGTAAGTCGATCACTAGCTCTCAACAGAACAAAGGATCTGCCATACTCATATATCTCCACTTCCTGGGGTGGAGTGTAGGATGCTAGAGTGAGTTTGATTATTAACAATGATGGTGTGTGTGAGGTCAATCGGTTCCCAAACCACTTAAGTGGGTAGGAGGTTGATTGCATCCTTGGCACTCACCCGCTGTAGGTGGTGGATAGAAGAGACATACCTAGAAGGGATACAACTATCAAGGGTGTTTTTGCAATTAAAAGTTGCATTGCGAAGATTATGAATGAAGATGACCAACTTATGGAGGCTTCAATTCCTAATAAACATTTCACTTTGTTGTGGCTTATTTGGAAGGACAGGTTGCTTACTTATAAATAAAAGGAGGACATCAACCACCTTTTTAGATCGTGCTCTAAGGCCAAAAATTATTGGGCCCTTGTTTTGAATGATGACCAATGGAATGCAAGTTAGAATTCAAATTTCCATGATTGGGTGCTTAAAAAAACTTTGGTTAATAATGATAAAACTTATTTGGGGTGCCAGGGTATGTTGTATTCATTTTTACTCTTTGGATGAGTTGGAAAGTGACGAACAATTTCTGTTTTAAACGGGTAAATTCGCAATCCCACTTAGTTGTCCATAAAAGTCGTGTATGTCAAGGAAATAATCCATGCGTTAGGCAATAAAGGCAACCAAATGAGGAAAGTTGAAAACAAACCAAATGAGGAAAGTTGAAAACAAACTCGCTAGTTGGAATTTTCAGTGTGCAGGTCAAGTAAAGATGAAGCTCATATGGAAATCTGTGACGGAGTAGTTTTGGTGGTCTTGTGAGAAATGAGCAAGGAGTGTGGATGTTGGGTAATTGCGGTGGTTTGAGAGGAAACACAACCTGTCTGCACGCAAAGCTGTAGGGCATTTTTCATGGCCTTAAACTTGCAAAAGATTGGTAGTTGAGTAATGCTGTAATTGAAAGAGATTCCATGGTAGCGGAAAGTCCAATTAATAGGCCAACGGTAAATACGAAATGCTCATTGAGGATTTCATCAGACTCAAACGTGATGCGGGAGCTCCAATTATGAGTACATTACGCGAGGGTAACTGGGCTGCTGATAAGATGACAAGGCTGGGCATGGACGTCAATGAGGAGCTACAGGTATTGAACATGCCGACGGAAGAAGTGGTGGAGGAACTGGAAGATGACCAAAAAGGGACATCTTATGTTAGGGGATCATAGATAGTTTGTAGCTAGACTCTGTGTTTTGAGTCTCTATTTGGTGTTGTTTTTGACTTCCCATTAATAACAAAAAAGACCTCTCCCAAGCCTTTGCCTATTGCAAAAAAGATAATTATCAAGGAGATAGGGGATTATATTAGAGATGCTTTCAAGAAAAATAGTTCTTTGTTGAATGAAAAGTACAACAGAGGGTTGTTTTAGTCCTCTCATGCCTCTTACTCTTCCAGTAAAAATATCATAGTATGACAATTTATTTAATTATGCTAAAAACAGTTGAAGATGATGAGGATGAGTATCACGTGGAATTTGTGGAGAATGAGAGAAATTTGTGGAAGTCAAATCTAAGAAGGATAAAGAAACTCAAGGTCTTATCTAGTGTTTATAGCCACAAGCGCTGTTGCACTTATAATGTGTTTTGCCTCTCTAAAATGTGCTATTGCTCATCTAAAATAGCGTATGTCACAAATGGCATATGCTATTTTATGTTATTTCCACACTAGTCCCGGTATTTTGTGCTATTGCATGCTATTCACATTGTTTTATTCTATTTCAGGCTATTGTCACACTATCTGTGTATTTTACTTTTATTCTCCTCTCCCAAAACGCGGTAATTTAACCGAAAGAGAAACGCTTATAAGTTGCATAAGGAGAAAAAAGAAAAAAAAAACTTGTTTTATTTGGGTTGGTGCATCTGTCAAATTTTTTCCTTTTACTTTCGGGTTCAGATGCCTTTATTCCGGATGAGGAAGGCTTTTCATATTTTCCATATGCTTGCCAATTTGACTGTTTGAAACTTCATGTGTTCGGGATGTTTGTATGAATTGATTTTGTATCTCTCTGATTTTATTTGGAATGATGTAGTATTAGTGTATCCAAAGCTTCTCAAGATCTTCAGCCTCCGGGTCACAAGCTGAAGTAATGTTTGGAATTTGAATGTACTACATTTGACAGATGCCACAACTAGAGAGTAGAAATATGACCATTTATCGGTTATCAATGAGCAGAAGGGTTTTTCTTTTTCCGTGATTTTCCTATGTTCGACATTCGCTGTAAGCTGGTATCCGGAAAGAGAATTACTTGTATCGTGATCTTGAGCCTGGAGAGTTGCGCATTAGACGATAAAAAAATATATCCTTGCTTTTCTTTAATTTTTTGTAAAAAAAATGAAGTGTTGATGGTATATTTGTTAGCTTGTGACTTGACACTTGAAGTTTGATAAGATACATGACTTTAAGAGTATCTTCAGCTTGTGACTTATATTGGGTCTTAACATGTAACTATCCTCGAACAATGGACCGCCTCTATATAAATGGTGTGCAATGGTGAGACGCCAACGAATCTATAACTTTTTGAAGGGATCAATAGTGTTGGTGCATCTGTTCCAGTTTCAGTGCTATTAATTCTGATTCCACAGGAGTCTACTACACAAGGCAGTAGCTATGTCGAGTAACTTGACGAGGAAAATCTTTTCAAAAGAAACCTATATTGTAGCAAAATTTCAGGCTTGATCTATCATATGTATGTACCAAGCCCAAATAAACTACAGAGAGCATATCACCCCAGTTATCACAAAGTCATTAGTTCAGTTATTCGCACTGGAGTTGATGCCCAGCTCTAAAGACTACTGGATTTGGATTCCGATGCTACAAATTAAGTCAGTTAATGAATGAGGAATCAGATTTCTTTCACCCAAACCAACATCGATGTCACCAATCATGTCAAATCAGGGAATTCAATGTTTCCTTCATCATACAAGCATTTTTTAATGTGTGGAATGAATGAATTAGTGGGCAGAGATGTTGCAAATTCTTCTATTTTTCCCCGTGGATAATTATAGGTGATTTTAATATTGTGATTAATTTAGGACAAGTTAAGATTTCAACTTTATCAATGTTATTTCTGCTAGAGAAACTTATAAAAATGTGTTTCACTCTATATATCAAGCAGATGATTTGGTTCGAGGAACAGGATCAGGAAGTGAACAAAACCTGCTTAGCAAGAGAGGCTTTTAGTGAAACTTGAGACAATTTAAGTGTCATTTAGCTTGTGAAGAGGTTTATTAAAAGAAAAGGTCCTAAGTTTCAGGGACAGACCGGATTCTAAACTACCATAATTGACAACTATGTGATCTGACTCTTAATTATCATTTCTTCCATTCACAGTACTAAGTTTTACCCTACTCACTTAAAGATGAGAATTGAGAGTCTGGGATTCTAGTTTTTACAATAACGATGAGTTAGCTATCAGTATCATGGAAGAAAATATCATGGTATATTTACTGTGTTGGTGACTTACCTCATCTGCAAGATAAAAAGGAAGAGTAATTGTAATTTTAAGGATGCTTCTTTTAGGTTTTGACCACACCAAGACAGAAAATTATCTTATATTAAACTGATTATCAGTAAGAAAATGAAGTTAGTTTTTACTAGGAATTGAGGCATGTTCAATTGTTTATCAAAAGTGTAAGTCTCTCGTTGATGCATTTAGTGGTCACTATTTTAAAAGTTGTGCTGAATGCAGAGGAAATTCAAATAGTGGCAGATTTCAATTCAAAGCTTTGCATGCAGAAAGTTCCTTTACCTCAGGTCAGTAGTGCGGGGTTAGAAAATGGTAGAATTGTTTAAACAATATGGATTGTTGCGCATGGGTAATTAGGGTCCAAATGGAGGTCTGATGACAGATGAACATGGGAGATTTGCTTGGTCATTTTCTTCCTTTGTCGGGAATGTGACTAATGTTGGAGTTGAATATTGGGCAGTTCTTAAAGGCTTAGAAATTGCAATTGACAGAGGGATGAGCCATATCATCTTGGAGTCGGATTCGGGCTATATCTTTGCATAGGGATATTCAGTTTATTCATTGCTTTCGAGAGGCCAACACTGTTGTTGACATGGCTAACCATGACTGTGATTTACAGATTGATACTTTCTTGGTTGCTTTTACATTAGATTAGTCAAACATAGTTTAGTCAATTTTAGACATTAATTGGAAGCATTGGCCATGTTGTAAATCCAATACCATCATCGATTACTCCAACTCAACAATGTAAGCCGATATTTTAAATGAAAGCATCTTGCATTCATAAATTTTAATCAAAACAGACTCAATAAATTGAATATGATTAGATTGAAATCTGGATTGTTGATTAAACAACACCATGGTTTGAATACACGCCTGAAACATAGAAGGGGTTTGATTGGTAACCGTGAGAGTATTTCCGTGACTATCTCCGTTGGAGTGTACGTCATTTTGATGATCTTGGGTTTTTTGGATTTGAAAAGGAAGAAGAAGAATTTGAATTAAGATAGAGCCTTTGATACCACTAAAACAAATTTGGGTTTTCCAGTTAGTTATATATATATGCAGTTGGTCTAGGCGGTCATAGACGTCATATATATACAATTAGAAAGAACTATATTTAAGAAAATGACGCTGAGCCCGACTGTCCAAACATATATGCTGACTTTTTCTCTTTGTTTCTCATTTTTTTCGTGGTCGTAACCTACATTGGGTGAACCACATTAAATCTCGTGTGTACTCTGTGTCATTTAACCCTTTATTTTAAGAATACTAGTAATTTCCAGTTATAATATGGCATATAACATTCTTTTTTTTAATATAGATTGCATATAAAGAGGAGTATCTCACAAAAGCCATTTAAACAAATTTAAAGGAGGCGAGGTTTTTGAACTGTTATCAAGTCCTATCTCAAATCGCAGTCTCATAGTGCTCATTGTGATATTTGTTTAAAAATAAAAAATTGAAAAACTCTTCAAAATGGCGCAGCGCTGGACCTGATGATGGGCCTTTAATTTGTGCCTGCAAATGCACATGTATGAGTAAATATGTTATATTTTTAAATTAGAAACTAATTAATTTTTTTATCTTTAAAAATTAAATTTGGGAACGTGTTATCAATATTGGTAAATTGTAATTTTCAATTAGACAATTTTGTTTCACTTGGAATCCCTTAGATGTTTGCGTAAAAAGATAGTTTAATTACTGTTACAATCCCAAAAAACAGTATACAGTTAAAACCGGAACAAACACAATAATATTGGGAGACAATGGCAACATGCAAATTCTCGCAGGCAATCCTAGGTGTGAATTAAAAGTCTGAATTCATACCCATGAATACACACCAAGAATTAGAATTCATATAATCCAAAAGCATTACACAGTGGGTTCTCTGTTTATTTTGCATTTAAGTGTTTAAATTAATTTTATTATTTTATTAGCAATTGGGCGTTGGACTTCTATGAAAGGGGAGATATTGGGGCAACTTAAGTTTCGGACATAACCAAACAAAAAATGATACCTTTGATTGGATTCATCTTTTCCACATAGATTTGAAAGAGAACACAGGAAGTTATCTATTCCTCACAAGTTCCCAAAAAATGAGTTCGGGTCTTTCAAACCCTTAGGCTCCTGATTATCAAAATTAATACATCATGTAGCAACAATTCTATAATTCTGAAAAGTTTCCACATTTGGGTGGGCGAAGGCAAACGTGTTGCAGCAATGCTATTCACAGATTTAACATATTTAGCTCCCAAGAATTCAGCCCAAATCGAGCTGCTTGGGAGATGCGCCACTATAATTTCAGAGTATAAGTTTGGATAACATCATGATCTTGTCTTACTTCTATACCACACTCTGAGCTCCAAAGGAAAAATGTGAACATTCAGATCATTAATAACAGCGACATGAGGATCGAGGGCCGCATATATGTGGAATGTCATAGACTGGAAAATGTGGTTTATGAGAATTAATATACCCCAGGTGAGAGAAGCCTACTGTGCGATACTTAATTTCTAGATCTGATTTTACTAATCAAATCATCAAATAACAACCATTTTTTTACCTCCATAAAAAAACAATCCGAGGTACGTGAGAGGAAGCCTTTTACGAATGAACACCGTAGTATCCTTAGTAAGAAAGCATCTAGACGAACTTCCCTTGTTGAAGACTACATAACAGTTTTACTTATTAATAAGCAGTCCCGAGTTTCATAGTTACTTAAATATCTCCATGAATTTCCAATCAACCTTTCTTTACCATGGTTTAGGGTATCATTCACATGATAACGAGCTAATAACCGGGAAACCAAGCGGGTGAGAAAAGGGAAAAACCTTTCAAGTTAGCATCAAATTATTGATTTCCTGGGTAAAAACCTTAGAAGAAATGACGAACAGGTCTAGAGAAAGAGGTTCACTCTGACGCACTCCATAATCCGACTTGAAAAAACCCGAGGTACTGCCATTAATAATAATAGAGTATCAAAAATTCGAGATAAGAGGCCACACCATGCTGATCCAAATTTCATTAAAACTAAATTACATGTTGACCTTTAATAAGCACAGCCACAACAACGGTCATACGCATTGTCTATGGATCATCTTTTGCATTAACATAATATTATCTAGAATTGATCTCTCTTTAACAAAGATGCATTGAGTAGGGAAATACTTT
Source organism: Sambucus nigra (assembly GCA_949130495.1). NCBI lineage: Eukaryota > Viridiplantae > Streptophyta > Magnoliopsida > Dipsacales > Adoxaceae > Sambucus > Sambucus nigra. Next base: position 586,148,057 of record OX422214.1, read on the forward strand.
TTGGGAGAATTAAGCTCAACCGAGAAGACAAATATTTTGACATTATCTTATCGACGAAGTTCGAATGTCCGGGGATTTGTGGAAATGAACCAACATAGTGCTAGTTCGGCTTCTTGGCAATGATGCCCTGAGAAAAAAACTCAGAATAGTGTTGATCCTTATGGATCACTTCCAAGAAAGATTCGGAAAAACATCCCAAAGACCTTTGGACCCTGCAACACTGTCACCATCCATTTAAAATATCACACATTTCAATTCTTCCAAGATAGGGTTCTTTGTTAGCTTCACAATCTACTCTTCACTAACTAGTTGTGAATTAAAACTCCAAATCCCCTCTTCCATAGATTCTTCACTAATAAAAATTTGGAAATGTTAAGACTTACCCAATTTGAACCTCATTTGAAATTTATTGATTGAAAAAACCTTGTATTAAAATCACCTTCCCTCATCCAATTAACCCGTGACTTTTGACACCAATACACCTCTTCACACCACCATTTTCGTTGCAAAAAGCGATTCATCTTGTAAGACGTTTGATCCCCTGCCACGAGTAGAGTCATCCCTCTCCAAAGAAACTTCCTTTGAGAGAGCCAAGTCTTCTGCCTCCCTGATCCGCTGCCACAAGTCTTTAAATTTCTTTTTTATTCCAATCTCGCACCAACTTGTAAGATGTTTCAATTTAAGAGTGAAGATATGTAAATAGTTACCCAAAATTGGCTACTCCCATCCATATTTCACCAATTGAATAAAGCCCCGATGACGAGTCCACATATTCTGAAAGAGAACGATTCGTTTCATCCGATTAAGATGCGCCACAACGTGTTTATAAAGCTTAGAAACCCAACGAGCATTGCATAAAATTCTGTCTAGCCTCTACCAAATGCGAGCTTGGCCATAATGGTTGTTGTTCCAAGGGAACTTAGATCCCGAAAAAGAAATTTGCACTTAAGGGTTTTTCATCAGCCTCGAGAATGATATTAACGTGACCACTTACCATCCAGGATCCTAGAGTACTTTCAGCAATATCATCCAATTATTCTCACAAAACATCATGATTTCCTCGATCACATTTCGCTTAGACTACCATAACAAAAGCCTATTCTTCACACTTGGGGTGGAATATTGTAAGATGAAGACGTTGCACCTTATTTTGAATGACTTGATAAGCCTAATTATTACTCCAAATTACTCAAATTGAACTTCAGGTGCTAGCCACACCCATCACAAAATAACGTGAACAACGCCAACTTAGCTAGAGAGGAGATTACCTATATAAAACTTAGCTAGAAAGGAGTTAAATGAAGCTAAATCCAGTTTGAAGTTTCATTAAGGTTGTGAAGAGGTTTATAAGAAGCAAGAGTCCAAAATTTACCTTCACCAAATTCTAAAATATCATTTTTTTTCTAAGTAAAATTGTATAAAATGAATCCACCTAAGGGAGCGAAAACCCGTATACAAGGTGTATATAGTGGCTTTATGAGCCCCAAAAGACAACAAACAATGGGGATGGGAAACAAAATCCCACCCAAACTTCTTGTATCCCCATCGACCTCCCCAAAAAAGGCCCAATTAGTGCCCCATCCCCAATTCCTCCAGAAAAGTTAACAGGCACCCTTTCGTAGACCGCGCTTCTTCCTTGAACCACCCTTGCATAGAACTCGGTAGAGTGTATCGTAGTCGTGCTACTCTTCCCCATCAAAGCACCTATCTCTTAATTAATCTATTGATGAGTACTGAGTTATACTTTACGGAATTTCAACCATATATTAGAGAATTGAGAGTCCGAGACTACTTTTTACAATAACAATGCTTAAGCTATTTGAATCCTCTTTAAGAAAATTTTGCGGTATATGTACTATCTTGGTGATTTATCTCATCTACAGGACCGAAGTATGACATGCTTCTACTGCGTTTTTTACCGTATTAAGATTGACATTTTTTTATCATCAATTGATCATAAACACGAATAATATGTTAGATTTCATTACTTTTTTTCTTTTTTTTTTGGTGGAGGGGTGGGGGGGGGGGAGGGCACGTGCGGTCAAAGATTAAGAATTATTAGATGCGCTAGTAACAGCAGAGTGGAATCTAAGAAATGCAAATCAATCTAAAAAATAAGTTAACTGAGTGAACATAAACTTGATGATGCTATCAAAAAAATTGAAATCTTATGAAGAAAAGTCACAAGCTTCTTCAATGTTTTGGGGGATAGCAATACAAGTTTCTTCCATGTTTATTTCTCTTTTAAACAATTCTTGAGGATTAAGTTAAAAGCATGAGAATGGTTCATGGGTTAAAAATGCAGAGGATTTGAAAGGGAAAGGCAATTCAATATTTTCAAATGTGTATCTCTAGTGAATGGGATTTGAACATAGTTGAATCCTTGTTTAATATAATTCCTAAGTTAATAACTGCACTTGCTAATTGCCAACCCAGCATAGAAGATCCAAACAAGAAGTTTGTGGGTTGAAGGGTGATAATGTTTTATGTTTAAATGATTCTAGTGGATATTTGTATACTTCTAAGTTAGGAAATTATCAAAAAGGATCTCTTTAATTCAATTTCTAGTTTCATTAGTGGCCACAGTATTACAAAAGTTGGTAAAGAAGATGCTATGTCAATATATAAGGGGGCTTGAGAGTTGGCAAAATTTGGAACCCAGTGTGACCGTTCAGAACAATAATATTGGTTCTCAATTTCAATTAAAAGTACCATTTTTTCAGAATTTACGCTCAATAAATATAGCGGAGAAATGTCTTCTGTTCATGATACAAAAATCTCAAGGGCATATCTAATACGGTAGAACATGTCACCTGGTGATGTTTTCGGGGTGTGCGCGCCAAGAATTATTGCCCATACGAAGTTATGACAAATAAGGGAAAACTAAATATGAATTTACAACTATTAGCTTGATAATTGACTCATACAACTCTTATTGACAACCTAATGCTCAAAACCTGAAGTCAAGTAGAAAGTAACGAAAATTAAAGAGGAAATGTCACATCAATACCAAACTGTTGCAACAGATATGAATGATGCCCTCGAATTAGTTGTTTAACTTTTGTTTATACAGTGGCTACTGCCTAATTTAAACACCATGCACCCAGGGGCTACTTTCCAGCAAGGCTCTTGCTACCGTCAAAGCAGAGAGGTGTGGCAACAAATGTTCCGGGGAAGGTGGGTAGGTGCGGCAGCCAGAGATGACAAACGGAGAATACTAAAGTGTATTATTTTTATTATTATTGTTGTTGTTATTCTTCTTCATATTATTAGTATTATTGAAAGGGAATTATGAACAATATTTTTTTGAGGAATGGGCTATATAAATTCAGTGGTTACAAGAGAGTTAGGGGTAGAAAATTTAGAAACGTTGTCACGTCATGTCATGTTCAGATTTTTTTGACGCGCCGTGTGGTGACAAAATTATAATCCGTGTTATCTGTTTTCATGTCCTATTAGGTTTGGTTGAGTGTGAAAATAATGAATCGTGTTAATCATGTGTTTTAAATGAGTCAAATTTGTTCACGTAAAAGAAACAAGACGCCGTGTCGTTTTTGTGTTTAATGGGTCTTGTTGTGTCGTGTCAGACTAAACATTACCCAAAAACATGATTTTCCACCCCAAAAGAGATCTCCAAAGCCCTCATTTTTACAAACACTACAGTTAAGAGTCCTAAAATTAGTAGCTAGTAAGAGAAACATAGATACATTATGAAAGAAAATGATGAGTTCTATTAAATCCCTATTCATCAACCTTAATCAACAAATAAATAAATGACAAGAACAATAATCTCTTTTTATTTTTAACAATCCTCCAGGTTGGATTAGAAGAAAACAACAGTAATAGGGACATAATTTGGGTTAAATTTGGTGTAATTGGAAACTGAGTTGAACTTGATTTTGTGATTAATCTCTAGGTTAGATTGTAGAGATTGCATTTGTGTGTTATAATCATTTATCCTTGACGCTAAAGCTTGGGCAACAATTTACCAAGACATAATACAGTCCCTCCAAAAGATTTTACAAAAGATTGTATATAGAAACCATGGACTTCCAGAAAATAGAATAGGAAATTTTAATAGAGTATTATTGTAAACTATTGCACGTATGCCTTTTGTTGAGGGGCAATAGTACGACTACTATAAAGGACTACACATGTGTAATGGGCTTCTGAAATGCATATTTATAATGTTGCATGGAATCTATGCCATTTGACTAATAGGCATCAAATCTCCAAAGGCATTCGTCATCAAAGTACCGAGAATTAACATCCAGTGTGGGCTCCAAGAAAAATGAATATGGCCCGAAAGAAAGGCCTTGGGTTGGTTAACTTTGGTCTCAGTCCCTGGCGACAAAATCAATTTAATTGCTATGTACGCTTTCTTTGGTAGTCAGGTACGAATATTTAACATGACAACATGGTTTCCAGGCACAAAAATTATATTCGGTGTTCAATTTTCAGGTTAGTATAGATTTGTAGCATTCAACAATAGACAAAAATGACCAAATGTTCTAACACCAATAAGTATGATAGGATTAATTGTTTTCAAACAATAAAATAGCCTAATAATCCTTTGTTTCAACTTAAACAAACATTGTTTTCTTGATCATTCAATGTCCCCTTTTTTTGTTGTCTTACTCACAGTAGCCTGATCATTAATTTGCTTTAGTCTCTTTTTAATTGCCTCAAGTCCCAGTCCCCATAAAAAAAATACACAGATCATGGCATGGAGTTCTTTAATAGCTCAGATCATTGTTCAGACATATTCGTCAGGACATTCACTTATAATTCAATTGCCTTATCTGTCACACCATTCTACATCATCAAACAATGAAGTACGGTGTCTTGGAGTGTGGTTGGGTAGGGGCTCATCAAAGTTTCAACTGACATACCGATAAGTCTCACCGGATGGCAGCTATCAGGAGGGCAATAATGAGGGGATGGGGTCCACTGGGCATAGGCTCTTTGTGCTTTTCAGCCACTTCACTGCTGTATATTGAAGGCTTTTGTCAAAGGGGAGTTCGATGGACCACATCAGACATCAGCAAAGTCTTGTGATACTCTGGATCCAAGGTTTGGTTTGAGGTTTTGAAGGGTTAAATTTGATAAATCCAGGATTTTGGTCAATTTTTGGTTGCTATAGATCAATAGATACCAAGAAGGATAATACTGAGGATTTGTCAAGGGCTAACGGTGCTCACCAGTGGTTTGTGAAGGCTTGGAAATGGTCTTTGAATAAGGCCCATGATGGCGACGACAGCTGAATCTCTGATGAAGGATGACCATGGTTATTTGGAGGATTTGAAGTCACGACAAAAGGGGCAACCCACCCAGTGTCCAATCGTCATCCGCCATGATGAAAACTACACAAATTAGGTGAAAAATAACGTGGCAAAAGTAATATCATATATTCGAAATTAAATTTTGCTCACTATTTTGTACAAATCATGCAATTATATTTTGTAAATTTATTTGTTATTAATACAGACCAAAGATTTAACTCCAAATATTTTCAACAAGGCGAAAAACATTTATTCTTAAACCAAACGGGCCCTCAAGGTAAAATGTGCGGCCTTGCTTCGTCTTAGATATGGTTGTACACCTCTAATATAGCTAAGTCACTTTCTTGGTGACAAGTAGCTCCGTATTATCAAATAACAAAAATACCATAAGTAGCTAGCAATTTGCAACGAAAAGGCATCTAAGCGAAAAGAAGTTCAATACTACCATACGCGTTCTTCTTGAATTTATCGAGTATGATGGATAGAGGAGTTGCATACCTCCCTTAAGCTCTGTTTATTATAAAGAATCTATGTTTTAAAAAAAAAGTCACCTACAAAGGGTAGGTTATTCAATAAGTTGGACTCGCTTTGAATCGTATCCATCAAGCTATTTGATGAATGGGTAAACAAGTAGTACCGTAATAAAATGGAAGGGGGAAGTAGCTGAGAAGTAAGAAAAATAATTTGCAAGGAACTACTAAAGAGTAAATCATAGGAACAAGAAATTATATACCTCTAAAATGGGACATAGTAAACATGTTGTAGACTTAACCTAACCACTATAATTCATACAATGCAACTAATCCGACTTCTTAATTGTAATAGTTTCCTCATCTTTCAAGTATTCTAGAAACGTTTACCTCCAGAAGCAGTGGATTTGGTTTGTTGGTTTTTTCACTATACCTCCAATCTGTGATGCGCTGCTGTAAGTTAACCTTCTTTACCCAATCAATCAACTTCTAACTATGAAATATTAATTATCATTTTCTATGTGGTGGTATTTCAGTTGGACGCTTGTGTTCATCCTTTCTTTGATGACTCGAGGGACCCAATCATCCCCCTTCCAAATGGCCACCCTCTTCCTTCACTCTTTAATTTCAAACTCTAAGGTAAGGCATATCCCAGTGCTGACTAGTTTATTTTTGTGAAGTGGTGATTATGATTTTTCCAAACTCCTTAATAATAAGCTTATTATAAAAATGGTTTCTTAAAGGAGGTTAAGTATTTCAAAAAAAATTCAGGGGTTTTTCCTTTAGGTCACAAACATCTTTGGGGTGAGGGGGGCTTAGGGGTTGGGAAAATTGAGGAAATAGTAGAATCCTTAGAATAAAGAACTTCTGCTTAATAAATATTGCAGAGATAACTCTGTTCGTGCTACAAATCTGATGTGGGGGACCCTTCGAGGAGTTGCCCCATACACCAAGCCATGTCTTTGTCTAGTTTTAATTTATTACTTTGTGACTTTTTTATTCTAGTTTTTATTATAAATAAGGTCCTTGGCCATGCTTTGGAATCAATTCATTTTACTGGTAGATTTTTATATGTGTGTGTTCATATCAAGTGGTTCCATAGCTACTTCGGTCATAGAGATGGAGAACGATGAGTACGATGATGGGTGGACGAAACCTACACCGTCGCCGCAAAATATCCACGAAGCACTACCATCACACCAAACTTCAATGGCGATGCTCGGCTAAGCACCTAGGCTCCGCTGCGTCTAAGGATTACGGCCAAAGCATGTCACTCACCGCGCCAAACCCACTACCATAAAACTCAATTATTCATCACAATCACAAAATATTTTCCTAGTTAATAAAAATTCTTCCAATGGATCTTGTCTTTCACATATGTTCTTTGTGGCTGATCTAAGTTTGTTCATCAAGTCCCAAATTTCTTAAAAACAGTGGCCATGAGGGCCTTAAAAGGTTTTTGGTTAATGTCCTGTCAGATTGTTAGAATAATTAAGTTGAAGGGTCTTTTTCATAACACCTCCGTTAGTGTTGCTAGAAAAATTGAGCAAGTGGATGGTTTTAGTCAACCAGTGACCTGGGTCTGTAAACCCCATACCAAATTAATAATAAAGAAAGAAAGAAAACAAAAATTTGCCATCAAAATATGAGAATCATGCATATAACAGTTTATACTTTTCACTGCAAAGTAAAGATTAACAAACAACATACGTTCTTTCAAAAAAATTCTCTTTATATGTCCTGAAAAAACAAACCCATAAACCATGTTAGTATTTAGCATCAAGTAAGTGGTTACTATTTTCTAATCCCATTCTCATTAACTTAAATATAGTATATCGTTTATTATTATTATCAACTGTTGAAATTGGTAGTTCTATAAGACGAAATTGTTTATGAGTTAGACGTTGTTGTTTTGGAATTCAGAATTGAGGTGTTAAACAGTAATAATTCATTTAGATTTGTAGTAATTGTACATATTTGCATGTCTTCTTCTAATTTATTTGGATTCGTACTAATAACAACATTTTTTTTTACAGAAAATGTCTCCTTCGGGTATTAAGGCGAGGATGCTGATGTTGATGTCGTCTGGGCTCGGTGGTAGCGGAGATGAGGAGGGCTCCTCGTCCCCTAGGCTCCCCAAATATGGAAAATTGGGGATGGACGCCGAGAATAAGATGGGAATATTAGTGAGATCCATCGAGCTGGTAATGACGATCATCGACGCTAGGTACACTAGTTGGAGGGAGGTGCCAAATGAGCTCAAGTTAGCTATTTGGGCAGTACTACGGGTAATGTATTTATATTTATATTTATATAAATATTCAATTTCAATTTCAATTTATATTTATATTTATTCTCAACTAACATTGTATTTGTTGGACAGGAATAATTCAGCCTGGCCCCAGAACTACGCGATCTCATCTTGGAGCAGTTGAGGGAGCAATACAAGACGTGGAAGAAAAATTTACGGGGCGGTACTTTGGGAAGACCCGAGACTCCATTATCTGAATGCGTGACTCCGTCCCATCGAAGAAGCCGATCTCATTGGCACAATGGAAAAAGTCCATTGACAATGTGATCGAGGAGCGATAATTGGCATTTATATCATACATATGTGTGCGTGTGTGTATATATATATATATATATATATTAACATACATAAAACTTTCATACACATATGCACTGTTCTAAAAAAAACCGCCTAGGCTTGAGGCTTGGGAGAAACTCCCCGCCTTAAGATTTTGACGCCTTATGCTTGGTAAAACCCTTAAGGCGTACTTTTTCTCTAAAAACAACAATGCTTTAGTGAAACGATATCGCCTTTTAAAGATTTTTTTGCAAATCGGACCATTATCTCATCCAAAATAATTAAATAGTATTTTATTTGCAAATATTCAGACATATTTTTATGATATGTACAATTTTAGTATTTTAATAGCCTTGTTATGGTTAAAAATTATTAAAATATATTAAAAAGATCTAAACGCCTTTTCACGCCTTTTTACGCCAAGGCCCGCCTAGGCTTCTAAGGCTTAAGGCTTGGTCTCCACGCCTCGATCACGCCCCGCGTTTTTTAGAACCTTGCACATATGATATTAAAACTTTCATACATATGTATATATCTATAATTAAACTCCCCAACGTACCTCATTAAATATACTTAAAAATACATGATATTAAATATTAAATGTACGAGTATATAATTAATGTATGTATACATTTATGTATGTATGTCACATACATGATACATGCATGCATGTATGTATGTAACATACATGATACATGAATGGGATACATGATACAAGTATGTATGTATGTATGTATGTAACATACATGATACATGTATGTATGTATGTATGTATGTATGTATGTATGTATGTATGTATGTATGTAACATACATGATACATGAATATATACATACATACATAAATTATATGTAACATACATGATACATGAATGGGATACATGATACAAGAATGTATGCATACATACATAAATTATATACATACATACATACATCATAAAAATGTAACATGCATGTATCACGAATGTATACATACATACATCATACATCATAAAAATGTAACATACATGACACATGAATGTATACATGCATACATAAATTATATATATACATACATACATACATAAAAATGTAACATACATGATACATAAATGTATACATACATAAATTATATACACGTACATTTAATATTTAATATCATGTATTTTTAGATATATTTAATGAGGTATGTTGGGGAGTTTAACTCCCTCTCTCTCTCTCTCTCTCTCTCTCTCTCTCTCTATATATATATATATATATATATATATATATATATATATATATATATATAATGATATTGCATGTATAATTCACCATAAAATTATATACTTACATGAATTGATAATATTTTTTAATACATATGTACTATATGTATATTTTATATTATTCCATACGTTAATAATACATGTATAAAACTATATATAAGTATCATGTATCTATTGATAATATTATTTAACTTTATATTATTCCATACGTATTTTGTGTACATGTACATATATATTTTTTATTTATAAGAATTACACACATATTAATGTACTATGTATGTATATTATATATTAAGGTATAACTACATTAAAATATTAAAGAATGAATAATTCTGAGTTGAAAAATAAAAAACAGAAGTTATAAAACACCCTAAACCTGTTTTCTGAAAAACTTGATTATAACACAGAAATATTATAATTCTCTGTTGAAAAACAGGTTGTCAAACGAATTTTTTTATCTGAACTGTATTTAAACATAGAAAACAGAATTATAGTTGCAAACCAAACAAACCCTAAACATCTCAGATAAAGAAAATGTTTGACCTAGGCAGGCCAATCATAAACATATATGTATGCAAATATACATATTATCTTCCCAGTCAGATTCTCTTGTAGCTCAACAACCAAGTGAATCTTTTTTGACGATTTTAACTCCTCTTTTTATAGTGTCACTACTTAGTAAATATTGTGTTGTGGCTTAAATTTCCTCCTCCTCCTTGACAGGTTGACACGATGCAGTTTATTTTGGTGACTAGGTTATGCACAAATGGGAAGAAAAATAAGTTATTCGCCGCAACGGTTGATGCCAACCGGGTGTTTTCAAGTTATAATCATACTTAAGAATTCAATTCAAGAAATCAAAAATGAGAGATTTGTATATTCTTATTTCAAACAACTCTATCCTTACATATATTTCATAAACTATGATGGATGTCCATCACTCACAACACAAAAAATGCACCATTAAAGCCGAACAATTTCAATGGTTCTGTTAGTTCAAATTAATGGAGAGTAATATAATTTGCATATACACAATTCTAATTATCAAATTAACACATATGAGTCCCTCCATGAGTGACATGTAACCGAATATCGATTGCAAATAGAGTATTCGATACACCATTACAGAAAATAAAATATGCGAAAAGAAAAGAGCTTGCATAAAAATCAAAAACCCAAAAGATTAAAGAATATGAATTAAATGTAGCCTTCATTGATAACCTTTTCACAAACAAACCATACAACGCATCACTTGGTTTACCTAGGGCATGCATAGGTAAATATGGTGGGGATATATTGTGTTTTAATATATTGAAGTGCAAAAGAAAAACGCAAATAACTGGGATACATTATAAATTAAATCACGCATGCCTTCAAAGGCTTCTTATGAGTACGTTCTCAAAGGATTTGAGAGACTGAATGGTCGTCTGAATATAGTAGCTAAGAGTTCCAACGATGGGAGCTAGAGGATGGGCAGGGAGTTCTTGCTTCACATCCTCGTCCACTGTGGGCAATGGCTTGCTGCGATCCGCATCAAACAGCTGATCCTACTTTCATGTGAGTTCTGGAGATTTCCCAAGTTCAAAACCACCTATTGTCCAAAAAGTGAGGTGAGGAACCAACCCAAAAAAGCATCAGAACAGAAGGGAAAAGGAGAAAGAAAGATTAAAATGGCAAAGTTCACAAGATCAAGGACTAAGATACAAAATAAAGGAACATTTGACCATTCTAGTAAGCCCTTGCCCTGCCTTTTAAAACTGAAGGGTGTCCTGTTAAAAGATCTTTTCGGCGAGTGAAAACGGTAAAATATCACCGCAAAATGTACAATATCTTCACGAGACATAAATATCAGCGACAGGGACCTACAAGCTCCTATATATGAACATAAAGGTGGATCCATGAAGATTCTTGTAACAACAATGAAACTTCTTGTATTCTTCTCATTAAGAGGGACATTATAGTTGAGAGAGAAAAAGAGAATTATTCTTGTGTTATTTGTTTTGCCATTTTGTCTCAATATGCTACATTGGTATTAGAGCCAAAGTTGTTATTGATGTTGTAAAGTTGTAATAGTTTCATCATCGTCTCTAAGAAATCTAACCAAGCTGATATGGATCGATGAATGGCTGCTTTGGAAAGCTCCATTCAACCGATTTTCACCGACCTCTGTGCTGAAATCCATAGTATTCTCGACCCCCTCTCCTCTCTCTATGCCACCAGACCCCAGGCCAACCAACAAATGACGTCGACCAGCCCCATTCCATCAAATCGCCTACACCTGAGCTGCCACCTGACCCATACATGGGCCACGAACCCCCGGAACAGCTTACAGGCCCTTAGTGGGCCAGTCGAAAACTGAATTGCACTAGGCCAAGGCTTCGACTGGCCATCGCGACAAGGGGAAGGTCCCCGTTACTAGCGCCTCTCCTGCCCAACAGTCTATAAGCTCTAGAGGAATCACCGTTATGGGGACCTACTGCTCCTCAGGGAGCCACTCTGAACCAGCAGGCGTTCCGGGGGGTCCACCTACTATTCCCCCACAAGCCACCACAGCACCAAGGGCCCGACATTGCGTTGGCCAACTTTACTTGAGCTGCTTCTAAGATTTTTCCCTCTTGTAAGGGAGAACATGAGATTATTGTAGCTGAAGTAAGTTGGTCCAAGTTTACTAATTGGATTTTTGCCAACTGAACATGAGCGCCACCTCATTCATTCTATGCTGCCCCGGCTCGGGCTGGCTTTTGGGGGAACTTATTCCCACCGTGGTCATGGCCCGGCTGGTCTGCCAGCGGTAGTGAGGATTTTCTCGTTCCCTGGTCAAAGACCTCGTTGGATGCGGAATCTACTCCGTGAAGAGAGTTTAGGAGAATCATGTAGCTTTACATATCTGTTCCCGATTATTCCCTTGTGGAGGTTAAACAGATATCACTTCAGTTTCTAGCAAGTTAGGTGACTCGATATCAACATCCTGCTCCTCTGGCTTTTTGTCTGAGTATTCGAATCCATAATACTCCATATCTGCATCAGAATTCATGATTTTGCTTCAATAAATTTATAATGCAGCTGCTTTGGGTATTAAACTCTTCGCAAAAATAACCCCCTATTACATACACATCCCCTCTGTTTGGAATTAAAAAAAAAAGTGAACCTATTATTTTTATAAACAGTAGGGATGATCCACATAAAGAAATCCAACTTCTCTAATAAGGACACCCAATCATTCAGTTGGTGAGTCGGATTTCCATTTCTAAAAGGGGGCATACACAACAGCAACATAGATAGAGGAGGCAGAACATCATTGACAAGACATAGCTAATAAAGCACTTTTCATCAAAATCAGCATCAATCAAGTTCTTTTGAAAGAGATAGAAGCCTTTTACTTAAGAGAAAGACAATAGACCTAAGGGGAGAGCAAATGAAATGATCTATCTCCTAATCAAATATCCTCTCACAACTAGATTTTATTTTCCATGGAGTCAATTTTTATTTAGAAGTAAACGTGGATATGCTATTGTTTTAGCTTACCCCATGAGCAGAAGCAGGAACTTCATCATGATCCGTTGAATGTCTCATTATATCTCTAGACTCAAATTGAAAGTCCACAAGGAAGTGTTCTTTCAAGTAGTTTTGCCTTCAAATATTCAACCTGTCAAGAAAACTTTAATTTATCAGAGACATAATTCTCTACATACTTGTACTAAGAATAACTCAGCTTTAAACAAAGAGAATTCCACGCTTATCTCACATAGACCGTAATTTGTAAGACATGTAATAATAATATGTACTTTTTATTTTCTAATACTTTAAGCAATTAGCTACGTTAAATTATCCTAACTTTGAGTATTAGTATACTCCGAACACTATTGGAATGGATAGTTGAATGTGATGTATATCTGGCATGTCTAATAGGACATCCACCAAACAACCTCAATGCTTTACTTAAATATTTTACACAAGACTTTGCTTTTTTTTTTTTTATGTATCTTCGAGTAACCAGAACTCTTAGGGCACCTACCTAATTCACAATAGTAACCGGACCTCTTATTAGTGTATATATCATTATAAAATACCATACTAACAACAAAGTCAAATCAAATTATATTAACTTAACAACTATATTTTCTTGAAAGCAATATATGGAATTGCCCCAATTTCCAATTACTCCAACTTAACCTACTTTTCTCCATATGTGTGTTCCAAAACAAATGCCTCAACTACAGTTCAAGTGATGTATATGGCTAGTCCGAAAAAGTTCAAGTGATGTATATGACTAGTCCAAAAAATGAAAAGACTCACCTATCAAATTTAGAGAAAATATAAAGGGTTAGAAAATGATGCGAGTATAATTTCTAACCTCTCCCCGCCTCCTTTATCCGGGCTTTGGCCAAAACCATAGTGAGGATGCTCAATGGTTTAATAGCTCAAGTTTTATTATCTTGTAATGTGACATCGTTTTCAACCTCTTTTTTCTTTATAAATACGCGGAAATCATATTGCTCTAAATGATTGATATAGATTCTCAATTAGTTTAGTAATTACAATGACTAAGCAACATTAGTTGATGATTAAACAACAAGATATACAATACCTGTCTAATTGATTATCACGTGACATTGAGACTACAAAGGGACAAATTCTGACCTTTTGGTGTTTATCAGATATTTGCTGCCAGAAAAAAATAAGATAGAATAGCTCTCATATACGTTCAATATTATTCAGCGTATGTGAGACATTGTTTGTGTAATAATATGTTTCCCTCTCAATACATATGTCAATGATGGAATCTTCAAATCATTTGTATGAAATTTGATTTGGGATGGAATTCAGTTGTCGTTATTAATGCCGTATTGTTATGGTAAAGTAGGTTCCTGACCTGACAAAAGTAGAGTTGACAAAAAATGGGTCCCAAATAAAGGATTAAATTTGTACTTTACTTTTGTTAGACTTATATTTCAAACAACTGTTGCGAAGTAAATAATTAAAGAAACAGAAGGTCCTTTGAAGTAAATCATTAACTAAACGTGCTTCAAACAACTGTATTATTTCAACTGTTGCATTTGACTTTTTACAGAATTCTTTCTTGTGAATCCTACAGGACTAAGGAGGCAAATAACTTCTTCCCCTAAAAAGTCCACAAAATAACCCAAGCGTTCAAACCCCTATTCAAATTTATGGCCTGTATATATATAATATATCCTATCTATACAGTATGCTCAAGGTTGTAATATCACCATCAAACTCTATTAATGCTTTTGGTAGCTGGATCTGTGCATTTTCATGTATTTGCATCAGATTTGTAATGGTTATGAGCCGTTACTGAATTTATATGTATTGAGAACCGTTATTATTTTCTATCACAAAGGGTAATTGCAACAGTTATGAAGTCGGACTTTTTGGAATATACCCAGTACTAATCTTACTGTTATAATATAACATTGAGAAATTAATAAAAAAAGGAACTCTGTTTAGTTTGACAACTAACTAAATATAGCATTGAGAAAAAATATGCAACCAGTAGTATTTACCTCTTCCAAGATCACAAGAGTAGTTACTAGTCACAATGAGATAAACGAATCTTCCATAGGTCCTTTGAAGCACGTTTAGTTATATCTCCCAGGTAAAATCTGCATCACTGTATCCAATGAAATATAACTAAATTCGTCATTACTATCACCAACTTGAAGTAACATATTCATGAGAGTATACCGAGTTGTTTTCTAAAAGTGACGAAGAAAGTTGTAATTATTAAAAACTCATAAGAAGACGAGCATATTAGTTTTTCTAATTTATATTAGATCCCTATATCTTACGAATTGGGACTTTGTCTTCAACTTCTAAGTGTTTCAATTATGTAACTTATTTTAACACAATAAACCAAAACTAATATAAGAATTAATAAGAAGCAAATGAGGCGTACATGCACATAAATAGTTGAAAATTGAAGCTCCTCTCGGTGGTAGCCAACTGACCAGAACAACACCCTCAATCATCTATAAAATAATATAAAATAATATCTTGATACATCCAATGAACATTATATATATATATATATATATATATATATATATATATATATATATATATATATATATATATATATATATAATCCGTAGCAAATCTTAAAAAACCTGAGTCGATTCAGGATTCATGACCCATAAATAAGTCAGAAATGTGGTGAGCAAGACATTACAGAGCTCAACTGGATCATCAATATCCTCGGAAGTTACCTTTAACATACCCGAAATGTAATGAGCAACGCCCAAACAGGGAACAGGATTGGATCAGAAATACAATGATAGGAAATATGAACATACTCTTTTATCAAATCTTGGCACCGGAAACTAAGAAATGTAAAATCCGAATCAAAACAAGCATATCCAACCCTACAAGAACTACATAATCCAAACAATAAAACCGAAATCTCAATTCTAGTTAAACAACAAAATTGAGGTATATTTGAACAAACTCATAATAATTAACATCAATATATAGTGAACTAGTAGAGGGTTTTTTATACAAGACAAGAGAAGCCGTGATAAAAGAGTTGAAAAAGCTTGCCTACATTTCAACAAGTAATAAAAATCCTAAAGCTAGATATCCAAACTTGATTAAGGGTCTTATTGTTTTCTATCTCTTGTCCTATTTCCAAATCATACCCCACAAAGATAAATCAATCTATTGTCTTATGTTGTGTTTAACAAAAATATTGTCAACTAGTATACAACTGGGTGAATAAAATCCATAATGAAATCAAATAATAGTTCTTACAAATAAGTAATTCTAGTGATCAAATAAATTCACGGTCAATATCCCTTGGCCATAATTGATTACCATGATCGGGGGTTGGGCATAGATTTTATGTTATGGTTCAATCAGCTTAGAGCTTACACCTACTGCACGGCAGTCACTATAATTGCTCGTTTAATTTGACCATTAGGTATAAAATTCAGGATTTTTGTGTAATCTTTCAACCTTAAGCGAGTCAATATGTAGGATTTCATGCGAGACTAAAGAGTCCAACCAAATTGGCACTAAAGATTAAAATTCAAAACATAATAAAAAAAGAAAAATAAAATGGTGGGAAAAGTTGTCTATTAACTAACTAATACATATAAGAATCTCAACATAGACAAAGGATTTCATACCAAACAAACAAACCTATATGAAATTGTTTAAAACTGACATGATTTTTAGACCAAAGATTTTCCCTTTTCACAAATGTCTCTCAAATCTAATAAGAAACAAAATTCTCTACTACAGATTTTCAAAAGTTTTAATTAATAATCAGAAGGTTGTGGTAAAAGTCTTGATAGGTGTATAATAACGTACCAAAAAACATAGTAGATCCCCCTAGGTTCAAGTCTCCATAAATATTCCTCATAGATATTCTCGAAAGAACGAAAGTTCTAGAAAACATTCTCAGAAGCAAAAGCATAGCTTTAAAAATATTCTCATAAAGCAAAATATATAAATCGATATATACATATAATATAAAACATGAAATATCTCTTCAGTTAAGGTATTTGTCCGCATATAATTATCCTAAGAAGAATGAAAGTTTATTGATTTAATCATCACAAAAGATCAGATTCATTTTTAAAAAAGGTGGAAATAAAAAACTAGCATAATGACTGGCAAGAACCAAAATCAAATCATGTACTCTAACATGTTATCATTTTCCTATACAACCTGAAAACCCTAATTAGAAACGAAATCCAACTTTGCGAAAATAACAAAGCTAGCACAATAAACCAAATCGAGCAATCAAGTAACAGCCAGAGTAAAGATTATATGGTTAAACCCTAAATAACAAGAATATATACAAGAAATAGGTATTATAATATTATGAGAGAAGTGGAAGACATGCCGGAGGAGTCACCGAAGACAGAGAAGACAACACCCATATTTGCTTATCGTTAATCCACCGTCGGAGACAACGGTAACCTGGACAGTCCAGGCCATGCCAGAAGGTACATATTTTTAATAGCATCCATCGCTGACAACAACCGACAGGTAAAGAGTTTATGGGTGAAAGAGGGGGGGGGGGGGGGGGGGGGAAGAGGCAGAAGGAGTGGTTGAAAGGTTTAGGATTTGGGGGGACTAGTGATATATTCCAACGGTTATATTTGTTTTGTAACAGTTTTTAACCATTACAAATTTTCAATGGATAAAATTCGTTACAAATAGAAAAATAAATCCGTTACAAAATAAGCCTTTTGGTGTAGTGAACTTAATGTTGAGAATTAAGAAGACTAAAAGTAAAACTTTTTGAGGTTGGCCGCATTCCATACTCTTGGTATCTTTCTGCCTTCTATTGTTTCTAAGTGAGAAGCTCCCTGCGATCATCTCTGACTACTTTGAACGGTCCCTCCCAGTTGGGCCCTAGTTTGCCATCTGACGGCCTTTAACCGTTGAGCATCTCAAGGCGTCACGACAAGTCAATTTATATTCCTCAATGACGCCACAACAATCAGTCCCAAGGATACTCCAAGGACTTCCTTAGATCATATCTATATTAAAATCGTCCTACATTCCATCATTACTTAGGTCGATAGGACGGACTATGGCACCCAGATAAGAATCTCATTTCCCTTTTGACCGAAACTACAGCATAAGTCTAACCCACGACTCTCTCCTCGAGGTCCAATAAAGGCCCGAAAACCTGCTTCCAAACGGCTGATGCCCTAAACCATGCATCAAACCGCGAACTTACACTATAAGGATTCTGGCAAGATATAGGACGTTGTATACAACCTATAAGCCTCTTGGTCTACTTTACCGACATCATTAGGGATCATGATCCTCAAAGTTGCATCATATTCTCTAACCCTGTCATGGAAGGCTATCTAGGGTTCATTCTTATATCACTTCAACCATCATTGTTACATACATAATATACTTGCTACCAGTGACCAGCAACTCTCATCACATCGTGTGAGATACGACTTTCAATTGTCAATTACCAAGGCACTTACCTATAATGATAGTATCCTATTAACTACGGACGAGTATACATCCTCAAGTGATGACCAACACGATTTTACATGCCTACCGAATCATCAATTACTTACAACATGACACTCCCTAAGGATCAAGTTCTCCTAATCACATCGTCGGCATTAGCTACTCATAAGTATCGCATCCAGGAACTTAACGTATTCTTATCACAAATCAACACCGTTTAAGCATGACACTCTAGTCACTTAATCCCTATGGTTAACTTCACACAATTCATGTCCCTAACTCAATGGGCATCATTAATCTTTATTAACATATTAATAGACCTCTCACATCATCAAGGGTACAAGCACCTCATACTAAAAACTGCAGTGCCGCCACTATCAACTCGCACAAACATTCGCAAATTACTAACATCTCTAAATCAGAAGTGCGGAAGCGATTAATGACAACTAACATGGACACATGACACTTGGCAATTAATTACCCATCGCTCTAATCTCCTTCACTCCAGCGTCGAGAATAGGAACCGAAATTGTCACCAATTTAACGTGACCGACCCAAACTAACACCAACGTCGAAAGATCCACTACCGACCTCAACATGTCACTCTTAAAAGAAACCTTGAACCTAGAGCTCTGATACCATTTGTAATGCCTCGGCTCGGATTTATGGGCTACTCGTGGTCAAACCGGTCTGACCCGAGCGTTGGGTGTGAAGTGCAATGAAACAACCTACATAATGTTGCTACTCCAGTTTTATTTAATTAATATTTCACTTGTTCAGTATGCGATTTCCATTTAAACCAAGCTACGTGAGGGAGCCGTGGGAAACGTCCCCAGAATACTAACATAAAATAAAAAGAATACTCACCTGTACAACGCTCCTAAAATACGAAATTGCACCCAACCTGCCGTAACAAATACGAGGGAATGAGTTGAATGCCCAGTGGGAAAAAAATACAATAATGCAATATAGAATCGAAATGCAGAAAAGAGACTCTAACACGTTATATCTACGCACACATGCAACTACCTTATATATTTGGACTAAATAGATTTTGTTGTGTTTGTAACCTACTCTACGACTTATACATATAATCGGACCACTCTATCGCATTTTTCAATCGACGTTGACATTTATAAAATGAAAAAATAAAAATAGGTAATGATATTTTTTCACATTCAATGCTACTATTTTCACATCACAATCGATAGTGATTATTTCATTTTATCATAAATAACACTCAGTATCGACATTTTGACAAACAACACTAACATGTTTATAATTCGTGCCGACATTTTTGAAAGACACGATCACAATCAATGGTTCCATGATCAAAATTAATATTCTCACGATCAATATTGATATTTCTAAAACGGCAAAAAATGTGTCATTATAGTCTATAAGTGACAAAAACCTATGGCATAACCTCTGTGAACATCGGAAGGCATAACCTTTGTGAACATCGGAAGGTATAACCTATAACCTCTATTGGGCATAACCTTTGGAAATGTTGGATGGCGCAACATATAATCTTTGTTGGGTATAGCCTTTGGAAGTGTTGAATGGCATAACCTATAAACTTTGTTGGGCATAACCATTGGAAATGTTGAATGGCACAACCTATAACTGCTTTTGGGCATAACCTTTGGAAATGTTGAATGGCATAACCTATAACCTCTTTTGGGCATAATCTTTGGAAATTTTGAATGGCATAACCTATAACCTCTTTTGGGCATAATCTTTGGAAATTTTGAATGGCATAACCTATAACTTTGTTGGGCATAACCTTTGGAAATGTTGAATGACAAAACCTATAACTTCTTTTGGGCATAATCTTTGCAAATGTTGAATAGCATAACCTATAACCTTTGTTGGGCATAGCCTTTGGAAATGTTTAATGGCATAACCTATAACCTAATCTAGGCATATTACTTGGGAATATTAAAAGGCACATCATATAATCCTTTTTGGGAATAACATATCTACTAGAGTCGAAAGGTACAACCTACAATCTCTTTAGGGAAAGAACTATTCGTGAATGTTAAATGGAACAATCTATAACCTCGATGCCAAAGGCTCTGACAGAGGCACATTCTATAACTTCCTTTGGCATAGCATCACTTTCAGCGATACATAATTTATAATCTCGATAGCAAAAACTCTTAATAAAAGCGCAACGCATAACCTCTTTCTTGTATAAGCTCATTGTGAATGGCAAGACATTATAATCTTGATGACCAAAGTCGAGAATAATAAAACCCATAACCGTTCTTGGTATAACATATTTGGGATCGCTAAAAGGCCCATCCTAATCTACGTTGGATAATATCTACGATGTTGATAAAAGTTATAATCTAAACTTCCCTATTGAAACCTCTACGTCATTGAAGAAAAAAATAAGCTATAGTTCCTGGAGGATAACCCACATGATTTGTATCATAATATCCACATTATCGATGAAAGACACAATCAACGGCATAATTTAAGACAAATTGTCATCGACAACATTATTCTCAATACATAACAAGTTACAAGGAAACACAAGTGCACAAGTACCATTATTCATTTTTGATAGAAAAAATAAAAGACCGACCCAAATGCATAAGTATCATCGTTCATTTCCGACAATAAATCACAAGGCAGTTAGATTAAAAAACAACAAGGAAGAAAAATGTTTTGTGACACCAACACATAAAAACAATAATAAAACAAAAAGTGAGACCAGTATCATTGATGATTGCACAAAGGCATAAAAGAAATCACTTAGTAAAAGCGACACCGATATCTTTAAAAACATAATAAAAAACATCTTCACCAAACTCTCTCTTCAACGGTTACTGAGTAGCTTCCTCCAACTCCTGCATTCAAGATCTAGTAATTTGGATCTCTCCACAGACACCCCATGCATCAACGTTTTGATATTGTCATGTAATACACCTCACGGTTAGCATATCCTAGCACACACCGCTTCAAATTTGAAACTAGTCCTTAAAAGTCGAGTCGGATTGAAAGCTTATAACATGATTGAAATGTTAATCCATCCGGTCCACACTCAAACCAACATTTCTCATTTTGCTAATAAACTCATTTCCCCTCTTACTCTGAGCAATGGAAATAGGCATCCGGAACAAACCTACTTCCATAATCCCGGCAGCTGACTGGGTGAGGAGAAACGACTTACCGTGAATTGATCAAAGCTTTTGGGATGATGTATCGATCAAAGCTTTCGGGATGCGTATTACACATATCAAAAATTCAGAATCAGCTTTCCATCAATCATCACCCCCTCAAGTAATGGATAAAATGTCACAAGATCTTTCACGAACCGTCGACCATCAATCGATCGTTCTAATGTAACCCCAACAGTTGAACCAGAACTTTCACCAACATGAGTAGTCAGACCATCCACACTTGGGCCAACCACACCATAAGGAACACTTGAAACGTCTACACCAACACTAGGACTACTCGATACAATCCCATCAATACTGGAGACATTCGATACAATCCCATCAGCACTAGGACCACTCGATACAATCACATCAGTACTGAGGACATTCGAAGCAATCCCATCGACATTGAGGACATTCTATACAATCACCTTGGTAGTAGAGACATTCGATATAGCCACATCAATACTAGGAACACTCGAAGTTGTCGCACCAACACATGGGGCATTAGTTGGGAAAGTTTCATTTTCTATAATACTTAAAGCCAAAACAGGTTATAAAGAAACCAATGCGAATAATGAAGTTATAGTGGGAACATTCACCTCAACATTTTCTACCCCCACTTCACTAGACATCAAAATAGAAAAGATTGTTGACATATCCTCCATAGAAGTAACAGCTACATTCCCCACACTAGGCACAACACCACCAAGATTTCCAAATAATCCAACTTCAACATATTTTAGGGCATACGAGATAGAAACATGGATAGAATCAAAAACAGTCGAAGAAAACAGAAACAAAACTAACAGTAATGAGACAATCCCAGCGGCCTCTCTAGAATTAAAGTCATCACTAATAACACCGCCAAACACAACCCACTTTCACCAACAACATGTGCCACTGAAGTTGCAACACCACTTGTAAATAACCAAAACACGGCATGTCACATCAATCACCAAACAAAGCAAAAACAGCAACAAGTAATTTATTTTATTAAATAAAAATATTACCTAGACAAGAAACCAATCTAAAAATTATCAGAGCGAGGCTAAGAGACAAAAAGATTATTATTAAATAAAAATATAACCTAGACAAAAATTCCATCAGTTGAACATTTGCTTGATTCATGAGTAACTTCCTCTTATAAATAAACCACAATGAAACGATGAGAAAAAAGATATTTTAGGAGATATTAGGTAAGTAGACAAATCCACATACCTAGAGTGTTTTTGGAACAACTCGGCCTTCAATTTCTTCACTAGCCAGAAGTTTGATGAGGGATTCGTTGCTTATTCATCTTCGTAACAAAACAGCCCTAGTCAACCTTTTCCTCTATAACATCAGTATCGCCCCAAACCTCCACATCATTATCCTCACATTCTTACAAAGATTGCACATCGGCTACATCTCACACCCTCAACACCCATAGCTGATATCGAACCACCTTCAGTTGTTAACCATCTCATGTCTCCTGTACCAAACACCATGTTTTTCTTCTCCTTACAACATCGCATCCGGCTCATTCTCCAACCCACCTTCTTTGTTATTACAAGTCCAAAAACCCACAAAATATGTTGAACCTTATTTATTTATGCCTTAGGGAGCTAACCGCATGTTGCGGAGTTTTTTTTTTTTTTTTTTAAAGGAAAAGAAAATTTTCTTAGGAGAAAAAAGAAAAGGAAATAAAATTTATAAGAGAGAAAAGAAAAGAAAGGATTTAGGAAGAAAGATAAAATAATTTTTTTTTCCTAGTGTTTGGGAGTTGAAAGGAAAATAATTTTTTTGAGGGAAATAAGGTACATTTTTTAGAAAACTTTCTTTTCTCTCCATTTCTTTTCGATTTGGAAGGAAAATTTTGGAAAGAAATGAAGGAAATTTTTTTAAAAAAATTTCATTTCTTTTCTCTCCTTTTAAACTCTCAAACGACGGAAAATGACGAAACAATACTTTCTCTACTATATAAACTCTCAAACGACGGAAAGGAAACATAATTTTCCTTCATTTCCTTTATTTTCTCTCCAAAATAAAACTCCCAAACAGGCTGTAAGTGTCTCATCACTAACTAAAACCTCAGACTTCGAAACCAAAACGGCATCACCATATGAAAAAAGCCTAATCAAACTTCCATGGTGCACCCAATAGGAAATGCATAAAGGAGTAGCAAAACCATTAGCTTTTCGAGAAGGAATACCCTACGATCAGACGTGCAACACTTGATAGCTGCCCCATTCCAAGTAAGGGTTGTAAAGTCTTTTGCATATAACTTTTTCACTGACTTCCTTTTCATTGTGACCGAAGAAGTAGCAGGATGATCATACCTGAATTGAAATATGACACGTTCAGTACAACACCACACAATAACCCCACTCAGTAAAAAATGATAAAATTCCAGTGTGGATCACCAACAATGCATAAATATTAGACGCTCGAATGTCATCCATCACGTCACCTAGCGATCGAACATAGCAATTGCCTCTTCCCCAGAAATCTTTGCTTTATAAACACCCATATCCTCCCAATAAGGATGTGTATAGAATCATTTATCCTCATCTATGGGCAACCAAAAAGTAACACCTCATATTTTTTATGATTTGTAATAGGATTAATTATTATTATTAAATTAATTAAATTAAAATGTGAGAAATTAATTGTTAATTAATCCAGATTAAAATAATTATTAACTAGTGTGACAAGGATTAGTACTTATTGATGAAAATGATTGAATATCACTATGTCGATATATAATATGGAATTATGAAATTTTAGAAATTGTCGAGTGTGAGAAATACGACAGTTGGTATACAAAGTCAGGACGCGCATGTGAGTCGTGTCAGAACTAATTTAATGGATTAAAGAAGTGAATTGTTTTTAAGTAACTCGTATGGCCATTTTGAGTGCGTCATTGACTCCGAAAGGGTCGAGATAGTTAGAAAACTCTACCCAGGTATTTTATTTGGACTCCGGAATATTTTTAGGCCTAACCGACACCCCGTAGGGGTATTTTTGTCCTTTGAATTTTTGAAGAATTAATATGGACGAAAATTAGAAAAATGAGAGGGAGTATACATGGGCGAGAGGAAGTCTGTCAGTTTCTAAACCTAAGAGAGAGGGAGAGAGAACCATAAAGGAAGAAGGAGAGTCCATGGGTGTTCTTGGTGCAAAACTCAAGAACTCACACCACAAATCCCACCAAAGCGTAGATCGGAAGACGAGGAACAAGTCTATACCAATTTCATCAGTGGATTAGAACATCATAATCGAGGCAAATGTGTATTACTTGCTTTCTTTAGCAATATTTGTGTTCATGTTAGACTTGGTAATTACCCTATTAATATGAAGATGAATATTGGTGAAAATTTGGGAGAATTAATCATAAATTAGGACTGATTTAATAAGAGTTTGATTCCCTCGTGTAGATAGGATTATGTCCATGAACTTATGATAATATTATGAATAAATCTGGGTTTTAATTTAGAGGTATGCATATAAATTTGAGAACTAGGGTTATTGATAATTAAATTGGGAATTTCGAATTTGATTGATGATTAGTGATTATTTAATGATGTTATAGTGTTAGAAATCATATATAGATATTACGAAGATGATTGGAATTGATTGATTGATGTTTGGGTTGAAATCTAGAGGTTTTAGAGTTGAAAATATGGTGAAAACGTAACTGTTAATGGTGGAAAACATAGCAGGTCTGTTTGGGAAGGGAACTGCCCAATCTCGTTCGAATGAGATTGGTCCTAGTTCGAACGAGACAAGATCTGGTGAGATGTCGTTCTAACGACATACTATCTCGTTCAAACGAGATAGCCTCTGGTTCGAATGACAGGTTCAAAAAATCTGGGAATTTCTATTTTTGACCCAAATCAAGTTACGCAGTTAGTTGAGTGAGGAAACTGTTATTTGATGAATTTAGCACAGTACAGAATTCTTAGGAAGTATTTTGGAAATAATACTTTAAATATTGGAACGGTAAGTTAAACTTAGTAATTTCAAGAGAGAGTAATCGAAATAATCATATTATAAGTAGTAATGAGAAAATACTACGTATGAAAAATATATGTATGGGTTGGGTGAATACCCATTGATTTTAATAGGATGTGTGTATGCCTATTATATATTTATTATTATGTGTATAGCATACCTACGCTCCTTGCTATCAGGAGGAGGTTTTCGCGTAGTAGACAGTCTTATCCTCTGTTGCCCATTGGGGGGATTTTTGACTTGTACCCAAAGCATATGAACTTGGTTACGTGCTATCTGAGACGTAGGATAGTTTCGACAGCTGAATGGGAGAGTAGGTATGTGCGTGACCCATTTTCCTGGGGATTATGTTCGCCTCCAATATATGTGATTTGAATTTTATGGTTCGTGAGAGGTTGAACCAACAGTCCTTTATGCAGTGAGCGATGCACCGGGACATCATAGCAGAGTATGCATTGTGCCAAGTGGTCTTAACTAAGGGGTGCAAGATTAGTATATTTATGTATAGGGTTGATGTGACTATATATGTGTGTGTGTGTGTGTGTGTGTGTGTGTACACTTGTGAATATGTCTATTGTGTGTAACTAGTAGATATGGTAATAATAATAAATGCTTTGCGCCAAGTGGTATTAACCAAGGGATGTAGGTTTAGTAATTATATATAGGGATGATGTGACTATATATATATGAATAAACTTGGGGAAAATTCTACTGTATGAAATTAGTAGATATAGTAAAAATG
Organism: Sambucus nigra; assembly: GCA_949130495.1. NCBI lineage: Eukaryota > Viridiplantae > Streptophyta > Magnoliopsida > Dipsacales > Adoxaceae > Sambucus > Sambucus nigra. The sequence continues at coordinate 586,174,510 of OX422214.1, forward strand.
AGAAATAAAATAATCTTAGTGGGTAAAAGATTAACCATTCGAACAGTGAATAATGAAATTTAGTTATGAGGGATAAACTATTTCAATAACGTAGTGTATGGGCGATGCGGGTATACTACTAGTGACGTAGGTGGTGGTATGTTGACTTCAAACTAGTTAGGCTGTGTAGCATAACTAATATGGGTTAGATGTACGTTAGGCGTACACAATAGATAAGAGGTGAGAATCTCATTTGAGAGTCCAACAAGCTATCATGAACATAATACTTGTTTTATTGCAAATTTTAAATACTTGCTAAAACAAATATTTTTACAACTCGGGCTCTGACCCGTCTCTTGCTATTCTTCTCGCTTTTTCTATATATATGTATTATATCAGGTGACCAGCCATAGAGTTACCAGACTTAGACGCTTGGATTGTTTAGCGAGCTGCATCAGTTGTGGGAGTTGCAGATCCTTGCATTTAGACACCTCTATCATTTCTTTCAATTCTATTGAGACATTTCATTTAAGGCATGTGCCACCCATTCTCAGTCATTTTATAAGAAAGATTGTACTCAGTTTATTTCAGTTGGGTTGAATATTTTATGGTTTTTTGGCTTGAGACTTCAAACTGGAATGTTTTATCTAGTCTTATTTATTTCAGCAGCTGGGTTATATTCGGTATTTATTATATTCCTGTGAATGGTAAATAGTTGATGTCTTAATATTTAGAAATTATTAATGTATTCTTTGGGTATAACTTAAAATGAGGAAATATTCTGACACTAGCTTAATTATTTATTAGGTGATTATTAATGTTAAATGTATTTCGACAGTTTCCTAAGAATGAACCAACTAAACACTTTATTTTAAATTGAATAAAGGAGTGATCACCCGGTATTTAATTGGGCAGGATGTCACAGGTGGTATCAGAGCATCAGGTTATAGTGTCCTTTGGATCTGTGTGGCTTTTCACGTTTCAGCGTAACATTATTTGATGTAGAGCTTTATTATAGGATTATTGTCTTCCCTTACGTATGCGACTTACGTTCTCCTGCTATGAATTATAATGGATGTGACTCGTTATACGAAATCGTGTGTGCTTAGATCATCGAACATTATAGGACGACCAGCGAGGGCCATAAGAAGGACTACAGGAGAAGAAGCCCGACAGAAGACATAGAATAATCTAGGAATGGCGATCGTGACAAAAGTCACCGTGAGTAATATTTAAGCAAGTGATAATAGAATTATCACTGGGGAATAGTGGGATCCCAAGGCAAAGTCGTAGATAATGGTCGAGCGATTTCAGGATCACCTAGCGTAGTCAATAAATGGGAAATCAAAGGAACCCTTTTGAAAAGTCGTCGGGGAAGATGCGGAGAATAAAGAGAGAAAGTGTAACAGGCCAATGGAAGTAGAAAATCCTAAGGCAATTGTGTAGAGCGAAGAGCTGCGACACTCAGAATTAAATTTGGAGTTAAAATTGTAACTCTTAGGAGCGACATAAAGTGATTTGAGTCAATCACCACATATAAAGAAGTGTGTTTGAAATTTAAAGAGAAACTTGGGTACGATTTGACCGTGAGGTCTTCCATTCAATGTTGTAATAGAGTTGTAAGAAATTTTTTGAAACTTAGCACAGTGGTAAGCTAAAGACCGATCGCGAGAGAAAGGGTGAATTGCATAACGAACTACATACCCGAAAAAGGGGCATACAATATAAAAGGGTTTATAGTTGATAAAATACCGTGTGTAGAATACGAGGATGGATGATAAATTCATCTAGGATAACTAATGTTGATGTTGTCAAGGTTATACGTTTGCAAGTTATTTCAGCGCTTCCAGAAGAAGTGAGCCGCGAGGGTTAGAGAATTTGACCAAAAATAAAAACTGAACTTAACGGTGTTAGTAAAACACCACATGAGAGTATGCCCAATAGGGAACTCATTTAAATAATTTTGATTTATTAACTTCCTACAAAGTGATGATGAAGTCAATCATGGTTGTAGAGGCCAACAATAGTTCCAAGAGGCCCGCATAGCCAAGGGGACAACTGGAGGATAATTAGGAGCTAAGACTGCCAGTCCGAGGGAAGGACATTCCAAAATGGTCAGTGGGACCAGTGACGGGAAATTTCTCTAGAAGTTTCCCTATGTGTAAAGAATGGGACTACAAGGGTTTAATGTGTCCACGTTGATAAGTGAGACCGATAAGATTAAAAATGGTAAACTATATCAGTTAGGCATAACAATAGGAGGAGTGAGATTTTCAGATGAGGAATTAGGTCAAGAGAATTGGGTCCAAGAAGTGACAACCCGAAAGTGGTGGGTTTAGGCAGGACCAGTGGAGTCCTCGATAATAATAGCATATTAATCCTCATGGTCATTAGGGCCTAGGAAGAAATAGGGTGGCCAATAAATCCATAAGTGAGGCCTAAAGATGTTAGGCCAACGTTTCAGTGATGGGAGTGTAAGTCATATAACAGAATAATTTGCCCACAACGAGGAGGGGGAAACTATTGGATTAAATCCTAGATGTATAACGAGTGCAAGTGATCATAGGTTGTTTTAGCCGCGAGAAGTGCACGTAAGAACCATACGATTAGGCAAAATTAGTGAGGTTTTGCTTCATCCTTGTGAGTAAAGGATTAATTCAAGTGACATGGTGTGTCACAACTTATTATATATAGACTGTAAACCCTAAAATTCGCATGCGAGTCGAGTTTAGTGGGAACGTTAGTTTTAACAGTCTTGTTACAAACGTATTTCTCGTTGATAGCGAGGCTTTTGATGCCGCTTTTGAGTGAATCGGGTGGGCCCTAAGAGTATATTTTGTTGTTACAAGTTACATACTTATATTAGAGTTTATTGTGGTAATGTGGAATGATTAATTACCGAATTCTCAAATGGTAGTAAATTGAATGATAAGACTATCGTGCTGAATACTTCGGGAGGAGTAATAATAATTTTGTGCGGCGCCACCTGAAATGGGATTGGGCCCATATACTTGTACATATTAAAATTTCATGGTATCATAGACCCCAGCGAGTATATGTCTAGTTATACGTGATCCCGGTGCATAGGGATTTATTTAGTGGTGTTACTCAGGATGCATTGTGTTCTTTATTAAACAACAAGATATAGCTTGTTATATATATAGCGCCAAAACTTGGGATAGTGAGAGAATCATGTTTCATGTTGTTTTTAAGGACATACGTAGATTAATATGTCAACATATGAAAATTATGGGAAGGTATATATTATGGACCGAAGACCTTATAGATCTTGACGACCGGCAATGTTAGGTAGTAAAGTATCGGGGGATTCCTTATTTGGATTTCGCTTGAAACTGGCGAACGTTGGGAGTTGGAGAGAAGTTTGGTCAATAGTACATGGGTTTAGTACCTTGGTTATTATAAATATATGAGAATATAATTGAGAGTTTATAACTCTATTACGACTTAAGGCCGATAGAGCCACCTAGTCCAGATATCATTATGAATAGAATAATGACGCCACTGAAAGAGTGATTAAGTTATGACTAGTGGGGTGGTTGAGTACACCCCTACCTTATCAGCATGTCGAGTGCGTGAAGATTAATTTAAGCATAGTATATTTCATTTGTGCAATAATGCGCGAGATCTAGGGTGTATGGGTGCCCTAGGTAATTGAAAATATTGTATCAGGCAGTAAATTATGATTGTCATGTGAATTCGACAACATATAGCTGGGGAAGTTGAAGCTTATTCCATAAGATTCGTCAGAGGTTTGCGTTTGACAAGAAACTGATTTTTGAATGGGGGAAGGACCTGTGACACGTGGTGAGGCAAAGTGACATGGATCACGGTTAGAGGTACATTTGAGAGAATATAAGATGTATCATGTCATAAATGACAGTGGTGATGGGATTCAATAAAGAGAAATATTGCTAAATTCATTTTTCAATGGACACCTGTCCGTTGGAAAAGGGTGGGCCACCTGAAACCATCTTCAACCGTTAGGTATTCCGAAGTAGTAATGGGAGAGTATTCCCAAGGATTTTATCACGAAGGTAACTACTTTCCAGAGGGGTTACGGTCTTATATGGGTGATAGTGGATTGGTTGACCAAAGTAGCCCACGCTATGGAAATTAGGCCTGATTATACTTCGGGACAGTATGCTCAGATCTTTATATCCGAGATAGTGAGGTTACATAGGGTACCGTTTAATAGTGAGTCCAATTGGGACAAAATCTTTGTCTTTTAATGTTGGAAGAGTGTTCACGAGGCCATAAGTACCAAGTTGTGATTATATACGGCCTATTATCTGCAGATGAATAGGAAGAACAAGCAGACTAATCATATGGTTGGGAAAATAAATTATATGTATACCCATGGATCTTAGGGGAAGAAAAGAGCAGCCCCTTCCACAAGTTGAGTTTGCGTACAATAACTCATATAAGTTCACTTTTGGGCATGATGCCAGTTGAGGTATAGCACGATAAACCTTGTTGTTCTCATGAGCATTAGTTAAAGGTGGGGGAAACATATCCTATTGCGGAGATTAGAGATGAGTTGGCACTTTTATTATATAATGTGTGTAAAGTATATATTGCGCCAATAATTGACTCGTGTACGATCGTCGTGAGACGAGGTCGTATGTATCTAAAGAACGATTAATCTACTGAGGTACAAATAGTAGAAAGATACATAACGAATATCTAAAATAAAGTTTAAGTAGTGAAACTTAAACTGTAAGACTTGGGCAAGAACCTACGTGACAGGTAACCTGGAACATAGAACGAACATATGTGGAGTGTTCATTATTAAGGGTATTTGATAGCGTACTATATGGGTGGTACGGAGTAGCTTACTTGGGAGCCCAATGATGTGATGTTCAACATATACACACCTTTGTTTGTACCTGTTATACTTTTCTAAATTTCGAGATAAAATTTCGTTGTAAGTGGGGAAGTATGTAACCCCCCGTATTTTTTATGATTTTAAATAATTATGGGATTAATTGCTATTGTTAGATTAATTAAATTAAAATGCGAGAAATTAATTATTAATTAATCCGGATTAAAATAATTATTAACTAGCGTGCCAAGGGTTAATACTTATTGATGAAAATTATTGAATATCACTGTGTGGATATGTAATATGGAATTATGAGATTAAATTATCAGAGTGAGAAATACGACAGTTTGGTATACTAAGTCAGGACACGCGTGTGAGTCGTGTCGGGACTAATTTAATGGATTAAATAAGTGAATTATTTTTAAGTAACTTGTATGGCCATTTTGAGTGCGCCATTGACTCGGAAGGGTCGAGATAGTAAAAAAACTCTACCCGGGTATTTTATTTGGAGTCCGAAATATTTTTAGGCCTAACCGGCACCCCGTAGGGGTATTTTTATCCTTTGATTTTTTGGAGAATTAATATGGACGAAAATTAGAAAAATTAAAGGGAGTATATGCGGGTGAGAGGAAGTCTGTCGGTTTTTAAACCTAAGAGAGAGGGAGAGAGAACCATAGAGGAAGAAGGAGAGTCCATGGGTGTTCTTGGTGCAAAACTCAAGAACTCACGCCACAAATCCCACCAAAGCATAGATCGAAAGACGAGGAACAAGTCTATACCAATTTCATCAGCGAATTAGAACATCATAATCGAGGCAAGTGTGTATTACTTGCTTTCTTTAGCAATATTTGTGTTCATGTTAGACTAGGTAATTACCCTATTAATATGAAGATGAATATTGGTGAAAATTTGGGAGAATTAATAATAAATTAGGACTGATTTAATTAGAGTTTGATTCCCTCATGATATTACAACTTGTTTAATAATTTACATGAGTAAAATGGAACGGTAATAAGATAATGACGGTATAAATTAATTGGAATGAGTAAATTGATATGGTTTTCAGTGTGTGTCGAGAGAAAACATTCTTACTTATTGTGTGCCAATAGGATCACGGTCTTATTTGTGTCTCAATCTTGATGTTATTTTTTTTACCACACTTTGGAAGGTGGTCTTTGGTTTTCGTGTTAGTATTTTATTTGTGCATCACATAAGTATTTTATTGCTCTTATTTCGAACACGCTAGAGAATGGTGGTGTCCAGTTGTGTGAAGGGATTTATTTTTATGTCACATTGTATGTTTATTGTTCCAACCATGCTAGAGAATGGTGGTCTCTAGTTTCGTATGACAGTATTTATGTGTGTGTTGTTCTTGATATGGTTGGGGAGAAGGCGTGCATGACGGTTATTGTTTAATTAAGTAAGTAGTTAGATAATTATTTAAACTAATAAGTTAATTAAAATGAATTATTAGGTTCCGTGGTATATGGCTGGTTATTATCGCAGGTTATATAACTGTTGACTTATAACTTATATATATAACTGCCTTTCAGTTGCGTAGCTTTGGTAACTTTCTCAGATCCCCTCACCAGCTTCGTAGATGTTTTCACTTATTCCTATGTCGACACGCCTGGCATTGACCCTCTATCATCATGCATGAGATACTTACTCTCCCTAATTCCAAACTCGTGAAACAGAGGCTCTGCAAGCTCATACTTGAATGGTCCTTGAAAGTAAAAAAAGAACTAGAAAAATAACTCAACATCGATTGCATTTGAGTGGTAGAGTACCCCACTTTTATAGACAACATCATACTAGTACCCAAATCCAATGGGAAAGTTCGGATGTGGATCGACTATAAGGATCTCAATCAAGCCTACCCCAAGGATGATTTCCCCCTGCCAACATCGAATTATTGATAGATATTACAACCATCAATGTGCACAAAGCCTTCGTAGACGTATTCACATGATAAACTAGATCAAAATGCACCCAGACCATCAGGAGAAAATTGGGTTCGTTACCCCCTGGGGGGGTACTATTATAAAGTCATGCCCTTCGATCTAAAAAATGCTAGTGCAACTTATTGGAGAGAATCCATAGCCATCCTACACTACTTTATACACAAATAAGTGGAGGTCTATGAGGATGACATGATTATAAAGTCCAAGTATCATGAGGGACACATTTCGGCACTTTGAAAATCCTTTCAACCATTATGCCTCTTCAAAACCCCATAGAAATGTGTCTTCAGAGTCACTAAGGAAAAAATGCTCGAATTTATAAGCAACAAGGATGGAATCGAGGTAGACCTTGCTAAATTCAAATCTATGCGGGAAGTGATCCTACCTAGAATTGAAAAGAAGTCACAGGGTTCCTAGACCAAGTACAGTTCATAAGTCAGTTCATCAACCACTTTACCACTATTTGCAAACCCATATTCCAAATAATAAAAAAGGAGTCCCCAATAGAGTGTAATTCTCAATGCCAATAATTAAATGAGAAGATACAATAGTACTTCACTTGACCACCGGTATTGGTGCCTCCCCAATCGGAATAACCTCTCATGATCTATATGACCATAACTGACACGACTGTCGAAGCCAAATTGGCACAATACATGGAAAAGATTGTGCCATCTACTATGTCAGAAAATAGTCATTATCATACTAGCTCAAATACACTAGCTTGGAAAAGTCTCGTGTGTCCCTCGTATGGATTAATCAGAAGATGTGCCACTACATGATGACTTTTAGCATAAGACTCATCTCAAGAATTAACTCTTTAAACCCTCTCTTTATATAAAGATGGTCAAATGGATATTGATGTTATCCGAGTTTAAGATCATGTACGTTAAATAAAAGTCCATTAAGGGTCTCCGACCTCCTCGCAGAGAAATCTCTGTCAGTTGAAGAATAATACGAGGAAGAATTCCCAGATGAGGATCTCTTTGCCTTAAATAATAGAGAAACTTGGGAACTATACTTAAATGGGGCATCCAATAAATTTTATTTGACATATGAATACTCCTTATATCCCTCGATTCACGACGATTCCACACCGCTATAAAAAATATATTTGAGTGCACTGGCAACATGCACGAGTATGAGGCCTGCATCATGGGAGTAGAGATCACCTTAGAAATGGGGATCACTTATCTAAAAGCCTATGGAGATTCAAGCCTATTCATTAATGATATATTAGGTAAGTGAAAGATCCGGGATGACAAACTAAAATCATATCATGCTTACTTAGAAGAGGTAGTTGTTCGATTCGAACATCACGAATTCGACTTACTCCCAATGGGCGAAAAATAACTTTGCAGATGCACTTACCACCCTAGCCTCTATGATACACACGTTGGAGGGTACTATAGAAATCACATTCACCATAATCAGCTGAATAACCCTTCATATTGCTTTGAGGTTGAGAAACCCAATTATATGGTATTGGTTCAATATTGTGAACTTTACCCAAATTATCAAACACGTGAAGTAAGAATAAAAACAGTTTAGGCAGGGAGTCTCATTACTTCCCAATTTTAATTTATTAACCTAATTACTAAGTGAACATGAAAAATTAAATTGTAAATTAAAGAAAACAATCCATGAGATGTCGATGTAGAAGGAAAACCCAGATGGAAAAAATCTCAGATGGCCATGCCTAGACAAATTCATTACAAATATGGTTTAATAAGAAGAGTCAAATGACTTAAAAAACTTGACTCCTTAAGCCCATGTAGATGAAATCTTTAAAACCTTTTTTGTAGCTCTATGCAATCCAATACGGCTTCATAGAAGCTTCTTGCCTCGGTATCCACCGATTACTTTATCATCTCCAACAGTGCATAATCCACCTCACAACCACGAACATCTGATGAAAATTTTATGTGGGTTTCAATTTTAAAAACTTGATCATAAAGAATCAAGGATATTTGAAGAGGATTTTTTGAAGTGTTTTTGGTTCAAAACGGCACGAAAAAGGCTTGTCCAAAACTGTTACCATGCACTTCTTAAAAAATAGTTTTTTTCTAAAAATGTGGCTTAGTGGAAAAAACTGACTGAAAAATAGTTTTCTTGAAAAATCCGTCGGATCTTTTGAACGACATGGTACCTCGTTCGAACGACATACTTTGTTCGAACTAGAATCTAATGAGCTATCAAACGAGATTCCAGTGGAGGGGGAAATGCTTCGTTACTACTCGTTTGAAGTTCGTTCGAACGAGGTACCAATATAGTTAGAACGATGTTCGAACGAATGATCTAATGAGATTCCGTTGGAGGCAAAGCTTTCAAAAATTAACCTCATTCGAACAAGATATAGACCTCGTTCGAATGGCATATCAAATATTGTTATAACAACCTAGAAAAAATCAGATACAAAACACATTTTAAAGCATTTTAAACCCTCAAAAAGTTTTTCTCCAAATATCAGAGGGTTATATACTTGAATGGAAATGAGAAAGATGCATGAAGAATGCTTGAATGTGACTTGTGCAAATATGGTTGCTAACTTGTCTTCACTTTGTAATCCCCCGTAATTTTATTGATATTTATTTAAGGGATTAATTAAATTAAATGTGAATTGATTGAGAATTAATCCGGATATAAATACTAACGAGATGTGATTTGGTATTTGATTATGATGTGTATATGTGGAAATATATGAATATTGAAAATATTAAAATTTGTCGCGAGACTGAAATACAATAATTTGGGAAAATTGAGTTGGGACGCGCGTGTCAGTCGCGTCAGGAATGTAATTATTTGAATTAAAAATTGAATTTTATTTTTTATCAATCGAATGGTCATTTTGAGTGCGCCAACGTGTTCGGAAGGGTCAAAATAGTCAGAAAACACTAGCCGAAGGTTTAGTTTGGGTCCTGGGGCATTTTTGGGCCATACCGGCAACTTAAAAGGGCATTTTGGTAATTTTGAAATTTTGGGGATTGAAACCTACGAATTTTGGGAGTTAATTATACATTATTAAGTAACCCACTAAGCCCATTACCAACATTTGGCAAGTTAGAGGGCTACGAGAGTTATAGGAAGAGTTGGAAGAGGTTCCCAAAAGAAAACCCATAACCATCATCTTCAACCTTGGGAGAAGATCTGTAGAGAAAGGAGAGAATCGACCTTCTTCCACCAACATCAAATTCTGAAGAACAATCTAAGGCAAGTGATTTAATATTTTTAATGCATTGAATATGTCTTCCATGCTTAGTGTAGGAATTATCTTATATTGATCTTTTTGAAGAAAACCCATGAAATTTGTTGGAGAAACTTTGAATTTGGGTTAGGATTTGCATGTAGTATGATAATGGACTGATTTAATACTTGAATAGTTATATATGATGATTTAAAAACGGATTTATGATGAGTATTAGGCACAAGAAAATTTGGAGTTCATGTTCATAGGGTTTGGGGAAAGATTTGAAGATTCATATTAATTCCATGATAATTTGTAAGAATTGACCCCTTAAATATGATGAGGAATGATATAGGGTGATTAAAAATGGTTTATATACGTTAAAACATATTTTGGATCGTCTTAGGATGGATTTAGAGTCGAGAAGAATTGAGAAAAACGGAATTGGGATTTTCTGGGCTGAAACTGCCATCTCATTAGAAGACCTGCCCAGGTCGTTCGAACGAACTTCTAACGAGATGACAGTATGACTTCTAACGAGTTAATATTTCGTTCGAAGCCCTTCGTTCGAACGAACTCGTTCGAACGAGACTTCTAACGAGTTGACAGAATGGCCTTTTAGGCCTGATTTTATTTCTAGTGTCCCGTAGACTAATTTAAATGGTGAGATAACCTTCCCTTAGCAACTAGTGAGTATAGTTGGAAGATCGGGGTACATTGAGGAGTAAAACTTAGAATAGTGTATTATACCGGATGACATTTGTGGATTGGGAAGTGAGTAACTAATTACGAAGTGAGAATAATTGATTATTTCAATACATATAAACCGGGGGCATGTGATTTGTATGACATTAAGTGTTGGTATAAGAACGAGAAGCATACCACTAATGAAATATTGTGATATCTAAGTTGTGTGAATGCTTAGTATATGTAATTATCTGTGTATGACATACCTACCGTACTTGATATCATGGGAGGTTGGCGTTCGTTTAGGGCCATCTAATCTTTGTGTGCCTACGGGGGGGGGGGGGGGGGGGAGAGAGATTTAGATTGGTACCTCGGGGACATAGGTCAGAGAAGGGCTTATTGAGAAGTTAATAAGTCTGCTGATCATGGGTGCGTAGGTATGTGCGTGACCCGTGTGATGTGAACTATGTTCGCCTCCATTGTTTGTGATTGTTGTTAATGAAACAATTCCTGAGAGATTTGAAATACGTGATCCTTATGTACGTGATGTACCGGGATTTGATGGCAGAGTATGTGAGCACCGCAGCTTAGCCTTGGGGTGATAGTATTGTATATTTATGATGAGAATAATATACTGTTAATTGAAATGAATTGTCGTGAATAATTATGAGTATAAATAATAGCAACGGTTTGTAAAGTGAAAATGTAAGATTTCTAATAATTTGTAGTGCTAAAGTGAGGAAACTGTGTGATAAGGTACAATACTCTATTAAATTGAAGTTGTTGAAATTTGAATTGGATATCATATAGAAATGTTAGATTTAGCATTGAACTAGATAGATATCGGAGCAACTAGAAATGGGTACGGGTACGATAGGAGTGCACAATTAGTTGAGAGGTGAGGAATTCATGTGAGTGCACACACTATCATGTACTTTATATTCACTGTTTAATGATATTAAACACTTGCATATTTTTAAATTATTTTCACATTCGGGCTCTGACCCGTTTGCTTTCAAATCTATTTTTGTAAAAACCTTTTTAGGTGCCCAGCCACAAGGACACCATTCATAAGAGTTCTATTCAGGTGACGTGCTGTAGCTGCTGTGGAAGTTATAAGACCTTGACAGTAGACGCCTACATTTCTGATCTTGACTCCATTATCAGCTTTTATCATTTGTTGGGCATGTCGCCCATTCCTTTTAGAGACATCTTATTTATCCAGTTATTTCAGACATTGGGTTGTAATTAATTTTAGTGATGCAGACTTTGTATTTATTTATTTCGGGATTCGGTTTGTTTTGAGGAGTTTTCCTCCAGACTCATTATTATTGGATGGTTATTCTATTGTGACTATATTATTGGTGTTGATTCCAAATTTAACCTGCTAACGTGGATTAATCGTAAGAAGACACGTGTCAGTCTACGTGGCACATACGAGCATTTTTTACAATCACTTTGGCATCGAGGAACCCTGCCTCCCCGATCAGCTCAGACGCTCCGACCAACAAGAGTTCTCCGAGGAACTTTACTGCACCGAGAAACTTATGAGGACCGAGCTACTTAGGCGGTCCGAGCAGCTTAGGCGGTCCGAGCTGCACCTCGAACAGAGCATTAATAGCAGGATAACCAACAGATTGACTGCGCATTAAATGCTTATTATTATCATACAGATGTATACGCCTAAGGGACAGTTATGTATTACCCTTTCACATGTACAGCCTGATGGCTATAAATACATTGTATCATCCTCATTGTAAGGGGACTGGGAATTTCTTGATAAAATCAGTATTCGACAATTCCTAAACAGTCAGCAATAACAAACACAGTGGACGTAGGCCATTCTTATAAGGCTGAACAACTTTAAAATTTCTTTGTCTCATTTAATTTTATCTGTGATTAAATAATTAGATATAATCTCATTTTTTACATCAACAGATTGGCGCCGTTTGTGGAAAACGACTGAAATTTTCATTTTTCACTAAAAACCAACTCATCACCAATGGCTGATAATCCTGAATCCAGCAATCGAAACGCTGGAAACCCCCCAAATCCATCTGCTCCGCCAAACTTCCAAGAGCTAGCCGGAATAATGATAAATCTGGCCCAGGGCCAGACAGCCATGCAAGAAACTATGCGACAACTCATACAAACCATCCATGGTGGTGTAACGACTCATTCAGGACAACGAAGTGTTCAAAGAAACACTCGTCTACTTTCTTTGCGTACTAGGCATACCGATTCATATCATACTGAGAGATCTGATGATTTTTCTTATCAACCAGGAAGAACTTCATCGGTACGAGCCACAGATACTGAGCAAAAGGTCACACTCTCTCCAGAAAGGACCAGTGCATTGGAGAGATTAAGTAGGGTTTGTCCTTTTGATCGATTGGGCCCTAGGAGGAAAAAAAGTCCTCCTAAGGCTGCGTCGAGGAGCTTTCGACGACCATCAAACTTAAGGGAAGGATCTGCCCAGTCGCGACCAGCTGCTCGTCAAGATAGATCCCAGGAAGCCACATCAATGCGATGAGTTGCTCGAACCAACATGCCCGAGGAAGGAAATGATGCGTGAAAAGGCTTTATTCAGAGGCTGGAGGATAGATTAGGGGAAATGGCTTCGGCTAAGAACCCTCTACAACGAACTTTTGTTCAAGGGACACCTTTTGTCCAGGCCATTGTGGATTTTCCCACACCGTTAAAGTTTAAAGCACCTGTTGTGACTCCCAAATATGATGGAAAAACCTACCCTGTCCTTCATATAGAACAACACCAAGCTGCAGCCGACATCTATGTTATTCCAGATGAGATGAGATGCAGGGAATTCTCGGGAACTCTTACCGAATCTGCTCAAATATGATAGAATAATCTTCCTCGAGGTAAGATCTCAACTTTCTTTTAACTGGCCGAGCTATTCATTGGAAATTTCTGCTTTGGGGCAAAGCCAGTTAAACAAGTAACGCATTTGTTAAGTGTTAGACAAAAAGCTTGTGAGAGTACCAGAGATTATATAACTCGTTTCAACAATGAGAAACTCGAAGTCATTGATTATGAGGAAAAGACAACGATTACTGCCTTAATGAGTGGGCTGCTGCCCAACAAGTTGTACTACACTTTGGCCAAAGATCCACCCATAACCATGTCAGAACTGATGGCAAAGGCAGCCAAGATCATGAATGCCGAGGAGGCTATGGTTGCGAAGAAGAATATGGATACCAAAGAAACCAAGGTGGAGGTTGATAAAGCTAAGTAGAAAGAGCATAAGAACACTGGTGGTGACTAGCAATCAAAAACAAAGTCGTCATGGGAGGTATTGAAGAAATTTGAGAATTACAATCCTTTGAAGGTAGACATCAACCACGTTCTAGAAGAAATCAAGAACAGCGAGGAATTAAACTGGCCAGAGAAAATGAAGACAGACCCTGACAAGAGGAATAAGGCCAAATATTGCGAGTTTCACAAAGATCATGGCCATATGACCAAAAATTGCATAGCTCTTCAGAATGAGATCGAAGCACTCATTAGACGAGGAAAACTGACAAAGTATATTGATCGTAGAAATGAAAGAAGAAACAACGATCGAATAAAAGAGAGGTCTAGATCTCCTCGTCGAGCAGAGGAGAACAAGAAAAGAGACCATGAAGATGATCCAGAAGACGACCTTGATCTTCCCAAAAGACCAACGCAGCCAGAACGTGAGGTATTTTCAATATGTTTTGGGTCATTTGATTGTAATGTTATTACATTTGGAGATGAAGGAGGAGGAGACCTTACTGCAGAGAGAAAAGCTTACCTAAATGAGGCTCAAGCTTGCTCATACATTCAACGAATAAATCTAGCTGAGGATGATCGCCCGTGAAAGGTAAAAGATAAATTGGTCATTGGTTTCTCAAAGAACGACCTCGCAGGTGTTCTATATCCTCATGATGACCCATTGGTGATCAAAATGAGGATGAAGGAAGTGATGATTTTAAGAGTACTAGTAGATAATGGTAGCTCGACAGACATCATGTTCTACTCGTGCTTCGACAGTTTAAATCTAAAGCTATCTCAATTGGAGCCTTATCACAGACCCCTCCTCGGTTTTGCTGGCGAGAAAGTTTTTCCACTTGGGACGATCAAGTTGGATATATTCATTGGTACATGTCCTGCTTGTCGAATAGAAAGAATACGCTTCTTCGTGATCGATAAGAATGTTCAATCAGCCTATAATATCATCAAGGATTAAAGAAGTTCGAGGCAGTACCATCTACGGTACATCAATGTCTAAAATTCCCAACAAATTTTGGAGTAGGAGTTGTGAAGGGTGATCAAAAAGTAGCTCGGGAATGCTACTATTCATCTGCTGAGCAGGAGGAACTGGAGGAATCTAGGAAAAAGACTACTACCTATCAAGTGGATGAAGGTGCAGAAATTGAAACATTGGATCCTAGAAATGAGTCGCAACTCGTGAAAGGTCAGGTGGTGGAAGCTACTGAAAACATCATTCTGGACGACGAGCACCCTGAACGAACAACTCAAATAGGTTCGTCGTTGGAGGCCTCACTAAAACAGGAATTGATAACTTTCCTAAGAAGCAGAAAGCAAACTTTTGCATGGAGTCATGAGGATATGCCTGGAATAGACCCAAATTTCTTATGTCACGAGCTCAACGTGAATAAGGAGATCAAGCCAGTGAAGCAAAGAAGAAGAGTATTCAGTCCCGAGAAGAATCAAGCTATACAGGAGGAGGTCGAGAATCTCCAGAAAGCTTGCTTTATTGAAGATGTTAAATATCCAGACTGGTTAGAAAATGTGGTGATGGTGAAGAAGAAGAACAACAAATGGAGGATATGTGTAGACTTCACCGACCTCAACAAAGCATGCCCAAAGGATCACTTTCCATTGCCCCGAATTGATAAACTAGTGGATGCTACCTCGGGACACGAGCTGCTGAGATTCATGGATTCTTATTCTGGTTACAACCAGATTAAAATGAAACCTGAAGACAGGGAGAGTACTTCTTTCATTACCCCTAGGGGAACTTATTGTTATAATATTATGCCTTTTAGTTTGAAAAATGCAGGTGCAACATATCAGCGGCTGATGAACAAGGTGTTTGCAGAACAAATCAGTTGCAATATGGAAGTCTATGTTGATGATATGCTGACAAAGAGCAAGAAAGCTGCTGACCATCTAGTTAACTTAGGCCAAACCTTTGATCAATTGGATAAATATCAAATGAATTTGAACCCGACCAAGTGCATATTTGGAGTACGAGAAGGCATGTTTCTCGGGTACATTATCAATCAACGAGGCATTAAAGAAAACCCTGAAAAGATCAAAGCTCTGTTAGGGCTGCGATCTCCAATGACGAAGAAAGAAGTGCAAAGTCTTACAGGGCGAGTAGTAGCACTTAACAAATTTGTATCGCGAGCAACTGATAGATGCCTCCCATTCTTCAAAATGATCCGAAAGACTTTTGAATGGAATGAAGAATGCGAGAAAGATTTTCAAGAATTGAAGAAATATTTGGGAGCACCTCCACTATTGTCCAGCCCAGTGATGGGAGAAAAATTGTACTTGTATCTGGCAGTGTCGGAGAATGCAGTTAGTTCGGCATTGATAAGAATGGAGAATGGAGTGCAAAAACTGATTTATTACACGAGTAAAGCCTTCCGAGGAGCAGAGATCAGATATCCAAAGATGGAAAAATTAGTACTAGCATTGATCGAGGCAAGTAGAAGAATGAAGTTATACTTCCAGGCTCATACCATAGTCGTATATACCGATATACCGTTGAGGCAAGCCCTTCATAAACCATAAAAATCAGGGAGATTGATGTGCTGGACAATAGAACTTGGTGAATATGACATAGTTTATGAACCCAGATCATCACTTAAAGGGCAAGCAGTAGCAGATTTTATACCAGAG
Source organism: Sambucus nigra (assembly GCA_949130495.1). NCBI lineage: Eukaryota > Viridiplantae > Streptophyta > Magnoliopsida > Dipsacales > Adoxaceae > Sambucus > Sambucus nigra. The sequence goes on from OX422214.1 coordinate 586,191,080, forward strand.
TTCACCTATCCTGATACCCCCGAGGAGCAAAAGCTGGTCACCGATCAACCTGTGGATGTAACAAAATCATCAAACCCAAGCCCATACCAACTTAAGTTAGTAAAAGGGCAAGAAAAGATGATCGATGAACAACAAGAAGTATTAGGAGAGGGTGAATGGAAGCAACAAATATTCCATCGAGGAACTCTGTCAGATCAGAAATTTGGAGACGAGGTACCTATATGGAGTCTATATGTGGATGACTCATCTTGCACTACAGGCTGTGGGGCAGGGATCGTTCTGAACAGTCCGAACGAGGTTGACGTGGAATACGCCCTACGCTTCCAATTCAAAGCTTCGAATAATGAGGTTGAATATGAAGCCATGATTGCAGGTTTTAGTTTGGCAAAAACCATGGGGGCAGAGCAGGTTATTGTCTTCAGTGACTCGCAATTGATCATAAATCAAATGATGGGAGTATATGTAGCCAAAGGAGAATTAATGATCAGGTATCATGCAAAGGTAAGGGAATTGGTATCAGAATTTTCTGCTATTCAGCTGGTCAGAATACCAAGAATGGAGAATGCGAGAGCAGACGCCTTAGCTCGATTAGCATCAGCTACTCGTACCGAGCTACGAAGAATAATCCCAATTGAAATTTTAGTTGGTCGGAGTATAGATGAAGATCTGACAATGAACTTTATTATCCTTGATTTAGGATCATCATGGATGGATCCCATCAGGGTATATATTGAGAAAGGGGAATTACCGACTGACAAACTTGCAGCCAAGAAACTGAAGTTTAAAGCTGCTCGTTATGTACTGACTAATGGTATTCTATACAGACGAGGAATTATAGCAGGTTTGCAAAGATGTGTGCATCCCACCGAGGAGAAAGACCTGATTGAAGAGGTCCATGAAGGGTCCTGTGGAGCCCATGTAGCAGGTCGGACGCTTTTGCAAAGAATCATGACTCAAGGATACTACTGGCCAACGATGAGGGCTGATTGTATAGCCTATGCCAAGAAATGTGACAAGTGTCAACGCTTCTCCTCTATCAGAAGAACTCCTCAAGCATTATTAGCACCCATTACTTACCCTTGGCTATTTGCCATGTGGGGAATAGACTTATTTGGGCCACTTCCAACGACCAGGGGAAGATTTAAGTATCTCGTGGTCGCTGTGGACTACTTTACTAAATGGGTTGAAGCTGAGCCTCTCATTGATATGACGTATGACAAGGTGTACCAATTTATTTGTAAGAACATCATTTGTCGATATGGTCTTCCTCATGCCTTCATCACAGACCATGGAACTCAATTCGACAACGAGGAATTCGAGGCCTATTGTCATCAGTCAAAAATCTTGAAGATTCACTCAGCTCCAGGCCATCCCCAAAGAAATGGACAAACTGAAGTGACAAACAGAACGCTGTTAAATGGCTTGAAGAAAAGACTGAATGATGCGAAAGCAAACTGGATCAACGAGTTGCACTCTGTACTGTGGGCTTATCGAACTACTCCCCGAGCAGCAACAGAGGAATCTCCATACATGCTAGCATTTGGAAGTGAAGTTGTTATACCCGCCGAGTTGGGTCTCCCAACACACAGAGTACTGAATTGTAATTCCTCTGTCAGTGATTTAATGAGAAGGTTAGACTTGGACATGCTCGAGGAAGTTAGAGAAGAAGCAGCCATTAGAAATGCTGCTTACCAGCAACGAACAACTTTGTTCTACAACTAGAGAGTGAAGAAGTGCGACCTGAAAGAAGGAGACTATGTGCTAAAGAAAGTGATTCAAAAGCACAACAAATTGGAAGCAAACTGACATGGACCTTACCGAGTTACAAAAGTTGTTCGATCAGGAACCTACAGAATAGAAACTTTTAGAAAGGGAGGAGTTTAAGAATGCATGGAATGCAGAACACCTGCACAAATATTATCAGTAATGTAAACTCTCATGTAATGCAGTTTCATCAGTATGAATAAAGTGACAATATTCTGCCCAATTCTCTCCTTTTATTAAAAATTTTTCGCGGAATACTAGTGCTACACACACACTACTCAGCAAAATCCACAAACTCCGGTTGATCGGGAAGAAAAAATATTTTCCAAAAGTGCCAACTAAGGTTGGTTGGGAAGAAAAAATATTTCCCAAAAGTGCCAACTAAGGTTGGTTGGGAAGAAAAAATATTTCCCAAAAGTCCCAACTAAGGTTGGTTGGGACGAAAAAATATTTCCCAAAAGTGCCAACTAAGGTTGATTGGGAAGAAAAAAATATTTTCCAAAAGTGCCAACTAAGGTTGGTTGGGAAGAAAAAATATTTCCAAAAGTACCAACTAAGGTTGGTTGGGAAGAAAAAATCCACCAACTCAGGTTGGTCGGGAATAAGAAGCTGTCAATTATAGTTGGTCGGAAACATTTTTATTAAACAAAGTATGTGTATGTGAAAGTGATCAAGAATTTTTTTTGATACTCGTAATATTTTAAATTAGCACCAAGTTGGTCGAGAAACAAAACATCATCAATTTTGATTATTCATCAAATCGTCAAATGATTACCACAAATTCAGGATAGTCGATAATAAGTTTTAACCAGCTTTAGTTGATCGGCAAATAACACAATGTTGTTATCTTTTTAACAGATATACATGCACATATGTAAAGTGTTTTACAACCACAAGACAATAGCAATCAAGATTGCAAAGAAAAATAAAAGTCTTTCATTCAATCTAGAGCAAAATACATCGAGAATGAAATACATATTAATTATTACATCAAGATTCCTATTCTATTGGTTTCTACCCCTCTGCTTTTGAAACAGGTTCCTCGCCAGCAGGAGGATCGTCTAAGGCATAAAGGGGAATTTATGAAATTAAGATCTTTAAGCATCCTGATGTTCATAACTGATGGCCGATCAAGGAGATGCTCGGGGCGAGATATCTCAAAGTTGGAGTGAAGACTGTAGTCGCCGAGATACTTTGAAATTAGGCATTGTGGAATGCCCCAGCAGGAATCCATCTCATATCAAGCTTGAAAGGAGACACTGGTAGGTCGAGCAACCCAGGATTGTGGTAATCCCACAATTAATGACCTTGTTCCAACTTCAGCATGCCCAAAGCATTTAGCCACCCTTGCTTATAACCCACATTGTTTGCATTCTAGATCTGATCATCTAGATGGTAAAGGGCTTCATTATAACCAGCCATCCAGAACTCCCTAGGCTGTTTGTGGAACTGGTAGGTTAATCTTTCTAACTGCTCGTGGAGATTCTTCACCAAATTCGTTTTATTCTCTAAGGCAGAATTTTGGGCAGCCAGTTGCTCGTCTAAAGTTTGGATTTTCTTAGACATCTCATCCAATGCCTGATTCTTTGCCACTAACTGGAATGCTTGATTCTCCAAGGTTGCCTACGTTCTAGCTTCTTCAATAGTAAGTTGAGGAGCTCTTTCTCGTCCCCGAGAAGCCCTTGCTCGTTCGTGAGCAGAGGTAGAAGGACCAGTTCTATTCAAGGCTTATAACTCGTCTCTCAGATTGACATTTTCAACTTCCAGGAATGAGAACCCTTCGTCGTTCATAGGGACCAAGGAGTTGGAGGTAGACGCTGCAGATTTCAACTGAGATATCTCTCCTCGCAGGTTATTATTTTCCTGCTCCAGCAAATTAGCTATCTGCCTGTGCTCTTCGACCTCGATTTTCAAAGTTCTTTCCCTCACATTATAAGCAGCGAACAACTTATCATACCCCTTATCAGCACTGAGTTGCTGATACTTCTTCTCGTATCCCTCGTGCAAAAGGGCTGTAGATTCCTTATATTGTTGTTGAAGCTCTTCAAGAGTGCCCTGGAGGTCTTCAATCATTTCATAATATGCTACATTGTTAGCCACTGCACGGTCGAGCAGGCACTTCAAATACTAGTAGGCTTCAATTGCTTGCTCTGAAGCATCTTGACCGAGGATATCAACGATTTGTGCTTCAGTCATATCTGTATGACTAGCTTTGAAGTACTCATTGCATTGCCTCAATAATTTTGTATCATGATCAGACAATAATTCCATCCTGGCCATAAACTAGTAAAGGAAGAGAAAACAAGAATCAATAAGAGTGCAAACAAAGCAAGAAGAAGAGAATCTACTGTATGCATAATCAAAATTTAAAATTTTATTACATCATAAAAGAGAAGTACATAGTTCAGAGTTACAATTGACAAAAATAAACAGAGAGAAAAATCCCAACAACTCTACACCTTCTCCTTGTCTCCCAAAACTTTCTCGGGAGGCTAGGACGAGGAGGTAGGTTGCTCAGATGGCACAGATGGTTGCTCAGTGAGGGATAGAAGCTGCTCGGTTGAAATAGGGGATGGTTGAAGTTGCTCGCCGGAGGACTGGATAACGGGGGGAAGAGAAATTTGATCCCCCATCATCATGGAGGATTCTTCAGAGGCAGCTTCGTCCTCTTCTTCTTCTTCAGGAGTTGGAGGGGGACCAGGGATGTGTCACTGAAACAGGTCGGAATTTTCATCAACCTTCATCTCTTGCAGAGCAGCGACCCAGCCATCCCTAAAGTACTTGAGGCTACCATATTCCATTTGTGACATCATGGCAGCCAGACCTTTATTCCACCCCTTATCCCAGCCAGCACTGAAGGATTTTTTCACAGCCAACTTCCTTTTCACTTTCTCCGAGGAAAGCTTCTCGGAAAGAAGTTCCTCGGTAGCCTTCAATTTATTCTCCACTTCTTCCTTCTGTCGACCTACTTCACGAAGCTTGTTCAGCTCTTCCTCAGCAACCTTGAGCTTACCTTCAAGCTCCCCATCATTTTGGAGCTTCCATTCGAGCTCTTTATTCTTACTTTCTAATTCTTTTAATTTCTTCTCCAATCCCTTGGAGACTTCAACAGCTTGATTCCTCTCCTGCTCGGTCGAATTGAGCTGCTTTTCCTAGGCAGCTTTATCATCAACATACGTCTGACGAGAATCCTTCAGAGACTGCGTCAGACCCACCAAAGCTTCCTCTACACCTGACGAGGAGCTTGAAGCTTTAATAGCTTCATCCTTCTTCAAAATTGTATTGAAACAGGTTACCAACTGGGAAGAGAAAATAATAGCAAGTCAGTGAAAAGATATAACAGTGAAAAAATGAAAGTCTAGGATAATAATACTTACAGAAACAATATGACGAGCAACCAATATTGATATGCCCAAGTATAACCTCGGCCTAGGGATACCTACCTCGGCCGAGATAATGGCCGATACCTTGATCGGCCCAATGAGGGGTAAGGGCCCACAATATCATCCCTCGGCCAGGACTACCTCGGCTCCGGCCGACACTACTACATTGACCTCCCCAAGGACACTACGCACGTCGCAGACATCAACAGCATCCTAAAGTACCTGGGAATAGAAACCTCGGCCATCAGTAGGCCGAGAGGGCAAGAATCCCTTTTCAGCACGGCTCCTACCTCGGCTTGGGCCGAGGCTACCAGAGGTATTAATAATCATCAGCATGCTGCAAGCCCAACCTCGGCTCTGGCCGACCCAAACATATGTCTCGGCTGACATCAGGCCGAGACTCCTCGTGACACTTCGCGGATTGAGCGGACATCCAACCTTTACAGCTCGGCCTCTCTTGGGCCGAGGTCATTCACCAACATGACTGCCGAGTTTCTGTTAGCATTTGGATAAGGACACCTGGGCACAAATCAGTTGTAACAAGATTATTCTCCACATAGGGGAGAATATTTCATCATCATTACCTACATGTGACCATGACAGGTGGCACACCCCCATTGGTGAGGATACCACACACATGCACATTACATGCATAGGGGGTACATTACACCCCCTAGGCACTATATAAAGGGATCATCCCCTACCTTGCAAAGGGATCTCATTCATGCAACCCTAGCAGAAACCCTGTCAAAATATACAGTAGAGAGAGAGAGCTTGAGGGAATTGTACCCATGGTCATTAGTACCATCTGTCAGTGATATTACTCACACGCTCACTGTGGACGTAGGCCAGAACAGGCTGAACCACCCATATTCCGGTGTTAATCTCCTCATATCATCACCTCCTTCTCTTCTCTTTTTATAGCTGTACTGCTATTGTTATATACACCGCCGCCCGGAGGTGGAGGGGCTAGCTCCAGTCAGGCTCCCCCCCAGTCCGAAATGACGGAGGTGGCAGCAGCTTTGAAATCTTTAGCTGCAACACAACAAGCCATGAAGGAGCAATTTTCCCAGCTCAGCCAAACCATGATGATGAGGCCACCGGGAGTCTCCCCGGACATGATAACTCCGGCGACAGTTTAACCCCATCCTGATGCCAGGGGACCACCCCAGGCGCCCATGAAGGACCAACCTGCACCCCAGCGGAGGAGGGACGTTGCTGACCCTAGGCGCTTGCGCCTGGGGAGGCAGGGAAACCCTTGCCTAGAGGACATGTATGATGACCTAGAAGCTGAGGAGGCCCCGGAAGATTGCTGGGAGCCGTATGAGGTGTCAGATAACACCGTACGACCCCTTAGGCAGAGCCAAGGATGTGTCGGCCGAAGAAGAGACGAGGCCCAACATAGGGGGTCGGCCGTTGATAGGCAGAGCCAAGGATGTGTCGGCCGTGGAAGAGATGAGGCCCAACAGAGAGGGTCGGCCTTTAACATATTGAGCAGAGGGTCGGCCTTCGAGAGGCTAGGCCCAGTCAATGACCTGAGGCAGAGGCTATCGAGGTCAAGGAGCGCGGCAGGCTCTCAAATAGGGAATAGGCAGGCTCGGCCAGATCAAGGCCGACCCGTGGAGAGAAGAGCTAGGGAGCAGGAAGAAGTCAATAGTCAGCGTGTTGTGGCTGGGGAACCCTCTGTCATCGTAGGGAGGTGGCAGGGGATAACCTCGGCCTAGCTGAAGAGAGAAGACCCTGGAATGACTCAATCCAACGTCTCGAGGAAAAGATAGGGGACTTCATAAAGAGCAGGGACCCACTACAGAGGGGCTACTCGTAGGGCTCCCCGTTTGTAGCTAGGATAGTGGGATTCCCAACCCCAGCTAAGTTCAAGCCTCCTACGGTGACGCCTAAGTATGATGGCAGCATTAACCCAGTGCACCATATCGAGATGTATTAGTCGGCGGCAGATATTTACTCAATACCTGATGAGATGAAGTGTAGGGCCTTCTCAGGGACCTTGACAGGGGCAGCTCATAGTTGGTTCACCTTTATTCCAAAGAACTCGATTGAAAACTTCAAGGGCCTAGCAGAGCAGTTCATCCACAACTTCTGCTTTGGGGTAAGACCTCAGAAGAAGACCACCCACCTCTTGTATGTCAAACAGGCTAAGGGTGAAAGCCTAAGAGACTATATAGCAAGATTTAATAAGGAGAAGTTGGAGGTAGAGGATTACGAAGAGAGCATAGCCATGACCGCCCTAATAGGAGGCCTCCAGAAGGGGAAGCTATTATGGAAGCTGGCGGAGGATCCCCCAAAGTCTATGGCAGAGCTGTTGTCCACCGCAGGGAAAGTGATGAATGCGGAAGAGGCAATGGCCTCCAAATATGAGGAGGAGAACCGTGGTAGCACTGGTAGGTCCCAGGGTAAGAAATAGGGGAAGAAGAGGTCAGCAGACGACAAGTTCGCTCATTACACTCCTCTGACTGTGAGCTGTGAACACATCCTTAATGAAATCAAGACTGACCGGGCTCTGAGGTGGCCAGAAAAACTGAAGGCCCCACCACATAAGAGGAATAAAAACCTCTGGTGTGAGTTCCATCAGGATCACGGACATGTCACAGAAAAATGCTTCGCTCTGAAGGACGAGATCGAGAAGATGCTGAAATCCGGGAAGTTGAGAAAGTATATGGATGGCAAGGCCCCGAAGGGTGGAAGAGAAGACCCTAGAAAGAGAAGAGATGACAGATGCCGCGGCGATGTCCCGACTAGAAGGCATGATGATTCAGAGGGTGACGATGGCGATGACCCGGATCTCCCACCTAAGGATGACAACACCCCAGTGAAGAGGGTAGGAATGATCTCCTTTGGTGTTAACACCATATGTGGGGGATTCGCGGGAGGTGGCTCTGAGGTAGCCGATAGGATGGCTCATGTAGCGGAGGCGAAGTCAGTGGTCAAGACTGAGGTTGTGAATCTGACCTCTTCTGATGCAGTACAGAAGAGAAAGAAGGTAGACATGGACACCCTAGTGGTGGGATTCTCCAGACTTGACTTCAAGGGCATCTTAGCCCCCCATGGTGACCCTCTGGTCATTACAACAAGGGTGCATGGGTGCGATGTAGGGAGAATCCTCATAGATGGGGGAAGCTCAGCAAATGTGATGTTCTGGCCTTGTTTTAAGAGCTTGGGTCTTAGCAGGGCAAGGCTGGTGCCTTACCATCACCCATTGATAGGCTTCAGTGGTGAGAAGGTGCACCCATTGGGCATGTATGAAATGGATATAAGGATGGGAGATGAGTGGCCTAAGAGGCTGACTAAGAAGATAAACTTTTTTGTGATGGACGAGAATGTCTTCTCGGCCTACAACCTCATCATCGGAAGAGTGTCCCTCAAAGAGTTTGAAGCCGTGCCGTCAACGGTCCACCAGATGCTAAAATTCCCGACTCCTTATGGGGTAGGGGAAGTGCAAGGGGACCAGACCACGGCGCGGGAGTGTTATTTTAACTCGGTCGAAGAGCGAGAGGCCCATAAGAGAGCAACCGTCACTTACAGCATTGACACACTTGATCCCAGAGATGAAACAAAATTAAAGAAGGGCGAGGCCGCGGAAGAGGTAGAATCCATCGTCCTCAATGAGGACGAGCCGGAAAAAACCGTCCAGGTCGGTAAGGCCCTGGAGCAAGGGATCAAGGAAGAGCTGATAAACTTCCTTAGGAGGAGGCAGAGCGTCTTCGCGTGGAGTCATGCAGACATGCCCGGCATCAACCCTGGGATCATGACCCACAAGCTCAACATGGACGGAGATGCTAGACCTATTAAACAGAGGCGAAGGATCTACTCCAGAGAGAAGTATGAGGTCATCCGGGAAGAGGTGAAGAAGTTGGAAGAGGCCGAGTTCATAAGAGAGGTTACTTATCCAGAGTGGATCTCAAATGCAGTCATCGTGCCTAAGGCCAATGGAAAGTGGCGGATGTGTGTAGATTTCACAGACCTGAACAGGTCTTGCCCGAAAGACAGCTATCCCTTGCCTAGGATAGACCAGATGGTGGATGCAACGGCAGGGCACGAGCTTATGAGTTTCATGGATGCTTATTCAGGTTATAACCAAATCTTCATGGATGCCGAGGACTCTGAGAAGACAGCCTTCATCACTGACAAGGGGACGTACTGTTACAAGGTGATGCCCTTTGGTTTGAAAAATGCAGGTGCGACCTATCAACGTCTTGTCAATAAGATGTTGGAGGAGCAGATAGGTAAGACCATGGAGGTATACGTGGACGATATGCTAACGAAGAGCCTGAAAGCATGTACTCACATAGCTGACCTTGAGAAGACCTTTGATGTCATGGACTCCTACAGGATGAAGCTCAACCCAGCAAAATGTGTCTTCGGGGTAGGAGCCGGGAAGTTCCTGGGGTTCATCGTTAATCAGAGGGGTATTGAAGCAAACCCAGAAAAAATCAAGGCATTGCTCGACATGAAGACTCCTAGGAGTATCAAGGATGTTCAGAGACTCACTAGAAGGGTGGCGGCCCTTAACAGGTTTGTTTCCAGAGCCACGGACAAGTGTCTTTCGTTCTTTAAAGTTCTGAGAAAGGCCTTCCAGTGGGATGAAAAGTGTGAAAAAGCCTTTGATCAATTGAAGTTCTACTTGGGGTCTCCCTTGCTTCTGTCCCGGCCTATCGCGGGGGAAAGGTAGTTTGTGTACCTGGCAGTCTCTGAGTCAGCCATTAGCGCGGCCATCATACGGGAAGAGGATGGGGTTCAGAAACCTGTGTATTTCAATAGTAAGGCCCTTCAAGGGTCTGAACAAAACTATCCCCGCATGGAGAAATTGGCTTATGCCCTGATACACGCCTCTAGGAAGATGAAGCCTTACTTTCAAGCTCATTCCATGACAGTCCTCACCGACTCACCACTGCGGCAGGTCTTGCACAAGCCTGAGAAGTCCGGAAGACTGATGACCTGGGCCATCGAGCTGGGAGAGTATGACCTTACCTACCAACCCAGGACAACCATCAAGGGGCAGGCCCTCGCAGACTTTGTCGCAGAGTTCACCTGGGAAGAGGAAGATAGAGGTTCGAAAGAGGCCGAGACAGAGAAAGGCCTGGATGATGGCGAAGAGACAAATCGTAGTGTCTTCCGAAATTCGGAAGAGGCAGAACCAAACGTCTTCCAAGGCCGAGAAGAGGTTGTACCAGGAAAAACCCGGAGCAGAGCGGAAGAGAACGAAGAGGATCGATACCTCTTCAAGGAGGGGGTTATGAGTGAAGGGGTCTTCTCATCCGATGCGGACGTGTGGAGCCTCTTCGTTGATGGCTCTTCTTGTGACCATGGAAGCAGCGCGGGGCTAGTACTCTCGTCTCTAGATGGCGCCAACATTGAGTACGCCTTGAGATTCAACTTTAAGGCCTCCAACAACGAGTCTGAGTATGAGGCCATGATAACAGGTCTCTTGTTGGCAACAACTCTTCGAGTAAAGCGACTCCTACTCCATAGCGACTCAAGGTTGGTTGTCAATCAAGTGCTGGGGGCATACGAGGCCAAGGATGAAAGGATGGCCAAATACCTAAAGAAAGTAAGAGGGTTACTAGATTACTTTGAAGAGGCCAAACTGAATAGAGTGCCTATATTGAGCAATAATCACGCTGATGCATTGGCAAGGCTGGCCTCAGCAATGAAGACAGACTTGGGAAGAACCATCCCAATTGAAATCTTAGGAAAGGCAAGTATCGAGGAGGACGAGGTATGTAACCCTTGTCACAGTGTAAACCTGGGAGACTCGTGGATTGACCCGATTGTCAGATACCTAAGAGAGGGAGAGCTACCTGAGTCTAAGATGGAAAGAAAAAAGTTGAGATACAGGGCTGCAAAGTTCTCATTGATAGGAGACGTCTTGTATAAAAGGGGTTTCTCTTGCCCCTCCTCAGATGTGTGCATCCTGTGGAGGTACCTCGGATCTTACAGGAGGTTCATGAAGGCTCCTTCTCCAGCCACATAGGAGGAAGACCCTTAGCCAAGAGGATCATCACTCAGGGATACTGGTGGCCCACCTTGTCTAGGGACGCTACCGACTATGTGAAGAGGTGTGACAAATGTCAGAGGTTCGCCACTATCCCTCACCAACCCCATCAGCCTATGACGTCGATTTCTTCTCCATGGACATTTGCGGTATGGGGGATTGACTTAGTAGAACCTTTGCCAAGAGCTGTCAATAACTATAGATTCTTGATAGTTGCCATTGACTACTTTTCAAAATGGGTAGAGGCCAAACCAATGATAACAATTACGGAGCAGAAGACCTTTCAGTTCATCTGGAAGAACATCATATGTAGGTATGGCCTCCCAAACACGCTCATCTCGGATAATGGGACCCAGTTCAAGAACTCCTCCTTGGAGAAGTATTGCCAAAGTGTGGGGATTAAGCAGTTCTTCTCATCTCCTGGTCGACCTCAGGCAAATGGCCAGACCGAGGTCACAAATAGGACTATCTTGGATGGAATCAAGAAGAGGTTAGAAGAAGCGAAGGGGAGATGGATAGAAGAAGTCTACGCTGTGCTATGGGCTTACAGAACTACGGCAAGGACACCCACATGGGAAACCCCATTCATGCTGGCACATGGCTCCGAGGCAGTCATACCAACGGAGGTAGGACTCCCGACTTATCGGATTCAGACTTACGACCCTGACAGCAATGGGGAGAAGAGAAGGCTAGACCTGGATCTCATTGAAGAGAGAAGAGAAGACGCAGAGGTCAGGAAAGCAGCCTATCAGCAGAGGGCAGCAAGATTCTACAATCAAAGGGTGAAGTCAAGACCCATTACGGTGGGAGACCTAGTGCTTAAGAAGACCCTACAGAAGATAAACAAGCTACACCCGAACTGGCATGGCCCCTACAAAGTAACGGAAGAGGTTGTGCCTGGCACATATAGGCTAGAGAACTTAGAGGGAGAACCTTTCACCAACCCATGGAATGCTGACCACCTGAAGAGATATTTTATATAATGTTGCATAGGATTTGTAATTTGTAAATGTATCGTCTTATCGAGAAGAGGTTGTTAATAAAGATCAGTTTCCATGGCAAATTCTTGTTCCATTCTTAGAGCAAAGATATTATAGGGAAATAACATCATTAAGTTGGTGATACTTATTATGAGGCTAACCTCTTAGGTGATGACCTCAGACCCTCATAACATCACTCGGTGGTGACGAGGTCTGAGCTCAGACACATGGGTTAGATCACCTCAGACCCTTAACATCATTAATTTGGTGATACTTATTATGAGGCTAACCTCTTAGGTGATGACCTCAGACCCTCATAACATCATTCGGTGGTGACGAGGTCTGAGCTCAGACACATGGGTTAGATCACCTCAGACTCTTAACATCATTAATTTGGTGATACTTATTATGAGGCTAACCTCTTAGGTGATGACCTCAGACCCTCATAACATCACTCGGTGGTGACAAGGTCTGAGCTCAGACACCTTGGTTAGAGGACCTCAGACCCTTAACATCATTAATTTGGTGATACTTATTATGAGGCTAACCTCTTAGGTGATGACCTCAGACCCTCATAACATCACTCGGTGGTGACAAGGTCTGAGCTCAGACACCTTGGTTAGAGGACCTCAGACCCTTAGCATCATTAATTTGGTGATATTTATTTATGAGGCTAACCTCTTAGGTGATGACCTCAGACCCTCATAACATCACTCGGTGGTGACGAGGTCTGAGCTCACACACATGGGTTAGATCACCTCAGACCCTTAACACCATTAATTTGGTGATAAGGTTATGACAGACATCATATTAAGTAATGACTTCAGAGATTGCATAACATTCAAATACATTCAGAGATCATGATGAAGGAAGACATTGGCATTCAATAAAAAGAAGAAATTACATAGCATTTAGATGTCAGAAATTACAAGTGCAAGATTACAAGTCACAAAATACAAAGGCCAAGTCAAACATCTGAGGGAGGAACATTCGATGTCTCATCTGGGTTGGCCTGTTCAGCGTTGGTCACCTCAGCCACTTCATCAGCAGGGTCAGTCCCTCCGAGATCGGTCCCTTCCAGAGTAACAGTCTGACCAGGGGCAGCAGCCTCGTCCTCTATCTCTTGCAAGGCCTGGGCAAATTGAGGGTCGGCTAGGCCGAGGCCCACAAAGTCGGAGGCTTTTATAGGGCCGACCTCCTTCTCCCTGACCTCGGCCCATTTGGTGGTGGCTTTGATACCTCTTTCGAGGTATTCAAGACCAAAACCTACGAACTCCTCAGAGACCTTGTAATCAGCAATTATCTTCTCTGAAGCATCTGCAACAGCGGCCTTAGCAGCAGCACTGACCTTCCTCTGCAGAGAATCGTCCTTATCCTTCAGGGCCTTGGCGTGGCTCTGGACGAGGGCAGAGATATCTTTTTCTAGACCCTGGGCCTTATTTTCAGAATTCTGGGCCTTGGTCTCAGCATTCTGTAACTCTGACCTCAGACGGTCAACCTCAGCCTTCAAGGTGCTCTCAACCTTCTCAGCCTCTTGCCCCTTCTGAATCAGAGGCAATTTCCTCAGGGCCCAGTTAGATAGCTGGTACATGGCGGTCACACCCTGCACAGATGATAAAGAGGTTAAAGGGAATTAAATTCAGACGTTGCACTTGCAAAATTATTGGCTAAAGGAACAAGCCATACCTGGACGGCTCTGTGGAGGCCGAACTCAACCATCATATGAGTGTCCATGGCCCTGTAAAAATGCTTGTCGGCATCAGTCATCACGTTGGCAAGGGCATCCATGGCTTGCCTGCTGTTGCCGACCACGCTGTCGGTAAGCTTCAGCTGGTCCAGACGAGCTGATAATGTATCGGCTGTGATAGGGATCGCAGCATCTGAAGTCTTCCTTTGCCTGGAGCTGGGCCTCTGATCCTCAGGGGCATGGACCTCAGGGGCCCTCTTCTTAGATTTGGATATTGAGGGAGCAGGTGGAGGAGCGCTCAGACCAGTCTTCTTGACGAGCCTAGCCAAACTTGGAGCTGCCATCTCCCACAACTCGTCTGAAACGCCTGGTGGTCTCTCTGCAAAAGTAAAAAGATAAGAGTTAAAAATCAAATATGAATGATCAGAGATTATACTTGTGAACTAAAAAGAAAAATCCTTACCAAAGTCAACTAGGGGACTTCCACCTAAGCTCGTTCCCGAGAGATACTGGGGGGTCAGCAAATGCTCGAACTTGATAAACAGTCCATGAGCCCCTTGGTCTTGCAGGGCCTTCACCTTTTTGCCGTTTTGAACACTTAGTCCAGGATCGGCCCTTGCAGACATGGTGACTTTACCCCATCTAAGGGGTATTCTCGGCTCAAAAATGGAAGAGGGAATAGATGAGCCGAATTCCCATGGCCCTGAGGCGAAAAAATACTGAGGTTTCCAATTGTGGTTCGAGGTCTGAGTGACCAAGAGCATCTTTTTCTCAAGCCTCCGAGCCACGAAGTGATAGTAGCTCGGATGATTCTTGGCCGAGGTGGGAACGTAACACCCAGCAAAGACCTGAACTGGGAGGTCAGAGTGGTGGACTGCCCTCCACAAGATGATGGCCCCTATAATAACTCTCCAAGCATTGGGAGAGAGCTGCGAGGGGGCCAAATTGATGAAGGAAAGAATGGACCTAATGACAGGGTGAAAGGGAAGACGAAAACCTAGTTTGAACATCTGATCGTACTAGAAGACTTCTCCATCTTGACCATGGTAGGCCCTCTCTTCCCTCAGAGGTCTCCTTAATTGGATTGAGGGACTGATGGAGTATAGGTATCTGAAGTGCAATAGATCCACCTCAGTGACCGTGCTCTTGTACTCGTCCGCCTCAGAGGTATCAACTTCACTTTCGGCGTCCTCATCATCGTTAGGCTCAACGTCGACCGGAGCAGACGTAGACGGGTTACCAGGGAACCTATGAGCAAACTCGGCCCCGGTAACGGCCGTCAGAGGGATAGCATCTAGAATGGGTGGCACAGCCACACTTGGCCCAACAAGTTCAACCTCGGAAGAAGAACCTGAGGTACCTGTGCCATTTTGAGACGAGGCGCGACTAGAGACCTCGGCCTGGTCAGGGTTCTGACCAGTCTGAGGAGTAAAATCCATGGCCTCTTGGAAAGAGTCCACAGACATTGGGTCGGAGGTGGAAGACTCAGACTCAGACATCGGCAAGTTATTGGCAGAGACGTCTGTCTGATAGAAATTCTCAGGTGGAAGAGGGTATACCACCTTGACGGGTGGAGGAAAGAGGGGTCTGACAGGGAACTCCTGTGACCTACGAGCTTCTTCCTGAGCTCTCTCTATTTGCCTAATTTTCTCTAAGGTCTTTTCTCTAAGAGATGGGAATGTTTCGAGAAGTTGATACAGGGGTCTGAGCATCAGGGGACGACCCAAAACTTTGACAGACCCTAAACTTGAGGAAAACTCCCAAAAACTACAAACAAGTTTGGCTTGAAAAATTAAGGAGCCCAAAGATCAAACCAAGGAATTTTTGCAGAAAACCTAGCTCACCGGAAAATTCAAGTCCTCGCTGGAAAACTCAAAACCTCACCGGAAAATTCAAATGAAAATGCCAAAATGAAGGAGATGTAGAGGGAGAGGTACCTGGAGATGAGTTGATGGATGAAAAAGAGGAAATCGCGCAAGAAACTAGGCAATCCCCTTGCAGAAAGAGCGTTGGGACGAAGGAACTTCGGAGAGAGAAATTGCAGAAAGCAGCGCGCGAAAAAGAGAAATGAGGAAAAAGAAAGGGTTCAACCCTTAAATACTTAAGCACGATTCCCAAGGCTCATCATTGCCTTGGGAAGCCCAAGGGACAACTGGCAGCGCACGCAAACCAAGTGGGCACGCCTTAGCTCAGGACAGGTGTCACGCAGGTGTTGGCCTTGGGGTGAACAGGCCTCGGAGGTAAGAATCCCATAGCCACCTGCGCTCGCAAATGACTAAGGGCTGGGGGTGATTGATATGCCCAAGTATAACCTCGGCCCAGGGATACCTACCTCGGCCGAGATAATGGGCGAGACCTTGATCGGCCCAATGAGGGGTAAGGTCCCACAATATCATCCCTCAGCCAGGACTACCTCGGCTCCGGCCGACACTACTACATTGACCTCCCCAAGGACACTACGCACGTCGCAGACATCAACAGCATCCTAAAGTACCTGGGAATAGAAACCTCGGCCATCAGTAGGCCGAGAGGGCAAGAAGCCCCTTTCAGCACGGCTCCTACCTCGGCTTGGGCCGAGGCTACCAGAGGTATTAATAATCATCAGCATGCTGCAAGCCCAACCTCGGCTCTGGCCGACCCAAACATATGTCTCGGCTGACATCAGGCCGAGACTCCTCGTGACACTTCGCGGATTGAGCGGACATCCAACCTTTACAGCTTGACCTCTCTTGGGCCGAGGTCATTCACCAACATGACTGCCGAGTTTCTGTTAGCATTTGGATAAGGACACCTGGGCACAAATCAGTTGTAACAAGATTATTCTCCACATGGGGGAGAATATTTCATCATCATTACCTACATGTGACCATGACAGGTGGCACACCCCCATTGGTGAGGATACCACACACATGCACATTACATGCATAGGGGGTACATTGCACCCCCTAGGCACTATATAAAGGGATCATCCCCTACCTTGTAAAGGGATCTCATTCATGCAACCCTAGCAGAAACCCTGTTAAAATATACAGTAGAGAGAGAGAGCTTGAGGGAATTGTACCCATGGTCATTAGTACCATCTGTCAGTGATATTACTCACACGCTCACTGTGGACGTAGGCCAGAACAGGCTGAACCATCCATATTCCGGTGTTAATCTCCTCATATCCTCACCTCCTTCTCTTATCTTTTTATAGCTGTACTGCCATTGTTATATACATATAGAGCTTGGAAACACCTTACCTGGTGGTGCTGATTCCCAGCATCATCAAATATGGTAACCATATCCCGAGAAAGATTTTCTTCAATACCTTAGATCTCGAGGATGATCCAAGATTTCACCGAGCTTATAGCAGAGCTCAGAGCAATGAAAGTGGGAACACCACTTCCAGTGGTTGGTAGCTGAGAGATGGATTCAGCCAAATTGACCGAGGATCTCTTCTTCAGCCTCCTCGGGGGAGCAGGAACGGTCTCGACCAAGGATGTAGTCTTAGTCGGGGATATGACTATAACATCGCTTGGAGCAGCGGCCTTGCCCGGAGCCACTGGGGGCTTCTCGACAACCTTCATAGCAATGGCCGGAGGAGGTGCATCTATTTTTCTTATCCCTTCTTCTGGGACATCGTGCTTGCTTTTCTTTGACTCTCCAACAACAGAGGCATATTTCTCGAAGAGTGCAGGAGCTCTTCTTTTCTTCATCCTTTCACTCAAAGGAATATGTGACTCAGGTGAAGAACTTGTAGAGGTTGGTACTGGTTCTGCGTCACTTATTACCGGACGAGCAGTAAAAGACGAGGTGTAACTTTTATACTGCAACAAATATGAATCTGATCTTATATGCTCGTCAGCAACAGTCCGATGCAAACCCCAGATAAGTTTCAGATGTTTTAAGTTAACTTCTGTCTCTTTTGGAGACCTTCTTTTGCTGTCAACTGCAAACAAATAAAAATTAAAATATCAGTGACATATTTTATCAAACACAAAGAAAGCATAACTTCAAAAATAAAGTAAAGTAAAAATATCCTATCCCATTGCCATAAGGAGGGCATCTTGGATCCTGATACACATTATCTCCAGTTAGTGGAGCATGTTGCCAATTTTTCATAACAACACCATGCTCAAAATAATCCCTATTGGCATCTAGGAGATTGACCACTAAAGCTCTATTTAAAAATCTAGTTTTCAAATAAAAAGTGTTGTCGCTGAAAGCCCATTTATAGCAAAACATAATTTCTGGAATTCCTATACGAGTTCCATGAATCTGATTTAATCTATGAACTCCATTAACTATTCTCCATGTATTGGGGGCTATTTTTGCAGGAACCACGTCAAAATATTGACAGAATTCCAAACATAAGGGGTTTGGAGGAAAAAAGAAGTCACATTCGGCCACAAAGAGACTAGGGAACCAATGTCCCTCAGCCAAATGAAAATAATCTGAAGGTTCAGAAAGTTCCTCCAATACAACCCATGAAGGAATAGAGAAATCAGAACGAAACTTATCAAGCGACTCAACAAGGTAAACCATAGTGAATAAAGGAAATAAAAGAGAAGGAAGAAGATATTACAGAAAAAGGATGGATCTGTTGACAACGAACGATGAAAAGGATGAACGCACAAGAGAAAGAGAAAATGGAAAACTCAAAGATACAAATTTGAAAAAGTATAAGACGATGGGATTTTCTGCAACGCTTAAATACCTTACCTTGGGAAGGGGTAAAGATAATGATTACAAAAAGAGACGGTTACGCTACCGACGGCTAAAAGGACAAAAAGGGAGCGGGAACCGAAGCGGTTATAAAAATTCAAAAAGTTCGATTCTACGAATTTGGAAGGAGAAATAAATACAAAGAAAATACTCCTAAATTTCAGGATGACCATTTAAAACCGCCATATTTCGAGAAAGAATGTTCCACACTCCTCAAACCTCGAACTGTGAAACATTGGGGGCTTCTGTTGATACCAAATTTAACCTGTTGACGTGGATTAATCATAAGAAGACACGTGTCAGTCTATGTGGCACCTACGAGCATTTTTTATAATCACTTTGGCATCGAGGAACTCTGCCGCCCCGATCAACTCAGACGCTCCGACCAACAAGAGTTCTTCGAGGAACTTTACTGCACCGAGCAACTTATGAGTACCGAGCTACTTAGGCGGTCTGAACTGCACCTCGAACAGAGCATTAATAGCAGGATAACCAACAGATTGACTGCGCATTAAATGCTTATTATTATCATACAGATGTATAGGCCTAAGGGACAACTATGTATTACCCTTTCAAATGTACAACCTGATGGCTATAAATACATTGTATCATCCTCATTATAAGGGGACTGAGAATTTCTTGATAAAATTTATATTTGAGAATTCCTAAACAGTCAGAAATAACAAAAACAGTAGACGTAGGCCATTCTTATAAGGCTGAACCACTTTAAAATTTCTTTGTCTCATTTAATTTTATCTGTGATTAAATAATTAGATATAATCTAATTTTGTACATCAACAATAACTATTGCCCTTGCTATGCACCATACCCTATCCCTATACTTGCTTCGGGAAACATTTATAACGTACGATTTTCACTTCCCATAAAATACCTCTGCACATTCTCCACTTATCTCGGGTCGCACTGACCATGCTAAGGTGGTCCTTCTCTCGGACCTTGGTAGTCTCGACTCTGATGACTACCTCCGTTGTTCCCTTAGCTTTGATGGCCCTAAGGAACACGCCACTAGTTTCCACATCTCTTACTGAAATCACCATCGCTCGATAACAATTCATCTATCTGAATCATTTTAACGGGTCCCCTGATGGGTCTCCCCCTTCCGGTGCTTCACCAACACCGTTTCCCCCAGTATTACTCCATATAAATTTCTCAATTCTTGAATCTCTCCACGCAAGGAAAAGTTTACCTCCATATTAACACAACGCGACATTATTACCATCTGCATTGACCGTCCAAGCAGAAATTCCCAAAATTGCTAACAATTCTTGTTGCATGTAAATTTTCCTTTTAATGTCCTATTCTCCATTTCACCTACTTCATCCCGTGTAAGGTTTGCTGACTAATTGAATTTCTTCTCACAAAGTGACCTCTATCCAACCCTCTTGTGTGAGTTCAAAACACCGTTCGTATCTCACTCTGAACATCTAATGAAGGAACTTATGGTCAAACCATACGTATGCGCCTTCTCTTGACAAAACATTATATTTCTAAGTGTGGTGGTTGCCTCTCACCATTGAAACTCCGCTCTTACGAGGCAAGAAAAAAATTTACCCCAAATTTTCACTCCCGGTTATCCATACCTCGTCATATGTCCAAGCCTTTGGATATTTTACGTTCGTTGGCTAGCACACGCCATCTACGCATTTCTAATATTTCCACTGCTGGTTCCTTTAAATATTTCGTTTGACTCTCTCCCAATCCAACCTCGATGGGTGAGTCTAATTTGACCCCACTTCCTACTATCTATGTACCTGGAAGTCACAAGTCGCGCCTTAGACGTCTTTACCATCCTGGACTTCCGTGATATAATATGGGTGACTTCAACTACGGTCATCCTTCTTTAATAAATCAAATAACCTCAACTGATCTTTGCCTTCTACTGCCTGCCCAACTGTCTTCGCCTGACGTACTGCATTATTTGGCACACGAACACACCCAGATGCGAATAGGATTCACTATCATGTACATCATAGCAGGAGAACGAAATCTCACCAAAGAAATCAACAATCCTAAACATAGGGCTATATATAAAAGAAAGCTACGCTGGAAGCATAATAAGCCACAGAGATCCTAAAAGTCACTAGAACCTGATGCTCTGATACCACCTGTAACACCCCATCTAATTAAATACCGGGTAACTACTCCTTTATTAAATTAATACAGAATATCAAGTTGGTTCAGTCTTAGCATCACTGTCAAAAAATATTTAATTAATTACTAGCCACCTAATATTTAAAAAGAGAGATGTCAAATTTTATTAATTAAGTTAACAAATAACCAAGAATTAAATCATTAACCATTAATCGCATAAACAATCTCATAAGAATAACCCATGAAATGAAATCAACTGAGTCTTGAGTAAACACTCCAATAATAATAATACTAGAGTAAATAAAGTCCCAATACAAAATTCTGAATAAATAAACCAATAACTGAAATAATGAAAGTCTGTAACTACAACCTCTAAATAAGAATGGGCGACATGCCCTAACTGATACAATTGACTCTGAAGGAACCAAGGATAAATATGCAGGCGTCTAATACCAAGATCCTGTAGCTTCCACAGCAGCTACAACATGCCAATCAGAATGGAACTCCTATGCTTGGCGTCCCTATGGCTGGGCACCTAAAATATTTTTACAAAACAAAAATAGATTTGGAGGAAAATAGGTCAGAGCCCGAGGTGAAAACAGTTTAAAACTTTAGCAAGTATTTAAACTACAATTAAACAACACATATTATATACATGTTAGTGGCGTACTTTCACATGAGTTTCTCACCTCTCCACTAATGTGCATGCCTAACGTATGCCCTTAACCCATCCTAGTCATGCCACTAACTAACTAGTCTGTACCACTTTCACGATCGCATTGTACTATAGGATGTCTACTCTTAATACCCAATCAAGTTATATTCATAACCCATATTCACATTTATTATATTACTTATCTCAAGTGTTAATTAAATTATCACATTCTTAGTCCATTCAAATATCTTAGTTATTCACATCTACTAAGCAACAGTGAACCAGTCACAAGTATATATATAATTCACTCACAGTACATATATATACATATAAGGCACCCCTAGGCTAAGCTTCGGTGCACCCATACTCTGCTATCAAATCCATGTACATCACGTACGTAAGGATCACGTGTTCCGAATCACTCAGGAACCGTCATAATACAAGTCACACATATTGGAGGCGAACATAGTTCACATACCTATGGGTCACGCGCATACATACGCTCCCATGGTCAACTGACATATCAACTCACAAATAATTCATTCACAGTCCTATGTCCTTAAGGTACCAGTCTAAATCCCCCCGAAGGCACACAAGGATAAGAAGGTCCTTTTCCAAAAAAAAACTAACCTCCCGTGATAGCAAGTATGGTGGGTATGCCATACACATAAGAAATACATTCACTAGGCATTCACACAACCTTATTAATCATATTTCAATACAGATATTCACATTCTATCTAGTAAGTCTCATACGTAAGATTATCCCGAACATCATACGTAAATATAATTTTTAACTTGATAACTCTCTCTCGTCGTGTCAATTTGAGTACCTAAACCTAGCCCAAAAGGTTACTAGGTCTCCTATTAGTTTCTAATGTTATCTCAGCAAATATAACATCCCTCTGCTACTATTCATACCCTTACATTATCTTTCATTCCACTTTCAGTCCTAAATCAAAAGATTTCAAACCGTCCTCACTCGATAACCTCTCGTAACTATAACGCTCGATCCCATAAGTTATAACATTTTTCGAGTAATAAATAAGACCCTATTGACCTTAACTAAATCCCACAATATTATATTAATCACCCTAAGAATCAACATCGACTTGGGATTTTCATTAAACCTTAAGGGAATACAATTACCAAAATTCAGAAGGGGTCGATCGATCGATATTCTTGAGTCGATCGATCGATCAGGCAGCTATCAGGCCAGATTTTCTTAAACAGTTATGGGTTTCATCATTTTTACAACTCTAATTCTTTATTATAACGTCCCAAACTCCCAATCAAGTATACTAATAATCATACTAACATGTTGCATAATTTTCAACGTTTTATAATCATCAAATCACAATGGGACATCAAATTCTTGGATCAATTCACATAAATTTCATATAAAAACCCTAGTTCTCCTATTTCTTCAAGTACTCTATATAATTCATTATAAATTACTAATTTACTACATATAAATCACAATTTCATGGCTGCTATTATCTTCAACGTTAAACTACATGCAAGACCTACCCAGATTACGATTTTTATTCTTCAAATCCCTTCAATTTTCGTTATTCAAGGTTATTCTCCAATTCTAACCTAACATGGATGATATATGTACTAAATGATTGCAAGTTAAATCACTTGCCTGATAAATGGAGATTCTGATTCGATGAAGTAGACGGTATGAGGATGATCCTTGCTTTCCGCCCTATCCGGTTGTGGTGACGGTGGTGCAAAAATCCTCTAAGTGGTGGTTCTCCATTGAAAACGTCCTTCTCTTCCACTCTAATGGCCGTTTATAATTTTTGGTTGTGAAACCCTAAGGGACTTAAGTGTTGGCTGATATTAAATGTCTAAAATTCGTGGGTCACTATTCACCCAAAAATAGGAATGAGTAAAATACCCTCCCGGGTTGCCGGTTAGGCCTAAAAATGCCCCGGGACCCAAACTAAACCCCCGACTAGTGTTTTCTGACTATCTCGATCCTTCTGTACACGTTGGAACACTCAAAATTATCATACGGATGGCATAAAAATAAAATACTTTTAAATCCATTAAATTGGGTCCTGACACGACTGATACACGCGTCCCAACTTAATTATCGAAACTGTCGTATTTTCAACTCACGACAATTTTAATAAATTCAATAATCACATATTACCATAATCACTCAGTAATATTCAACAACATTATAATAACCAAACACTAACTCATGTCTCGCTAGCATTTGAATTTGAATTAATTTCCAATATATTATCCCAAATTAATTTAATAAATCTCATAATTAAAAGCCATAAAAATACGGGGTATTACACCAAGTGTCGACATCGGTCTGTTGAAGGGAGTCAAATAGGAAAGTGGATCATCAAAGTCCGCACATGTCGGCGACATCCTCATCATCCTTCACCTCGTCCTCCTGCACCTCCTCCTCCAATGCCTTTTCCTTCCTTTTCCCCTTACGATTTTCGTCCAACGAACGCTTCATGAATGAGATCATATCATGGATCGTCGCCTCCAAACGGGACAAATTCGCGTCATGTGAATCCACTATTCGAGCCAACCCGGTGTCGCTCGTCTCCAATCCGATGGTCCTAGATTTGGCCACCTGCGAGCTCACTCCCCTCTCCTCCCCTTGCGATTAGAGCCAAGCACTTGGTTGAGTGCGTCTGTGGACAAATATGCCTTGTCGGCATCAGACTGCGACTCATGCACTTCCTTAAGCTTTACCTGAAACGACAAAAAGAACATGATTAGTAAAATAAGTAAACTAAAAAAATATAACGTAATTAACAAAAAGTAAACCGTCGATGATAGGGAATGGCCCCACGTATCTCGGTGCCAACTTCCCCTTCTTCCCAAATCGCATAATCCCCTTCATAGGAGATACTCTGAGTAAAACCTGGTCTCCCACTTGGAACTCCCTGAAGAACCTCTTCGCGTCAGCATAGCTCTTTTGTCGATCCTGAGCTACCAGAATGCGACTCCGTATCAAATCTATCCTTACCGAAGTATCCTGAATTACTTCCGGCCCAAGTAGTTTGTTGTCCCCCACCTCCAACCAACATGATGGGGAACGACAAGGTCTACCGTACAAAGCCTCAAATGGAGCCATGCCAATGGTGAACTGGTAGGAGTTGTGGTAAGAAAACTCCACCAGTGGAAGATACTGCTCCCATCCACCCCCGAAATCAATGATGCACATACGCAACATGTCCTCCAACATCTGGTTTATACGCTCGGTTTGCCCATCGGTCTGCGGGTGATACGCCGTAATCAACCACAATTCCGTGCCCATGGCCTCCTGAAAACTCTCTCAAAATCGTGAAACAAATATCTTGTCTCTGTCAGACACGATATTTAGGGGCACACCGTGAAGTCTCACCATCTCTGCAATAAAGAGCTGGGCATACTGTCCCGTAGTGTAGTCTGTTCTTACGGGTAAAAAATGAGCGACTTTGGTCAACCTGTCCACAATTACCCAAATGGAGTCGTGACCTCTCTGTGACGTAGGCAACCCCGTGATAAAGTCCATGGATATGCTCTCCCACATCCACATCGGGACCTCTAATGGCTGTAGAAGTCCTGCCGGTCTCTGATGATCCACTTTTACCAGCTGACAAGTGGCGCATTTAGAAACAAACACGGCAATATCTCTCTTCATCTCGCTCCACCAATACTGACATCTCATGTCCTGGTACATTTTGTCCCCACCGGGATGTACCGCGAACCGTGAGCCGTGCGACTCTGCCATCACCTCGTGTCACAATTCCTCCCCTTCCGGAACTACCAGTCTACCGTTGAAGCGTAATCCCCCGTCTGAGCTAATGGTATAGGACTCGGCTCCCTCTGCTAATAATCGAACTATATGCTCCGGACAGAACGAGTCATCTGCTTGTGCCTTTACCACTCTCATGACAATCTGTGGTGTAACAGTCATCACCGACATGAATGATTGGGCCACTGCATCATGGTGTCCCAACTTCTTCCACTTTGCCTTCCACACCCCTGCCACTTCATCTACTGGCCTACGGCTCAACGCGTCTGCTACCACGTTAGCCTTCCCCGGGTGGTATTGGATATCAAACTGATAATCCTTCACGAACTCAAGCCACCTCCGTTGCCGCATATTCAACTCCTTCTACGTGAATAGGTACTGTAGGAACTTGTGGTCCGTGAATAATCGAAACTTCTCCCCCAAAAGGTAATGTCTCCAAATCCGAAGGGCAAATACAACTGCCGCCAACTCCAAGTCATGAGTGGGGTAATTCTTCTCGTGAGGCTTCAGCTTACGGGAAGCATAAGCTATGGCCTAACTCTCCTGCTGCAATACACCTCCAAGTCCTTGTAAGGACGCATCGGTGTAAACTAGATACTCAACTCCCGGTCTCGGTAATACTAGCACAGGTGCTGAGGTCAACTTATCCTTCAACTCATCAAATGCCAGCTGACAGGCATCACTCCAAATAAACGGCACACCTTTACGAGTCAGATGTGTCAAAGGACCTGCTATCTTCGAAAATCCCTGAATAAACCTCCTGTAGTATCCTGCTAGTCCCAAGAAACTACGGATCTCTGTTGGTGTCGTGGGTTATCCCCACTCCCTCATCGCGGATACCTTCCCCGGATCAACAGATATCCCCCGATCGGAAATAATATGCCCCCAAAATTGAACCTCCTTCAGCCAAAACCCGCACTTCTCATATTTTGCATACAGCTCGTTCTGACGTAGGGTCTGCAAAACCTGCCTCAAATGCTATGCGTGCTCCTCCTCTGTCTGGGAGTAAACCAGAATATCATCAATGAAGACAATAACGAACTGATCAAGGAATTCTCTGAACACCCTATTCATCAAGTCCATAAACACGGCTGGAGATTTGGTCAAGCCAAAAGGCATAACCCGAAACTCGTAGGAACCATATCTCTCTAAGAACGCAGTCTTCGAGACATCCTCTTCCCTGATACGCAACTGATGGTATCCCGATCACAAATCAATCTTGGAGAAGAAAGAAGCTCCTCTCAGCTGGTCGAATAAGTCATCGATTCGGGGAAACGAATATTTATTCCGTATCGTGACCTTATTCAACTCTCGGTAATCCACACACAACCTCAACGATCCATCCCTCTTCTTTACGAACAACACATGGGGCACCCCACAGTGAAGTACTCCTCCGTATAAACCCCTGACCCAACAACTGCTCTATCTGATCCCGTAACTCTCTCATCTCAACGGGAGCCATACGGTAAGGTGCGCGGATAATAGGCCGAGTGCCCGACGTCAAGTTGATCACAAAATCTATCTCTCTACTCGGAGGTAATCCAGGTATATCCTGAAATACATCGGCAAACTCTCGAGCAACCGGAATCGAATCAAGTGGTATCACCACTTCCTTAGAGGTATCCTCCTCTATATAGTACAAATGGGTGAACGATCCTCCCTCAGGACGAGGCATCGCCACTAAAAACATCTCCTGCCCTGGAATGACAAAGGTAATACTCCTACTGAAACAGTCAATCAAGGCTCGGTACGCAACTAGCCAATCCATGCCAATAATGGCATCATACTCGATCATATCTAATACTAACATATCCGCGGGTAAAGTAAACCTCCCGATCTCTATACCCACGCCTCTACATACAAGGGAAATCACCGAACCCCTACTCAACGGTGAATCTACGAAAGTAACCGTGCTCTCGGCGGTGTCTAACAACCCAATGGTGCGTGCAAATCTCATAGCAATAAAATAGTGTGTAGCCCCCGTGTCAAAAAAAATACGCCCCATAGTCCCCTGAATAGAGAACATACCCTCAATGGCTGGTGGATCCTGTGGGGCTGCGGCCTGCTGAAGCTGATATACTCTCCCATACTGCAGCTGCCCCTGCTGAACTGGGACCGCTAGAATGGGTGGTAATGCTGCCATCTGTGGTGGCGCCGGGAGGGCGGCGGGAAACATGGGCCTCTGCGGCTCCTGTCGAGCACCCTGCTGCTGCTGAGGGGCCCTGCCCCTATCCGGACAATCCTGGCGTTTATGTCCAGTCTTGCCACAAACGTAACACTTCCCCGGGAAGTTCCTCCCTCTCTGTCCCTGCTGCCCCCGGCCCTGGTGGCCGTTACCGTTCCTCCCCTGGCCCTGCTGGCCCTGCTGAAACTGTTGTTGGCCATTCTGACCCTGCTGGCCCTGATGGCCGTTCGGACCCTCATGGACATACCGGAAACCTCCCTGTCCATGCCTGAAATTTCCCGATCTGAACCTCTTGTGATCCCCCTGCTGGGAACCCTGGTCACCCTGTCTCTGCCCCTGAACAGATTGTGCCCCACTGGCACAATGTCCTCTAGTCCTGCCCTGATGGCTGGACTCTCCCAATCTCTTGCCCTCATCCATGTGAAAGTGGTGATCCTGGCAGTGGAACAGTTCAACGTTAACCACATCAGAGTAAGTGGCCAACGATAGATTCCCCAACAAATGCTGACGGATCCTCCAAGTCAACCCGTCTGTAAATTTCTGTATCTTCTTCTCCTCTATCGGTATCTCGTCCGGAACAATATTCAACAGATTTATAAATTCGGCCTCATACTCGGCCACAGTCTTACCTTCCTGCCTAAGATTCATCAACTTCCTCCTCATTTCCGTGTGAATAGATGACGGAAAGTACTTGCGGTCGAACCGCACCCAAAACTCCTGGATCGTGAGAGTATCTCTCTCCTCCACGGTGGTAATAGACTCCCACCACTGCAGTGCAGATCCAACTAGCTTGAAGGTAGCTAGTATCTACTTCTGGACATCGTTGCACTCATACATCCTCAAGTGCCACTGAATGTCTTTCCTCCATTGACTCGAAACCACAACATCGGAGCTACCTGCGAACTCCGGTGGGTGTGCTTTCTGAAAAGCATCTCGAACACGTTCCCAAGCAGACGGGAGTGCATGTGCATGGACTGGCGCGGCAACTGGCGCCTGAGGTGGTGCCTGCTGAACCACGGCTAGTGCGGCATTTACCGCTTGGGCTACAATGGCTGCAACCTCGGCGGCGTTCATCGTGCCCTGAACTGGTGCGGGCTGTGGTTCTGGCGTTGCATCCCTGGGAACCCGTTGTGCATGTCGTAGAGGCATCTGAAACAAGAATAAAGTCTATAAGTTTGCAGTTATAAACTCAAAATAGTTGAAGAACGTAGCATATACAAAAGAATACAACAGTCCTAAATTATAGGGCTCTACATCAAAGAAAGCTCAGCGGAAACATAATAAGCCGTACAGATCCTAAAGGACACTAGAACCTGATGCTCTGATACCACCTGTGACACCCCGACTACTTAAATACCGGGTAGCTACTCCTTTATTAAAATTATTACAAAATGCCAAGTTGGTTCAGTTAATAGCATCACTGTCGAAAACATTTTAATGATTACTAACCACCTAGTATTTAAAAAGTGAGTTGTCAAATTTTAAGTTAACTCTGATTAACATGCAATAAGAGGATAATGAAAGAATAACAACCATACACCATAACGAAGCATTAGAATAACCAACAAAATAATAATAAATTCGGAGGAAAACTCCTCACAACAATCCCACAACTGAACTAAGTAAAACAATGTATCCTGAATTAATTACATGCCAAAAGTCTGAAAATCTGAAATAGGAAATGTTTCTAATAGAAATGGGCGACATGCCCTACAACTGATGAAAGCTGAATATAGAGTCAAGATAGATGAAGCGTCTACTAGCAAAGTCCTGTAACTTCCACAAACAGCTACAGCTCGTCACCTGAATGAGGATCCTAAGCATGGTGTCCTTGTGGCTGGGCACCTAAAATGATTTTTACAAAAATAGATTTGAAAGAAAACGGGTCAGAGCCCGAAAGTGGAGAGTATTTAAAAAAAAATAGCAAGTGCTTTAATGACATTAAAACAATGAATGCAAAATACATGTTAGGACATGCACGCGCATGAAATACTCACCTCTCAACTAATTGTGCACTCCTAACGAATAGCACCCATCTAAGTGATATTTTTATCTACTAAACTGACATGAGTTCTATCCTTTCTACTCGGTTCTCATTATACATTCTAACGTCATCAATTAAGTAGAGGGCTTTACTTAAACTCAAATTCTCAATTATTAGCAATACAATTCATTACAGGTTATCCCTTTATGGTTACTCAAAGCGTTTCTGTATTTATACTCACAATACCAACATGAAAGTTCTCATTAATTTAAGTGTATATTAGTCACGCCATAAATATACAATACAAGCACCCCGAGACTAAGCTACGGTGCATACATACTCTGCTATCCATCCCGGTACATCACGTACATAAGGATCACGCATTCCGAATCTCTCAGGAATCGTTCTCAGATAATAGCAAATCACAAACAATGGAGGCGAACACAGTCACATCACATGGGTCACGCACATACCTACGCTCCCATGATCAGCAGACTTATTAACATCCTAATAAGTTCTTCTCTGACCTATGTTCTCGAGGTACCAATCTAAATCCGGGCAACACAAGGATTAGATGGCCCTAAGCGAACGTAAACCTCCCGTGATAGCAAGTATGGTAGGTATGTCATACACATAAAATCATATACATATACTAAGTATACACACTTCTTAGTAATCACCGTAATTTATTTGTGGTACACTTCTCATTCTCGTACCAACTTATAATGTTACTCAATTCATATGTTCCCGGTTAATTTAATTATTTAAGCCGTCAATAATTCTCGCATCGTAATAGTCACTCACGTCCTATTCCACAATTTCCATTCAATTCAAATTCCACTTCTATGTTTTACTCCTCAGTATATCCCAAGTATCCCAACTATACCAATTTATCATCAAGGGAATGTTATCTCTACAATTAAACAAGGTTACGGGACACGCGAAATCAAAACAGGCCAAAAAGCCTAAACTGTCAGCTCGTTAGAAGTCTCGTTCGAACGAGGCTGTTCGAACGAGAGTTCGTTCGAACGAACTGGGAATCTAACGA
This sequence comes from Sambucus nigra, assembly GCA_949130495.1. Lineage (NCBI taxonomy): Eukaryota > Viridiplantae > Streptophyta > Magnoliopsida > Dipsacales > Adoxaceae > Sambucus > Sambucus nigra. The sequence continues at coordinate 586,221,372 of OX422214.1, forward strand.
GATCTCGTTCGAATGAAAGACATCGAACGAACATCCCTCTCGTTAGAAGGCAAACTGTCAACTCGTTAGAAGCTCGTTCGAACGAGCTCGTTCGAACGACCTGGGCAGGTCTTCTAACGAGAGGCCAGTTTCGAGCCCAGAATTTCCTTTTTTTCGTTTTTCCAACTTTCTTCACCTCTAATCCCATATACAATTCGTCCCAACAGCATTTTAAGGTTTCTAATACACACTAAATATTCCTAGGTCATAATTAAACATTTATATAAGGCCAAATCTTCCTAAACATCATCAAATCATCAAATCCCCTAAGTTTTCCCCAAATCCCATGAACATGAACCCTAGAAAATTAAATTCATCCATAGACATAACTAAATCCATTTTTATGATTTAAAAGATGTATTTTTCTCTGAATAATCACCCTAACATTGTTCCACATGCAATCTCCTCATAAAATTATAAATCTCTAGATCGAATTCAATGGGGTTTTATCATTCTCCAAGAACAATACAATTTTATAAATTTCCTACGCATGGAAGAAGCATTCTTTTGCAATTAACGAAATTAAACCACTTGCCTTATGTATTTCTATGATTTTGATGTCGAATTGATGAGTTGTTCTCTCTCTCTCTGCAGAATTCTCCTCTCTCTCTCTCTACAAGTTCTTTTCTCCAAGGTGACAATGGTGGTTAAGGTTGCCCTAGGAAGCTCTTGAAACTAATTCTAATAACCCCCGTAGCCCATTAAGTCATTAGGTGAAGTTAGTGGGTTTAGTGGGTAAAGGTTAAATCAGATATTAATTTCTAATTTTAGTGGGTTTTAATTCCCAAAATCCAAAAATTACCAAACTACCCTTTTATGTTGCCGATATGGCCTAAAAATGCCCCGGGACCCAAACTAAATCCCCGGCTAGTGTTTTCTGACTATTTCGACCCTTTCGGACGCGTTGGCGCACTCAAAACGACCATACGGTTAATAAAAATAAAATTCACTTTTTAATTAAAATAATTATATTCCTGACGCGACTGTCACACGCGTCCCAACAAAATTTCCAAATTGCCGTATTTCAATCTCACGACAAATTTCATAATTCAATATTCATATATAGCCATATATACTCATTAAATCAAATACCAACTCGCATCTCGCTAGTATTTTTATCCAAATTAATTTCCAATTAATACACATTTAATTCAATTAATCCCATAAATAAATATCATAAAAGTACGGGGTATTACATCTTAGACGTCTTAAAGTTTGGGGATGTCTTGCTTATGTAAGAAAACCCGAACCTAAAAGACCTAAACTAGGAAACAGGACTAACAAATGTGTTTTTATTGGATACTCTAGTAACAGTACGACTTATAGATTTTTAAACCTTGAAACTCAAGAAATCATTGAGTCGGTAGATGTGCAATTCTTTGAACATCTAACAAAGTTTAGTACTTTGAATCAAGGTTTAGAAAATAATAATTCGACTGTTGACTCCTCAACTTGAGAAGAAAATTCATAATCAATATCTTCTTCAGAAACAACGAATGACGTTGAACCGCGAAGGAGTAAAAGACAAAGAACTGAAAAAACATTTGGGCCTGACTTTGTTATTTATTTAGTTGAAGGGGATTCAAATGAGACTAAGAACAAAGTTAAATTTGTTCTTAATGTAGAAGATGAACCAACCACATTTCATGAAGCGGTAACATCTAGGGATGCTGTCTTTTGGAAAGAAGCAATAAATGATGAACTGAACTCAATTTTGTCAAATCAAACTTGGGTTATTTTCGATCTTCCTCCCAGGGCTAAACCTATTGGATGCAAATGGATATTTAAAAGAAAATTAAATCCCGATGGTTCTATAAATAAATTTAAGGCAAGACTAGTTGCTAAAGGCTATAAGCAAAAATATGGTATTGATTACATTGATACATATGCTCCTGTTGCTCGAATCACTTCCATTAGGATATTGATATCTCTTGCCTCTATTTATAATTTAGTTATTCATCAAATGGATGTTAAAACTGCATTTTTAAATGGTTATTTAGAAGAAGAGATTTATATGGAACAACCCGAAGGGTTTGTTTTGCCTGACCAAGAAAAGAAAGTGTGTAAATTGGTTAAATCTCTTTATGGCCTTAAACAAGCTCCTATGCAATGGCATGAGAAGTTTAATAATATTGTTATATCCCATGGATATAAAGTTAATGATGCCGACAGATGTATATACAGTAAATTTGAAAATGGTGTTGGTGTTATTATTTGCTTATATGTGGATGGCATGTTAATATTTGGGTCTAATCTCAAATATGTTGAAGAAACGAAAAGGTTTCTTTCATCAAAATTTGATATGAAAGATCTTGGAGAAGTTGATGTGATTTTAGGAATCAAAATTGGGAGAAAGGATAATTCTTTAGCGTTATCTCAATCTCATTATATAGAAAAAGTTCTTAAAAGATATAATCATTTTGAACTTAAGCCAGCTGCTACACCAGTGGATCCTAGTATCAAATTAATTAAAAATACTGGGCGTGCTATGGACCAACTTAAATATGCTAGTATTATTAGGAGTCTAATGTATTCCGTGCATTGCACTAGACCAGACATTGCTTATGCAGTGAGTGTATCGTGTAGATTTACAAGTAATCAAGGACAAGAGCACTGGAATGCAATTTCTAGGGTGCTTAGATACGTGAAGAGGACTTTGGATTATGGCTTACATTATGTAGGATATTCATCTGTTTTAGAAGGATATAATGATTCAAGTTTGAATAATCTTGAATCAAAATCCAAGTCAACTACTGGTTGGATTTTTATGCTAGGAGGAGCAGCTATCTCTTGGGGATCCAAGAAATAAACATGTGTATCAGATTCAACAATGCAATCTAAATTTATAGCCCTAGCAAATGCATGTAAAGAAGTAGAATGGCCTAGAAATGTGTTGTATGATATTCCTTTATGGAAAAATCCATCACCTTTTATTATGATAAGTTGTGATAACCAAGCCATAATTTATAAATTTTCGAACAAAACTTACAACGAAAAATCTAGACACATTAGTCTAAGGCATCAAATTATAAGAAAATTACTCAAGGAAGGAGTAATTACAGTCGACTATATTAAAACGAACAAGAATTTAGCAGATCCTCTGACTAAAGGTCTTGTGAGGGAGATGATATATATCACCTCAAAAGGAATGGGACTAAGGTCTATTAAATAACACAACTATATTTAATGGGAATCCAACTCATATCTTGAAAATATAGATAGAGTTCAATGTGGTAAAACAAGTTAAATTATAGTTATGGAACACTAGGAATTTTATATAAAAAGTTCCATTCCGATGTGCCTAGTGTTGGTTTTCTGCATGTTAGAGGATGAAGGTTACTTCTTAATAAATCATATAAGTGTGACTTGTAGAATCACTAAAGTTGATTTACCTATACGAGTGTCCAAAGTGTGGCCACTTTCTATGGAATCGAGACCGATCCTAAAGCGCTCGTTAAATCAGGATTAGCACAAGGCCATAAAAGTGCATGCTAGAAGAACACTTATAAACTCAGAAATCGGTATGTGTGATAGTTCCGGCTAGTCTCAAAAGGTCCTTGGTTCAAGATACGTTCACCACGTCACCTTGATGAAGCTTTGAATTATTTTCACTATATGGAAGTTCAAGTCAGAAAGACACTTCTCATTTATGTACTAGGTTTTAGAGATAGTGCCAAAAGTTATTTATTGTCTCTTTGTTTTGCTCTCTTGTGTTTATTGAAATTGGCGGGGGAATGTTGGATAAATTTCAATATAATATAATATTTTTATTATATTAATTGATGTTTTATTTTAATCTTTAGTTGTTAATATTTTATTATATTATTGGTGTTTTATTTTAAACATAGTTTGAGTTTTATTTTAGAAGGTAGAAACATGAGCAAATGGGTGTGAAAGATATGGGAGTGCTCAAAATCCCATATTGTCCCACATTGAAAGAATACTTCAAAAAGTAGTGGTATATCAACTAAAAGACAATTAAGATTCTTAGTTGACAAGTCAAATGAGAGGTTATGATCCTACGCATCGCGGTGGTGCTTAAGCACCACCAATCGCGACACGCCTACATGCGCATCGTCGCTTAGAGCGTGGGAGCCTAAAGTTTTGACGAGGAAAAATAGATCAACGGCTGTGATTACACGATCCGATCAAAGGGTTTAAAATCTAAAATGACTTGATCTAAACCGTTAGATGAACTCCTAGCATTTTGTGTAGTGGATGTCCATTCGCTTACGATGGGACGCCTAATCTGAACCGTTAGATCGAAGCTGTTCCAAACAGGCACGATCCAATGGTTGCTGAGTCACTACATGAAGAGCTGTGACTGTTGAAGAACAGTCACATAAATGGCTATAAAAAAGAGTTCCAGACCTCTGTTTTGGACACCGAAAATTGATAATTTCTCCTCTCTATGTCCTCCCTATTTTGGCATTATCAAATTACCAATTCAAAGTGTTCTCGATTTGATCAAATGGTGCATAGTTTGCATCAAACAACTGTTCATACACTGCATTGTATCCTGAAGGCAGATTCTATAAAACCCACAGTGTACTCGCGGTTCTGTCTCAATCGGATTGGGAGAAATTTTGCCTAAAAAAAGCGTTCCAAGAACGTGCCTTGCAGAAATTAATTAATATATTTTGTTCTTTGCATAATAAAACTCCAACAGTTTTAGGCAAAATTATTCTTATTACCACACTCAATGGAAGGAACTGTGGACAATCTATCCAAGTCATGACTCAAGACTTAACTCGACTCGACCGTTTTGATGGCAAAAATTTTACCCGTTGGCAAGAAAAAGTTATGTTCTTCCTCACATCACTAAAACTTGCATACATTCTAGATGATAACCTTGAACAAATTCTCGAGCCCACACCCGAAGACACCGAAGAAATAAAGCAAAAACGTGTGAAGAGGAAAGAAGATGAATTTATGTATCAATGATACATCCTCAATGCTTTGTCTTTAACTGTTTATAGCGCTCATCAAATGATTCCGACGGCAAAGGAATTACGAAAGGCTTTGGAGATAAAGTATCAAAACGAGGAAGCGAGCAACCGTAAGTTTCTGATTTCAAACTATATGAATTTTAGAATGAGTAATGATAAATCTTTCGTTACACAAGCACATGAACTCCAACAAATTGTTGGTGACCTTAAAGCCGCTGGAAATAATCTTCAAGATGAATTTCAAGTAGGAGTGATTGTTTCAAAACTTCCATCCTCTTGGAATGGCTTTAAGAAGAAAATTAATCATGATGAAAAGACTTATACTCTGGAATCCCTTCTTCGTCACCTTCGTATTGAAGATGATACTCATATTTGTGAAAAGAAGGATGAACAAGGTGAGGGTCATTCAAAAGCCAATATGGTTGAGGATCAAAAACCCAAGATTATTAAAGACTAAAAATTTAAAGCAAAGAATGATTCAAAATTCAAGAACCAAGGTGAAAATAAGAAAAAAAAGGGAAAACGTTTCTTCTGTGACAAACCGGGCCATTATTCTCGAAAATTTCATCTTAAAAAGAAGGCATTTAAGGAAAAACAAGGGTCGAAGGAAAACAACAATGTTGAAGATCTTATTGCTACTGTATGCGAAGCAAATTCAATTGATAATGAAAGTGGATGGTGGCTGGATACCGGCGCAACGGTCCACATATGCAAAGACCGCTCTTCATTCAAAACATATCAAGAAATTGATGGAAAAGAAGTGAAGATGGCAAATAGTCTTTGCACCAATGTAGTTGGAAAAGGCACAGTGGAATTGAAGCTAACTTTTGGAAAGACACTTACTCTAATTGATGTACTTCATGTACCTGATATGTGTAAAAATCTTGTGTCTTGGGACCTTCTCAATAAGAGAGGTTTCAAACTAGTGTATGAGTCTGATAAGTTTGTCTTGTCTAAGAATGGCCAATTTATTGGCAAAGGGTACTCTTGTAACGACATGATAAAAATTAATGTAATCAATGATATTAGTTCTGCTTATATGGTTGAGTCTATTTCTTTATGGAAAGTAGATTAGGTCATGTGAATTATAAAAGTATAAAAAATATGACTAATCTCGGCTTAATCTCAGATTGTAAATTTGATAACCTTTTTAAATGTGAAATTTGTGCTCAATCGAAGATAACGAGAAAGTCGTTCAAATATGTTGAGAGAACATCCGAAATGCTTGATCTTATTCATAGTGATGTATGTGATATGAAGAGTAAAATGACTCATGGTGGAAATAAATATTTCTTAACTTTCATTGATGATTACTCTAAGTATGCATATACATATTTACTTAAAAGTAAAGATGAAGTTTTCGAGAAATTCCTAATTTTTAAAGCTGAAGTTGAAACTCAACAAAATGGGAAAATTAAAGTCTTACGATCCGATAGGGGTGGTGAATATTACCTGAGTGAGTTTATAAAATTTTGTAATACTCATGGGATAATCCATCAAGTTACGGTGCCATATACGCGATAACAAAATGGAACGGCGGAAAGGAAAAATAGGACTTTAGTTGAAATGATAAATTCAATTTTAATCAGTTCTGGTTTACCTTTGTCGATGTGGGGAGAAGCAGTTTTATCCGCATGTTATATTTTAAATAGAGTTCCATTGAAAAACAATGATATTACACCATACGAATTATGGTTTAATCGTAAGCCTAATCTTAGACGTCTTAAAGTTTGGGGATGTCTTGCTTATGTAAGAAAACCCGAACCTAAAAGACCTAAACTAGGAAGTAGGACTAACAAATGTGTTTATTGGAAACTTTAGTAACAGTACGGCTTATAGATTTTTAAATCTTGAAACTCAAGAAATCATTGAGTCGGTAGATGTGCAATTCTTTGAACATCTAACAAAGTTTAGTACTTTGAATCAAGGTTTAGAAAATAATAATCTCACTGTTGACTCCTCAACTTTAGAAGAAAATTCACAATCAATATCTTCTTCAGAAATAACGAATGACGTTGAACCGCAAAGGAGTAAAAGACAAAGAACTGAAAAAACATTTGGGCCTGACTTTGTTATTTATTTAGTTGAAGGGGATTTAAATGAGTCTAAGAACAAAACTAAATTTGTTCTTAATGTAGAAGATGAACCGACCACATTTCATGAAGCGGTAACATCTGGGGATGATGTCTTTTGAAAAGAAGCAACAAATGATGAAATGAACTCAATTTTGTCAAATCAAACTTGGGTTATTTCCGATCTTCCCCCCGGGGCTAAACCTATTGGATGCAAATGGATATTTAAAAGAAAATTAAATTCGGATGGTTCTATAAATAAATTTAAGGCAAGACTAGTTGCTAAAGGCTATAAGCAAAAACATGGTATTGATTACTTTGATACATATGCTCCTGTTGCTCGAATCACTTCCATTAGGATATTGATAGCTTTTGCCTCTATTTACAATTTATTTATTCATCAAATGGATGTTATGTAATACCCCATAATTTTATTAATTTTTATTTAATGGATTAATTAATTAAATGAGAATTAATTGGAAATTAATCCTGATTTAAATACTAGCGACGCGAGTTGGTATATGATTATGATGATAATATTGAATATTACTGGGTATATATGGTAATATATGAGTATTGAAAGTATTAAAATTGTCAAGAGTTAAATACGACAATTTAGGAAATTAAGTTGGGACGCGCGTGTCAGTCGCGTCAGAAATCAGTTTAATTGGATTTAAAAAGTAATTATATTTTTATCAACCGTATGGTATTTTGAGTGCGCTAACGTGTCCGGAAGGGTCGAAATAAGAAAACACTAGCCGAGGGTTTAGTTTGGGTTCCGGAGCATTTTTAGGCAAACCGACAACCCGGAAGGGTATTTTAGTAATTTTAAAAATTAAGGAATTAAGACCGACGAATTTTAGAGTTCATTTATATATTATTAGAAAATCCATTAAGGCCATTATCAGCCAAAAACAAGAAAGTTGGCTACGGGAGTTAGAGAGAAGTTAGAGAGAAGTTACAAAAGGGTTCCAAACCAAAACCGCCACCCACCTCCACCGTTTTGGACGGAATTGTGACCGGAAAGAAGCGAGAACTAGCCCTTGAACACCAGAAACAATTCAGAACATCAAACTTAAGGCAAGTGATTTGGTTTTATTAGTTCAATGAATATTTCCTCCATGCTTAGTGTAGAAACTAATGATTGTCTTGAAAGATTTGATGAAAAACCCAATGAATTTGATGTACAACTCTAAACTTTGGTTATGGATTATATGTAGATCTGTTCTGGACGAATCCAGTACCCCAAATATAACTTTTGATGACTTAAAATGGAATTAAGAAGGAGATTTATCATTGCTCTTGAAGAAAATAGAAAACTAGGGTTTTTATTGAAGTTTTGATCCATATAAGGGCAATGATTGATGATTAAAAGGTTTTAGAACGTTAACAATGATGTATTCTGATTGTATGATGATCCTATAACGTTATATTAGATTTTCATGCTTTGTAATGAAGTTTTGGGATGAATTTTGGATTGAAAAACGAAGCAGGCCGTAGCCTATCTAGTGCGTTCGATCGATCGATCGACCACCATCGATCGATCGACACTCCCAGGTCGATCGATCGACCTTCCCAGAATTGGTTATATTTTTCCTTTGTTGGATTTTAACAATTTCGACCCTAAAAAATTTATGGTAGAAACTTTGTGAATACTATTAGATTCAAGGAAGACCAGTAAGCATATTTGTGAGACTCGAATTATATTTAGAAGTCAAATTGGGAATTATATTAAACTTAATAAGGCTCGACGAGTGTGATACAATTTGAGATTGAGAAGTGATTAGTAAGTTTTAGATAGTTGGATAATATAAAGTTAATGGAAGAAATGAGGACCTTAAGAATAGTGGATTTAAATGTGGAAATAATAGGAGACTTGGTAACCTTTGTGGGTTAGGCTTTAGGTACTTGAAACTATGATGTGAGATGTGTCGGCGGTATATATTATATATTATTCGAAGACTTAAAGATGTACAAATTGGAATAACGGTATAGGAATGTAGAATATACCTTATTTAATGTTTTAAGATATCTAAGTGGTGTGATTGCTTAGTATATGAACTTATGTGTATAACATACCTACCATACTTGCTATCATAGGAGGTCGAATTTCGAACTGGGCCATCTAATCCTTGTGTGCCTACGGGGGGATTTAGATTGGTACCTTAAGGTTATAGGGCTGTGAATGACTTATTTGTGAGTTGATAAGTCAGCTGACCATGGGAGCGTAGGTATGTGCGTGACCCATGGGTATGTGAACTATGTTCGCCTCCATTATGTGTGATTGTTGCTTATTGAAACGGTTCCAGAGAGATTCAGAATACGTGTCCTTATGTACGTGATGTACCGGGACTTAATAGTAGAGTATGTGTGCACCGCAGCTTAGCCTCGGGGTGCCAATATTGTATAATTATGATGAGATTTATGTACTTATAATTGAAATAGACTAGTTATTTAAATGTAAGGGTGAATACTTGTGACATTTTTAGTGGAGTTAAAAATGGAAATTTCACATAATAATTATTGTAAAGAAATCTGAGAAATCAAAAGGATGACACGCACATGTTATATTAGAATGTCTTGTTTTGACTCTCATATTATAATGTAAGGTCAGGTCGTGAATTAAACTAGTTAGTTAGAGGCATAACTAGGACGGGTTACGGATACGTTAGACGTGCACTATTAGTTGAGAGGTGAGGAACTCATGTGAGTGCACGCAACTAACATGTATTTTATATTCACTGTCTAATGTTATTAAACACTTGCTATATTTTAAACTGTTTTCAGATCAGGCTCTGACCCGTTTGCTTCCAAATCTATTTTCTTGTAAAAACCTTTTAGATGCCCAGCCACAGGGACGCCAAGCTTAGGAGTTCAATCCCAGTGACGTGCTGTAGTTGTTGTGGAAGTTACAGGACCTCGATAGTAGACGCCTCCACTTTCTACATTGACTCCACTTCAGATTTATTCATCTGTAGGGCATGTCATCCCTTTTTCTTTAAAGACAGCTTTATCATATTCAGTTCCATTTCAGTTTCGGATTTTAATTAATTAATTATTCAGACTTAGTAATTGGTTTTATTCAGTATTTGGATTATTCAGGGGAGTGCTACTCCAGACTAAATTTTTATTCCAGCATTTTAATTGGTGACTGTAATGTGATTATGAGTTCTTTAGTTAGTAATTTATTTGGATGCATGTTAATTTAATTTAATAAAATTGGACAACTCACTTTTTATATATTAGGTGGCTAGAAATTTTAAATAAATGTTTTTCGACAGTGATGCTATGAACTGAACCAACTTGACATTTTTTATTAATTTGAATAAAGGAGTAGATACCCGGTATTTAATTAGTCAGGGTGTCACATGTTAAAACTGCATTTTTAAATGGTGATTTAGAAGAAGAGATTTACATGGAACAACCCAATGGGTTTGTTTTGCCTGGCCAAGAAAATAAAGTGTGTAAATTGGTTAAATCTCTTTATGGCCTTAAACAAGCTCCTATGCAATGGCATGAGAAGTTTAATAATATTGTTATATCCCATGGATATAAAGTTAATGATGCCGACAAATGTATATATAGTAAATTTGAAAATGGTGTTGGTGTTATTATTTGCTTATATGTGGATGACATGTTAATATTTGGGTCTAATCTCAAATATGTTGAAGAAACCAAAAGGTTTCTTTCATTAAAATTTGATATGAAAGATCTTGGAGAAGCTGATGTAATTTTAGGAATCAAAATTGTGAGAAAGGATAATTCTTTAGAGTTATCTCAATCTCATTATATAGAAAAAGTTCTTAAAAGATATAATCATTTTGAACTTAAGCCAGTTGCTACACCAGTGGATCATAGTATCAAATTAATGAACAATACTGGGCGTGCTATGGACCAACTTAAATATGCTAGTATTATTGGGAGTCTAATGTATGCCATGCATTGCACTAGACCATACATTGCTTATGTAGTGAGTATATTGTGTAGATTTACAAGTAATCCAGGACAAGAGTACTGTAATGCAATTTCTAGGGTGCTTAGATACCTGAAGAGGACTTTGGATTATGTCTAGGGGTGGCAATTTTCGACACGACTCGAAAACCCGATTAGAACTTGACACGATTTTTGTAGATCAGGTCATGGCTAAATAGGTCCGGGTCGAAATCGTGTCAGACCCGCTTAACCCGTTTATTAAACACGTCGTGTTTCGGGTCAACCCGCCTAGCCCGCAATTGACCCATTTATTTTTTGGGTTGATTTCGGGTCACTTTCGGGTCAAAAACCTATTAACCCGTTTAGACACGAATAATTATAAACCATTGATTTTTTAATCTAACGGTCAGAAAAATGAAAAACCAAAGGGGCTAATTGAAAAACCTAACCTTAACTCCTTTAGAAAAAAAAGAGCGCCGCACAAGCCAAGGAGTTAGGTCCTCGTCCGTCTCTTCTCTTCAGCAGGTGATAAGGAGTTAGGTCTTCTCTTCTCTTCCCATCTCTCATGTCCTCCACACACACAGAACACATGCACACACACAGAACACACACACGCACACATACAGAACACACGCACACAGAACACAACACTGAACACACACGCACACATAACACACACGCACATAAAACACACACACGCACACAGCATAGAACACACACACATACAGAACACACACATGCACACAGCACAAGCATTAGATATGTATCTAATTTTTTTTATATTTCTTATTTTTTTTCAGGTCTTTCTCACCATTATCCACATAAAAGCCTAAGGTACTGATTTTTTTCTAGCATGTCATTAGATTTATGTTATTGATTTATGGTATTGATTTTTTTTTCAGCACATTCATTTCAGATTCCATTTTGTACACATTTAAGTTCAATTTTTCTACACATTCATTTCAGATTCCATTTTAGTTTTTTGACAGAACATACACACTCATTTTATGATAGGACATACAAATTCATTTTATTTTATTCTTTGCAGATGGAATCCGATGGAGTTGATGTTAATTTAATTGACAATTCTATTGATGTTGATGAAATAATGGATGAGGAGGAGGATGATGATGTTGTGGATCTGAATAAAGAATCTGGTAAAAGCCAAATTAAGGGTGGAAAGCGCAAAATACGATGCACTTCCAATGTGTGGCCATTCTTTGAAATTCTCAAACAAAATGGCGTTGATGGCAAGCAAATATGTAAGTGTAAGAAATGTGGGTTCGTCTTCATTTACGATAGCAGGTACGAAATCGGTAATTATTGCGACATAAGAATAGATTTAAAAAAATTACTACACGTGATATTGGGCTGTTAATTGTTCAACAACAAATTGGTTCAGATTCAATATCTTTGGGTGCCCCAAAATTTAGTCTCGAATTATTTAGGGAGATGTTAATTGCCTCAATCATATTGCATAATTTACCTTTTTCATTTATTGAATACAAGGGTATAAGAGAAATTTTCTCTTATCTACGTGAGGATGCACCACTCATATCCCATAACACCGCAAAAGCAGATGTTTTGAAAAAATTTCATAGAGAGAAGGTCAATATTAAGAGAATGCTGGATGTAGCTCCCGGTAGAGTGTGTTTAACTTCTGATTTGTGGTCATCAGTTGTAACAGATGGGTACATATGTGTCACGATACATTTTATTGACAAGGATTGGGTGTTACAAAAAAGGGTTTTAAAATTTTCATACATGGCTCCGCCCCATAATGGTATTTCTTTGTGTGATAAAATTTTCTCCTTTTTAAGGGAGTGGGGGATAGAAAAAAATTGTTTTCCATGACCCTTGATAACGCTTCATCAAATAATACATTTGTTAGTATGTGTTGTACACAATTGAATGCTAGGAAATCACTTTTATGCAATGGTGGCTTCTTTCATATTAGATGTTGTGCACACATCCTCAATTTGATAGTTCAAGATGGTTTAAAAGAAATTGATGTGGGTGTGCAAAAAATTCGTGAAAGTTGTAAGTACATTAAGGGCTCACAAGCGAGGAATTTAAGCTTTGTTGAATGCGCGAAATTGTTGTCACTTGATGTTAAAAGAGGGTTAAGCAAGATGTTCCCACGAGATGTAATTCCACATTTATAATGCTTGAGAGTGCACTTTTTTTTCGTGATGTGTTTTCCCATTTAGAATTAAGTGATTCTAATTATAAGCATTGTCCTTCGGAGAGTGAGTGGGCGAAGATTGAGAAAATATGCAAGTTCTTAAGTATTTTTTATAGTTTAACTTGTATTTTCTCTGGCACGAAATATCCTACTGCAAACTTGTACTTCCCTTTAGTGTTTATGGCGCATTTGGCATTAAATAAACACATGGAAAGTAGTGATCCATACTTACAAAACATGGCCGTGATGATGTATGCAAAGTTTGAGAAGTATTGGGCAGATTTTAGCATGATATTAGCTATAGCGGTGATATTAGATCCTCGGTACAAAATTCATTTTGTGGATTTTTGCTACAAGAAAGTGTATGGGATGGCCTCACTTGAATTTGTGGAAGTATGAGAAAATTTGTTCATCCTCTTTGGTGAATATGATGTTAAGGTTCCTTTTAATCATGATTCATTTACCATGGATGATAAATGGGTGATAACTTTAATCATGATTCATTTACCATGGATGATACACGTGATGTTTTGAAGGTAAATATTAAGTACATTTGTTAAGTTCTATTGACTTCAAATTAGGTCTTTTTTAACTCATATTTATATTTTTTCACTTATTTTGTAGGAGTTTGATGATTTTGAAAGTGCGGAATTTAGTTCTTGTTCTCAAAAGTCACAACTTGAACTTTATTTGGACGAACCAAGGATTGAAAGGAGTACCAATTTGGACATTTTGGAAAGCAAATCAATTTAGGTATCCCCAACTCGCATCAATGGCAAGAGATGTATTGAGCATTCCTATATCAACTGTGGCTTCAGAGTCGACCTTTAGCATGGGTGGGAGGATAATTGATCAATATAGAAGTTCATTGAAACCGGAGGTGGCCGAGGCGTTGCTTTGAACTAAAGATTGGCTTTTTGGTGCTATTGGTAATTATTAATGGTTAATATAAATTATAATACAATTATTCTAGTTGTTTTATCATTAAAAATTTTGATATACCTAATAATTATAAATGTAGAAGCGGCACAAGCTTAAATTGACGATCTCACCGAGGATATCTTGAATTTGGATATTAACAAAGAAGAAAGTCAATCATCTGATGCTCAATGCTCGACCTCTATTTTCGGTGAGCAAGTTGTTGTGTTAAATTCATGTGAAAAGTTATTGTGTACTTATGAGTTATATATTTTGATATTGTATATTTATTTATAGCACTTGGGGTGAAAACATGAGATCGGTTTCAAAAAAACATCAATCAATTGCAGATGAGGTAAATATTGCATGTTAATATATAGTTTAATTAAGTATCCTATTTGTTTTTTAATCTTATTGTGAGTTGTACTCATTACTTTTTTTGTTCGTAGGTATGGAATGAAATGGAAGGAGACTAGCTTTTGGATAGAGTGGAGCATGACATCTTTTTGCAATTTGGTTGAAGATTTATAAATTGTAATTTGAACTTGAAATTTTGAATGTGTTGTAATAGATAATGGATTAGACTTTGTTGTATGATGTTATTTTGGACAATGACTTAATGTTGTTGGTATTATTATGTTATGTTTATTAGATTTGACAAATATTTTTTTGATTAATGTTGTGACGTTTATTTGTTAAATTGTGTTTGGAAATAAATAGTGAAAATTATTTAATCTCATAAACAGGTCATTGTGGATCATGTAAACAGGCTCCCCTTGCAGATGACCTATTTATTAAGCAGGTTAAACGAGTCGTGTCGTGTTAGCGGGTTGGACACGACCTATTTATTAAATAGGTTAGACGGGTCGTGTCGTGTCAGCTGGTTGGACACGACCTATTTACTAAACGGGTTAGACGGGTCGTGTCGTGTAACCTATATATAAACAGGTTCATGTTTGAGTCAGGTACAATGACACGATTACTTAAACGGGTCGTGTTCATGTCAATGGTATATCTAGAAATATCAGGTTTCAACATGACCCGAACACGACACGGCAACCCGAATTTCCAGGCCTAATTATGGCTTACATTATGTAGGATATCCATCTGTTTTAGAAGGATATAGTGATTCAAGTTTGAATAATCTTGAATCAAAATCCAAGTCAACTACTAGTTGGATTTTTATGCTAGAAGGAGCAGCTATCTCTTGGGGATCTAAGAAACAAACATGTGTATCAGATTCAACATTGCAATATGAAATTATAGCCCTAGCAGATGCATGTAAATAAGCAGAATGGCCTAGAAATGTGTTGTATGATATTCCTTTGTGGAAAAAGCCACCACCTTCTATTATGATAATTAGTGATAACCACGCCACAATTTATAAAGTTTCGAACAAAACTTACAACGAAAAATCTAGACACATTAGTCTAAGGCATCAAATTATAAGAAAATTACTCAAGGAAGGAGTAATTACAGTCGACTATATTGAAACGAACAAGAATTTAGCAGATCCTCTGACTAAAGGTCTTGTTAGGGAGATGATATATATCACCTCAAAAGGAATGGGACTAAGGTCTATTAAATAACACAACTATATTTAATGGGAACCCAACTCATATCTTGAAAATATAGATAGAGTTCTATGTGGTACAAACAAGTTAAATTATAGTTATGGAACATTAGGAATTTTATACAAAAAGTTCCATTCCTATGTGCCTAGTGTTGGTTTTCTGCATGTTAGAGGATGAAGGTTACTTCTTAATAAATCATAGAAGTGTGACTCGCAGAATCACTAAAGTTGATTTTCCTATACGAGTGTCCAAAATGTGGCCGCTTTCTATGGAATTAAGACCGATCCTAAAGCGCTCGTGAAATCAGGATTAGCACAAGGACATAAAAGTGCATGCTAGAAGAACACTTATAAACTCAGAAATCGGTATGTGCGATAGTTCCGGCTAGTCTCAAAAGGTCCTTGGTTCAAGATACGTTCACCACATCACCTTGATGAAGCTTTGAATTATTTTCAGTATATGGAAGTTCAAGTCCGAAAGATAGTTCTCATTTATGTACTAGATTTTAGCGATAGTGCCAAAAGTTATTTATTGTCTCTTTGTTTTGCTCTCTTGTGTATATTGAAATTGGCGGGGGAATGTTGGATAAATTTCAATATAATATAATATTTTTATTATATTAATTGATGTTTTATTTTAATCTTTAGTTGTTAATATTTTATTATATTATTGGTGTTTTATTTTAAATATAGTTTGGGTTTTGTTTTAGAAGGTGAAAACATGAGCAAATGGGTGTGAAAGATATGGGAGTGCTCAAAATCCCATATTGTCCCACATTGGAAGAATACTACAAAAAGTAGTGGTATATCAACTAAAGGACAACTAAGATTCTTAGTTGACAAGTCAAATAAGAGGCTATGATCCTACGCATCGCGGTGGTGCTTAAGCACCACTAATTGCGCTACGCGTAAGCGCGATACGCAGCGTGCGAAAGGGTGATTGGGCGACTTAGGGTGCATTGCGCGCTTTGACGCGTCGCTTGGAGCGTGGGAGCCTAAAGTTTTGACGAGGTAAAACAGATCAACGGTTGTGATTACAAGATCCGATCAAAGGGTTCAAAATCTAAAATGACTTGATCTAAACCGTTAGATTAACTCGTAGCGTTTTGTGTAGGGGATTTCCATTCGCTTACGATGGGACGCCTAATCTGAACCGTTAGATCGAAGCTGTTCCAAACAAGCACGATCCAACGGTTGTTGAGTCACTACATGAAGAGCTGTGACTGTTGAAGAACAGTCACATAAATGTCTATAAAAAGAATTCCAGGCCTCTATTTTGGACACCGAAAATTGCTAATTTCTCCTCTCTCCGTCCTCCATATTTTGGCATTGTCAAGCTACAAATCCAAAGTGTTCTCGGTTTGATCAAACGGTACATAGTTTGAATCAAACAACTATTCATACACTGCATTGTATCCTGAAGGTAGATTCTATAAAACCCATAGTGTACTCGCGGTTCTGTCTCAACCGGATCGGGAGAAATTTTGCCTAAAAAAAAGCGTTCCAAGAACGTGCCTTACATAAATTAATTAATATATTTCGTTCTTTCCATAAAAAAACTCCAACAACACCTATACGTCATGTTTATCGTGATATAGGGTTAAATATTGACCACCTACAATATGTGGCCAATATTTTGATTTTAGATATGTCCTCCTATGATGTTATTTTATGGATGGTTTAAATTTTCCTCGTATCATGCTAGTGTGGACTTTTATGGGAAGTCCATAGTTTTTCCCATTTCGAGGCATGCAAAGTACTTGATTGGGATGCCAAAACTTGAAGGATGGTCGCATATGAATCTTTATTGCGTAAACAAGGATACTTAAAAGGGTCCATTTCGGTTGTTTGGGAGTTTCTTGACATATTCCAGGAGATATATCGGTTCTTAAGTAATCGACATAATGCTCGGAGTTAAGTCAATCACAAAATCAATCTCCCTATTCGTTAGTATATATATATATATATATATATATATATATATATATATATATATATATATATATAGAGAGAGAGAGAGAGAGAGAGAGAGAGAGCAGATTCATAAGTTGCTCGGACGAAGTTATATTCATAGGAGTACTTCACCCTGGAGAGCTCCAACCCTCTTCATGAAAAAGAAGGTTGGAACTTTGATATTATGTATGGATTACGAGAGTTAAACAAAGTTACTATACGAAACAAGTATCTGTTACCCCATAATGATGGCTTATTCAACCACTTGAGAAGCGCTTCATATTTATCTAAGATTGATTTGAGGTTATGGTTTCATCAGTTGAGGATTCAGGAGCAACATGTACGAAGACAACTTTCCTGACATGATATGGGTCATATTAGTAAATGTTCACGCCTCTCATTCTAATCAATGCTCTAAGAATATTCATGGACCTGTTGAATAGGCTATTCAGGACGTTCTTTGATCATTTTGTTATCGTGTTCATTTTATCTTATTCTCGGATGGCAAACAAGCATGCACATCACTTGAGGTTAGTCTTACAGACCGTATAAGGCCACTAACTCTAAGCCAATCTTGAGAAATGGGGATTCTGGTTGTTAGAGGTTCAGTTATTTGGTCACATGTTATTAAAGGTTAAGGTTGACATAGAAGTGCATTCCGCAAAGTTAGAGAGATGTTACCTACACCATCTTATCCCTCGAAAGATAAAATGAGTCTTGGTTAAGATGGTGTGGGAGTCTAATCCAAAGAAAGAGATCCTGTATGTCACGTGAACAAACACACCCCCTCACCTTCCTTCGAGAATTTCTCCTAAGCCAAAGAAGGTGGATCCTCCATAACCATGCTTTTCCAACCATTATAAGAGAAATGGACATCTTCGAGACTATTGCTACTAACTTGCTTAATGTGTTTATGTTCCTCCACGTTTGAATGAAGAGTTCTATAAACTCTAAGGACGCGTTGAATAAATGGTTAAAACATCCCAATTGCTTATGGGTAAATTCAAAAGGATAAACGACTCCCTTCTTAGCCCTCAAGGTAATAAGAAGATAATGAATAAGAGGAGGAGGAGGAGGAGGAGGAGGAGGAAGAAGAAGAAGAAGAAAAAGAAAAAGACTAGAGTAGCAAATGAGGGTGATTTTTTTGTTATGTTTTAAGAAAATCATAAAAACCCAAAAATATTTTTGGGGTGTTTATGCATTCTATAGTACAGGACATATGAACAATGTCATGTAACCTACTTCTATTTTTCTTATTTTTTTAGAATTTTAGAGGATAATGTCCGCTTATTGTAGACTTCACTTAATCATTATACTTGGAGTTATCCTAGGAACAACCTATTGTGACCATGTCATAATCTTTACCATATTGCACACACTTAACACAAGTTATAATAGGATGCACGATAAATCTTAATCCGAAAAGCTTTCACGCAACGCGTTTTCATTCAACCGAGTTATGTTTTCTTGCTAAATTTTTTAGGTTTGCTTGAAAGAACTATTGCTTTTGATTTAATTTGAAAAATTGACGAGGGAGACATTGGAAAGAGTTGCCTAAAGAGAGTGATAACTACCTTTGGAAATAGAATTAAAACATAACATTTGTGAAATTGAGATAACAAATATTAAAATATCGATGCAAGGTCAAACTCTAGAAATAATAGAAAAGACAAAATTTAAAATAACACTAATTGAGGGTGATATAAGTTGAATATCAATGGGTTTGCACACTTTTCTCTAGTAAGTGAGTTTTTAAAACTGATTGGATTATTTAACATATGCGGTTACCTTTAAATTGCTATCATCTTGAATTCAAAATAACTTAATCGTTATCAATATGGTTGGCTCATGTCATAGATTGTCCAATTAGCTTGGTTGTGGGATTCACGTAGAGTTTTAATAAGAGACACTATTTTTTCTATTTTTTAAGACCATTTTCATTCCTTTAGGTTACGCATGTGCGGTTTCGACATTTTAAATCATTTGGTGCATAGTGTCACTCGTGTTTCTACTTTATTTTTGTTTTATTTTATTTTTTGGGTTCCCGGGTTTTATTTTATATTTCTGGGATTTATATTTTTGAGAGGGACATGTGTTGCTCTAATTCAAATAAGGGCTAGGGTAAAAAGGTATTAGTCTTCATAGAGTGTCATTTTCATGCAAACATGATCATACCTCATTTTGAGTTCTATTGCGGGGGAACACAGGTGCAATAAAACCACCATTTCCCCCATTTCTTAAATCCAAACCTTGGATTTGACTCTTTGGGTTGAGAAGATCACTTTTCGGGGATCTTTTTCAAAGTATTTTGGATTTTTGGTAAGCTTGTTACTCTTTATGACTTTTCCATTTATATATATGCACACACACATGCTCACACACACTTACCTGTTGTATGAGGTACATGAACTGGAATAGTTTTTTGTATAAATACCCCCTACTAGACTAGAAGAGGGTCCATGATAAAAATAATTTTGCTCATTACACTTGGGGGGGGGGGGGGGTATATCCATCCAAAGAGAAAAGTATATCGAGCATAGTCCTTTTAAACATATCCGATAAATTTACTTTATCACTTGACCAGCGGAGGGTTGTCCTCATAAGGATAATAATACTAAAAAGATTATATAACAAATAGATTTACAGCCTAAAGAACAAGTTCTATCCTCTGTTATCAAGAAAAAAAACTTTACGTGACTAGTTCTTAGAAATTGGGGAGAAGGGAGACTATATCCCACCCGCTCTAAAAAAGTTTTGGTTCCTAAGAAACTATTTGGAACAAGGACCCCGCAGGCCTGGGCTAATGTTTATAAGAAAATACTCATTTTTATTTATTTACATTTATGAATTATATTCAAAGTTTGTTAAGGGGAGAGGCTAACCCTTTTCTCCTAGTCATTCCCTAAGAAATGAATGTTCATATGCAAGTACCCCACATTTAGAAGGAGTGGCTCTAAAATGTTAACTTTGTCAGATAATATGCAAGTACCCCACAGTTAAAAGGGGCAGCTCTAAAATGTTAACTTGCTCAGATCACATGCAAGTACCCCACAGTTAGAAGGGGCATCTCTAAAAGTATAACTTGCTCAGGTTTATGCAAGTACCCCAAAGTATACGGGGAAATTCAAATAGACCAAGTGCTCATAGAAAATTAGAGCATGTTATAGTTAGCAGATATTAAAATACAAATTGAAGCAAACAATAAACAGCATAAGGTAAGCCAACATTGTATTTCATTTATAAACTAAGGGTTCTTTATAAATGAAGAAAAATAAAAAGAAAATAAGATGAGGCATACAAAGCCAGATCAACTACCCATTAGAAAAAATGAAAAATAAATCCTGCCAGGAGGGTAGGTCTATGTAGGAAGGCTCTGCCTCCTCAATAAGGTTCTCCTCTAGTCTAGCCATCCTAGAC
Organism: Sambucus nigra; assembly: GCA_949130495.1. Lineage (NCBI taxonomy): Eukaryota > Viridiplantae > Streptophyta > Magnoliopsida > Dipsacales > Adoxaceae > Sambucus > Sambucus nigra. Next base: position 586,242,411 of record OX422214.1, read on the forward strand.
TCATCATCAGCATCACCGGTCTCTAGCTTAGCCAGCTTGTCCTGGAAGGATTGAATCTGAACCTACATCCAAGTTGCCTCAGTCTGACGTTGCTGCACTCTGGACTACCTAGAAGTATGAAGCTTTGTCATCTTCCTAAAGGAGACATCGAGAAATTAACGGATTGAAGTGTCGAGCTAGTTTAGCTGGAAGTGATAGCAGTGTTGGAGGTCATGAAGAGCCTGGAGGAACTGTGTGACCTTCTGAGTGGTCATGTCAATAGGGGAAGTAGATAGGAAGTCATGAAGATGGATGGCCAAGGCCTTCAAGTTGAAGACTGTGAGGCTCTCAATATTGAGCACACTCTGAGATGTAAAAGTCTCAAGGTGGTGCTCTAGGATCATCTCCAACGCCTCCCGCTCGCATGCATGAAATCTAGAGGTGAATTCTTAGTGCCATAATGCACTCATGAAAGCCCTATATCCTCTACCTCTATATCATCATAGCATGTGTTTTGAGAATCAAGCTCCAAAAGAGGAATAGAGGAATCCCCGCCAGAGCCAGCGTCACTAATAGCCTCAGAACTCTGCTCTGCCTCACCAGTGGCCTCAGCAAGCTCACCAACGGGATCCTTCAAAAGGAAACATAAAAAGAAATAAGTCACAGATAAAGAAAGGAGTAGGTGGTGGAATATTTATACTCAAATATTTTATAAAGGTTACAAAATCTTACCGCATAGCCCAGTGGGGTCAGTATGATGCCGCGAAATCGAGGAGGCATCATATGACTCTGAACATCGGCCTAATAAAACATGGCAAGAGTTAATACTTATTTTGCTAAAAGGAAATAAAAAAATAGTTACTTTAAGAGACATAAATAAACTAGGTATGACAGTCTAATACATGGGGAGTGCGCAGTATAACACTCATAGTATGTCTCGCCAAACTAGGGATAGTCGCCTCGCTAACCTGAAAATAAGGAAACAATAGTGTGAGGGTGAGCCTACTTGCAAAATAAAATCAATAAGGGTGGATAAATTGAAAGGACGGCAGTATTATAACTCACTCGCAGCAACTTCCACCAAATGTTCCACAGTCATTAGAGCAACTGCGACGCTAACCTGAAAACAAGGAAACAGGATAGTGTCAGCAAGAACTTTCACTGAAAATGCAAGTTCAAAAGGTCTAAGTATACCAAATGCTTACCTGGTAACTCTCATACGAGACACCATCCAAAGATCCTATAGCAACAGGAACATGAGCCATATTGACCTGCGAAATGACGAAGCATAAAGTGTCAATAAATTCTTGCACAAGCAGCGCAAGCTAATAAAAAGAAAACACATAGTGTTGTACATATCAGGACAGTATCCTCTGGGATGCTAGCCGAAGTCACCACCAGCGTTGGAGACGGCATAGTGCTAACCTGAGAAACCAAGTATAGGTCCTTCAAATAAAGGGACCATACTACAGATATTTAAGAAGAAGATCCAAAGTCTTCAGGCATATAAGAAAAGGAAAGAATGACCTGTATAAAAAACAAGGATCTAAAAAGAAAATTTTTGCATACTAATGAATCCATCCCTACAAAACTACAGATAGGCCCTTCAGATAAGGGGAATTCAACTACACTGGTCTGCGAGCAAAGAAAGAGTGAAAATGTATAAGTAAAAAGAGAGTACAGAAACATCTACTCTTATGTAAGGAAATACCTGATACCTGTGTAGTCAAATCTATGGTAGTCAAACGAAGACTTACAAGTGGTGCTGGGGGAGCTGTCTCTGTGTCCCGCATCGCAGGAACCGTGGAAAAGGAAGTGTCACTAACACCGGTCTGTGAATATAAGAAGAATATAAGTGTCGATAAGTTGTTCGTAATAGTGAAGAAAATATATAGATGAGCATAGTCAAGTTAAAGTAAGTACCAGGAGATATGCTATGTCAATTACACCAACATAGATAATGGCACCTGGAACTTCCTCGATCGTAGGATCTACCATAGGAGTGACTGAAGAAGCAGCTGGTGAGACAGTAGCGCTGACTAACTGAAACATAAACAAGTAGAAATAAGACACTAGAATGAAATCCCAATGACAAAGTCAAATGAGTAAAGAGAAGATATAATTCAAAATCGGTGTACTTGTGTCCCTCTTAGGGAAGAAGGATGAAATGTGACTAGCGGAATAGTCGCAGTAGAAGTAGCGACTTAATCACCACAAAGTTGCTAAGAGTGAAGAAAAGATAAAGAAAAATGCAAAGCCTAATAGGAGTGAACAATGCCTGAGAGGAAGTGATAGCCTATGGAATAGGATCACTAGAGGCAATAGTGAAAATCGACCTAAAGGGTATGGGCTGAATGTGAGGCCTATTATCCATAGGCCTAAAAACTCGGGAGATGGTAATCCTCCCTGAAGATGACAGACATGGGGCAGTGACTCCTGTAAGTTGTGCCATATCCCCAGTAGAGGAAAGGCTACATTAGGATAATCCCTAGAAGGAAGAATGATGAGGTCAATATAATTATAAATAGAAAATAGCAATGAATGGAGAAAGACAACACAAGTAACAATCTCAAAATACCTCAGACAGCCCGACAGAAGAACCACCCACTACAGCGGAGGTGAAAAGTGGGGAAGTGTGTCTAGGAATGATGGTCACCTATGGAACACAAAATAAAGATAGAAGAGGATGACACGTAAGAAGCTCTTATAGTCGCCGGGAACACAAAAGATAACTACAAGAGCAGAAGAAGAGAAAATATCATGTCAGCAAAGAAAAGTATAAAAGGATAATAATAATAAAATAAAGAGGAGGCAACAAAAATTTTTAGCCAGACACAAAGAGGAGACTAGCATGGAATTCCCAGCCCTAAGAAAGGGCCCTCGAGCAGGAGGATGGGGTGAAGGATCGCTCACTGCGACAGAAGGGCCCTGCAAAAATGTCATAACGATAAAGATGAATTAAAAAGGAAACTATGATATTTTAGCCAAATAATAAGTCATACAAAAGAAAGAAAAGGAATATACTTACAGTGGTTGTATGGGCATTCTTCCCATATGGTAGATGTCTAGTGGTAGGACTGTCAGCAGAAAGGGAGTCTTTCATGATATCCTCACAAGAGGACTCTCTCGAAACTAGCAATAAAGATGAAGTATCAGGATTTTGATCATCATAAGGGTCAATGGAACTCAACTCATTTGAATAAGAACCGTCATCGTTATGGAAAGGGTGCTTCTATAATCGACTAGCTCCTCTTCAAATGATAGAGAAGGGATATTAACAAGTGAAACCCCGTGAAAGTTTGTCTCACTAAGTAAAGAGGAGTAAGGTTTAGTATCTTCACTAATAGGAATGGAAGTAACAACAGGCTCCTAAGAAAATAATCCTAAGGCTGTATAGTCATGCTCACGCATTGTCCGATACGTATACTCTACTCCAAGATAATTAGTGTCAGACCCTTGATTTGGTGCAGAGGAGGGAGCGGTAATCTTAACACAGGTTCTTTTATTCTTCTTTCTCGCCCTGTTTCTTATTGTTTAGGGGGGCGAGAAGTAGGGGTAACAGTAGTGGTAGCAGCAATAGCAGGTGGAGCAGTTGTAGCTAGTATAAACTTGGAAAAATTCACATTAGGATGCTTCCTCTTAGAAGAAATGAGGGATTTTGCTTGGCCCTTTCCCTTGGGCTTGGTAGGATGGGGCTCAGGTTACTTAGAATATATGAACTCATCGAGTAAGGGCCTCATCAAGACTGAAATGACCTATTCAAGAGGGGTCTTGGAAATGGTGCTTGGGTACCATAGAGTCTCTGTCATTATTGGGTATCTTGGTAGTGATAGTCTGATGAGGAACATCCTTCATGCATGTTTGAATGATAAGGACCTGCCTCTGCCAGAGAGTAAAATAAGAACGAGTGAAGACAGGTAAGTAATCTTAAGAAGTCACAAATAGACCTCCCAGATCGCTAACTCTGTGAACCCCCCTCTCAAATGTAAAATTTGCAAAGGCGTCGAGGAATAGCTCAATTGGGGAGGTACTCAAAGGATAAAAGGGGGTATGAATACCTTGATCATAACCAAACTATATCCTTACGCTCTAAGAATGATAAAACTCCACACCTTGGCCCAAGTCAGGCAAGGAAGGCAAAGTGCATGGCAGAATCATGATAGCTATATGGATGTGAGGGCAAGTGGAAATAGATTAAGCATCAATAGGGCAATAGAAGGTGCCTCAGTTGCAGATATGGATCTCTAGGTGAAAATGCCACCTATTGTCTTGCAGTAAGGCTTGAAAGAGAACTCATAGATATAATCTATTAAAGGCCCTAGGGAGGTTTTGGGAGTCTTTTTGTGCCACCTCGCAACACGAACGACATTACTATGGCACGCCATGGCCTCTGGAGAAAAGTTCGAAAACCTCTCCAACAGAAAAGACATAAGAATGACAGTATTGGCGAAATTAATGGCATCATGGCATGCATAAGAATGCTCAACATCTACATGAGCTCTATCTAGACATGTGTATAGGGATCCCAATGTTAGAGCAACAAGGGGGACTACCTTACCTCGAGCAAGTCTCATAACCAGTTGGAAAAGAAGCTCGGGAGGGGATTCATCTGGTGTCGCTGGAAGTTGCAACCTACTCAAAAAGGTAACAAAGAATGCTACCAAGTGTGAGGGGAGGTAATTTTTGGGCCCTCTTGACTCCTCAAAGCCCTGCTTGAGCCCTCACCCTTAGGTAGCTTCTCGAAATCTTTGAACCAGTACCTCTATCACTTGCTGAATGAGTGGTTAGTGTCCCTATTTTGATTAATAGCAACATATTTGGAGCACTCACCTAGAGATGAGTGGATCTCTCCTACCATTCTCTCCTTAATTTCATCCTCAAAATCATCAGTAAGTACATGTTATCCTAAGTAAGGAAGGGTGAGAATCTCACAGATGTCTTCCAAGGTAATCGTAAACTCACCTCAACCAGTAATAAAAGTGTGTGAGTCTATATTCCAACGAGAAGCAAATAAAGTAAATGTGGAAGTTTGTTTGGAAATAGAGCAAGATTTAAGACTCTTGATGGTAGTCAGAAGACCTAGCCCCTCGATAACAGACTTGTACGAGGGGGTGGACAAGACATGATATAGCCAAAGACTTCATTCCACTGGGCACCCCCACAAGCTTTCACCTCAATGTTATAATGGAAAAAGTCACCCCTATCCACTCGTACCCAAAGATGAAATCAGAAAAAACAATAGGAAGGTCAGAAGACTCACCTAGACCCACACGGGGTTACTCGTTTATCTTTGCCACAAAATCTTACTCGAAATATACGAGAGAGGACATGAAAGTATCCTCCTCGCCAAAGTAAGGCACCAAACGATAAAGGACAAAATCCCTTTTTACACGAGCAACTAGATATTACCTTTGGGATTTCGAGTAAGCAATGGACGAGGAGCCATCCCTTATGGGTATCTCATCAGATGAATCACTTAAAGTGGTAGTGTCAGAATCCATAACGACGGAGGTGATGTCGGTGGCTCCAATAGCCAAGACCATTGAAACGGTGACTGAAATAGGCATCCTACCCACTAGCACCTTTCTAGTGGTGGTGAATATAACCAAAATGGGGTTTTCACAAGATGAATAAGCCATTTGTGGTCTAAATATAAGAAGAAGAAGAAAGCTAGAAGTGGTGGTAATGGCGGTTTAAATTTGTCTATTTCTCTCTCAAAGAGGCTTAATTCAAATAAAATGAGGAGGTAAAAGAAATAAGGGTTTATGAAAACCTTTTATACTCTATTAAGCCCCACGCTCCTCTTCCAAATAAAAGGGGATCAAATTATTTCCCTAATGATGGAATGTCTATTCCCAACCTGACATGTGTCACCTCTAGGCTGATGTGATAGACATATTAATTGTCAATATTACAATGATGAGATGGAATTAGATTGTTCATATTCCAAGACATAGAGAATTATTGCATACAAAAACCTTTGGTCTGCCCAACACAAAGTTTTTTATATGAGGGGACTAATGTGGAGGGGTTCTAACTCATTTTCCTAAATAAATAGGCTAGTAGGCCAATATGGAGAGGGGGCTCATCACGAGTATCCCCCTCCAAAAAGTGATCTAGAAAAGATAAAAACCTAATTGGGCAAGGAAGAAAATCATGAGGCACCCCTCGTCCCCAAGGCTCAAAGGTCACAGAATGAGAATTAGGATGAGCAGGCCCACCACGAGGAGCCCCTCGTCCTCAAAGCTAAAAAAATTACAAAATGAGAGTTAGGATGAGGAGGACCACTACGGAGATCCCCTTGTCCCCAAAGCTTGAAAACAATAAAAATAGAGTTAGGATGATGATGCCCACAATGAGGATCCCCTCATACCCAAAGCTTGAAAATCACATCAATGAAGTTAGGACGAGGAGGTCCACCATGAGGTGGGCCTCGTACTCAAAGCTAAGAACACGAGAAATGGATGAATGCAAGGAGGAACTTGGCGAGTAGTCCCTCTTCTAACACTTAAGCGATAGGAAAAGGCAGGATTGAAAATGGCAACCACGAGAAGTCCCTTCAAAGATATACTAGACCACAGAAAAAGGGCAAGGTGAGGGGACTCACTGCGAGCATCCCCCTTTGCCCTAGTTAACATATCACAGAAATCTAAGAAGGGTGAAGAGGATTACCCAGAATGGTACCACTACTCCCAAATGACTTTCCACGAAAATGATATAGGGAGAGTAGGTCCACCTAGAGTGACCTCCTCCCTAAGACTTATTGCTCAGAAATATATTAAAGTATTAATACTTTACTTTCTCATACTTGTTACCTAGTTGAGCAAGAAGGGCTCAAATAGGCCTGATGGGATCTCCTGGGAGTTTTGGCTTGGTTGACAAGGAACAAGGTTTGTTGAGAAAGCTCAACCACTTAGCACTTTAAGATTGAGATAATACTAGTAGAAAGATCCCAGGCATCACCCAACCCTTACACAATTCACACACAATCATAATATAAGTGAGCAACCTAGAGGTGGCTCAAAAGAAATGAACTTTTTATAAAATTATTTTAGAGAAGTGGTCCTCAAGGCCCTCCCTATCAAGTTTAATGATTTTAGAAAAGAGGGTTCTCAAGGCTCCTCTTAAGTAAATTTTTTTAGAGAAGGTTGTCCTCAAGGGCCTCCCTCTCAATTTAATGATTTTAGAGAAGAGGGTCCTCAAGGCCCTCACTCTTAAGTTTAATGATTTTAGAGAAGGTGGTCCTTCAGACCCCTCTGAAGTAAAAGATTTTAGAGAAGGGGGTCCTCAAGGCCCTCCCTCTTAAGTTTAATGATTTTAAAGAAGGTAGTCCTCGAGGCCCCTCTCAAGATTACAAAGTTTGCACAATAAGTTACCCTTTCAAAAGATATTCACCAAATCAAATATTTTATCTCCATTAGGAGACATATTTGCTTTTTGACTTTAGTTCATAATAGGTGTCATCTGTCAAAGGGGATAGGCAACTGTAGACCTAGTTGGGACAAAAGATACATTATCGACCTTGTTCCTCTAAGATTTCCCTATTGATTTTAGTGCCTAAAAAGTCCCACACCAACCCTAGTGTTAAACTATAAATAGGAACATTAGTGAGGTAAAAAGAAAGGGATGAGAAACCTAAGTCATACCGTTAATGTGTCAAAATCACACAAGGCCACCTAGTATTCTCTCCCTGCTTTTTCTTTAAGAGCTTAGTGCTTGTTTCTTCACCCCCATCCTGACAACCATCATTCTCATGATATCCTTTTAAGAAAAGTTACTATTATTGTTGTGAAGTTAATCTTCTTATAGGAGGTGGTTCTAGGTTTGGTTCCATTTTTTTCCAAAATGGGAAGGCTTTACCACTTGCAGCTCTAGAAACTCTTGAAGACCTTGGAGACAGAGTTCATTGAAGTGGATCATGCCTCACCTATTTTAGTATTTTATCAGACCCCACTCACACTACCCTCTTACATCAACCTATTTTGCACAAAACAGGCAAAAGAATGTCTTTCCTGGAGAGAACGATATCAAGGACAATACTGATGCTTGCGAAACCAAGTAGTTTTAAGGTTCAAGGACTAAGTTACGGAATGGGAAGGTGCTAGGCACCCCTCCCTCCCTTTAGGTCTCTCATGGGAAGATGTTAATATTCTCCTATTAGAGTACGTGAAGTGCGTGCTTGTGTATATAATATAGGTTAAGAATGGAATCATTCAACTCGCGTCATGGAAAAGCACAAAGTGAATTCATCCTTAGGAGCATTTACGAAAATAATAACTCAAAATATAATATGAGTGTTTGTCGAATCACAAGCATGTAAGAGTAGGAAATTCAAAAATAATATATATATATATATATATGGAGAAGGCTCACCTACATCATGCTCTATACATCATCCATTCATCACAGCTACTTGTAGGTCCTAAAAAACTTTTTTTCCAAATTTTAGATTTTTCTCTTGCAATTAGCCTTCCAATAAACCCATGTTCAAAAAATTAGTTCAAAATACATTTTGTAGTGATTATTAAAAAAATCCACAAAAAACTGCTCAAAATACCTTATTTATAAGGGTTTGCGCCAAGAGTTTTTTGTGGATTTTTTTAAAAATAGCTACAAAATAAATTTTGACCTAATTTTTTGAATATGGTTTTATTAGAAGGTTATTTCAAGAGAAAAAATAAATTTTTTGGAGAAAAGCTTTCTTAGGACCTAAAAATAGGTGTGATGTAGGTAAGTGCGGTGACAATTATTATGCAACACAAATAGATACGAGAGAGGTAATCACCAAGTAAGAGCAAGGAATGTAAAATGACAATCACACAACAAAGGATGTACGTGGTTCAACAAAGATGTGCCTACGTTCATGGTGGTGCAGTCGGTGTTATTTCTATATACTCCGGAGAGCAGTTACAGAGAATACAACTTGTCCTTTGCCCCGGACCTAGGGTTTAATATAGACATGTACATTTTGGTGAATGGGGGTGTTGGATCCCCCCACGTCTTCTATCTCTCCCTATAACCTCCCTTAATGGGAACGTGAGAAGAGACCGGGTCATAGTTAAATAAGAGATGCGGGGTCTAGACTTTGGGTCGCCAGAATTGGGCTACTCGTCCAGGCCCATTATCTTAATTTTGGGTACCCACAATTGCCCCTAAGTTTGTTGGGCCATGTATTGGGCTCCATAAATTTAAATGATTATTCATAATGGATTTTTTGTACATTGTGCAATTCTTCAAGAGTTGTGAAGCTGATTCTTGCGGCACCCGCTTCGTATTTTGTGCACTATGATTAGCAACACTTAAAAGTTTTCTGGAATAGCCACTTTTCGACCGTCGTTTTAATCTTTCCATCACTCTTCCATTCTCTATGAGATCTAGTGCTTCGTACTTTCTTCTCTCAGTCTCCATCCCATTGCTTCCTTATTGTTTGGGCTCGTGCTTCTTCATCGTTCGAGTCGAACTTCCATCTTGTAAGTTTTCTGTGCCTTTTCTTTGTTCTTTCTCTTTTCTTTGTAGTTTTCTAGGGTTTTCTAATGGCGAAGATTGGGAATAGGTCAGTCTCTGAATTTAGGAAGTTCTATAACATCCCTGAGTGGGTAGATATTGAGTGTTGTGCTTCCCCCTTGAAACGTTAGAGAGATTGAAGATGCCCATTGGATCACTATTTTGTTGCTTTCCCAGGGGGGACTCACTTTTCCTCCTAACGATCTGTTCTTGCACTTCTTTGGCTATTTTAATATTATTCCTGCACAATGTTCGCCCAACGTGTGGAAAATAATTAATGGCGTCCATAGAATAAATCAGTTTTATGGTACTAGATTAGGGTTCGCCGAGGTCTATTTTTGCTATTCTTTTTCTCGAACTAGCTCTGGTGTCCTCTATCTCAAAGCTAGGAGCCCTAACAGGGTATTGGTAGTAAATCTACCTGATTCCCATAAGGACTATTGGCAAGAAGGTTTCCTTGTTAGAAACTGGTAGTTTTCTCCCCAATTTGAAGGGTTGAGGTCTGACAGGTTATGTGTTCCCTTTTATGGGGAAGAATACATAGGTAGACTTTGCTCTGTTCTTTCAATTTTTGTTGATTTGTGCTCTTTCTGATTCTTCTTTGCTTTTCTTCCACAGCAAGGTCAAAGAACTTGGAACCCTCTCTCAGTGAGGTTCGTCTCTCGGAATTGGTCAAGGCTTAGAATATCAGGGAGCCTTTGGGTGACGGTGAGCATCCCAGGTCTGCTGTTTTCTGCTTGAGTACAAGAACGTTGGCTCCAGTTTTATAGCAAGGCCTATGGATAGTATCCCCGAGTTTGATACCTCTGAAGAGACTGCTGCAGATCCTATCCAGTTGGACGAGGAGGAGAGTAACTCTGAAAGTGATATTGTAGGTGCTGTAAGCAATTTGGGTGGAAGGAGCTCCAGTAGTATAACGTGGGGAAGTTTCTGAAGCTCGAGAGTCGTCGAGCACATCTAGTAGTTCGAGCGAGGAGTTGGCTCCTCCAAGAAAAAATTTAATTCGGGATGATGATAATGAAGACCATATGCTTCTCACACAGAGGTCGAAGAAGCAGAAGTCTAGCTCTGGGGCCGTGGATACTGGTTCTCGATCTTCTGCTTAGGAGCAAGAGAAGAAGAGGAAAGAAGAAGAGAAAGTAAGAGAGAGAGAGAGAGAAAGAAGGTAGAGGAGAAGAAGAGGTCGGAGGAGAGGAGAAGAATGAAGAGGGAGAAGGAGGAAGAGAGGAGGAAGATGGAGGCGAGGACGAAGGCTGGGCAAGCCTTGGTCCCAGTGTCTGCTCTGCCTGAGGGGGCTTCAGTCACTATTTCTCCTCAGCTGGCCCCCGCGCTGCTCGAGAGAGCAGTTCTCCCTGCTGATCGCCAAAGGGCGCTGGGGTCTGATCAATTGGCCCTTCAGTCTAGCCAGAGGCTAGCTTTGGTAAGATTTTTTCTTTTCTCCCATGTTTTGATGAACTTCATTATTTCCTTCCTTTAATGTTCTCTTCTTCTCGTAGTTTGTGACCGACTTCGCTATGCTCTTTCGTTCTCGCGATGAGTTGGTGAAGAGAAATGATGAACTGGAGCAACAAAATAAAACCTTGAGGCTGAGGGGTACATAGCTCGAGGCTAGTTTTAAGGCCGTTGATGCTGCTCGAATATCATCCAATTTGGCCCTCGCTACTGCCAACCGGGAGAAGGATGCAGCAGTAAAGGAGTTGACAGAGCTGCGATAAGCCTACGACCTGGTTTGCTCGAGCAAACTGGCTGTCGTGGAAGAGAACAGAGCGTTGTATGAGGATCTGAAGAAAAAGGAGTCTGAGGCGGTCACTACCAAGGAAGACTCATACAATTCTGGTTAGACTGCATTATACGAGGATGCTGAAGTTCAGATAGACTATATTAGTCGTCTGAACTTCAAGAAGGGCTGGAACAAGGCCCTCATAGCTGTCAGAGTGGATGTTGCATCTCCTCTGTTTGATGAACACGACCTAGGGTTGAGGCCAGTTGTAGATGAAGCCCCTGCCCCAGCTATCGAAGGCGCTAACCCTGTCCCCCAGATGACCCCTGCTGACATTTCCCTTATTATGGCGACAGAGATTACCCCTGCTGAGGGCGGTGCTCCTGCTGATGCTGACAAAGGGAAACAACCATCGACCTCTGGGAAACCTGAGGATGATAACTAGTTATCTTCTAGGATTACTTTGTATTTTTGCTTTTTCTGTCTGTAAACTTTCTTTTTGCTGTTCGATGTAATTTCAACCCTTATTAATGAAAAGGCTTCTTTTTCTCAGTGCATTGATTTGTCTTTTTCTCTCCCTTGCCCCTTTATTGCTTGTAGTTAGTTGATGTTGATGATTACATTCCTGCCACTTCCCAATTGGGAAGGATGCTGGGGCTCGATGTAAGTTCCGAAGTTCGCCACACTTTTATGAGGATCTGTAAGTCTCTGCAATCGAGGAACACGCGCTTTATAGAGCAAATGAGCTTGTCGCCAAGCTAAAGGACGGGCTTCAAGAAATGGAGTATATCGGTGCCTCAGTCCAAGAGGAAGTTAATGAGCTGAGAGCGAAGCTATTATAGGCTTCTGAGATCAATCAGGTCGGGGAAGTGCTTCAACAGGAAAATGAAGCTTTAAGGAGAGAGGTCTCGCGTCTTAGGGAGCATGCACCGAGCATCGCTCCTGCAGTATTACAAGGCTCATCTTTATCATGATCTAGGGCTGGCTCGAGTGACGTTCCTCCTGTACTGCGGGGTTCTACTGGTCCATTCGTTCTGCGAGCTGGCAGGAGCACCAGGAGACGAAATAGGGAAACGAAAGAGCTTCGAGATAGGGAAATGGAAGAGCTTCGTGGTAATGTCCAGTGAGCATATGTGATCGCTGCTGGGCTTCAAAGGGATGTTACTCGACTGCGGTACCTGTTTAAAAAAGGACCTCGGTGAGTATAGGCCGACGATTACGATCAGGGTTGGCAAGATGCTCCGACTAGGTTGATAGAATTTGAGGAGCTCGCCTTCATCAGGGGATGGTTAAGTGCATTGAGGGAGATGCAAGTTCTAAGAAATTCAATGCTCTGGTATTGCCATGAAATCTCCCCCTCCACATGGATGCCCAATCCCTTTTAGAGGGATGATCAGTGGATACCTATTGATGCCAACCCTCGACAGCTGCTGGAGTCGGATGCCAACGAGGTTGAGGAGGAGTTAGCCCCTCATCCCGATGATGACTGACGAGCCCAAGTGGCTGACTACCTTGCTCAGAGGCCTCATCCCCATTAGGATTTAGCTAGTAGTTTCTTTGTGTATTTTTTGTAGTGTAAATGCTTTGGGCGAGCTCACCGACTAAACATATATCACCATTGTTGTAAATATAGTGGATTAATAAAATTTATGTTTTGGGCTAATTTAGCCGATTAAACAAGTGCATTATTTTCTCCAAGTTCTTATTACTTTGTGATCTTCTAAGTTTGTATTATCACTTAAGTGTCCTCCCAGTCTCGTATAACATCAGGATACCATTGTGCCCCACTTTACCTTTTAGGTCATGTCGTCACACTCCCTTAGGCCTAAGTGTGGCAATTGGTGAGGACACACCTGGTGTTGGATATTCCATCCGATCAGGATTTTATTTAACCAAAGAAGGTTTGGTGACCAGTTTAGATTTGGACACTTTGCCTAAGGATCTCCAGTAGGGTTTCATATATTGCCAGGGGCAATGTCAACAGGTCTTTCGTGTTTCATAACGATAACCTGAGGAGGGACAATTCCCTGCTATGATGTGATGATCAATGTGCCTGTTATTTGGAAAGGATGTGCGATAAAGCTCGTATAGATGTTACTCATTAGAATGCAACCGTTTTAAATAACTTTCATTAATGACAAGGAAAACGAACTTCTAGTTTCATAACAAAAGAATAAAAGAAAGATCTAAAAATAGAATCTCTTGAGATTGGATGTGTACCATGCTCGTGGTATTTCTATGCGTTTCATCATTTCCAAGTGATAGGCTCCCTGTAGATCGTCTCTTGTTATCTTGAAGGGTCCCTCCCAGTTTGGCCCTAGCTTGCCATCTGATGGTTTTACTGCGCTGCCCAGGACTTTCCTCAGAACGTATTCCCCAACTCGAAATATCCTTAGGTTGACCCTTTTATTGTAATGTCTTGCGAGCTGTTGCTGATAGTTCGCTAGTTTTACTAGGGCTAACTCTCGGCGCTCTTCCGCTAGGTCGAGCTCAGCGAGCAATGCTACATCATTATGGCCCTGGTCGACAAGGTTGGATCTCATTGTTGGCAAACCTGCTTCTAGTGGGATGGCTGCTTCCATCCCATATGTCAGTAAAAATGGGGTTTCTCCTATTGCTTGACGAGGAGTGGTTCGGTAAGCCCATAGAATAAGCGGTAATTCATTTACCCATGCGCTTTTGGCTCACTCTAATCGCTTCTTTATTCCATCGATCACAATCCTGTTAAAAGCCTCAGCTTGGCCATTGCTTTGAGGGTAGGCCACCGAACTGAAGTGGTGTTTGATACTGTGTTTGTTACAAAAACTCTGAAACGAGCCACTTTTGAACGGAGTTATATTATCGGTGATGATGGTTCTAGGGATGCCAAAGCGAGTGATTATATTTCTCCATATGAATCTTACCATATCTGCATCTCAGATGTTCGTCAGGGGTTACGCCTCGATCCATTTGGTGAAGTAGTCAGTTGCAACCAACAGATATTTGCGATTGTCGATGGCGGTAGGCAATGGTACCACGATGTCGATTCCCTATTGGGCAAATGGCCATGGGCTGGACAGTGATTTTAGGTCGCTAGTAGGTTGGTGGACCATAGGAGCGTGAAGTTGGCATTTCAGGCACTTGCGAACATACATCGCAGAGTCCCTTTGCATATATGGCCACCAATATACTTCCTTCATTTCTCTAAAATCTAGAGACCTTCCTCCGATATGGCTTCCACAGACTCCTTCGTGAAGCTCACGTAGCACTTGTTCGATATTCCCTGGGTGAACGCATTGGAGGTAGGGTCCGAAGAAGGATCTCTTATACAAATTGCCCTCTGGTGATAAGTGAAAGTGAGCAGCCTTGAATCTTATTTGGTGGTCCATTTTCTTATCATCTGGGAGCGTGCCATCCTTCAAATAGTCCCTTAAGGGGTCCATTCAGCTGGGAGCTGATCCCACCTAGAGTACATGTTCCACGTCTGGTGGCTTGCTATCGCGGATGCTCAAATGAGTGAGGAATTCGATGGCGATGGTTCTTTTTAGGTCGGAGTCAACTGCCGAACTCAGGGCTGCTAGGGCGTCAGCATGGCTGTTTTGCATTATGGGAAACTGCTGGACCTTGATCTCTTCAAAGATCGCCATTAGTTTTTTCACTAAGGCGAGGTAAGCTACCATTCTTTCATCTTTTGCATTGTAGTCTTCACTTATCTGATTGGAAACTAATTGGGAATCGCCGAACACTTGTAAATGTTTTTCTCCCAAAGTGTGCGCCTTCTGGAGGCCGGCCATTAAAGCTTCGTACTCTGCTTCGTTGTTGGAGGCTGCAAATCCAAGCCTGATTCCTTGTTCAAGGATTGTTTTTTCTGGAGTAACGAGGACAATGCCTACCCCTTCCCCCTTTGAGTTGGAGGCTCCATCAACAAAAAGTTTCCAGGTTTCCTCTGTTTCTTGGTTCTCCTTTTGCATTATTGGTTGAGGTTGGTTGGAAAGTTCCTCGCCCTGAATTCGGCTATGAAATCAACAAGGATCTGCCCCTTGATTAC
The DNA here is from genome assembly GCA_949130495.1 of Sambucus nigra. NCBI lineage: Eukaryota > Viridiplantae > Streptophyta > Magnoliopsida > Dipsacales > Adoxaceae > Sambucus > Sambucus nigra. Next base: position 586,257,641 of record OX422214.1, read on the forward strand.
GGTCCTTGGTTGAAATTGGATGTCAAATCTCCCGAGCTCGACTGACCATTTAGACAGCCTGCCCGACAAATCTGCTTTCCTCAGGACTGCCTTAAAGGGGTGCGATGTAAGGACGATGGTAGTGTGGGCTTCGAAATAGTGCTTCAGCTTCCTCAAGGCCACGACTAGTGCGAAGGCGAGGTTCTCCAGCGGTAGGTACCTATACTCGGCGTCAAGTACGGTCTTTCTTGTGTAATAAACAGGGTGCTGGATTCCTGCAACCTCGCATATTAACGCAGAGCTGACAGTGTGGTTGGAAACGGAGAGGTACATGTATAAAGAATCTGTTTTTCGTGGTATGACGAGCAGTGGTGGAGAGCTTAAGTAAGCTTTGAGCATGACCAATGCTCGCGAGCAATCTGGGTTCCATTCTACCGTTTTGTTCCCTTTCAGAAGTTGGAAGATGGAAGAAAGGCTTGCATTTCTCGGAGGATTTAGAGATGAAGCGATTTAAGGCAGCGAGCATACCAGTGAGATTCTGTACGTCCCGGATTGTTCGAGGTGGTTGTACCCTATTATTTTCATCGATCTGGTCTGGGTTAGCCTCTATGCCTCTCTTACTGACCAAGTACCCAAGAAATTTTCCTGACTGGACATCGAAAGAACACTTGCTTGCATTAAGTTTCATTCGGTACTTCCTGAGGATTTCGAAGGTGTTTGACAGGTCTGAGAGGTGATTTTCCTTCTTCTTACTTTTAACGAGCATATCATCGATGTAGACCTCCATGGTGTTTCCCATCTGGTCCTTGAACATCTTGGTGACCAGCCGCTGATAGGTTGCCCCTGCATTCTTGAGGCCAAAGGGCATGACCTTGTAGCAGTATAGCCCAACTATCGTGATGAATGCTGTTTTTGTAAACGTTGAAACGATGCGGAAGCGTAAGATGGTTCACAAAATAAACAAATGCCAAATTTTAATTTTCTTAAAACAAATTAAAATCGCACCAAGTGAAGTAAAATTAATTAATTAATATATTCACTTAAACCAATACATTAATCCAAGTCCTAGAGTTTGCCTAAGTCATATTTATCAATATAAGCAAATTAGGCAAAACCAAATTTTAGAAAATGACTTGAATTAACTAAACTTTACCCAATATTTAATTAAAGTTCAAATTAAATTGAGTGTGATAATTTAAACCGATTTTTATCTTGAATTATCCTAAGCATGCGTTCTAAATTATTTAAGCAAGATAAAATAAACCAATCACACTACGCCACGATGTACGAGGAAAAACCCAAGATGGGAAACAACCTCGGACGGCCCTAGCCACAAATCCACTAGATACGGAATTACAATTACAAGACAAATAGACTTACAACGTACGACTCGATCCCTCTTGTAGAGGGGGCTTGAAGCTCAGCGTGGCAACTCAGCGTGGCAGCTTGGGGAGGCAGCTCAGCGTGTCAACTCAAGCGTGGCATCTTGGTGAGGCAGCTCAGCGTGGCAACTCAAGCGTGGCAACTCATACTTCAGCTTGTTGTGTTAATCATATTGTACCTTTGATTACATTCACTGTAAAGCTATAACGGTTGTAATGACATAACGATAATAATAATACAGTTTGGGTGAGGTCAAACGGTACTCACGAGAGACCAGGCATGGCAGGACCTGGGAGGGCTTTCATGCCCTATCGAATGACCTCACCATGAGAACTTTAGAGGGACTTGGTATGGAGGATTGAGAAGTAAGGCACCGTTGGGGCTTGTCCTGACCATCTTAGATACACCTGGTAAAACACCGAAGGACCCTGACCATGGAACCTCAAGTGAAGCAGCTTGGAGTTCCATCGGGCATTGAGTTATGGACCAAACGACCCTCTACTTAATGTCACATCTACTGTGGGTGATGTCACTAGCCATCTAAACAATGTCAGACATGCACTTGAGTAAACCACCGTGGTATTTGGGGCTGTCAGGCAGTTGGTGAGCCACCTCTGCGACAATAACCCCATGACACACAGTGGTTAGGCAAAAGGCATGTCTTGGCATTTAATGTTTATGACGTGGAGACAACTAGTGCATCAGGCATTTAATGTTGTGACATAAAGTATGAGGGATGTCTTTCATAGTCTTTAATGACTTAGTTGCCTCGGGGGTGGTGTGGGGGGCTATTTAAGGACCCCAACCACCTTTGAGGAGAGGATCCCCTTTTTGAGAATTGAAAAAGAGTTATTGCAAACTAGAGAGTTCACTAACTCACCATTGTCATTTATTACGAAGCTTTTAATACTTGACAGAGATTCTTGAGGGTGTTTTGTGTGTTTTTACTTGCCCCCCAGGGTGTGTCTAGGGTGCTTAATTCCCTCTCCCTCTGGCTAAGCCACTTCTAAAGTCCATTATTGTGATCTGAGTTATACACGAGAGTTTTGTGAGTTTAAGTTGAGTCTATCCTCATTGGGTTCATGTTTTATGTGTTCTATCATTAACCTTAAGCTTTAACCAACTGACTTATTGTTACCATACTCAATAGGGGGTCAAGCCTCCATTTATAATCTAAAGTATCCTCTTACATTTGGCGACTATGCTGGGGAGGCATCCTTCTAGAGAAGGAGTATGGCGCAGGATAATGCTACTAGAAGACTCAATTTCGATGACATAGAATATAGCGCAGTTTCGAGGAAACGGACCCAGTCATAGAATATAGCGCAGTTTCAAAATCCCCAAAGTTCACTTGGTTCTTCGACCAAGTGGGAATCCCAAAAGAAAGCAGAATGGAGATAACTCAGGCGATCTTGGATATTGCAAGAAGAAATGCAGTCCCCTCGATAAGATGGAGGGGACCCATGGCTAGGCTGGTAAAGAAGTTCCTATCAGAGGTAACGTTCAGTGATGCGGATAGAGCTGTAAGGTTCCCCCATAATAGGCCCCTGTATGTAACCGCCAGTATTAACGGGGTCAGCTTTGCCAGAACTCTTATGGACGGGGGTGCCTCCATCAACATTATGCCAATCAACTCCTTCCACGCGGCTAATATTCCGGAAGAAAGGTTAGTGGCCATGCCCTTGGTAATCTCGGGCTATGATAACCAATCTTCCAAATCCATTGGGTATGTAAACGTGGGGATAGTGATGGGAAATCTGAGTTCCCATATCAAATTCCATGTAATAGAAAGCGTAACTTCCTATCATTTGTTAGTAGGGAGAGTATGGATGCACAACCAGGGGTTAGTTCCCTCAACATACCACCAATGTGCTAAGGCGAATATCAAGGGGACAGAAGTGACTATTAGGGCAACTAAGAGGCCTTTCGCTATCGAAGAAGCACACTTGGTGAATGCAGCCTTTTATACAGAGCTCGAAGAGGACGTGCGAGTTCTAACGAGGAGAATGGAGGGAGCATGGGTCCCCTCAATTAGAGAAAGAATGGGACCTTTAAACGAGAGTGGCGAGGAGAAGAGGAGCGGGGAGGCATATCTTGCGGTCCCCCGACCCCAGAACATTCCGAAGCAGCTCAAAGAAAAGATGAGACCTAGGACAGACCCAGGCGAGCATGAGGCCCAACGACAGAGCGTGTTAAGTCATTTTTCAGGGGAAAGGATCGCTGAAGCTTCCATAGAAAGGAAGAGAAAATCCATAGCAACAGCCACCAGCAGGCAATGCAAGAAGATTGTCACTGAAGAGGGAAAAGTGGTGTACCGCTTGTAACGGTGTGAACGGGCGGCCAAAAAGACGGACAATGATGTCGACCAGATATACGAGTGCTTTTTAGTGGATCAACGGGGGCAGTGTATGGTGATAGATAACTCTAGCATACAAGAATTCGTAGAAGATGTCGCCGAAGAACCAGACTACATGACAGACCAACCAAGGCCCCAGGCGCAAGAGTTGGAGCAACTAAACCTAGCAGGAGAAGGGGAAGACCCAAGGCCTATCTTCATCTCGAAGGATCTTGTTAAAGAGAAACAAAAAGCCTTGGTTGACCTGATTCGGGAATTCATAGATGTTTTCGCATGGAAGTACACAGAAATGGAAGGGCTGGATGAGGAAGTGAGCTGCCACAAGTTGAACGTGATCCCTTCGGCTATTCCAGTAAAGCAGGCAACAAGAACGTACAAGCCTGAAATAGATTTAAAGATCAAAGAAGATGTCCAACGCTTATTAGCAGCAGGGTTTATCAGGCCTATACAACATCCCCTCTGGCTATCCAGCATTATGCCAGTAGGGAAGAAAGACAAAAACCAAATAAGGATCTGCGTGGATTTCAGAGACTTGAATAGGGCTTGCCCTAAGGATGAGTTTCCCCTACCCTCCATCGACAGTTTGATAGACGCCACGGCTGGTCATGAGATGTACAGCTTCATGGATGGATATGTGGGATACAACCAGATCAAGATCGACCCTTCTGACGCAGAGAAAACAACATTCAGAACGCCGTTGGGCAACTTCATGTACAAGGTAATGCCGTTTGGACTCAAGAACGCCGGAGCTACGTACCAAAGAACGATGATGGCCATTTTTCATGACTTCTTCCACAAATTTGTGAAATTTTACGTGGACGACTTGGTCATCAAATCGAAGAAGGAAGAGTCCCATTTGAAAGATTTAAGAAAGGTGTTTGCTAGGTGCAGGAGGTACAAGTTAAGGATGAACCCGTTAAAGTGTGTCTTCGGGGTAACAAGTGGTAAGTTTTTAGGCTTCGTGGTTAATCGACAAGGGGTACAGATGGACCAGGATAAACAGTGGGTAATATTGGAGATGCCATGTCCAAGAACGGCGAAGGAGCTGAAAAGTTTTCTTGGAAAAGTCTCCTACCTTAGGAGATTTGTGCCCGGATTGGCCGAAATAACACACCCACTGATGCAGCTGCTGCGAAGGAACACGAAGTTCAGATGGGAGGAGATTCACCAGAAGTCCCTTGTTGGGCTGAAGAAACTACTCGTGTCACCACAAATAATGGTTCCTCCCCAGGTGGGAGCTCCGTTGCAGCTATACCTCACATCCACCACGAGGTCCATTGGGGCTCTGCTAGCACAAGAAGTAGATGGGCAAGAACGACCGGTTTACTATCTCAGTAGAATTATACATGGGCCAGAAGTTAGATATACTAGTTTAGAAAGGCATTGTTTACCCTTGGTCTTCGTAGCACAAAAACTTAGGCATTACATGCTGTCTTTTACCATTCATATTGTAACTAGATGCGACCCAATTAGGTATTTACTCGCAAAGACTATATTGATTGGCAGGGAAGCTAGATGGTTCCTTATTCTCTCTGAATATGACTTAAAATGTGTAGTCCCTCGTACAATCAAAAGCCAGGCGTATGCTGACCTATTGGCCATCTTCCCTTCAGGAACCTTCGAGCCACCTAGGGAAGACATTCCAGGAGATGATTTGCAGGCCAATTACCTGGATGCAACTGAGGAAGAATGGACGATGCAGTTCGATGGATCTTCGGCAGAAAAGAAGGGAGGAGCAGGGGTTGTTCTTTCAAAAGGTATGGAAGAGATTTGCCTTTCCTACAAACTAGATTTCCCATGCTCTAATAACGAGGCAGAATATGAAGAGTTAGTACTAGGGCTTCTAGAGGCTCTTCGAAGAGGAATTCGCTCACTCTGCATTAAGGGTGACTCAAACTTAGTAATTCAGCAGGTGAACGGAGAATATGCGTTGAAACACATGAGCCTGGCGCCCTATAGAACAATCATTCAAAGGCTTCTCAACCAATTTCATCGGACCAAGATCAGGAGGCATCCCAGAACGATGAACCACCATCCAGATGCCTATGCCACTATTGTCCAGAAGATGATAATGAAAACTAATGAGACCACAGTTGTGATTCAACGAAGAACAGCTCCTTCGGTAGTACAGTAAATACTGCCGATAGAGGAGGAGGTGGGCTGGAGAAGAGACATTAAAAAGCAACTGGAGTCTGGTGAGGGGGCGATGCGGCTAGGAGAGTTGGCCCAATATTTTACATGCCAGGGAAATCTCTACTTCAGAAATATAGGAGGATGGTTGTCAAGATGCGTCAGCCCCGAGGAGGCCGAGCAAATATTGAAGAAAACGCATGAGGAGCACTGCGAAACGACTGAGATACCTCTATATAGGAGAATTCAAAGGGAGGGGTATTTCTGGCCTAGAATGAAGCAGGATGCGACAGAGCTACAACGGAAATGCAACAAGTGTCAGCTATTCTTCGAAGCAGCTGAGTGCCATTTTATTGAAACTCAAATGGACTAGAGGAAGCCCTACATCGACTTCATTCAGGAGGGGGTTGTCCCAACGGAGAAAATAGATGCAATGGGTCTAAGACGAAGGGCTCCAAGGTTCTACGTCCAGGAGGGGCAGCTTTATCGAAAGGGGTACTTTAACAGGCCCTTGCGATGTATCACGAGGGAAGAAGCAGTGGAGGTCCTCAAACAAGCGCACGATCCAGCACATATAGGAGGTGCCAAGCTGTATGATCAGTTGATGACATTGGGGTATTATTGGCCAACAATGGAGAAAGACTCTGATGAGTTTGTTCGGAAATGCATGGCTTGCCAACTTCAAGGGAATATGATCCATGCCCCATCGACAGACTTGCACTCTCTATCAACGCCCTATCCATTTCATACTTGGGCGTTCGACCTAGTGGGGGCAATTCACCCCTCTTCGAGAAGCAAGATATGGATACTAGTAGCAACAGAATGTTTCACAAAATGGGCCGAGGCAATACCACTCAAACGGGTAACGGCTGGGGTGGTGAGCAACTTCATCAAAGAATACATCATTTGCCGTTTTGGGATCCCAAAAGTAATTCTTTCGGATAATGGGATGCCCTTCGTCAATTCTGAGGTAACAATGCTCACGGACAAATACTCCATTGTTCATCACACTTCAACAGTGGCATACCCAAAGGGAAATGGTCAGGCCGAAGCAACTAACAAAACCCTGATTAATATTTTGGCCAAAATGATGGAAGACTTTCCAGGGGCGTGGGATGACAAAATACCAGCTGTCCTGTGGGCCTATCGAACAACCAAGCGAAAACCCACAGGATACACGCCGTTCTCTCTTGTTTATGGCGCTGAGGCAATCCTCCCAGTAGAATTGGAAGTTCCCTCTGCTCGTTATGCCTTGAGAAGTAGCATGCTACCTAATAGTAGACATGTACAGCTGGAAGCGTTGGATGAGCATAGAGATAACTCGATGCAACACTTTCAAATGTATACGAAACAACTCTCCAGGGCATATGACAACTTGGTGAGACCAAGGAAGTTCGTGGAAGGAGACCTCGTATTGAAAGCAGCAGTAAAGCACATCAGGGGACTTCCTCTACCAAAGTTTGCAGCCAACTGGGAGGGACCTTACGTTGTGAAGGAAGCGCATGACTCAGGTTATTGCTTAATTTCGAAGATAGAAGAAGACAAGCCATTTAAGATTAACAATAAGTGGCTGAAGGTTTATCATGTGTAAAATAACCAAGTTTGAGCTGATGATTATATTGTTATAAATATACAAGTTTTGGGTGACATTTTTTTAGAGTAAAGAATTGCAGAAACACAAAACTCTATAGCACACAACAACAGTCACAACACATGAAGGGATTGAAAAGTATGCGTTCTTCATTCATAAACTATAGAGTATTACAAAATTTCCTTTGGAAGCTATTGCCCAAGAATTACATAGAGAAAAGAAGTAAAAGATCTGTATACAAGAAGTAGCTACTCTAAAAGAAAAGATAAATCCGAGGAAGAGAAAAAATTCCAGGCAGGCCCGAAGAGGCTGCTGTGAAAGACCGTTGGGCGTTAATGGAAACCTCCAGCCTCGTTTGCACTTGCGTACGTTCGATCAGGAGTCTCTCACGCTTCAGTTTGGCCAGGCACAAATCCTCTTCGGCATCCTTCACCTCTTGATCCACTGCTTCCAAAAGAGGGGCCAATGCGACCAACCTAGCCTCCTCAGCTTGCTGGTCCTCCTGGTGCTTGCACAATACCTCCTTCTGGCCGATCAGTTGCTGGTTTTTTAAGGTCTTCAGATACGTAATAAGCCAGTCAAAACGAAAACCATCACGTCCCAACTCCTTCAGAAAACCCAGAAATTGGTTAAGAAGGGATCTGGTAACACTGGCAGTGGGGGTACTGGCAATTTCAGCAACAACGATCGCCATGCCTTGCAGTCTGTGACTCATCACATGAATATTTGAGCACAGGCAATCCGGTGTGAAGGTCTCAGGATGGCGATCCACCAATTGTTTTTAACTAGGCGATGGTTGACGGGCATTTGAGGAGACTGCCGAAGCACCATGAGGCAGAACGAGTGAGGAGCTAGGTCAGGAAGAGGCAATTCGCACCCAGATTCGCTCTTGGCTGTAGCACCAGTCATAGAACCTTGATCATCATGAATAGAATTTTCCGAAACAACAGGTTCTCGGAACGGCGAGCCTACAGGTGAGAGAACTGGGGGCGAATTTTCCCGAGCAACCTGAAAAGAAAAAGCCCAAATAATGGAATTATGAATAAAAAAAAAAAACTTAACAAGTGTTTTCGTTGTTAAGTCACCGTTATAAGGTGAGGTTTATGAAAAAACTTAACAAGTGCTTTCGTTGTTAAGTCACCGTTATAAGGTGGAGTTTGAGAAAAAAAACTTAACAAGTGTTTTCGTTGTTAAGTCACCGTTATAAGGTGAGGTTTATGAAAAAACTTAACAAGTGTTTTCGTTGTTAAGGTCACCGTTATAAGGTGGAGTCTATGAAAAATCTTAACAAGTGTTTTCGTTGTTAAGTCACCGTTATAAGGTGGAATTTACGAAAAATCTTAACAAGTGTTTTCGTTGTTAAGTCACCGTTATAAGGTGGGGTTTATGAAAAAAACTTAACAAGTGCTTTCGTTGTTAAGTCACCGTTATAAGGTGGAGTTTGTGAAAAAAAACTTAACAAGTGTTTTCGTTGTTAAGTCACCGTTATAAGGGGGAGTTTAAGAACAATCTTATGAAAAATCATAAGATGGAGATTATGAAAAATCTTAACAAAAGATAGCAAGAAAAATATTCCTCAGTCATAACGGGAGCATTTGGGGCAGCCACAGGGACAGGAACCGTTGGGGGATCGATTATTACCCCAGATGCCCTAACGAAGTCCCTTGATGCAGAAGCCTCCACGCTTGTCCAAACCTGATCACCCGTATAGGGCACAAGGGCCAGCATATTGGGTTCATCGTGAGAAGAGACTGAGCCCTCAAACAAAGCCACATCAAGAGGGGGTGTAAACACACCAACCTGGGCCCTCACTACAGGAGTTGGTGAAAGATCAGAAGAAAGCTGTGCACAAAGCCAAGTGTTAGAAAAGAAGAATGGGCACAAAAAATAAGAAGGAATAGCTTGACTTGTTACTTACCTCAGTTATGGTGCTAAACAAAGGAATGACAGTCGGGGGCCTCATCAGCATCGTTGGAAGAAGAATGCTTGCCAACAACGAGGACACTTCCACCTGGGGTACCCAAAACATATCACAGTTCAGTAAGCCAAATAAGAAAAGAGTATGACCGAAAGGACTACAACAAATAAATTATAGAGCACATCATACCTCGGGCTCACTCTCCTCAACAAGTACAATGGGCAGAGGAACCTCAGGTGAGGCCTGTGAATCAAAAGGGACCAAAGATATTATCTCGGGATGTGCCACTTCGGGCAGGGTTACCACTTCAGGCGAGGAATCACTCGCATGATCAACGTCATCACCTCCCACAATGTCTTCCCTCGCACGTTGGCTGACTCCACGGTGAGAATACGTAAGCCCTGTCATGGGGGAAAGGGAGGAGTCACATCGGTATGAGATGCACCGAAGCGTCCCCCCACAAAAGGGCTCACGGGAGGACTGGAAGGGTCTGCTCTTTCTATTTCAACTCCCTGCAAAATTGTTGTCAAAAAGGGGGGAGGGATAAATATACACACAAGTAAAGACAGTCGTCCTCAAGCAAAAGGGAGATAATAATTAAGTCAGCCATACATACTTCCGATTCAGAAGGAGAACGAGAAGACACGACCACGGGCGAAGAGGGAGGAGTAGCAGCAACTGATGGGGCAGGGGTGGATTGCACCTCAGGGGTCAAGTGTACTTCAGGAGTCCGTTTCTTCTGGGACTTGGTGCCCAGAGTCTTCTTCCTCGAGCTAGCTGCACTAATGCCGACCCCTTGAGGAACCCTGGAACTCTTCCTCTTTTTAGCCGTTGGCTCTGAAGGATCCACCACCACCGTGGGGAAAGCAACGGAGGAAGGGACAACGACTGCATGTCGTTGATACTCAGCATTTATTCATTTCATTTATGCCTGGGCCTCCCTCCTCACACGCTCAGCCATCTCAGCAGGCATGGGAGGAGGAACGGAGGCAATGGGAAGAGCTGCCACGGGAGTTTGGGGCTTCTGGGACTTCGATTTCGATTTCGAAGTCCCACTCTTGGCCGTTCTTACCTTCTTAGCAGGTGGATGAGAAGCCCCCTCATCGGTAGTAATTGCAGTAGAGGGGGCAGCCTTCTTCGCAGCAGCAGTCTTGGCCTTTGGCGTGGCAACTGGGACCATGGCACAAAGTGGGGGAAGCTCTTTGGGAGGTGCTTTGTGGGTTGAACTTAGAGGGAATTCTATCCCAAGTACAGAGTTGCCTTTTAGCCCCAACTCTAGGGCAGAAAATGAAGAGACGGGAGGATACACAGGCTCTCCCTCAACAAACTCAGCAATTTTAGCTAGTTGCTTCGGCCAATACTTGGTGGCAAACAGAGGGGTCACATCCCCATGCCTAGTAATACTGGGAATGGTGACACGCCCAGCCATTGTTGAAGATATTCCCCACGCAGCAGTCGAAGAAAATAAGGAGCATGCCTCGCCAAAGGAGACTTTGGGGTTTGATGATTGGAAAACTGGACGTGGCACCCCCTGGTCAAACCCAAACTGACGGCTGCATCGGTTGGGGTTATAATGCTCCCTCGAGTATCCCCACTCGGTGAAGGAGGGAAGATAGCCAGGAGAAAGCAGAAGAACCGCAGCAAGCGAGGGATCCTCAATGTCAGGAGAAGGGTCCTGTATCAATCTGGCATCATGATGAAAAAAATTACAAGTATGGAAAAAGGCCTCTTCTTGATAGGGCCTCATAACGAAGCTCTCAAAACGATCAATCACGGAAATCAACTCCTTTCGGCTTTGTCTCTTATGATAAATGAAAGACCGTGGAGGCAAAATTGTTTCAGCCGAAGGAGGACTGTTGGGCTTGGCCGCTACGGCAGGAAAGCGGAAGTAGAGAAAGCTAGTCAGAAGCACACTGTTGGCAAAATTGGCCAAGTTGTAATGGCCAATGGAGCGTTCCCTGTCAAATAAAGTCCTGTCCAACCAGGTGTACAGGGATCCTAAGGAAATTGCAGCCAGGGGAAGCTTTATGCCTCGAGCTAAGCGAAGGGACAGGTTGATGAGGTCTCTTCGGGGCTGATCGTTGGGCTTGCCTGTCAAAAGGAAACGGGACAAAATCACAAGAATACAAGCAGGAAGCTCCAACGGCGTACCTTGACCAGGGGCAGTTGATGAAGAACTGCCTTCACTAGAACTCTGGAAGAAATAATTGATCAAGGGAGAAAAAGTAGCTTTGTTGGAAGAACCGATGCAGCTTCGGCATATGCGATCCAACTCCAAACGATCCGCAGTCTCTTGAGCATCAAGAGCTTCATCGGTGTAAGGCTCATGGCCTGTTGCATCAAGACCCAGGAGCTCACACACATCCTCCAGAGTTATGGTAAACTCACCCCAGGCAGCAATGAACGTATGAGTATCCACGTTCCAGCGAGAGACCAGTATAGGCAAAGAAACGTTGTTCTTTGATAGAGTAAACTCACCAAACCACCTTGCCCGTTGCAACCCAATCTTAGTAAGGACATCAGTATAGGAACTCTGCATGTGAGAGTTCCAGGCATCAAAGTGTGCGGGGGATCCCCCGGGTGCTTCAAAATCAATATGGGACTATGGGAAGTCCCCTCGCTCTAAGCGAATTCTGAGAGTTCCTTCTGGGGGCAGAAATCCCCACTTAGACACCTCTTCGTCCGCATCACCCAACAAGAGGGCGTCAAACTTGGAGGAAAAGCAGACAACCTTACAGGCAACATCAAAGCCATCACCCTCCCCAAAAATGGGAGAGCGACGGTAAAATCTCAGTTGTTCTTGGCGAGCAGCACCCAGGGCGGAGGCAGTAGTGGTGGCGGTAGACGGAACACTAGTGGCGGAAAGGGTGGGGTTGCTTGAAGACGCCATGATGAACAGTGAAGCTGTAACAAAGAAAGCTTCGAGAGAAAAGGGATTGAGAGCAACAATGGAGACGGACGATCACAAATGGTGGTATATCTCTTGCAACAATGGAGTCTCTCTCTCTCTCTTTCTAAAAAAGAAGCGACAGTCTGATGAAGAAGATAATAACGAAGTAAGGAAATAAGCAAAAAAGAAGGAAGAAGTGGAAAGATACCCCTGAGGCCCACGTGTTTAAGGTTCAAAGTATTTTGAATATGGCTGTTGAGACTTTCGAGTTTGGCGTTTAGATTTCCCCACCCTCGCACGTGCACGGCCGCCTGTAATCATTTCACATGAACACGTGGCACTTCGGGAAGTGCTGTGACAGTTGAAAAGACAGCGCACGTCATTAATGAAATGACGCATAGAGAACAGGAAGCGTTGCCTTCTTCAGTAAGCTTGAGTTTTTGGCGCCAATCTTTTTGTCAGACTTATCTAACAAGGCCCCAACGAAGAAGATGTTCCAACGGTTACACAAAGAAAAATCCATCAAGTTGAGTCATTTCGTGCAGACATTTCTTGTCCCAACAAATCTCTCCACGAGGGGGCAAATGTAGAGGGGGCTTGAAGCTCAGCGTGGCAACTCAGCGTGGCAGCTTGGGGAGGCAGCTCAGCGTGGCAACTTAAGAGTGGCATCTTGGTGAGGCAGCTCAGCGTGGCAGCTTGGGGAGGCAGCTCAGCGTGGCAACTCAAGCGTGGCAACTCATACTTCAGCTTGTTGTGTTAATCATATTGTACCTTTGATTACATTCACTTTAAAGCTATAACGGTTGTAATGACATAACGATAATAATAATACAGTTTGGGTGAGGTCAAGCGGTACTCACGAGAGACCAGGCATGGCAGGACCTGGGAGGGCTTTCATGCCCTATCGAATGACCTCACCATGGGAACTTTAGAGGGACTTGGTTTGGAGGATTGAGAAGTAAGGCACCGTTGGGGCTTGTCCGGACCATCTTATATACACCTGGTAAAACACCAAAGGACCCTGACCATGGAACCTCAAGTGGAGCAGCTTGGAGTTCCATCGGGCATTGAGTTATGGACCAAACGACCCTCTACTTAATGTCACATCTACTGTGGGTGATGTCACTAGCCATCTAAACAATGTCAGACATGCACTTGAGTAAACCACCGTGGTATTTGGGGCTGTCAGGCAGTTGGTGAGCCACCTCTGCGACAATAACCCCATGACACACAGTGGTTAGGCAAAAGGCATGTCTTGGCATTTAATGTTTATGACGTGGAGACAACTAGTGCATCAGGCATTTAATGTTGTGACATAAAGTATGAGGGATGTCTTTCATAGTCTTTAATGACTTAGTTGCCTCGGGGGTGGTGTGGGGGGCTATTTAAGGACCCCAACCACCTTTGAGGAGAGGATCCCCTTTTTGAGAATTGAAAAAGAGTTATTGCAAACTAGAGAGTTCACTAACTCACCATTGTCATTTATTACGAAGCTTTTAATACTTGACAGAGATTCTTGAGGGTGTTTTGTGTGTTTTTACTTGCCCACCAGGGTGTGTCTAGGGTGCTTAATTCCCTCTCCCTCTGGCTAAGCCACTTCTAAAGTCCATTGTTGTGATCTGAGTTATACACGAGAGTTTTGTGAGTTTAAGTTGAGTCTATCCTCATTGGGTTCATGTTTTATGTGTTCTATCATTAACCTTAAGCTTTAACCAACTGACTTATTGTTACCATACTCAATAGGGGGTCAAGCCTCCATTTATAATCTAAAGTACCCTCTTACACCTCTCAAGCCTCGACGCTTCTTCTTGTAGACACCTCTTCCTAGCAGATAACCTTGGAATACCACCGCAGTCTCGGAATCCACCGATGGGACTTTATATGGTCACCGTCACCCGTACATGGAGCCTTTCTCCGTGTGGGTAAATTAGCATAGAAACACTTCTTCTTTCTTCGTGGGAGGTAGAAGCAAAACCCAAAACTTCTCTTCTTGAATTCGGTAGAGAAAAATCGGTGCCAAACTCCAAGAAATTTGATATGTATATAAGAACTTGGATAAACAATATGGGTGTAAAACACTAGAGTGATAAAATATTTTTCTCTAAAAATCTCACTCAAAACATGAACATTTTCCTAAATAATTTTTGCTCTCAAACTCTCTCTAAGAGATAAACTAGGCTGGAAAAGTTTTGGAAATGTTAAGTTGGAAAATGTCATTCCCGCACCAATTAAAGTCTGTAAAAGTTGGTTAAAAACCAAGTGGGGAAGTGGGTGCAAAACTGCCAAAAACTATTCCCGCCTGGCATCTCGTTCGAACGACATTTTGTTCGAACGAAATCTCGTTCGAACGAGACTTCTAACGACGTTTCAGATTGAACTCGTTAGAATCTCGTTGGATATCTCGTTAGAACGACAATCTCGTTCGAACGACATATCTAACGACAGACCAGTATGCCTTAGTGGGAACTGGTTGGCAAAACTCGTTCGAACGAAACCTGGTTCGAACGAAAAACTCGTTCGAACGACATTTCGAACGACTTCCAGAAATTTTGTAAAATTCGATTTTGGCCAAGAAACTTTATATACTTACGACATTTCGAACGACTTCCAGAAATTTTGTAAAATTCGATTTTGGCCCAGAAACTTTATATACTTTAATTTAAAGTTCTAATTAAATTTTTTCTGAAAATACAAACGCAGTTTATATTAAACCTAACACCCAATAAACTTTGTTCCAAGCTCCTATATATATATAATTTCATTCATACCTTGGGAGCATGAAATTATAGTTGAAGACGTAGAAACGAGGCACATTTGATGAAGCTTTATATTCTTTGCCGCTACGTCTTCAACAAACACTTCATAGGCTTGAGAGTATTACAATTACACACTATCCTATGAATAAATGTTTTTGTCCGAAATTGAGCCAACACTATACATGGACTCAATTGGAAATTTGTGTCCTTACAGTTTTGTCCTGGTCTGGGGCATATAAGGGGATCTGGTGATACCCTGAGTATTCGTCCAGAAAACTCATTCGCTCGTGAGCTGCAGTGGCGTCTACTAGTTGGTCTATTTTTGGAAGGGGAAACTATCTTTAGGGCACGCTTTGCTGAGGTCAGTGAAGTCGATGCAAACTCTCCACTTCCCGTTGCTCTTAGGAACTACTACTGGGTTGGATAACCACTTGGGGAATTATACTTCTCGTATGGATCCTGCATCCAGCAGTTTTTCAACTTCTTTTTCTACCGCTTTAGCCTTCTCGGGTGCAGTTCTCCGTGCCGTCTGCGTGATTGGTTTGAAGGTGGGATCGGCGTGCAGCTGATGACAGACCATACTAGGATCGATTCCAGGCAACTCGTATGGTTCCCATGTGAAAACATCTACATTGTGTCTCAGCAGAGTTGTCAATTCCTTCTGTTCCTGGTCGGTGAGAGATGCTCCAATCAAGAAGACTCTATTACTGTCGCTATCTCCAGCCGTAACTTCTACCAGGTCCTCGATGAACCGCTCGGAGGGGAGGAGCCTGGTCTCCTCTACTCCAGGTCTTCCGTACTTTAATTTCTATTTAGAAGGTGTTAGTCCTTCTTCAACTTTCTCGCTGGGCTGATCGGCCTTCCTTTCTGGCTTTGGTCGGATGGCTGCTATGAAGCACCTTCTTGCCATCGCTTGGTCGCCGTGGATCTCCATTACTCCTTGCTCGGTTACATACTTGAGTTTCTGATGGTATGTCGAGGAGACTGCCTTCATTGCATGAAGCCATCCCCTGCCGAGGATGGCCTGGTATGGAGAGTCAATGTCAACTACCAAAAACTCGATCATCTTGGAGACGTTTCCAGCACGCACCGGCAATACAATCTTTCCCAAGGGCATGGTTATTTTTCCAGCGAAGCCAACTAAAAGGACAGTAGCTTCCTTTAGGTCGGTGATGCTTAACTTCAATTTTCTGAATAGGTCGAGATACATTTCTTCGGACGAGCTTCCTTGGTCGACGAGCAAATTCTCGACGTCAAAGTTAGCTATCCCGAGGGTAATGATCACAACATCGTGATGTGGGGTTCTCACTCCCACCAGATCTTCATCTGTGAAAACAATATGCTTGTTATAGTTGACGTCATCTGCTCGTCGATGCTTTCGTGACTGCGACTTTGCTGGATCGATCTGAAAGGCTTGCATTACCACTGTAAGTTTCTTCATCTCCATTCGAGATGAATTTCCTTGGATCTATTTGGCATCAGATGCCCCGTGAATTATCGCAAACTCATATCCAGCGTCATCCTCAAGCATGTTGTCAGGTCTCACCTCTCTATTGGCAGCCACTTTCTTCTCTTTTTTCTCCACAAACTCATTCAAATACCCTGACTGGGCCAGCTCCTCGAGGTGAGACTTAAGAGCTTTGCAATGCTTGGTCTTATGTCCTCCCTCTTTATGAAAAGCTCATCTTAGCGCATTGTTCCTCTTCGAGGGATCTCCTCCCATTTTCCTGGGCCACTTGATGAATGGCTCATCTTTGATCTTCGCGAGAATTTTGTAAATTGGTTCTTTGAAGACGGTGTTGAACTCTTGAAATGCTTTCGACGCATCATTGTTCCCTCCCTTCTTGAAGTCATTTTTGCCCCCGTTCTTTCCTCCTTTCTTCTAGTTCTCAGCTTTGTCACTGCCCTTGGTAGTGAGTTTAGCTCGACCATTTTCTCCTGTACTGAGGTGGGTGACATCTTCCACCTTAGCATACTTCTCGATGCGAGCCATTAGGTCGTCAATAGTCATAGCCTCCTTCTTTGTCAGGGACTGGTATAGAAGGGAAGAACTGGGTAGCCCAATTTTGAAAGAGGCCACTGCCACTTTCTCCGAGCAATCCTCGATCTCATTGAATAACACCCAGTACCTCTTCGTGTAGTCTTGGAGGGTCTCTTGAGGCATTTTCTTCATTATCAGCAAAGCATCCATCCTTTTGGGATGGGAGCTACTAGTGATGAATCGGGTCGTAAAAAGCTCGGCCAAGGATTTGAAAATCCTGATGGGCCGGTAGAGGAGCCTTTCGAACCACTTCTGTGCTACGTCATGTAGGCTCGAGGGAAAAATTCGGCACATTAGCTCATCTCGGTGGTTCCAGAGGGTCATGGCCTGTCGGTATTTCCTGACGTGATCAATGGGATCAGTCTTACCATCATAAATCTTGAACCTTGGAATGGCAAATTTCTTGGGGGCTTCTTCTTCTTTTCTTCTTCTTCTTCTTCTTCTTCTTCTTCTTCTTCTTCTTCTTCTTCTTCTTCTTCTTCTTCTTCTTCTTCTTCTTCTTCTTCTTCTTCTTCTTCTTCTTCTTCTTCTTCTTTAATTTCCCTCATGAAGGGTGACTTCATCTAGGTTTTAAGAGCTCACCTAACGAGTTCTCTGGTCAATCTGGTACCGTGGTGGGCAGGATGTTGGTCCATCTCCATGCGGACCAGATTTCGTATGTTCTCATTGCTACGAGTAGGGATCTGGTAATGACGAGCTTTTCGCAGCTGCTCGCGGAGGTCGTCGTCTGACTCGTCTCCTTCCACCTTTTGAGATCCTCGCCTAGGGCTCCTTCCTCGACCGCGAGATTTTCTTGCCTGAGGGTTAGGAGTACGGTATGGACGTCTCTTGTTATCATGATGAAGCTCTCTCTTCAGTCTTTCCAGTCTTCTTTTCAGGCGAGCATTCTTAGCCTCGTGTTTGTGAGAAGACTCCCTTTGCTCATGGAGTCTTGCCTCGTATGCATCAATCAGTCTAGATATCTGCGTGGATCTCGCTGGTCCTTGGCTTTCTTCTGAGGCTGACCTTTCTAAACGAGCCCTTTGATCTGAACGTCGAACTTCAGATCTAATCCTGCGAGAGACAGGTGGTTCTTGAATATCCCCTGCTTGGGGATCATTGCTACTGTGACCAAACATTTTAAACTCCTTTCTTGGTATGAGCTCTTCTCAGGGAAAGATGAACGCTTCCCACAAACGGCGCTAATTGTGGTGATAATTATTATGCACCACAAATAGATACGAGAGAGGTAATCACCAAGTAAGAGCAAGGAATGTAAAATGACAATCACACAACAAAGGATGTACGTGGTTCAGCAAAGATGTGCCTACGTCCACGGTGGTGCAGTCGGTGTTATTTCTATATACTCCGGAGAGCAGTTATAGAGAATACAACTTGTCCTTTGCCCCGAACCTAGGGTTTAATATATACATGTACATTTTGGTGAATGAGGGTGCTGGATCCCCCCACGTCTTCCATCTCTCCCTATAACCTTCCTTAATGGGAACGTGAGAAGAGACCGGGTCATAGTTAAATAAGAGATGCGGGGTCTAGACTTTGGGCCGCCAGAATTGGGCTACTCGTCCAGGCCCATTATCTTAATTTTGGGTACCCACAGTAAGCCTTCCTCATATATATATATATATATATATATATTCACTAACGAAATTTCAAAAATGCATAATCGCAAAACGGGAAATTTTTCAAAGTATCTAACTACAAAACGGCAAAAAAATACTTTCCCTGACAAAACACAGTGTAATTTTAAAAAAAATGACCATAGTATCTTTTATTAATAAGACTATAAATCCTATTTAGCAAATAATAAATAGTCCAACTTATATGCAAAGTTGAACCAAATTTGGCAATGAAAATACGGAACTTCCGACTTTAAAGTCGATTTTGACCCCTTGGACAGCGCCGAAAATAGTCAGAAACATTATTAGCTAGGCATGGGCGATACGAATCCAATGGTTCCAGAATCTCCTCATTCTGATTTACGGTTAAACAATTATGTCATTTCTCCCCAAATATACCATTTTAACTTGAAATATAATACTATTAAGACAATTCGACTAGTGCTCGCGCCAATTAAGAAATAATTATTGGATTTTCAATGAGCGCATAAGATTCAACTATTTAAGACATAATTGTCAACATTCACACAAAATATTACTATAATGGTTCTTCAATCACCATTAATTAAAAGATAGCTCAATCTAATAGTATGAATAGTACTAAAACATAACGATTAATTAAAAGATAAGATTCAGATATTAGTAGTGTTAATTCATAGCTAATATTGAAAATCATTTAAATTGACATCACCAAATATAAATGACAAACTCATAAAACCCAAATATAAACATGCCCATACCCCTCAATTAAGTCATTTAAACCTAAATCAATATACATGATTTCAACTGTTGGGTGACCCTCTTCTCGGCAGCGGCTTCAAATGTCTGATCAGCCAAATTTTCAGGGACTTCATCAACGAGATATTGATGTGTTGTTGTTGCAACAATGGTGGTTGTGTTATTATTGTAGCAGCGGATACTTTGTTGTTGCAGCAGCAGCGGTGGCTGTATTGTTGTTGCGGCATCAACATCATATTTTTGCAAATTCAGAAGATGTAAAAGCTAATGCGCCAGTTTGATACTTGATTTAAACTAAATTTCCAATTTCCAATTTAAAATTATTTAATTAGAGTCAATTTTTGAAACATATAAAATCAGCCCCTAAACATGCAACTACGTGGGTGTGAATGTCAAATCATCACAAACACAAATATGCTAACCCATAAATTTCAGGAAAAAAACTTTTGTGTAAAACCTTTTATTTCACTATGAATTAATAAATCGCAACTTACAATTACACAATGAAATCTGCAATGATTACTCCTAAAAAAATCACATAAGCAAGAATCCAAGAGTCAGCAAGAACCGCAGTCCCAATCAGTAAGTCACACCCTCGAGTGCTCCCAATGATGCGCAGTCGTAGTCAGCCCAGTAGCTCCCTCTAGTGGCACCTAGATCAGCAGTAGAGATCTTCTCTACAAGAGAAACTTGATCAAAGATGTGCTCTTGGGTTCCAAAACAATTCACACAAACTATTAGGTATTTGTGAATTGAAAACAAAAGGGATTAAAGCCCTAAAAGTGAGAAGACAATGTATTCTACGAAAGCATTTTCGTCTATTGAAAATTCTTAGGTCTTGTAAAAAAACGGAGTTGAACAAACCTATTATACAAAATCCAAGGCGACAGATCGCTCGAACAAAAACACACATCGTTTGAACGAGTACACGCGTCGCTGGAATGAGCTTCGCACGAGACTAGATGTCGTTTAAATGGCAACCTCTATCATTTGAACAAAATATTAAATTAATATTTTTTCTTTTTCTTTTTACTAGTAAATGTTGCGCCTTAAAACTTTGAAAATTAATTTTGATGAAAAATTCAAAAACTCCACTCCAACACTTAGAAAATATTTGATGAAAAATATCCCAATACTCTAAGCGAAATGCTAAGGAATTAAAACACAACCTTTACCAATTTTTTCTCACAGTGGCTTGATTGTTGAAGAACTTTGATATTCGGATCCTTCTTGTTACACATGATATCTTGAACATTCTTCGACGATTTTAGCAGTATACGACAAACTTAATTGATAACGAACATTTATGAAATTATGTCCTTACAAATCCCCCCTTATGTCTATGCCGGTACAAAATAAAAACATCTGAATTGTCAAACATAAAATGACTATACAAATCTAATACCCTCATGAACCCAAAAATGACAAGGTACTAAATATATAGGTCTCAAAACTTTTATTCAAAATCTTCAACATCAAATCTTCAAATCTTCAAGATTTTCTCATCAGGGTGTGCAATCCAATAATCATCAATTTTGTACCAACACAAATGAGACAAAGCGAATACCTTCGTGACGTATCGAGTTTGAAATAAGATAATCATAAATGTAAATCAAGTATAAAATCTCAATCCCCCCATAATTCGTTCTCCCCATTTTTATTTGACCGAAATAGATGTGGAAACGAATAAACAAATCAAGCATGGAGTTGTTAGGACAAGCAAGGCAAACAAACTACGTTCACAAAGAGATACTCAAACGTATCGACAAACTATTTTTGTTTTTACAATTTTTTCAAACAAAAATGCAAAAATAATTTTACAAAAATCACACACCAAGAATTTACACTAAGATAACCAAGTCGTCGAAACGAAATGAATGGGTGTGAACAAATTTAATAGGAATATCGATGCAATCACGCATAACATATGTGCATGATGAATCCAAATACTCCTAACGAATGTACTCAAAATCGTCCTTAGGTGTCCAAAAGTGTTGAATTTAAATGACATCGACTTAATTCATCAACACATCAAATTCAAAAGTGATTCTCACACCAATAATGTCTACAACTATGTAATGTTTTTCAAGACGCTGTCAGGACGTGCAAACCCGTTCATTTATTTTTCCATCCAAACTCCCTCATAAATAATAAATCTTTATTTTTCTTGAGATGATCTAAACTAAATGGCCCATTTTTGGCATATTTATCTTTTTATTGCATTTCTTTTTTTCGGACTCTTTTCAAACGATGGCTTTCATACAGAGTCAATTTTACACTCTCGTAGCCCTTTCTCTGGAACACTCATCATATTTTGTTTCAATTAAATCCTCACAATAAACGGTTCTTACATGCACTACTTCCATTATCAAGTTTTATCGCATTTGGTTCGTTTTAAAGACAGAATTGAGATAACAACACTCCGACCAACATGTGATAAACAAGTGAGAAAATCAAACAAATCCGTGCAAGTGTGAATTAAAGGAAAATATGAGTCAAACATGTAGGTAGTAATCACAAATTACATCTGAATGACTCCACACATTATAAAGCACAAAAATGAAATGATGATGCATATTAAAATACTATCAAATAGTCACGTGGATATGGAATGAAGTTGTGACTCAGTCATCCTAAATGTCCATTCATATATGGTGTAAACAAAATACAATTTTTTTTTCTTTTTCCCAAAATTTTATGAAAATAAAATCATTTTGGCTTTTTCAAAATTTTCTCAAAAAAATGACAATCTTTTTGTATTTTTCCAAAACTTTTCAAAAAAAAAATCTTTTGGGTTTTTTGAAAAATATATCAAAAGGGAAAATATAAATACAAAAATGATACATACTAGCAATAGGCATAAAATATCATCATGTAAATCATCCTATGTTAGGAAACAAGTCTAGACCTCAATCGGTAGGTGCGGTGGAGTTTTCCAAATATGGTGCCATCCTATGAAGAACCTCCATCAAGTCATGTGAAGTCTTGACCAAAAACTTTTCTTTCTCCCTAATATGTGCAAACTCTCTCATGTAGGCATCCAAAGCGTCAGGTGTGGGTGTGTACATGTGAACACGTGTAGTAGAGAAACGTGACACATAACCCAACTTAAAACAAAACTCCCTAAGGTGCCCACTCTTCTTGAAGTGTGTGCAAACATAAATATGCTTAGGTACAACTCTCTCAAAATGTCTACTACGCATTCTCCTAGCTGGTACGGGATGCCTAGGTGGGTCGGGTTGAGAGCCATGTGGATTAATAACAAACTCGAAAGTCGGCTCAGGTGTTGCATGTGTAGTGGATGGATCGTCATGACCTATTCCTAAACTCATACCACTACCCAAAATGGGATTTATAACCTTGTTGCCTACCTTCTTAGATCTTTCCTCTATAGTGTCTTTAACCTCCAGGGCGTGTTTAAAATCTCTCTCTAATTGTGACATGCGGGTTATAAGTTCACCTTTCTCCCAATTCACGATGATAATCTTCATCTTCTCAAGTTGACTCGCCCACCCCTCAAACGTTCTAACTCCCTCTCCAAATCTATCACCCTAAGACCTAATTCCTTATTCAATTTCTTCGTCTTTAAGGTCTTGGCATACAAATCTCTAAACGCGATCTGGGGCTCACTATCATCCTCACTAGAGCACTCACTCTCAGACTCGCTATAAATACTCAAATCCTCCTCGGGGGTCTCACGTGCACAAGTGGCCTCATCATCATGGGACAAACTGGGTGTGCTCAGGTGACTAGTAGAAAAAGCAACGAACTTTCCTTGTGAAGACTCATCCCCGGAATCTTTCACATCTTCCTCACTATCACTAAGGGTGACTAGCATATCAACTTTCTTTCCCTCTCTCCTAAGACTAGTGGGACATATAATACCCCGTATTTTTATGGTTTTTAATTATGAGGTTAATTAAATGGAATTGGTTGTAATTATGGGTTTGTTTAATTAATTTGGGAGTTATTAATTGGAAAATTAATTCGGATTTAAATGCTAGCGAGACGAGAGTTAGTATTTGGTTATTATGATGTTGTTGAATATTACTGAGTGATTATGGTAATCTGTGATCATTGAATTTATTAAAATTGGCGTGAGTTGAAAATACGACAGTTTCGGTAATTTAGTTGGGACGCGCGTGTCAGTCGTGTCAGGACCCAATTGAATGGATTTTAAAGTATTTTATTTTTATGTCATCCGTATGAGCTTTCTGAGTGCGCCAACGTGTTCGTAAGGTTCAAGATAGTCAGAAAACACTAGCTGGGAGTTTAGTTTGGGTCCCGAGGCATTTTTAGGCCTAACCGGCAACCCGGAAGGGTATTATGGTAATTTTAAAAATTAAGAAATTAAGACCCACGAATTTTATTGTTTATTTATTTATTATTGGAAAGGCTATTAGGGCCATTATCAGCTAAAAATAAAAGAGTGGTCAACTGTAATACCCTGTAATTTTATTGATATTTATTAAAGGGATTAATTAAATTAAATGTGAATTAATTGAGAATTAATCCGGATATAAATACTAACGAGATGTGAGTTGGTATTTGATTATGAAGTGTATATATGGCAATATATTAATATTGAAAATATTAAAATTATCACGAGACTGAAATACGATAATTTGGGAAATTTAGTTGGGACGCGCGTGTCAAGAATGCAATTATTTGAATTAAAAAGTGAATTTAATTTTTTTATCAACCGAATGATCATTTTGAGTGCGCCAATGAGTCCGGAAAGGTCGAAATAGTCAGAAAACACTAGCCGGGGGTTTAGTTTGGGTCCTGGGGTATTTTTGGGCCATACCGGCAACTTAAAAGGGTATTTTGGTAATTTTAAAATTTTGGGGATTAAAACCTACGAATTTTAGGAGTTAATTATATATTATTTAGGAACCCACTAAGGCCATTATCAACATTAGGTGAGTAAGAGGGCTACGGGAGTTATAGGAGAGTTTGAAGAAGTTCCAAAAAGAAACCTCCAACCACCATCTTCAACCTTGGGAGAAAATCTGTAGAGAAAGGAGAGCATCAACCTTCATTCACCAACATCAATTCTGAAGAACAATCTAAGGCAAGTGATTTAATATTTTTAGTGCATTGAATATGTCTTCCATGTTTAGTGTAGGAATTATCTTATATTGAAACTTTTGAAGAAAACCCACGAAATTGTTGGAGAAACTTTGAATTTGGGTTAGGATTTGCATGTAGAATGATAATGGACTGATTTAATAATTGAAGAGTTATATATGATGATTTAAAAATGGATTTATGATGAGTAATTGGGCATAAGAAAATTATGAGTTCATGTTCATAGGGTTTGGGAAATATTTGGAGATTTATATAAATTTCTTGATGATTTGTAAGATTTGACCCCTAAAATATGTTAAGGGATGATCTAGGATGAATAGAAATGGTTTCAAAACGTTAGAACATAAATTGGATGGTCTTAGGGTGGATTTAGATAAGAGAAGAATTGAGAAAAACGGACTTGGGAATTTCTGGGCTGAAATTGCCATCTCGTTAGAAGACCTGCCCAGGTCGTTCGAACGAGCTTCTAACGAGATGACAGCATGACTTCTAACGAGTAGGTATTTCGTTCGAAGCCCTTCGTTCGAACGAGACTTCTAACGAGTTGACATAATGGCCTTTTTCTCCTGATTTGATTTCTAGTATCCCGTAGGCTTATTTAAATGGTGAGATAACCTTCCCTTATTAACTAGTGGGTATAGTTGGGAGAATGGGGTACATTGAGGAGTAAAACTTAGAATAGTGTCTTAAACCGGATGACAATTGTGGATTGGGAAGCGAGTAACTAATCACGAAGTGCGAATAATTGATAATTTAAATACATATAAACCGGGGACTTGTGATTTGTATAACACTAAGTGTTGGTATAAGAACGAGAAGTATACCACTAATGAAATATTGTGATATCTAAGATGTGTGAATGCTTAATATATGTAATTATATGTGTATAACATACCTACCGTACTTGCTATCATGGGAGGTCGGCGTTCGTTCAGGGCCATCTAATCTTTGTGTGCCTACGGGGGGATTTAGATTGGTACCTCGAGGACATAGGTCAGAGAAGGGATTATTAAGAAGTTAATATGTCTGCTGATCATGGGAGCGTAGGTATGTGCGTGACCCATGTGATGTGAACTATGTTCGCCTCCATTATTTGTGATTGTTGTTAATGAAACGTTTCCTGAGAGATTCGGAATACGTGGTCCTCATGTAGGTGATGTACCGGGATTTGATAGCAGAGTATGTGAGTACCACAACTTAGTCTCGAGGTGCTAATATTGTATATTTATGATGAGAATAATATACTGTTAATTGAAATGAATTGTCGTGTATAAATGTGAGGATAAATAATAGTAACATTTTGTAAAGTGAAAATGGAAGATCTCTAGTAATTAGTAGTCTTAACATGGGAAAACTGTGTAGCAAATTATAGCACTCAGTTAAATAAAAGTTGTTGGGAATTGAATTAGATATCATATAGAAATGTTAGATTTTAGTATCGGACTAGTTAGATATGGGAACAACTAGAATGGGTACGGGTGCGATAAGAGTGCACAATTAGTTGAGAGGTGAGGAACTCATGTGAGTGCACACACTATCATGTACTTTATATTCACTGTTTAATGATATTAAACACTTGCAAATTTTTAAATTATTTTCACAATCGGGCTCTGACCCGTTTGCTTTCAAATCTATTTTGCTATAAAACCTTTTAGGTGCCCAGCCACAAGGACACCATGCATAGGAGTTCTATTCAGGTGACGTGCTGTAGCTGCTGTGGAAGTTACAGGACCTTGACAATAGACGCCTCCATCTTTGATCTTGATTCTATTATCAGATTTTCTTATTTTGTTGGGCATGTCGCCCCATTCCTTTAGAGACTTCTTACATTTCAGTTATTTCGGACTTTGGGTTGTAATTAATTTAGTGATGCAGACTTGGTATTTATTTGTTTCAGTATTTGGATTGTTGTGAGGAGTATTCCTCCAGAATCATTATTATTTGATGTTTATTCTATTGTGACTATGTTGTGGTGGCTATGTTAGCATTTCATAATTTACTTAGTGTATGTTAATCGGATTTAATTAAAATTGATAACTCACTTTTTAAATACTAGGTGGTTAGTAATTATTAAAATGTTTTCGACAGTGATGCTATGAACTGAACCAACTTGGCATTTTGTATTAATTTAATAAAGGAGTAGCTACCCGGTATTTAATTAGTCGGGGTGTCACAGGTGGTATCAGAGCATCAGGTTCTAGTGTCCTTAGGATCTGTACGGCTTGTTATGTTTTCGATGAGCTTTCTTTGATATAGAGCCCTATATTTTAGGACTGTTGTATTCTTTTTTGTATGCTTCACTCTTCAGCTATTTTGAGATAATAACTGCGAACTTATAAGACTTTACTCTCATTTCAGATGCCTCCACGACGTACGCAGCGAGTTCCTAGGGATGCACGGCCAGAGCCACAGCCTGCACCAGTTCAGGGCATTATGAATGCCGCCGAGGTTGCAGCTATTGTATCCCAAGCGCTAAATGCCGCCTTAGCCGTTATATAGCAGGCACCACCCCAGGCGCCGGTAGCCACGCCAGTACAGGCTCATGCATTTATGTCTGCTTGGGAACGTGTTAGTGATGCTTTTCAGAAAGCACACCCTCCGGAGTTTGCAGTTTGCTCCGATATTGTGATATCCAGTCAGTGGAGGAAGGACATTCAGAGGCACTTAAGGATGTACGAGTGCACAGATGTTCAGAAGAAGATACTGGATACTTTCAAGCTAGTAGGATCTGTATTGCAGTGGTGGGAGTCCATTACCACCGCAGAGGAGAGGGACGCCCTCACTATTCAGGAATTCTGGGTACGGTTTGATCGCAAATATTTTTCGTCAACTGTTCACACTGAAATGAGGAGGAAATTGATGAACCTCAAGCAGGAGGGGAGGACCGTGGCCGAGTATGAGGCAGAATTCACCAACCTCTTGAACATTGTTCCGGATGAGATTCCGACTGAGGAGAAGAAGATTCAGAAGTTCACAGATGGATTGACTTGGAGGATCCGTCAACACTTGTTGGGGAATCTTTCGTTGGCCACTTATTCTGATGTGGTTAACGCTGCATTACTTCACTTCCAGGATCACCGCTTCCACATGTTTGAGAGCAAGAGATCAGGGGAGTCTAGCCAACAGGGCAGGACCGGGGGAAATGGTGCCAGCGGGGCACAATCTGCTCTGGGACAGCACAGGTAGGGTGGAGAGGGTTCCCAACAAGGGGATCATAAGAGATTTAGATCCGGGAGTTTCAAAAGTGGACAAGGAGGTTTTAGGCGTGGCCATCAGGGCCAGCAGGGTCAGAATGGTCAATAATAGCAGTTTCAGCAGGGCTAGCAAGGCCAAGGTAGGAATGGTAACGGCCATCAGGGCCGAGGGAAGCAGGGACAACGAGGGGGAAATTTCCCGAGGAAGTGCTTCACTTGTGGAAAGATTGGCCACAAACGTCAGGATTGTCCTGATAGGGGCAGGGCCCCACAGCAGCAGCAACAGGGTGCTCGACACGAGCCACAGAGGCCTATGTTTCCCGCCGCCCTCCCAGCACCACCACAGATGGAAGCATTACCACCCATTTCAGCGGTCCCAGTTCAGCAGGGACAACTTCAGTATGGGAGAGTGTATCAACTCCAGTATGCCGCAGCCCCACAGGATCCACCGGCCATTGAGGGTATGTTCTCTATTTAGGGGAATATGGGGCGTATTTTATTTGACACGGGGGCCACACATTGTTTCATTACCATGAGGTTTGCACGCATTATTGGGTTATTAGACACCGCCGAGAGCACGGTTACTTGTGTAGATTCACCGTTGAGTAGGGGCTCCATGATTTCACTTATTTGTAGAGGTGTGGGTATAGAGATTGGAAGGTTTACTTTACCCGCTGATATGTTAGTGTTAGAGATGATCGAGTATGATGCGATTATTATTATGGATTGGCTAGTTGCGTACCGATCCATGATTGACTATTTTAGTAGGAGTATTATCTTTGCTATTCCCAGACAGGAGATGTTTTTAGTGGCGATGCCTCGTCCTGAGGGAGGATCGTCCACTCATTTGTACTATATAGAGGAGGAGACCTCTAAGGAAGTGGTGATACCACTCGATGCGATACCCGTTGTTAGTGAGTCCGCTGATGTATTTCAGGATATACCTGGACTACCTCCGAGTAGAGAGATAGATTTTGTGATCGATTTGATGCCGGGCACTTGGCCAATTGCCCGCGCACCTTACCGTATGGCTCCAGTAGATATGAGAGAGTTACGAGATCAGATTGAGCAGTTGTTGGGTCAGGGGTTTATCCAGAGGAGTACTTTGCTGTGGGGTTCCCCTGTGTTGTTCGTAAAGAAGAGGGATGGATCGTTGAGGTTGTGTGTAGATTATCGAGAGTTAAATAAGTTCACGATGCGGAATAAGTATCTGTTGCCCCGAATCGATGACTTATTCGACCAGCTGAGAGGAGATTCTTTCTTCTCAAAGATTGATTTGCGATCAGGATACCATCAGTTGCATATCAGGGAACAGGACGTCTTGAAGACTGCTTTCTTAACGAGATATGGTTCCTGCGAGTTTCGAGTTATGCCTTTTGGCTTGACCAACGCTCCAGTTGTGTTTATGGACTTGATGAATAGGGTGTTCAGAGAGTTCCTAGATCAGTTCGTCATTGTCTTTATTGATGACATCCGGGTTTACTCCCAGATAGAAGAGGAGCACGCCGAGCATTTGAGACAGGTTTTGGAGACGCTACGTCAGAACGAGCTTTATGCAAAGTATGAGAAGTGCGGGTTTTGGCTGAAGGAGGTTCAGTTTTTGGGGCATATCATTTCAGACCGGGGGATATCTGTTGATCCGGGGAAGGTATCCGCGGTGAGGGAGTGGGGACAGCCCACGACACCGACTGAGATCCATAGTTTCTTGGGCCTAGCAGGATACTACAGGAGGTTTATTCATGGTTTCTCAAAGATAGCGGGCCCTTTGACACATTTGACTCGCAAGGGTGTGCCATTCATTTGGAGCGATGCCTGTCAGTTGGCATTCGATGAGTTGAAGGACAAGTTGACCTCAATACATGTGTTAGCGTTGCCCAGACCGGGAGTTGAGTATTTAGTTTACACCGATGCGTCCTTACAAGGACTCGGAGGTATGCTGCAGCAGGAGAGTCAGACCATAGCTTATGCTTCCCGTAATCTTAAGCCACACGAGAAAAATTAACCCACCCATGACTTGGAGTTAGCGGCAGTTGTATTTGCCCTTCAGATTTGGAGACATTATCTCCTGGGGGAGAAGTTTCGGTTCTTCATGAACCACAAGTCCCTACAGTACCTCTTCACGCAGAAGGAGTTGAATATGCGTCAAATACGGTAGCTTGAGTTTGTGAAGGATTATCAGTTTGATATCCAATATCACTCGGGAAAGGCTAACGTGGTAGCAGACGCGTTGAGCCATAAACCAGTTGATGAAGTGGCTGAGGTGTGGAAAGCAAAGTGGAAGGAGTTGGGACACCAGGATGCAGTGGCCCGATCGTTCATGTCTGTGATGACTGTTACACCGCAGATTGTCACGACAGTGGTAAAGGCCCAGGCAAATGACTCGTTCTATCAAAAGTAGATAGTTCGATTACTAGCAGAGGGAGCCGAATCATATACTGTTAGCTCAGACAGGGGATTACGCTTTAATGGGAGACTAGTCGTTCTGGAAGGGGAAGACTTGTGACACGAGGTGATGGCAGAGTCGCACGGCTCACGGTTTGCAGTACACCCTGGTGGGGACAAAATGTACCAAGACATGAGACGTCGGTATTGGTGGAGCGGGATGAAGAGAGATATTGCCATGTTTGTTTCTAAATACGTCACTTGTCAACTAGTAAAAGTGGATCATCAGAGACCGGCAGGACTTCTACAGCCATTAGAGGTTTCGACGTGGATATAGGAGAGCATATCCATGGACTTTATCACAGGGTTACCTACGTCACAGAGGGGTCACGACTCCATTTGGGTAATTGTGGACCGTTTGACCAAAGTTGTTCATTTTCTACCCGTAAGGACAGACTACACTACGGGACAGTATGCCCAGATTTTTATTGCGGAAATAGTGAGACTTCACGGTGTGCCTCTAAATATCGTGTCTAACCGAGACAAGATATTTGTTTCACAGTTTTGGGAGAGTTTCCAAGAGGCTATGGGCACTGAATTGCGGTTGAGGACGGCTTATCATCCACAGACCGATGGGCAGACCGAGCATACAAATCAGATGTTGGAGGACATGTTGCGTATGTGCATCATAGACTCTGGGAGTGGATGTGAGTAGTACCTTCCACTGGTGGAGTTTGCTTATAATAACTCCTACCAGTTCACCATTGGCATGGCTCCATTTGAGACGTTGTATGGTAGACCTTGTCGTTCCCCAGCATGTTGGTTAGAAGTGGGTGACAACAAACTACTTGGGCCGGAGGTGATTCAGGATACTTCGGCAAGGATAGAATTGATACGGAGTCGCATTCGGGTAGCTCAGGATCGGCAGAAGAGCTGTGCTGATGCGAAGAGGTTCTTCAGAGAATTCAAAGTGGGGGACCAGGTTTTACTCAGATTATCTCCTATGAAGGGGATTATTTATTTTGGGAAGAAGGGGAAACTGGCACCGAGATATGTGAGACCATTTCCTATTATCGAGCGGATTGGGCCCGTTGCGTATTGACTTGGGTTACCGGAGCACTTGGATAGGATTCATGAAGTGTTCCATATTTCCTCGCTAAGGAAATATCTTAGGGACGATTTGGCCCATACTCACATTGCTTTGGAGGACATCGATCTCCAGCCCGATAGTTCGTACGAGGAGGGGCCGATTGCTATTTTGGACCGAAGCGAGCGGAAACTGCGGTCAAAGATAGTACCGTTAGTACGTGTTCAGTGGCGGCATCATAATGTCGAGGAGTCCACATGGGAGCACGAGGATGAGATGCGCGAACATTATCCAGAGTTATTTTTACCAGGTACTTTTTAGTTCCGAATTTCGGGACGAAATTCAGTTTTTAGGGGGGAAGTATGTAGTACCCTGTAATTTTATTGATATTTATTGAAGGGATTAATTAAATTAAATGTGAATTAATCCGGATATAAATACTAACGAGATGTGAGTTGGTATTTGATTATGAAGTGTATATATGGCAATATATGAATATTGAAAATATTAAAATTGTCGCGAGACTGAAATACGATATTTGGGAAATTTAGCTGGGACGCGCGTGTCAGTCGCGTCACAAATGTATTTATTTGAATTAAAAAGTGAATTTTATTTTTTATCAACCGAATGGTCATTTTAAGTGGGCCAACGAGTCCGAAAAGGTCGAAATAGTCAGAAAACAGTAGCCGAGGGTTTAGTTTGGGTCCCGGGGCATTTTTGGGCCATACCGACAACTTAAAAGGGTATTTTGGTAATTTTGAAATTTTGGGGATTAAAACCTACGAATTTTAGGAGTTAATTACATATTATTTAGGAACCCACTAAGCCCATTATCAACATTAGGTGAGTAAGAGGGCTACGGGAGTTATATGAGAGTTTGAAGAAGTTCCAAAAAGAAACCTCCAACCACCATCTTCAACCTTGGGAGAAAATCTGTAGAGAAAGGAGAGAATCAACCATCATTCACCAACATCAATTCTGAAGAACAATCTAAGGCAAGTGATTTAATATTTTTAGTGCATTGAATATGTCTTCCATGTTTAGTGTAGGAATTATCTTATATTGAAACTGTAAGGACACAAATTTCCAATTGAGTCCTTTGTAGTTTTGGCTCAATTCCGGACAAAAACATTTGAGTCATAGGATAGAGTTCAAGTTTATCCATTCAAGCCTATGACGTGTTTGTTGAAGACGTAGCGGCCAAGATATTAAAGATTCATCAAATGCCGTGTGTGTTGTGCCTCGTTTCTACGTCATCAACATGGTTCCATTGCTCCTAAGGTATGAATGCATTTTAATATATATATATAGGAGCTTGGAACATTATTTATTGGGTGTATTTTAGAAATTTATTTTGGGTGTTAGTATTTTTTCGTTAAACTTTTTTTGAATTCATAGTTCTAAATATTTTGTTCTCGGACACCTTTCAGTAGAAAAATCATATCAAATCCAAAAAAAAATCAGAATGATACGAAACTGGCGGCCACGCGTTCGTATCAAAATTATCTAGAACCATGGCCTGAGATCTCGTTAGATAGGTCGTTCGAACGAGTTTTCAAACGAGAATTTTTTTTCCTTTCTGTCTCTTCGTTAGAAGTCTCGTTCGAACGAGATTTCTAACGAAAAAATAGCGGGAACAGTTTTAAGCCAGTTTTTTCCACTTTTCCACTACTTTATCCCACTTCCTTTTTGACATACTTCTTAATTGCGGGAACTAACTTTTTGAAGACAACTTTTTCACATTCTAAGAGTCTTTTGAGAGCAAAACTTTTAAGAAAAAGTTCCATGTTTTGTGTTTGATTTTTATGGATTAAACTCATCAAAAATTACATACACACCCATTTATTTAGTTTATTCCAAGTACCTATTGATATATCATTGTTTGGAGACTTTTGGCACCTGTTTTTCTCTACACCAACAAGAAGAGAGTTTGGGTTCTTCTCTACCCCAAAAAGGAGAAAAGTTTATTGCGGTGTTCTCACTCGAAGAAAGGCTTCGCGTGTGGGTTGATGATGACCATAGCCCCCATCGATGGAGTTCGAGACTGTGGAGGAGTCCACGGTTATACACTAGGCGGAGGTTGAAGACCGAAGGATAGCGTCAAGGCTTGGACGAACTCAAGTCAGTTTGTGTAAGTCCTCTTGTGTCAAGTCTTTGTAAAAACTACCATACTTAGTGAATTCGTGGCTAGGGTCGTCCGAGGTTTTTCCCATTTGGGTTTTCCTCGTACATCCGGCGTAGTGTGATTGATATTTATTTTATCTTGCTATATCACCTAGATGCATGCTTACGACTAAAAGATAAAATTAGTTCAAAATCAAAATCTATTTAATTTGGTGCAAATTTAATGTTTGGGTATGTTCAATTTAATTCAAGGGAAAAATTACTTTATCTTGATAGCATGCAAGTTTAACTTGAATTGGATTAATGTGTGTTTAAGTCGAAATGAAAATTGTGTGTGTAGTTTAATTTCACTTTTCGTTTAGTTTTAATTTTTTCATAAGTTGGTTTGTTCTCTTTAAGAAAAGAAAATTTTAAATAACTTTTGAAAAATTAAAATTTGAACCATTTCATTATATTTGAATTTAAAAATTGGGGGCTTCCGCACTTTCAAATTGGTATCAGAGCCAAAGCGATAAATTATTTCGTTAAAGATCTTTTAAATAATTTTTGGCTAAAATGGAATTTTCCCCATTTTCAAAATTTCCTATTTTCGATGGTTCAAACTACGCGTATTGGAAAGCGCGAATGAAATCGGCACTAAAATCTATCGATGAGAGAGTTTGGATGTCTGTTGTTAACGGGTGGTCCCCACCTACTCATTTAGTAGATAATGAGCGTGTTCCCAAACCCACCGATAGATGGAGTGAGGGTGAATTTAAACTTTCTAACTTTAATTCCCGAGGTTTAAATGCCTTATTTAGCGCTGTCACACTAGATGAATTCCGACGCATTATGACGTGTGAGACCGCTAAAGAAGCGTGGGATATTTTGCAACTCACCCACGAAGGTACTAGTGTCGTTAAAGCTTCGAAACTCCAAAACCTCACCACTCAATTTGAAACTATCAAAATGAACGAAAAAGAAAGTTTTGATGAATTTTATGCTAGACTTTTCGATATTGTTAATTCATCTTTTAACTTGGGAGAGAAAATACCCGACAACCGAGTAGTAAAGAAAATTTTAAGGTCCCTTCCTGATAGATTTATTCCAAAAGTGACCGTTTTAAATTCTATACCAACTTTAGCCTCTATGAAATTAGAAGAGCTCGTAGGTGATTTACAAACCTATGAACTAGACATGTTTCCCTCTAAAAACGAAAAGAAAATTGAAAAGGGCATTGCTTTAAAAGCCCTAAAATAGGTCAAACAAGTAGTAGAGAGCGAGAGTGATAGTGACTCGGAAGACATGGCTTTGTTTGCTCGGAAATTTAGAAAATTTCTTAAATTTAACAAAGATAAATTTAAAAATGACTTTAAGAAATTTGAAACTTCTAAGTATGACAAAACCGAGAAGATCCCTAAACCTATCAATGAACAATTAAATAAGGACGAGTCAAATAGGTGTTTTGGTTGTGAGGGTTATGTCCATAGGGCTTTTGAGTGCCCCACTAAACTAAGGAAAGACCCTTAGTGATAGTGATAAGGAAGAGGGACCCGATTCCCCCACTAAGCCCAACTTTGTGGCTTTTATGGCTAGTCATGTGAGTGATAGTGAGAACTCATCGATTGATGAAACTTTAACACATGACACTTCCAAGGTCATAGTTTATGATTCTCTTGTTTTTGATGATAGTGAGAGTGGAGAAGAAAGAGAGAGTGAAAATGAAGAAGAGGTTAATGTGAGTGAACTTCAAAATGCTTTTCAAGAACTTTATAAAGAATCTATTAAATTGAAAAGGGCTAATTTGAAGTTAGAAGCTAGTTTGAAAGAACGTGTCAAAATCATTGATAATAGTATGTTGGTTGAAGACCTTAGGACACGAGAGAAAGCTCTTCTAGAGAAGCTTGAATATATAGAAGGCGAGAGAGATAGCCTTAGGGGTTTAATGGAATCCTTGAAAAAGGAGCTTCTTGCTTTTGAAGAGAGAAATATTTTATTAGAGTCTAACATTTTAGAATTGCAAAATAAATTAAAAGACTCTAGTAATGTCAAATTTGATTTGGAGTGTCGTTCGAAAAAATTAGATAAAATATTAGGAACGGTCCAAATTAAAAATGACACTTGTGGTTTAGGCTTCAATACTTGTAATGAATTTACTCACAACGCCAAAACCAATGTTTTAGGAGAATCTACTAGGAAAGTCTTTAGAGATCACTCCTTAGGTAAATCTTTTCGACATGTTTTTACTTGTACACATTGTGGTCGAAAAGGTCATCTTAGGAAATTTTGTTTTGATCTTAAACGTATTCCTAGAAAATCACAACGTAAAGCAACCAAGGTAGTTAAAATTCCTACACCCCAAGATAGTCACTCTTCATTAATTTGGGTTAGGAAATCCGACTTGGTTGCCTTGCAAAATGGGGTTTTTGATTCTCATTTACTTTCACATGCTTACTCCCTTGCTAAATCTAAAATATGAATGTGTTAGTGTTTGCATACTTTAGCTTTTGTACTTCATGCTATATTCACATGCTAAATGTATGCTTGTTTAATCATTTTCTAGTCTATGCTCCATGCTTATCACATGCTAGAATTATGATTTTGTTTATCTTTTGTATTATATTTCCTTCATTTTGTTTGCATTAATTGAAAAATACAAAAAGATTTTTGTTTCTCATTTGGATTTTATCTCTTGGTAATTTAAGCTTAATAAAAAATTCAAATGATTTTTGTTTGTCTTTTGAGTATATATTTTTTATTTTTGGTTAAAAAATTCAAAAACTCAAAAAGATTTTATTTTGTGTGTATTTTAGTTTGACACACTTTATGTGGCATACACTTGTGTTTGAATCTCTCCTTTAACACTCCCACGTGGCTAGAACTTTTGGTTTAGATTGTCAATCCTTAAAATGTTCTTTACCATATTTTTTATGGAGAAGTTGAATTTTGTGTTGGTCAAATGGATTCTATTTTTATATGCCTCTATTCACACATGCACGAGATCTTTTGAAATTTTAACTTCATATGTATATTTGAGCTATGTGAGGTGTTCTCCTACCAATCTTGTCATCTACATATTTATGACTTAGGAGGACTAGTGCATGTCAAAATCCGTTGCATGTGAGATTTGTGTGAAAAATGAAAACATGATAAATAAAAATGTTCACGGGGAAGGGCTCCGAAAGGACTAAGTGATCCTTTGCGATTGTAAGCCACCGTTTTGAATGGAACTAAAAGAAATACGTGGTCCAAAGGCCTAAAAATAGAAAATACGACATTAACAGGAAAAATAATTTGCCAAGGCCTATGTTTGATTGATATATTCATTCAAATTTAATATAAATGCATATTGAGGGAGATTGGATGGTATATCAACGGTTTGCACAATGTACGTTTATCCTAGTTGCGTATTTCATGTCATGACTCTATTGGTTTGTAGAATCATCAATATGCTAGGCTTGTATGCATTGTGTATGTTTGTTCATTGAGTTCAATTTATATTGTAACATGAGGTTATATTCAAATGTGATGAAGTTTGCAATCAATTGAGAACTCCGTGAACATGTTTTAAGTGATTGGGTCTAAATTTAATCGTTACTAGTTCACACCCCAACACTTCCATTTCCATATGACACATTTTTGCCATACGAGTGTGAAAGACTCCTATTATATTTAGTGTGTGTCATTTGTGTGTTTATATCTATATATGTGTACTTGAGTCTCTTTGATATATATTATGTATACATATATTTGATATTTTTGTTTAGTCTTTGCTTTGATTTCTAATCCATATATGCTTTAATTCATACTTGGTATCCATCTTATTGCATTCTTTGTTGATATCACGTGTTTAATAATTTATATATCATATTGGTATCATTTTATTGCATCCTAGTTGGTATCCGATGTTATTGTTTGGATTAGTTGAACTTTTGTTGCCCATATGCTTTAATGTTCTCATCACTATATGCACAATTATATGTTTTAGCTTATTATCCCATTCTTTTATCCCTTGCTTAGTTTAGAGGGTTTATATGCTTTATTTGGGGTATATAAGTTACTGCTTTGATTCTTTAGCCTTTGTCTATTCCTGAACAAAAAGGGGGAGAATGATAGGGGAGAAATGGTATCTAATCCTATTATTATCGTATCTTAGTTTGGGGAAGATTTATCTTAGGGGGAGACGTCTTTCTAAGTAGGTCATTTGTTTGATAAAGGGGAGAATTAATTTAGGGGGATTAATTATTTAATTGCATTTAATATTTTGATATTCCCTATGCGTTTGATAGTTTGCTTAAATGTGCAGGAATACTTTTAAATGGCAACATTCAACATCGGCAAAGATATTGATCCTTGGGTTGTTTGCGTTAAGCATTGTATTTTTATTTCGGGTGGGACATTGTTTTTGAGTCTAGTGAGCTTGACGGCCCTTTAGGATTTTTATTTAGTTTTTGTCCCGGAATAGCCAAAGGGGGAGATTTGTAAGGACACAAATTTCCAATTGAGTCCTTTGTAGTTTTGGCTCAATTCCGGACAAAAACATTTGAGTCATAGGATAGAGTTCAAGTTTATCCATTCAAGCCTATGACGTATTTGTTGAAGACGTAGCGGCCAAGATATTAAAGATTCATCAAATGCTGTGTGTGTTGTGCCTCGTTTCTACGTCATCAACATGGTTCCATTGCTCCTAAGGTATGAATGCATTTTAATATATATATATATATATATAGGAGCTTGGAACATTATTTATTGGGTGTATTTTAGAAATTTATTTTGGGTGTTAGTATTTTTTTGTTAAACTTTTTTTGAATTCATAGTTCTAAATATTTTGTTCTCGGACACCTTTCAATAGAAAAATCATATCAAATCCAAAAAAATCAGAATGATACGAAACTGGCGGCCACGCGTTCGTATCGAAATTATCTAGAACCATGGCCTGAGATCTCATTAGATAGGTCATTCGAACGACCTCGTTCGAATGACTTCTCGTTCGAACGAGTTTTCAAACGAGAATTTTTTTTTCCTTTCTGTCTCTTCGTTAGAAGTCTCGTTCGAACGAGATTTCTAACGAAAAAACAGCGGGAACCGTTTTAAGCCAGTTTTTTCCACTTTTCCACTACTTTACCCCACTTCCTTTTTGACATACTTCTTAATTGCGGGAACTAACTTTTTGAAGACAACTTTTTCAGATTCTAAGAGTCTTTTGAGAGCAAAACTTTTAAGAAAAAGTTCCATGTTTTGTGTTTGATTTTTATGGATTAAACTCATCAAAAATTACATACACACCCATTTATTTAGTTTATTCCAAGTACCTATTGATATATCATTGCTTGGAGACTTTTGGCACCTGTTTTTCTCTACACCAACAAGAAGAGAGTTTGGGTTCTTCTCTACCCCAAAAAGGAGAAAAGTTTATTGCGGTGTTCTCACTCGAAGAAAGGCTTCGCGTGTGGGTTGACGATGACCATAGCCCCCATCGATGGAGTTCGAGACTGTGGAGGAGTCCACGGTTATACACTAGGCGGAGGTTGAAGACCGAAGGAGCGCGTCAAGGCTTGGACGAACTCAAGTCAGTTTGTGTAAGTCCTCTTGTGTCAAGTCTTTGTAAAAACTACCATACTTAGTGAATTAGTGGCTAGGGCCATCCGAGGTTTTTCCCATTTGGGTTTTCCTCGTACATCCGGCGTAGTGCGATTGATATTTATTTTATCTTGCTATATCACCTAGATGCATGCTTAGGACTAAAAGATAAAATTAGTTCAAAATCAAAATCTATTTAATTTGGTGCAAATTTAATGTTTGGGTATGTTCAATTTAATTCAAGTGAAAAATTACTTTATCTTGATAGCATGCAAGTTTAACTTGAATTGGATTAATGTGTGTTTAAGTCGAAATGAAAATTGTGTGTGTAGTTTAATTTCACTTTTCGTTTAGTTTTAATTTTTTCATAAGTTGGTTTGTTCTCTTTAAGAAAAGAAAATTTTAAATAACTTTTGAAAAATTAAAATTTGAACCATTTCATTATATTTGAATTTAAAAATTGGGGGCTTCCGCACTTTCAAAAACTTTTGAAGAAAACCCACGAAATTGTTGGAGAAACTTTGAATTTGGGTTAGGATTTGCATGTAGAATGATAATGGACTGATTTAATAATTGAAGAGTTATATATGATGATTTAAAAATGGAATTATGATGAGTAATTGGGCATAAGAAAATTATGAGTTCATGTTCATAGGGTTTGGGAAATATTTGGAGATTTATATAAATTTCTTGATGATTTGTAAGATTTGACCCCTAAAATATGTTAAGGGATGATCTAGGATGAATAGAAATGGTTTAAAAACGTTAGAACATAAATTGGATGGTCTTAGGGTGGATTTAGAGAAGAAAAGAATTGAGAAAAATGGACTTGGGAATTTCTGGGCTGAAACTGCCAACTCATTAGAAGACCTGCCCAGGTCGTTCGAACGACCTCTTTCGAATGAACTTCTAACGAGATGACAGTATGACTTCTAACGAGTTGGTATTTAGTTCGAAGCCCTTCGTTCGAACGACCTCGTTCGAACGAGACTTCTAACGAGTTGACAAAATGGCCTTTTTGGCCTGATTTGATTTCTAGTATCCCGTAGACTTATTTAAATGGTGAGATAACCTTCCCTTATTAACTAGTGGGTATAGTTGGGAGATTGGGATACATTAAGGAGTAAAACTTAGAATAGTGTCTTAAACCGGATGACAATTGTGGATTGGGAAGCGAGTAACTAATCACGAAGTGAGAATAATTGATAATTTAAATACATATAAATCGGGGACTTGTGATTTGTGTAACACTAAGTGTTGGTATAAGAACGAGAAGTATACCACTAATGAAATATTGTGATATCTAAGATGTGTGAATGCTTAGTATATGTAATTATCTGTGTATAACATACCTACCGTACTTGCTATCATGGGAGGTCGACGTTCGTTCAGGGCCATCTAATCTTTGTGTGCCTAGGGGGGGATTTAGATTGGTACCTCGAGGACATAGGTCAGAGAAGGGCTTATTAAGAAGTTAATATGTCTGCTGATCATGGGAGCGTAGGTATGTGCGTGACCCATGTGATGTGAACTATGTTCGCCTCCATTATTTGTGATTGTTGTTAATGAAACATTTTCTGAGAGATTCGGAATACGTGGTCCTCATGTACGTGATGTACCGGGATTTGATAGCAGAGTATGTGAGTACCGCAACTTAGTCTCTGGGTGCTAGTATTGTATATTTATGATGAGAATTATATACTGTTAATTGAAATGAATTGTCGTGTATAAATGTGAGGATAAATAATAGTAACATTTTGTAAAGTGAAAATGGAAGATCTCTAGTAATTAGTAGTACTAACATGGGAAAACTGTGTAGCAAGTTATAACACTCAGTTAAATAAAAGTTTTTGGGAATTGAATTAGATATCATATAGAAATGTTAGATTTTAGTATCGGACTAGTTAGATATGGGAACAACTAGAATGGGTACGGGTGCGATAGGAGTGCACAATTAGTTGAGAGGTGAGGAACTCATGTGAGTCCACACACTATCATGTACTTTATATTCACTGTTTAATGATATTAAACACTTGCAAATTTTTAAACTATTTTCACAATCGGGCTCTGATCCGTTTGCTTTCAAATCTATTTTACTATAAAAACTTTTAGGTGCCAACTTGTCATTTTGTATTAATTTAATAAAGGAGTAGCTACCCGGTATTTAATTAGTCGTGGTGTCACAGCTACGTGAGTTACAGGGGAAGTTGCAGGAGGTTTCTAAAACCTAGCCACTAACCACCACTACCATTTTTGACGAAATTATGGCCGGAGAAAGGAGGAGAACCAGCCCTTAACATCATCAACGGATCATAAGCAATATAATACAGGCAAGTGATTTATCTGGCAAAGATTCAAAATATATAGTTTACATGTTTTTATAGATTTGAAGATTTATCATGGAAAATGAAAATGGCATGGATTTGAAAGGTTTAAAATCATAATCTGGATAAGACTTGCATGTAGTAAATGTTGGAGATGATAAAAACCACAAATTTATGATTTATGGGTTGAGAATTATGAAATTTGATTGAATTATGTGATGTTCTTGAAGAAATAGGAAAACTAGGTTTCTATATGTAAATTGGGTATTTTTATTCAAGTAATTGATGTTATAAGTTGATTTGATGAATCTAAAATGTGGGGAATGATGTAAACATGTTAGTAGGTTGATTAATATATTTAGTTGTGAGTTTTGGACATTATAATGAAGAGTTTGAGGTGTAAAAAGTGGAGAACCCGTAACTGTTAAGAATTTCTGGGCTGATACCTGCTTGATCGATCGACCCCTTTTCATCGATCGATCGACCCCTTCTGATTTTTGACAATTGTTTCTCTTTAAGGCTTAATGATTATTCCAAAGCCGATGTTGGTTATTAGGGTGATTAATATTATATTTTAGGTCTTAGATAAAGTCAGTAGGGTCTTAGTTATTATCGGAGAATGTTATAACTTATGGAATTTATTGCTATTGCTTACGAGGGTCTATCGAGTGAGGTACGATTAGAAACCGTTCGAATTGGAACTATATTGAGAATTAATGATGATGTAAGGTTAGGGGCAGTAATGGAGGGACTTTAAGTACTGAGATAACATTAGAAACTAATAAGAGGCCTAGTAGCCTTTTGAGATAGGTTTAAGTACCCAGAATTGATATGACGAGAGAGTTATCAACCGAAATATATATTATGTGTAATGTTCGGGGTAAACCTGCTACGTACGAGATAAACTAGATGAAATGTGTGAACATTTATATTGATATATGATTACTTAGGTTGTGTGAATGCCTAGTGCATGGATTTCTTATGTGTATGACATACCTACCAAACTTGCTATCACGGGAGGTCAGTTTTATTTTGGAAAAGGACCCTATTATCCTTGTGTGCCTTCGGGGGGATTTAGACTAGTACCTTAAGGACATAGTACTGTGAATGACTTATTTGTGAGTTGATAAGTCAACTGACCAAGGGAGCGTAGGTATGTGCGTGACCCATGGATATGTGAACTACGTTCGCCTCCAATATGTGTGATTTGTATTTAGACGGTTCCTGAGTGATTCGAAACTTGTGATCCTCACGTACGTGATGTACCGGGATTCGATAGCAGAGTATGAGGTCATCATCGTAGGTTCTATCCTTGTGGGGTGCGTTAATTTCGTATGAGATATTATTACAGATGTGTATACATGTACTTGAGATTTTTCAGTTGTGTCGCTTAGTAGATGTGAATAACTAAGATATTTTGAATGGGTTAAGAATGAGAATTTAATTAAATCTTGGGATAATTAATTTAATGAATGTGGACATGGGTTATAAATATGGCTTATTTGGGGGTTACGTGTAGATACTCTATGTTAGAATGCGAAGGCAGGAGTGGTACAAACTAGTTTGATAGTGGCATAACAAGGATGGATTAAAGGCATACGTTAGGCGTGCACAGTAGTTGAGAGGTAAGAAACTCATGTGAGAGTACGCA
Organism: Sambucus nigra; assembly: GCA_949130495.1. Lineage (NCBI taxonomy): Eukaryota > Viridiplantae > Streptophyta > Magnoliopsida > Dipsacales > Adoxaceae > Sambucus > Sambucus nigra. The sequence continues at coordinate 586,300,451 of OX422214.1, forward strand.
ACTAACGTGTTTTATGATATGTGACGTTTAATTGTAATTTAATTCACTTGCTAAACTTTTAAACTCTTTTCACATCGGGCTCTGACCCGTTTTCCTTCAAATCTATTTTCGTTTTGTAAAAACCTTTTAGGTACCCAGCCACAGGGACGCCAAGCATAGGAGTTCCATTCTGATGACGTGCTGTAGCTGTTGTGAAGTTACAGGATATTGGTAGTAGACGCTCTCATTTTATCCTTGATTCCTTCAGAGACATTTGTATCAGTTAGGGCATGTTGCCCATTCTTATTTAGAGGTTGTAGTTGCAGACTTTCATTATTTCAGTTTTTGGTTCATTATTTATTTAGACTCTTGTATTGGGACATTATTTACTCTGGCATCTTTATTATTGGAGTGTTTACTCCAGACTTATTTGATTTCAACTCGTTGAGCATTTATATGAGATTGGTTATGCGATTGTTGGTTTATTAAATAAATTCTTTTTAAATATTAGGTGGCTAGTAATTAATTAAATGTTATCGACATTAATGCTAAGACTGAACCAACTTGATATTCTGTATTAATTTAATAAAGGAGTAGCAACCCTATATTTAATTAGACGAGGGGGTTACAGGTGGTATCAGAGCATCATGTTCTAGTGTCCTTTAGGATCTGTGCGGCTTATTATGCTTCCATCGTAGCTTTCTTTGATATAGAGCCCTATGTTTAAGATTGTTGATTTCTTTGGTAAGATTTCGTTCTCCTGCTATGATGTAATGATAGTGAATCTTATTCATAATCGGGAGTGTTCGTGCGCCGAATAATATAGTAAGTCAGGCGAAGACAGTTGGGCGAACAGCAGGAGACAAAAGATCGGTGATGTTATTTAATTAATTAAAGAAGGATGACCGTAGTTGAAGTCACCCATATTATGGCACGAAAGTCCAGGATGGTACAGACGGCCAAGGCGCGACTTGTGACTTCCAGGCACAACTAAAGTAGAAAGTGGGGTCAAATGAGACTCACCCAATAAGGTTGGAATGGGAGGGAAAGAGTTAGGTGAAACATTGAAGAGAACGAGCAGTGAAAATACTCGAAATGCGGAGATGGCGTGTGCTAGCCAAACAAACGTAATATATCCAAAGGCTTGGACATATGTCGGGGTATGGCCAATCGGGAATGAAAATTTGGGATAAAATTTTTCTTGGCTCGTAAGAGTGGAGTTTCAATGGTGAGAGACAATCACCACACTTAAAAGTGGAATGTGACGTCGAGAGAAGGCGTACACGTATGGCTTGACCATAATTTCCTTCACCAGATGTTCAGGGTGAAAGGCAACTGTTGTTTTGAACTCACACAAGAGGGCCAGATAGAAGTCACTTTGTGAGAAGAAATTTAATTATTTAGCGAACCTTACACCAGGTGAAGTAGGTGAAATGGAGAAGAGGATATTAAAGGGAGAATTTACATATAAGAAGAATTGTTATCTCTTCTGGGGAATTCTTCTTGGACAGTCAATGTAGATGGTAATGTCGCGTAGTGTTAATTTGTAGGTAAACGTTTCCTTGGGTGGGTAGATGCAAGAATCGAGGAATTTATATAGAGTAAGACTGGGGAAAATAGTGTTGGAGAAGAACCACAAGGGGAAGACCCAATGGGGAACCCGTTAAAATGATTCGGATAGCTGAATTATTACCGAGTGATGGTGATTTAAGTAAGAGATATGGAAACTTATAGCATGTTCCTAAGGTCCATCAAGCTACGGGAACAGTGGAGGTAGTCATCAGAGCCGAGACTAACAACGTCCGAGAGAAGGACCACCTCAACATGGTTAGTGTAATCAAAGATACGTGGAATATGTGTAGAGGTATTTTGTGGGGAGTGAAACCCATGCATTATAAATGTTTCCCGATGCAAGTGTAGGAAAAAAGGTATTGTGCCTGGAAAGGGCAACAGTTATTGAAATATTCGGTTTGGTACAGACATGTGTGTTAAGTCCAGGAACCATTTGAGCAGCTAGGATGATTGTCAGGATAGAAGTATGAGTTATATCCTCAGATGATGTTGCATGTTGTTAGTAACAGGAACGAGTTGCTACATTTGTTATTACTGTTATTTTCTCTTGAGAGTCAAGTTTAGTGAGAATATCGACAATTTTATGATTTATGTGAATATTTTCCTTGATAGTGTGGGGTTACCTTTATTGTCATCCGCGGAGGATGAATGGGTATATTGATAGCACTATATACTTTATTGAAATTACTCATTTTAGTTCTTTGTTATACGAGTATGGTATTATCCTAATTATGGTTTTATATATGATTATACCGATAGAGTGTTGGTATTGCAAGTTTATCCGGGTTACTACCTTGGGGTATAATGTTTTGTTTTGGCGAGGCCCCATCTGTGAGAGAGCTGGGCTTCAATTGTACTTTTGTATATATGTATATATATATTGTTGTGATTTCAAAAATATATAATGATCTCGGATATTTAATCCTAGTATGCGTAGGGATTTAATTGATATGATTAGTATGTAATTGGTTTACTAGTCACCGAAAAGGTTTAGCTGGGTATTATAATTAATGCTCAGGATGTCGTAATAAGTAGACGACATTGTTTTATTACCCTTTTTGAGTTTTGGGAGTTTATACTCATAGTTGTGTGTCTGAGGACGGGATTTTGAGAGCCACGATTATATTTGCATAGTGTATATGAAATGTGATTACCATCAATGTCTAGAGAAAGTGTCTTTCGAAAAGAGTTCCTTATTTAAGTGTAATTGCGGAAGGAGATGTATCTTTGTTGTTAAGAGACGGGAATATAGGGGTACATGTTATGGACTGAGGGCTTAATGGATCCCGATAACTGACAATGTTAGGTAGTAGTGTATCGGGAGGTTCCTTGTTTGGATTTCGCTTTGCGAGACATACCACACATGAAACTTAGCATAAGGTTGGTAGTAGGGAGATGTTTGACCATTCGTCCATAAATTGGATATCACGATCGTTATGGAAGTAAGTAGTTATAACGGGAAGCTAACAAGGTAAATTATGATGTAAGGCCAGTAAAGCCAGTTGTTAGTGAATTATGATGTAAGTACTGATAATGTTGGTTTTGTCACGGCGGGTTGAAGGATGCATTGAGGTTAAGGAGGATTTAGGATTTCATATTCGGGGGTGATTGAGAACGCCCAAGTGGTATAACCACGTTGTAAATCTAGGGACAATAAAGAGTTTAGAATACGTATGAAGCGTATATGATGTTTAAAACCGTATGCATGGGTTATAAGGCGTGTAGATATCTTGGTTTACTAATGTAGTAATCGCCGGAAGAAGGGATATAGATGGGTGAAATTATTACTAATGGAATTTAGCGTCGTAAGAGAAGGTATTAATGAATATCATGTGTAATCAGTATAGCACGTCCGAATTTAGTGAAAAGGCAGTGAAAAGCCATTTAATAAGGGGATATCTCTTAAGAAGGCAAATAATTAATTATTATGGACAATTGGAGTAGAGTTCCGACCAATCGAATGTTGAGGGTGACTCAAGAGTAAATAGAATGAGGATGTCAATAAGGTATATAGGGCCCAGATGTGCATAACGTGGTAAAAAGTGCAAGGTCGAAACTTTTGGTATACGCCGAGAGAAGAAGAAGATAATTAAGTATCACTTAACGGGAAGAATTGTACCTGAAAGTCGGTATTGAAAGGGGTGTAGTAAGTAGTAGATCGATTGGGTTAAGATGATCAACTAGATAAGTTTGTATCAAGCCAAAGATTCCAGGGATGGAAGAGTCAAGTTGGTAAATTTCCTTGAGGGGTTGCCAACTTTTATAGATAAGTAACGAGTTACTTCGAATATGTGGGACAGGTTGTCCAGAAAGAGAGAAATGGTTATATACTTGGGTGATTTACACTATTAGATGGTGAACACGCCGGTACGTGGTCCTACGCAGTATCATTCAGAACCAATAGGAAGTTCCCGAAATCCACCTTTAACATGGGGTAGCAAGAAGTAGTGGAAATAACGGTTCGTTCTGAGGGTTGTATCACCTATAGCCCGATGTGTAGGCGCAAGGTGATTATGAAAGAAATTTTGGATTCATTGCGATCTTTTCATTTCCAAATCGGGTATAACTAGTAAGTGAGGTATATTGTAGTAATGGGGAGAAGATTTTACCTAATAGTAGAGTTGGGGGAAAGCCCCCATATCTATTTATAGTGGACAAGGTGCTTACAAATGTTTTGTGTAACACCACCCGGCTGAAGTGATTTTCCCTTGTGTAAAAGTCACAATGTCGGGAATGGAGATTCAAGGAATGGACAAGAGTAGTCAGATGTGTTATTGATTTCTTCTAGGATGGGAGTTTGGTATTTTCATAAATACGGGAGTTAATGCGTAGTGAAGTGCGGACTCACAATAATATTGAGATAATGCGGCTAGTGATGTATATGCCATTTTTATTCAAATATTGTTTAGTAAGAGCACAACGTGAAGTGAATTTATTGAAGTGTAACCCTATAACTGATAAAGTATCAAGACTATTAAACAAGCATGTTGTGAAGTGAGGGCTGTAGTGATGGGGCCTTTCCTTATATTTTGTTTTGAGTACTGGAGGATACCTAAATTTTTCCAGGTATGCCTTACTTTTCCGAATTTTGGGACGAAATTACGTTATTAGGGGGGAAGTATGTAATACTCCATATTTTTATGGCTTTTAATTACGAGGTTAATTAAATGGAATTGCTTGTAGTTATGGGATTTGTTAAATTGATTTGGGAGTTATTAATTTAAATGCTAGCGAGACGAGAGTTAGTATTTCGTTATTATGATGTTGAATATTACTGAGTGATTATGGTAATATGTGATCATTGAATTTATTAAAATTGTCGTGAGTTAAAAATATGACAGTTTCGGTAATTTAGTTGGGACGCGCGTGTCAGTCATGTCAGGACCCAATTTAATGGATTTTAAAGTATTTTATTTTTATGTCATCCATATGAGCTTTCTGAGTGCGCCAACGTGTCCGAAAGGTTCGAGATAGTCAGAAAACACTAGCCGGGGGTTTAGTTTGGGTCCCGGAGCATTTTTAGGCCTAATCGGCAACTCGAAAGGGTATTTTGGTAATTTTAAAAATTAAGGAATTAAGACCCACGAATTTTAGTGGTTATTTATTTATTATTGGAAAGGCCATTAGGGCCATTATCATCCGAAAACAAAAGAGTGGGTTACGTGAGTTACAGGGGAATTTGCAGGAGGTTTCCAAAACCTAGCCACCAACCACCACCACAATTTTCGACGGAATTATGGCCGAAGAAAGGAGGAGAACCAGCCCTTAACATCATCAACGGATCAGATGCAACATATTACAGGAAAGTGATTTATCTTGCAAAGATTCAAAGCATATAGTTTACATGTTTGTAAAGATCTGAAGATTTATCATGAAAAATGAAAATGGCATGGATTTGAAAGGTTTAAAATCATAATTTGGATAAGATTTGCATGTAGTAAATGTTAGAGATGATAAGAGCCACAAATTTCTGATTTATGGGTAGAGAATTATGAAATTTGATTGAATTATGTGATGTTCTTGAAGAAATAGGAAAACTAGGTTTCTATATGTAAATTGGGTATTTTGATTTAAGTAATTGATGTTATAGGTTGATTTGATGAATCTAAAACATGGGGAATGATGTAAACATGTTAGTAGGTTGATTAGTATATTTACTTGTGAGTTTTGGACGTTATAATGAAGAGTTTGAGGTGTAAAAAGTGGAGAACCCATAAATGTTAAGACTTTATGTGCTGATTCCTGCTTGATTGATTCAAGAATGTCGATCGATCGAACCATCGATCGATCGACCCCTTCTGATTTTTGACAATTGTTTCTCTTTAAGGTTTAATGATTATTCCAAAGCCGATGTTGGATATTTGGGTGATTAATATTATGTTTTGGGACTTAGATAAAGTCAGTAGGGTCTTAGTTATTATCGGAGAATGTTATAACTTATGGAATTTATTGTTATTGCTTACGAGGGTCTACCGAGTGAGGTACGATTAGAAACCGTTCGAATTGGAACTATATTGAGAATTAATGATGATGTAACGTTAAGGGAAGTAACGGAGGGACTTTTGGTACTGAGATAACATTAGAACCTAATACGAGGCCTAGTAACCTTTTGAGATAGGTTTAAGTACCCAGAATTGATATGACGAGAGAGTTATCAACCGAAATATATATTATGTGTAATGTTCGGGGTAAACCTGCTACGTACGAGATAAACTAGATGAAATGTGTGAACATTTATATTGATATATGATTACTTAGGTTGTGTGAATGCCTAGTGCATGGATTTCTTATGTGTATAACATACCTACCATACTTGCTATCACGGGAGGTCAGTTTTATTTTAGAAAAGGACCCTCTTATCCTTGTGTGTCTTCGGGGGATTTATACTGGTACCTTAAGGACATAGTACTGTGAATGACTTATTTGTGAGTTGATAAGTCAACTGACCATGGGAGCGTAGGTATGTGCGTGACCCATGGGTATGTGAACTATGCTCGCCTCCAATATGTGTGATTTGTAATTAGACGGTTCCTGAGTGATTCGAAACATGTGATCCTCACGTACGTGATGTACCGGGATTCGATAGCAGAGTATGAGGTCATCATCTTAGGTTCTATCCTTGTGGGGTGCGTTAATTTCGTATGAGATATTATTACAGATGTGTATACATGTACTTGAGATTTTTCAGTTGTGTCGCTTAGTAGATGTGAATAACTAAGATATTTTGAATGGGTTAAGAATGAGAATTTAATTAAATCTTGGGATAAGTAATTTAATGAATGTGAACATGGGTTATAAATATGGCTTATTTGGGGGTTACGTGTAGATACTCTATGTTAGAATGCGAAGGCAGGAGTGGTACAAACTAGTTTGATAGTGGCATAACTAGGATGGATTAAAGGCATACATTAGACGTGCACAGTAGTTGAGAGGTAAGAAACTCATGTGAGAGTACGCAACTAACGTCTTTATGATATGTGATGTTTAATTGTAATTTAAATCACTTGCTAAACTTTTAAACTTTTAAACTTTTATTGGAAGAATTTTGTTTTTAAAACTTGAGAAATTTTTTAAAATTCTTTGCAAGTATGGCCAAATCAAAATCAAACTCCTCAGGCTCGGCCTCAAAAAATCTCACTTTCTTTTTCTTATCACTAGTGAAACTTCCTTTCGCTTTCTAGTCTGGGCTTTAAGTGTTATCCTTCTATCAGTAGGCTTGACATTGTTTGGAAACATGTCATTCTCATACGTTTGGATGTCTCCTACCAACTCTTCTAATTTGAGACGACTCAAATTACCTAAGGTATTCAAAACAATCACTTTTGGGATAAAGGTTTTTGTTCGCGATCCTAAAATCATTTTAACCACTCATGAATGAGGTATAGGTTCACCAAGATTGAAACTAGTGTTGACAATGTTAGACAAACGTGCATAAATGTCATCAAAATACTCAGTCTCAAGCACGGTTATAGTTTCAAATTGAGTAGTTAAATTTTGAATTTTAGACTCTTTGACCGCATTAGTACCTTTATGGGTGAGTTTTAATATATCCCACACATCTTTTGATGTGGTACATTTTATAATACGTCGAAACGCCTCTGGAGTGATGGCACCAGAAATCACACTAAGCCCTCGAGAATTAAACGTGCTCCATTTAAACTCATCCTCAGTCCAGTCTGACACATGATTTAAATTATTGACATTATTTGCGATGACCGTGGGAGGAGTCCAGACTCTTTGACAACCAACCCAAACTCTTTCATCAATTATCTTTAAATGTGATTTCATGCGGGCTTTTCAATAAGCATAATTTGACCCATCAAAAATTGGCAACCGATTATATAAGTTTTCATTTGGAAACATTGTGACAAATTTTCACAAGATAGATTTTTCAAAAAAAATCAATATTCACAACTTTTTACGAAAAATAGGAATTCACAATAAATTAGTGAAACCTACTTTGATACCAATTTGTAAAAGCTAATGTGTCGGTGTGATACTTGATAAACTAACTTCATAATTTCTAATTTAAACTTGTTTAATTAGGATCAATTTTTGAAACATATAAAATTAGCCCCTAAACATGCAACTACGTGGGTGCGAATGTCAAATCATCACAAACGCAAATATGCTAACTCATAGATTTCTGGGAAAAAAACCTTTCGCGTAAAACCTTTTATTTCACAATGAATTAATAAATCACAACTTACAATTACACGATGAAGTCTGCAATGATTACACCTCGAAACAATAACATAAGCATGACATGCAGTCTAGAGTCAGCGAGAACCGCAGTCCTAATTAGTAAGCCACACCCTGGTGTGCTCCCAATGGCGCGTAGTCGTAGTAAGCCCAATAGCTCCCTCAAGTGGCACCTAGATCAGCAGTAGAGATCCTCTCAACAAGATAAAGTTGAACAAAGATGTGTTCTTGGGTTCCAAAAAACTTCACACAAACTATTGGGATTTTCTGAATTGAAAACAAAAGGGATTAAATCCCTAAAAGTCAGAAGACAATGTATTCTACCAAAGAAGTTTCGTTTATTGAACATTCGTAGGCCTTCTGAAAAAAATGGAGTTGAACAAACCCTTTTATATAAAATCTAAGGTGGAAGATCGCTCAAACGAAAAGATATATCGTTTGAATGAGTATATGCATCGCTCGAACGAGCTTCGCACGAGACTGGATGTTATTTGAACGACAACCTCTGTCATTCGAACGAAATATTAAATTAATATTTTTTCTTTTTCTTTTTGCCAGTAAATGATGCGCCTTAAAACTTAGAAAAATAATTTTGACGGAAAACTCAAAAACTCTGTTCCAACACTTAGAAAATATTTGATGAAAAATATCCCAATACTCTAAGTGAAGTGCTATGGAATTAAAACACAACCTCTATTGAGTTTTTCTCGCATAGGCTTGATTGTTGGAGAACTTTGATAATCGAACCCGTCTTGTTGCATATGAGATCTTGAACATTCTTCAATGGTTGCAGCAGTTTATGACATACTCAATTGATAATGGACATTTATAAAATCATGTCCTTACAGATGAAACGGTAATGAGATATATGTTCCAGAAAATTCACATGGCATAAGAATAATTCGTAAGCTAAAGAAAAGGATACAGGGGTTCGCCAAGAACCTTCGGCTGCTAAAAGAATTATACATCCCATTATAACCATATGATATTTTCTCGTTCCAGATGAGTCTGTAATATTTGGATCTTCAGATTGAGGAGAGCCACTGATAATAGACTCTAGCACGCACTTGCATTAGCTACTTCCATCTCTAAATTTGATATGGTTTTACTTAATGTACTATCATAAGACTCGCTTTCACAAAATCAATATGAAGATAAATAAATTATTGATTAACAATGAAATTAAAGAGAAAAAAGAACTCACTGTATTGCATTATGTGTCTTATAAACTTCCCCCAAAATGTGTTAGATTCATGATTTACATCCTCAAATTCAACTAGAAAGTAAACTCAAATCAGATATTTAATTACAAATAGAATGCCAAATGAGAAATATAGAACTATAGAAATATAGTGTAAGAAAAAAGTATATTAAGATATTAGATACACACGTTTCTTGGATCACAACATTCTGTAAGTAATCTCAGTCCTTCATCTACTATTCTAAAAACCAAACCTATGTAACATGGATACACCAATTTACTTTCATTTCATAATAGAATCGCTGGGACATTATCCATTCAGTATGACGCTCCAAGTAAAGTTCAATCTCAGAAATGTTAGGCAATTAAATACAAAGTTTTTTTAAATCCCTTTACGATTTTCGTGCTTCTTCCTTATGATTAAATGAAGAAAAATGCATTGACATGAGTTTATTTATAATACAACTAAGGGTTAAGAACTTAAATATGTCCGACAACTACTATAAACATAAAAACAAACCTCTCATTATTCATCCATTAATTTAATATTGGTAACTAAATAACACAGTGATGATTTAAATGGGTCATGTTTGTGGTTTGTGTCGTGTCTAAGTAGTGATTTAAACTCAGCGCCAAATACTATGAGTACCTAATTAATGTATGGCTTCAGCATAGATAAAGTAACTGGACTTATTTCTATGAAACATATCAATAATTAGTGAAGGGTATGAAACACCTTGTTCATAAAATTGACCTTAAGGTTCTTTTAATCGAAAAATGGATCACCTGGTATGTTCGCCGTTGAGTCAACCCAACCCCATGTGATCTTTTTTTGTTACGAAATATCCCACAATCTCATCACTTGTATAAACGATGCAAGAGAAGTTTTGATATATTAACACCACTAAAATCATAAAATAAAAGAGTAAAGAATTTTATCAAACAACAATCAATAAACTAAGAAAATGTAAAGATTTAATTATTATTGAACTAACTAACCATGAAACATATAAAGGGTTTGTAAAGTGAAACATATAAACCCTTGGGAACTTATTAGATTATGTAGACATAAAAATTAATAGAAATCTATTTCTTAGTTACAAATGTGAATAGAGAATGCTTCTTGCACATCGATAACATACATCTGTAGGACTGCAAGAAGTTTAAAAAAAATTAGCTCTAAAAGATCTGTAAATTACCATGATTATAGGTATTTTATAGTAACATTATCATGTTTTCTGTCTAACACATGAGTGATAGGATATTATAGCAAAAAGATATTCTATCAAAAGGACAACTCTATAAATTTTAATTTGAAATCTGCCACTACCACATGTCAAAATCTCCAAGACACTATAGAATATATGTAACTTGATCAAAATGAACTCATGACTCATAGCCATATTCGAATGAACTTGATTAGCCCATAAATTATGATATATTTATGTCGAACACCTATTTAATAATAACATCAACCATTAAAAAAACTAAAACAACATACATGATAAGTTAAATAAAAGAAACAACCGCTCTATTTCTGGCCAAAGCTCTCAAATCATAGAATTCAATCGCACATCAACTACAGTGAATGGAATTGTTTGGGTAAAGTAATATGGGATTTTTAATCCATTTTTTGTTATAAAACTCTTAGCGAATGAGGGGAATATAAAACTTTCTTCTTTGAGGTATAGAACCAAAAAGAATATACGCACAATTCAATCCATTATTGAAAACATCAAATTTATTTCAATCTACATATAAATTTAGACTTGACGATAAATGGAGTAATATGCATACTAATAACATTACTTGTCACATAACAAAATAAAGCATGGCCTTTAAAAGTGAAACAATACAAATCTTACTCAGTTGCTTAGTGTCTGAATGTCATATAACAGAAGTGTTTGAATATCATGTGAATTTGGAGCCTCTGTATCAATCACAATGCATGTTGTATCATCTTGAACTAACTCATATACATTTGTATTCTTTGGCGGCGGCGGAGGACTCGACCTGAGATTGCATATACGTGTAGAAATTCAGTATAGAAGAAGATAGCATCTAAAATTAGTGTACAGTTAAAATACCAAAATCCAACCATGGATATTACACAATGAACTAATTTAGAACTTAAATTTGTACCATAAACTAATTTGAAACTAAAATTATAAATTAAAATAAAAACTAAACCTAAAATAAAAACCTAAACCATTTGAAATGTATACCTAAAATCAACGTCTAATCATTTGATTCAGTAAAGAAACCTTGGTGGTAGTTCATAATTTCAACTTTTACAAACTTATGATGTAAATGAAAATGGGGTTACCTGAGATCTCACATACGTGTAGAAATCTAGTATAGAATAAGATCGCACCTAAAATACTGTACAATTCAAACACCAAAATCCAACCATGAATATTGCATAACAAACTAATTTGAAATTTAAATTTGTTCAATAAAATAATTACAAATCTATCCATGAACATATTGAAATAAAGTAATTGCAAATCTATACAATAAGCTAAACCTAAATCATTTGAAACGTAAACCTAAAATGGAAACTAAACCATTTGAAACATAAACCTAAAATTGAAGCCTAAACCATTTGAATCTTGCCCAACTGGTGCTTGTAATATAGATTGAGATGAGATGATATATATATATATATATATATATATATATATATATATATATATATACAGATAGATAGATAGATAGATAGATAGATAGATAAATGTATAGATAGATAGATAGAGATAGAGAGAGAGAGGGTGGGGGGGGGAGAGAGAGAGAGAGAGAGAGAGAGAGAGAGAGAGAGAGAAAGAGAGAGAGAGAGAGAGAAAGTTGAGGTGTGAATGAGAGAGAGATGTAGAATCAAAGTCGGATATAGAAAATATTATATAGGTGTACTTCCAACATAGACAGATACGAAGACATATTTTGTGGATGGGTTTAGTTCAGATTGTACCTTGAGTCTTTGCTTTGATGAGATTTTGTGGTAGATCCATTGTTGTTTGATGATAATTAATGGATATGGATTTTGATGCGGTTTTGGTTCAGGTGACAGTGTGGTGGTTTGTATGACAGGGAAAAAGTGTGGTAGATAGAGAAATGGGTTTGTAGAGCACATGGCTCGAGGAGGACTGAGATCAGGTGAGGGTGATAGTATCCATTATTTTGTTATATTACAAAAATACCCCTTTATATTTGAATTAAAGTAAAATTTTAAGAGTAAAATGAGGGGAAAAGTAAATATTAATTGAATAAAATTGAAATTACAATTAGAGTATAAAATGAGGTATGGTAAGGTACATAATATTATTGTGTATATATGATGTCACCCTTTATCTAGTGCCTTGTTGGCTTAATATGGACCCATAATTATCTTATGATTTATGGAATAGTAACCAAACTTATACTCCTCATTGTGTGTATATATATATATATATATATATATATATATGAACATGTATAAGGGATAAATCAAATCTTGGGATTTACCCAAGACGCCTACGTAGACCAAGGGGAAGCAAAGTCCATGTAGTTCGAAAATAGCATAATCCATAAATCAAAATGGGGGATTTCTCATATGTGTTTGTAAAGAAATTGTACTTTAAGAATGAGAGTGTGAAATTAAAATCCCTCTTTTCTAATTATGGATAAACCCTTTTTTTCTTGTTTTTATTTTTTTATGAAAATAGATTATGTTCAAATACTACTAATAAAAATTTGAGGGTAATGAATGTGATGTAATGAAATGATACACTAAAATAGAAATAATGTAAATAATACTAAAATAGTAGAATTTAGAGAAAGGGGTTGAGAATTTGACCTCCTTATGGGTTCTTGATGTTGATCTTGAGATGTAGATATGTTGATCTTCCAATGGTATGAAAGTGATATGGAGAGGTGGGGGAATTTAACAACTGAGGTAAAAAAGTTATGGAATGGAATGTGGGATTTTTTTTTTGCAAAGGGAACAACTCTGAATTCGAGCGAACGTTCTATGATTTGTTGAGAGGGGTGTTCAGGGGTGCCTTTCAAAGTGAGGCCATGTACTTTATTTATAATGCCAATGGGGTAACAATATACATGGCTTAGAACTGCCTATCAACATATCACCCTAGGTACATTGTCAATAGGCAGGGTCCCTAGGGTGGCTATAGGCTGTTCGAAATAAGTTTTTTCAAAAAACGGGTGTAAAATGAAAATCGTAAGTCAGAATCGCTCACTAGACAAACCATTGGAAATCGTATTCCTGTCTCTTCAAGAATACATTCAGACACTTTTGGGTCTGGGAGTTGACCATGGTCAAACAAGGCCTGGAAGCACCCGATGACCCTTCAGAGTAAAATGGGTTGTTCGTCCGTATAGTAAGGCTAGTTCGCAAATGGGACGGACCATTGTAAAGAGCATTCATAGTCCTTAAAAGATTCATTGAGATTACCTCAAGATGGTAAGCTTACCTAAGTTGAATGGGGATCGAGAGAACCCAGTGGCCTCCATATTTATTTTCGGAGTAAAACAGACCATTGGTTCGAACCATAAGGCCGATTTGTACACAATACGGGCTGTTAGAAAGGAGTTTCAGAGCCCTTCAAAGTTTTATTGAGATTTTTCTCAGGAGAGAGAGTTGATCACAGTCAAATAGGGCTCGAAAGTGCTCCGTGGAGTTCAAATCAATAGTCGAACTATAACCTAGGGTTTCTGGTGGATGGATGAGTGCTAGGGACCTAAGGAAATACTTATGGTGATCCTAAGATGGGATGTCTACAGGCTCCATTTTGAAGTTGAGTACAGAGAACTAGTTGACGAGTATGGAATCCAAAGGCACAAGTATTCTCCTTATCGACCACAAACTAATGGGATTGTTGAAACCGCTTATAAAAGCCTCAAAACTATGGTTAGCAAGATGATCGAAAGCTGCAAAGACTGGGACGATAGGATTCCATATGCCCCTTAGGGTTACCGTACCTCCATTGAAACAACCACTGTGGCTACTCACTACACTCGGGTATGTGGCATGGAGGCGTTCCTCCCTCTCGAATTTGAAATACCTTTTCTACGATTTGTGCTCTAAAGTTAAGTCCGTGAAGAAGACTGACATCAAAACTGCTACATCGAATTTATCCTTTTAGATGAAGGGGGTTAATAACCCTATATCATATTCAAGGGTACCATTTCCATATGGCACGATCATTCAATAAAAATGTCAAGGAATACGATGTCCGAGAAGGAGATCTTACCCTCAAAGAATTCCTATAACCAGTTTGGGATCTGCGAGGAAACTTCAAGCCCAATTCTAATGGCCCCTATATCATAAAAAATATGCCGTCGTGTGGTGCCGCTATGCTCGTAGACCTTGATGGAGAAGAAATGGTGTGCCCAGTTAATTTAGATCATCTAAAGAACTTTTACCCTAGTTAAAATCATCGTCACACTATGACTCTTCTCACCTCCTGTTATTCTAAAAAAAATATATTCCCTCCTATATACATAGAAATATGTAGATCTTGATCCTCTCTCACGAATCACCATTTTTAAAAAAGAGAGAATATCATAATTTTTAATCCCCATAGAAGTACGTAGGTAACCTATAAGACACACATGGGCAGTGTCCTTTCTATTTCACAAATTGCTATTCTTTTCTCTCTTTGAGAATGGAGGTATCCCTCATTATTTAAATTAACAAAAGGATTATATATGCCTTAATGATTAGTATAGAAAATTCAAATAAAGAATTCACCAGAGACAAGACAAAAATGCATTAAAATCATCATTTATTTTTATTAAAGAGAAAGGGTACAACAATTTCATGAAATATCAGTAGCAGGAATGAAAAATAACCCACATCCTTAAAAATTCACAAAACAAAAGCACCTCAAAGCTTACACAACCAACATTCTTACATGCTTCAGGTCATCAACCCCTCTTCCCCTACTCAAAACTTGGCTTCAGCTTCCGGACGGACAAGCCTCATTATCATTGTCGCTCCCCAAAGGGACCCAAGAATCCCAATCCTGGTTACGATTTTGTATCTGCTCTTATGGCAGTAGGCATTAATAATCTTGGATAAAACCACGAAACCTTCCTCCAAAGTGTCAAACATCGCAAGCCATCTCTAACTAGTATTTTAAGCAAGAATCTTCATAACCACTCGCTTCCACATCCGCTTTAGTTAATTATCGGATATGAACCCAGCCTCCCCAACCAACTGAGACATATGGGAAGATAGCTGACGGCTCTGCCATAAAGGCCTCCAAATCATTCTCAATGATGCAATCAGGTTCTTAATGGGAAATAAGTTGGTTATATGCGAAGGAATGATTTGCTCCTATCCCATGTAGCGCAGAATCTTCCATAGAAGATAGAAAAATGTCAGAGAAGGACCACTAATAGTGTATACGGGTAATCACCCAATTGCAAGATAGACATCAAATTTCCCCACATGGTAAGGATTAGGAAAGACTCCTAGCCTCATGCCCTGTGAAACAATTCTCCTAATTCTCATTCGACTGGTCAAAATTGAGAAATACTGAGAAAAAAATTAGGAATGCCCGTCAGAGGGTACTTGGGAGCCCTGACAGGTGCAATCTCATACAACCACATGAACAACATAACAGGGCTCCCCCGAAAGAAATTATCCCGACCTTCTTTCCTGTCATCCATTCCATTTTGAGTCTCTACCAGTTTGACAACAACTATATTACAATGGTAAGACATCCACAACACTATCATGGCTATTAGAAGGTCAACCTTCTTGTCACCGGTCAACAAAAGCAATCTAGCAATTAATCCCAGGGCCATAACACTGACAAATCCATTATATGTGTAATCTCTTTAGAACAACGAGTTCAATATCGTTAGAAGGAAAATACTTCCTTCATTCACTAACAGTCGAGCAACTGAGGGAGAGATGTGTAGCAACTCATCTAATAATACCCGAGGGGAAAGGGATAAATTTGTCATGGATGCCGTAACACTTGGGTTGACACCTCACATAAAAGAAAACTCTTCATAATTGGGCACACTTTATCAAAACTGAATAAAAAAATGTGCTCTTTAGGATACCAAAATTGCATCATATCTTCCAGAAGATTTCGATCTATAGGACTGTTACGCCACAAGGAGAAATGTCGTAAGTTAATGGCTTCATAATTAACATGAATGAGGCACATGGCCTCTCAACCTTAGAGATAAGCTACCAAAGTTTCAATCATCGGAATCACCCTTACAGAGGAAGAATAAAGTCATAAAAGAGAGAAGGTTGAATTGTGATAATGGAACCCCGACCCCCCAAATCCCTTTTTATACCCAAATGCACCCATAAAAACAAGAAACTTGAGATGCTACCATGATCCTGTTCCCAACTACTCATAAGTACAGATGAAGTGCAATCAAATCCAGGGAAGTGATTTGGAATAGACCCATATGACGATAGGCTGGCAAAGGCATATGCCAGTCGACATCCCCTATTATTGGAAATTCTCTACATTCTTCTATTTATTGTGTTTATTTTATCTTATATTTTCAATATATAAGACCTCAACAAAAAATTAAAGTTCATGTAGAGTAAGCCACTAAATGAAGATAATCAAATAAAAAATGCATCTTATATATATACTTGTAAAAAATGATTACATTTTTTCAAGGTATAAAAAAGAAAAAAGAGAAAAAAAAGAATTTGATAAATCGATACGTAGCCCAAACCCTATAAAAACTTCAACCATCCAATAAACCTCTGTGTCTAATGCCCCGGTGAACATGTTTACCCCTTCAACGTGAGATAGACCTCCACACTCGTAACAAAATCTCTCCTCAGATGTGGGTTGTGGCACCATGTATTTTCTTTTCGGCTTCCTCATATAGTCAGACATTGATGCCATATAATTTGGAATTTTTCTCAGCCAGGACGTCGATACGCGAATAGTTTGCAAAAGACGAAATCCAGCAAAGGAAAGAAAGTCAGTAATGAGAAAAATAAAAGAAGAAAGCAGAAATATAAAATAAGAAAAGAAGTCATACATCTCTCCGGAGATCCTCCTTGGGAATAACTGCGAGGCCATCTATCTCCACCTGAGGGCAATTAGGCATCCACACCACCCCCGCACTATGCACCAAGATATGATAGGAATGGGTGGAAACATGGTGCAAAAGGAACCACCTCCATTGCCACCACACCTCCCCCGTGCTATGGGCCGACACCACCGGTACGTTGGTACCCTTCCTAAATCCCAATACAGCTAGAGGCATACCCTCAACGCCATAGATACAAGATGGCATCACCCAACTGATCGCGAAGTCTAGGTAGTCATAGCCATCTGTCGTGTTTGTATAGTGAATATAGGTCTCTCCCTCCATTACCACCATCGTCGCCTCATTGAACATATCCTTCACCCACCTCATATACTCCAACGACGGTGGTACCTCCACCTCACTCACCATCACATGCATCATAACATTCTCTCCCATGTACCAGATGTACGCAAACTCATGTGCCAACAACTTCTTCATTTGGGCATGCATGCTCGTGATCCCCACAACTCTCGAAGATAAGCGCCAAGGGTAGAATGTCATGTCTTTCATCAATAAGAGTTACTAATATGCCAAGTGAAAATAGAGTATCAAAACCACAGAAAGACAAAAAGTCAAATACTAATCTGGGTACTTGTCAAGGCATTCTCCATCTCCTGCACAGCATTCAAAGTGTGTGTGTTAGGCATTTTTAATTTTTTTAATAATATTAAAATACTTATGTCAGCTGTGACAAAACTCACGTAAATTTTTTAAAACTGTGATAAATGTACATTTGTTAATCACATATTTTCTCAAAATTATGATAAATAGAAGTTAATTATTGGAACTTTATGTGTGTTTTTGAAAAACTAACGTAAATGGAGTTTCTTTTATCGCAGTTTTACGAACATTTATGTCACCACTTGTTATGACAATTTTAAAATTTTTCAAAACTAACATAAATGACTATGTATATTTGTTTTTAACTGACATAAGTGATTATTTTTCTTGTAGTGGTGCTTGCCTTATCAGGCAAGGAAAATGACACCTTCCCGATATGTAGGGTTCCTGAGGTGCCTATAGGAAGTCCGAAATGTTTTTTTTTCCTGAAAACAGACGCAAAATACAAACTGTAAGTCAAATCGTTCATAGGGCATATCGTTAAAAATGGTATTCAGTGTTCTTTAAGAATCCATCGAGCCAATCTCGGGTCCAAGAGTCAATCGAAGTCAAATGGGGCTCAAAATTTCTTGATGGTCTCTAGACGGGATGTTTTCAGAGGAAAAGAGATCGTTCGTCCGAACTGTAAGGTTGATTCATGCACAGGGTGGACCATTTTGAAAGAGAATTTTTTTCCCTTCGAGATTTCATCAAGCTTATCTCGGTTCGGAGAGTTAATCGGATTTAAATGGGGCTCGAAATCTCCCGATGACCCTTCGGAGCAAGATAGATTGTTCGTCTGAATCGTAAGGCCAATTTGCTCATGGGATGGACCGTTAGAAAAGGGATTCAGAACCTTTTGAGGATTCATTGAGATTTTCTTAGGTGGAAAGTTGACAAATAGTCAAATGGGTCTCTAGATCTTAGAGGAAAATGGATCGTTCGTGTGGATAGTAAGGTCGATCTGTGCACGGGATGGAATTTTTGAAAGGAATTCAGTGCCCTTTGAAGATTTATTAAGCTTTGTTCAAACTGGAAGGTTGATCGAAGTCGAATGGGGACCGAGAGAGCTCAGTGGCCTCTAGATTGGTACTCGTAGTAAGACTTAGGGTTTATGGTGAACGAATGAGTGCTAGGGACCTAATGAGGTGCTTAGGGAGGTCCTAGGATGGGGTGTCTATATTGGTTATTTGAAGTTCATTTTTTATTGATTGTATGCAAATGAAGGTATAGTTTACTCATTTTTCAACTCTTATGATGTAGAGATATGTTTGTTGCTGCTCCGTTATCTTTTTGGTGGCCACGTGACTGTTTTTGTGGGCAATTTTAATGTGGATTGCTTTAAGTAATTGTTATTACTTGTGCATTCGTAATTGTTGGTGTTATTACCAATTTTGTGCACAATGTCTGACGGGGGAATTATCGAAGTTAAGAACCTATCATTCGATTTAATGACCACTAACCACGCACCATCGCAGAGAGTCATGACTCAGTTACTTAATGACTGGAAATTTTTAAAGTTGACTTGATTATTTCGTTTATTCTGTGGTACAAAAGGTAAAATTGACTGGCTTCATGGGAAGATTCCAATATATAAAGAATCTTACCCAACCTTCAGCCAGTGGTTTATTATCAATTTCACTATTCTAGGAGGGATGTCCAACTCTATGGAACCGAATACTAATCAGAAATTTTAGCTTATGCACCTGTTTTGCTCCTATGCAAGGGTAAGACTAATGTGAAATCTCATTCACACATTGAGGTTGATGTATTTTAACTATGTAAGAAGATATCGCATGACTGTCAAGGTAATCATTCAATTTTAACATTTTATATTCATCACACTCAGAGATAGGAGGAGTATGCTTCATATTATCCTTTAGTTGACATTGTGGGTCTTACTGCACAAGATGTAGAATTACTTATAGCTAAAAAAGAGAAGCAAATGGTTTACAAGTTCTTGATGGGTCTTCGAGATTCTTTTTATCTTCCTTGGACCCATATTTTTAAAACTTCACCCAATCATTCAGTAGGTGAAGTCTATGTAGTGTGTGAGAAGTATAAGCAGTGCCTCAAAGTTACATCCTCATCTCCTATGATATTTGAGTCTTCTTCTTCAGTGGATCATATGGCTTCTGTAGCCAATACATGGAGTCAGTGTTTGTGTTCTTCTTCTGCTCTGTTTTAGGGCACTCGTCTTGAAAAGAAGAAAATACTCTACGAGAATTTTGGTAGAGAGGGGCATGTAAAGCTCACCTGCTTTAAATGGTATCCTGAGTTGATAAATAAGAAAGGTAGAACTTGTATAACAGTCGTTACTGAAGGTCTCACTGGTTCTCATTTCTCTACTCCCGATGATATGAATTTCGGTATTAAACAATCTGTTGGTTCCAAGATGGATCAGATTCTTCATTTATTGGGTAATCGCCAAGCTCCTACTGGTAGGCCTATGGCATGTCTGCATTCATGTATATTGTGCGCACATAACTAATACTCTTTCTACTTGGGTTATAGATAAAGGGGTTAGTGATCTTATGACAGAAGATGATGATATTTTTACTTTATCTACCCAAACCTTCCATAAACAGGGCACCTTGTTGATGGGACTTGTACTCCCATTCTCCATAAAGGTAATATATATCTTTCTACGGATATTACTTTACACTCCATTTTACTTGTACCTAATCTGGATATGAACTTTTTATCTCTTAATCATTTAGATTTTTTTAACTATACTGTTATTTTCTTAGTTGATTAGTGTTATCTTCAAGATTTGAATATGGGGAGGATTTTTAGCTGGGGATATGAGCTCGATGGTCTATACTACTTTTGGAATCCTCCACTAATTTCACTATTCGCTTATTTTTTTCCCGCTAATGTGTTACCTGATTTGGGCCATTATTATTTTTCTTTTCAAACATTACAGTTGTGGCCTGATCATTTAGGACATGTCAATTTTTAATATCTCTGTATGTTGTTTACAGACTTAATTAAAGCTTGGAGTTCTTCAAAATTCCATTGTGTTGTATGTTCTTTATCTAGCACACTAGAACTAATTACATCCCTATCATGCATAGGACCACTCGTATTTTTATCTAAAACATTTTGAAGTGTGGGGAACCTCGCCCATTACAGCTTTTTCTCATCATCGATATTATGTCACCTTTATTGATGATTACACAAGGTGTACCTGGGTTTATTTTCTTCATAAAAAGTCTGATGTGCTAACCCTTTTTATAGAGTTCCTAGAACTTTTCAAAACTCAATTAAATGTTATTGTAAAAAGGATTCGGTCTGATAATGCTAAAGAGTATATCTCCAATGAGTTTGTCTCTTGTCTTAACACATGGTATTCTTTAGCAACTCACTTACCCATACAATCCTTGTTATACCATAAATATAGAGCACAACACGGGCCTCTCATGAAGTGACACGTGTCTTCATTAATGGTAGAAATAGAGGTCGGCTTAATAGACAATCTGGTCGGCTCAAGTAATATTATGCCCGGCCCCATGATTTCATTAAATGTCTTGCTACTATTAATATAACATTAATTAATATCGTTAATTTACACCGTCAATGCCCGTCTCACGCCATCTTTCACACATGAAGGAATATCAAAAATCACATTAATCCTATTTGTGCACATGAGGATGTTACTCACTGTCCCACCTTTATCGTGCTGTAACAAACTCATCATTATCTATCCCCAATAATGTAAATGGTGTAACTAACTGACCTATAAAGTCACTCTACCTATCCAATAATATTATCTCCCTAATAACTACCTCTAAATAACACTCAAACCCACATGATAGGGGATCTAAAATTATTCTACTAGATAGCAATAAGCAAAACCTTGGGAGAGAACTCACAGAGCTTGTATTTGTAGAGGGGTACCTACTCAATTAGCTGAAAGAAAGTCCAATGGGTCAAGGGGGCTCATCAATTAGGGGATGAATAAATGGGGGAGGGGGTGTCACATGATCAGGCCCAAATGAGACTTTAGTAAAATAATCCATGATAGGCATCTAACGAGAGGGCCCACAATGAGTGGCCCAAGACAGAAGAAAAGTTAACTAAGTCATTGTATGAGATAGTGCCACAATGAGTGGGCCTTAAAACAATGGAATACTAGGTTAAAGTATCTAGTGAGAGGGTCCATAATGAGTGGGAAAAATATAGAGGAAAAACCAAATAATTTATTTGGAAATAGGGTCCTGCAGCGAGTGGACCCAAGACCAAAGGAAGCCAAGATAGATGAGTTGGCAAGATGGTGTCAAAGCGAGGGGACCCAATCCCAAAAGAAGATAAGACAGAGTAATTGGTGAGAGGGGGTGCCACAACAAGTCGACCCAAGATCAAAAGGAAGACAATTAGTCAATAAATTCTTAAGACTGGCGAGGGGGTGCTCCAAGAGTAAACTAGAGACAAGAAAACTAATACATGAGTAGGCCCAAAATTGAGGGAATTCTCCATGAAATAGTAAAACAGTTTTGAACTATCTTGTATGATGAAAATATATTGACATTGCTATTTTGTTACACATGTAGCCTTGATCGAGCAAGTAGGGTTTGAGCAGACTAATTGGGATCTCTAGGGAGTTCTGTTTTGGTGGTTAAGAGACAAGGTTTGTTGGGAAAGCTAAGGCCCATCCACTTCAATACTTATGGATAGATATAATACTAATATGAGAAACCCTAGAGGTCACTCAATCACTCACACGGTTCACGCTTAATAAAATAAGTGAGTAGCCAAGGTGTTGCTCACAAAGTGTTTTAAATCAAACTTTTAGTGAGTGGGTCCCAGGGCCACTAATGAGTCTTCATAGTTTTTTCACTAAGTTACCGTTTGAAAAGATATTACCAAATCACACTTTTTGGAACTATGATCGACATATTTACTTTTTGACTTTGGTATAGACCAGGTGTCACTTCTTAGATGGGACAAACAATAAACTATTAACAAAGACGAAATGTACAATTCAGATATTGTCTCAAAGGGTATCTCATTTCAGCGCTCATATGCCACATCATCCCTAGTTTTTACCTGTAAATAAGACCCTTGTATAAGGTCAAACACATCAAAAAACTCAATTTAGCACTGTTGCTCTACCAAAATCTCACCAGAAAGTATTCCCTCCCTGATCTCTCCTTAGTATCTTAAGTGTTTGTCTCTTCACTCCCTACAATTACCATTTTTAAGTGATCCCTTTTCTCTATTATTATTGTTGTTGAAAATTTTAAGCTAATCATTTGCCTTCTAAGATAGCATTTACAGAAACCCCATTGTTACACGAAATATATAATTTTCTCCTACAACTTCTCTTGAGACCTTGAAAACATCATCCATTGGAGTGGTTCATGCCTCACCAGATCCAGTTCTCTATACAACCCGCACAACTACCCTCTTACATTTGGCGACTCCATTGGGGAGGTATTCTCATTCGCATGGATAAAGAAGAATTAACGTTTCAAAGAAACTATTATATGAAGATACTACATCCGGTAATGGAGTTCAAAGTGACCAAATAGCCTGAGAGGAGGTGGTGGTGACCGGAGTTAGAGCACCTGCTCTTTAGGGAGTGAAGATCAACGCAACAATGACCGCACTTTTAATCGGGATGAATCAAATGAGAATGTTTTTTGATTTTTTTAATTAGAATAATGTTGATATGGAAGGTTTGATCCATACTTGGATGATGCCTGTGGTGGAACCTGCAGGAGGAATAACGACCATAACAACAACCGTGGAGGTGCCTCCACTACGAAAAACTGTGACGGAGAAGGTGGCGATGCCCTCAAGCTCGCCAGTGGTGAAGAATGTTGGTACGAATGAGTTACCATCCAAACTTATAACTATGGAGGAGATAAAAAATTGATTTCCTCTCAGAGGGAGTCCTTTCACATGTATGATGAGCCGCATAATCCATACACAAAAGCATCAACGAGAATCATTGATTAGATGGGTATGTTCCTCCTAAGTTCATAAAATTCAATGGAAAGGTGAAAACACTAGGGAGCGTGTGAAAAGGTTTTTGGAATACTCAGGTGTGCAAGAAAATGATAAAGAATTAAAAAAATGAGATTTCTCGAAAACTCTCACAGGAAAAGCACACACGTGGTACTCCCACTAGTCACCAAACAACATTCCTACCTAGGAAGAGATGCATAGGCAATGTAATGCTCCATGTTTGTAAAAAATGAAATCTGTTGGGAAATTTATAATTTCGGGAAAAAATAAATTTGGGAAATTAATTATTTTCATATTTTAAAGTGTTGTCCTTGATTTATATAAAAGGATTCTTTATCGGAATTGGAATCGGAGTTTAATTTTAGAACTTACAACTTTTTATAATAAAAATGGGGGAACTTTAGGATGTCAGGGTATACAAACCGGTTCGCTAGGAGGGGGGTGAACTGATTCGCCCAGATCGGAAGTATTTTTTCGTTTTCTTTTTAATTGTTGTGTGGGGTTAAAACTATTTCTTTTCTTAATTAAAAAGGGATGGGTTTACGATTTTCAAAACACTTTTTAGCCTTCTCAAAAGTATGTATCCTCCCACAAATTCACCATCTCTTTTCCCCAAAACCTAAACCCTTTTTAAATAACCTTTAACTCAATATTTGGAGGGAAAGAAATGGTTTTCTATAGATCGTTTAAGAACATATTTTCTTCATCTTCTCGATAAAATTTCTAAGGGTAAAAAGACGACCATACCCCACACGGGCTATACTATGTTTAAAAATATTTTGGAACCCAACTATCACCCCCAGGTACCTATTCTGGACAATTTCAATCCATTATGGATCACCGGTGCAATCAAAAAGGTAATCCATGTCACCAAACTAAAAAAATGCCCCAACATCTCATTAATCGGGCCTAACATGTACGTATAATATGCGTCTCCCTAAAATAATTTCAATTTTTCATTCTATCTCTCTAACGACATAATATAATAGTCCATCACTTTTCATTCATTAAGTGACAATATAATAATTCTCATATCTATTTACTTATTACATGCACATAAATATTAATCCTAAACTCGTTAATTAATATTTATCGAAACCAATTTAATTTTCTAATTAAATGCACACATGGAATAAAATACTCTCAAAAGTATGGAGTATTACATTTTCCCCCTATAATGGAATTTTGTCCCCAAATTTGAATGTACCTGCCATGAAGAGATCTGGATACTTTTCTCGCATGTCATCCACGCGCTCCCAAGTTGATTCGGTGGCATTGTGATGCCCCCATTGTATACTTACCAATGGTACCACCTTTAATTGAAGCTGTTGTTCACTATGACCCAAAATGGTAAAAGGACTCTCCTTATAACTAATCTTGAGCTATAGGTATATCTCCTCTAATGCTATATGAAAATAATCCAAGTCATCCCTGAGATACCTCCTTAATGACGACACGTAGAACACATCATGAATTCGCTGGAAGTGCTTCAATAAGGTAAGCTTATACGCAATTGGCCCTACCATCTCAATGATGTGAAAATGACCCACATATCTAGATGCTAGATTACCCTTCTTCCCACACAACATCACTCCCTTCATGGAAGATACTTGTAATAACACCTCATCACCCGCACCGAACTTCAAGAATCTTTGATTCGCCTCGACATAACTCTTCTGACAGTCCTGATCTACCCCAATATGACTCCTGAGTAGCTTAATCTTCATCGATGTATCCTGAATCACATTTTCATTGAGAAGCTTATTGCCCCCCACCTCTAACCAATACAAGGGTAAGTGATAAGATCTCCCGTATAAAGCCTCGAAAGATGCCACACCAATAGTAATTTGGTATGAGTTATAATATGCAAACTCCACCAACGATAGGTACTACTACAAGAGGTGGATCCAAAAATTTATTTCGAGTGGGGAACAAACCATTGTGGGGGGTTTGGGGGCGGAAGCCCCCAAATTTTTTTTAGCATTAAATATTTTTGAGGGGTAAATTTTGATTTTTTTTCTTTTTTTAGGTGGGTCACAACTCTAAATTTACAATTTTCTTGGGGTAAATATTTAAATTTGAGATTTAGAGTGGGGAACTTTCCCCACCTTCCTTCCATGTAGATTCTCCCCTGACTGGTACCAACTACCCTTAAAATCCAAAATATATATCCTCCAGCATCTGATTCACCCTCTCCATTTTCCCATCGATTTGCGAGTGATACGTTGTGCTTAAACTGAACTTATTCAAAAATTCTCCTGAAAATTATGCCAAAAATATGACACAAAGATCTTGCCTCGATCCAAAATAATGTTAAGCGATACTCCGTGCAGTCTCACTATTTCTGCAATAAAGAGTTGGGCATACTACCCTATTGTGTGATCAACCCGAACATGTAATAAATGAACTATTTTAGTCAAATAGTCCACAATAACCCAGATGGAATCATAATCCCTCTGTGATGTCGATAACCCCGTGATAACATCCATCATTATATTCTCCCACTTCCATACTGAAATCTCTGACGACTGCAAAACATTGGCTGGTCTCTGATGATCAATCTTCGCCATATGACAAGTGGTGCACTTAGAGACAAACTCTGTTACGTCCTGCTTCATACCGGCCCACTAATACTGCCTCCTCATATCCTAATATATCTTGTCCCTTCCTTGATGAATCATGAATCGTGACCCAAAAGACACTTTCATAAATACGCATCGTAGGTCCTCGTCATTTGATACAATTAACCTTCCATTAAAGTGTATGTCACCCTCAAAAGTGACTGAGTAGGACTCTGCTCCATCTTCCAATAACTATTGATGATGCTAAGATTTAGCACCACCGGATAAGTGATAATGAGCTCAAACAGTAGTAGCTATGGCAGCCATAGAGATGTATAAGTGTATAAGTATGCAGAAGGGGATGAGTATAAGAGGAAATAAGATAATGATGTATAGTGGTTCAGCCAATTTGACCTACATCCACTGTGAGTGTGTGATCCACTAAGTATGGGCACTAATGGCCTTGGATACAATGCACATCAGCTCTCTCTCTCTCTCTCTCTCTCTCTCTCTCTTGTGTGTACAAGAAGAATTTTAGCTAGGGTTGCAATGAATCGATCCCCTGTAGGGTTATAGGTGACAAGTATATATAGGTCTTGGGGGGTGTAGTGTACCCCCCAAGTATGCATGGTGTATGTGAATGATGATTTAGACCATCCCCTGTTGACACCTGTAGATGCCAAATGATGACATAATATTCCCTCACGTGAGGGTGTGATTTTGTTATAACGGTCCGCCACGTGTCATATGAGCCTCACGCGCACTGTTCCACGCGTCCCCCAAACCACGCGCTGTCATGATGTCACCCTCGGCCTATGAGCTGAGGCCGAGGGCAAAGTTTCCTCCTGTAGTGAGCCTGGCCCAATTCTGGCCTCGTACTGTCGGCCCCTCGTACTGTCGTTTGAAGCCTGGTGGAGGGTCGGCCCCTCGAACTGTCGTCTGAAGCCTGGGCGAAGGGTCGGCCCCTCGTAATGTCGTCTAAAGTCTGGTGGAGGGTCGGCCCCTCGTACTGTCATCTGAAGCCTGGGCGAAGGGTTGTCAAGAGATTGGTGAAGGGTCGTCCCCTCGTACTGTCGTCCGTTTTGGAGGCAATCCTCATCTAAGCCGAGGATATAAATGGGTACTATCGTCCGTGAATTTTGCCGCCCTGTACCTCAGCTTCTTCCTTTCTTGCCTTGCTTCTGGGATCCCACCCTCTTTAGTGTATCTGATCAGGGGGTCCATCCACGAAGCTTCTTGGAAAACATTTAGGCAATTGCTGAGTGTTCCCTCAGCATCCTCAATAGTTGGCCGAAGCAAAATTTCTACTGGGACCGTCCTCCTGATGTCTGTTCTTGTTGCCGAGGCCAACCTAGCAAGGGCATCAGCACGGCCATTGTCGAGCCTAGGTACCCTCCTTAATTTCACTTCTCTGAAGCCCTTCAGTAATGACCTCACCTTCTCAAGGTACCTAGCCATCCTCTCGTCCTTAGCCTCGTAGGCTCCTAGTATCTGATTCACTACTAGCCTTGAATCACTATGGACCAAAACCTGGCCGGCACTAAGAGACTTAGCCAAGGAGAGGCCTGCTATTAAGGCCTCATATTCAGCCTCGTTGTTGGAGGCCTTGAAGTTGAACCTCAGGGCGTATTCAACGTCTGTGCCATCGGGTGCTGATAGTATCAGTCCAGCACCACTTCCGTTGTCACAGGAGGACCCGTCAACGAAGAGGCTCCACAGAGTCTTTCCTTCTGAAAAATTTCCCTCAGAGAGGGACCCCTGTCTAAAGATGTATCTTCCCTCTTCGTTTTCAGTCGCGTTCCTTCTAGCGGTGCTCGTCTCAGCCCTATCTGCGGGTGTGTCTGCGGGTCTGTCTTTTGTATCCGTCTTCCCGAGGGTCTCACCCTCGGCCTCATCATCTTCCCAGGTGAACTCAGCCACGAAGTCTGCCAATGCCTGCCCCTAATGGCCGTCCTAGGCTGATACACAATGTCAAACTCCCCCAGCTCTATAGCCCAGGCCATCAACCTACCTGATTTTTCTGGCTTGTGTAGGACCTGCCTAAGAGGAGAGTCGGTGAGGATGACCATTGTATGGGACTGAAAGTACGGATTCATCTTCCTTGAGGCATGGATCAAGGCGTAGGCCAGCTTCTCCATCCTCGGGTATCTTTGCTCTGCCCCTTGGAGTGCCTTGCTGTTAAAATACACAGGCTTCTGTATCCTATCTTCGTCTCTCACAATGGCTGCACTGATGGCCGACTCTGAGACGGCGAGGTACACCTAGAGTTGTTCACCCTGCACGGGTCGTGACAGCAGCAAGGGAGACCCTAAGTATAACTTCAGGTCCCTGAAAGCTTCATCACACTCTTCGTTCCACTCGAAGGCCTTCCTAAGGATCTTGAAGAATGGCAAACACTTGTCTGTGGCTCTAGACACGAACCTGTTTAAGGCAGCAACTCTCCCTGTGAGTCTTTGCACGTCTTTAATGGACTTGGGGGTCTTCATCTCAACAAGGGCCTTTATCTTTTCAGGATTGGACTCGATGCCTCTTTGGTTGACAATGAACCCCAGGAACTTCCCTGCTCTGACCCCGAAGACACATTTGGCCGGGTTAAGCTTCATCTGGTACTTGTCCATCGTATTAAAGGTCTTCTCCAGGTCTGCCACATGATCCTCTGCCTTCAGACTCTTAGTCAGCATGTCGTCTACGTAGACCTCCATAGACTTCCCAATTTGATCTTCAAACATTTTATTTACGAGGCGCTGGTACGTTTCCCCTGCATTCTTTAGGCCAAAGGGCATGGCCCTGTAGCAGTATGTCCCCTTGTCAGTGATGAAGGCGGTCCTCTCCGAGTCTTCAGGGTTTCGGAAAATCTGGTTATACCCTGAGTAGGCATCCGTGAAACTCATGAGCTCATGGCCTGCGGTAGCGTCTACCATCTGGTCGATGCGGGGGAGAGGGAAGCTGTCTTTGGGATAATGCTTGTTGAGGTCTGTGAAGTCCACGCACATTCTCCACTTGCCGTTGGCCTTTGGGACAATGACTACATTGGACAACCATTCAGGGTAGATGACCTCTCTAATAAATTCAGCGTCTTCTAATTTTTTGACCTCGTCCCTGATGACCTCATATTTTTCTCTGGAGTAAATTCTCCTCTTCTGTTTCACCGGCTTCACTCCCTCTACCACATTGAGCTTGTGGCACATGACTTCAGGGTCAATCCCTGGCATATCTACATGACTCCAGGCGAAGACGCTTCGCCTTCTCCTCAATAGTTTAATGAGGTCTTCCTTGATGTCGGACTTCAGAGACTTGCCAACTTGGACAGTTTTTTTCGTGTCATCCTCATCGAGGATGATGGATTCTACCTCTTCCGCAGCCTCTCCTTTCTTCAGCTTTGTTTCATCTCTGGGGTCTAGGGTATCAATGTTGTAAGTGGTCGTAACCCTCTTGTGTGCCTCCCTTTCTTCAGCGGAGTTGTAGTAACACTCTCGCGCTGTCATCTGGTCTCCCTGAACATCCCCTATCCCGTAAGGGGTAGGAAATTTGATCATCTGGTGGACCGTAGATGGCACAGCTTCAAACCCCTTGAGGGCCACACGCCCCAGTATGATGTTGTAGGCCGAAAACACCTTCTCGTCCATCACAAAGAAACTGACCTTCTTTGTGAGCCATCTCGGCCACTCGTCCCCCATCCTCACATCGGCCTCATATACCCCAAGGGGATGAACCTTTTCCCCACTAAACCCAATCAACGGATGATGGTAGGGGACGAGTCTAGCACGGCTGAGACCCGAAGCTTTGAAGCATGGCCAAAACATCACATCTGCAGAGCTACCCCCATCTACCAGGATCCTCGGCACCTCGCATCCGTGCACCCTGGTAGTGATGACGAGAGGGTCATCATGTGGGGCTAAGAGGCCTTTGAAGTCCATCCTTGACAACCCTACTATCAGAGTGTCCATATCAACCTTCTTCCTTTTTTCTGACTTGACCTCCAGGGAGGTTGCGTGTACCGTCTTCGTCACTGCCTTTGCTTCAGCCACATGGGCCTTCTTGTCGGCGACCTCAGACCCTCCTCCTGCAAGTCCCCCGGAGATCATTCCTACTCCGAGCGAGATCATATTAAGTCTCTTGACAGGGCCGTGGTCGTCTCTCGGCATGAGGTCAGGGTCGTCCTCATCATCAGAAGGGTCGTCCTCTCTTTTTTGAGGACCTTCTCTACATGCATCGCCTTGCTTCTTTCTGAGGTCGTCCCCTCGGCCCCTCTTGAAGGCACCTTTGTCGACGTACTTTCTCAGCTTTCCTTCCTTCAGCATCTTCTCAATTTCGTCTTTCAGAGCAAAGCATTTATCCGTTACGTGGCCGTGGTCTTGATGAAATTCACACCACGGGTTCTTATTCCTCTTGCCGGGGGCTGCCCTCAGCTTCTCAGGCCACTTCAGCGTCCGATCACTCTTTATCTCATTGAGGATTTGTTCACAGCTGACCGTCAGAGGGGTGTACCCAGCGAATTTGTCATCCGTGGACCTCTTCTTCCCCTCTTTATTCTTCTTAGGGTATTTACTCCCACTTGCACCTGCTCTTTCGTCCTCATATTTTGCAGCCATCGCCTCTTCGGCGTTCATCACCTTTCCTGCTGTCGACAACAGTTCGGCCATCTCCTCGGAGGGTCTTCAGCAAGCTTCCATAACAGCTTCCCCTTTTGGAGTCCTCCAATCAGGGCTGTCATGGCTATGCTCTCCTCATAGTCTTCCACCTCCAGCTTCTCCTTATTGAATCTGGCTATATAGTCCCTCAGACTCTCACTCTTTCCCTGCTTGACATAGAGCAGGTGGGTGGTCTTCTTCTGTGGCCTCACCCCGAAGTAGAAATTATGGATGAACAGGTCGGCCATCTGCTTAAAGTTTTCGATGGAATTTTTTGGAAGAGACGTGTACCAGACATGCGCAGCCCCTGTCAAGGTACCAGAGAATGCACGACACCTCATCTCATCTGAGATAGAGTATATGTCTGCCGCCGACTGATACATCTCCACATGGTGGACGAGGTTGGTACTCCCGTCATACCTTGGGGTGACCATAGGTGGCTTGAATTTTGATGGCGTGGGGAAGTTGACTATCTTTGCCACAAAGGGTGAGCCTATGGTGTATACCCTCTGAAGAGGGTCTCGGCTCTTCAATATATCACCAATCTTATCCTCTAGCCGCTGGATTGAGTCATTCCAGGGCCTCACAGGGTCGGCCTGGCCGATGTTATCCCCTGCTGCCTCTCCGAGGTGAACGGAGGGTTCTGCTGCAGCAGGCCTGTGTTGGCTGTTTACTTCCCTTTGGCCATCATCTCGTCCTCGGGGTCAGCCATCTGCTGACTCCCTCCTGGATCTCGCAGCGCTTCTTGGTCTGGACAACTGTTCCCGCAGGTCATTTACTGGGCCTAGCCTCTCAAAGGCCGCCCCCCTGCTCAAGCGATCAAAAGCAGAGCCTATTGGACGATCATCAGGGTTTGGTCTCCCACACTTCCCTCTACTGTCCTGGAGGGGTCGTACAGTATTTTTGGAGACCTCATAGGGTTCCCATCATTCTATTGGGGCTTCCTCTCCCTCCATATCGTCATACCTGTCCTCAGGGCAAGGGTTTCCTTGCCTCCCCAGGCATAAACGCCGGGGGTCAGCAATATCCCTACGCTGCTGAGGAGGTGGTAGGTCTTTGCTTGGTGCCTGGGGTGGTCCCCTGACCCCATGCTGTCCTGGAGCTGCTGCCGGAGTAATCATCTCAGGTGAGACCCCTGGTGGTCTCAGTATGTTCTGTCTTAGAGCTGTGAACTGCTCCTGCATCATCCACTGGCTTGCTGCCAGAGACTTCAGGGCTGCCGCCACATCAGCCATCTCAGACTGGGGTGGCGACTGACTGGAACTGGGTCTTCCCCCCTCATCCGGCAGGGGAAGTGGTGGTAGTGGCATCTCAGGTGCCATGAGCTTGAGCTATGAAAAGTTGGACTGAAGAAAATACTGGTGAGCTTGGGAACCTTAGTGGGTCTCTTTCAATGGTGAAACACCTCCTCTCAGGGGGAGTGTTGGTTCACCACTAGAGTGCCCAGTGAGGCCAAGCTGTAAAAAGGAAGAGATGTCTTCTCGTTCCCACAGACGGCGCCAAACTGATGATGCTAAGATTTAGCACCACCGGATAAGTGATAATGAGCTCAAACAGTAGTAGCTATGGCAGCCATAGAGATGTATAAGTGTATAAGTATGCAGAAGGGGATGAGTATAAGAGGAATAAGACAATGATGTATAGTGGTTCAGCCAATTTGACCTACATCCACTGTGAGTGTGTGATCCACTAAGTATGGGCACTAATGGCCTTGGATACAATGCACATCATCTCTCTCTCTCTCTCTCTCTCTTGTGTGTACAAGCAGAATTTTAGCTAGGGTTGCAATGAATCGATCCCCTGTAGGGTTGTAGGTGACAAGTATATATAGGTCTTGGGGGGTGTAGTGTACCCCCCAAGTATGCATGGTGCATGTGAATGATGATCTAGCCCATCCCCTATTGACACCTGTAGATGCCAAATGATGACATAATATTCCCTCACGTGAGGGTGTGATTTTGTTATAACGGTCTGCCACGTGTCATATGAGCCTCACGCGCACTGTTCCCCGCGTCCCCCAAACCACGCGCTGTCATGATGTCACCCTCGGCCTATGAGCCGAGGCCGAGGGCAAAGTTTCCTCCGGTAGTGAGCCTGGCCCAATTCTGGCCTCGTACTGTCGGCCCCTCGTACTGTCGTCTGAAGCCTGGTGGAGGGTCGGCCCCTCGAACTGTCGTCTGAAGCCTGGGCTAAGGGTCAGCCCCTCGTACTGTCGTCTAAAGTCTGGTGGAGGGTCGGCCCCTCGTACTGTCATCTGAAGCCTGGGCGAAGGGTTGTCAAGAGATTGGTGAAAGGTCGTCCCCTCGTACTGTCGTCCGTTTTGGAGGCAATCCTCATCTAAGCCGAGGATATAAACGGGTATATCAACTATTGTACCCACTTGATAAGAACCCTGCTTGTGCCTTCACAACCCTCAAAATGATCTCAATTGTGATGGTTATCACTGCCATGTAATCCCTAATAGCCTCCTTCTCCTGATGAAGCTCATCCTACTTCAACTTCAAACTACTGCTAACTTCCCCATAAGTGTATGACTTAACACATTAGCCTTTCCCGAATGATACTAAATATCGAACTGGAAATCCTTCACAAACTCAATCCATTTACGATGCCTCATATTTATCTCCTTCTATATGAAAATATACTGTAGTGACTTATGGTCCATGAATAAGGATAACTTCTCCCCAGCAGACAATGCCTTCAAATTCCCAAGGCAAAAATAATTGTTAATAACTCCAACCTTCTACTGTAGAACTCCTCTAAGTCCCTATAAGGACGCATCGATAAAAATAAAGT
Source organism: Sambucus nigra (assembly GCA_949130495.1). Taxonomy (NCBI): domain Eukaryota; kingdom Viridiplantae; phylum Streptophyta; class Magnoliopsida; order Dipsacales; family Adoxaceae; genus Sambucus; species Sambucus nigra. The sequence continues at coordinate 586,334,542 of OX422214.1, forward strand.
ACTCCACTCCTCCCCTAGGCAATGCAAGAACTGGTTAAAGTCAACTAGTCCTTTAGCTCATCAAAAGTTAAGTGATAGTGATCATTCCAAATAAAAGGTACGCCCTTACGAGTAATTTTTTTGAAGGGACCCATAATCTTCAAAAACTATCTAATAAATCGGCAGTAGTAACCTAGTAATACTAGAAAACTACAAACCTCTGTCAAGGTCATAAGCTGGCCCCACCCCCTTACCGTTGGTGCCTTACTCGGATCCACCGAAATACCCCTCTTTGAGACTATATGAACAAGGAACTGCACCTTCCATAACCAGAATCCACACTTCTCAAACTTAACATATAACTGATGGTCCTTTAAAGTCTAAAAAACCCTTTGTAAAAGGTTTGCATGCTCACCCATTGTCTGAGAATAAAGTACGATGTCATCTATGAAGACAATGACAAAATGGTCTAAGAAATCATTAAACACTAAGTTCATGAGATCGATGAAAGGTGTTAATGCGTTAATTAACCTAAAGGCATAACCCTAAATCGTAAGACCCGTATCTTGTCAAAAATGCGGTCTTAGGGACATCTGGCTCCCTAATACGTAACTGATGGTACTCTAATCTCAAATCAATCTTCGAGAAGTAGTTTGATCCTCTCAACTGATCGAACAAGTCATCGATATGCAGTAATAGATACTTGTTCTCAATTGTGACCTTACTCAACTCTTGGTAGGCGTTACATAACCTCAATGACCAGTTTTTTTTCTTCATAAACAACACTGGAGCACTCCAAGGTGTGGTACTCATATGAATAAAACCATGTCTTAAAAGGTACTGAATCTAATCTCTCAATTCCTACATCTCTAATGGAGACATACGACACGATGCACATTTAATCGGCCTAGTCCCCGGCACTAAGACGATTATAAACTCAATCTCCCAACTCGGTGGTAACCTAGATATCTCCTAAAACACATCAGTAAACCACAGGGATCGAATCTAGAGAGATGAAAATACCCTCCAAAGTCTCATCCTTGATGTAATACAAATGTGTGTTCGGTCCTCCCTCAGGAGGAGGCATCACCATAAGAAACATATTTTTTCCTAGAATAGTAAATATGATAGTCTTACGATAATAGTCCACCATCTCTTTATACATCGCTAACTAGTCCATCCCCAACATAATGTCAGATTCGTACATCTCCAAAAAAAGCAAATTCACTAATAAATATAACCTCCCAATGTCTACACTTACTCCCCGCAGATGGAATACATAAGATCCCCGCTACAATAGTGAATCTACGTTCATAATAATATTAGACATTGTATGCACTAAACCCATCTCTCGTGCAAATCTAGTGCTAATAAAATAATGTAATTCTCTCGTGTCAAATAGTACTCGCCATAAGTTCCCATAAATACGAAACATACCCTCAACTGCTAGTGGTGTTGGAAACAAAACTTACCCACAAACGTTATAGACACGCCCAAACTGTAATTGCTCCTGTTGAGGTGGAAATGTTAGAACTGCTGGTGGGGCTAATAGTTATAGTTATAACTGTTATTGCCCTTTCTTGGCGTCTTGATATTGACCTTTAGCCTTATTCGAGCAAGCATGTCACATGTGGCCTTGCTCCCCACATACACAACACCTCTCTGCAAAGTTTTTCGACCTCTGTCTCTACCTGCCCTAATGAGGTAACCCCGATCGCTGGCCTTACTGGCCCCGATATCCCTGACCTTGATGGCCTTCAGTTTGGTTTCTCTGGTCATGTTGGCCCTGAGGAGCATATTATTGGCCCTGCCTGTACCCACTATCTCTGGGTCTGAACCTCTTAGTCTAGTCCCCCAGCTAGGAACCCCGCCTATGTTGTAGGCCTTACTGTTGTGGTGCCCCACATGCATTACGGTTCCCTGTTTTGCCCAACTAGCTCGATTCTCCCCTCAGATGGAAGCTATGAACCTAGAAATGTAGCAATATGGTATCAATGACTTTAGTATAAGTCCGCAACATCGGGTTACCACACAAATCCACGTGAGCCCATCCATGAGCTTCAAGATTCTCTTCTCATTCGTGTTCACCTCATCTGGCATAAAGTTTACTAGACAAGCAAATTTTTTCTCGTATCCGACCACTATCCGACCCTCCCTCCTCATCTTAGTCTTCATTGCTAACAAAAAGAACAAGTGATCAAATCGCACCCAAAACTTCTGAATTGTCATAGTATCCCTTTCCTCTGGCATGCTAACTGACTCCCACCACTAAAAAGATACTCCAACTAGATTAAAAGTAACTAGTACCTGATTTTGAGTATCGTATCACTTAACCATACAAAGATGCATCTGGATGTTTTCTTTTATTGGCTCGCTGCAACCACATCTGGATTCTCCTAAAACTCTAGTGGATAACCCTTCTGGAAGGCCTCCCTAACTCACTCCCACACGGCGGCAACATGTGAGTTTGTATTGGTACTGCCACTGGTGTTTGTGGTTGCGCCTGAAATAGGTGTTGCGCCATGGCTATCATAGCAGTGTTAATAATCTATGCTACGATGGCTGTGACCTCTAATATCATCTTGTCCCCTGGGTTATCGGCAACTCCGGTTGAGACTCTCTCTTTGCGACCCTTTTTACGACATGTGCGGGTCTCCCTCTCCTAGTGTTTGGCATCTGAAACCAAATCAAAATTTTATGGGGTTCCCCTTAAATATATTACAATAGCAGAAGAATGAAAAATGCACAATATGAAAACAACAGTCTTAAGCATAGGGATCTACATCAAAGTAGCATAACATTGATGACGTAGTAAGTCCACACAGATCCTAAAAGACACTAGAACCTTATGCTCTGATACCAGCTATGACACCCAGCCTATTCTAATATCGATTGATTAGGCCTTTATTAAAACTAAATGGGAATCCAATATGATTTCATTCTTAGCATCATTGTCCTAACAAAAAATATAAACATAATCAACATAAATATGTACCAAATAAAATGACAGTCGAACTGATGAAAATAATAATAAATAACATCAACCGAATAAACCATCGGTTACCACGAATAATATCAACATAAATATAAAACTGAGAAATAATAAGAAATATCTTACTAAAAAGTAAATTCCTATCCATTTATGAGTAACGTGCTCAAAGAAAAATACTGGAATAACGAATCCTATCTAAATAGAATGAACTGAGGCGGATACAATTAAATCTCGCAGTATCCACGGCTACTACATCCAAGTGATGATGAAAAGACAAACCATGTAGTCCCTGCAACTGAATACCTAGGGTTTTGAAAAATATATTTTCCAACAGGTCAAAGCCCAAAAAATATTTGAAAAATATTTGCAAGTATTTAAATGCTTCGAATGTAAATGTGCAATATATTACCTTCATGATTAAATTTCCAATTGCAATCACATGAGACATTTCCTCATCTCTCATCTACAGTGCACACCTCATGCATTTATTTTATTACATTAATCATGCTACCCAGTCTAACTAGGATAATAACCTCTAACATAACCTATCCCGCTAATAATCACCATTAGCTAATATATACTACCCTCACCTGGTATACTTTCAAAAATAATTGCATAGCTACATGATGCGACTTAAGAAGTGTGCCTCTAATGCGCGTGATTACAACTTTAGTGCAAGTCGATCGCTCAAGTAATAATCTATTAAACCGGGTGTCGAACTCAGGAAATATGACACAGAACGTGACGACGAACATGAAGGACTATTAACCCTACAAATGACTTAGAAAAAGGAGAGAAAATATGATTGTTTGTGAAATTTCCTATCAACTAATACAATTTAAAAGAACTAGTAAATGAACTACGCATGCGAGAATAACTAAGAAAGTTTTAAATAAATTTAGGAAAATGGACCCCCGAACCGTCGGTGATTACGTAGAACATAAAAACTTCAACAACCCTAATTCTCAATTCAAAGAAACATCAAATACTCTTTAAGCATTTGACATATGCGGATTTTACTCCTCATAATATCAAATCAAAAATTGTATTCGATTAGAATGATAGATTTCCAAAACTCCAATTATACCCTTAAACATTCCGGTTAGCTAGGGCAGAAGGAATTAAAATACCTATAATATTTATTTTAATAAAAATCAAAAGTTTGAATTGTTAATTATATGTTATTTGCTTTTAAATCCATTCATAACACCTATGTTGGGTTCATGTACCCCAACCCGCTAAAAACTTAGCCGGATATAGGGACGTGGGAAATAACCAAAATCCTAATGTTGCATGTGTTGGAAATCATGATGAAACTATTGCTAAACATGCATGAAAGTCTTAGAATCCCAGAAAAATAAATAAAAACATGCAAAGATGGATAATATGAACAATAAGATAGAGAGAACAAACTTGATATTAAGCTCTTGAGAATTGATCCATAATAAAGTTATTTTAGTGCATGAATTGAAACTAGGGTTCTTGCCTCCCCTCCGCTCTAATTCTAAGGTAAAAAGTAATTAAAACTTGGTCTAATGTCAAACTAGAACAATACAAGGTCGTCGTTATAAGAGTCCTAACCTAATACAACTTCTTAGAAAAATCAGTAATTAAAGGGAAATTCGCGCATCATGTGGGTCGAACAGGTTCAGGTGCATGGGGAATTGGTTAAGACTCAAACTGGTTTAGAATTTGATTATGGGAAACTTACTGCATTGCTTGGTTCTTTTTTTTCTTTGGATTTCCTTCTCACCTTCGATCGCTCATAACATCTTCACCATAACTTTGACTTTTTTCTTTGGATTTAGGGATGGGACAGCGTTTCTTCCAGTATTCTCTTGATTTCATTCACTTTGACTTTTCTTTGGGCTTCGCTTCCGAACTAAGGCTGCAAAATTACCAAAATGCCCTTCAATTCCTTGTTTTGTGGTTTCTTTCACTGTTTTGAATTCTCTCTCGCACTACCTTTGCATGAAATACATATAAAACACATGAGAGATACAACACAAAACATAAAATACTTGCCAAGGAATGTTAATAGCATAAATATGAGGTAAATCCAAGTTAATTACAATGCACGGGATCATAAAAAGATTGAAATTAAGGGGATAAATATGACATATTTATGCCATATCAAATCCCCTAACTTAGAATATTACGCATCCCAAGCAGTGTAAAAATATAAGAGTGTGAGTTCAGGACTCTTCAAAAAATTTATTGGGATAGAATACCTTTTTTCGCAGGAAAATTATTGCATTTAGCGTATGCAACAAGCCGTTAAACCCCTAGGTTACCCAAGTATGAGAGTGGTGTCTCGTGAGGGTTTGCGGTTAATATACCCACAAAATTCGATTTTCAAGCCAAAGAAAAATCAAAATAATTAAAAATTGTACAATTTATATTCCTAAAAAATAGTCACCGTAAAATTGTATTCAATGGCCTCAATTTATAATGTATGTTTGCGAAGCCGATAATAAAATGGACAACTTCCACCGATTGATCATTACCTTACTTTCAAAAAATTCATTTTGATTCAAATTCTCACGATATACTCTCACAAATGAATCACTCGGAATGTGGCTAGTTCTCTCGGCGTGCGTGATATAAAGCGTAAATGCATTGGAAGACGAATTCAAGCATATAATTAGAAAGACGGAGTATTTGTGGTGAAAAGATATCATCGGAATACGGTTGTTGGGAAACGGGAAACATTATCTTTTAGTTCGCACCAATTAATCTCTCTTATTATCTTTTTGTATCTTAGGCGCTCCACGCGATAATTAATTTTGTTATTCGGACTCGGTTGGGAATTTCTCAAGTTATGGTATATTGGGTAAAAATGGAATTAGTTGGGAGATATCGGAGTTGGAAAACTTGGCTTAAGATGTCCCTTAGCGCTTCTTTTGGGCATTTACTCTAATTTATTTTACTTTTTCTAATTTGTTTTTCTTGTATTTTTCTCATTTTTTAATTTTTTGTTCTTAATTCTACTTTTGTTGAGCAATTTTCTTTTATTTTTTTACTTGCCCCTTTTTGTGCACCATTTGGACTTAATTAATGAATTGTCCAATTTTCACAACTTCGGGCCTTATAGGTTTTACGGGTTGATCAAATGAAATTGGAAAATTTTATTTGGCTCAATAGGGCTAGAAAAAGGATAATGTTTAGTTACTTTTTATGGATCATATTTTTGGGTAACAAACGATGGCCTAACTTCATATATCCGAATTCCTAATTATTTTACCATATGCGTATTAAGATTATATTCAGTTTAGAGATATATTTAGCGCGTTTTTCAAGACAACATCTTGTTCATTTTCTGTAACCGATCAAACAAAAAATTAGAGATCATTAACGACTTTTTAAAACACTAAAACGAATATTGAGTTAACCATTAACTTATATTGATTTAAAAACTCGCAAAAATGATAGGCTTGAAATCTCACTGGGTTGATTAATCTCCACACTTATTCGTAAAGTCACCAATTTTCGCTCAATTTACATCTTTGGCCAATTTTGACTTTGTGCATTTAAATTTTTACAATTTGAGACTTCAAACAAAATTTTAGCAATATTTTTGAACAATTTAAATTCCAATTTTTATTTATTTTGGAGAAAAATATTTTTGGTTTCTTCGAATTTTTGAAATTTTCTAATTTTGGGGGGCATTTTAAAAAATTATGAAGTTGTAGAAATACGCACTTATCACCCCCCCAACATACACTTTTGCATTGTCCTCAATCAAAAGGAGAAAAATGTAAGTGCGATAAAGAAAACAAACAAATATTTAAAATGTAGATTTTTCATTACAAACCCAACAATTACATACAAGATAGGAAAGGGAAAAAACAACAACGTAGTTGGTTCAAATAAAAATTAGCAAATGAAGGCATAAAAGAACCATGTAAAAGAAAACTCCTTGAAAACAGCAACCAACGGGCTTGCTACTCGGACGGTGGGTGGGAGGTACCAGGCGCGCTCAAGTCATAAGGATCATAAAAATAACTCGGAAGGATGACATTTGGTCTGACTTGAAATCGGTAATGGTTAGCTTAGAGACAGGCCATCATACTTGTGCCCCATTGATAGACTTGACGATCCACCTGATATTCATTCATAAATCCATCAAAATGCACTTTGAGTGCTTTAATGCGGTGTGTAATACCCTCCCCCCCGGATCATAATCGGAGTCCTCATCCGCGTCGTATTCTTCCTCGTCAGGAACGTCCCCCACATCCGACATTGGGGCGTCGTGTCCCATGTTCTCCTCCTCATCATCAATAATAATAGGCGGCGTGGGATGGGCCATGAGCAATTGATGGTCTTGTCGTGTAGCGTACATAGCTCCAATCGTCTTGGGAAGTTTGGCATGCGTGTTAGAGTCCCACACCCCGGTGTCATGCATGATCTCCGTGATGAGGCGCGCATAGAGAAGGGACACTTTTCCATTTTCTTCATAGGTGGCGTGGAGGATTTTTGTATAAAAGAGTTGGTCAAGATGTATTATGCTCTTCGAGTCGAGAAAATTCCCATGTCGTTGTCGAACCGTCGAATCATTGGTGGTTTGGAGGATGGCGCCGTAAGTGATGAGGTGCGCATATCGCACTGTCTCCGATAGTTGACCCACCAGGAAAGTATCTTGCACCCATTCCTTGCCCGATTCCATATGATCTATGCACTCATATTTTGTGTGGGGTGCCCCGTTAGTGGGGTAGGCAAATGGGACGGGTATAGTGACCCCTTGCTCTCGCATCTTTTGCTCAAGGATTGCAATAGAGAATGGGATGCAGATGTTGTGGATAAATTCCTCATAAAAGGTGTTGGATTTGTGAATGAGAGTTGTGTAAAAGTAGCGCACATCCTCTTCATAGACCCAATCACTCATCAGGGATAAAAAATTGCACCACCCTCGATGGTGGAAGAGGGCGGTGACTTCATCGAATAGTTTGTACCATAGGACCTGTTGCTCAATGTGGATAGAGACAGAGGCCCGTAAGTATTTGTGAAACCAATCCCATTCTTGTTTGTAGAGAAATTCAGGGTTGATCCCCTTATGGAGGATGGTTGTGGAGTTGTACTTTCGGTGGCGGAGTGGAGCCATGGTGGAGAAAGGAATTGGAGAATTTAGAATTTGAGAGGAGAGACAAAGAGTATGTGAGGTGTGGGGGAGAAAGGGTGGAGAAGGGGTGGTATTTATAGGTGGGGATGGTGGGAGTTTGGAAATAAATTGAATAGGTGGTGGTGGGAAAGGTCGGAGGGAAGAATATGGGTGTGGGGAATTATGAGAGGGATGAATTTCATGAGGGGGGAAGGGGTGAAAGGGGGAATGAATTAGAAAAGGGGGCGTGAACCTGATGAGGTTCTTCGAACCAATTTGGCCTGCGGTTCGAGTAAAGTTTCTGCATTGGAACACAAATTTGCCTTGTTTCTCATATTCTAAGTGTTCCAACCCTTCTCCTCTCCTCTTTAAGGTTCCTCAATCCTACCTAAACACTCGGGACCCTTGGGACACCTCAGCCTCACTCTCGAAATGCATTTACACTCTCCTTACATGAATACTCAACGTAGTGCTCAATACTTTCCTAACTCGTGACTTTTACAGACTTTTAAATGACCTAGAAACTAACTTTATTCACTAGTATACAACACTTACTCACCCCATATGCATTGGGGGGTGACAACCTCTCTTTTTAAGCTCACAACCCCATAAACGGGGTTTGACAACAAAATTGTGTCGGCTTCCTCAACACACGCCTCGAGATATGGCTTTAGGCATTGTCCATTCACCTTAAATGTGTCTCCCCCTTTAGGATATTCTAATTCAATGGCTCCATGGGGGAACACCCCTCTCACAATGTATGGTCCGGTCCACTTCGAACGTAACTTGCCGATAAACAAGTGTAAATGTGAGTTGTATAGAAGCACTTTTTGATCCGAATGAAACTCCTTTTGATGGATAATTCTCTCATGTGAGGGTCTCATTCTTTCTTTGGATATTTTGGCACTTTCATATGCATCGTTGTGTATTTCTTCCAACTCATTCAATTGAAGCTATCGTGCTTCACCAGATTGATCCTTGTTGTAATTCAACCTCTTGATCGCCTAATATGCCTTGTGTTAGGGAGATGGCAAGGCTTGCCATACACAAAGTAAAAAAGGGGACATCCTGAGGGGTTCTTATACACAGTTCTATAAGGCCATAGTGAATCGTTCAAACGGAGATACCAATCCTTCCGATTAGGATCGATGATCTTTTCTAGAATGTGCTTAATCTCACGATCAACTAATTCGGCTTGCCCGTTTGTTTGGGGGTGATAAGTTGTCCCATACTTGTGGATGAATCCATACTTTCTCATGAGTTTTTCAAATGGACTACTGCAAAAGTGTTTTTCGTTATTGCTAATGATCACCTTCGAAGCTCCATAGTGAGAAAGTATATGTTCTCATAAAAACTTTATCACCACCTTATTGCCATTTGTCTTTGTAGCTATGGCCTTAACCCATTTTGACACATAATCTACCGCGAAAAGGATGTATAAGAAACCAAAGGAGGTAGGAAAGGGATCCTTAAAGTTAATACCCAAACAATTGAATATCTTGATGAAAATCATAGGGGTCAATGGCATCATATCTCATCGTGTGATGGATATCGCAAGATTTACAGTAAGCGCTCACATTCCGAAAAATTATGGGCCAATAGAGACTACTTTAAAGAATCTTACAGGTCGTCTTATGCATCAAAAAGTGGCCTCCACAAGCTTCCGTTTGACAAAATCGAATGACACTAGGTATCCCGTTATTTGGTAAACATCTTCGGATGATTTGGTCTGCGCAATATTTGAACAAATAAAGATCGTCATAGAAGAACTTGCACGACCAAGTTAAGAACTTATTCCTCTCTTGCAGGGGTACAATCGGAGGGAACGACCCCGTGACAATGTAATTCATTATATCCTCAAACCAAAGGAGAGAAGAAGTGGAAAATAATTCCTTATTCGAAAAATATTCATATATGGGTATGGGATCACTAGGAACGTTGGATGAAAGCTGGGACAAATGGTCAGCTATGATGTTTTCTTTTATAGAGAGATTAAATTCTTATAGGAGTATGATCCACCTTATGAAGCGCGGTTTATAATCCTTCTTGGTAAGGAGATACTTAAGATTCATGTGGTCGGTGAAGCAAGTAATCGGTGAACCAATGAGGTAAGAGTGGAATTTATCTAGGATAAAAACTACGGCTAGCAGTTATTTCTCTGTGGTGGAGTAATTGAATTGTGGTTCGATTAACGTCCGGCTAGCATAGTATATGGCGTGAGCCTTATTGTCTTTTCTTTGGCCCAAAATAGTCCCTATAGAAAATCGCTCGCATCACACATGAACTCGAATGGAAGGGACCAATCTGGAGCTTGCATAATGGGAACAAACACGAGCATGATTTTTAATTTTTTAAAAGAACTTTGTCATGCTTCATTCCACTCAAAGGGGGCATCTTTCACAAGTAGGTTACTGAAGGGCCTAGCGATGACACTAAAGTCCTTAATCAACCTCCGATAAAAACCCGCGTGGCCAAAGAAAGAGCGCACGTCCTTTAGTGACCTTGGTGGGGGAAGATTGGTTATGACATCTATTTTTGTCCTATCTACCTCAATACCTTTGGACGCCACTATGTGGCCGAGAACTATTCCTTCGATAACCATAAAATGGCACTTCTCCTAATTTTGTACCAAGTTCTTTTCCACACAGCGGGCTAACATTTTTTCTAGATTAGCGAGACAAAGGTCAAAAGAGGGGTTGAAAACACTAAAGTCATCCATAAAAACCTCAAGGCCCCTTTTGACCGTATCGCTAAAAGTACTAAGCATGCACCTTTGAAAGGTTGCGGGTTCATTACATAATTCAAAAGGCATACGTTTGTAGGCAAATGTGCCAAAAGTACACGTCAACATAATTTTTTTCTTGATCTAGCACATCTACCTCAATTTGGTTGTACCCAGAGTAACCGTCAAGAAAGTAATAGAATGGGTGTCTTGCTACTCTCTATAGCATTTGGTCGATAAATGGTAAGGGGGAATGATCTTTCCTAGTGTCGGAATTGAGCTTCCAGTAGTCAATACAAATAAACCACCCGATGGTCGTATGTTGTGGAATTAGCTCACCCTTGGCATTTTTACCACAATCATTTCCGACTTCTTCGGGACGACTCGTATAGGCCTCACCCACTTTCTATCCGAAATAGGGTAAATGATTCCCACATCCAATAGATTAATAATCTCCACTCTCACGACATCTTTCATTGGGGGTTTCAATCGCCTTTGTATCTCCCTCGAAGGCTTCACATCCTCCTCGAGGTGGATTTTATGGGTACAAATTAGGGGACTTATACCCTTCAAATCCTCTATGCTCCAATTAAAATCACTACAATGCTTCCTCAAAATCGATAATAGTTTACTCTCTTGCTCTTTATTTATGCTTGAGGAGACAATAACGGGGAATGTCTCATCCTCTCCCAAATAATTATATTTTACATGTGAGGGTAGTTTATTTAATTCATGGGTAGGAAATTTTCATCAGAGGGAACCGTGCTCGACTCCCTCGGTGGTAATTTCTCAAACCTAGAATCCAATTAACATCTCTCACGTACTCATCCAACACTCTCTCATCTAATATCTCTCTTAACTTCCCTACATCCCTCTAGAAATTGGTGTACATCCCGTAACTCTCACTACCTGAAAGAAGACAAAATTTTAGGGAATCCCCACCAATATTTCCCGCTATGTGCTCATATACTACCTCCTTTATAAGATCCACCTCGTTAAACTTGTCCTCATCACCCACTTGCTTAGTGATGTTGAAGATATTTATATTAAGGGTCATATTCCAGAATGTAAGTTGCATTTGCCCATTTATAGTATTAATCAATGCGTTAGCCGTAGCTAAGAATGGATGGCCAAGGATGATGTGAACATAATTACTCGAGAGGGGATGGAGGGCTCCATGTCCTAAATGACAAAATCTATAGGGAAGTAGAAAGTGTCCACTTGGACTATCACATCCTCAATAATCCCTCGAGGTATCTTCACGGTATGATCCATGAGTTATAGAGTGATCTTAGTGGGATTGAGGTCCCCCAAATCTAATTACGTATAAATGGATTAAGGGAGAATTTTAACACTCGCCCCTAAATCTAATAAGTCTCTCTCGATACGATTCTCTCCAATGATGCATGAAATTGTCATTGCACCCGGATCTTTAAACTTCGGTGGGAGGTCACTTAGTAGAATTGAGTTCACATTTTGTTCTAGGAAAACATTCTTTTTAACCATTAGTCTATGTTTATCCGTCAGTAAGTCCTTAAGTAACTTTGCATAGGTGGGAATTCTCTTGATTGTGTAAAAAAAGGTTAATTAAGCTTTACTTATTTTAACACATCTTAACGGGAAGCCCCTTTTGGATGAGGAACCAACCGTTGAGGGAAAGGCACAGTGGTGGGCGATTTCGCTAAAACTTTGGGCTTGCTAATGTCATCATTGTCACTCTCATTAAAGGGGACATCTTTGACCTCTTTCATTTAGGGAGAAACCTCCTTGTCTTTAGGTTCATCAAGTGGGGGAGGTGATAAATCAACAACTCTCCCACTACGTAAGGTGGTAACAGCTTGACATTGCTCTTTATGATCATTGGACATAGAACTAACACTAGGTTGACCATGGGGAGTTCTTTGGCCTTAGCCTAAAAACTTGCCGTTCTCATGAACACTTAAGGAAGATTGCGATCTCGAAATGTTTGAATTTATTTCGACAAACAGTCGGGCATTTTAAACGTTGGTTGCTGATTGAGCTTGCATAAATTGGTTCAAATTATCCTCGAGATTTCTCTGTGGTGGGGTGATATAAGGCGCATGAGGTGGTGCTTGAATTTGTGTAGCTTGTTAGAAATGCAAAGGCGGTGGTGGAGGAGGGGCAACGTGTGAATAAGGATTCATCGCAGCATGTTTTTGCCCATAAATAAAATCGGGATGGTTCCTCAATGAAGGGTTGTACGAATTCCTGTGAGGGGCATTAAAATTACACTTAAATGCTCCTACCGTTTCCACTTGGTCTTGAATCATGGCTTTGTAGGCGGGTATCGTCGGGCATTCCTTCGTTGAATGTCCTGACTCACAAATCACACACACCTTCTATCTCATTGCTCGAGTGGAGTCAGATGTTTTTCTTCCTCGTGATTATACTACGTCATCCAATATTTTATCAAGTTGGTTGATTTAAAGTTTTAACTTAGCTTTTGTGTCCAATGAATAGAGTTTAGAAGCAAAAGGAGTCGTGGACATTTGTCAAGCCGGGTTTAGATATTTGGATCAGATGTGTCCCACGCTTAAGTAGTTTTGGCAATATACTTATGGTGGGCCTTAGCATCCTCCGCGTCTAAAGCTAGAAATTACCCTTGGCACATAGTCTCCACGAGTTGTTTTGGAACTTAAGTTTAGCACTTAATGAATGAAGGAGATAAGTCTCCAATTCTCAAATCCATGGTGTCGGCACATATTAAGAGCTCGTTAAACCACTCCCAATATTTTCCGAAATGCTCATTTTCTTGTTGTTTAAATGTTTTAATTTGATCTTTTATGGAATTAGTTCGATGTTGGGGAAATAATTTTAGGAGAAACTTGGCCTACATACCTCTCCATGTTCCAATTAAGTTCAATGCCAAAGACCATAGTCAAGTCTTGGTATTATCCTTCCAGGAGAAGGGAAAAAGTTTGAGGCGAATGACATCCTGGGTGCACGCTTGATCGCCAAAAGTTTCACACGCCTATTCGAACTCATGGATGTGGATGTATGGTTTTTCTGACTCCAAGCCATGGAATGTGGGAAAAATCAAAATCACCCCATTGCGAAAATGGAATTGCCCTGCATTATACGGGAATATAATAAATCCCGGAGTGACGGTTCGCTCGGGATATAAGATGTCACTAATGGGGCGATACGGCATCTCACCCTCACCCATACCAAAACTGGCATTATCAGACATCTCTCTTGTAATACCCCATAATTTTTAATGATATTTAATTGTGGGATTAATTAGATTAAATATAGGAAAACCAATTTATTAATTAATCCAGGTTTAAATAGATATTTACAAGCGTGACGAGAGTTAGTAATTATTGATGTGAAATATGTTGAATATTACTGAGTGCGTATAGTAATATGTGATTATGAATTTATTAAACTTGTCATGAGTGAAATATATGACAATTACGGTAATTAAGTTGGGACATTCGTGTCAGTCGTATCGGGACGTAATTTAATGATAGAAAAAGTAATTTATTTTTCAGTCGCCCTTATGGTCATTTCGAGTGCACAAAGTGTCCGGAAGGGTCAAGAAAGTCAGAAAAGTCTACTTGAGAGTTTAGTTTGGGTCCCGGGGTAGTTTTAGGCCAAACCGGCACCCCAAAAGGGTATTTTAGACATTTTAATTTTAGTAGTAAATAAACCCACGAAATTTCTTAAGGTATATCACCTGCTAAGTTAGAGACCTTAGAGTTTTCACAACAAAAATTAGAGGAGGCCATTAGAGGAGGAAGAGGAGGAGGTTCCCAAATGAGAGAACCACCATTCTTAGGCTTTTTGCACCGCCGTCATCGCTAATGCATAGATCGAAAAGAAAGGATCGTCCCTATATCATCTTCTCTAAAGGATCAGAACTTCCATTAGAGGCAAGTGATTTAACTTGTAATAATTCAGTGCATATATTATCCATGGTAGTTTAGAATTGGAAACAAACCTTGAAAATTGATAATTTATTGAATTTGGAGAATTTGATCTTAAATATGAATAGGTTTTGCATGTAGATAAACTTCTGATATATAGAAATAACTAAATCATGATCCATGTATAGAGAATCACGAATTAAAGTTGAGTAATATGATGTTGTTGAAGAAAAATTAAAGAACTAGGGTTTTTATGAAAAATACACGATTTAATCCAAGAAAATTATGCCCCATGGTAATTTGATGATTCTGTGACGTTAGAACTTATGTATTTATGTTGGTGTAACATTTAGTATAAGTATTTTGGAGTTTGGAACATTAAAATAGAGTATTTGAGGTTTAAAATTAAAGAAACTCGTATATAAAAACATGCATAATCATAGGCCATACCTGAGTGATCGATCGATCGATTCAAGAATGTCGATCGATCGACTCCCCTGTATTTTGTGATTTGTTTTCCTTTTGAGGTTTAATTCAATCCCAACATTTAAGAATTATTAGTGTTGATTAATTGAACATAATGGGACTTAGGGAAGGTCAGTAGGATTGTAGTTAAGGCTCGAAAAATACTATTTTTGTATGGGATTAAATGGTATACTTAAGAGTGTTCACCGAGTGAGTTACGATTGGAAATTATTTAAAATGGTATTTAAATCTAATAAACGATAACTTAATGTTAGTGACAGTGGGACTTTAAAATACTGAAACAACCTTAGAGACAATTTGGAGACCTAGTAGCCTTTTGGGATAGGTCTAGGTACTCAAAATATTACGTAAGATATTCGGGATAAATATACTACGCATGAGACTTACAATATGGGTCATTTGAATACCTATATTAAATTATAAATACTTAGGCTGTGTGATTACCCAATGTATGGATGATTATTTGTATGATATACATACCATACTTGCTATCATGGGAGGTCTTAGGAGGGGACAATCTTATCTCGAGGAGCCTTCGGGGGGATTTATATTTGGTACCTCAAGAACATAGGACTGTGAAGACTTATCTATGAGTTGATTAGTCAGATGACTATGGGAGCGTAGGTATGTGCGTGACCCATAGGTATGTGAACTATGTTTGCCTCCAATATGTGTGATTTGTATTGATACAGTTCCAATGTGATTCGAAACTCATAATCCTTATGTACGTGATGTACCGAGATTTGATAGCAGAGTATGTAAGCATCGTTAGTTTCGCTTATGTGGGATGCGGTATTAGAATATATTATAACAATGATTTATGTATATACCTGTATTTATTCTACTGTGTTACTTAGTAGAATAAATTGATAATTATGTCAAAAATATATGAAGTGTGTGAGAATTTAAAGAAATTGTTGAGAATTAAACTACTTGAAATCGATTAATAAATGTTGGAAATAATATACGTATTATTTTAGGTAACACGAGTGGGCACAGTAAAGAAGTTCGTATAGACCAAGATTTGGTACAAACTAGTTAGTTGGGTAGTGTAACTAGAATGGGTTAGGAATATGCGTTATCTATGTACAATAGTTGAGAGGTGAGAATCTTAAGGGAGAGCACGTGACTAACATGTATATAACATTTACTATTTAATGCATTTAAACACTTGTTGTTTTTAAAATATTTTCAAATTGGGCTCTGACCCGTTTTCTTCCAAATCTATTTTATTTTGTAAAAATCTTTTAGGTTCCCAGCCACAGGAACGCCAAGCATAGGAGTTCCATTCAGTTTACTTGTTGTAGCTAATGTGGAAGTTACAGGACCACGGTACTAGTCGACTCCATATCTATGATTGATTCTTTCAGAGTCATTCATACCAGTTAGGGCATGTCGCCCATTCCTATTCAGAGATAGCATCTTCAGTTATTTATTTACAGTTCAGACTTTGAGATAAATTTCATTCAGACTATTGTATTGGGATTTTATTTTGGATGTGTTTACTCCAGATTGAGCTTATTTCATTATTTCAGTTTATTTCCTACGAGATTGTTTAATGAATGGTGAATGTTTAGTATTCATTTATTTGGTTGTTGTTAATTCAAAAGATAAAATTTGATATCTCACTTTTTTAAATATTAGGTGGTTAGTAATTAATAAAAAAAATTCAATAGTGATGCTAACACTCAACCAATCTGGATACTATGTTTTAAATTTAATAAATGACTGATCACCCGGATTTTTAATTAAGCGGGGTGTCACAACTCTCTCTCTCTCTCTAAATGACTCGATATCCTCACTCGATGCCTTAAAAGTATGACTCAAACTGTGACTCATGATGGAATTGGGCGGTGTAGGAGGTGGTACCCAAAATTATGGAACGCGAGGAGGCTATCGGTATTGTACTCTTCTGTATGATTTTTGTGAATTCTGGTAGGAGTGGATTGAGGGTTTGGTTGAGAATTTTGCATGTAAGGAGTAAAGAGATTCTAATTTTTTTTTATATTTCTGAATTCCTTTTTTTTTTTTAATTTTGATTTAATGATTTTTTTTGGCTTTTTAAGAATTAGAGTAAAATTTTGGATTAATTAGACCTAACATAAATGTCTACCTAGTCCCCGGTAACGGTGCCAAAAACTTAACCCAACTAAAAAAAAGTGTCTTTAACGCGAGTGATTACGGCTCAAGTGCAAGTCGGTCGGTCAAGAAATAATCCAAAAAATCGGAACTCAGGGAATAGGATGCAAAACGTGATGATGAATAGGAAAGACTATTAACCCTACAGTTAACTAAAAAAAAATGAGAGAAAAGATGATTATTTGTGAAATTTCCTATCAACTAATGCAATTTAATTGAATTAGTAAATGAACTACACATGCGAGAATAACTAAGCAAGTTTTAAATCAATATAGGAAAATGGTCCCCCGAACTGTCGGTGATTACGTAGAACATAAAAACTTCAAAAACCCTCATTCTCAATTCAAAGAAACATAAAATACTCTCTAAGAATTTGACATGTGTGAATTTTACTCCTCACAATATCAAATCAAAAATTATATTCGACGAGAATGATAGATTACTAAAATGTCAATTGCACCTTTAAACATTTCGGTCACCTAGGGCAAACGGAATTAAAAGACCTACAACCTTTGTTTATATAAAAATCAAACCTTTGAATCATTAATTATATTTTATTCCCTTTTAAATCCATTCATAACAGGTAGGTTGAGTTCTTGTACCCCAACCCGCTAAAAACTCCGCCGGACATAGCGACGTGGGAAATAACCAAAATCCTAAAGTTGCATGTGATAGAAATCACAATGAAAACTATTGTTAAACATGCATGGAAGTCTTGGAATCCCAAAAAATAAATAAAAATATGCAAAGACGAAGAATATGGAAGAACAAGATAGAGAGAATAAACTTGAAATTAAACTCTTGAGAATTGATCCGTAATGATGTAGCTTTAATGCATGAATTAAAACTAGGGTTATTTCCTCCTCTCCTCTCCAATTCTAAGGTAAAAACTAATTAAAACTTAGTCTAAGGTCAAACTACAACAATACAATGTCGTTTTTGCAAGAGTCCTAACCTAATACAACTTTTAAGAAAAAATAGCAATGAAAGGGAAATTTGAGCATCAGGTGGGTCGAACCAGTTCAGGTGAATGGGCAAACTGGTTTGGACTCAAAACGATTTGGAGTTCAATTCTGGGAAACTTGTTGCATTTCTTGGTTCCTTTTTTTTCTTTGGATTTTCTTCTCAACTTCGATCGCTCATAACTTCTTCACCGTAACTCAGAATGGGACGCTGTTTCTTCCAATATTCTCGTAATTTCATACACTTCGACTTTTCTTTAGGCTCCTCTTCTGGACTAAGGCTATAAAATTACAAAAAATCCCTTTAACTCTCCATTTCGTGGTTTCTTTCACTGTTTTAAATTCTCTCTCGCACTAACTTTGCATTAAATACCTGTAAATACATGAGAGATACACAAAATATGAAATACTCACCAAGGAAGGTTTGTAGCATAAATATGAGGTAAATACAAGTTAATTACAATGCATGGGATCATAAAAAGACTGAAATTAAGGGAATAAATATGAAATACTTACGCCATATCACTACACACGTGCTATAAATAGATATTCATATATTATCTCAAACACACACACACACACACACATATATATATATATACTGCATCCCCAGAGAAAGGACCTCACGGATGTACCCAACCGATCACCAAATCAACACCTATCCTCACACATGGATAGTGGCCATGCAAAAGTACTATGACTCGGGGATCAATCCAACACCCACTGGTCAACGCTAGGGTGGACTTCCCATTATTCATAACCTCCTAATGATAGCACTACCATGTAGGTTTTTTTCAAATTAATACACAAGCAATCAGACACACACACACACACACACACACACACACACATATATATATATATATATATATATATATATATATATATATATATATATATATATATATATATATATATATATATATAAGTAATGAATACGTACAAACATCCCACGGCATACTAGTCTACCAGTCATGAAGTACGAACCGATTTCTGGATTTCTAATTTAAGTGTCCACTCACTTGTAATACGATTCATCTCATGCGAACTCAACTAAATGTTGGACTAAAAATGCACCAACCCATGATAATGGTCCACGGTAATCCCAATCTACCTCAAAAACCCATAGTCCCATTTATCAACCACTAACGGGTAAAAAGATTTCACAATAAAAATTGGGATATACCAGTAAATCGAATCGGTTCGCTGGCAGATCGAATCGGTTCGTTCCAGTGAATCGATTTTCTCCCCCCAACAAACCAATTCAATTTCTTAGGCAGCCCTTCGTCTTCAACCCCGGGTTTTCACCTCCCAAACCCATCAAGGGATGTCCCAAGCCTCCTAAACCATAAATTAAGGTCCCACATCAACACATAATCATCCCAAAAGTATTTTTAGATCTATCAAACCCAAATCCCACATTAAATCTCAACGATTCCTACTAAATAATGCAATTTACTCAATCTATAATTAATCCAACCTTAATACCCATTGATCTAACACCCTATCAATGTTCATCGTGTCCATAATCCTAATCCCATAATTATATCAAGAATTTCTTCCATATTAATTCTTAAACACATTGATATGTTAAACACAAATCAAACCCTCTTAAGTAATATCCATGATTTCATCTTAAATTCCCAAATTAATTACTAATTAACTATGAACATAATTAACTGCAGAAAGTCACAAATCCAAAGCAAGTAAAAACTTGCCTTGTTGGATTAAAATCTGAAGCTTAACACGTATAGATGGATTGAATTCGGATATTGGCTCTTCCTTTCTTCTCCAAGATTTCCTTCTATTTTCTCTTCTCTTAGACTCTATCTCTTGATCCTCACTAATCATAGATTAAACGAGGCTTCCATCCACCCCCACTTATCCTTAAATATCACACCCTAATCTCATTTTTAGGTGTAGCCCTAATGGTAAAAAATAGGATCATACCCCTTTATGAGCCATATTATGGCTAAAAAGCCCTTGGGAACTCAACTGTACCCCTGAGTAAAAATTTTGGACTAATTAGACCCATTTCGGATCACCGGTGCACTCAAAAGGGTCATCCGAGTTACCGGACTAAAAATGTCCCACTGTCTCATTAATTGATTTCGACACATGCGTATTGAACGTATCGCCCTTAAACTATTTAAATTCATTATTCGAACTCTCTAACGACATAATATAATAGTCCATTGCTTTTAACTCATTAAACGACAATATAATAATTCTCATATTTATTTCCTTAGTACATACAATTAAATAATAATTATAAATATTAATCCTAAACTCGCTAATTAATATTTATCGAAACCAATTTAATTTTCCAATTAAACTTAACAATTCGTTGCAGATGTGGAATAAAATACTCTCAAAATTAGGGGGTATTATATCATCCTCAAACTCTTTAGATTCCACAATCCAAACTCTTTAGGTTCCATGGACATTAATTGTTCACGAGTGATGATACGAGAAATCGTCCACTAGTCGCTCTCGTATCAACAAGTCAAGTGTCAAGTGTGCAATGAATAAACAAAGCAAGTAAATAGAGAGAAAACAACATATAGAGTGGTTCAACCCCCAAAATAGGCCTACATCCATCGTGTTTCTCCGTTCTCATTATACGAGATGTATTGTACAATATAATCGTGCCTAAAGAGGCATATAAGTATGAGAATAAAGGAGAGTACATGAAGATTGATGATTCCGGTGTGTTGGAGAAGTGGCTGCGATGTGGATGAGCAGCCACCAAATTATATACTGTGGTTGTGTAGAGAGAATCGGTACTGTAGAACCTTCCCCAGGCATGTGGTATCGATCTCATCCGTCCCCGTTTTTGAGGTGTGGTACTCTATTTATAGGAGATATGCTCACGTGTTTGGAGCACGTGATGCACATAAAGTCTGGAGCTGTAATGGAGAGGGATGCGGACTGTAAGGCAAACAACGTGAGTGTCGTATCCTGCAAGATTAGAGCCAAAGGTACCGCACCCTGTATTGGATGATTTCGTGGTGTGTTAAGGGGGATGCGCCCTGAGATGAGGAGGGTCGCGCCCCTTTATATGGTAGTGCCACACATCGGGTTTAGTAGGGCCGTGCCCTATGTTGATAGGGGCCACGACATGTAAGCTTGTTAAGTTGAGTATACCATCCGCGGTAGTGTGCTATATTTGTACTATCAATAAGCCCCCAAGTCATAGTGCCAAGAGAATTCGATTGTGGCTGCAACGTAGTTAAGTTATCTTAGTTGCCGCGGTACTTTTCAAGGCGACGATTCAACTTCCGCACTCTCTTATATAAATTGTTTCTGGCCGTGGACTTGATTACGTTTCCAAAACTTTGAGAGAAAATCGAGAGCGAATTTTGTTCTCACTTTCTCTTTCATTTTTCGGTGAGCTTCCAAGGCTGTGTGTGGTGGTGCAAGGTGATTTGAAGCTGAGCATTGCAAGTTTCTCTATTTCTAGGTAATTTTTCAACCAACATCCTTTTTAAATAACTTTTGAAGATCGTAATTCTTCTTGTAATACACGAAGACATGAATTATTCCCTTCTAATCTTCAACACTTGTATTTTTCTGGATTGCTTGATAGGAATCTAGGGTTTTGTTTGAACAATCTTATAATTTCCACGAATCAAACATGTATCCATGATAAATAATTGTAATTGCTGCTAGAATTCTTTGAATCGACTGAGTTTGTATCAAATAACTGTTCTTTGATGTTCTTTAAGCACACACTTCACATTCTAGGCCTTCGATCTTTAAACGAATAAACACTAGGTACAAAACTATTTGTGTGAATAGCCCCGGCATGGTAGAATATACCTTTAGTAATTTTAGAGATGGCTGCGGCCTATAGACGAATCCCTTATTTGAGTAAGCTACCGTGGCACTTTAAGCTCCCTTGCTGATATAGGAGATGGCTGCGGCCAGTAGGGTTAGAGGGTAATCCCTTAGGTTCAATGAATAGTGTAAGCAGTGTTTTAGCCCATTAACAACTATAGTAGGGAAATAACCCCCATTAAATCAATATGCCGCGACACTAATTGTCTTTTAGGGCTTACACCTCACACTTAACATTTGGCCAGTCTTGTCGATCACTTCTATTCACTATTCATATAACTAATCTTACCGCGGCATCTTAAAGTTTTTTTCGAACCATACTGGCTACGGCGCCTAACTGCAGACTCTACTTTTTAGGTACTGCTGTAGCCGTATAAGCTTTGACCCAGATGAATTTCTGAGAGATTTTTGGGCAAAACACTTCAGAGCTTCTCCCCCTGAACTTCCCTCCGTGCCTCATCTGAAATCAATTGGGCCTTGCCAACTGAGGGACTGCCCAATTGCATGATACTAGACTCAGACTCCACGGACTATGCATGCAAGAAGAATTTTGAGTCCCCACTAAAGGAAGAGGAAGCCAATTCACGTAATCATCTATTTGGTGTAGGAGATGATGCCGCGAAAGTTAGGGATAACCCAACTGGTCCATCCGGGAGGGCTGAGAGACCCTTAGATGCACTTTACATTCGCAGCATCATGATCCAAGACTGGGTTGACGAGGTAGCCGAGGCCTTTAAATTTCCAGAAAATCTGATGTGCTCAGCACCTGTCGCGAACCAAAGACCTTGCACAGCTCGAGCTGATGTTGGAATTTACTTCCCACTTCATGCCTTTGTTTACGGGCTGCGATTGCCAGTTCCTGTACCCATTAGACGTATTTTTCAAACCATGGAACTAGCCCCAGCCCAGATAGATCCTAATGGTTGGAGATCCATTCTTGTCGCGGTCCTTCTTTGGGAGAATCGATTTAAAAAGGACATTACTCCCGCAGAGATTTTTCATTTCTACCACCCAAAGGAAAACTCCGTGAAGTTTGCCGGGCACTATTACTTCTCCGTCCGCGACAGGCACGAGACCCTTTACACTGGGAGATCGACCAGTGTAAAAAACTAGAAGGGTAAGTATTTCTACATCTCCGGAGAAGGCTAGGAGATTCATCCTGAGGAGAACAAGAGGGAGAAGTCGTATAGACCGCAACGGCAATGGGGGTCTCCCTCTAAGATTGGTATTTAGATTATGGCCGCATCCTTTCTTCATAGTTTCTTATTAATATCTACTAACCTTTGAATTATTTTTCTGTAGTTCTTAACAACTTGCACTTGAGTAGGTGGTAGGAGAAGAGAGTTACTAAGGCCGCGGCCATTCCTGCTGAAGAGAAGAAATTCAGCGTACTTGTAACATCTATAACTATATTTGAAGCAGGGTTCTTCCCCAGAAAATCCATTCCAAGAATGTTCACGGAAGGTAATATCCTGATCCCCCAATTTTTATCCGCGGTAACTTATGTTTCCAGCAAGTCCATTTTAAATACTTACAGTTACTTTTTCTCTTTCAGGTGAGGAAGTTGATAGGGAGATATTGGCTTTTTTTTTTCAGCAAAGAGGGACGGAACCCCCACACGTTTTATTAATAAAGTTAGGAGAAAAAGCCTCTCCAAAGCTTACAAACCCAAGCAAACTAAAAAACTAGAGGTTGGGTCCAATACTCTAGCTAGAAAGCGATAAATATGGGGATTTATAATAACCCCATTACATGAAAAACTTGAAATAAATATGGGGATTTATCTCAACCCCATTTACAATTAAAAGATTCTATGCCTTATTTGTGGAGTGTGCAGCCTATCTAGCTTAAGTAATCCTTTAGCCAACCTCGGAAGAGAATTTTGATCCCAGTATATAAAGTGCGAGTTAAACAGAGATGCCCTCGAAGCAAAATGATCAGCAACTGAGTTTGATTGTCTCCATATATGTTTAAAAATCACTTCATCAGAACATTGGACTTCTTGAAGAATCTTTCGAGCTTGCCAAGGAGGTTTAGCCTTCTTCAATAACACATCTATTAATAGCTTGCAATCAGATTCCACTATCACTTTTTGGATATTTAATTGAGTAACCAATTTCATACCTTCCACAAAGGCCAAACTTTCAGCAATAAATGAGGTTTGAACTCCTATAGATTTTTCAAACCCAACAATAAAATTCCCGTTGGAATCTCTAATTACCCCTCCAATACCACTATTACCCGGATTTCCTTTCGAGGCACCATCAATGTTTAATTTAAACACTCCACTTGGGGGATTAGACCAAACACATTTTATTATCTGAACAACTTTAGGACTAATGTGAACTTGAAATAGATTTGTGATTTGAAAATCTTCAGAATTAGGACTATCATAGATTTTTATATTTTGAAGAACAGAAGAAGCTAAAAAAATAATTTGATTTATGACTAAATTATCAGAAGACTTAGAGTTTTCAAAAACCAATCTATTTCTAGCCTTCCATAGTTCCCAAAAAATAATTTTAGGAGTTATGACAAAAAGAACTTGAAGGAAGTCTTTTTTATTTTTAATCATCCACCAAGATAACAGCATAGCCCTGCAAGAAGTATACTTAGGAGAAACTTTAAATAGATGACAAAAATATTGCCATACTTTTCTAGCTAAATTACAATCAAGAAAAACATGTTTATCGCTATCATCATTAGCTAAGCATTCCCTGCAAACTGGAGCGAGTCTTATACCAATTTTTTGGATTTCATTCTCAAAAGGCACATAATTATTCAGAAGTTTCCAAATAAAATTAGAAATTTTTATGGGACAATCTATAGCCCAATTAATTTTCCAAGTGAGAGAAATAGGATTATTTTTCCTACATATTTGAAAAGCATCTTTCAAAGAGAAATCTCCAGAATATGAAGGAATCCAAATTTGATTTTCTAAATCTATGTGATCATCAACCATGCTAGATATAGATTTAATTCTTCTAATAGTAGAGGATCCAGAATTCGAAAACATTATATTTTGATATTTAGATCTCATAAAAGATGCCCAAATACCTTTATCAAATAAAAACTTCCAATATAATTTCATGCTAGAAGCGTTAATGATATCTTCCATTCTTCTAAAATTTAAACCTCCTTCTTCAAAAGGAAAACACAATTTATCCCAATTAGACCATTGGTAAGGTTTATCTTTATTAACACCACCCCAATAAAATTTAGAGAAGATATTATGCAATCTTTTAATAATAGTTTTAGGGGGGCTAATAACAGAAATGATGTGAATAGGGATAGATAACAGAACACTTCTAATCAGAGTGGACCTACCTGCTTGAGATATCAACTTAGACGACCAAGAATTAAGCTTATCTCTTATAGAGTACATAAGATCAGAGAATTGAGACAGCTTCATCCTCCCTTTATTAATGTTACAACCTAAATACTTCATAGGCAAAGATTTAATAGATAATCCAGAAATAGTTCCCACCTTAGATCTAATAGCCGGGGAGAGATTATGATCAATATAAATAGAGCTTTTGGAGACATTTATAGACTGACCTGAGGTTTTTTCATAATTTTTAATTAATTTGGAAATAGCAAGTAAACTTTTCTTGCACCCATTAGCAAAGATAATAATATCATCATCATAAGCCAAATGAGAAATCAAGTTACAATTCCTAGGATTGGAGAAAGGAGTAGCTTTACCATATTTGAACAAATTATCGATATTTCTACTAAAACATTCAGCAGCTATAATAAACAAACTAGGAGACAAAGGGTCACCTTGCCTAAGCCCTCTAAAAGATTGAAAAAAGCCTTTACTTTGGCCATTTATGAAAATAGAGAACCAATTATTAGAAATTAACCTCCAAATCATGTCTATAAACATTTCACTAAACCCAAATTTCCTCAAAACTTGACATAGGAAAGGCCAATATACTTTATCATAAGCCTTTTCCATGTCTAATTTAATAATAACATTATGGCCACGAACTTTTTTTCCTAAAGTTTGAGATAGCTCGTGAGCAAGCAATATGTTATCGTTTATGCTTCTCCCTCTAACAAAACCAGATTGGTTAGGGGATATGATATTAGGAAGAATATCGGCTAACCTGTCATTAAGAATCTTAGAAATAATTTTATTAGAGTAGTTACATAAACTTATAGGTCTAAATTGAGAGCAATTTATAGGATTATCTATTTTGGGGATAAGGGCAATATTAGTAGCAGTCCAGCTTTTAGGAATTTCAGCTCCAGCAAAGAAAGAGTGAATGGCCTTAATAAGATCATGCTTTAGGATGTCCCAAAACTTATAATAGAATTCTCCCCCGTAACCATCAGGGCCAGGAGCACTAGAAATATTCATGTTTTTTATAGCACTAAGAATTTCTTCTTCAGATGGGAAATCAGTCAGGAATTTATTATCCTCATCAGTGATAGCTTTATCAATAATATTTAGGAAATTATTATTAATATTGATAAGATCAGATTTCCAAATGTTTTGGAAGTGAGATACAAACACTCTATCGATGTCCTCTTGTTTTTCCATCCAATTGTTTTGAGAATCTTTAATCTTGGTAATGTTCAATCTTCTGTGACTGAGCTTAACAGAAGCATGGAATAGTTTAGTATTCATATCCCCTTGTTTAAGCCATTTTTTGTTACTTTTTTGGAACCAAAAGCTTTCCTCCCTTTGAAGAGCAATATGCAAATTAGCTCTAGTTTTAAATAACTCAGATCTAGAAGATGCCGAAGGATCATGCTCAAAAGCCTGCTCTTTAATCAAAACTTCATCTTCTAGATCACTCACAGATTGAAAAACATTTTTAAAAACTTCTTTATTCCAAATTTTAAGTTTCTCTTTAAGCATTTTAAGTTTAATAGAGAAAAGTTTCATCGGAGGGGCATTAACATCACAGTTCCACGATTGCTGAATAATATCTTTCACATTAGATTGAATACACCACATAGATAAGAACTTGAAAGGTTTAGGCATCTCATCACATTTACTTTTGATAGACAGAAGAAGAGGACAATGGTCAGAACATGCCTTATGTAAATGAGAGATAGTAGTGGATGGAAATTTATTAAGCCAATTCATATTAACCAAACCTCTGTCTAATCTACAAAATATAGTACCATGAATACGATTATTAGACCAGGTAAATCTAGATCCTGTGTAGCCAAGATCAGTCAAAGCGCAAGAAGTAATCATATCATTAAAATCC
Organism: Sambucus nigra; assembly: GCA_949130495.1. Lineage (NCBI taxonomy): Eukaryota > Viridiplantae > Streptophyta > Magnoliopsida > Dipsacales > Adoxaceae > Sambucus > Sambucus nigra. The sequence goes on from OX422214.1 coordinate 586,361,878, forward strand.
TCCATAGATTGAAAATCTATATCAGAACCACCTAGTTTTTCATCCTGCTTCGAGACAACATTAAAGTCGCCTATGATGAGCCAAGGCAAATCAGAATTTTGAAAGGTTAGCTGACAGAGATCAGACCATAAACTTTTCCTGTCCAGCGCAGTACATTTGGCATATATTAAGGCCACCAAAATAGTGGAATTCAAATAAACAAAGTTTATTTTAAGACAAAACAGTTGGTCAGTGTTATGGATTATATTGACAGTTAAGTCATTTTGCCAAAAGAACCATATTTTGTTAGATATATTAGACTCACTATTAGGAAAATTCCACTTAAATTTATATTTAGTTATTTTATCAATATTTACTTTGGGTTCTAAAAGGGCAATTGCAGGGAGTTTGTATTTCTTGATCAGATTTTTCAATCTTCTATTAGTTGGACTATTAGCTACCCCCCTAATGTTCCAGCACAAGAAATTCAGCATTTAGACAGTAGAGTTAAAGTTTAAGGAAGAGGACTTACCTGTTGCTCTGGTGATTCTTCTGAATAGAGGATCAAAAGGAGCTTGTTTAGTAGAAATTACTTGTTTTGATATATTAGAATGAGCATTGGATATGTATGGGCCTTTCTTTGTTTTTTTCCTTTTCTTCTTTATCTTTCTGAATACCCTTCCATTTGACATCAAACCATCTTGCAAACCTCATTAATTCCTCAATCTTAGGAGAATTTTTGAATGAGACTTCAGTATCTAATACATTGTCTTTCATACACGCTGGATGTTTCATAGCAGCAGGTAGCTTAGAAGCTTTAGGTGAGAGATTTATTTGGTTTACAATGTAGGTCTCATCAGCGTTCAGATATTGAGAATACAGCAGCCCCTCCTGCGCTCTTTTCACCCCATCAGTTGAGTAAATGTTTTGAAACTCTTGGTTCTCCTCTTCTGACATCGAAATGTTATCTTCTTGTAAGACCTGAAACCTATTAGATACTCTAGCAGGTTGATTACCTTCATCTCTAGAATCAGAAAAGTTAGGGTCCACCTTATCTGCTATACCCGGAATATAGACCTCAATTTGATTTTCAGCAGTATCCGTGTGTTGCTCTTGTTCAGCAGATGCCTTTGTAACAGTTTCTTTGGGATCTTCTTGATCTTCCACTTTCTTGGATTGAACTTTTACCACATCTTTCTTAGGCTTTAATTGAGGGAATTTGATCATACATTTACTTTCAGAGTGACCTTGTTTTTTACAGAACTCGCAGAAAGATGGATAGTTTTCATAAACTATATTTTGCCAAAAACCAGAACTGCCACTTCCAATCCAAATTCTGTTAATTCTTTCTCTCAAGATGTTTATTTCAACAAAAATTCTGGCCAAACTTGGTCTGGAAATAGATGCTGTAGATGCATCCAATTTAAGAGGTTTTCCCACAAGTTGGGGGATAGAATATAAGGCTGATTTCGCATAGAAATGTAATGGAAGGTTCGGAAGATTAATCCAGACAGGGACTATGGGAATTTCTTCTTCTGGTTTAAATTCAGTAGTCCACTTAAAAGTGAGCATAGGATACTTCCCAATATACCAGATGTCTCTTAGCCAAAGTCTAACAAAATCTTCCTCACTAGTTAATCTAATCAGGATATGTTTTGAATCAAGAAGCCCGATCGAGAATGCAGATTTCAAGGAAAAGGTTTGAAATATTTTTCGAATATAATCAATTGGAGGTCTTCCATGAGAGAATTTCCCCACAACTGAATGTTTAAATGGTTCAGCTAGGGCTTCAATGTCTTCTTGAGAGAACATCACAGCAGGCTCTCCCTTAAAACTGGTTGGATTCTTCAGTGCCAGATATTTTGGTTGTTGATTCATGAGGACACTTGCGAAGGATTTGGTCCACACAGAATCAGGTGGCTTAGGGGGAATCATAGGGTCCGTAGCAGGCATCACCATTGTTACGCTAGAGGAGAAAGAGAATTCTCCTTAGGTTCTTGGAGGGTTCTTGAAGAGAGGGCTCATCAGTTTCTTAGAGCGTTTTTTTCTTTCAGCTACTATCCCTTGAGATATTGGCTACCCAGTTAGCATAAATGGACAAGGACGCATTCGTTCTCAATAATACTGCGTGGAGTAGGAAGAGGAAGAGGTCTAAGGCCAAGGCACCTACCGCGGCTCTTTCCAATGATCATAATCCTCCCTCCACGACCCTAAATCTGGCAGCAAAAAAATATAACCTTGCTGCCTCTGAATCCCAAACCGAGTTTGACGATGATATAGGAGCCAACCTAGCCACGGTGGGCTTGATGTCCATGTCTGATGCTCCCATCCATTCATCTTATCCTCCACCACCACCTGTAATTACGGTTAATGCAAACTTAGAACCTCCTTAGTGTCGCGATGGAGTTGGTCCCGACGATAGACCTTGGCCACAATTAAGATAGCCTGACCCTGAGTCCTCATGGGACACTACCGCGAAGGCTACACAGAGGATAAATAGGGACCTTGACGACGTGGACCTTGATAGGTTAGTAGAGGAAGACCATGATGACCTGGAGGACTGCGGTCTCCATAGTCTTTTGAGGGTAAATACTTAGTACTTTCTTCATTTTTCTTTTGCATTCCATATATTTCTACTAACTTTTTAATTTCAGGTTGCGGACGTCGTGGTAGCCCAAAAAAGGAAGTAAGAGGCCATATACAAACTGAAAGAGGCCGCGGAGAGGGTGCATGCTACAGATCTGGAAGCTGCATGTACTACATCTTTTGAGGCTGGGAAGAAGTCTGATGCCGCGGCTCTTCAGGCAACCCAAATGGACTTGGATGGTGCAAAAATGTAAGGGAGGAAGCGGAGGAAAACTTCAAACAAGCCGTGGAATCCCTCAAAACCTCCCAGGCTCAGACCACGGAAGCTACACAGGCCGCATAAACTTCTAGTAACAAGCTTAACCTTCTTTAAAAGAAGTATGAGGAGCTGGAGGCCAAGTCTGTGCGTGATGCCGAAGGCCATACCGCGGACATAAAGATAATGGAGGCATATCATGGCGATGCTCTTCAGCTAGCCATAAACCATACAGTGGAGTCATTTAAGGGCTCTAGGGGATTCTTCCTCATTAATAATAGGACCTACCTCCATGGCTGCCAGGAGTTGAGGCAGAGAATAATAAAGACCTTCCCTAAGACTAAGGAGAAGGTTCTCGCCTGGAGACTTAGTGATGTTGATCATCAAGAATGCATTACTGTGCTCAAGGTTGCGGAGGAAGAGAAAGCCATATTGAAGTCCGAGGCTGAGGCAGCTACCGCAAATGAAGAGATAATGACAGTCACGGAGGGGGAAGAAGGGGATAAAGCCAATGATGCCGAATCTTTGGGTTACGGCCCTTTTTAAAAGTTTTTGAACTCTTTATGGTGGCTGAGTCCCCTCTTTGTTATTTTGTCTTTTGTAGTGGATGTGGCCTATTTACTTACAACCTTAACTGATAATATCAAGGTTGCGGCCACCTTTTCTGCATTAATTATTTTGGCCTCATTTTCTTGTAGCTTTTTGTTCTTCCACCTTGTTTATTCAAATGCTTTAATGGATGCTTTTTCTATATATGTTTGATTACTCGAACACAACTGCTTTATATTTGTAAAATGCTTTGATTGGATGAAGTTGTATATATCTGCGGCAACCTTGACTAATTTGTACACAAGTCACCTGCCACAGACTCTTTCTTATCGTTCAGCCTTGGGCAATAATGCTGCAGTTGTAATTCATATGGTTCTGTACCCAGGACGCGACACATTTTGCCCCTTGTACCACCAAAGGTTAGAAGTGTTGCTGATTGAACAAGGATGCGACCGTTTGATAATGGACGCAACCATATTGCCTGTATCACTTGAATATTTAAAAGTGGTCGTAGCCCCTTTCTGAATAAAGGCAACACGAGTTGATTTTTCTAATAGGCCGCGGCATCTTTGAGTGTTTGAAACCCATCTTCTATAGCATTACAATTGGATCTAAATCCAAGTCATTACCGCATCAACACTTAGTCACTTTAACGGCTGCAGCTGTATTGACAGGGTTACTGCACTCTTTACCCTTGGCTGCTTGAACCATATAGTTGTTTTTTGTCATCCCATAACCAATATAGAACATATAGATAAGGACAAGGCCTTCCTCTAGTCTCTTTAATTGCCTTTCACAGAATATACGACTTTTATCTTCTTTAGCATCGCCGTTCTGTATGTAAATGGGATATTAATAAGCGTCCCCAGGCTGGGTTATGTTATTAAGCCACCCATAGCTAATATACATGATATTTTCAAGCCTCCCCAGGCTGGGTTATGTTATTAAGCCACCCAAAGCTAATATACAGGATATTTTCAAGCCTTCCAAGGCTGGGTTATGTTATTAAGCCACCCACAGCTAATATACAGGATATTTTCAAGCCTCCCCAGGCTGGGTTATGTTATTAAGCCACCCACAGCTATGGATATATATAAATCCATCTCTGGATAGATATTACAAGTCTCTCGACTTAATGACACATCCCGAAAGCCTAATGCAGGCATTGGAAGCCCTTATGAGTGATGTTACAGTCCAATTTGGATAACTGCTTCCAATATTTGCCTTCGCCACCTTCAATTATCATCAACTTTTGGACAATCAGGCGTCTTGTCAGGAATGTTGTCCCATTTAGATAATATCATTCCCAATGTAACATGTTTTCTCGAATCGGGATCTGTTTAAGACAAAAATGGTCTTTATAAGATCACATTTCATGGAAATGAGAATCAAAATATGACACTATAAAAGTGAACTTGATTTTATAACTATATATATATATATATATATATATATGAGTTTGTAAGGATACTATAAAGTTTAGTTTAAAATAGCATAAGAGGAGTTGTCATTGTAAAGTAGAGAAATATGGAATATAAGAGATGAGCATGAAAAATGGGCATGTGGTATGTGAGATAATGCTGCATCCCCTAAACATCTTTGAGGAACCTCCGAAGCATCCCTTGCCCAATCAGCCTTTTAATTTCATCCTTCAGAGCATAACATTGCTCAGTGTTATGGCCATGGTCCTTATGGAATCTGCACCAAGTAGCTTTGTTCCTCTTGTGGGGTGGAGCTCTCAGCTTTTTTGGCCACCTCAACAACTTGTCCTCTCTGATGGATTCAAAAATCTCTTCAATTAGGAAGGCCAATGGAGTGTAGGCCTCAGATTTCTTCTCTGCCTTCTCCATTATCCTTTTCTGGCACCTGCTGATTGCTTTCGCGGCTGGATCCTCTTGAACTACCGCGAAAATAAAGGCAGTTGAAGCAACTTTATTTGGTGTCGCACACGCATTTGGTGAGGTCGCGAGCTCTAGCACGAGGACCCTATGAGTCAAATAGTTGACCTGGGTCTGGAGTGAGGCATGAATGTCATAGAGGTGGTTGAAGTGATTGTACAGCTACACAATCTCATCTTTGACTTCTGTGCTCTGGCTGAACTCTCCTTCCATTTTCTTCTTTTGTTAGTCTTTACAAAGTATATTTAATCTGAGAAGCATAAGGTTAATCACGTATGAGGTTGGGAGACAGCTTTTGAGCTGCTGCTACTCTGATGAGACCGCGTCCAGTAAAGCACACAGGGGTATTGCCTCAGCCTTTTAATGACACCGAGGTGGAGTTGACCACTTGAGTTATTTCCTTGATGTTTTGAACTTTTTGTAACACCTTCCGTAGTAGAGGCCGCGACTTGAAGGTACTTAAACTACCTGCCACATCCCTTGCTAGGCAGGGGGAAGTAATCCCAAAATTGAAACCAAGAAACTGAGTTCATCTCCTAAAACACGGGGAGCGCATGCCTACTAGCGTCTATCTAGGGAATAATGGCCTCTCGATGCACTAATCGACACAATTATGATGATAAACCGTAGATCATAGGCAAAGAACAACAAAAGAGAAGTAAACATCATTCTTCCCTAATAATTCACTTTTGAGGGGCTAAAGCCCATGATGCTTTTCAGCACTATCTAGATGGAATGATATCACAGGGGTATGTAGAATAGATCAGAGGTCATAAAATGGAGACCCGAGAATAGATCTGAATATGCGAAAAACCCATTTAAAGGTGTAAATATAAAACGGAGCTCAATAACCAGAATCTACCCATGATATGACTATCCGTAGGATCCTCAGGGATCGAAATAGGTGTTTAAGAACTCAAATATATAGAGAAGCAAGATTAAAATATCTCGTTTCCCACAAATGGCGCCAGATTGATGATACGAGAAATTGTCCAGTAGTCGCTCTCGTATCAATAAGTCGAGTGTCAAGTGTGAAATGAATAAACAAAGAAAGTATATAGAGAGAAAACAAGATATAGAGTGGTTCAACCCCCAAAACAGGCCTATGTCCACCGTGTTGCTCCGTTCTCATTATACGAGATGTATTGTATAATATAATCATGCCTAAAGAGGCATACAAGTATGAGAATAACAGAGAGTACATGATGACTAATGATTCTGGTGTGCCGGAGAGGTAACTGCGATGTGGATGAGCAGCCCCCAAGTTGTATACTGTGGCTGTGTAGAGAGAATCGGTACTGTAGAACCTGCCCCTGGCGTGTGGAATCGATCTCATCCGTACCCGTTTCCGAGGTGTGGTCCTCTATTTATAGGAGATATGCTCACGTGTTTGGAGCACGTGATGTACATAAAGTCTAGAGATGTAATGGAGAGGGATGCGGCCTGTAAGGCAAACAATGTGAGTGCCGTATCCTATAAGACTAGAGCCAAAGGTGTCGTACCCTGTATTAGGTGATTCTGCGGTGTGTTAAGGGGGTTGCGCCCTGAGATAAGGAGGGCCACACCCCTTTTATATGGTAGTGCTGCACACCGAGTTCAGTAGGGCCGCACCATATTTTGATAGGGGACGCGGCGTGTAATCTTATGAAGTTGAGTATACCATCCGCGGCAGTGTGCTATATTTATACTATCAACGAGGATTGACCGTTCTCAACTCTTGTTCTGGCATATGTTCCTGAGGGTGTAACGATAATTCCACACTTATGTATTTTTCAGCAATTGACCCTCCAATATACCGTGTATTCTTAACGTAATATTTAAAGGTTTTAATCAATTGTTATACAGGATACATCTAGTGATAGCTAACGGGACTACATAAAAAAGCCTCATTGCATGAGTGCATAAGCAGGTGGTGTTGATATCGAAGAATGACGGAGGAAAATATTTCTCTAATACATAAATTGCCTCGGCTAAAGTTGATTTCGCAGATTTAATATGCTTTATGCTTACCACTTTTACACAAAGTAGGGTAAAGTAAAAACTTATTTGCATAACTGCTTGATGGAGATCTTTGTGCTCGAAGAAGTAATGACTAAACAACAGAGGGATTAATTGAATGTTGATGCGTCAAGCATGAGATATGCACTGTTTAAGGTCATGTATTTGGTAGTTTACTACTTCGTGCAAATTACCAGAATAACCAGCCGGGGTCTTTAAGTTGGACAACGTGTTTATGAGTATCTTTTTCTCACTAGTAGTCAAAGTGAAAGCAGATTGCGGAAAGTAATTCTTCATATTATGGGATTTTTTATCCATAATTTCTTCTTTATTTATATCTTCTATAGATCGCGCGCTCCATATTTTCAATGAGATCCACCCAAAAATGTTCCTATCACATGTTCTGAAACATTCTTCTCCATGTGCATCACATAAATTACATGCCTTACACAATGATCTTTTGAATATGAAAAGTCAAAAAATATTGATCGTCTTAACCATGCCTTTATTTTACTAGGGTCGTTCGGATCCTCCCTAGATTTACGCTTTAGGTATACAAACTGAGGATGTTTCCCTATATACATATTCCTCGTAGTCGTAGCCTTCCCCTCCTCCTCTATTTTATGACTAAAAAATTAAGCAAGTTATGTCCTATGCTCGTAACCGACAGGTAAGAAGTTAGACTCGTTCTTAAAAGGGTGACTGGTCGACAGAAATCTACGATGACCCATATAACTCATCTTACCACTATACGGGACATCCATAATAACCATAAACATTGTAACCAAATAAGGTCCCATAAGCAAGAAGGTCGTGGATTACCCACATCACCATTACTTTAAAGGTGAGCTCTTTACCCTTATGAGCGTCAAATGCCCTCGCTCCTTTATCCCATAACTCTTTAAGTTCTTAAATTAATGGGGCTAAGAAAATATCAATATCATCATCGGGAGACTTTGGGCTAAGTATCAATAATGATAATAATGTGACATTATTTCTCATGCACAATATTGAATGGATGCCTAAAGCGCCATGAAAACATGCCAATAACTCTAAATAGTGCTTAATTAACGAAATGGTTAAACCCATTGGTTGATAATGCAAGATAGACATTGTGCAATTGCTTTACAAATTTAGGGTGTCATGCATTTGAAAGCTTCCATATGAGTAAATTAATTGGATGATAAATGAGATTCCCACCAATATCACATCAAGTGTGCCATAGCATAGCTTATGCTATCCACGGTACAGTGAAAAATTATTTTAATCATGGCCCAAAGGAAAAATACTTCAAAACCTTCAAAAGTTCTTCCATTAATTAACCGACATTTAAACATTCGGAGGGACTCTGTCTTTCATATCCAAAATATCAAAGCTTAATGACCCTACGAAAAATGTCTTTGCTGAAGGTTCCTCCGATATGTTCTCAATTAAATGCAAATATTTTGACTTAAATTGTTTCCTTAAAATGCAACGAAATACAATCTCATGGTTATAAATCGTAAAATACCAAAATTAAAGGAATTACGTCATCATATCTTTCTAGAAGGAAACTTCATTTATATTACAAGTAACCACGAGTTATAAATTAAAACGAAATTTAAAACTTATTACAAGAGAGCCAAACACGCTCTATATAAAATAACAAACTTTTTACTTACAATAATAAAAAGAGATCTAAAAGATGAATCTTCCATATAGACCTTTTTACCTTCCCTCAAGCCTACTTATTTCCTGAAAAATGGTTAGTTATATAACATCAGCTAAAAGCCGAGTGAGGTTCAATCTCTAGACATTCCATGATTTTTCAGAAAATTGACACTTGTTCAATTTATAATAGAAGGCATATATATATATATGGATAGGAATTTGCAGTAAAATATTTATATGTGAATGATAGTATGTAGAAATGAATATCTCAGAATAGAACGGATGCGACAAATCAAATTCAATAACTTTTTCTTTCAATCATATCATTTTAATAGCCAAGTACACTCTAATACCGTATTCTTCTACCGTATTATTCCCCGGTAGTTGAGGGTCAATCGAACTTGTTCGTCACAACGCCTTATTTAGGGCACACCAACGATAACTCAGCTGGGAAGGTCAATCAGTAAGAGAGGTCCCTTAGGCCGAATCTTATTTCCAATGTTCAACATCATTTTCAAAACTCTTTTTAATCGGTATGTCTATATGAACAAATATAAACATATCACAAGGAATCAATCATCGGTATCAGATGAACTTTGAGAATAAAATCAGTTAACAAAATATATATAGTTTGCATAATATCATATAATTTAAACACACAAGGAATGTCAGAGTACTCACCAAAAACAGAAGTACGAATTTACAAATATCGAGTCTTGGATCACTAAGATGAAACTTCTTCTTAAATTTTCCCGTACTTTCTCTCACTATTTCTCTCTGATATTTTGGAATGAATTTCGTGTAAGAACTGATTGATTAGGCACATATTCTTCATATTTATCCCCTTAATTTCGGTATTTTTATGATCTCGTGCAGAGTAAATAGCTTGGATTTGTCTCATATTTATGCTACTAGCCCCTTTTAGCAAGTATTTCATGTTTTGTGTATTTCTCATGTGCTTTATAGGTATTTTATGCAAGTTAGTGCGAAGGAGAACTCAAAACAGTGAAAGAAAGCAAGAAATATGAAGTTCAAGGGCATTTTCGTAATTTTGCAGCCTTATTACGGAGGTGGTTCCAATTTTAAAGTTTAAGATATTCCAATTACAAGAACACTGGAAAAAACGACACCTCAATCCGAGCTACGGTGAAGAAGTTACGAGGTTTTGAAGTTGCAAGATAATGAAGAGTCATTTTCAGAACTGAAGAGTCAAAACTCTTGAAATTTCTTGTTTAATTCATTTTTATTTGTTGTAAAACGTGGGGAGGCAAGTAAAGAGTCAAATTTAGGTATTATAAAAGGGCAAACCCTATTAGAAAGTGGGGGGGAGTTGTTTTATCAAGTTGTAGGAGGCTAGTTGTTAATTTTTAGAGGATTCTTGTATCCAAGAACCCTAGTTTTGAAGTTTGGCTACTATTCAAGATTCAAAGTTCTATTCAAGATTCATCATTCATCCATTGCGAGTAATTTTAATTTATTATTTTTACTGCTTTCATAGTTAGTTTAATTAATTATTGGTTTTACAATCCCAATTCAAGTCTTGTTCTCAATTTTCTAGATTTAGTTATGAATTCCTGCACTTTCAGTTTTAAGTTTTCTTTTATTTTAATCATGTTAAGCTAAGTTTATAAGGGTGGGTATGCATGAACCCAACCCGATGTGGTATGCATAGATATAAAATTTGTCCTCTAAGTGATTAGATCGTGTTGTATTGTTTCACAACCATTATAGAACTTTTGACCTCGTTTGCCCTAGGTAACCAGGGTGCTTAAGGATGCAACGTGCGTGAACTATTGCAACACTGCTTTACTCATTCTTTGATTATGTATGATGCGGGCTTGAACCTCATATATGTAATGCTTTGGAGTACTAAATACTGGGTCTGATCAATTATCTAATTTATGACTAATTTTGTACTGGCATACACACTAGGGTTTGGGCGAGTGTATTCTTAACCCATTTCTTCATTCATATTAATTCCTTCTTAGTTAGTTAATTTCACATGCATAAGTTAATTTAATTGAATCTAGTTAATTCATAGATAAAATCCATAAAAATCAATAATCTTTTTCTTTTCTTTTATTTTAACATCAACTTTAGAATTAAACTACCTTACCTTTGTCGTCACGTTCACATGTCCTAATTCCCCGTGGATTCGATACCCAGACTCACCACTATACTCCTTAAGAAGTGTAGTTACAAGTTTAGTTTTTTTTTGTATTGAGGTTGGAAGCCGATAACAACGACTAGCGTATTACACGGACGCTCGATTTTTCCACTCGATAAAAAATAGCGCCGTTGTCGGGAATTAGGTAGACTTTAGGTTAGTTTGGGTAATCCCGAATTTGATCAAAAATAAAAAAAAAATATAAAAAAAATTCAGAAAAATTAAAAAAAAATCCAAAAATAGGGGTGTCACGTTTTTGAATTGCCCAATTTGAAATGTCTTACTTTAACTCTTTTAGTGGCTTTAATTGTTATGCTAATAGTGAGGAGGAGGCGCTCAAGACTTATGAACATTTGATCAATATCACTAAAGATGAGTCTCATAAATACAAGCCCACTGCTAAGGCCATACAAATTTATCAAAATGAATTGCTTGAAGAAGAAAGACTTGAAAAAGAATATCGAGAAAAAAATAGTTATTGGGAGCAAGAGTTAGATGCATTATTTGAACCCAATGAGGATTTTTCTTCTGATATTTTTGAAGTTGAAGAATGTTTTCAACCAAATGAGGAATCCGAGGTGATAGAACAAAGGAAGCCTACTTTGGAAGAACTCTTGATTATTATCAAAAAGCAATCTGATGACCTTGCTACTACAGAGTTGAAAATTAGAGCAACATGCAAGGAGTTGAATGATTATTTGGACAACTTAGAGAAGGTCGAGACTTGCGCTTCACCTAACACTTTTGAGGATGAAATCATTGATAGTGATCCAAGATCTTTTGAGTATCAACCTCTTATAAATATCGCAAAATCTACTGAGGTTGAAGATCATTTGTCTCCTTGTGTACCCACTATTATCAAACCATTAAATCCATCACAAGAACTGGATGAATGTATTGAGGATGTTGATCCGATTCTTAAATGGGAATGTTATTTTGAGATGCTTCATCTTATGGGCCATACACTTAGACGTGTCACTCCACCAGATACATTTGAAAATTTTGGGGGAGAAGATTTTGATGACAAGGACTCTATGCTTGAATTGTTTTCCAATACGGACTCTTTCTATTTGTATGCCCCACTTCCCATACTACTTGAAAAATATATGGAACGTGATTATATTTTTCTTGGATCCCAATGGGACTTGTCCTCTTATGCAACCAAATCCTTCATTATCCCCCTAAATTTTTTAATAGGTGATGGTTCATTTCTTCCGCTTTGCACATGCCTTTCGTTTTTCCAACGGAATTCTTATTTTTCGAGAGGCATGCATCCTAATGAGGGTACACTGATTACCCCTCAAAGTCCTATTGTATTTTGGGTGGACCCTCAAATTTTTCGACTTCTAGTGTATAACTTATTTGAAGTTCAAATCGTAGGTTGTACATAATTAGCTTTTTCTTTTTCCTTTTCTTTTTTTATTGTTTAAAGTAATTAGTTAAAGTTTTTGTTATTCTTTTTTGTTATGCTTGGTTCTAACAAGTTTTGTAGATTCAATGGACTCGCACTCATTAGGGATCGCTCCATTTGGGTAATATCTTTCTTTTCCTCTCTTTATGTTGTGTTCTTGATTCACACTGAGGACAATGCAACATTTAAGTTAGGGGGTGTGGGATATTCTTCCCATTTATTGTTTAGATTCATTGATTCGATCACATGTTCTTTCCAATTGTGTTTTTTTTTAGAAAATTTCAAAAAAAAATTGAAATTTTTTGAAAAAAGCCAAAAATATTTTTCTTCAAAATAAATAAAAATTGGAATTTAAAATTCAAAAATATCACATTTATTCTATTTGAAGTCTCAAATTATTAACAATCAAAATTCACTAAGCCAAAATTGACCGAAGATGGAGATTGAAAGAAAATTGACGACTTAACGAATAAGTGTGGAGATCAATAAAACCCGATGAGATTTCGAGCCTTTCAATTTTTTATGAGTTTTTCAATCAATCCGAGTTTATGATTAACTCAAAGTCCTTTTCAGCGTTTTAATAAGTCGTTGATGATATCAATCCTTTGTTTTGATCGGTTATGGGAAATGTGTGAAATGTTATCTCAAAATTCGTGCTAAATATATCTCTAAACTTAATTAATCTCGAGATGCATATGGTAATGTGATTAGCAATTTGGATAATGAAGTAGGCCCTCTTTTGTTTAACCCAAAAATATTAGCCATAATAAAGTTGTGAAAAATTATCCATTTGCAACCCACTTTGAGCCTAATATAATATTTTCCTTTCGTTTGATAACCCAAAAAACCCAATTGTCTCGGAATTGTGAAAAATTAGAAATTCATCAAGTAAGTCCAAATTGTGCAATAAAAAGGGGCAAGAGAAAACAAAAGAAAATGCTCAACAAAAAATAGCAAGAAAAAAATGAAAATAGAAAAAGAAAGGGAAAAATGAGCAAATGCTCGAAAAAAGCACTAATGGACGTTATAAGGATATTTTTCAATTCCGAACAATCCGTCTATTTCCAGTTTTATCCTTTACACTTTTTAACCCGAAAAGTCCTAACCAAGTCCGAATGGCGAAATTAATTACTGCATGGAGAGATAAGATATGAAAAGATAGTAAAAGAGATTAAAATGGTGTGATTAAGAGATGATGTTTCTCGTTTCCTAATAATTGTATTCCGATGATGAGATCTTTTCACCATATATTTCCTTCTTTTCAATTTTGTATGCGTGAATTTGTGTCCATTATATTTACTCTTTATATCATGTATACCAAGAGAAAACAACCACAATCCGAGTGATTCGTTTGTGAGTGCATCCGTAAGAATTTGAATCAAAACGAATTTTTGAAAAGTAACGTAATGCTCAATCGGTGGAAATTTGAGGTTGAATTTTTGGATTTGCATACACATGCTATGGTTTGAGACATTTGAATATGAATTTATGGTGATTATTTTTCCAAAGGTTTAAATTGTACAGTTTTTAAGTATTTTGATATTTATTTGGGCAAATAAAGAACTTTGTGGGTATATTCACTGCAAACCCTCACGAGACAAAACTCGTCCTACTAGGGTAACCTAGGGGTTTAAAGGCTTATCGCATATGCTCAATGCAATCGCTTACCCACGAAAGTGAAATTTTATTTTAATAAAGGAATTTTCAAGAGTGAAATTTTGGTTAGATTCATTTACATTGCTCAGGACGTGCAAAGTTTTAAGTTAGGGGGTGTGATTAGGCACATATTCCTCATATTTATCCCCTTAATTTCGGTATTTTTATGATCTCGTGCAGAGTAAATAGCTTAGATTTGTCTCGTATTTATGCTACTAATCCTTTTAGCAAGTATTTCGTATTTTTTGTATTTCTCATGTGCTTTATAGGTATTTCATGCAAGTTAGTGTGAAGGAGAACTCAAAAAAGTGAAAGAAAGCAAGAAATGTGAAGTTCAAGGGCATTTTCGTAATTTTGTAACCATAGTCCGGAGGTGGGTCCAATTGGAAAGTTGAAGATATTCCAATTACAAGAATACTGGAAAAAACGGCACCTCAATCCGAGGTACGGTGAAGAAGTTATGAGGTTTTGAAGTTGCGAGATAATGAAGAGTCATTTTCAGAACTGAAGAGTCATTTTTAGAGTTGAAGAGTCAAAACTCTTGAAATTTCTTGTTTAATTCATTTTTATTAGTTTTAAAACGTGGGGAGGCAAGGGAAGAGTCAAATTTAGGTATTATAAAAGGGCAAACCCTATTAGGAAGTGGAGGGAGTTGTTTTATCAAGTTGTAAGAGGCTAGTAGTTAATTTTTAGAGGATTCTTATATCCGAACCCTAGTTTTGAAATTTGGATGCTATTAAAGATTCAAAGTTTTATTCAAGATTCATCATTCATCCATTTCAAGTAATTTTAATTTATTGTTTTTACTGCTTTCATAGTTAGTTTAATTAATTATTGGTTTTCCAATCCTAATTCAAGTCCTGTTCTCAATTTTCTAGATTTAGTTATGAATTCCTGAACTTTCAGTTTTAAGTTTTCTTTTATTTTAATCATGTTAAGCTAAGTTTTTAAGGGTGGGGATGCATGAACCCAACTCGATGTGGTATGCATAGATATAAAATTTGTCCTTTAAATTAAATAAGTGATTAGATCGTGTTGTATTGTTTCACAACCATTGTAGAACTTCTGACCTCATTTGCCTAGGTAACTGGGGTGCTTAAGGATGCAACGTGCGTGAACTATTGCAACACTGCTTTACTCATTCTTTGATTATGTATTATGCGGGCTTGAACCTCATATATGTAATGCTTTGGAGTACTAAAGACCGGGTCTGATCAATTATCTAATTTATGACTAATTTTGTACTGGCATACACACTAGGGTTTGGGGGAGTGTATTCTTAACCCATTTCTTCATTCATATTAATTCCTTCTTAGTTAGTTAATTTCGCATGCATAAGTTAATTTAATTGAATCTAGTTAATTCATATATAAAATCCATAAAAATTATTCATCTTTTTCTTTTCTTTTATTTTAACATCAACTTTAGAATTAAACTACCTTACCTTTGTCGTTACGTTCACACGTCCTAATTCCATGTGGATTTGATACCCAGACTCGCCACTATACTCCTTAAGAAGTGTAGTTACAAGTTTAGTTTTTTTTTGTATTGAGGTTGAAAGCCGATAATAACGACTAGCGTATTACACGGACGCTCGGTTTTATTACACGATCACTGATCCTAAGGCCTCTATTTATAATTTCCCAAAGTTATTAGGGTGTTAAAATGTGTCCCGATGACTAAGCATCCATTTTGGTGAGTCGACGTTTGACGTTTCGCGCAACGGGACTATCTTGTAGTCTTTATTTCACCCGATGACAACACGTGTCTTAGCCTCTTCTAAATGGAGGACAAGTGTTTTATCATTACTTATATGGATGACACGTGTAAGGTGTGGTGGTGAAATACAACACGAGGTGTCAAGCACGAGGTGTAAAGTTAGTAAGGGTATAAGGGTCATTTTACACATGAAGGGTATTTTAGTAATTTTACACCACACATTTTTAATATTTCTTAGAGGTCCTTGAAAATATTTTTTATATAAAATGGTCCTTTTTATATTTTAATTTTAGTTCTTGAAACATTCTTTATTTAAAATTAAGTCCCTAAAGTTTCATAAAATTACATTTTCTACCCCACAACTTATCTTTTAACTTAGGATATGTTATTAGACTTTGATTTAATCTATTTTGATGAATAAGGAGGTTATTTAAAAGTGTTTAAGTCGTCCTAAGGCACCTCCCCTTGGTCCAATCAAAGTATGACACGTGGCAACTATGTAAGACAAAATATCATTTATGGGTGAATGACTACTTACCCCTTATTTATAAAAAGATGATATCTTTTTACTCGAATGTCCGCTTGATGAAACGTTTGTTTTGTTACAAACCTAATTCCTATACCTACAACTATCTAGTGTATACCTCAAGTCAATTGTTATATTACAATGGTCAAAACTAGGCTTCAACATGAACAATTGTTTTTTACCAAAAACTTCAAAATATTATGTTTGTAACTAAATTGACATTTCTTGATTCATGTAGGGAGGATTAGACTAATTTAATAAATTAACAGTATCCATAATAACACATTGTCCATATCTCATATGTAATAATAAAAGATTTAAAACAACTATATATGAACATATAAAACTGGGGTCATTACATCCTACCCTCCGTGTAAAAAGTTTGGTCCCCAAAGTTTGCTTACATTAATTTCAAAACAAGTAGGGATATTTCTCCTTTATTTCATCTTCCCTCCCCCATGTTGTTTATTCAATGGAATGATTATGACATAACTCTTTGACCAATGGAATTACCTTGGTTCGTAATATTTTATCTTTATGGTCCAAAATTTCTATCGGATGCTCAATGTATGACAAATCTTCTCTAACTTGAAGAGGTTCATGACTTAAGATATGTGTTGGATCTGGGGCGTATTTCTTCATCATTGAAACATGAAGCACATTATTCACACTGGAGAGTTCAGTAGGTAAGGCTATTCTATACGCAACAAATCCTATCCTTTCAAGGATTTCAAAAGGTCCTATGTATTTTGGACTCAACTTTCCTTTCTTCCCGAATCGAATTACTCCCTTTGCTGGTGATACTCGCAAGAACACATAATCTCCTCTTTGGAATTCCAGCTCTCATTGGCGATTGTCAACATAACTCTTTTTACGACTTTGAGCGATTCGAAGTCGGTCTTGTATCAATTTCACCTTATCTGTTGTGATATGTATCAATTCTGGTCCTAACAATTTTCTTTCTTCAACTTCTACCCAACATGCAGGGAAACGAAACCTTCTACCAAAAGTGCCTCATACGGAGCCATCTGAATACTTGCTTAATAACTATTATTATATGCAAACTCCACTAACGGTAAATTATCATCTCAATTACCCTTTAAATCAAGCACACATCCCCTAAGCATATCCTCTAGAGTTAAGATGGTTCTCTCATATTGTTCATCCGTTTGAGGATAAAAAGTGATGCTAAAATTCATTTTCGTTCCCATGGCCATTTGTAGGCTTTTCTAGAAGCGAGACACGAATCTAGGGTCACGATCAGAAACAATGGAAACTGGGGTTCCATGAAGCCTAATAATTTCCCGCACATACAACTTAGCTAACTTTTCTAAAGAATGGGTAATCTTAATGGAAAGAAAATGAGCAGATTTATTTAACCTATCAATAATTACCCAAATAGAATCATTACCATTTGAACTCCTCGGTAAACCTGTCATAAAATCCATTGTAATATGTTCCCATTTCATATCAGGGATAGGTAGGGGTTGCAGTAATCCTAATGGTTTTTGATGTTCTTCCTTTACTTGTTGACAAACCAAACACTGAGATATAAATTCTGCTATATCCCTCTTTATGTTATTCCACCAAAATACTTCTCGAAGATCCCTATACATTTTTGTACATCCGGGATGAAATGTGAATCTTGAGTAATGAATTTCCTCCAAACTTTTCCTCTTTCGTTGGTCATCAAATGGCACAAACACTCTATTTCCAAAACTCAATATATTATTCCATATCGCAAATTTAGTTCTCTTCCCTTCGATAACTTCTTCTCGAATCTTCTCCAGTTGTGGGTCATTTACTTGTGCACTTTTGATCATTTCCATCAACATGGGTTGTACTTGTAAATTCGCGATTATTCCTCCTTTGCTATAAATACATACATCTATTTCCATACCTCTTAAATCCTTCAATAGATCTTCCTGATTTGTAATAAGACATGCTAAATTCGGTGTAGACTTTCTACTTAAAGCGTCAGCTGCTACATTAGCTTTCCTCGGGTGATAGTGAATATTTACATCATAATCCTTCATAAATTCTAACCACCTCCTTTGTGTAATGTTCAATTCATTGAGTAAATATATACTTTAAACTCTTATGATCGGTATAAATCTCACAAGTCTCACCATACAAATAGTGTCTCCAAATCTTAAGAGCAAAAATTAAGTTGCTAAATCAAGGTCATGAGTTGGATAATTCTTCTCATTGGTTTTTAACTGTCTCGAGGCATAAGTTACTACTTTTCCACTTTGCATTAGGACACACACCAAACCATTTTTAGAAGCATCACTATAAATCACAAATCCCCTTATTTCGGAAGGAATAGTAAAAATTGGAGAAGTTACTAATCGATTCTTAAGTTCTTGAAAATTATTCTCAACTTCCTCATACCATTCATATTTCACCTTATTTTGTGTTAACATAGATAGAGGTTTAGCAATAATGGAAAATCCTTCAACAAATCTTCTATAATAGCCAGCTAATCTAAGGAAACTATGAATCTCCATCACATTAGTTGGTCTAGTCCAATCTAGTATAGCCTTGATCTTTTGAGGGTCAATCGACACTCCCTTCTTGGAAATGACATGTCCTAGAAAAGAGACACTAGGAAACCAAAACTCACACTTCTTTAATTTCGCATATAATTTCTCCTTCCTAAGGATTTGCAACACTATCTCTAAATGCTTTTCGTGTTCTTCAATGCTCTTGGAATAAATAAGGATGTCATCACTGAAAATAACTACACACAGATCCAGATATTTCCTAAGCACTTTATTCATCATATCCATAAAAGCGACTGGTGCATTAGTCAGTCCAAATGTCATCACAAGAAATTCATAGTGACCATATCTAGTACGAAAAGTTGATTTTGAAATATCATCCTCCTTAATATTCAATTAGCGATAGCCTGACCTAAGGTCAATCTTAGAAAACACTTGTGCTACTTATAGTTGGTCAAATAAATCATCTATACGAGGTAGTGGATATTTATTCTTAATGGTAACCTTATTTAGTTCACGATAATCTATACATAACCTCATCGTCCCATCCTTCTTTTTAATAAATAACACTGGAGCACCCCAAGGGGATACACTTGGTCTAATAAAACCCTTATCTAACAGATCTTGTAGTTGAAGTTTTAATTCCCTTAATTCTAAAGGTGTCATACGATAAGGTGGTTTTGAGATTGGCATAGTTCCGGGAATAAGGTCAATCGTAAACTCTATTTCTCGACTAGGAGGAAGACTGGGTAAATCATCTAGAAAAACATCTGGAAAATGTTTAGCTATGGGAATATCTTCTAAACTAAGCTCTTTTGTTTTCAAATCATTAACACTTACAAGGAGTACTTGACATCCCTTCTTAAGAAAACTACAAGGTTGCATTGTAGAGATAATATGTATGGGAGATAGGATGCCAGTTCCTTCAAAACTAAATTCTGTATGGTTAGGAATTTGGAAAGTAACTCTCCTCTCAAAACAATCTACTTTAGCATGATACGATGCTAACCAATCCATCCCCAAAATTACTTTAAAATCTCTTATGTCTAAAATTATCAAATCGACAAATATTTTATGACTACTAACATCTATAGGGCAAGACTTATATACTAGTGTTCCCGTCAATAACTCACCCGAAGGAGGAGAAACGTGTATGCCATGATTCAAGGGTTCAGGAATATTAGGAAATAGATTAACAAAACGCACAAACACATATGAATGGGTACAACCGGGATCAAATAAAACTTAAAAAGGTTGTGCACATATAGAAAGTGTACCTGACACTACAGTATTAGAAGCTTTTGCATCAGAAATATTAAAAACTCTACCTTGTCTTCCATGATCCTTGTTGTCATGAAAGGTCTTTATTGGCACCTTCCCTTTGTTAGGGAAATCTTTCATTTTATATCCCTTTTGGCCACACCCAAAGCAACTTCCTGCCTCTAAGTAACATGGTTGCCCTCTATGGATATTATAACATCGTTGGGATCTGTCAACATTAAAGGGTTTATTTACTAAAGGTTGTCTTATATTAGGTACAGTCCTAAAGGGTTTGTTATTTGGGTTCCTTCCTCATTGTTCTCCAAACTTCCTCTTCCCCTCTCTAACCTGATTATATTCTTCACTATCCTTCTCAGCTATTATTTCCCTAGCCATCACGTCATTATATGATGTGAACTTCAAGATGGAAATTAGACTATGAATATTCAACCTCAACCCATGTTCAAACTTCTTAGCTTTTAAAACATCAGTTATCAAAACATGAGGTGAAAAATGGGATAACTAGTAAACTTTTCCTCATATTGACTAACCGTCATATTTCCTTGAATAAGACTCACGAAGTCAGTTGCATTTTGGTCTTGCACCGTTTTGGAAAAGTATTTATCATAGAAAATCACCAAGAAGTCATTCCAACCTATGGGATTATTCCTTTACCTGTGCATTCTCTTTGTCATTCTCCACCAATGTTCGGCTTCACCTTCTAACATGAACGTTCCAAATGAAACCCTTTGTTCATCTATACACTTAAGAACACCAAACATCTTTTCCATTTGCATCACCCAACTTTCTGCTTCAGTGGGGTTAGGAGTACCTTTAAAAGATGGCAGAGTCAACTTCTTGAAATGTTCAATAGTGCAGCTGCTTAGTTCAAGATTCCTTGGTGCTCCATTATTCACTTGATGCTCCACAATCCTAGCTAGACTTTCAATTGCCTTGTATGAACCTTCAAGTCCTTCCATATTTGAACCACTAGTTCCCACTGTTGATCTCATCTGGGTCATTTTCTACAGTCATGGCAAACACAAGACGTATATACTATCTCAAGATTGCAAATTAGAAGAACAATTATATAAGAACAATTATATGTGGACTGTAAGACATATGAAGGATCATCACATAAGTCAGATATTTCATCCTATATCCTATGTATGGAAACTTAAAATCGATAACATTCGAAACTTATGTTCATCAGTCTATGGGTTCAAAACCTATGTTCTGATACCACCTCTATCACGACCCCGTCCCAAAATAGTAGTGGGGAACGAGTGTCTTGACATGCCACCAAGGCAGCAAATATTCTGACTTAAATTGTTACCTTAATTAAATGCAATGAAAATAAAATTACATGGTTATGAATCGTAAAATACCGAAATTAAAGGAATTACATCATCAGAGCTTTCTATAAGGAAACTTCATTTATATTACAAGTAACCACGAGTTACAACTTAAAACGAAATTTAAAACTTATTACAAGAGAGCCAAACGTGCTCTATATAATATAACTAACATTTTACTTAAAATAATAAAAAGAGCTCTAAAAGATTAATCTTCCATATAGACCTTTTTACATTCCCTCCAAGCCTACTTATTTCCTAAAAAATGGATAGGTATACAACATCAGCTAAAAGCCGAATAAGGTTCAATCTCTAAACATTCCGTGGTTTTTCAGAAAATTGATACCTGTTCAATTTACAACATAAGGCATATACATATATGGACGGAAATTTGCAGTAAAATATTTATACGTGAATCACAGTATGTAGAAATGAATATCTCAGAATAGAATGGATGCGACAAATCAAATTCAATAACTTTTTCTTTCAATCATATCATTTTAATGGCCAAGTACACTCAAATACCGTATTCTTCTACCATATTATTACCCGGTAGTTGAGGGTCAATCGAACTTGTTCGTCACAATGACTTATTTAGGTTACACCAGCGATAACTCAGATGGGAAGGTCAGTAAGTAAGAGAGGTCCCTTAGGCTGAATCTTATTTCCAATATTCAATATCATTTTGAAAACCCTTTTTAATCGGTATGTCTATATGGACAAATATAAACATATCATAAGGAATCAATCATCGGTATCAGATGAATTTTGAGAATAAAATCGGTTCACAAAATATATATAGTTTTTATAATATCATATAATTTAAACGCACAAGGAATGTAAGAGTACTCACCTAAAACAGAAGTACGAATTTACAAATATCGAGTCTTGAATCACTAAGACGAAACTTCTTCCTAAATTTTCCCGTAATTTCTCTCACTATTTCTCTATGATATTTTGGAATGAGTTTCGTGTAAGAACTGATCCTAAGGACTCTATTTATAATTTCCCAAAGTTATTAAGGTGTTGACACGTGTCCCGATGACTAAGCATCCATTTTGGTGAGTCGATGTTTGACATGTCGCGTAACGGGACTATCTTGTAGTCTTTATTTCACCCGATGACAACACGTGTCTTAGCCTCTTCTAAATGGAGGACAAGTGTTTTATCATTAATTATATGGATGACAAATGTAAGGTGTGGTGGTGAAATACAACACAAGGTGTTAAGCACGAGGTGTAAAGTTAGTAAGGGTATAAGGGTCATTTTACACATAAAGGATATTTTAGTAATTTTGCACCACACATTTTCAATATTTCTTAGAGGTCCATGAAAATATTTTATATATAAAATGGTCCTTTATATATTTTCATTTTAGTTCTTGAAACATTCTTTATTTAAAATTAAGTCCCTAAAGTTTTATAAAATTACATTTTTTACCCTACAACTTATCTTTTAACTTAGGATATGTTATTAGACTTTGATTTAATCTATTTTGATGAATAAGGAGGTTATTTCAAAGTGTTTAAGTCTTCCTAAGGGACCTCCCCTTGGTCCAATCAAAGTATGACACGTGGCAACTATGTAAGACAAAATATCATTTATGGGTGAATGACTACTTACCCCTTGTTTATAAAAAGATGATATCTTCTTACTCGAATGTCCGTTTGATGCAACGTTTGTTTTGTTACAAACCTAATTCATATACCTACAATTATTTAGTGTATACCTCAAGTCAATTGTTATATTACAATGGTAAAAACTAGACTTCAACATGAACATTTATTTTTACCAAAAACATCAAAATTTTATATTTGTAACTAAATTGACATTTCATGATTCATAAAAGGAGGATTAGACTAAAATAATAAATTAACAGTATACATAATAACACATTGTCCATATCTCATATGTAATAATAAAACATTTAAAACAACTATATATGAACATATAAAACTAGGGTCATTACAGGACTCTCACAGGCCCTAAGGGCAAAGGACTTATAGAAACTGCTTTAACACATGCAGATAGTTCTTTTCAATATATAGACCATCTTATTGAATGGTTAGGAAGAGAAGTACATAAAATAGAAATAATTGTAACAGGGATCCGAGATCTCTTTAGACAAAAGATAAGAACTTCAGATTTTACAGAAGAACTATCAAGACCTGAAAAATATCAAGAATATACTAGGATACTTGAAGATAGTATAAACTTATTAAAATTTATTAGACGAAAAAGTTTAGCTGAAAAAAAGACTATTTTAATTAGAGCAGGAGAAATCCGCCCTCTCCTTAAAAACGTAGAGACAGCTGCGCCTAGAACATATAGAAGATTTTTATCATCTTACGGAGACAACGAATTAGACAAATTTATAGAAGACAATATAATTGATATTGTTAATCAAATATATAAAGAAACTAGTATGATAAAACCACAATACCATATAAGGTATATAAGACTAGAATGTTTCCCTGCAAAACCGCTTGCAATATCTAGACTCCCTGAAGAAACTATTTATGTAAATAATTCTCGCTGTTCAGAACTCCAGTACGATAGTGACAGAAGAAGCTTAAGAAGTAGCAATAGCCCTGAAACTTCTACACTTAGACTTCCAGATTAATCAGGCTTTAAAATAAGCTTAAAAGGCCTTAGAAATCATTTGGGTAAAAAGTAATATTTCCAAAAACCATAGAAAGAGAAGGTGGTCCCTAGGCGGTCCATAAAAGACAAATGAGGTCCTTAGACGCATTCGAACATTAGCTAATCCGCATACTAATGTGCATACAATAATCCGCATGAGAGTTGGACTCTCTCTCTCTCTCTCTCTCTATATATATATATATATATATATATATATATATATATATATATATATATATATATATATATATATATATATATGTTGGTAATCTACCTCATCCCTACGGAATCTCCATAACGTCGAGACATGAAAAACATAATGGATCCGCTGCAAGTGATCTAGAAAGGCTAAATGATACGCTATTATTTTGATACTCTCAATAATAGGTAATTGTTCCACATACCGATGAGACAACTTCCCTTTCTTACCAAATTGCATTAATCCATTCATGGGAGACACCCCGAGTAGTACCTGATTCTTAACCTCAAAATTTAAGTTCCTTGTCTCTATATCTACATATCTCTTTTGTCTATTTCGAGAAATCTAAATCCCACCCCTAATCATTTTCACCTTCTCTGAGGTGTTGTGGATGAACTCTGGTTTGATAAGCTTGTTATCCCCCACCTATAAACAACTATAGGGCGAATAATAAAGTTTCCGATACAATGCCTCAAATGGCACTATGCCAATATAAAACTGGTAGTTGTTGTTGTAAGTGAACTAAAGTAATGGCAAGTAATGCTCCCAACTACCGTTGAAGTCCAAGATACAGATCCGTAACATGTCCTCTATACACTTGCTCCGTCTGACTATTTGTTTGTACGTGGTACGAGGTACACAACCTCAACTCTGTCCCTAATTCTTACTGGAAACTCCTCCAAAAGTGGGGCACAAAAATCTTGTCCCTATTCGACATAATGACAATGAGATTGGCATACTGCTCTGAAGTATAATTCGTCGAAACTAAAAAAAGTGAGCCACCTTTGACAAACGATCCACGATCACCCAAATGGAATCATGTCCCCACTGTGACGTAGGTAACCCTATGAGGAAATCCATGGAAATGCTCTCCCATTCCCGCATCGAAATCTCAAGAGGTTGTAGGACACTTGATGGTCTTTGAAGGTTTACCTTCACCATTTGGCACGTGGCATACTTGTATATAAAAATGATGATGTCCATCTTTATGCCCACTCAAAAAAATTTCTGGGGCCTCATATCCTGGTACAACATAATCTTACCGGGATGTACCAAAAAATGCGATCTATGCACCTCAGTTTCAACTGCCCATCGTAAATCCTCGTCCTTAGTAATTACTAAGCTACTGATGTAATCCTCCCTTGGAAACAATCGAGTAATACTTCGCTCCCTCTGCCAATAAATGTCTCATCTTTTCCTAATAAAAAGAATATTTAGCATGTGCCTTCACGACCCTAAAGATAATCTTGGGTGTGAAGGTAATAACTACCATAAATGCATGTGGTAACTCATCATCTATACGAAGAGAACTCCACTTCTCCTTCCACACTGTTGCTAGATCAACTATCGATTTATGACTCAAGGCATCTGCCACTACATCCTCCTTACTCAGGTGATACTGAATATCAAACTAATAATCCTTCATGAACTCAAGCCATTTACGAAGCCTTGTGTTCAACTCCCTCTGTGTGAACAAGTACTACAAACTCTTATGGTTCGTATATAAATGGAATTTCTCTCTCAAAAGATAATATCTCCAAATACGTAGTGCAAACACTACGGCTGCTAACTCCAGATCATGAGTGGGATAATTTCCTCCGTGAGGCTTAAGATTTTGGGAAAGATAAGCTTTCGGACTCTCCTCCTGCATCAATTCACCCCCAAAGTCCCTATAAGGATGAATCATTAAAAATCATGTAGTTTATCCCCCCATGAGTTAAAGCGAGCACGGGAGCTGAAGTCAACTTAACCTTCAACTCATCAAAATCCTGCTGGCACAAATCATCCTAAATAAATGGTATGTCATTTCCTAAAAAATTACTAGAGGCTCAACTATTTTTAGAAACCCTGAATGAATCAATAGTAGTACCCGACCAAACCCAAAAAATTTTGCTCCTCTGTAGGTATTGTGGTTTGTCCCAAATCCATCACCGCTAAAACCTTTACTGGATCCACTGATATCCTTTTCTCAAACACAACATGGCCAAAGAACTATACCTCCCTTAACCAAAATCCACACTTCTGTAACTTGGCACATTCTTGAGGTCTTATAATGTCTGTAAGATTATTCGTAAGTGCCGAGCGCGCTTGTCCGTGGTTCGAGAATAAATCAATATGTCATCTATGAAAACAATAACAAACTGATTCAAAAAGTCCCCAAACACCCTATTCATTAGGTCAATAAACATCACTGGCGGATTGGTTAAACCAAAAGGCATAACAATAAACTCGTAAGACCTATATCTCTCCAAAGATGTTATCTTCGAAACATCTTGATCCTGAATCGTCAACTAATGGTACCCCGGTCTTAAATTAGTCTTCAAAAAGTACGAAGTACCCTCAACTCATCGAATAGGTCATGGACACAGGGCAACGGATACTTATTTCATATAATGACCTTGTTCAACTCCCGATAATCAATACTAAATCTCAAAGTCCCTTACTTCTTCTTTATGGACAAAACTAGAGCATGCCAAGGCGAAGTACTCCTTCAAATAAATTCCTGACCTAGCAGCTGTTGAATCTAGTCCCCAAGCTCTCTCATTCCTAAAGGTGCTATACGATATAGTGCGTGGCAAGATCTAAGGCCAAATCAATAACAAATTCAATATCACAACTCGATGATAACCCCAAAATCTCTAGAAACACATTTGATAACTCCCTAATAACAAAAAAAATCTAACGAAATGACGATTGTCTTAGAAGTATCCTCCTTAATGTAGTCTAAATGTGTGCTCGACCCTCCTTCCTAGAATGGAATCACAACTAAGTACATCTCTTGCCTCGGAATGAAAAAGACAACGGACCTCCCAAAAAAATCCATATGAGCTCTATAAGTGGCTAACCAATCCATCCCTAGGATAATTCCATATTTTAACATGTTTAAAATAAGTAGGTCAGCTACAAACCTAAGTTTCCCAATGCCTACCCCTATATCTCTACACATGGAACGTATGGGTGCCCCTACCCATGGTAGAATCTATATGCAGTACGATGTTTGATGCTAAGTCTACCATCCCCGATGACGGGCATAACTTTTACTAACGAACGAATGTGATGCACTAGTAAAAAATAAAATGCATCTTATATTCCCAAAGATGGGAAATATACCCTCTACTGATGGCATTGGTGCTAGTGACTCTATAGGTGCGATGTGATATACATTCCCATATTGCAACTGTTATTGTCCCTGAGGCTGGGAGGGTGGTGCTGGTAGTAGTGAAATTATTGCAACTCATGGGGCTGGTAATTATTAATGTTACCCCAAATATGCCTAATACCGACGTTGAACCCCTGCTCTTGTGACCCACGATTGCCCCGAGGGAACCTCTTTGCTATGTATCCTCCCTCTCCATAATTGTAACATCAACCATAAAATTGACACTTACCCTACTAATGTCTCTGTTGGCCCGAATGACCTCTCACTTGCTATCCCTGTCCTAGTGGTTGTATAGGAACTGCTGACCTTATCCATGATGGCCTGAATTCTTTCAACCATAGAAACCCCTATGCTTCTTATACTAGTCACCTAACTCGGAGACCTTAAATTGGCGAGGCCTCTGAGTGCTACCCCCATTCGTCTTTCCCTCATGGCTTGAGGTGTTTGTATTACACCTCTTCTCTCCCTTACTCTTTTGAAACAAACTGTGATCTTGACAATGCAATAAGACGACATTCACCATCAGAGTATGAGTATTTAAAATTTATAATACCCCATATTTTTATGAATTTTAAATTTGGGGATTTATTAAATTTAATTTGAGATATTAATTTAATATTAATCCGGAAATTATTTAAATATTTACTAGCGTGATGAGAGTGAGTAATTATTGGAATTTTGTTGTAAATTAATTTATGGGTAAAGTAAGATGTGTAATTAAATTTAGTAAAATTATCACAAGAATCTAATTTGAATTTTGGAAATTTTATCAGGACGCGCCTGTGTCGTGTTGGGATTAAATTCGCATTATTAAAAGTGAATAAATTATAAGTCACCCTTATGGTCATTTTGAGCGCGTTAATGTGTCCGGAAGGGTCGAGATAGTCAAAATAATGTACCTAGGGGTTTAGTTTGGGTCTCAGGATGTTTTTATGCCTAATTAACATCCCGGGAGGGCGTTTTAGACATTTTGTATTTTTGGGCATGGAAACCCACGAATTTTCTAAGGTTATATCAGAGGTTAGGGGTGTCTTTTAGGGTTAACATAATAAAAAAAAAAAGACCATTGGAGAGGAAGGGTAGAAGCTTTCTAAGAGTTCTAGGTCAAAAAAACTCCATCATTCGCACTGCCGTCATTGGCAAATTATAGATTGTGCGATGAGGAACATAACCACACCAATTTCTTCCACAAATCAGAAAAAAAGATTTCCAGGCAAGTATCTATCTTGCTTTATTTTAGTTAATTCTTCAATTATGTTAGTCTATGGTTGATTAGAACTAGTTTCATGAAAGAAGGCATATATTGGAGACTAGAATTCGCATGTTCTAGAGGTAATAATCACATTCTGGAAATCTAATTCACATGTAGAGGATATACCACGAATTTTCTTTGAGTTAGGAGTAGAAAATATGGAAAAAGAATTGGAAGAATTAAGTTAAAGAAAATATTAGGGTTCTTGAGGTTTATATAGATTTTTCTCTTTTAATTCGTTATACTTGATGGAAATTCACATGTTTTACGTAGAATATTATTTATTTGGGTATATAACACTTGTAGTATCATTTGTTGTGAGTTTGGGAGCGAAATATGATGATTTGGATGAGTTTGAAATAGGATTCCCGTAACTGGTTTTCTGCAGTTTCGCCATAACTGCTTGATCGATCGATCGACCAAAGAACATCAATCGACCCCCTTCCATCGATCGATCGACCCCTCGTGGAAAACTTATATTCCTCTTTTAAATAGTTTATTTCGATTAAAATGAGTAGTAACCTTTGAACATTATTGTTAGAACATTTTGGGACATAAAGAGGAACAAAAGGACTTTGTAAAATGGAGCATTTAATGTAAGACGAACTTAGGGTTAACGGGGAGGGATTTACACTTAAGAAATAATGGGAACGTGTGACTAAAGGAGTGAGACTCGTAAGGAAGTTATGTTATAAAATAAGAGAGTACCTACTGAAATTATACTTAGGAAGATAGGATACTACGAGTGATAAAAAGTAAGTTTGGAATAATCCCAAAAATAAGAATAAAAGAGACGAGACGTTATACGAGATAATCTAGTAATGTGTACTAAGAACGAATTTCATAAGTATGGGTCGTGGGCGTACCTAATTCAGAAATGGAAAAGGTAGTATACATATATATGAATGTAGTTGTGTATATACTAAATACGTGTAAAAATCATGCCCACGCTACTTGCTATCACTGAGTTTACCGCGTCGGGACAGTGTTATGTCGATGGGACCTTTATGAGGGATATTGACTTGTAGCTTAGAAAATAAGAATCCTTCGTACAGGCTATATGATTAATAGTCAGATGGTCCTAAGAGACATGAGGGTATGTGGTGACCGCTTGGAACTATGCTTCGCCTCAATTTGTATGTGTTTTGTGTTAATACAGTTCGAGAGTGATTCCGAACTAGTATTTCCCTTAGTACGAGTGATATGGGGACTTGATAGCAGAGTATGCTAGCACCATAAATTCTATGTGGGATGCCGATAGTATATATATATATATATATATATATATATATATATATATATATGTATAGAGAGAGAGAGAGAGAGAGAGAGAGAGAGAGAGAGAGACTTTAAATTGGGAACTTTATACTGTGACTAAAAGTAGTTAAGTAATGAATAAATATTCCGACTTTATGTTAAGTGTTTGAAAAGATTGAGACAATGCTGAAAAAAACTTATTAATGAAATGAGATTCATGTGAAAACTTTACTTCCAAAAATCAATGATCTTAGCCCTAGTAATTGTCGGCATGAAACCTTATGAGGAATTTAAGTTAAGCTAAAATCTTGGGATTAATAGTGTGGTAGGTGTGCACACTAGAAGAGAGGTGAGAATTTCTCAAGAAGAGTGTCGCATACTAATATGAATTATTGCATTAGCCGGTAAGGATTTTTAATATTTGCTAAACTAAATTTTAAACTGTTTTTACAATCGGGCTCTGACCCATTTCCTGTTATCTCTTCTCTATTGTATATATATGTATATTACAGGTGCCTAGCCACAGGGGCGTCATGCTTAGGATCCTTTGGTCAGAAAGCACTGCAGCTTATGTGGGAGATGTAGGCCTTTTGCTTAGACGACCTCGTTATTGACTCCACTCTTAGTTGTATTTTATTCAGTTGGGCATGTGTCTCCCTTTTTCCTTATTCAAATGGTTTTGTCAGAGTTTGTGATTCATTTACTTTTAGTATTTTTACTTTGGGATTTGTTACAGTCAGGATGTTTTTCCTTTGAAGTTTTAAAGTTGGAATTAGTTATTTGAATGCTTAAATTGCGTGAATGATCTTTTCTAGTCTAGTTATTGGTGTAACTCCTAAACTGTGAATTATGAATGTTTTTTTTATTATTGGACTTAAATTAAAAATGGAAATAATGTTTTAAATGGTTTCGTCACTTATCTTAATTATTTAGGGTGTTTAAATTGAAAAGTTTATTTTGCGACAGTGATGCTAAGAATGAACCAACCGTTCACGTTGGTTATAATTTAATAAAGGACTGATCATCCGGTATTTAATTAGGCGGGGTGTCATAGGTGGTATCAGAGCATCAGGTTCTAGTGTCCTTTAGGATCTATACGGTTATTTTTCTTTCATCTTAGCGTCTTTGATATAGAGCCCTATTTTTAGGATTGTTGTATTCTTGCATTTACACTTACGTCTTCAGCTATTCGAGATTTGTTAATAACTATAGACAAATAAACTTCCTTCTCATTTCATATGCCTTCGATATGCGCACCCAAGGATAGACGTGCCCATGCCGAGCATCCAACAGCTCTAGTTCAGGGAATGACGAATGCAACCGAGGTAGCCGCTATCGTTGCTTTGGTGGTGAATGCCGCAGTAGTGGTAGTGCAATAGGTTCCACCCAGGTTCAGGCAACGATGCTATTACAAGCACAACTTCCATCTGCATGGGAGTGGGTTAGGTATGCCTTCCAGAAGGCATATCCCCCAGAGTTCACGGGTAGTTCGGATATCATTGTAGCCAGCCAATGGAAGAAAGATATCCAGAGGCATCTGCGCATGTACGAGTGCACGGATGTGCAGAAATAGCTATTGGCTTACTTCAAGCTAGTGGGGGCAGCTTTGCAATGGGGGGAGTCCACCAACACATTGGAGAAGAAGGACATTATCACAATTCAGTCATTCTGGACGCGTTTTGACCGCAAATACTTTCCATCCGCCGTGCAGACTGAGGTGAGGCAGAAGTTACTGAATCAGAAACAGGAGAATAAGACTGTTGTTGAGTACGAGGAGGAGTTCACTAGACTTCTCAATATAGTGCCAGATGAGGCACCCACTGAGGGGAAGAAGATAGTGTTATTTGTGGACAGATTAGCTTGGAGGATCCGACACCACCTCATAGGCAATCTATCACTGAGTACTTATACGGATGTACTTAACGCTGAGTTGTTACACTGTCAGGATCACCGCTTCCATCTGCAGGAAAAAAAACGAGTTCCAGGGTCCAGTCAGCTGTAATACCCCGTATTTTTATGCTTTAATTAATTTGGGGATTTATTTAATAAAAATCCGGATATTAATTATGTTATAATTATTAACGTGACGTGAGTTAGTAATAATATGAAATTGTTGAATATTACTTAGGAGCATAGTAATATATGGTAAATGTCACGAGTGAATGAAAATGACAATTTTGGTAATTTTAGTCGGGACGCGCCCGTGTCGCGTCGGGACTAATTATTGAGATATAAAAGTAAATATTTTATGAGTTGTCCGTATGGTCGTTTTGAGTGCGCCAACGCGTCCGGAAGGGTCGAGATAGTCAGAAAAGTGTACCCGGGGGTTTAGTTTGGGTCTCGGGATGTTTTTAGGCTTAATTAGTGACCCGGGAGGGCGTTTTGGTCATTTTACAAACTAGGGTAATTAAACCCACGAATTTCAGCCATCCTTAGCAGCCATTTAAGTCAGCCTTTTAGGGTTAGATCATTCAGAACCCTAAGACGGCTAGTGGAGAAGAGAGGAGAGACCTTGCTAGGTGATTCAAGGCCAAAAACACCACCTTTTGCACCACCGTCACCACCAACGCGTAGATCGCGAGAAGTAGAACGCAACCACACCAATATCAGCAGGAAACCAGACCTCTGAAATTCCAGGCAAGTGTTTAACTTGCGTATTTTCGTTGGTGCAATAATCATGTTAGTG
Organism: Sambucus nigra; assembly: GCA_949130495.1. Taxonomy (NCBI): domain Eukaryota; kingdom Viridiplantae; phylum Streptophyta; class Magnoliopsida; order Dipsacales; family Adoxaceae; genus Sambucus; species Sambucus nigra. The sequence goes on from OX422214.1 coordinate 586,394,589, forward strand.
TAGGAATGATTAGGAGTATAATTTATGGAAGAAAACCTCACTTTGCGATAGGAATTTGCATGTAGACAAGACTAAAATTATATTCTGGAAGTCTTATGTAATGTAGATGATAAACCCACGAATTTTTGATGTTATTGTAGAAGAAAATTCTGGAGAAAACTGATTAGAACAAAAGATTAAGAAAACTTAGGGTTCTTGATGATTAGATGAGATTTTAGGTTGTTTAATCATGTTTAATGATGGTTATATGCATGCTTAACGTTAGAAACATCTGGAAATATATTACCATGATTGTAGTATAAGTTTTGGGACGATTAGTGTTGGAAATTATGGATTTGAATGAAGAATATTAGTTAAACCTGTAACTGCACTTCTGCAGAAATCGTAATACCTGTTTGATCGATCGATCGACCCTATAGCGTCGATCGATCGAAGGTTCGATCGATCGAACCCCAGTAATCGATCGATCGACCCTTCCTGGCAGCCTATTATTTCCCTTGTTTAATTAGTTGAATTAATTTATCATGAAAGAATTCTTGGGCATTTCAAATAAAATGTTTTGGGATATAAGAGAGACCAGTAGGACATATGATTAAGTGTTGAGAACTTTATTATGAAATGATAATTGGGTTTAAGGAATAGTTAATTAAGGAACGACGAACTACGTATTTCAAATGAGAGATTTCAACGAATACCTACGTTAGTGAATAAGACGTCTACCTACTGAATATATTACTTGGATGGATAGAACCCACGAGTGTCCCATAACTAGTGAGAAAACCCCTTCGAATTAAGGTTAGAGGCGAAACCTTATACGTTAAACTAATAAGGTGAAATTTAGGACAAAGGTTGTAATTATGGGTAATGAGAGTGACCTATATTAATATGATGAAATTGGTATATTTATATGAATGTGTGTACATATATTATATACATGTGAAAAACGTACCCGCGCTACTTGCTATCCCTGAGGTTACCGCGCTGGGACGATCGTATCCTGTGTTGCTTTATGGGGATATTGAATCGTACCCTAGATGATAGAGATCCTAGGTACGGGCTATTAAATTGATAGTCGGACGGTCCTAAGAGACGTGTGGGTATGTACTGACCTCTTGGACTTGGAATCTATGCTTCGCCTCAACGTTGTTTTGTATATGTTAATACAGTTCGAGAGTGATTCCGAACTTGTATTTCCCTTTATGTGAGCGATACGGGGATTGGATAGCAGAGTATGCCCGCACCATAGTTTAGTTGGGGTGCCATTATATATATATTTTATTCGAGTAGTTAATATATATATGAGGTTATAAACTTTGAACTGCCTACTGTGATTTGATAAGTAGAACATGGTTGTTGACTCAAATTATTAAATACTTGTTTTGTGAAAATATGAAAAGGCACGGGGAAATCTTATAATTTAATGAAGCTAAAACGAGAGGAATACTACAAATTGAAAGTAACCTTTTTATAACATTGTCATCGTTCAGTTTTGAAAACATATGAGTAAGTTAAGATAAACGAACCATTGGGAAAGTTAGTACGATAGGAGTGCACATTAGAAGAGAGGTGAGTATTTCTCAAGAGAGAGACGAACTAATATGATGTTGCATTGGCCTGTATCAATTTAAATACTTGCTTAACGTATTTTAAAATCAAACACACTTTCGGGCCCTGACCCGTTTCCTTTTCTCTCTCTCTCTCTTGTGTATATATATGTATATTTTCAGGTGCCCAGCCACAGGGGCGTCTTGCTTAGGATTCTTTGAGAAGAACGAGCTGCAGCTTAGGTGGGAGTTGCAGGTCCCTTGAGTAGACGGCTTCCGACATTGACTCCACTCTTATTACTCTCATTTATGGGGCACGTGTCGCCCTTTTCATCATTTCATTTATTGTTGGGGATTTTTATATTTCAGTTATTCCAGTATTGTTTATGGGATTTGTTTCAGGATGGTTTATGATTTTAGTTTTATATTATTGACATTCGTTTAGTGAATGTATTATTTTATTTAAATTTCGTGGTGTGATTCTCTATTGTAGAAATGTTGTTTTAAATAAAAAAAAAATCTTTTCTTTAATTAAAATTTGGAAGTTCGTATGAAAAATGTTTTTGACACTTAGCTTAATTATTTAGGGTGTTGAATTGGAAAAATTATTTTTATCGACAGTGATGCTGAGAATGAACCAACTGTTTACCTTGATTTAATTTAATAAAGGAGTGATCGCCCGGTATTTAATTAGGCGGGGTGTCACAGGTGGTATCAGAGCATCAGGTTCTAGTGTCCATAGGATCTGTACGGCTTATTTCGCTTTCAGCTTAACGTTACTTGCCATAGAGCCCTATTTTTAGGACTGTTGTATTCTTGCTTTTACGTTTAAGTCTTCAGCTATTCGATATTTGTTGATAACTGTAGACTAATAAACTTGTTCACGTTTCAGATGCCTCCGAGACGTGCTCCGAAAGATAGGCGTGCCCAAGCCGACCAGCCAGCAGCTCCGGCACCAGGCACTATGAATGCGAATGAGGTAGCAGCCATCGTTGCTCAGGCGGTAAATGCCGCGATAGCGGTGATTCAACAGGATCCACCACAGGTCCAGGCAGTGGCGCCAGTACCAGCACAACTTCCATCTGCATGGGAGAGGGTTCGGGATGCTTTTCAGAAAGCACATCCCCCTGAGTTTTCTGGTAGCTCCGATATTATTACTGTCAGCCAATGGAAGAAGGACATCCAGCGGCACCTCCGTATGTATGAGTGCACCGAAGTGCAGAAGCAGCTATTGGCCTCTTTTAAACTGGTGGGAGCCGCATTACAGTGGTGGGAGTCCACTACTACTTTGGAGGAGAGGGCCACGATCCCTATTCAGATGTTCTGGGAGCGGTTTGACCGCAAGTACTTTCCACCCGCAGTGCAGACTGAGATGAGGCGGAAATTGCTAAATCTGAAGCAGGAGAACCTTACTGTAGCCGAGTATGAGGAGGAGTTCACGAGACTTCTCACTATTGTGCCGGATGAGGCACCCACTGAGAGCAAGAAAATTTTGCTGTTCGTCGACGGGTTAGCTTGGAGGATCCGTCAGCACCTTATTGGGAATCTATCCCTGAGTACTTTCACTGACGTACTCAATGCAGCGCTACTAAATTGCCAGGATCACCGCTTCCATCTTCAGGGAAATAAGAGAGCAGGAGAGTCCAGCCAGCAGGGCAGGACCGGGGGTAATAGTGCCAGTGGGGCACCAACTCAGGGACAGACTCGTCAGCACGAGCAGAGTTCCCATCAGGGGGACCCTGCTAAGCGATTCCGTTCAGGTGATTCTAGGCAGGGATTCGGGGGATTCAGGCAGGGCCATCAGGGTCAGCCTAATCAGCAGGGCCAGCAGGGCCAACACCGACCGCAGGGTCAACAGTAGGGCCAGCAAGGCCAACAGCGTGCACATCAGGGCCAACAGGGCCAATGGCGTGGAGGTAACGGCCAGCAGGGCCGTGGTCAGCAGGGACAGAGGGGAGGTAATTTCAGAGGCCGGTGTTTTGTGTGTGGCAAGCACGACCATAAGCGTCAGGATTGCCCAGAGGGCGATAGGGCCCCACAGCAGCAGGGAGCCCGTAATGAGCCGCAGAGACCACTCTTTCCACCTGCCCTTCCAGCTCCAGCCCAGATGCCAGCCCTACCAGCCATTCCAGTAGCTCCAGTGCAGCAGGGGCAATTGCAGTACGGACGTGTCTATAACGTCCACCAGGCAGCAGGTCCACAGGCACCACCCGCGATTGAGGGTATGTTTCCTATCCATGGTACTATGGGTAAAGTTTTGTTTGATACGGGGGCAACGCACTATTTTATAGCTACGCATTTTGCGAAGTCCTTAGGATTGTTAGCCACAACAGAGAGCACCGTGACGTGTGTCGACTCACCATTGGGGAGTGGGTCGCTTATATTCTTTATATGCCGGGGAGTAGGGGTAGAGATTGGTGGCTTGGTATTGCCTGCAGACATGCTAGTCTTAGACATGCACGAGCATGACATGATTATTGGTATGGATTGGCTCGCATCTTATAGATCCATGATTGATTGCTTCGGTGGGAGCATTGTTTTTTCCATTCCGGGGCAAGAGATGTTTATAGTGGCGATGCCTCGCCCAGAGGGAGGTTCGACCGCTCATTTATATTACATTGAGGAGGATACCTCTAAGGAGGTTGTGATTCCTTTGGATTCGATCCCAGTTGTTAGGGAGTATTCCGATGTGTTTCAGGAGATAACAGGCCTACCGCCCAGTCGTGAGATAGACTTCGTTATAGACTTATTGCCGGATACGAGACCTATAGCACGCGCATCGTACCGTATGGCTCCGGCAGAGATGCGAGAGCTACGAGATCAGATTGAGCAGCTATTAGGTCAGGGTTTCATTCGTAGGAGTACCTCACCGTGGGGCGCTCCAGTCTTATTTGTGAAGAAGAGAGATGGCTCACTGAGATTGTGTGTGGACTACCGGGAGTTGAACAAGGTCACGATACGGAACAAGTATCCGTTGCCTCGAATCGATGATCTGTTCGACCAGTTAAGGGGAGAAACTTTCTTTTCGAAGATAGATCTGAGGTCGGGGTACCATCAGTTACGGATTAGAGAGCAGGATGTTTCGAAGACTGCCTTCTTGTCGAGATATGGGTCCTATGAGTTCAGGGTGATGCCGTTCGGACTCACAAATGCCCCAGCCGTTTTCATGGACTTGATGAACCGAGTGTTCAGAGAGTTCTTGGATCAGTTCGTCATCATCTTCATAGATGATATCTTGATATATTCACACTCCGAGGAGGAGCATGCCGAACACTTGAGGCAGGTTCTCCAGACCCTACGAGAGCATCAGTTGTATGCTAAGTACGAGAAGTGTGGATTCTGGTTGCGAGAGGTACAATTCTTGGGCCATGTTGTTTCTGAGCAGGGGATAGCAGTTGACCCGAGCAAGGTGTCAGCGGTGAGGGAGTGGGGGCAGCCCACGACACCGACAGAAGTACGTAGTTTCTTGGGGTTAGCCGGATACTACAGGAGGTTCATTCGGGGATTCTCCAAAATAGCGGGTCCATTGACGAATCTGACTCGCAAGGGGGTACCATATGTTTGGGATGACGCTTGTCAGTTGGCTTTCGAAGAGCTGAAGGAAAAGCTTACTTCGGCACCAGTCCTTGCTTTACCGAAGCCGGGTGTAGAGTACCTGGTTTACACAGATGCGTCCTTACGAGGACTTGGGGGAGTACTTCAGCAGGAAGAGAAGGCTATAGCTTTTTCTTCCCGCAAGCTTAAGCCGCATGAGAAGAATTAGCCCACCCACGACCTGGAGTTAGCTGCGGTCGTCTTTGCATTGAGAATTTGGAGGCACTATTTATTGGGCGAGAAATTCCGTTTGTTCACAAACCATAAGTCACTGCAGTACCTGTTCACTCAGCGAGAGCTGAATATGCGTCAGCGCAGATGGTTAGAGTTTGTGAAAGATTACCAGTTCGATATACAGTATCATCCGGAGAAAGCCAACGTAGTTGCTGATGCGTTGAGTCGTAGACCGGTTGACGATGTAGCGGACATCTGGAAGGCAAAATGGAAGGAGTTGGGTCACCAGGACGCGGTAGCACGTTCTTTCATATCCGTGATGACAGTCACACCCGAGATTGTTACGAGGGTGATACAGGCACAGACCACAGATCCGTTTTGTCAGGAGCAGATTGTACGACTTCTAGCCGAGGGTGCTGAGTCCTATTCTGTTAGTTCGGATGGAGGGCTGCGGTTTAATGGGAGACTAGTGGTTCCAGAAGGAGCAGAGCTACGTCATGAGGTAATGACTCATTCTCATGGGTCCCGATTTGCAGTACATCCGGGAGGCGATAAGATGTACCAGGATATGAGACGTCAGTACTCGTGGAGTGGGATGAAGAAGGACATCGCCGAATTTGTGTCCAAATGTTCTACTTGCCAGCTGGTGAAGGTGGACCACCAGAAACCGTCGGGATTACTTCAGCCGTTGGAAGTACCTGCGTGGAAGTGGGAAAGTATTTCCATGGACTTCATTACAGGGTTGCCTACATCACTGCGAGGCCACGATTCTATCTGGGTGATTGTAGACCGTCTGACCAAGGTGGCTCATTTTCTGCCAGTAAGGATAGATTATACCACGGGTCAGTATGCCCAGTTGTTCATCGCTGAGATTGTCAGATTACATGGGGTGCCCCTGAATATTATGTCAGATAGAGACAAGATTTTTGTGTCGCGTTTCTGGGAAAGCTTTCAGGAGGCTATGGGTACAGAGTTGAGACTGAGTTCAGCTTACCACCCACGGACAGATGGACAGACAGAGCGTACTAATCAGATGTTGGAAGATATGCTACGCATGTGTATCCTCGATTTCGGGGGAGGTTGGGAGCCACATCTTCCACTGGTCGAGTTTGCTTATAATAACTCCTATCAGTTTACGATTGGCATGGCTCCATTTGAGGCTTTGTACGGCAGGCCTTGTCGCTCTCCAACCTGTTGGCTCGAGGTGGGGGACAACAAGTTATTAGGACCAAAAGTGATCCAGGAGACCTCCGCGAGGATTGAGATAATCAGGAGTCGTATTCGGGTAGCCTAAGACAGACAGAAGGGCTACGCTGATGCGAAACGATTCTTCCGGGAGTTTAATGTGGGAGATCAAGTGTTGTTGCGTGTATCTCCTATGAAAGGAGTGATGAGGTTCGGGAAGAAGGGAAAGTTGTCTCCGAGGTACGTAGGACCATTTCCCATCATCGAGAGAATTGGGCCAGTAGCATACAGGTTGGGTTTGCCAGAACATTTACATCGCATCCACGATGTATTCCACATCTCATCGTTGAGACGATACCTTCGGGATGATATGGCCCATACTCACATTGCGATAGATGAGATCGACTTGCAGTCGGATAGCTCTTACGAGGAGAGACCGGTGGCTATGCTAGACTACAGTGAGAGGAGATTGAGGTCGAAGATAGTTCCACTCGTGCGGGTCCAGTGGGAACATCATAATGTGGAGGAATCCACTTGGGAGCGTGAGGCAGATATGCGTGAGAAATATCCAGAGTTGTTTTTACCAGGTATGCCTTATTTTCCGAATTTCGCGACGAAATTCCGTTATTAGGGGGGAAGTATGTAATACCCCGTATTTTTATGCTTTAATTAATTTGGGGATTTATTTAATAAAAATCCGGAAATTAATTATGTTATAATTATTAACGTGACTTGAGTTAGTAATAATATGAAATTGTTGAATATTACTTAGGAGCATAGTAATATATGGTAAATGTCACGAGTGAATGAAAATGACAATTTTGGTAATTTTAGTCGGGACGCGCCCGTGTCGCTTCGGGACTAATTATTGAGATATAAAAGTAAATATTTTATGAGTTGTCCGTATGGTCGTTTTGAGTGCGCCAACGCGTCCGGAAGGGTCGAGATAGTCAGAAAGGTGTACCCGGGGGTTTAGTTTGGGTCTCGGGATGTTTTTAGGCTTAATTAGTGACCCGGGAGGGCGTTTTGGTCATTTTACAAACTAGGGTAATTAAACCCACGAATTTCAGCCATCATCCTTAGCAGCCATTTAAGTCATCCTTTTAGGGTTAGATCATTCAGAACCCTAAGACGGCTAGTGGAGAAGAGAGGAGAGACCTTGCTAGGTGATTCAAGGCCAAAAACACCACCTTTTGCACCACCGTCACCACCAACGCGTAGATCGCGAGAAGGAGAACGCAACCACACCAATATCAGCAGGAAACCAGACCTCTGAAATTCCAGGCAAGTGTTTAACTTTCGTATTTTCGTTGGTGCAATAATCATGTTAGTGTAGGAATGATTAGGAGTATAATTTATGGAAGAAAACCCCACTTTGTGATAGGAATTTGCATGTAGACAAGATTAAAATTATATTCTGGAAGTCTTATGTAATGTAGATGATAAACCCACGAATTTTTGATGTTATTGTAGAAGAAAATTCTGGAGAAAACTGATTAGAACAAAAGATTAAGAAAACTTAGGGTTCTTGATGATTAGATGAGATTTTAGGTTGTTTAATCATGTTTAATGATGGTTATATGCATGCTTAACATTAGAAACATATGGAAATATATTACCATGATTGTAGTATAAGTTTTGGGATGATTAGTGTTGGAAATTATGGATTTGAATGAAGAATATTAGTTAAACCCGTAACTGCACTTCTGCAGAAATCGTAATACCTGTTTGATCGATCGATCGACCCTATAGCGTCGATCGATCGAAGGTTCGATCGATCGAACCCCAGTAGTCGATCGATCGACCCTTCCTGGCAGCCTATTATTTCCCTTGTTTAATTAGTTGAATTAATTTATCATGAAAGAATTCTTGGGCATTTCAAATAAAATGTTTTGGGATATAAGAGAGACCAGTAGGACATATGATTAAGTGTTGAGAACTTTATTATGAAATGATAATTGGGTTTAAGGAATAGTTAATTAAGGAACAACGAACTACGTATTTCAAATGAGAGATTTCAACGAATACCTATGTTAGTGAATAAGACGTCTACCTACTGAATATATTACTTGGATGGATAGAACCCACGAGTGTCCCATAACTAGTGAGAAAACCCCTTCGAATTAAGGTTAAAGGCGAAATCTTATACGTTAAACTAATAAGGTGAAATTTAGGACAAAGGTTGTAATTATGGGTAATGAGAGTGACCTATATTAATATGATGAAATTGGTATATTTATATGAATGTGTGTACATATATTATATACATGTGAAAAACGTACCCGCGCTACTTGCTATCCCTGAGGTTACCGCGCTGGGACGATCGTATCCTGTGTTACTTTATGGGGATATTGAATCGTACCCTATAAGATAGAGATCCTAGGTACGGGCTATTAAATTGATAGTCGGACGGTCCTAAGAGACGTGTGGGTATGTACTGACCTCTTGGACTTGGAATCTATGCTTCGCCTCAACGTTGTTTTGTATATGTTAATACAGTTCAAGAGTGATTCCGAACTTGTATTTCCCTTTATGTGAGCGATACGGGGATTGGATAGCAGAGTATGCCCGCACCATAGTTTAGTTGGGGTGCCATTATATATATATTTTATTCGAGTAGTTAATATATATATGAGGTTATAAACTTTGAACTGCCTACTGTGATTTGATAAGTAGAACATGGTTGTTGACTCAAATTATTAAATACTTGTTTTGTGAAAATATGAAAAGGCACGGGGAAATCTTATAATTTAATGAAGCTAAAACGAGAGGAATACTACAAATTGAAAGTAACCTTTTTATAACATTGTCATCGTTCAGTTTTGAAAACATATGAGTAGGTTAAGATAAACGAACCATTGGGAAGGTTAGTACGATAGGAGTGCACATTAGAAGAGAGGTGAGTATTTCTCAAGAGAGAGACGAACTAATATGATGTTGCATTGGCCTGTATCAATTTAAATACTTGCTTAACGTATTTTAAAATCAAACACACTTTCGGGCCCTGACCCGTTTCCTTTTCTCTCTCTCTCTTGTGTATATATATGTATATTTTCAGGTGCCCAGCCACAGGGGCGTCTTGCTTAGGATTCTTTGAGAAGAATGAGCTGCAGCTTAGGTGGGAGTTGCAGGTCCCTTGAGTAGACGGCTTCCGACATTGACTCCACTCTTATTACTCTCATTTATGGGGCACGTGTCGCCCTTTTCATCATTTCATTTATTGTTGGGGATTTTTATATTTCAGTTATTCCAGTATTGTTTATGGGATTTGTTTCAGGATGGTTTATGATTTTAGTTTTATATTATTGACATTCGTTTGGTGAATGTATTGTTTTATTTAAATTTCTTGGTGTGATTCTCTATTGTAGAAATGTTGTTTTAAATAAAAAAAAAATCTTTTCTTTAATTAAAATTTGGAAGTTCGTATGAAAAATGTTTTTGACACTTAGCTTAATTATTTAGGGTGTTGAATTGGAAAAATTATTTTTATCGACAGTGATGCTGAGAATGAACCAACTGTTTACCTTGATTTAATTTAATAAAGGAGTGATCGCCCGGTATTTAATTAGGCGGGGTGTCACATCAGCAGGGCAGGACAGGGGATAGTAGTACTAGTGGAGCATCGATATATCAGGGGCAGACTCATCATAATGAGCAGAGTTCCCATCAGGGGGACCCTGCTAAGCGATTCCAATCAGGTGATTCCAGGAAGGGATTTGGGGGATTTAGGCAGGGCCAGTCTAATCAGCAGGTCCAATAGGGCCAACACTGTCAGTCGCAGGGTCAGCAACAGGGCCAACAGTGTTTTCAGTAGGGCCAATGGTGGGGTGGTAACGACTAGCAGGGCTGTAATCAGTAGGGACAGAGGGGAGGAAATTTTAGGGTCCGATGCTTCGGGTGTGGTAAAAATGGCCATAGGCGACAGGATTGTCCAGAGGGAGATAGGGCCCCACAGCAGCAGGGTGCCCGTAATGAGCCACAAAGGCCACTTTTTCCATCCGCCCTCCTAGCACCAGCTCAGGCGCCAGCCCTACTAGCCATTCTAGCATCTCCAATACAGCAGGGGCAGTTGTAGTACTGACATGTCTATAACGTCCACTAGGCAGCATCTTCTCAGGCACCACCTGCGATTGAGGGTACGTTTCCTATCCAGGGTACTATGGGTCATATTTTATTTGATACTGGGGCGACACACTATTTTATAACTACTCATTTTGCGAAGGCCTTAGGATTATAAGCCACAACAGAGAGCACTGTAACATGCGTAGACTCACCACTGGGAAATGGGTCGTTGATTTTCTTTATATGTCGGGGTGTGGGAGTAGAGATCGGTAGCTTAATCTTACCAGCAGACATGTTAGTCTTAGATATGCATGAGCATGATGTTATTATTGGCATGGATTGGATCGCCGCTTACAGAGCCATGATATATTGTTTCGATGGGAGTATTATATTTGCCATTCCGGGGCAGGAGATGTTTTTAGTGGCGATGCCTCACCCGGAGGGAGGCTCTTCTGCTCATTTGTACTACATAGAAGAGGATACTTCTAAGGAGGTCATGATTCCCTTAGATTCGATTCCTATTACTCGGGAGTATTCTGATGTATTTCAGGAAATACCGGGCCTACCCCCCAATTGGGAGATAGATTTCATCATAGATTTATTACCAGATATTTGACCGATAGCACATGCTCCGTACCATATGGCTCCAGCAGAAATGAGGGAGTTACGAGATCAGATAGAGCAGATGTTGGGTAAGGGCTTCATTCGTAGGAGTACCTCACCTTGGGGGGCTCTAATTTTTTTTGTAAAGAAGAGAGATGGTTCACTGAGGTTATGCGTGGACTACCGGGAGCTGAACAAGGTCACGATATGGAACAAATGTCCATTGCCTCGAATCGTTGATCTGTTCGACCAACTGAGGGGAGCAACTTTCTTTTTGAAGATAAATTTGAGATCAAGATACCATCAGCTATGGATTAGGGAGCAGGATGTTTCGAAGATACCATCAGCTACGGATTAGAGTCATGCCATTTGGGATCACAAATGCTCCAGTTGTATTCATGGACTTGATGAACCAGGTGTGCTTAGATCAGTTTGTCATCGTCTTCATAGATGACATCCTAATATATTCACACACTAAAGAGGAACATGTCGAGCATTTGAGGTAGGTTCTTCAGACTCTATGAGAGCATCAGTTGTATGCTAAGTACGAGAAGTGAAGATTCTGGTTACGGGAGGTGCAATTTTTGGGGCATGTTGTATCCGAATTGGGGATAGCGGTTGACCAGAGTAAAGTGTCAGTAGTGAGGGAGTGGGTACAACCCACGACACCGACGGAAGTACGTAGTTTCTTGAGGTTAGTCGGGTACTATAGGAGATTCATTCGAGGGTTCTCCAAGATAGCGGGTCCCTTGAAAAATCTGACTCACAAGGGGGTACCATATGTTTGGGACGATGCTTATCAATTGGATTTTGATGAGCTGAAAGATAAGCTGACTTCGGCACCAGTTCTTGCTTTACCCAAGTCAGGAGTGGAATATCTGGTTTACACCGATGCCTCTTTACGGGGATTCAGAGGAGTACTTTAGCAGGAGGAGAAGGCTATAGCTTTTGCCTCCCGCAAGCTTAAGACGCACAAAAGAAATTACCCCACTCACGACCTAGAGTTAGTAGTAGTCGTCTTTACATTGAGGATATGGAGACATTATTTATTGGGGGATAAGTTCTGATTATTCACAGACCACAAGTCACTGCAGTACCTGTTCACTCAGCGAGAGCTGAATATGTGTCAACGCAGGTGGTTAGAGTTTATGAAAGACTATCAGTTTGACATACAGTACTATCTTGGGAAGGCTAACATGGTTGCTGATACGTTGAGCCGTAGACTGGTAGGCGATGTAGCGGACGCTTGGAAAGAAAAGTAGAAAGAGTTGGGCCACCAAGACGCGGTAGCCCATTCTTTCATATCTGTCATGACAGTGACACCTGCGACTATTACGAGGGTGATACAAACACAGACAATAGACTTATTTTTCCAGGAGCAGATTGTATGGCTTTTAGCTGAGGGTGTTGAGTCCTATTTAGTTGGTTTCGATGGAGGTTTTAGGTTTAATGGGAGATTAGTGGTCCAAGAAGGAGAAGACTTATGTCATGCAGTGATGACACAGTCAAACGAGTCCGGATTTACGGTGCATTCGGGGGGAGATAAGATGTACCAGGATATGAGGTGACAGTACTGGTGGAGTGGGATGAAGAAGGACATTGTTGAATTCGTGTTCAAGTGCTCTACTTGTCAGATGGTAAAGTTAGACCACCAAAAACCGTCGGGCTTGCTTCAGCCATTGGAGATACCAACGTGGAAGTGGGAGAGCATTTCCATAGATTTTATTACTGGGTTGCCTACATCACAGCGGGGTCACGACTCCATCTGGGTGATTGTGGACCGTTTGACTAAGGTGGCTCATTTTTTTCCAGTACGGAAAGACTATACCACGGGCCAGTATGCTCAATTATTCATTGCCGAGATTGTTACAATACATGGGATGCCCTTGGATATTGTGTCAGATAGAGACAAGATTTTTGTGTCGCATTTTTGGGAGAGCTTTTAGGAAGCCATGGGTACATAGTTGAGGTTGAGTTCAGCTTATCACCCACAGACAGATGGACAAACAGAGCGTACCAATCAGATGTTGGAAGATATTCTATGCATGTGTGTCCTTGATTTTGGAGGAGGATGGGAGCCACATCTTCCACTGGTGAAGTTTGCTTATAATAACTCCCATCAGGTCACAATTGACATGCCTCCATTTGAGGCATTATATGGCAGGTCTTCTCATTCTCCAACTTGTTGGCTAGAGGTGGGGGATAACAAGTTGCTAGGACCAGAAGTGATTCAGGAAACCTCAACTAGGATTGAGCTTATCAGGAGTCGCATTCGGGTAGCCCAGGACAGGCAGAAAAGCTACGCTGATGCAAAACGGTTTTTCCAAGAATTTAATGTGGGGGACCAAGTATTAATACGCGTGTCTCCTATGAGAGGAGTGATGAGGTTTGGGAAGAAGGGGAAATTGGCCCTAAGGTACGTGAGACCATTTCCCATTATCAAGAGGATTGGGCCGGTAGCATACAAATTGGGATTGCCACAACATTTACACTGCATTCATGATGTATTCTACATTTCATCATTGAGATGATACCTTCGGGATGACATGGCTCACACCCACATCACGATGGAGGAGATTGACTTACAACCCGATAGCTCTTACGAGGAGAGGCCAGTGGCTATCCTAGACCACAGCGAAAGGAGTTTGAGGTCAAAGGTAGTTCCACTTGTACGGGTCCAGTGGGAGCATCATAATGTGGAGGAATCCACTTGGGAGCGTGAGATGGACATGCGCGAGAAATACCCAGAGTTATTTTTACCAGGTATTGAATTTCGGGACAAAATTTCATTATTTGGGGGGAAGTATGTAATACCCCATATTTTTATGACTTTTAAATTTGGGGATTTATTAAATTTAATTTGAGATATTAATTTAATATTAATCAGAAAATTATTTAAATATTTACTAGCGTGATGAGAGTTATAATTATTGGAATTTTGTTGTAAATTACTTTATGGGTAAAGTAAGATGTGTAATTAAATTTAGTAAAATTATCACGAGAATCTAATTTGAATTTTGGAAATTTTATCGGGACGTGCGTGTGTCGTGTCGGGATTAAATTCACATGATTAAAAGTGAATAAATTATAAGTCACCCGTATGGTCATTTTGAGTGCGTCAATGTGTCCGAAAGGGTCGACATAGTCAAAATAATGTACCCAGGGGTTTAATTTGGGTCTCGGGATGTTTTTATGCCTAATTTACATCCCGGGAGGCGTTTTAGACATTTTGTATTTTTGGGCATGGAAACCCACGAAGTTTTTAAGGTTATATCAGAGGTTAGGGGTTGTCTTTTAGGGTTAACATAATAAAAAACAAAGAACGACCATTGGAGAGGAAGGGTAAAATCTTTCTAAGGAGTTCTAGGCCAAAAAAACTCCGTCATTCGCACCGCCGTCACCGCTAAATTGTAGATCGCGCAATGAGGAACACAACCACACCAATTTCTACCACAAATGAGAAACAAATATATATAGGCAAGTATCTATCTTGCTTTATTTTAGTTAATGCTTCAATTATGTTAGTCTAGGGTTGATTAGAACTAGTTTCATGAAAGAAGGCATATATTGGAGACTAGAATTCGCATGTTATAGAGGTAATAATCACATTTTGGAAATCTAATTTACATGTAGAGGATATACCATGAATTTTCTTTGAGTTAGGAGTAGAAAATCTGGAAAAAGAATTGGCAGAATTAAGTTAAAGAAAATATTAGTGTTCTTGAGGTTTATATAGATTTTGCCCTTTTAATTCGTTATACTTGATGGAAACTCACATGTTTTACGTAGAATATTATTTATTTGGGTATATAACACTTGTAGGATCATTTATTGGGAGTTTGGGAGCGAAATATTATGATTTGGATGAGTTTGGAATAGGATTCCCGTAACTGGTTTTCTGCAGTTTCGCCATAATTGCTTGATCGATCAATCGACCAAAGAACATCGATCGATCGACCCCCTTCCATCGATCGATCGAACCCTCCTGGAAAAATTATGTTCCTCTTTTAAATAGTTTATTTCGATTAAAATGAGTAGTAACCTTTGAACATTACTGTTAGAACATTTTGGGACATAAAGAGGATCAGTAGGACTTTGTAAAATGGGGCATTTAATGTAAGACGAATTTAGGGTTAACGGGGAGTGATTTACACTTAAGAAATAATGGGAACGTGTGACTAAAGTAGTGAGACTCGTAAGGAAGTTAAGTTATAAAATAAGAGAGTACCTACTAAAATTAGACTTAGGAAGATAGGATACTACGAGTGATAAAAAGTATGTTTGGAATAATCCCATAAATAAGAATAAAAGAGACGAGCCGTTATACGGGAAAATCTAGTAATGTGTACTAAGAACAAATATCATAAGTATGGGTCGTGGGCGTACCTAATTCAGAAATGGGAATGGTATTATACATATATATGAATGTATTTGTGTATATACTAAATACGTGTAAAAATCATGCCCGCGCTACTTGCTATCACTGAGGTTACCGTGCCAGGACAGTCTTATCTCGATGGGACCTTTATGGAGGGATATTGACTTGTACCCTAGAACATAGGAATTCTTGGTACAGGCTATCTGATTGATAGTCAGACGGTTCGAAGAGACGTGAGGGTATGTGCTGACCTCTTAGTGACTTGGAACTATGTTTCGCCTCAATTTGTATATGTTTTCTGTTAATACAGTTCGAGAGTGATTCGGAACTAGTATTTCCCTTAGTACGAGTGATACGGGGACTTGATAGCAGAGTATGCCAGCACCATAAATTCTATGTGGAGTGCCGATAGTGTATATATACATATATATATATATACATATATATATATATATATACATATATATATATATATATATATATATATATATATATATATATATATATATATATAGAGAGAGAGAGAGAGAGAGAGAGAGAGATGTAACACCCCGTATTTTTGGTACATTTAAAATTTAATTAATTCGGAAATTCTAAATTACTAGTGTGTTGTAATTTAATGAATTAATTATGGTAAAATAATATATAAATATTAATCTGGGATTGAATGGTTAATATTTAGGAAATTTATTTACTAAGTGAATAGTAATAATGTAATTACGTCGTTTCGAGTATTAATGACGAGGTATGTATTTATCACATCCGGAAGTCGGTATAGACTATATTGGGTGGGGGATAAGTATTTTTATAAATTAATTCGGATGCAAATTCTGAGTGAATAATACCTCATGAATGAAAATTATTCATGTTGTTTTGAGCACGATGTCATGAGATTTTAATATGGCACTGATGTTGGGCACCCGCCAAGACTCCTTTTCCGGCTACTTGATAAAGTATGGCGCGGTATGGTGAGGCCTGGTGACTCCGGTTAATGTGTTGTTGAGAAATTTATTGATAAAATGCTATTGAGATTTGCATTATTTGATTTGAGTATTCGTAGTCGTATTGTTGCGCTTTGTTCATCGCTAACATCTTTGTTGAGCATATTCCTGTCGTATTGTGTACTTCCCCATCGTTTTCTTAGTTGGCAGGTGAGCACGGATTTGAGTGCTATGGACCAATTGGGATGATTTTAGCGAGGATTATTTGGGAAGAATTTTTAATACAAGAGAGAAGACTTGTATTTATTTATTTTGATGTATAGAGCATTGGAGATTCATTTTAGTATCGAGATAGATAATTGTTGTAATTATTTCGAGAGATTTGTTGTATTAATTTGAAGATGAGAATAGTGGTTTCTTGTTTTATTGTGGGATTTATATGCTCTATACCTTGTTATTTGTGGATTAGTTTAGTTTTATCGATAGTAGCGCTCCGTTCGCTCTCCCCGGGCGGGCGGGGTGTTACAAGAGAGAGAGAGAGAGAGACTTGAAATTGGGAACTTTCTACTGTGACTAAAAGTATTTAAGTAATGAATAAATATTCCGACTTTATGTTAAGTGTTTGTAAAGATTGAGACATTGCTGAAAAAAACTTATTAATGAAATGAGATTCATGTGAAAACTTTACTTCCAAAAATCAATGATCTTATCCCTAGTAATTGTCGGCATGAAACCTTATGAGGAATTTAAGTTAAGCTAAAATCTTGGGATTAATAGTGCAGTAGGTGTGCACACTAGAAGAGAGGTGAGAATTTCTCAAGAAGAGTGTCGCATACTAATATGAATTGTTGCATTAGCTGGTAAGCATTTTAAATACTTGCTAAACTAAATTTTAAACTATTTTTACTATCGGGTTCTGACCCGTTTCCTGTTATCTGTTCTCTCTTGTATATATATGTATATTACAGGTGCCCAGCCATAGGGGCGTCATGCTTAGGATCTTTTGGTCAGAGCGCGCTGCAGCTTATGTGGGAGATGCAAGCCTTTTGCTTAGACGACCTCGTTATTGACTCCACTCTTAGTTCTATTTTATTCAGTTGTGCATGTTTCGCCCTTTTTCCTTATTCAATTGATTTTGTCAGAGATTGTGATTCATTTACTTTTAGTATTTTTACTTTGGGATTTGTTACTATCAGGATGTTTTTCCTTTGAAGTTTTAAAGTTGGAATTAGTTATTTGAATGCTTAATTGCGTGAATGATCTTTTTCAGTCTAGTTATTGGTGTGACTCTTAAACTATGAATTATGAAAGTTTTTTTTATTATTTGACTTAAATTAAAAATGGAAATAATGTTTTAAATGGTTTTTTCACTTATCTTAATTATTTGGGGTGTTTAAATTGAAAAGTTTATTTTGCGACAGTGATGCTAAGAATGAACCAACCGTTCACCTTGGTTATAATTTAATAAATAACTGATCACCCGGTATTTAATTAGGCGGGGTGTCACAAATTTGAATTTCCCAAGAGGGACTTCCTAATGTTCCAGACTGACTCCATTGTAAACTTCTCCATTTTCTTCTCCTCGGTGTCTACCTCTCCCAAGGAAAATAATGATAGTGCGATAAACTCCTCCTCATATTCTACTATGCTACTGTTCTCCTTCTTGATATCCATAAAACATCTCTGTTATCACTGCAAGTGGGAAGTACTTGCAATCGTACTTTACCCAGAATTCATCAACAGTCATTCGGTCCCACTCCTCCAGTGTGGTGACTGACTCCCACCACTATAGGTCTGCTCTTACCAATCTGAACGAAGTTAACATTTGTGCACTCTACCATTCTCAAATTCTTTTGGATATCCTTCTTTAATTATCACAATCCCTAAACAACCCTCTAAATCTTTGGGAGAACAACATCTTCTGAACTAACTAAAATTTTCATAAATTTCTCCAAAAATGAGAGATTGTACCACATAGAATTATACTAACAAAGTACGAATCAACGAATCACATATACATTGTGTAAATTCATCGATATAATCAAAATGACCAAAAAAGCAAAAACATTAATTAAATTTCCAAAAACAAAACATAAATACATCGTGTAACCATAAAAACATCAAATAAAGATTACAAATTATTGTCATATAATAAAATTATATCTACAAACATACATGTAATAAAAGGCAATATATTTAGTAGGAGATAAACATTTTAGTCTGATATACACACATTGGGCCAACAAATTTTCGGAGAATTAATTGATTATGGATTGAATTGCAAAACTCCATTTTTTTAAGGTTTTATTGCAAATATTTTTTCATGAAATCAATTATCTTAAATATAATAAATGCTCTTGTTTTTCTTAAAATTTTTCATGTTTTTTTCCTATCCCTAAAAAAATGGATTCCTCATAAATTGGAATGTTGGATTCCTATACTACAATATTCATATCCTTTAACGGCCTAGATTACGAAATCGACATTTCAATCTCACACACACATAATCCAGTCTCACACACACACATACATACACACATATACATACACATCCACACACATTTTAGTCTCACACACATATATACATACATACATACATACATACATACATACATACATACATACATACATACACTCATACACATATATACATAAAAATTATATTGTTCAACTAAAAACACACATACAAATGCTTGTTTACATAATGAGAGAGGGAAAGTACCTAAAAGTGAGAGAGGAAGTGGTCAGAGTAGAGGGGAGAGAGATGTGGCGGTGGTGGTGTGACAACCCCCATTTTATAGATAATAGTTCATTAGGCTTATACGCCGAAGATGGGGCTTATCAAAAAATATATATACTTCCTAACATCAAACCATAAATTAAAGATTGTAGTTAAACATCCACACATGCGAATAAATCGAAATGAAAAAAATCTCATAAATAAATAAGTCTCAACCCAACTGACAAATGAAATATCTAAACATCACGAGTCTGAATATAAATGATTAAAAAATAAATTCAGTATTATGCCCATACAAGACTCTGAAAGAGAAATAACCGAAACTAAAGTAAATAACAACATATTCTATAATCAATGGACTGAAATTTGTTATGCAAGGTGGAACTATAGGTCTGAGCTTACCTCATCCCTATTTAATTTAAGTAGTTTTTTCTACCAATGATTTCAGGGAACTTTAGTAATATTTTATTAACTATATGGGGACTTATAAAATATCAGTAGAGAATAGTTAAAGTTCAACTTGGTCATAATAAGGGCAAAATGAGATTCGGACCGACGAGAGTTAAACGACTGTGTTATGTATTAGGAATTTAAAATCGAGTTATGGGAAGCGTAGATGATAACCCAAGGTTTATACCAATAGGTTGGTGATGTTTTAACTACTGGAATTATTTAAGGGATAACTAGAGCCCTTCGGGTAATGATAACCCAAGGTTTATACGAATAGGTTAGTGATGTTTTAACTACTGAAATTGTTTAAGGGATAACTAGGACCCTTCGGGTAGTGAGTGATACTTGGAAAATAAGAAAAGAATATTAAGTGTGAAACGTTAGTATATTGGGTATTCGAGAGATATATACTACGTACTTGATATATTTATGAGTTGTGTGTATACCTATACTGGAGATATTTATAGGTTGTGTGTATACCTATTATGTGCTTTATTATGTGTGTGAACATACCTACTCTGCCTGCTATTATAGGAGGTCAATCGCAGTGGCCGATCCCACCTTGGAGATGAGAGCAAGGTTCGGATGTGTGCCCCAAAACATAGAACTTAGGGCAGATCACTATTTGAGTGTAGAATAGTGAAAGTTGGCGTGAAACAACTTGACGATAAAGCAACATTTGATTATTGAATTTTAATGAAGATAACCGAAGGGGGACCAATTTAAACTTCTCAACTTAAATTGTTTAGTTATTCAATAACCAAATTACAGTCCTCTAGTCTATTATTTAACCTAAGTTAAATGACAAGATTATGTACTAGTTTATAAGGTGAGTGTGATACCCCGCTTATTTTAATCAGGGGTGATCAATCCTTTACTAAAACAAACAGGAATCTCATTTGATTCATTCTTAGCATCACTGTAAAAAACTTTTTAAATTACTAACCACCTATGTTAAATTAAGCCAGTGCTAAATTTTATCATTCATTAACGTATAACGACATGAGAAAAAATAAATAATACAACTCAACCATCCACACAAGTATAAGATTCTGAATCTTCACAAGATAAATATATAAATAATAAGTACCAAATAAACCATCGGTTCCAAAACTAAATCCAAACCATAAGTCTATAGGAATAAAACTGAATCCAAAACATAGTCTGATAAATAAAACTGAAAGATTGTATCAACTGAAGGGAAAACATGTCGAAATGAAATCTATGAATGAATAACTAAAGTGTCTAATCAAGTCCTGCACACCTCCAGAAGCTTGGCATCCCTGTGGCTGGACACTAAAATGTTTTGAAAAATATTTTTGACATGGGATCGAGTCCAAAACCTTTTGAAAATATTTAGCAAGCAATTAAGATGAAACAATTAAATATTCATGAACACTGTTCATATTTAAGCTGGTGTCGTACTCTCTTGAGATATTACTCACCCCTTAACTATAGTACACACCTATTGCTTTCCCTCATAACCCAATTATTTATGATACCCCACCTAAATATCCCTGTTACTATTCTTTCTATCACGATACTCTAACCCGAGTATTTCTTAACTTTGATTCATAAGTTGTTCTTTTCATTAACTTACTTAATCATTTTCACTTTAATTGGTTATATGACATTCACACTAGTTATGAATGAAATACACTCACACTTTATGTATTTAACCCGCGTATAATTATTTACTCTATTATATACGCACTAATATACGACAACAATTACACATATGTTGCGTATAATAATCCTCCTCCCGAGTAATAACTCACCGGATGCTTTCTATAAAATACTATCATATCCTAGGTATACTCAACCCAACCCGGTTACCATAAGTTAGTTAACTCACACTGAAATAGGTCATAAAATCAAAAGCGGAGTGGAGGCAATCACAATCCCTCGAAAGTGAGACCGAATCATACCCAAAGCATCTCACCTAAAAAATAAATCACATAATAAAATAGTAGGCGCTATGACCTGGGGATTATACTCTCCCTACATTCATTAGCCAAGGGATTCACCCACATCCCGCAACCTCCTATGATAGCACTAGAGAGGTATGTTTTCATATAAATATCATGAACACCGATATTTATAAAGTAAACACACACACACATACACACATATAGAGAGAGGAAGACTCACCTACATCATGATATATATATATCACACCATACATCACACCTAGTTCTAGGTCCTAAAAAGCTTTTTCTCCAAATTTTTTATTTTTCTCTTGAAATTAACCTTCTAATCTACCAAAATTCAAAAAATTAGATCAAAATACATTTTATAGCTATTTTTAAAAAAATCCAAAAAAAAAATGCTGGCGCGGACCCTTATAAATAAGATATTTTGAACAGTCTTTTGTGGATTTTTTATAAACAGATACATAATGTATTTTAACCTAACTTTTTGAACATGGGTTTATTGGAAGGTTAATTTCAACGAGAAAATAAAAAATTTAGAAAAAATGTTTTTAAGGGAATACAACTAGATATGATGTATGAATGATGTATAGATCATGATGTTTTTTTTATGCAATTGACAATCTTTACGGTCAGCTATTTTATTAAATACAAACAGTTAAGTCAGAGAAAACAAAACAAATAGTTTCATCACATATTATACCCAAGGCTTCTCCTGGAATAACAAGTGACCCAAACATTTCTCCCAATGATACAACATGGATTAATTTAAAAAAGAATCCTCAAATATTTATTCTTTTCTAGTTTGTCACAGTGAAAAATGAGCACTCCCTTGAAACCTAATTCAAATATTCCAGTTGGATATTGAAGAGAATTCAGAATTGAAACTCTAAAAAAACTCAAGGCCACTTTGGAGATACTCTTTCACTGACTGTAGAACAATATTGGGGCCCACCCTTTCGATACTGGATAAGAAACTCAACAGGATACCCCTTCAGCTTATGTGGAACAATCCCGAGATCACTGAAAGTTAAAGCATCTCCTGATGCGATGGTGTCTGTGGCAAAGGCATCCATCGCCTCCAGATTGAACATATAGGCCCCGTTTGGTTGTCCCAAAATTGTAAATTGAATCATTAATAAATTGATCCATTTACAAATTGATCCATTAATTGTGTTTGGTTTCATTAATGAAATGATTCATTAATTGTCCCATTTTAGCTCATGTGCAAAATCTGAAATTGGATCATTTCACAAAAAACGTGAAATGAATCCATTTGAAATAGGAGCCACATAAAGTGCATATTTCCTCTCCCTCTCCCTCCCCCTCTCCCCCTCTCTCTTTCCCTCTCCCTCTCTCTTTTGATTTGTTTTTATCCTTTTTTCATAGAACCTTAACATCAATTTCAAATTACCAAACATTGTGTAAAATTGGATTTAATTCATTTCAAATTCACTAATTTACAATTCACTAATTTACAATGAACCAATTTACATAATCAAACAATTTGCGCAACCAAACTGGGCCATAAGCTTTGGGCAATGGGCAATGGAAAGGGAACTTTTCTGAGAAATACTTCTCGAGGCATTGACACCGCCTTTGCAATAGATAGAGGAACTTTCACATAGAGGGGCCATTCACGAATCATCTCATGCATAATGTCTGCCAATTGATGCACAATGTACACATCTGGTCCACTAAGTTCATAAGCCTTTCCCATGCTGGTGCCATCATCTTTCAAAGCTGAAATAATTTCAGAAGCAACATCTACAACATATACAGTTTGAATTTTGGTAGATCCATCCCCGATGAGGGGGAGAAAGCCATATTTTTTGGCGAAATGTGCCATGTATTTAAAATCCGATCTTCTGTACCAATAATCACGGCAGGTTTCATTATTGTTGCCTCAGGTAATTCATGTAAAATTGCTTCCTCAGTAGTAGCTTTAGCTCTAAGCATTTTTAAAGGAGCTGATGGAGATGCCCCTAAGCAAGAAACTTGTATAAATCTCATGATACCGCCATGTTGTTTGGAAATCATCGCAAGTTGTTCATCCATATGATGGTTCACTTCCTCGAAACTATAATTTCTAGTCTCGTATTCCCTCCCAATAATATTGATAACAACATTTGCCTTTGCCATAACTGCCTTGATTGAACTTTCATCACGAGGATTGTATTTCATTGGAACGATCTGTCCCAAATCATCCATCAATTTGAGATGACGATGAGAATCCTCAGAACCTCGAAAAGGAACCAACACTTGAGAATCCATTTTACAACCTGTTGCACAAGATAACGTCCAAGAAAACCAGTAGCTCCAAACACGGTAGCGACAATGCCGCTAACTGATGATCTTCCACTAGTGCCCTTGCGAACTAGATGCCCCACGCCTTTGGTGGCGAGAGTAGATACGTAACGCGGATGATCAACAACATAGTGTTGATCGTAAAGAGGATAAATGGATTTGAGAGATGAAATGGCGGGTGAGGGCTTTAGATATTGATGCCCTAATCGCCTGGACATGGCATGCATCCTTCTCAATCTAGAGAGAGTTGGGAAGAAATGGGGTTCAGTATTTTGCAGATGGGGATGACTTCTACGGCGCGTGCGTGTATAGTGGTGCTGCTTAAGGCTTTAGCAAGGCATCGTATAGAGCATGATGTAGGTGAGTCTTCTCCTATATATATACATACTATCTCTATTTTCGTATATATATATATATATATATATATATATATATATATATATATATATATATATATATATATACAGCTAAATCGTGCCTAACACCCGTAGCACTAGCCCATAATCCCCTAGTCTATCCCATGACTTTTAATTTATTTAAATTCAGTTCAATTAAATAATTAACGTAGCATCACCCTACTAAAATACCTGGACTCACCCTATCATCCCGTATTTAAATATTTACGAATTTATTTCACTTAATTCGCTTCTTAAATTTCTCACCATTTATCACTTTTCTAAACCCAAACATATTCACCCGAAATTCCTAGATAATAGGTTCCCTTTTATTTTACAGTAATAAATAAACCTTGAACAAATCCCAAAGAAACTAGAGTCCAAAAATTAAAATAAGCAAAACTTCCCAAAATTGACCTTCATCGATTGAACGATGTTGGGTGGCCAACCCTTTTTCCCTAACTTCATTTCCTCTATTTTTATTCATCAAACCTCCATGGATTCATCCCAAATCTCAACCCAAACATACCAATGTTTATTACACAGCTAAACAGTATCTAATCATAATATAAACCTTCAAACATTACTCATTTCTATTATGATCCATTATTTCACTAATTGGATTTTATAAATTTTCTTTAAGCATCTCATTAAATTTGATTCTACAAATCCATATTAAACGAACCTGACTTCTATATTTTGAATGAGAATCTGATTCTAACAATATTATTTGCTATTCCATCATCAATTAAGTAATTAATCTACACATAATACCCAAATCACCAAAAACCCATTTACATGTGACAACCCTCCCCAAAAACGGATTTGTCTACACCTACCATGATATGAATATGAGTTTTTAGAAATTAAATTGAAAGAAAGTTAATCACCTGTCTTTTATGTTTGTCGGGTCTCATTACATGTTGAAGAAAACGAATTGATGATAGGACTCCCCAATCCTCTTTGATTTTGGCTCCTAAAGCTCTCATATTTCTTCCTTCTCTCCTCTTTCAATATCCAGGGTTTAGAATATGAATTATGTGTGACACCCCGCCTAATTAAATACCGGGCGATCACTCCTTTATTAAATTAAAATCAAGGTGAACAGTTGGTTCATTCTTAGCTTCACTGTCGAAAAACAACTTTTCCAATTTAGACACCCTAAATAATTAAGCTACCATTTCAGAAATTACTTTCCAAATTGTTTATTTAATGTAAACCAACATTTAAACTTTACGAAATTCATAAATAAAGAATCATACCAAAACTATACTGGAACAACAATCCAATAATTAAACATCCAATTGAATGAATCCAACATTTAATACATAAAAGAAAACATATTGACAATAACAAATCCCAAAGAGTAAAATACTGGAAATAAATGAATCACAATGTCTGCTAAATAACTGAATAATGGAAAGGGCGACACATGCCCAACTAAATAAATAGTGCTAGAAGTGGAATCAAGAAATGAGGTCGTCTAAGTAAGAGGCCTGCAACTCCCACCTAAGCTGCAGCACGTTCCTTCCAAAGGATCCTATGCAAGACCCCCATGTGGCTGGGCACCTATAATATATACATATATATACAAGAGAGAAAGGAAGATAGAAACGGGTCAGAGCCCGATTGTAGAAATGATTTAAAATTTGTTTAGCAAGTATTTAAAATGTTTACAGGCCAATGCAACAACATATTAGTGCGACACTCCCTTGAGAAATTCTCACCTCTCTTCTAATGTGCACACCTATCGCACTAACCTTCCCAACGGTTTAACTTATCTTATCTTAGGTTACTCGTAAGATTTAGATTGACAATTTTAACTGGTTAAGAAGTAAATTCCGTTTTTAACACCAAAGTTCTCACTTAAGCTTTATTTACTAAATAAGTCTCTTAAAAATATTATACTTTTCAAACACTTATTCCCAAATTGAAATAATTATTCATGTCTCACTTACCATAAACACAGTAGGTAGTTCCCAAATTCCAGAATTTAATATATATATTAAATACTCATATAATATATATATATATATATATATATATATATATATATATATATATATATATATATATATATATATATATATATTCTAACAGCACCCCACATAATAATTATGGTGCGGGCATAATCTGCTATCTAGTCCCCGTATCTCTCGTACTAAGGGAAATACAAGTTCGGAATCACTCTCGAACTGTATTAACACAAACAAAAACAATATTGAGGCGAAGCATAGTTTCCAAGTCCAAGAGGTCAGTACATACCCTCACGTCTCCTAGGACCGTCCGACTATCGATTCGATAGCCCGTACCTAGGATTCCTATCTTCGAGGGTACGAGTCAATATCCCCCATGAAGGCCCATTCGAGATAAGACTGTCCCAGCGCGGTAACCTCAGGGATAGAAGGTAGCGTGGGCATGATTTTTACACGTATATAGTATATGCATAATCAGAGTCATATAAATATACTACTTTAGGTACATCTCATAACCCATAATTATGACATTTTTCCTTATTATTCGTTATTTAATTATCACTTATAACGGTTCTCCTCTTACTTTAATATGTGGAATTATCCCAACTTATTAAGTGACACCCATGGATTCCTCTCCTCCCAAGTGTAATTTCAATAGGTACTCATTTATTTTCCAATGTAACTACCTTACACGTCTCCCTCTTTAATACATAGTTCCATCGTCGCTTATATGTAAACATTCTTGAAAATGTAAATCTCATCTTACATTAAAGGTTTCATATTTTTAATAAGTCCTACTGGTCTTTATTTTCTCCCAAAATATTTTAGTAAGGATGTCCAAAGATTATTACTCATATAAATTGAAATCAACTAATTAGAAGGGGAAATGTGAGTCTGTCAGGAGGGGTCGATCGATCGATAGAAAGGGGTCGATCGATCGAACCTTCGATCAATCAAAGCTCTTGGCTCGATCGATCGATTAAGCAGGTATGGCGAATTCTGCAGGAAACCAGTTACGGGTTCTATCATCCAACCTCATCCAAATTCAGATTTTTTATTCCCAATCTCCCAGAAATTTATACCACAAACGTCCTAAACCCAAATGGACAATGTTTAACGTAAAGCATGCGAGTTTTTTTTATCAAGATTCGTGGTTTAATAGTGCCCCAAATTCATACAATATTCATGAACCCTAAAAATTTCTTCAACTTAATTCAAATCATCTTTCACCAGAAATTCTACTTCTAATTCATCATAAATCTGTGGTTAAACCTCTACATATGAAGGGGATTTCCAGATTATCATATAAATCATTACTACATGCAATTTTCCTATCTCCAACATGGATTTTCTTTCATGAAACTCATCCTAATAATTCCTACACTAATATGAATGAAGCATTAACGAAATTAAGCAAGATAAATACTTGCCTGGGAATTTTTGGTCTCTTATTTGTGCTGAAATTAGTATGGTTACGATCCTTGCGACATGATCTATCGTTTGGCGGCGACGGCGGCGCAAACGGAGGAGTTTTCGGCCTAGAACTCCTTGGCAAGCTCTCTCCTTCCTTCTCCAATGGTCGTCACTTGCTAATGTTTGTGTTAACCCTAAAAGGCAACCCTAAGCATCTGATATAACCCTTGTAAATTCGTTGGTTTAATTACCCAAAATTACAAAATGTCCAAAATGCCCCCCCGGGGTACTAATTAAGCCTAAAAACGCCCCGAGACCCAAACTAAACCCCTGGGTACACTTTTTTGACTATCTCGACCCTTCTGGACAATTTGGTGCACTCAAAATGACCATACGGGTGTCTTCTAATTTATTCACTTTTATTAATCAGCATACAGTTCGACACAACACAGACGCGTCTCGACTTAATTTCCATAATTGTCATTTTATTCACGCGTGACAATTTTCATAAAATCAATCTCATATAATACTATACCCATCCAGTAATATTTAACAAATTTCCAATAATTACTAACTCTCGTCACGCTAGTAAATATTTAAAACAACTTTCCGGATTAAAATTAAATTAATTTATCTCAATTAAATTTAATAAATCCCTAAATTTAAAAGCCATGAAAATACGGGGTATTACATATTTCCCCCCTAATAACAGAATTTCGTCCCGAAATTCGGAAAATAAGTCCTACATGGTAGAACAATTCTGGATATAGCAAGGCGCTTAATCACTATAGTCCCCGCCTCACAGCAAACTTGATTAACATTCTTATTGGAGACACTTCGCATGGTGCTCCTAACCGACAACATTCGCATAGGTCGCTCCTATACATTATAAGTTTCCATTATCTTACTATCATTGGGAGGCCGCACCTCATTACATGACAGCTACTCAGATTTATCTATATACAAAACTCCCATTCTGAGAAAAACATACAAACATCTGACCACTCTTGTTCGCCTAAAACAGTCGTGGAATTTCACCATAGTCATCAGAGTATTCTCGACCGATCCAAAATTCTGAGTATCCACTCACCTCTAAATATACAAAAGGAGAATATTCGAGGTTCTTCCATACCAAAACCTTAATAAGCACCTCATACGCGATTAACAGGTACGAGTGCCTTTACAGAGCACTCTTGAAAGCACTGTGCTAAGATTTCAAAATTTCATTCACGTGGTTCCACTAATTTCTAATCACCGTGCGCCTATTCCCTGGCTAGAGGTGATACATCCTACTCGAAATGAAACCTTATCTCCACTGGTTCCTGAAATCCCATATTAAAGGTGGGATTCACAAATCTCATCCCGATTCAGGAATTCATACTGCCCAGACCATGCACTGACGCGATCCTTCCTTTCAAAGGAAGTCTGGGGTGCACTAGTTAACATTGCCTTGATCTTGTTTTGAGGGTGGTAATTCATCCAAGAACTTTATCGACTTTACCGACATCTTCCCATTTCAGGAATTTCGATGAACACAAAATTCTGTGGTTGCTTCTCCTCTTCCAACCGAACCCTACCTATGGGCAGTGTATGTAGGGGCTACTTACTACGTCCCTCTAAACATCGATCTTTCCTTGAAATGTCTCACATTATGTGTCACGTAACATTCCCTTTCCTTCCTTGGTGTATGCCAAAAGTTTCGACCCGTGCTCTTTTCCTCCATGAAGCGCACTTCTGAATCCTTTACACCATACTAACATCATCATGTTTTGCATGCGCAAGTTCGCTCTCACACTTGACTATTCAAGGATTACCCCTTCTTAAATGGCTTCCCACAGCCTTCCCATCAAATTAGGTTGTGCTATTCTAGTAGCACACTTACGTATGGATTATCGCCCCTCATGTGACGTTTATTCCACTCTATCACTTCCACTTCGTTCTGTTAGCCCCACAAACACATTTTCCACACGTCCATTACCACGTCCCTTCATCTCGAACGAGTTTTAACATTAGTTAACCAGGATGTCTGCACACCTTATAAACCATGCATACTAGCGTAAGCATCACATATGCTTTTCACCTAATAACTAATTCTTTGTTTTCCCTAGTGCTCGCAATGTGATTACAACACTTGGGTACTCTCAATCACCCTAAAAATCAAAATTTTAAATCCTCCTTATCATCATTCCACCCCTCAACTCGTGAGGATAACTTTCAATGCTTTCTTACTACATAACCGGCTCCACTGGCTTTAATTCATGATTCAACTTCTATCTTATAGATGTAATTACTTGATCCCATTTTGATCGGGGTACCGAACATATGGAATAACGACCAATCTTCTCCTTATTCCTAACTTTATGCTAAGTTTCATGCGTGGGATGTCTCGCAAAGCGAAATCCAAATAAGGAACCCCCCCGATACACTACTACCTAGCATTGTCGATTATCGAAATCCGTTAGGTCCTCCGTCCATAACATGTACCCTTTTGTTCCGACTCTTGACAGAAAAGTTACGTCTCTTCCCGTAAATATACTTAACAACCAACATTTTTGCCAATTGTATAATCATTTAATAATGGTGGAAATTACACTCCATAAACCTTGAATACATACGCTCGGGGATCTCGAAGTCCTGCCCCCAATTACATGGGTCCTACTCTTAACTCTCACGTCTCTAAAAGATAGATGCATCAATGAGCTCTTCCTATCACCAAGTTTTGAGTACTAAACATCATCATGAGTTAAATCTTTTCGCTCCACAGTAAACCTAATACATACTAAATTTTAACAACAAGGTCTCTATACACATCGGAATCGAATATTTCGAGCACACTATCCCCTCCGAGTCCCTAAAGTAGGTAATATAGGTGTGAGTTTGCCCCTCTCGCAGGTGCGGCCTCGTCAAAACATGACATGTTGCACTAATACAACCATTTCGATAGCCTTGCGATAACTACCTACTATCGTACTAACCATTCCTATAAAAGGTTGTAACCAAGGCCATGTCCTACTCGTATACCACATTACTAAAACGAGTAATTTCAATAAAGTATATAACATTATCAATACACCCATTCATCCTCCGCGGATAGCACTAAATGAAATCCTGCTACACTAGGAAAATATTCACATAATAATATCATTTGTAGTTATACGCCTTAAACTCGTCTCACATGCTAATATAGCAACGAGCAAAGAGGTAGTGACTCGCTCGGGTCACATAAAACACTCCTCATCCGTGAAGGATAAAACTCATACTTCTACTTTGCCAATCGTTTTGGCTGCACAGATAATCCCCGGATGTGACACACCTGTTTAAACCAAAACAAAACTACTTTAATCGTTGTCCCTTACTAGACACCATACTCTGTCCCCATACTTGCTTCGAAAAATATTTTAGCACGTGTGATTTCACTCTCCACAAGATATCTCGATATTTAATCCACTTATCATTTGAAATACATTCGAAAACTCACGAATGACTGGAATCGAATCCAGGAGAATCACAATTTCCTTAGAGGTATCCTCCTTCATATAATAAAAATATGTGTATAATCCCCCTTCTGGGCGAGGCATCGCCACTCGAACATTTCCTATCCCGCAATGACAATGATAACACTCCTACCGAATCGATTCATCATGACGCTGTGCATAGTGAGCCAATCCATGCCAAATATTAACGTCGTGTTCACGTATGACCAAAACTAGTATGATTGTAGGTAAAATCAAACTACCAAACTATATACCTACGCCTCGGTGTATATAGAAAATAAATGGTCCTCTCCCTAATGTTGATTCTACGCATGACACCGTACTTCAGTAATATATAAAAAATAAATAATCAGAGAGTCTGTGCCAAGAGAGTATCCATATAAACACTATGATGCCCTAGTATTAAATAAAAATTTACCTCATAGTACTGGAAGGAAAGAACTTACCATCAATGGCCGATGATGGCTGCTGGGTTTTAGTATCCTGGGCGTCGTACACACATTCATGCTGATCCTGCCCTTGCTGTTGGGGTATTTTACTCTTATCTGGGCAATTCTGCCTCCGGTGACCCATCTTGCCGCAATGAAAACATCTACCTCTAAAATGTTTCATTTTACAGCTCTGTTGGTTTTGGTCTGGTTGTATAGTTCCACTTTCTCCTTAGCCTTGTTGAGTATCAGGATGAAAAATGATATTTGGTTGAGGACAGTCCTTCCACTTGTGACCCATTTGTACACACTTATAGCAAAGTCCTGAAAGTTCTTCCTGGTTGGGTTGAAGTTCCTTTCCAGACTGATCCGGACAAGTTCGACGTTCATGACCGTCCATTCCACATTTAAAACACCTCTTCGTGTCTTCACTCGGCCCTCGGCTTTTT
The DNA here is from genome assembly GCA_949130495.1 of Sambucus nigra. Lineage (NCBI taxonomy): Eukaryota > Viridiplantae > Streptophyta > Magnoliopsida > Dipsacales > Adoxaceae > Sambucus > Sambucus nigra. Next base: position 586,426,653 of record OX422214.1, read on the forward strand.
GACCCTGACGCTTTTGGGTTTCCCTACACAATTTGTTACCTTTGTGGCTTTTACGGTCTTGAAGAGATTGTTGTTGTGATTTTTGCATCTTCACACACTTGTTATTTCCAGTCATGACAGACTGACTATACTCTCTAGATCTTTTGCTCCCATAAGTTGTGTGCTGCGTTCTTGATACTGTAAGACCGCAGTGGTAACTGCCTGTGCCACAATACTCGCTAACTCGACGGTTGATACTTTCTCTGGAGACACCTGAGGTTTGATCTCGTGGACTCCCTTAACGGCATCAGCTAGTTCTTCTTGACGATCCATTTGGAATTTAAATAATTTGGATGAGTTCGTCATTCGCATAAACAAATCGTAGAAGCACGAATTCCCAGTGTAAAGAGATGAATACAACATTCCTAATATTAGGGATCTATATAAAAAATGCTAAGCTGAAAGGAAAATAAGACGTACAGATCCTAAGGACACTAGAACCTGATGCTCTGATACCACCTGTGACACCCCGCCTAATTAAATACCGGGCGATCACTCCTTTATTAAATTAAAATCAAGGTGAACAGTTGGTTCATTCTTAGCATCACTGTCGAAAAATAACTTTTCCAATTTAGACACCCTAAATAATTAAGCTACCATTTTAGACATTACTTTCCAAATTGTTTATTTAATGTAAACCAACATTTAAACTTTACGAAATTCATAAATAAAGAATCATACCACAACTATACTGGAACAACAATCCAATAATTAAACATCCAACTGAATGAATCCAACATTTAATACTTAAAAGAAAACATCTTGACAATAACAAATCCCAAAGAGTAAAATACTGGAAATAAATGAATCACAAGGTCTGCTAAATAACTGAATAATGGAAAGGGCGACACATGCCCAACTGAATAAATAGTGCTAGAAGTGGAATCAAGAAATGAGGTCATGTAAGCAAGAGGCCTGCAACTCCCACCTAAGCTGCAGCACGTTCCTTCCAAAGGATCCTATGCAAGACCCCCTATGGCTGGGCACCTGTAATATATACATATATATACAAGAGAGAAAGGAAAATAGAAACGGGTCAGAGCCCGATTGTAGAAATGATTTAAAATTTGTTTAGCAAGTATTTAAAATGTTTACAGGCCAATGCAACAACATATTAGTGCGACACTCCCTTGAGAAATTCTCACCTCTCTTCTAATGTGTACACCTATCGTACTAACCTTCCCAACGGTTTAACTTATCTTATCTTAGGTTACTCGTAAGATTTAGACTGGCAATTTTAACTGGTTAAGAAGTAAATTCCGTTTAACAACAAAGTTCTCACTTGAGCTTTATTTACTAAATACGTCTCTTAACAATATTATACTTTTCAAACACTTTTTCCCAAATTGAAATAATGATTCATGTCTTACTTACCATAAACATAGTAGGTAGTTCCCAAATTCCAGAATTTAATATATATATTAAATACTCATATAATATATATATATATATATATATATATATTCTAACAACACCCCACATAATAATTATGGTGCGGGCATACTCTGCTATCCAGTCCCCGTATCTCTCGTACTAAGAGAAATACAAGTTAGGAATCACTCTCGAACTGTATTAAGAGAAACAAAAACAATATTGAGGTGAAGCATAGTTTCCAAGTCCAAGAGGTCAGTACATACCCTCACGTCTCTTAGGACCGTCTGACTATCGATCCGATAGCCCGTACCTAGGATTCCTATCTTCTAGGGTACGAGTCAATATCCCCCATGAAGTCCCATTCGAGATAAGACTGTCCCAGCGCGGTAGCCTCAGGGATAGCAGGTAGCGTGGGCATGATTTTTACACATATATAGTATATGCATAATCACAGTCATATAAATATACTACTATTACCATATCAACTTTAGGTACATCTCATAACCCATAATTATGACATTTGTCCTTATTATTCGTTATTATATTATAACTTATACGGTTCGCCTCTTACTTTAATTTGTGGAATTATCCCAAATTATTAAGTGACACCCGTGGATTCCTCTCCTCCCAAGTGTAATTTCAATAGGTACTCATTTATTTTCTAATGTAACTACCTTACGCGTCTCCCTCTTTAATACATAGTTCCATCGTCGCTTGTATGTAAAAATTCTTGAAAATGTAAATCTCATCTTACATTAAAGGTTTCATATTTTTAATAAGTCCTACTGGTCTTTATTTTCTCCCAAAATATTTTAATCAGGATGTCCAAAGATTATTACTCATATAAATTGAAATCAACTAATTAGAAGGGAATATGTGAGTCTGCCAGGAGGGGTCGATCGATTGATAGAAAGGGGTCGATTGATTGAACCTTCGATCGATAGAAGCTCTTGGCTCGATCGATCGATCAAGCAGGTATGGCGAATTCTACAAGAAACCAGTTACGAGTTCTATCATCCAACCTCATCCAAATCCAGATTTTTCATTCCCAATCTCCCAAAAATTTATACCACAAACGTCCTAAACCAAAATGGACAATGTTTAACGTAAAGCATGCGAGTTTTTTTTATCAAGATTCGTGGTTTAAAAGTTCCCCAAATTCATACAATATTCATGAACCCTAAAAATTTCTTCAACTTAATTCAAATAATCTTTCACCAGAAATTCTTCTTCTAATTCATCATAAATCCGTGGTTAAACCTTTACATATGAAGGGGATTTCCAGATTATCATATAAATCATCACTACATGCAATTTTCCTATCTCCAACATGGATTTTCTTTCATGAAACTCATCCTAATCATTCCTACACTAATATGAATGAAGCATTAACGAAATTAAGCAAGATAAATACTTGCCTGGGAATTTTTGGTCTCTGATTTGTGCTGAAATTAGTATGCTTACGATCCTTGCGACGTGATCTATCGTTTGGCGGCGACGACGGCGCAAACGGAGGAGTTTTCGGCCTAGAACTCCTTGGTAAGTTCTCTCCTTCCTTCTCCAATGGCCGTCACTTTCTAATGGTTGTGTTAACCCTAAAAGGCAACCCTAAGCATCTGATATAACCCTTGTAAATTCGTTGGTTTAATTACCCAAAATTACAAAATGTCCAAAATGCCCTCCCGGGGTACTAATTAAGCCTAAAAATGCCCTGAGACCCAAACTAAACCCCTGGGTATACTTTTCTAACTATCTCGACCATTTCGGACACTTTACCGCACTCGAAATGACCATACGGGTGACTTCTAATTCATTCACTTCTAATTCATTCACTTTTATTAATCAACATACAGTTCGACACGACACAGGCGCGTCTCGACTTAATTTCCATAATTGTCATTTTATTCACGCGTGACAATTTTTATAAAATCAATCTCATATAATAATATACCCATCCAGTAATATTTAACAAATTTCCAATAATGACTAACTCTCGTCACGCTAGTAAATATTTAAAACAACTTTCTGGATTAAAATTAAATTAATTTATCTCAATTAAATTTAATAAATCCCTAAATTTAAAAGCCATAAAAATACGGGGTATTACATTATGGATGCATCAAACTCTTAGACCTAGGTTTTTAATCCCCAATCCCGAAATTAGGCTAACTGCCCAAGCCCAAATAACCCAAGTACCCTCGTGTGGGGCCGATTATGACTAAAAAGACCCCGGGACCCAATTATTACCCTCGGGTACTTTATTCTTACTATCACAATCCATTTGAAATCAACCGTGACCAAAAAATCGCAATTTGATTCGCTCTATATAAATCTCCTATCTCGACATCATATGGTCTACAACGCGACTCTCGGTTGAGATATAACACAGTCACGTCGATATCACTCGCCATGACGTAAGATAATTATCTACTATTCACTTAATAATTTTGTTCCATAAATATTAATCATTATCTCTCCCCGATTAATATTTATATGATATTTAATTAAATTAAATTACAACACAAGTGTAATTTTAAAAAAACTACCCGAATTACTTAAATTACAAATACTCAGAAATACGGGGTGTTACAATGAGTTTCAAATTAGCAATCCTAATAATTTTTAAATATACGGTGATTTATTACTAGGCAAGTAATTAATGCAGTAAAAAATATGAGATGAGTGTTTTTTACGTGGTAAAACTCCCTTCCTTGGGGAGAAACACCACGAACCCTCTACCATCAACCTAAAGTCCATTAATAAAAAAAACAAAACAACTTTTACAAGTACAACAAAGAAACTCAAAGAAAGTAACCTAATAGTGATACCTTCACTCGTTTGTCCGATTTTGTCCAGTCCTCACTTCCTACTTATATGATTCCACCATCTCTACAATTCCCTCTTGGATACAACCTCAGAATTACTCATATGCTGTTTTATTTTAAACTAGTGACCTATGTAAGTGAAGTGTCCTACACTATATGACTCTCACACACTAAATGTTACAAACAAAACGTAATTCGACAATAAGCCTAATACACCCTTGTTTAAGGTTTGAATAAAATTCAGCTTAGACGTTTTAAAAATAATTTACCAAAAATGTTTAGTCAAACTAATTTTATCAAATACCTCATACAATAGTGTCTATACAAATTCAGAACTATGTTTATTGAGTGTATTGTGATAGAATATAACAAAATATTTTTGTACACTAATAACCTAATGTCCAATGTAAAGACAAAAGGTATATGTGTCCAAAAATTAATATATCCAAGACAAGTAAGTCTAAATTAGCTTAGAATTTAACAAAAATAGAAAATATCAATTCATAACATAAACTAATCGGTATAACATAGCCAACAATGTAAACCCTTACCGATATATAATATGTGGTTTATTATCAATAACCACAAATAGGCCTATGTCGTAAATATTCAATTCAAAGAAATAAAATGAGAAATTAAAATAAAAGAATTGAATACTATCTTAGAATGTTCAAACAGTAAAATTTTTTTAAAACAAAAACTATATTTAAAAAAATACCACAAACTTTGTTTTTATCGAGTAGTCACAAAACTAGTGTTAAATTAATATTAAACATGAATGGATTTATATACTATGTTTGGTCCAGTACAAAAACATATATATAAAATGACTAGTAGACATACCGAGAAGGTTTCAGTGAATCTCTAAATCATGCACAAGAAAAAGACAGATCTAATCCAATTATTTAAGAAATTTGTTTAACTAGTTAACATAGAGACACCAAAAATTAAACTGTGTATAGAAAAAGATTAAGCCCGTACATGAGTTAACTATACAAAAATGAGATCTAATAGGATAAGAAAACTCATTGTTTTCTATAAACAAATAGAGTACCAAAATATATATATATACACGGGTACAACATGGGCCACAATTTTTTTTAATCAAGAATATCATGTGCTACTCAGATATAGATCTAAACAGAAAACATGTGTTCAGTTTAGAGATAACCCAAAAAAACAAGATTTTGATAAGTTTATAATCTCAACACAAAAACAAAACAATATATAACACTATTAGAGAGTAATAATATGATCTACACAAACAAACCAAGAAGTTTCACAAAAAATCATACCAGAAACCAAACATGCTAGAACAAGATACAAAATTGGATTGCGTTTCACCCATCTTTCATCAAAATCGTTAATTGATCTTGAATAAGAAAAAACTAGCAGAGTGTATGATTTAAAAGGAGAATATAGATGTGTGACTCCCTGCCTACTTTAACCACGGGTGATCAGTCCTTCATTAAAATAAACAAGAATCTCATTTGGTTCATTCTTAGCATCACTATCGATTTTTTTTAATTACTAATCACCTATGCCATATAAGCCACTGTCAAATTTTATCTTTCATTGAGAACGTCGTGTAATATCGATTTAAAAAATAACTCGCAAATTTCCAAGTAACCCTTATTTAATTAGCGTCTACTTTTAAACCAAATAAAATCAACCCTTAAACATGCATCTAAATCAACCCATCAAATATAAAGCATGCGACACAAAGTTAAGGAAAAATCCCCGAAGGGAAAAACCTTTTATTTCTAGAACTTTAAAGAATTTACAAGACCATTGACTTACATACAACCTGATAATCGCCCACAAGTGTAACGCACGGTGTCTTTGGTAAACCTTCAAAGCAACGGCTAGAAACAGTGTGACACAGAAATACCCGCAGGTGTCGGTTCCTATGTCGGCGGCTGGAAGTTTCCCATTCCAGGAGGGCAGCAATGAAGAAGAGAACGGCTTCTCCACAAGGGTTGAACAAACCAAAGTTGTGTTCTTGGGTTACCAAAAAGATTCACAAAGGTTTGACAATTGTGTGAATCAAAACATGAGTCTTGGGACTCAAAAAATATGAAGACTAGAGTAATTTGGACTCTCAAAAACGTCTTCTAAAGTCTTGCAAAACAACTCCCCCGAAGTTGGTATTTATAGGAAAAAATATGAAGAGTCCCACGTTCTTAAAACTCTAAAATTCTATCCAGCGTAAAAAAAAAACAGCATTCTTTAAGGAATTTTCTCTATCTTCAAAAGGTCATAACTCCTTCACCGTAGCTCGGATTGAGGTGCCGTTTTTTCCAGTATCTTCGTTGCGGCGAGATCTTCAACTTTCTAGTTGACCAAACCTCCGAACTATGGATGTGAAATTACGAAAATGCCCTTGAACTCTCCTATCGTGCCTTTTTTTCACTGTTTTGACTTCCCTTGCGTACCACTTGCATTAAGTCCCTAAAATCTTAGAACGTGAAGTCGTTGAGGCAGATGTGGGATATATTAATGGAGATAAGTCGTTAAGTCCCCCTTGAACTCTCCTATCGTGCCTTATCTCCATTAATATATCCCACATCTGCCTCAACGACTTCACGTTCTAAGATTTTAGGGACTTAATGCAAGTGGTACGCAAGGGAAGTCAAAACAGTGAAAAAAGGCACGATAGGAGAGTTCAAGGGAATTTTCGTAATTTCACATCCATAGTTCGGAGGTCTGGTCAACTATAAAGTTGAAGATCTCGCCGCAACGAAGATACTGGAAAAAACGGCACCTCAATCCGAGCTACGGTGAAGGAGTTATGACCTTTTGAAGATAGAGAAAATTCCTTAAAGAATGCTGTTTTTTTTGTACGCTGGATAGAATTTTAGAGTTTTAAGAACGTGGGACTCTTCATGTTTTTTCCTATAAATACCAACTTCGGGGGAGTTGTTTTGCAAGACTTTAGAAGACGTTTTTGAGAGTCCAAATTACTCTAGTCTTCATATTTTTTGAGTCCCAAGACTCATGTTTTGATTCACACAATTGCCAAACCTTTGTGAATCTTTTTGGTAACCCAAGAACACAACTTTGGTTTGTTCAATCCTTGTGGAGAAGCCGTTCTCTTCTTCATTGCTGCCCTCCTGGAAAAGGAAACTTCCAGCCGCCGACATAGGAACCGACACCTGCGGGTATTTTTGTGTCACACTGTTTCTAGCCGTTGCTTTGAAGGTTTACCGAAGACACCGTGCGTTACACTTGTGGGCGATTATCAGGTTGTATGTAAGTCAATGGTCTTGTAAATTCTTTAAAGTTCTAGAAATAAAAGGTTTTGCCCTTCGGGGATTTTTCCTTAACTTTGTGTCGCATGCTTTATATTTGATGGGTTGATTTAGATGCATGTTTAAGGGTTGATTTTATTTGGTTTAAAAGTAGACGCTAATTAAATAAGGGTAACTTGGAAACTTGCGAGTTATTTTGTAAATCGATATTACACGACGTTCTCATTCATTATTAACAACATGTACAAATAAATCAAATTAATCAAACCATCCACAAAAATAGAATCTGAACAATCACACGATATATGTATAAATAAATAAGACCAAATAAACCGTTGATTCCTAAAGTACATAATCCAACCACAATCTTAAATAAATAAAGCTTAAATCTGAATACAGTCTGATAAATAACTGAGTAACTAAATAGTCTGAGGGGCAACACACCTAATTGAAAACTGAAGAATCTACTATATAGAAATGAATGAGTTGAGGAGTCTAATGCAACTTCGGCAAGCCTCCAGAAGTGCTACAGCTACGCATCCCTAGATAGAATTATCAAGCTTGGCGTCTATGTGGTTGGACACCTAAAAGGTTCTGAAAATATTTTTACACCGGTGAGAGCCCAAGAAAACAGTTGAAAACATTTTGCAAGTGTTTAAATCACAATATATCAGTTATTAAATACACATGTTAGTTCAACGTACACTCCCTTTAGTTTCTTACCTCTAAACTAATGTGCACGCCTAATGTTTTCTACCTAGCTATGCTACCCAGCCTAACTAGACACAATATTCATCTCCACAAAAGGTCGAACTACCTCGTAGAACATATATGATGCTACCACAATATCAATAATTATTATTTCTCTCATATTATTATTGAGGCAATTATTTAAGTCTCTCTGTTTAAATTACTTTTAGATATACACACTCTGTCACTTTACTACAACACACAATTAGATATATCGCACTTGTATATAGTTGTATTTATACAAGTGCGATATAGTTGTATATATACAAGTGTGATATAGTTGCATAGAAATTTGGATACAAGTGTGATATAGTTGCACCAAAGTGCGATATAGTTGTATATATACAACAACTATATCGCACTTGTATATATACAACTATATCGCACTGTAAATATATACAAGTGTGATTCAATTATATCGCACTTGTATATATACAAATATATATAAAAGTGCGATATAGTTGCATATATACAACTATATATACACGTTGTATATATAGTTGTTAATATATACAACTATATCGCACTTGTGATTGGAAGGAAGGGAAGGCATCCTCATCACACTCACAACGAAATTAGACTGGCTACTGATAAAGTAAGTGTTTATCTTGCATGTTTTTAATTCAGTTATAATACCCATTTAGTGTAGGGTTTCGATTATTTGATTTAAATGATGCTATTGAGGTGTAGATGTAGAGAACTCGTGAATTGGGATAGGATTTGCGTGTAGAAAGAATCCACTTATGTAGAAAATTCGTAATCAGATGATGTATGATAATTACCATTGAAGCAAGTTTGGGTAAATGCTTATATATAGATGAGGAACAAGAAAGCTAGGGTTTTCATGAAATATGAGGATTTAATCTATTTATGATGAATTTCTCAGAGGTTTTGATATATAAATGTAACACCCTGCCCGCCCGGAGAGAGCGAACGGAGCACTACTCGTCGATAGCTAAACTGAATCCACAATATAACAAGGTATAAAGCATCTAATTCCCACAACAGCAAAAATAGAAACCACTAATCTCAAATCACATTAAATTGAAGACAACAAATATCTTGAATAAATACAACAGCTAAAAATAATCTCGAATGCTTTATACATCAAAATAAATGAATACAAGTCTTCTCTCTTGTATTAAATTCTTCCCAAAATAATCCTCGCTAAAATCATTCCAATCAAATCCAGTGCGCCCAAAAATCCGTGCTAACCTGCCACTAAAAGAAAATATGGGGAAGCACACAATATGGCAGGAAACATGCTCAACAAATATTAGCGGTGAATAAAGCGTAACAATACGAGTATCAATATTCAAATCAAATGCGAATCTCAAGCATTTTTACCAATAAATTTCTCAACAACACATTAATCAGCGTTACCAGGCCTCACCATATCGCGCCATCCAGTATCAAGTAGACAGAACAGGAACATTGGTGGCTGCCCAACATCAGTGCCATATTAAAATCTCATGACAATATGCCCAGCACAAGAATAATACCACATGAATCAAAATTAGATTCCAACAAATATTTCAAGATTCCAATGAATTTAGCAATTCAAATATGAGTCAATAATCACATGAAAACAACGAGAATAATACTTGCGAGATTAAGGAGCATATTGCGTAAAACCCTATACCTTAAACCACCAAAAGAACCAACATAAATCTACCCAGAAATCATAGATTTAAGCCATCAAAATCTGCCCACAAAGATCCACAAAAACTCCTCCAAGAATCAACACCAAAATAGTCCCCAGGAACAGCTCAAAACCTAAGGTTGAAGGCATAAATTAAAGGGCTTGTTTGTGTATAAAAAGAGAGGAATTAAAACATGTTTGCTGCCAAAAAGTTATACCAAAAAGGGTCACCCATGACCTTATTTTACAAGGCAAAGAATAAGAGTTGGAAACCAAACCAAACATATCAAAACTGCTTGCAGCGCACGTTTTTTGAAAGCATCGATCGATTGACGCCCAGGCGTCGATTGATCTATGGCCCAGAAAAACTAACAGTTTTGCTTAAAAAATATAAGGGACAAATATTTAAAAATTCATATAAAATCCGTTTTAACTCCGATTTCAATTCCGCTTGAAGTTTTATTCTTTTAAAATCGTAACCAACATATTTGAGCAATAAAAGAATTTTATCTCAAAAAATTATTTTCCTCTTTATTTTGAAAAAAACCCAAAAAATATGAGGGTTGTTACACTTCCCCCCTAACAATGGAATTTCGCTGAATGCCGAACTCTAAAAAATCAGGCCAACAATCTCCAAAATAATCTCATCACCAAAAATAAATTCCTCAAATCTAATCTAGATGCATAACACGAAACTATTATCTCAAATTCTATCTCTAAATACGAGCCATAAAAAATATAACAGACCCAAAACCCAAGACCCGAGGGTGGTCATATACCTAAGCTCTGATACCATTCTGTAACACCCCGCCCACCCGGGGAGAGCGAGCGGCACGCTACTCGTCGATAAAATTAAACAATTCCACAATATAACAAGGTATAGAGCATCTAAATCCCATAACAACCAAAGAGAAACCACTAATCTCAAATCTCTTCAAATACATACAACAATTCTCTCGAATAAAATACAACAACTAAAATAAATCTCCAGTGCTCTATACATCAAAATAAACAAATACAAGTCTTCTCTCTTGTATTAAAATTCTTCCCAAAATAATCCTCGCTAAAATCATCCCAATCAAATCCAAAGCGCCCAAAAATCCGCGCTAGCCTGCCACTAAAAGAAAATATGGGGACGTACACAATATGGAAGGAAAGATGCTCAACAAATATTAGCGGTGAATAAAGCATACCAATATGAGTACCGATATTCAAATCAAATGCGAATCTCAAGCATTTTTAGCAATAAATTTCTCAACAACACATTAATCAGCATCACCAGGCCTCACCATACCGCGCCATACTTTATCAAGTAGCTGGAATAGGATTATTCGCTAGTGCCCAACATCAGTGCCATAAATCTAATGACAATATGCCCAACATAATAATACCACATGAATCAAAATTAGATTCCAGCAAATATTTTCAGATTCTAATGAATTTAGCATTTCAAATATGAGCCAATAATCAAATGAAAATAACGAGAATAATACTCTCGAGATTAAGGAGCATATTGTGTCAAACTCCATACCTTAAACCACTAAAAGAACCAACATAAATCTGCCCAGAAATCACAGATTTAAGCCATCAAAATCTGCCCACAAAGATCCACAAAAACTCCTTCAAGAATCAACCTCCAAATAGCCCCCAAGAACACCTCAAAACCTAAGGTTAAAAGCATAAATTAAAGGGCTTATTTATGTATAAATAGAGAGGAATTAAAAACATGTTTGCACCTAAAAAGTTATACGAAAAAGGGTCACCCACGACCTTCTTTTATAAGGCAAAGAATAAGTGTTGGAAACCAAACCAAACACCTTAAAACTGCTTGCAGCGCACGTTTTTTGAAGGCATCGATTGATCGACGCTCAGGCGTCGATCGATATATGGCAAAAAAACTGACAGTTTTGCTTAAATAATATAAGGGACAAATATTTAAAAATTCATATAAAATCTGTTTTAACTCCGATTTCAATTCCGCTTGAAGTTTTATTCTTCTAAAATCGTAACCAACATATTTGAGCAGTAAAATAATTTCATCTCAAAAATTTATTTTTCCTCTTTATTTGTTAAAATACCCCAAAAATTATGCGGGATGTTGCACTTCCCCCCTAACAATGGAATTTCTCCTTCGAAATTCGTCGAATGCCTAACTCTCAAAAATCAGGGCAACAATCTCCAAAATAATCTCATCACCAAAAAAAAATCCTCACATCTAGTCTAGATGCCTAACACGAAACGATTATCTAAAATTCTATCTCCAAATATGAGCCACAAAAAATGCAACATGCTTAAAACCCAAGACCCGAGGGTGGTCATATACCTAAGCTTTTGATACCATTCTGTAACACCCCGCCCTTCTGGGGAGAGAGAGCGACGCGCTACTCGTCGATAAAATTAAACAATTCCACAATATAACAAGGTATAGAGCATCTAAATCCCACAACAACCAATGAGAAATCACTAATCTCAAATCTCTTCAAATACATACAATAATTTTATCGAATAAAATACAACAACTAAAATAAATCTCCAATCCTCTATACATCAAAATAAACAAACACAAGTTTTCTCTCTTGTATTAAAATTCTTCCCAAAATAATCCTTGCCAAAATCATCCCAATCAAATCTAAAGTGCCCAAAAATCTGCGCTAACCTGCCACTAAAAGAAAATATGGGGAAGTACACAATATGGCAGGAAAGATGCTCAACAAATATTATCAGTGAATAAAACGTAACAATACGAGTACGAATATTCAAATCAAATGCGAATCTCAAGCATTTTTACTAATAAATTTCTCAACAACACATTAATCAACGTCACCAGGCCTCATCATACCGTGCCATACTTTATCAAGTAGCCGGAATAGGATTATTGGAGGGTCCCCAACATTAGTGCCATATTAAAATCTCATTAGAATATGCCCAACACAATAATAATACCACATGAATCAAAATTAGATTCCAGTAAAAATTTCCAGATTCCAATGAATTTGGAATTTCAAATATGAGTCAATAATCACATGAAAACAACGAGAATAATACTCATGAGATTAAGGAGCATATTGTGTAAAACCCCATACCTTAAACCACCAAAAGAACCAGCATAAATCTGCCCAGAAATCATAGATTTAATACATCAAAATCTGCCCACAAAGATCCACAAAAGCTCCTCTAAGAATCAACACCAAAATAGCCCCCAAGAACACCTCAAAACCTAAGGTTGAAATCATAAATTAAAGGGCTTGTTTGTGTATAAAAAGAGTGGAATTAAAAACATGTTTTCTGCCAAAAAGTTTTACCAAAAAGGGTCACCCACGACCTTATTATATAAGGCAAAGAATAAGAGTTGGATACCAAACCAAAAACCTCACAACTGCTTGCAGCGCACGATTTCTGAAGGCATCGATCGATCGATGCCCAGGCGTCGATCGATCTATGGCCCATAAAAACTGACAATTTTGCTTAAAAAATATAAGGGACAGATATTTAAAAATTCATATAAAATCCGTTTTAACTCCGATTTCAATTTCGCTTAAAGTTTTATTCTTCTAAAATCGTAACCAACATATTTGAGCAATAAAAATAATTTTATCTCAAGAATTTATTTTTCCTCTTTAATTTTTAAAATAACCCAAAAATTACGCGGGTTCTTACAATAAACTCGTTAGAAATTATTGGTATAACCTTAGTTAATGTGGGTAGGCTTTTCAATGGAACGTATTTTATCCAAATTCGAATCTGATCCATTTAAGTGAATATGGATCATGCCTAAAATTCGATTATCTTATTACCCAATTACCCGTTTATTAAATGGAGCGGATTTGGATTCATATGCTCCAATCCTTTAATAATTCGATCCGATTAATATTGTGAATATAAATACCTAAATTACATGTAATATATTTTTAATTAATATATATTGTATTTAATAATATTTTAAATATATATATTATAATAGTTCTTTATTTCATTATCTATTTTTTTTTAACATTTGCAAAATAAATTTATGAACTAAGAGTTGAAAATAAAAATGTTGTAAATCAAGTTTCACATAAACGGATAATTGGATAATCGGATCGGATCCCAATCCGTTTAACATAAACGGATATGGATTTAGATTTGCGTGATACGATGCGATTAATAAACGGATCGAATTTGAATCCATTTAACATAAATGGATATGGATTTACCTGATCTGGTCCGAATCCGATCCCTTTACAGGCCTAAATGTGGGGATAGATTGTATAGAAGTTTGGATATGATGCATGAAGGTTATATAGGATAAAAATGGTGAAAAAACCGTAACAGCGTGTTGGAGAAGACAACCTGACACTTTTCGAATCGATTCATTATAAGGGTGAATCCATTCGGTAGGTGAATTGATTTGGCCCCTTGGGCGATTCAATTTCCCAGAATTGAGATTTTTTTCTTTTTAAGTCCTGAAATTGTGAATAATTTATGGGAATACTTTTAGGATATGCTTAAAATATAGAGAGGGATATAATAAATTTCGTAGGCCAATGGTAAGGTTGAAGGTTACCCAAGTGAGAAGAAATTGAGGCTAGGAATTATCAAGCATGGTTTGCTGTTTAATGAATTCACGAGACATAGGACGGGTTACAAAAATTATAAGTGAACCTTTAGACCAGTAGTATATGAGAATATTATCTACTGATATTAATTAAGGGGTAGCTCGGACCCTTTGGGTAGTGAGTGATACTAGAGAATATATGAAAAGAGGTAATAATGAGTAAGTTGAGTATGCGAAAGAAACATACTACGTACGAGTTGATATGATGGGTTGTGTTTATACCTACTGAATAATGTGTATATCTGGGTTGTGTGAATACTTATTGATATGAATTGCTATGTGTGTGAACAAACCTATATTTCCTGCTATCCTAAGGTTTTCACACAAAGGCGATCCCACCTTGACGATTCTAGTAAAATTTAGATGTATGCCCTAGGACATGGAACTTAAGGTGGCTCACTGTGTGTGTGCATTATTGGGGCCGACATATTGTTTGGGTACGTTAGGTATGTGTGTATCCTAAAGGATTAGAACTATGTTCACCTCCATTGTATGTTGATTGATTTTGGATTCAAGGAGATGTGCCGAACCATTCGTCCTTGATTTGGTACGAGAGGTACATGGACATGATAGCAGATTATGCTAGCATTACGAGGGGCCATTCCCGAGGTGCAATAATTGTATATATTATGTGTGTTAAATATATACAAGTGTTATATATATACTTATGTGTGATATTAGATCTGATAGAGTGTGTATATCTAAGAGTAATTTAAGTAGAGTTACATAAATAAATGACTCATTAATAATACGCAAAAAATATCAATTATTGATATCGTGGTAGCATCATATATGTTCTATGAAGGATAAAACTTTTGTGGAGTTATATACTTTATCTATTTGGGTTGGGTAGCATAGCTAGGTAGGAAACGTCAGGCATGCACATTAGTTGAGATGTGAGAAGCTCAAGGGAGTATACGTTGAACTAACATGTGTATCTAATAATTGATTTAAACACTTGCAAAATATTTTCAACTATTTTTTTGGGCTTTGGCCCATGTAAAAATATTTTAAAAACCTTTTAGGATTCCAGGCACAAGGATGTCAAGCTTGATGATTCTATCCAGGGATGCATAGCTGCTGCACTTGTGGAGGCTTGCAAGAGTTGCTTTAGATGCTTTTACTCATTCATTTCTAGATAGGAGATTCTTCAGTATTTTAATTATGCGTGTTGCCCCTCAGACTATTTAGTTATTCAATTATTTATCACACTGTTTTCAAATTTCAGGTTGTGGTTAAATTATGTACTTTGGAAACCTATGATTTATTCGGTATTATTTATTTATATATCTATCATGTGATTGTTCAGATTATATTTGTGTGGATGGTTTGGTTAATTTGATTTATTTATGCGTGTTGTTAATAATGAAAGATAAAATTTGAGAAAGGTTTAGTTTTATGTAGGTGGTTAGTACTTAAAATATTTTTCTACAGTGATGCTACGAATGAACCAAATAAGATTCTTGTTTGTTTTAATGAAGAATTGATCACCCGTGGTTAAAATAGGAGAGGTGTCACAAGATGTATCTACTTATTCCTTTCTCTCTTAAACGTTCTCATTATCTAAGGAAGAGAGATAAGAATATGGATCTGTTACTCTTTCTCTCTCTCTCTCTCTCTCTCTCTCTCTCTCTCTCTCTCTCTCTCTCTCTCTCTCTCTCTCTCTCTCATATGGGCTCTCGGTTTTCTCTCTCTCAAAAACTGAGTTGTGGTTGAAATGAGGGTGTAAGAGAGTATATATATGACAGCTTGTTAGGGTTTTTAAAATTGCGTGGCTAAGATCGATTCTTTGGGCATACTATAAAATACACGACTGAGATCAATTGAGTTTAAAAGTATTTTGATTGGCTCAAAATAATGTACACGGATTAAGCTTTGGGACCATTGATTAAAGAAGATCTAATGGTTAAAAAATTCATCTGTTTTTGTCTCACTAAAGAATCACAAGGACAATGTTTAATTAAAAGGCTTTTAAAGAAACATATATACATTTAAAAAAAATGTTTTAACCCAAAATAAAAATTAGAAAAATTCATATAATTCAAAGAAAAATATATTTTCACACTTTTATTACGAAAAATAAATTTTTACTTATTTTTCCAGTTAATTACAAAATGTGTTATTAACTTTTAAAAGCAATTTAAAATATAATCAATCACACATGTGGCATAAAAAATACCAAACATACAAGCATAAAATGTGCATAGTGAAGTGTATGCAAGTGTTGTGAAATATGTATGTGCAAGTGCATCCTTGATCCTTTTTAGGTCCTTTATACCTTTGTGCTACGATGAGTAGGACGTTGACCTGTCTTGGATAAGACAGAGGTATGACTAATATCTATAATCAATATTACAAAACAATTCCTTGTCACAATTTGTCTAACTTAGCTTGAGAACCTTCTAGTTGCACAACTCAAATTAGTCTAACTTATTTAAGAGCCAAGACATGTGTTCTCAATCTCCCTCATTGGACATATTATGATAAAACCCTTGAGTATATCAAATGATGAACTAAGGTAAAAATATACCTAAAATCCTATACATTAAATTATAATCTACCCAACCCAGTCTTAGAAAGAAAAAACAGACCATAATACTTCAAAACTTGCAAAATAGAAAACATACCTTTCTCATAAGATCGAGTATTTAGAATCACTAACAATAAGACAATTAAAAATATAACTGAAATACTATGTACTCTTCTCCCTCATTTTGTCATAAATGAATAATGGTAAACAACTAAATAATGATTACTAATATGCCAAAATAATATATGTCTCCTATATTGACATGGTTTAAGAAAGACGATATTATCCATGATATTTAAAGATTAAACCTCAGAGATCTTATATATGTAAATAAGGCATAAATATATTGACATTATTTAATTATCGAGTACAATCAACCCAATAATATTTCTTAATTTTTCAAACCGAGAGCAATCAAAGGCTTTAGTGAAAATATCAGCTAATTATTTATCAGTAGGAACATGCTCAATGATTAGCTCTTTAGACTAAATAAGGTCTCTAATGAAATGATAGTGAATGTTGATATGCTTAGTCCTAGCACGTTGAATAGGATTCTTAGAAATATTGATAGCACTTTCATTATCACAATATAGATGAATTATAGAGTTGTTCACACCATAATCAGATAACATTTGTTTCATCCATATGAATTGATCACAATAAGCTCCGGTAGAGATATACTCAACTTTTGTTGTTGATAAGGACACATGGTTTTTCTTTTTACTAGACCAAGCTACTAAGTTTTGGCTAATATAGTAACAACCACCTGAAGTGGACTTACTGTCAGCTGTGCATCCAACCTAATATGCATCTGAGTAACCAATGATATCACTTGAGGTATCATTAGTATACCAAATCCCATAATCAAGTGTGCACTTAATGTATTTTAAAATATTTTTAACACAGTTGTAATGTGATTCTTTGGGAGAATATTGATACCGGGCACACACACAAATAATAAATAAAATATAAGGCCTAGTTGTGGTCAAATACAAACGAATACCGATTATACTTCTATACAAAGTAGGGTATATATCAACACCATGTTCGTCCTTTGTTAATTTAGTGCCAGTACTCATTGGTGTGCGCGCTTTCTTAGAACTTTCTAGTCCAAAATTTTTAACTAGGTCTCTAGCATACTTAGATTGACATAGAAATAAACCATCAATGCGTTATTTTATTTGTAAACCTAAAAAGAACAATAACTCCCCCATTCTAGACATTTTAAATTCTCCATGCATATGTTTAGAGAACAATACAATCTCTGAATGTGAAGTATAACCAAACACAATATCATCAACATATATTTGGGCAATCATAATGTCTTATTTTATATTTTCAACAAAAAATGTCTGATCTGCACCACCTCTAACAAACCCCTTATTGACTAATAAGCTCGTTAGTCGGTCATAACAAGCTATAGGCACTTGTTTTAGGCCATAATGAGCCTTTTTTAGACGGTACACATGGTCACGATACTTTGAGTCAGAAAAAACATTAGGTTGTTCTACATAAACTTCCTCAGATCATATACCATTTAAGAAAGCATATTTCACATCCATTTGATATAGAGTAAAATGTAAATGACACGCAACTACAAGAAGTAACCTAACGTATTCTAATCATGTGATAGGTGCAAATGTTTCATCACAATCGATTACATCTATTTGATAGTACCCCTATGCTACCAGCTTTGCTTTGTTCCTAACAACCGTCCTATGTACAACAGTTTATTTTAAAAAATCCATTTGATTCCAATAACTTTAATATTTCTGGGCCTATGGACAAGTTACCATACGTCATTATCTTTAAATTATTCTAGCTCCTCCTGCATCGCACTAATCCACTAGTGATCATTAAAGGATTCCTTTATCATTTTGGGTTGAATTAAGGACACAAAGCAAGCTAAGTGTGTCACTTGACGTAATTTATTCCTTGTCCGAATAGGCTCATAAATATCACCATAATAGTATTGGATGGGTGGTCTTTGGAAACCCATCCAGGAACAACAACATGTTTAATAGGTAAAGACTCGTAGTTTAATGTGATAGATTCAATTACATCATTCATATTAATATTAATAGATGTATGTATATTTTTTCTAACAGTGTCATCCACAACAACATTAATGGACTCCATAATAGATTTGGTATGCAAATCATACACTCTATAAGCCCTATTATTTTAGGACTATACTAAGAAAATTTCTTTATCCCCCTTGGCCTCAAATTTAGAGAATTGTTCTTTATCTTTACAAATATAACACGTGCTATCAAAGGTAGGAAAATATTTAACATTGGGCTTCTTGTTGTACCACAATTCATATGGGATATCTTTAGTATTTTTTTCTAAGGTATACACTATTTATTATACGGTCATATGTGCAAACAACTTCTTCCCAAAAATAAGTTGGAAGTTCCTTAGCATGAATCAGTACTCTAGCCATGTCCTGAATCGTCCTATTTTTGCGCTCTACTATGCCATTCTGTTGGAGTGTTTGGGGGGAACTAAACTCATTACTATATCAATTAGTCCCATAATATTCAACTATACATATGTCCTTAAACTCTCCACCTCTATCAATACGAATGCGTGTTACTTGGGCATCCTTCTCATTTTCAATCCAATAAATAATTTTCAAAACTTCGTTAAAAGTTTCAAAATTTTGTTTCATGACCCAAGTAAACCGCGTGTAGTTGTCTATAATAAATAGAATATATGAATTACCATTCAAACACACAACCCTAGTTGGACCCATAAGATCCATATGTAATAGTTCTAGAGGTTTATTAGTGTTAACATCCTTAACTCTCTTGTGTGGTGACTTGATAATCTTGCCTACTTGGCATGTCCCACAAATAACAGTTGTACATTTTTTGATAATGGGTAGCCCTCTAACAAGTTATTGAAATAAAGTCTATTCAAATTATCCAAATTGATATGACCGAGATGATTGTGCCATAAGTCTCCTTCGTCTAACTTTAATAATTCACATGAAAGTTTTCCCACTGCAATATAACAGTTATCTATAGTGAGACTGCCTATATTAAAACAATTTTCTTCTTTATGTAAAATCTCGCAGGAGATTTTTGAAAATTTGACTTGGCGGTCGCAATCGCAAAACTAACTAATAGATAACAAATTAGCATGTAATTCTTTGACTAAAAGAACGTCTTGCACATCAGGGAGCCCCTCTTGATTCAAAATGCCTTTACTGATTATTTACGAAGGACTTACCATCCCCAAAATTCACTTTACCTCCTCTATAACGAATAACATTTTTGAGCTTGGCAATGTCCCCGGGAATATGGCGTTAGCATCCACTATCTAAGTACCAACCTTATACTTTTGTCTCATAGGGAAAGGCTGTTAAGATGACATAAGCCAAAATAGAAGGTAGTTGGGGTATTGGATCATCAACTCTCATCCAGACTGGTAAGGTTTTAAAAGTTTTATGTACCACCTGGAATAATAGCGGGGAGTTATCCTTTCCACAACACGTTCTATTGGCCAGAGATTCAAACTTGATGTAAGATTTCATAGTCCTATTATTTTTGTGGTAATAGTTTTTAAAAATAAATTTTTGATTACCACACAACCGATTAAAGTTGCGATAGATAGGGGTTTTAAATTGATGAGACCTACTACAAAAATAATAATTGTTCCTAAAGACATCACAACTAAAGCAATACTAGTTATTATGAGTCTGTTGAGTCCTATGAATGAGATCTCTTCTACCAAACCTATAATTTTGTTTTCCTTTAACAAAACTTCAACTATAAGCCCAATTAAAATTGTTACCAACACCTAATCTGTTAAAGGTATTGGGATGTTTCTGAGGGTGGAAGTACTTAGGTGGTTCGTCATTCAACATATTAGGATATTTACTCTTATCCTCATATTTAAAGACTGTTTCAGCAACACGTTTACCTTTTTAGTATTAAAATGTTTGCTTCCCAATTCAGGGTTAAATGGTTCGGATGATCTCACGAACTTAATGGGCTTATTTAAGTGAGAATGTTGCAAATGATTTTTTGAGCCGAATCCATTTGTGTTAACATAAAACCTTTGAACATACCATAGTTTTCAAACTTAGCGGTGCTTTCATTATAATCAACCCATTTCCTGAAAACTAAAGAACATTTTTCCTTGGAATGTTAAAGTTCGATAAGTGATTCTTTATATTTCTTTTCCAAAATAGGATTTTGTTCTTGAAGAGTCTTGATTTGTTTCTCAAAATCATTCTTTTGAGTCTCAAACTTTTGATTAATTTCAATAGCCTCATGTGCTTTAGACACTACACCAAAAGGCCCATTTTTAATGGATTATTTTCATCTTTTGTAATGGATATTTTCCATTACAAAATTGCAACGTTAAAAAATTATTACAAATTAATTAAAGGGGATTTGTAAATTTAGGACATATTATAATATGTATTTTGGAAATAGGACAACAAACATCTTGTTTCCATTTTTAGTCCCTATTTTTGAATAAAGCCGCTGGCGCGGACCCATATCCATAAAATGCCAAACAATCACAGCATGCCACGTCAGCCGATAATTTAAAAATAGGGTTTAGGGTTTTGATATTCCTACTCGAATGCTTTTGAGGAGGTATAAGATTTTGCGAATATTACAGGTGTGTTGTTAGACGCCTTCATTTTTGTACTCTAGATATGATCGGGTCTTTCACTCGGGAGTGTGGCCCAACACTTTTGTAACTATTTAATGAATGTATTATGTAATTTATTGAACTGTTGTAATACATTGTATGTAAGTGTTGATCGACAGCATATTCGGTCCTCTTATTGTACAGTTGCTAGGGTTGTAATATAAGCTCTTTTGGAATTCCACTTTCTATTCAGATTGGGTTGTTTAAATTATTTTCTTAACTCATAATAAAACTAAATTTTGGCAACCCATTTTTTGAATTATTGGGTGGTTTTCCCGTATTCTTATTATATTGTTGTGATGCTGAGAATGATTCCATCCATGATTCCGTTATATTGGAGTATCGGGCTGGCCACCCCTTATTTCGGATCGTGGGTTGTCACAGATGGTATCAGAGCATCAGGTTCTAGAGTCTTTAGGATCTATGCGAACTTGTCACATTCTACCGTAGCGTTCTTTGATATAGAGCCTAATTTAGGACTGCTTTGTTGCTTGTGTTTACGATCTTCTGTAAGATTGATTATTTTGAATGGAATTCTAACTCTATCATTTGTTCATCTCAGATTCCGCCTAAGAGAGGTTGCCCAGTAAGACATAATAGGGTTGTAGAAGAGGATGTTGGTCCTCCGCCGCCGCCACAAGGAACAATGAATGCTGCTGATGTAGCAAATATTGTGGCCCAAGCGGTGAATGCGGCTATGACCGCAGTGGCTCAAAAAATTCCACAAGATCAACAAAGAGTGCAGGATGTACAAGCTCCTACGGGACCTTCTCCATGGGAGAGAGTTAGAGAGTCCTTTTTAAAGGGCCATCCCCTGGAATTTGACGGAGGTTCTGATGTTATTAGATAAAATCAGTGGAAGAAGGATATGCAACGCCATCTACGAATGGTGGAATGTAGTGAGGAGAAGAAACAAGTCCTTGCTACTTTTAAACTTGTTGGGGACACATTGCATTGGTGGGAGTCGATGACTACACCAGAACAGAGAGATACCATGACTATCACTGATTTCTGGGTCTTGTTTGACCAAAAGTATTTCCCTCCCACATTTCAAAGGGAGAAGAGAAGGAGGTTTCAGGATGTGGTGCAAAGTGAGAGATCCGTGGCGGAATATGAAGAGGAGTTCACCCGATTAGTAAGTTTTGTACCGGATGAGGGGACTACGGAAGAGAGTAAGGTTTAGAAGTTTATGGGAGGTTTGAACTGGAGGATTCAACAACATTTGCTGGGTAATCTAGCCTTGCAAAATTTTGGTGAGGTAATGAATACAGCATTGCTCCATTGCTAAGAACATCAGTTGTACATGCAGAGTGGCAATAAAGCTACCGTAGTGGGGAAAACGGGAAAGCCTCGAGGTAGTGGGAATGGAGGAGGAGCTTTTCCCTCGTCCCAATCTTCGGGTAATAAGCGGAAAGAAAGGGATCCCCAACAGGGGGACGTGTAAAAAAGGCAACGTTTCTGCGGGTTAAATTTGGGTGCCAATAATAATTGGCATGGTCAGGGTGCCCCGCAACAATAAATAAATCGGGGTGGTCAAAGGGGTAGGGGACATCCTGGCCAAGGTGTTAACTAATTTAGAAATAATCGGGGCCAAAATACGGAGAATATGGGGGGACGATGTTTCCAATGCGGAGAGCAGGGTTATTACAAGAAGGAGTGTCCTCAGTTGATTGGGGGTCAGCTTCCTAGAGTTCCTCAGCAGCCACAGATTCATCTACCACCACAAGTACCTAATCTAGTTGCCCCTCCACAGTAGGGTCAACTACAGTTTGGGCGTGTTTATCATATTCAGGATGCTATGCTTCCTCTGACTCCGCTGGCACCGCCAGCTATTGAGGGTAAGTTCCTTATTCAGGGGCACATGGGTCGCATTTTGTTTGATACTAGTGCGACACATTCATTCATTTTTAGAAGTTTTTCTCAGTCTACAGAGTTGATAAAATCTGCATAGAGTACCTTCATTAGTGTTGAGTCTTCTATGGGTGATGGTTCGCTCATTTTCTTTATTTGTAAACATATAGGAATTACTCTTGGTAATTTGTGCTTTGAGGCCGATTTGTTCATCCTAGACATGGTCGGGTATGATGTGATATTGGGTATGGATTAGCTAGTGAAGCATCATGCGATAGTTAATTGTTACGGAAAGGGTATAGTCTTTTCCATTCCGGGACAAGAAATGTTCTTGGTAGTTATGCCTCATTTAGAAGGAGGTACTAGAACTTATTTGTATTGTATTGTAGAGGAGACTTCTCGGGATGTAGTTGTTCCCTTGGATTCGATTCCAGTTGTTAGAGATTTTGTAGATGTTTTCCGGGAAATACCGGGTTTGCCTCCGAGTCGAGAGATTAAGTTTGTGATCGATTTAGTGTCGGGAACAAGACCGATTGAGAGATATCCATATCGCATGGCTCCTGTGGAAATGAGGGAATTAAGAGATCAAATCCAGCAGTTGATGGAGCATGGATTCATTAGGTGTAGTACGTCGCCGTGGGGTGCTCCGGTGTTGTTTGTGAAGAAAAGGGATGGTTCTCTCCGGTTATGTGTTGACTACAGAGAGTTGAATAAAGTCACCATCCGGATCAAATACCCGTTGCCTCGTATCGATGACTTATTTGATCAACTTAGGGGAGCGTCGTACTTCTCTAAAATCAATTTGAGGGCGGGGTATCACCAGTTGAGGATATGGGAGCAGGATGTATCCAAGACCACCTTTCTAACGAGATATAGATCCTATGAATTTTTGGTTATGCCCTTTGGACTAACCAATGCCCCCGCCGTATTTATGGATCTCATGAATAGGGTATTTCGGGACTTCCTGGACCAATTTGTTATCTTCTTCATCGATGACATTCTAGTCTATTCTCGAATGGAATCTGATCATGCTATTCATTTGAGGTTGGTCCTACAAAGGTTGAGGGTTCGCCAACTGTATGCTAAGTTCGAGAAGTGTGGCTTTTAGTTGCAGGAGGTACAGTTTTTGGGTCATATTATGACATCCCAGGGTATATCGGTGGATCCGAGTAAGGTTGTTGCGGTTAGGGAGTGGGGTCAGCCCACGACACCTACCGAGATTCGTAGTTTTCTGGGTTTGGCGGGTTATTATCGTCGGTTTATCAAGGGTTTGTCTAAAAGCTCTAGCCCTTTGATAAATTTGACCTGGAAAGGGGTGAGGTTTGTTTGGGATAACTCTTGTCAGGCTGCTTTTGACGAGCTCAAAAATAGGTTGACTTCGGCTCTAGTCCTTGCATTGCCAAAATCGGGATTGAAATATTTAGTCTTTGCCGATGCATCTCTACAAGGATTGGGAGGTGTATTTCAACAAGAGGGACGGGCTATTGCTTATGCTTCGCAAGCTAAATCCTCATGAAAGAAACTATCCGGTGCATGACTTAGAACTTGCCGCGGTTGTCTTTGCCTTGAAGATTTGGAGGCATTATCTCTTAGGGGAGAAATTCAGTCTTTTCACGGACCATAAATCGCTGAAATATTAATTTTCACAGAAAGATTTAAATATGAGACAACGCCGATGGTTGGAGTTTGTGAAAGACTATTAATTTGACATCCACTATCATCCGGGCAAGGCGAACGTTGTGGCAGATGCTTTGAGTAGAAATCTCGAGGGAGAGTTAGATGATGTATGGAAAGCTAAATGGAAAGAGCTCAGTCAAGAGGATGCGGTCGCTAGGGCGTTCATGTCGGTGATGACCATTACGCCTATAATTGTGGAAAGGGTTGTAAATGCCCAAGGAAGAGATAGAGGTTGTTAGGACCATATATGCCAATTACTCTCCGAGGGAGAGGAATCCTACTCAATAAGTTCAGAGGGTGGATTACGCTTCCATGGAATACTCATTGTGCCGGACAAAGGGGATTTGAGAAGGGCCGTGATGGCAGAATCTCACTGGTCTAAATTTACAGTACATCCTGGTGGGGACAAGATGTATCAAGACGAGTGCCGTCAGTATTGGTGTCTAGGCATGAAGCGGGATATTTTTGAGTTCGTATCCCAATGCAGTACTTGTCAATTGGTCAAGATAGATCATCAGCGACCGACATGTTTATTGCAACCGTTGGATATTCCGGTGTGGAAGTGGGAGAGCATATCGATGGACTTTATTACGGGCTTGCTAAGGTCACAAAGTGGTTGTGATTCTATTTGGGTGATTGTCGACCGCTTGACCTAGTCGTCACACTTCCTACCCGTGCGTACCGATTATGACACTGCTCTCTATGCCCGATTATTCATCGCGGAAGTTATCAGACTCCATGGGGTGCCCTTAAATATTGTTTTCGACCGAGACAAGATTTTTGTTTCCCACTTTTGGCGAAGTTTCCAAGAGGTTATAGGGACCGAATTGAAGTTGAGCACTTCTTATCATCCTCAAACAGATGGGCAGACTGAAAGAATCAACCAAATGTTGGAGGATATGCTCCGTATGTGTATGCTTGATTTCAAAGGTGGTTGGGAACAATATCTCCCTTTGGTCAAATTTTCTTATAACAATTCGTACCAATTTACTATTGGAATGGCACCCTATGAAGCACTTTATGGCCGGCCTTGTAGATCACCCACGTGTTGGTTGGAAGTGGGGGATAATAAATTCCTTGGACCTGAAATGATCTAGGATACTTCTTCCAAGATTGAACTCATTCGGAATCGCATTCGAATAGCTCAAGACCGCTAAAAGAGTCATGTCGATGGAAATAGAAGGCACATGGAGTTGGAGATTGTGGACCAAGTCTTGGTGCGAGTGTGACCAATGAAAGGTATAAAGCATTTCGGGAAGAAAGGAAATCTTGCGCCGCGTTTTGTAGGACCTTTTCCAGTTATTGCTAAGGTGGGCCCAGTGGCATATCAACTTTCCTTATCGAAACCTTTTCAATAAATTCATAATGTATTCCATGTTTCCTCTTTGAAGAAGTATAAGAGATGTGAAGGTGCCCTTTGGCATATCCCTTTTGAGGATATTAACTTGCAACCCGACATTTTATATGAAGAACAACCGGTTGATATTTTAGAGCATGGGGAGCGTAGGTTGAGGTCTCGAGTGGTGCCCTTGGTGCGAGTCCAATGGAGTCATCACAACGCCAATGAATTAACATGGGAACGCGAAGATGATGTGCGGGAAAAGTATCTGCATCTTTTTATACAAGGTATGCCTGAGTTTTGGCGGCAAAATTCCCTCATAAGGGGGGGAGTATGTAACAACCATTGCTTTTGAGAACCTATTTTATATTTATTTACTATGTGAAGTAATTATATATAAAATGTTGGAATATGGAGTAAGTATTAATTTAATGAAGATAAAAGTTAATATTTACTAAAATGTTACATATTTATCTTATGTGTAAGTAAATATCACCATGTTGTGTTTTATTGTGTCCTAAGATTTAAAATGACATCATGGTTTAAAATGAAACCGGAACTTGAAATGAGTTATAAAATTTCCAAATGATAATTTGGAGGGCGTAGTTAGTCCCGAAATGTGCGAGATAGTCGAAATAAGTGCCATATTGTATTTTGATGTTTCGGGCACTTTTGACTGGTTATAGCTTAAATGTGTAGTTGCGAGTCATTTTATCGCGATATTCATCATTTAAGTTGGAATTTATACTTAAGTTACGATTTTTAAGTCTTTCATTTCATTTATTTCTCTTAAGTGCATTTAGTGACCTAGAGAGAAAGAGAGAGGAAGAGAACTTTGGAGAAAAGAGAGAGATTCAAGCTTGGAGATCGTTGCTACTACAAGAAAATCTGAGATTCCTACACCAAGGCAAGTTTTCTACTTGCTAATATGTGATTTAAGATGAATAATTAGTATTGATAGTTGTGTATTAGTTATGGTTTAACAAAGTTAGGGCTTTATGGATTTAGGGGTTTTGAATCCTTGGAGGTTGATTTGGATGTCTATTGGTGTAAATTATAGTTGTTAGATGCATTGATGATTAGTTGGTTGCAATAAATGAGCTTGGTTTGGGTAGATTGGAGTTGGGGGAATTTAGGAGTCCAAGACTCCATAGCCAAACTTGGCAAATTCGCAGGGCCGAATCGATTCGGCCATGTCCGAATCGATTCGTCCAAGGGGCAATTTACAGGTCTGATTGGACCGAATCGATTCAGCCTGTCTGAATCAATTCGAAAATTATGCAGAAACCCAGATTTCCTGACCGAATAGATTCGGATGGTCCGAATCGATTAGCTTTTCTGACCGAATCGATTCGGCCAGGACGAATCGATTCGGAAATCCTGCACTTTTAGGATATTTTTCTTAGTTAAATTCCAAGTCCTTTCTTTAGGTTTAGGACCTAGGAACCTTCTTGTATGAATTAAACTTAGAGTCCTAGAGTTTTAGTTGAGTTGAGTCACTACCCTACATTAGGAATGGGTTAACCGGGGCTTATTCCTGAGGTGTACAAATTGAGGTTAGGGCATTTCTTTCCTTTAGTACATTATTAGGAGTTTAGGAGTTGTAAGACCATACTTGGAGACTTTAGGGGCTCACTGGAGGTATATAAAACTTTGGGACTTGGAGAATAATTCGGGACTTAAAATATGATGAATATCAATGAGAATATTCAATGATTATGGTTTCGGATAAAATGAAACATACATATGAATAATGGAAGTGAAAATGGGATTTAAATGGTAATTGCTAATTTACTTAAACACACCTCTCTAAATGCTATCATAAGGGAAGCTCGCTCATGAGGTGATGTCCCCTGACTAATGAACGCAGGGAGACTATAGTCCTCGGCCATATGCGAGATCGTTATATGTTTTATTCTGAGCTAGTGAGGTAATTCCGGGTGTGGTTATGACTCACTTGCAGGCATATGTCCACTTCTCGACGTGCGTTAGGTGCCCAGGTTGTCTTGTTTGATAGGCCCTGGAAGATGATAGTCATTTAGGGGCGCGCCCAGTGGGGAAACTTGGAGGGGCGGTTTTAGAATCGTTATATGTATAAGAATATAACCATTCTGAATCAAGTGGGATTTGAAATATGTGAAAAGCCATAAGAGCATATGATGGTAATTATATTCCTGCTAAGGAATGAAAATTGAAATGAAATGATGAATAATGATGGAGACTTTTAATTAATGAGGTTTAATTATATTTTCTCGCTTAATTGAATGAAAGTTATAATCATTGAAATTGTATTCTTATGCTTAAAATTATGTTGATAGATTCTCATCTTCATCATTCATGATTAACTGTTCATACCTATCATGCTTCTTATTCATCTGGTAATCATTTAAAACAGGTCCCTGACCCGTTCATTTTCCTTGTTGTGCATGATATTGTATTCGCTCAGGTGATCCGCCGCAAAGGGCGCCCGTTTTGATATTCCTACTCCAATGCTTTTGAGGAGATGTAAGATTTTGCGGATATTACAGGATGTGTTGTTAGACGCCTTCATTTTTCTATTCTAGATATGATCGGGTCTTTCACTCGGTCGTGTGGCCCAAAATTTTTGTAACTGTTTAATGAATGTATTATGTAATTTATTGAACTGTTGTAATACGTTGTATATAAGTGTTGACCGACATCATATTCGGTCCTCTTATTGTATAGTTGTTAGGGTTGTAATATAATCTCTTTTGGAATTCCACTTTCTCTTCAGATTGGGTTTTTTAAATTATTTTCTTAACTCATAATAAAACTAAATTTTGGCAACCCGTTTTCTGAATTATTGGGTGGTTTTCCCGTATACTTATTATATTGTTGTGATGCTGAGAATGATTCCATCCATGATTCCGTTATATTGGAGCATCGGGCTGGTCACCCCTTATTTCGGATCGCGGGTTATCACACATACTATTCAGAATGATGAAGTGGTAGTATCACTCTAAACATAAATGCATGCTATTATGAGTAGAGTGCTTAATTGGTCAATTATTTAAACTCATGTTACACGTTATTAGATTTCTATATGTAAACACTCCTATTCAATATGTTTACTGTTAAATACATGTTGAGTGTTAAAATTGATGACATTCTTAAGTATTAGTATTACTCAACACTTGATGTCCTGTTTAAGTATTTATGTAAGGGAATATGATATCGCATTTGTAAGCATATGTACATATTTTAGAATTATATAACATATGCTTAAAAATTTGTGCTTAGGTTATGAAATTAGTGCTATTATTTACTATATGTACTACTAGTTTTTATGTTATCGCATTTTTAATAGTATGCTACTTATAGATTCACATTGGAACTATTTTGCTTCAGTACGTTAAATAATGTCACTCTAAGGATAAAGTTCCATCCATTATGTCAAATGCCTTTCAAATGTCAAATTTAATGCCAATGTTACCTCCAAACATTTGTAATTCAATTAGTTAAAATTCTTCGAGTCTAAACATATGGAGTGTATAATGTTCCTAGCATGAATAGAGCCAGTTTTAATTGGGAATAGAATTCTAAGAGCAACAATCTTTAGTCTATTAACCAAAATTTTAGTAATTACTTTTGAAAACAGTGTTAGGTAACGCAATTGTCGTAAAAAGAGTGATAGAATCAAATTCATTGACTTTAGGAATGAGGGCCATATGATTAGAATTGAAGCTAGGAAGAATCCAATTCGTTTAAAGAAAATCTTATAACATCCTTACACATATCCATTTTAACAATATCCCAACATTTTAAGAAAAAAATTTCCCCCAAACCATCTCGGCCAGGAGCTGCCTTAGGATCCATACTATAAGCAGTTGTTTCAATTTCATCAATAGAAGGGAGTATCTTTCAAAAAAATCATTTTCTTGATCAGTAATCAGACTAGGAACGACTTCCTAGATAATTCCACTATCAATATTATTGTTATTAGCAGAATAAAGATCCTTACTATAACTGATAATGTGATTTCTAACCTCCAATGAATCAATGATAATAGTGCCCTCATTCTTCAAATAGGAGATATGCTTTACAGCTCTTCTATGTTTGACATAATTAAGGAAGAAGTCAGTACTTATGTCACCTTCAGCAAATACATGAGTAGACTATCAAAACGTAACATCTACTACTTTTGTATAGCATATCGATAAATTGTAGCATCAAGGTTGGTCTTTGATGTACTTTATATATAATAATTTTAGACAACTGACGTATAACTGGGATATCTTTATTACCTAGTTTTCATAATATTTACGAATATAAGTGGAGGTTGACAAAAGGTAAAAGTGGCATCTACTAATTTGGTATAGCATATCGATAAAACATTTATAATGAAATACACCCATCCAGAACCTATAATATAAATTTGAAAACACATCATGGACAAAAGTTAATATAATGTAACCTCTAGTGGTCCTGTTTTAAGATAATACATTAAGGGGGATACCTGAACAACTTTGGAAGTAGCAAAATAAAACAGGGCCACTGTAGAGTTCACCGCTAAATCGATGTATGCAAATTATATATGCTAAGTTAACATAAAAATGAGATAACTCAAGTTCACTATTAAAACTTTATACAATGGATGAAGCATACTAGATAGTTACTGATTCTTATTCGTTTATGAAAACAAATTAATACTAACATTAACACTACATGTTCTCCACATCAATTGTGTTAAAATAAATATCTCATAAGCACATGGTTGCATGGACATATTTAGTTATAAACGTGTTTAGTTTGGTATTATACAATTGAATATTGGATTACCCAAAAATCATTAAATTGTCTTCAATGAAATTGACCATTGCAATTCTTTCTAATGTAATGCATTCAATTGTTGTAACTACCACATTTTTTTTCATCCACTTCGTAATGCAGGATATTAACAAATCAGATCATAATGAGGAGAATGCTACCTATACAGTTGGATAGGAATCGACACTTACACACGTCACAATAGAATCGAGCTCTCAAACTTCTGAAATGCAAAATAGAGAGAAAGGAAACAACATAAGGACGTCAAAAACACTCAAATCAGCAAGGTAAACTTTAATAACTTATTACTTACACAAAACATTATAACATAAACTTACTTTCAATTACATCCATACATTTAAACATTATATTTCTTTACTTTGTAGGAACAAAGGAGCGTAGATCAAGGATTGAGGGAGCAAAGTGACGTTTCGACTGCTGAATATATTTTCACATTTGAACAATCATTTGGTTTAGGATTTTATTTACTACAAGACATTGAATATATTAAATTCCAGTATCTTTGGGTTGTACAGCTCCTATGAGAATACATATGTCATTTCAATATAATATCATAGTCTCTTTAGTCCCGTATAATGAAATTTAATAGTTCTAACAGAATTCGTATTACATATTTACGCTCGCGCATTGCGCGGGGTACATGCTAGTCTATCAATTAAAACCATTGCAAATAATAATAAATCATTTTATTATATTTATGGGAAAAAATATATAAACTCTAAATGTTGAGAAGTGCAAGTTTTCCCCCGAATCGTGGTTCCTCTGTACTCTCTTTCTCCCTTGTTGGGTGTCCTTAGCGATACTTTATAATCTCATCGGAACTTATCACCGACACCCCACGGTACAACTTAGAGCGTGTATTCATCTTCTTCATAACATTTTTTCTTCTCTGTTCATCTCTTAAGATCCCTAGTCGAACTGCATAAATCTCTAACCAAACGACCTTAAGGAGAAGTAAGTAAGTTTGATGCCTCTACTTTTTGGATATTGACTAATGTTTGGGTTAAGTTTTGATGGCTCTACGATCTTCTAGATCCCCAAACAGAGTTGATATTTGGGTTCATAGTTTTGAACTGGATTTACCTAGTTATTTCGGTTACAGAGTTGATATTTGGGTTATCATCTTCACCAATGAAATATAAAACAGTGGGTTGATGCCTCTACATTTATTTTTTTATACACTTCATTGGTGAAGATGATGTTTGTATACACTAACGATTTCCCCCCTTTCTTACGAGATGTTTGTATATATTTCTCTACACTACCGTGTGATTTTCAATATCTGATCTTTCCATTTTCTGATTCTGTACTCATCTTCTAACATGTTGACATTTATTTATTATATCTTTGAGTTTTTTTTCAGTCAGTGGACCTCATCCATGAGGACCTATCCGATAAACAATGGGAAAGCATTAGGGAAAACAGTGAGATGTTGTTGAACTGGCAAAATCACTTGTAAGTTTGATGCTTACACTTTTTCTATTTAAAAGTAACTAATGACGAGCAGTAGACAGATTTGATATTCATCTCCATCATTGTTCTTTCTTTTCTAGTAGGTAAAAGACTCTTTCTACTGCCTTTTTTGTGATTCTCTTTGTGGGTAAATGACTCACTAACAGATGGGTTTTGTAAATTTGAAATTGGGTTATTTTGTGATTTTTGAGAGAGTATACACCTTGTTCTTTTGATTGTAATCCTTTTTTTAGTTTTAGGGTATCATTTTATATTTGCTATTTTTTATATTAGTTATTTTTGGACCGAATAGGATCGAGACCAAACCCAAACTGCCTAAAACAGAATAGGACCGAGATCGATTATTACGGTTCGGTCTCGGTCCATAATTTTCTAGGACCAATTAATGCGGTTCAGTCCCCAAAATACCTCCAAATTGGACCGGACATGACCGCAAACACCCCTAGTTGTGGATTGAAAGTTTATATTTATCTTTGTTACTCGAGTTTTTGTTATCATTTCTATTATAGGGTCTAGGTGCTTGGTATCTTTGATTAACTAACTGCCTTTTGCTTTTCGCAGTTTGATTGCGATGTTTTAAAAGTATTTAAAACTGTTTTGACATCAAGACAATTTGATTATCCAAAACATTCAAGTCATTGGAGTCCACAAAGAATCTACAACACTACCAGATTCAAGAGACATAACACATGAATCAGTATTCAGGGTTGTCCTAAAGGCAACTTTACTAGAAGAGGCACGATTTCCATTCTTAGCATACAAATTCAAGGTATTTCTCAATTCACTTTCCATCTCCATTGCCCTAAGCTTAGAGCTAAGGAGCTCAGGGTTCAAAGATGGATCGTTCATTTCTTCAATTATATACCTCTTATGATCAAATTTAGGAGTTAATGATCTCAAGATTTTAACACAGACTTCTTTATTTGAATAAACAATGCCATTAGCATGCAATTGTGTAATAACATCAGTGATACGCATATAGAATTCATCAAATGATTCAGATTCTTTCATCACAAGCATGTTATATTCTTTCATCACAGGCTCTGATACCACTTGAGAGTTAGCGCAAAATAACTTGACAATAAAGCAACCTTTGATTATTGAATTCTAACCAAGATAACCGAATGGGGGACCAATTTAAACTTTTCAATTTAAATTGTTTAGTCATTCAATAACCAAATTAGAGTCCTTTAATTTATTATTTAACCTAAGTTAAATGAAAAGATTATGTACTAGTTCATAAGGTAAGTTTTTAATTAGCAATCCTAGTAATTTTTAGATATGAGGTGATTTATTACTAGGAAAGTAATTAAAGAAGTAGAAAATATGAGATGAGTATTTTTTACATGGTAAAACTCCCTTACCCAAGGAGACACATCCATGGACCCTCTATGGTCAATCTAAAGCCCACTAATAAAAAAATACAAAATAGCTTTTACAATTACAAGAAAGATACTCAAAAGAAGCTAACCTAACAGTGATACATTCACTCATTTGTCCGATCTTGTGCAGTCCTCGCTTTCCTACTTGTATGCTTCCGTTGTCTCCGCAATTCACTCTTGGACACAACCTCAGAATTACTCAGATGCTGTTTTATTTTAAACTAGTGACCTATGTGAGTGAATTATCCTACACTACATGACTCTCACACACTTAATGTTACAAATAAAATATAATGCAACAATTAGCTGAATACACCATTGTTTGAGGTTTCAATAAAATCCAACTTACACGTTTTAAAAACAAATTACCAAAAATGTTTATGGCTATACGAATTCAAAACTACATTATTGAGTGTATTGTGATAGAATATACTAGAATGTTTTTGTACACTGATAACCTAATGTCCAATACAAAGATAGAAGGTATGTGTCCAAAAATTAATATATCCACAAGTAAGTCTAAATTAGATTAGAAAAATATCAATTCAGAACATAAACTCAAAGAGTTTATAACGTAGCTAGTAATGTAAACCCTCACTGATATATATTCTAAGGTTTATTATCAACAACCACAAATAGGGCCATGTCACAAATATTCAATTTGAAAAAATAAAATCAGAAATTAAAATCAATGAATTGAATATTGTCATGGAATGTTCAAACCAACAAGAATAAAAAAAAAATTATTTTCAATAAAATGACATAAATCTTGTTCTTATCCCGTAGTCACAAATCCAATGTTTAGCTAATATTAAACATGCATGGATTTATATACTATGTTTAGTCCAGTATTAAAACAGATCTATAAAGTGACTAGTAGACGTATCAAAAATGTTTCAATGAATCTTTAAAACATGCACAAAAAAAAGACAGATCCAATCCAAATGTTTACGAAATTTATTTAACTTGTCAAAATAGAAACTCCAAACATTAAATCGTGTATAGCAAAGATCAAAACCATAGTTAACACATAAGTTAACTATACAAAAACGAGATCTAACGGGATAAAACAACGAACATTGTTTTCAGTAAACAAATAGAGTACCAAAATAGATTTATGCACAGGTTCAACATGAACCGTGAAAAAAATTAAATCAAGAATATCGTGTGCTACTCAGATATAGATCTAAATAAAAAAGATGTGTTCAGTTTAGAGATAATCCAAAACAAGATTTTGACAAATTTATAATCTCAACACAAAAGCAAAATGATCTACAACGCTATCAGAGATTAATAGTATGATCTACACATACAAACTAAGAAGTTTAAGAAAAAATCATAGCAAAAACCAAACATGCCAGAACAACATCGAAAACTGGGTTGCATTTCACCCATCTTTCATCAAAATCATTAATTGATCTTGTATAAGAAAAACCCAGTAGAGTGTATGATTTAAGAGGAGAATATAGATTTATCTACTTACTCCTTTCTATCTCAATCGTCCTCACTCTCTAAGGCAGAGAGATAAGAATATGGACACTCTCACTCTCTCTCTCTCTCTTGAGTTGTGGCCGAAATGAGGACGTAAGAGAGTATATATAAAACAGCTTGTTAGGGTTTCTAAAATCGTGTGGTTAAGATCGATTTTTGGGGCATACTCTAAAATACATGACTAAGATACGTTGAGTTTGAAAGGATTTTGATTATCTCAAAATAATGTACACGGAACAAGCCTTGGGAATATAGATTAAAGAAGATCTAATGGTTAAAAAATTCATTTGTTTTTGTCTCAGTAAAGAAACACAAGTCCAATGTTTAATTAAAAGGCCTTTAAACAAACACAAGTACATTTTTAAAAAATGTTTTAACCTAAATTAAAAATTAGAAAAATTTATACAATTCAATGAAAAATATATTTTCATTCTTTTATTATGAAAAATAAATTTTTACTTATTTTTCCAATTAATTACAAAATGTGTAATGAATTTTTAAAAGAAATTTAAATATATAATCAATCACACACATGTCATAAAAAATACCAAACACACGAGCATAAAATGTGCACGATGAAGTGCATGCAAGTATTATGGAATGGGTATGTGCAAGTGCATCCTTTGTCATTTTTAGGTCTTTTATACCTTTAAGCTAGGATGAGTAGGAGGTTGACGTGTATTGGATCGGATAAAGGTATCACTGATATCTAGACTCAATATTACAAAAAAGTCTGGTCATAACTTGTCCAACTTATCTTGATAACCTATTAGTTACACAACTCAAATAAGTCTAACTTATTTAAGAGCCTAAGCAAGTGTTCTCAAATAGTGGCATCGACATGTCATTTTGTTATGTTATGTATGTGCGTAGCCCAAGGCTTAGAACTATGTTCACCTCCATTATGTGTTATTTTATTTATGGTTCGTGGTGTCATATGGAACTGACAATCCTTGATTTGGTTCGAGAAGTACATGGACGTGATAGCAGAGTATGCATGTATCGCGATGGCCATTCCTGAGATGTTGTAGTTGTATATATACTATTGTGATATATATATATATATATATATATATATATATAAACATGTGTGATCATTTTACCTTATGTGATAGTAGATGAGATAAATGGTGTATATCTAAAAAGCAACTTAAGTAAGAGAAACTTAATTAACAGTTCAATAATAATATCCGGTTAATATTGATCATTGGGTTTACAATAGTGTATCATGTGGGCGGTATGGGTGAGCTAAGTATGTAGTGGTCAGTTAGATACTTATGATGACTAGTTAGGCTAGGTTGCATAACTAGGTGGGTTTATTAGGAGACGTTAGGTGTGCACTATAGATGATAGGTGAGAAACTCAAGGGAGTGTGCGCGAAATTAAAGTACATATAATAACTTCTTTTACTAAATACTTGTTAAGTATTTTTCAAAGGTTACCCTTCTTAAATCTATTTTCAAAAGTTTTAGGTGTCCGTCCACAGGGACACTAAGCATGATGATTCATTCTAGGGATTCGTAGCTGCAACAATTGAGGAGGCATGTAGGACTTGAGGAGACGCTTCAGTTATTTCATTCCTAAATTAGGATTCATGTTTAGTTATTTCAGTTGGGCATGTTGCTCGTTCAGTTTAGACATTTATTTAGATTTATTTATTGTAATGCCTCGTATTTTTTATGGCTATTTAAATTACATGCGTGGGTGTAAGTTAATAATTTGAGAATTTAAAGTGAATTGATAAATATTGATCGGAGAGCAATGGATTAATATTGACCGATTAATATTGAGGTGTTATATTTACTTACATGAATAAGTAAATGAGTTGGATTATTTTATATCATATCGAAGGTGAATATAAGCGACAGGTGATGTTATTCTACCCGGAATATGCGTGCGGAGTTGTGTTGGGTTAAGAAGTGAATTTTTGATAAGTGACTCGGATGGAGATTTCGAGTGCATGGTTGATCTCGAATGGGCTAAAATAGTCAAAATGAAGTACCCAGGGGTAGTGTTTGGGTTCCGGGGCATTTTGGACTAGTAGGGACTCACAATTGAGTATACGATTCAACTTTTGTCTTAATAAGAGGATAAGTCCCATTTCTCTCTAATATAGGCCATGAGAGAGAGAGAGAGAGAGAGAGAGAGAGAGAGAGAGAGAGAGAGAGGAAAGAAAAGAAAGAAGAGTAGAAAAGGAAGGAAGAAAAGGGAAAGAGTAGATTTCCGACCAAGCTCCGACGGATCCCGACACGAGGTCATTGGATTTATCCAACGAGGCAAGTGTTTAACTTGCTTTAATTGTGCAAGTGTGTTTATATTTCCATATCAAAGTTGGTGATGAAAAACTGTGAATTTCGGTTTGGGATTCTTACACAAAAATGGGATCTTGGGTAATAATCTCATGTAAATTGTTGTGATACTAACTCCGTGTGTAATCTAAGCTAAAACCCATGTTAATTTGGTTGATAAATTTGAAGAAATGATAAAGTGGAAATTAATGGAGTTAAGGTTAAATTCTTAGTTTAATTGGTTGAATCCCATGAAATTAAAGGTGGTGTTGAAAATAATAATAGTGTGTAGATGTTTGGGTTGATGGTTGATAGGGTTAGGAACCATGGATATGGGTTTGAAGAAGGTTTTGGTTTGAAATATTCAAGTTGGAGAAGATGAACTTTTGCATAAATCGACCGCTGACTAGGAAAATCGATTCGGTACAAAGGGCGAATCGATTCGAAAGTGTCAGATATGAAATCTGTTTTGGAGTTTAAAAATAATGGGGAATATTTATTTTATTGAGATAAATATTTGGGAGATTCTAGATCGTGTGTTAGGATCTCCAAAGGATTATATAAGTGAAATTTATGAACCTTGGGTTAGCGAAATAAAATCCGGGGTATGAAATATACGAGTGTTTGGGACGAACGACACTCGGGAGATTATTAGGCTGTTGTTTATATATTTATGCGTTTAGAGTATATATATATATGCCAATTGTGTGTGGATAAATCCGAATGTGTGTGTAAGATGGGTTTAGAATACTACCTAGATGCGATAAGCTATTATTCAGAATTAAATGTGAGAATTTTGTCATAAGTGAGTGATTGCTTATGGGATTTAAAATAAGTGTGCGCATACTTATTAATTGATACGAATTGGAATATTCGGGATTTATAGGCTAATGCCACGAGTGATAGTCATGGATAGCCAGATTTGACGATATATATATATATATATATATATATATATATATATATATATATATAATAATGCTCTTGTGCGAACCAGTCCGAATTTTAAGAATGCGGACCGAACATGTGTCGTCTGAGGGTGCACTTAGAAATTATCGCATAAATTATAGGCACACTTTCTCTCTTTTATGGGCTCACCGCCAGGTGTCACATGTCCAGTCCGCACTCTTAAAATGCGGTCTGGTCCGCATAAGAGTAGGATTGTATATATATATATATATATGCGAAGCCGGATTTATTAAATATGCATGCAGATACGAGATGGCATGTATATGATATGATTATAAATATCTCTATGTGTGTATGATATATTTATGTGCTACACACCCCTCTAGTGCTATCATGGGAAGTGGCGCGATGTGGGTGAATCCCTTGACTTGAGGAGCAGGGAGAGTATAGTCCCCTGATCATAGTCGTTCATTTATTTATGTTGTGTGATTGTTGTTAGGGGCGAGTCATTTTGGGTATGATCCGACCTCATTTTCGGGGGTTAGGAACTATGACCGCTTCCCCTACGTTTGTGATATGTTTTCTCAAGTGCGATAGTGAGTCTGCCTTGAGCCCGGGATGATTTTGTGTATTCCTTGGAAGATGATAGCATGTAGAGATTTTATCCTTGAGTTATAGCTCTGAGGGATGGTTATTATACTTATATGGTGATATATATATATATATATATATATATATATATATATGTAGATGAGAATATTATATACGGGACTAAAGACACTAACATGTGAATAGTATAAATAACTACTCAAAGCTATTGATTGTGAACGATATGATTATAAGTGAGAATATATATTTATTAGTTAGTGTGATGGATTAGAATAATTTATACGCGGGGTATGAGATGTTGCGTATGGTGTTAGATGTTGTGGCGATGCTAGTTAGGCTGGGTAGTGTAACTATGGTGCTTAAAATAAATGCGTTAGGTGCGCACTGTTAGATGAGAGGTGAGGGGTATCTCATGGGAGCACGACACCAATTTGAATATGGAGATTATCATATTTTAAATTAAAGTATTTTAAACACTTGCTAAATTCTTTTAAGACGTTTTGGGCTTTGACCCGCTTGCAATATATTTTCTTTTCCTTAAAACCCTTTTTAGGTGCCCAGCCATAGGGACGCCTGGATGTTT
Organism: Sambucus nigra; assembly: GCA_949130495.1. Classification (NCBI taxonomy): domain Eukaryota; kingdom Viridiplantae; phylum Streptophyta; class Magnoliopsida; order Dipsacales; family Adoxaceae; genus Sambucus; species Sambucus nigra. Next base: position 586,466,740 of record OX422214.1, read on the forward strand.
ATTTCTTCTAGTCACATGATGATGCAGTAGTTATGGATGCTGGCAGAGATTTGAATAGACGTTTCTATCATTGAGATCTAGATAGGAGGTAAAATTGTAGTATATTCGAGCATGTAGCCCACTATTGTCATTCAGTTTATTTCATGTTATAGGGTTGTATTATATTCTTACCGAGATGTTATCGGTTGTTTATTTTATTCCATTCTTTTATAGTGTATACTATTGTATGGATGGATGTGATTAGGTTTAGTTAAAAAGATTAGAAGTTAAAATTTGACGCCGAGCCTAATAGGTTGTTAGTAATTAATTGGTTTTCAATAGTGATGCTGAGAATGATCCATATGAGAATCCTGTTTTAATTTGATAAAGGCTTGATCACTCGATATTTTACTAGGAAGGGTGTCACAAATGGTATCAGAGCCGCAGGTTCTAGTGTCCTTAGGAAATTATGCAGACATGCTACGTTTTCAGCGCTGCTTTCTATTTGGGATAGAACCCTATGATTAAGATTGTTGAATTCCTATTACGCGATTTTGTTCTCCTGCTATGATGTATATATATTATAGTGAATATTATACGAGCTTGGGTGTGTTTCGTATGCCGAATATCGTAGAGACGATCAGTGAAGGCCGTTGGGAGGACAACAATAGGAGAGGCTCAGTTGGAGTTGTAGATTATTTTAGGGGATAATGACCGTAGTCGTGGTCACCCCTATTGTTGCACAGGAAGTTGATGTTGCAACATATTTTTTTTAATTATCGCTATAGTATAAAGTGGTGCCAAACTAGACTCACCTAGTGTAGTTGAAATGGGAAAGATTCAGAGGGGTCTTAGAAGAAGAATGTCTATCGGAGTTTTTATAAATGCGTATGTGGTATGTGTTAGCCAATGGAAGGAGAACATTCACAGGCATTGGTATATGATTGGGCGTGGTAACACCCTAAAGTGAAAATTTGGGTAAAATGTTTCTTGGCTCGAGCAGTGTTGCAGTGGTGGGAGCCATCCACCACATCCGAGAAGATAAGTATTATGCCCATGAAGGAATCTTAGGTATGATGTGATCGCGAATTCCTTCATTAATTTTCTAGGATGTGACGTGAATGAAGTTTTTGAACTTCTCACATGAGGGTCGGACAGGGGCCGATTGTGAGAATTGATTTAATTGTTTAAGTGAACTTTGTACCTGATGAGATAGGTTCAATGGAGAGAAGTGTTCTTAAGTGGAATAACGGACTCACAAGTGGGAGTCACCAACACTTATAGGTTGCGCATATAACAACACTATTGTACTTTTATGGGAAAAGTGTTAATGCTTCAGTGTGAAAAGATCTATGTGAGTTGGACAAATCAGTCAGAGAGTATGATTGAATATAAAGGTGCTAGAGTAACACCATAAGCGGGGCGGACCAATGGGGGGACCCATTTTCTTGATTTATATAACTGAACCCTTACTAATCGATGGTGGATTCAGTTAGAATCGTTGAGGCTAGCAGCATGTTCCTTAGAGCTAGTGGGGCCAAGGGAACAACGAGGGTGGCTATCAAGGTTGAAGATACCAGGGTCTGAGAGAAGAACAACCCTAATATGACCGGTGTGGCCAGAGATAAAGGGGAATATATAAGGCAAATACTATTATGCGGTGTGCAGAACCACTTACATCGATCTTGCCTGAAGTGAGATAAACGGACAAAAGTATGGTTCCTAGCAGGGGCAATGATTAATGTATCCTTTGGTTCAGTTGGGACAAGTGTGTTTTGTCCGGGAGCCAGTTGAATGGGGTATGTTTCATGTGTCAGGAGCCAGTCATGGTATTTTGTGAGCGCTAGATTTGAGTGTGAGATGAATTTAGTGCTTATATCGATAAAATTATAGTGTGTATATATATTTTTCGTGGTATATCGGGGTTATACGTGTGGTTTCACCAGTGGGAAAGGAGGTGTAGTCACAGTGGGAATATTTTATTGGTATTAATCATTTCAAATGATGTGTTATGCGAGTATGATTCTCTCCTAGGTATGGACTGGTGGGCGATGGTTGGTTCGATAGTGGACGGGTATTGTAAGGCTATCGTGTTCGCTATTCCAGGGTAGGATGTGTTATTTGGCAATGAATCACCTGAAAGAGGGTTGACCTCGCATTTATATTATTATGATAAAGACTTTGGAGAGTATAATGTCTCATTATAGTTGATCCCGATGTGTAGGGACTTTACTAATGTGATTCAGGGTCTATTAAATTTATTATTGAGCGCAGACATTGAGCTCATTATTATCGACCTCGCATCTATTTTTGATTGATTTTTGTAGAGATCACAAAATTAATGGATGGGTAATGATTTATGTGAAAGAAATCTAAAGTTTTGGTTGAGTATGAGTGAAGAACACTAAAACCTAGGGTTTTCTTGACTAAAATGTTTTTATTCACTCTTGTTGTAGAAATCATATGTTTTTGATGATTTAATCACGTTAGAAATCATCCTAACACATGAACAAAAGGTTTGGAACGATTAATTTTGAATTTGGTGTAGAAGCATGAGAGTAGTCAAATCTAAAAATGGTGAAAAAATGCAGATTTTGACGAAGACGACGATCTGGGTGAACGTCATTCGAACAACCTGGGGAAGTCCTTCGAATGACCATGTTTGAACGAGATTAGTAACGAAACATCCAATGAAAATTTAGAGGTATTTTGGGGTGTAGGTCGTCTGAAAATTCATTCGAACGACTTCGTTAGAATGTCGATCGAATGACTTTACTAATGAGAATTCAGAGTATATGTTGTTCGATAGTTCGTTCGAATGACCTGGGAAGTTCGTTCGAATGAGATCCCAGGTTCATTCGAACAATATTTCAAAAAAAGAGATTTTTGCCCGGACGAGTTTAAATTTTTGACACAGTTAATTCGAGAGAAGGAGAATGACCTACGATGATTATGAGTGATCTCATTACATAGACTAGTAGTGTAAGTTCGGGTTAACTACTAGGCATAGATAAGGGGTAACAAAGGGCCTGAACTTATGAATCATACTTGTATGAATACGATAAGAAGAAAGATCGTAAGTTGATGAGTACGGTAAGTATAAGAGAGAGATATACTATGTATATAGTTATAATAATTGGGTTGTGTGTATACCTATGAATTTTATTAGTGGTGTGAATACCTATTAAATATTTAATTGTATGAGTGAACATACCAGTAGTTGCTATCACGGGGGGTGTATTGAGAAAAGGGTCATTCCTACTTTGGCGATTCCAGCGAGGTTCGGATATGTGTCCAGGGCATGGAACTTAGGGAAGTTCACTATGTGCCATGTATTAGTGAGCTGGAAGGTCATTTGGGTACGTTAGGTATGTGCGTATCCCAAAGGCTTAGAACTATGTTCACCTCCACTTGCTTGTGATTTTATATTTTTGGGTTCGAGGGATTTATCGAACCAATCGTCCTTAATGTGTGATACGGGGACTTGATAGCAGAATGCACTTATAGTATATAGTGTGTGAAATACACTATCGTATGAATAATCTACTTATGTGTGTGATAGTAGACTACTCGATGATAAGAAACTGACAGGAGAATTAAGTAGAGAAAATTAATTAAATAATTCAAAAGATAACATGTGAGAAATGTTACTTATGAGATTAATAACATAGGGAGATGGTAAGAAGATAACGTATTGTATGGACGGTACGGGGACATATCATCTGACTTGTTTTTGGACTTGGAGTTTGTTGCTTGTAGTTTATTCTGTAGGATTTTTATTTATCTATATCACATGATGATTTAGAATTTATTATGATGTATGGATTATATTGATTTTCCCGCATGTTATGGTTAATTGTTTAAATAAAGATAAATTTGACACCGACTTTTGAATACTAGGTGGTTAGTATTTAATAAAAAGTTTTTTGACAGTGATGCTAATAATAAACCAATTGAGATACCGATTTTAGTTTAATAAAGGACTGATCACCCTATATTTAATTAGTCAGGCTGTCACACCTTTGGGGAACTAGTTGAGTTCGATATGAAGAAGTGGTAGAGTCATAGAGTTGAGTGTGTTGAGGGTCAGGCGATGATCTCAGGTTGTTGGTCAAGGTTTAAAAGAGTTGAATAGTGTACGTGTCATAAAATGTTACCCAAATTGGCACATATGGATGGTGTAACCTCCTAAGAGAAGTTGAGAGCTCGTGTCGTTTATGGGTCGTGATGCTAAGATGTCATGGAATAACTAGTTTATGTTGTATGACACTTGATCTTGAAGAATACTAGGAAATGTATTCGAGGCTTAGGTTGATGACGCCACAAGGAGACTTAAAAATAGCACCAAAGGTGGGAAATATCTAAGCGTGATTAGAATGTGGGCATGTGTTGATGGTATATGTTTGGATTTCACTAGCAAGGTAAGGACTAGTTCTTGGCACGCTCTTCCAAGCCAGTACGGATTAGAAGATGTAACCCTGTGTGATACTTACTACCCTTAGAATGCCAAAGGCGATCGGTGTGGCCATTATGTGAGTTAAGTTTGGGTGGAACCTCGAAGTAATCTTAGTGAAAATCTCGTGTAGTCAAAGGATACAATAAGGGGAATGGCTCTTTTGAACAGAATACTACCTAAAAGGACTCTGGGGTTGCGATCACGATATGATAAGGCATACAGTAACCTAGGTGTATTGGGTTGGGGATGTCATTACTGGTAAATGGACAAAGTCAGTGTAGACAATGGTGACATTCGCCAATCGGAGTGCTTCATGTATTCCAAGGATGTAAGGGGGATGACCTTACTCCTAAGGAGGCAAGTCTAGAGTTTTACTTCCTAGAGAACGATGGGTTTGTAAGTTATTTTCGTCTTGAGAGGATGACCGGTAGTGATTCAATTTGTCATGGTCGGTGACTCGAGCCAGTGCGTGTGGCTAGTACTAGTGAGAATGTCTAAGAGAAGTCATAAAACTACAAGTATGTCGCACAGGTTTACTTTTTGTAGACTATAATTCATTGCGTACATATGGGATTTTCTCGGAATGATTGTTATTCTTTTAATTTTTATATGCGTGATCCAATCAATTCCGGTAATCGAGGATTGGTATTCCCACAACTGTGGTAGCTCGGATTGGTACCATGTCATGGTACGACGCGGTTGGGACTAGTAGAGTGCAGGTGGAACTTGCATGGTAAATGCAGCTCGGTAACTAGGTGCGCCTCTATCTGAGGTGTCCTTGCTATTGCACAAAGTTCTATGTGCGGTGGCTGCACTTTCGGATGCACTGTTTGCTTGTAGCATTTGTTTTCCTTAGAATTAGCGACTATAAGAATTGTTGGCGTAGCAATCGGTGGCTCTGGTTGTAAAAAGAAGGATGGTGACTTGAGGACATTATATGGTGTTGCAACTTGAGGAAATTTAGCACAGTTTTACCTTGTCACGGGGAGTGGATTGATGCAATACTCAAGTGAGTGCTCAAAATGATATGCCTAGAGTAATATTAGGGTCATCAGAGTGACGCAGCAAAAGGTATCATCCGAGCACCCGATGATGATTTAATCGACGTGTTTCTCCATGGAGCGAGTGACTTATAATATAAGGTTATGTGGCCATGACGATCTGAGGATTTGAGGAAACTTGGAATGTGTAGTTCCTATATTCGAGATGGTTAGTATGACGGTGGGCGTTAGGGTATGTTGCATGTTGATCTTTTGGTGACAAGCCCGTCAAAGAGTGTATGATGTTATCTTAGGCTCTTAGCACTCGAGAACTGTGACACCCCGCCTATTATTATCATGGGGGATCAATCCTTTACTAAAACAAATAGGAATCTCATTTGGTTCATTCTTCGCATCATTGTCGATAACTTTTTAAATTACTAACCACCTATGCTAGATTAAGCCGGTGATAAATTTTATTTTTCAATAACATACAAAAATATGCGGAAATAAATATAATATAAACCATTCACACAATAATTGAAGTCTAGAATCTCGCAGGATAAAATAGGTAAATAATAAATGCCGAATAAACCATCGGCTCCAAATCCAACATCCAAATCATAAGTCTAACTGAAATGAAATAAATCTAAATACAGAGTCTGATACTGTATACATAAATCTAAATAAATGTCTAAACTGAATGAGCAACAGACCCATTTAAAATAATTGAACATGAATCCTAATTTAGGAGTGAAATAACTGAAGCGTCTACTTAGTCCTGCATGCCTCCACAAGCGTTGTGGCTACGCACCCCTGGAATGAATCATCATGCTTGGTGTCCCTGTGGCTGGACACCTAAAGATTTTAAAAATAGATTTAAGACGGGGCAGAGTCCAAAATCTTTGAAAAATATTTAGCAAGTATTCAGTAAAAGAAGTTATTATATATATGTTAGTGTCGCGCACACTCCCTTGAGTTCCTCACCTCTCAACTATAGTGCACACCTGACGTCTCCTAAGTTGGACAAATTATGACAAGACATTTTTTTGATATTGATTCTAGATATCAGTGATACCTATATCATATCCAATACACGTCAACCTCTTACTCATCCTAGCGCAAAGGTATAAAGGAGCTAAAAATTACTAGGGATGCACTTAAACATACACATTGCACAATACTTGCATACACTTCACCGTGCACATTTTATGCTTGTGTGTTTGGTATTTTTTTATGCCATGTGTGTGATTGATTATATTTTTAAATTGCTTTTAAAAATTAATAGCATATTTTGTAATTAATTGGAAAAATAAGTAAAAAATTATTTTTCATAATAAAAGTGTGAATTTTTTTTTTTGAATTGTATAAATTTTTCTAATTTTTAATTTAGGTTAAAAAAATTTTGAAAATGTTTTTGTGTTTGTTTTAAGGCCTTTTAATTAAACATTGGACTTATGTTTCTTTAGTGAGACCAAAACAGATGCATTTTTTAACCATTAGATCTTCTATACAGCATTTTGGGGAGTTTTATTTTGAAGAGAAAAGAAAGGAAAGGAAGTGAAATTATGCTTCATTTCCGTAGTTTAGGAGTTTATATAGGAGAGAAAGTGTTGTTTCACCATTTTTCGTCGTTTGAGAGTTTAAAAGGAGAGAAAAGAAAGGAATTTTTAAAAAAAATTCCTTTTCTTTCTCTTCAAAACTTTCCTTCCAAATTGGAAAGAAAGGAAAGTTTTATAAAGAATGTATCTTATTTCCCTTAAAAAAATTATTTTCCTTCCAGCTTCCAAACACTAGAAAAGAAAATTATTTTATTTTCCTTCCTAAACAATTTTTATTTTCTTCCTTTCTTCTTTTTTCTTTCCTAACAAAACTCATTTCCTTTCCTTCCTCTAAAACCCTCTCAAACAAGTTCTTAATTTATGGTCCCAAAGCTTGTTCCGTGTACATTATTTTGAGCCAATCAAAATCCTTTTAAACTTAAATGATCTCAGCTGTGTATTTTAGATTATGCCCAAAGAATAGATCTTAGCCACATGATTTTAGAAACCCTAACAAGGTGCCATATAGACCTGTCAATAGGTCGTGTCGAGACGTGTTCATGTTGTTTTTTATCATGTTCGGGTCTTATTGGGTTCACGTCTAAGAAGGTGACATTTTTATGGTGTGAGAATAATATCCAAACTCAACCCATTATGTTATTGTGTCGTGTAGGGGTGGCAATGGGTCGTGTCGTGTCCGTTTCGTGCCGAGTCTAATCAGGTTCGTGTCAAAATCACCTCGACCCATTAAGCTTTTCTTGTGTACCGTGTCGTGTCTTTATCAGGTTCATGTCATGTTTGGATCGTATTCAAGTCGTGTCTTAACATGTCATTTTGTGTATTTACACTAAATGGCTAAACCCAAACCCGATGCGTTTAGTTGTCGTGTTTAGCGGGTCCACCCATTAAGCACCCGAATTCGTTTAGGCTTCACTTAAACCCGCTAAAAATTCGTGTGGGTCGTATCGTGTTATCGGGTCTTGTGATAATTTGCCACCCCTAGTGTCGTGTCATGTTCACTCGTTAATAACCATTAAGATAATGAATTATTTTGAATTGTATATAAGTTGAGATATTATCTCATTTTTGAACCCAAATAGATCCATTAAATCATTGTCATTACTAAATCTCTCATTTAGTAAAATCATTATTATTAAATTAACATTATGCTACATAAATTATTTATAAGTACCAAAAGTATATCTTATTTACTTATATTAATGGGCCATAACGAGTTTTATTGGGTATTAACGGGTGAAGGGGATCAACACTAACTCGACCTAACTATCGTGTCTTATTGGGTTAGCACTGATATGACCTGAACCCATTAAGGGTCCACCTATTAACTTATAGCTTCGTGTCCGTTCGTGTCGTGTTATCATGTCGTGCCTCATTTTTCCAAGTCTACTGCCATATATACTCTCTTACATCCTCATTTTTCTAGGTCTACTTAGTTTTTTGAGAGAGAGAGAGAGAGAGAGAGAGAGAGAGAGAGAGAGAGAGAGAGAGAGAGAGAGAGAGACAGATCCATATTCTTATCTTTTTACCTTGGAGAGTGGCAATGATTGAGAGAGAAAGGAGTAAGTAGATACATCTATATTCTCCTTTTAAATCATACTCTCTGTTGGGTTTTTCTTATACAAGATCAGTAAATGATTTTGACGAAAGATGGCTGAAATGCAACCCAATTTTTGATCTTGTTCTGCCATGCTCGGTTTCTAGTATGATTTTTTTTTCAACTTCTTGGTTTGTTTGTGTAGATCATACTATTACTTTTTGATAGTGTTGTAGATCCTTTTATTTTTGTGTTGAGATTATAAATGTGTCGAAATCTTGTTGTTTTGGTTTATCTCTGAACTGAACACATGTTTTCTGTTTAGATCTATATCTAAGAAGCACACGATATTTTTTATTTCATTTTTTTCGTGGTTCCTGCTGTACCCGTGTATAGATCTATTTTGGTACTCTATTTGTTTACTGAAAACAGTGTTCGTTGTTTTATCCTGTTAGATCTCGTTTTTGTATAGTTAACTTATGTGTTAACTACGGGTTTGATAATTTGCTATACAGGGTTTAATTTTTGGAGTTTCTATTTTAACCAGCTAAGCAAATTTCTTAAACAGTTGGATTGTATCTGTCTTTTTCTTGTGCATGTTTTAGATATTCGTTGGAACCTTTTTGATATGTCTACTAGTCACTTTATAGATCTGTTTTAATACTGGATTGAACATAGTCTATAAATCCAAGAATGTTTAATATTTAATTAAACACTGGATTTGTGACTACTGGATATGAACATGATTTATGGTATTTTATTGAAAATAATTTTTTGTTTAAAAATTTTACTGGTTTGAACATTCCAAGAAAGTATTCAATTCTTTGATTTTAATTTATTATTTTATTTTTTTGAATTTAATATTTGTGACATAGCCCTATTTGTGGTTGTTGATAATAAACCTTAGAATATATATCAGTTACTGGTTTACATTGCTGACTATGTTACACTCACCCTTTGAGTTTATGTTCTAAATTGATATTTTCTATTTTTATTAAATACTAAGCTAATTTAGACTTATTTGTCTTGGATATATTAATTTTTGGACACATATACCTTCAATCTTTATATTGGACATTAGGCTACAGCCTGACAGGACCCGGACACGAGCGAATGAGTGTGCGACACGTCAATTGTGTCACACTTTTGTGTCACAAAATTGTGTCAACCTAGTATTATTGATATCTATAATGTCCCCTTCAATTGAAATTGGAATTGGAATTCTTATACAAGATATCTCACTCCTCATCCAAAATGCCTACTTTGAATGGGGTAATTTTTTATAAATATTAAAAAAAATATTTAATTTTTTAATGTTGTTTAAATATTTAAAGAAAGTTATAAAAAGAATCAACTCAAAATATATTTTTTAAATATTATTTAAAAGTAAATAAAAATACGTTAGTTTTTAAGCTCCTAAAACTGAAATATATTCGACCCATTTTTTTAAAATAGAAAAATTAAAAAAAATGCATTTTGATAGTCTTTTACAAACCACTGAAATGTTTAAACAACACAAAAAAATCATATAAAAAATTATCTTTTTGGTATTTTAAAAAATACACCAGGCAATGACCCGTCAGAGATCCCATTTTCTTTGAAATCTATGGTCAGATAAGGAAGAGTGAAAGAGGAGAGAGAAAGTGAGGATGGGGAATGAGGTATGTGTTAGATTTGGTCGTCTAAGAGTATCTCCAACACCTTAATCGAAAAGGGTAAGAAAGTGAAGCATTATAAATTATCCTTAAATATTGAAGCCTTACAAAGATGGCAAGAATACTCCCTTACCAAGGAAAGTGAAAATAAAGCTCAAATACAATATGCCCGTGCTTCACTCGCTCCCTTGAAAGGTGGAAAATGAGTTTCCATACATCAAAACATTATCTAATATTGAGTGGGAGTTTGTTAAATTTGGATTATTGAGTGGGAGTTTGTTAGATTTTGATTATTCCATTGTAGGAGTGTTTTTAAGAGATATTGTTAATTTTGATTGGATCCAAGTTTTTGGTTAGGGTGTTGAAGATACTCTTAGACGACCAAATTTCACACACATACCTCATTCCCCATTCTTACTTTCTACCCCCTCTTTCACTCTTCCCTTATAGATATCGAACCATAGAATTCCAAGAAAAATGGATCATTGACGGGTCACTGAAAACGAGTGTTTCGAACCAGTGTATATTTTAAAATACCAAAAAGATAATTTTTGATATGATTTTTTTTTGTGTTTAAACATTTTAGTTATTTGAAAACAAAATAACTCAAAATGCATTTTTTTAATTTTGTTATTAAAAAAAAATGGGTCAAATATTAAAAACAACTCAAAATATATTTTTTAAATAATATTAAAAAATTATATTTTCAGTTGTTTTTTAATAACTTTCTTAAAATATTTAAACAACATACAAAAAAATTAAATATTTTTTTTTATCATAATTCCAATTTCAATTGAAGGGGGCGTTATAGATATCAATAATACACAAAAGTGTGATACAATTGACGCGACGCACCCTCATTCGCTCATATTTGGGTCTCGTCAAGGGTGTAGGTTAATGAAATCTAGATACAAGCAAATGAAGGTGGGACGCATTAATTGTGTTACACTTTTGTGTAAAAGAACTCCATAGATATCCGGGGCGTCTCCAAAATTAGACGTACGTAGCGTAACCAAACTTAATAAAAAGCGGTGAGAATTTGTCCGGGGTGGTGAAAAAATAATTAAATTGCAAAATTGTAAAATCCCAGACCCAATGGCTTCTGATCCAAATATTAATATAGGCTGCTTTTTTTCTTAGGTCGACTCGTCTTCTGATCTCTGTGTAGATTGATGAAGGTGCAGTGGGTTTTGGTGTGTCATGGTCTGCTCACTCTGTTAGTGCTCTTATCATTCCTTCGTGGGCAATGGCCAATCTTCCAAGGCACCTTCATTCAACGCATTCATTATTTCCTCACTTTCGGAGCTTACCATTATCTCTAGTGACATTCTCTCTCTTTCATTTATTTATATATACACATTCACACATACACCCTAATTGATTGGGACTTGTGGTGCAGGCGATTGATTGCGATGGTATGTGGATCTAAAGGCACTAATGCCATCCTCTCCCTTGAGTACTATTTTTGTGATCGACCTAACCCGATCTTACAGGTTCCATCATCATTATCTTACCAATTTCTTTTTCTTTTCTTTTTATTTATACTAATCAACTCTATATTAAGTTTTTTAACCTGTTACTTTGTTTTATAGTTTGTTAGCACCTCATGGTCCCCTATATAACCCCTTCTCCCATTCTAATAATTCAATTAATTTTCCATATTCAATACAACTCTTTGCTTGCAAACTCAAATTCTCTAAAATTTTGTGACGCTTTAGAGTGGATATCAGCTCTCTAAATCAACTTTCAGCACCAAAATTTATAGTTTCAAGACACGGAATGATTAAGGTAATCGTGTAACTTTGTCCATTAACAGTTCAACCCCTTGGACATCAGTATTAGATAATGTTACAAATGTTTACATTGTTGGAAAATAGGGAAGGGGGTGGCTAAAAGGATAAATGCTCACCAAAAAATCTGACCCTTGATCACAAGCCATTCAAAAATTGTATGTGATGCAAACACCATCAATTGGATCCAAAGAAAAGAAAAGTACAGCAAACAAAATCTTCTGAAATTTTATTAGTGAACCAAATAAAATGTAATCTCTTTACTTCATCACCTATTTATGTTAGAAATAATATTACTCGAACTAAGGACAATATTAAAAGAAAAAATGCCCTCAATTACTTTAATATTTCGTAAAGAGGACTAAATTTATTTATTATCTTTATTACTAACAATTAACTAAACAAGCTATAAAACCCTATTTAGTTTATTCTCCCCTTCTTTGAAAAAGTTTGCCACGAACTTTGAAATGTTGGAAAGTGCAATTTTTTTTTTCAAAATATGCAATCGAAAAGACGAAAAATTTCGGGGTCACAAATATATATGTTGAATTATGAATGGCATCGTTTGTGGGAACGACTAAAGCCCAGTTATTTCTAATCTGATTCCTAATTTTCAATTGTAGAAATTCCAGAATTTTTGTAAAACATGCTCAAATTTCATTGACGGTTATCTCGCTGATCAAATCAACATATTCGCTTGATGTCTCACTTTAAATCCTTGATTTACTGTCATTGTCTAAATATGTGTAAATCGTACTTAAATACATTGATTTCTAGCCTAAAATTGTTTTCTCATTTTTTAATTTGTAAATATTTGGTCATACTCTATTTTCTTGTCATCATGCTTTATTTTTTCTGGGAAATTTTATAAAAATGACTGAACATCTATAAAGTAGTAGGCAGAAAGAGGCTACGCCACCCTCGACCCTTATTAGAATATGGGATCTAGCAGGATTCTTGTGCAGCTTGGTTAAGAGTCGGGAAGCTATTAAAAAACCATGAGACAACTCACCCAAAGTGTTTTGGCCTCACAGAGCCACCCAATTCATCTAAAACCAACCCAATAACCCCAACTTTGGAGAAAAACCTAGATAAACACAGGAAATGACCTCCTCCTAGGAGGCAATAGGAGGTTAAATTTGGCATCTAATACGAGTAGACCTGCTCAGATAAATGGTCCAGATTATGAAGAATCCTCCTACCAACTAGGTATGACCTCGATCATGAGGTCAGTTGGGTATGATGATCCAACCGAGCACAGAAGTTCCTTCGAAAGGCCCAGTCTTTGATAGATTAGGAAGAAGAGGGACGCGGGTACATTTCCATCTCTAAGGAAGTGCAAGACGAGAAGATTATAGAAGACAAATGGATGATAACTCAAGATATAATGCAAGAGGATCAGCAATGTCCGAACAAGGTGGCCGAAGAGAAGAGAGTTCGATTGAAAGTCATGGACGAACTAAAAAACATACACGGACAATTGAAATCCAACCTTAAAAGGGATCAATCCAATGAATAGAGCATCGTTTGGACGACCTCATCAAGATAAAAAAATTCACTCCAAAGGGGATTGTAAAGGGATCATCGTTTACGCCCTATGTGATAAGCTATACCATTCCAACAAATTCAATCCACTTGTGATCACTCTTATGTATAATAAAAAGTCTCTTTCATTTTGAGCAATACCAGACAACACGCGACATACTCAGATTTGGTATAATAGGTCACCAAGAGGGAAGATCTCTAATTTTAAACAATTTGCTGATCTTTTTGTTAATAATTTCTATTTCAGAGCAAAATCTAGTAAGAGGGTAGCTCATTTGTTAATCATCCATCAATGCGAGGATGAAGCGACAAGGGAATACATTAGGGAAGGCTGTTACGAGGGCAGTAGGAGGTGGGGCTTAGTTGGAGCTGTTAGTTGAAGTTGGGAATAATGGCCGCAGTTGAGGTCACTCCATTTATGGCATTTTCATGTATTGCTACAATGATTACTAGAGTATAGTAGTTATATTTCTCCACGTATCACTATAGTAGAGAGCGGTGCTAAATGTGAATTACCCAGTGAACTTAAATTGGGAAAAAGTATGAAAGGTAACTTTGTAGTTGTAGGATAACTCACAATCCTTGTAATGAAAGGATACCCCTCCATGTAGCCTCGATGGTTGGTGTCTCGACTCTTGGTCAGAGAATCGATATTGTCCTTTAGCCTTTTAATGGATCTATTCCAAGGTTTTTCTTCAGTGGACACATTGTCACCCCCTCCTTCTGGCAACTACAACTGGTGCTAGTTCTCGCGCCACTGCCCTATATCGACTATTCAATTCTCTTTTCTCTTACCCATCTCGACCTTGATGGGATAGACCATAACTGCATTTGATATTTCCACTAGATGTGGCATTACTATGAGAACGAGAGAACTAATCGCACAAATCTCTACCCGGGTGAGGCCGTAGAAGGTCGACCCTTTACTGAGCCTATCAAAAGCTGAAGTCCTTGGTTGACCATCATATGTCGGTCGAGCCTTCTTTCCTTTATAGGTCAGAGTTGGGTAAATTATGTCACCTGTTACCTCATACATCTCCCAATATTCTTCCTCCACACAATCAATGTCATCCGGACAGTCCTGTACTTACTTTCCCAGGATAAGACTCCTAGGATCAGTAACGTCTCTCCGTCACTGATAGCATTGAGCCTCCTTTTATGGGCTAAGGGGTGGTCCCCTTATCACTGGATCTATTATCTCCCTGATGATCGAAGTAATAATCACAGTTGGGTCACCTAGGGCCCTTCCCAACGTGCTTTGGCTAAATGTCATGAATGCTCTATCATCTCACACTAGCTGCCCACTAAGGATCGTAGTGTCACCGCCATACCAGCCATTTTTAAATGGGGTGGTGGCTGGCTGGATCTTGGGTGAGCACTAGGAGGCAATTCAGACGCCATATCTCCAATGAAAAGAAGTAACAAAGCTACATGAATTGTATGTAAGAAGGAAGCTTAAAAAACACCCACCCATATCTTTTAATGGTGGTCCAACGCCAAGAATGGTGGAGATGGACCACCACCAGAGGTAGAATTAAGGGTTTAAGTTAAAAAATGAAGAGCAAGAAGATAATATGTTCCCATAGACGACGCCAAAATGATGATGTTGTGAATCACCGCTAAAATTTTTATGTAGTTCAAGCACTAGCTTAGTTAACAATGGAGTAATATATAAGGGCATGCTTGTAAATGATAATAAGGAGATGAGAAAAATATAGAAGACACAGAGAAATAATGTGGTTCAGCTAATAGTCCTACTCCCCTGTGAAAGGTTTTGGGGTGTATGTATTTACTAAAGGGAGCTAATGGCCATGAATATAATCTTTTAAGCATTTTCTCTCTTATTGGAGTCGAGTATTAGACCGGGCCAATGTAAATGAAAGAAGAATTGGAGTCAAGGATTAGACCGGGCCAATAATCCTTATAGTGTATATTGTGAGTGAAATGTACACTATATTAATAATATACTTGAGTGAAATAGTAGATAATTTGATGACGTGCATACATCAAAAAAATCTAAATTGGGAGGATTGGAGTCGATGATCAGACTGGGCCAATGATCCTTATGGTCTATATTGTGTGCGAAATATATTCTATATGAATAATCTACTAGGGCAAAGTAGTAGATAGTTAGATGACGTGTATACATCTAAAAAGTAAGCTAAAGTAGAGAAAAATTAATTTGGAAAGATATAATATTAAATAGTGAGCATCTAATTAATAGGATTAAGTGGTCAGGCTTAACTTTCAAAATAAGGAACTAGCATATGTGAAATGTTACACGGGAATTAATTCACACATGACGAGTGTTAATAAAATTTGGTACTGTATGGGCGGTACGGAAACTTATACGTGTAGGTAAGTTCAGACGACTAATATAGTATAAATAGCTTGGGTAGTGTAGCTAAATAGGCTAGTATGGAACATTAGGCGTGCACTATAGATGAAAGGTGAGGAAACTCAAGGGAGTGTGCGTAAACCTAACATGTGTAATCAATAACTGATCTTTATGGAAATAAATTACTTGCTAAATATTTTCAAAACGTTTTGAGTACTAACTCTTGCTATGTAAAATATTTTCAAAACCTTTTAGGTGTCCAGCCACAGGGACGCCAAGCGTGACTTCATTCCAGGGACTTCGTAGCTGTAGCATAGGTGGATGTTGCAGGGCTTTGATTAGACGCCTCTTTCACTTTCTCATCTAGTATAGGATTTCAGATTTCAGTACGGACATGTTGCCCCTCAGTACTTTCATTTTTGGAGTTGTTATTTGTTAGTTTTTGGCCGATGGTTTATTCGGAAAACTTTGTTTTATCTTAGTTATTATATTCAGACGCTTATGTTGGTATTTGATTTATCTATTGTTTCTCATGTTGTTGTATGTTTAATTGAAGTTAAAATTTGGCAAGTGCAAATTTCACTTAGGTGGTTAGTAATGAAAAAGTTTTCGACAGTGATGCTAAGAATGAACCAGATGAGAAACCTGTTTTAATTTAATAAAGAACTGATCACCCAATGTTTAATTAGGCGGGGTGTCACAAATGGTATCAGAGCATCAGGTTCTAGTGTCCATAGGATCTATATGACTTATTACGTTTTCAGCGTATTATTATTTTGTTATAGAGACGCGTTGAGATTTTTCGTGCTTCTGCTATTTTAAATTGTATGGACTGTAAACTCATACAATCCAATCTATGTTTAAGATGCCACTGAGGAAAGAGGGAGCAGAGAGGACAGTAGCCAGGGATGGGTCTAGGGAGGACCCCCAGGAGGAGCAGGTGCCCCCACCACTACTAGAGATGATTTCTACTACTCAGGTGGCAGTGATAGTGGCTCAGGCAGTCGAGATAGCGATGAGAGCGATGGAAACTCAATTTCCTTAACCCCAGGCACAACCCCTAGTGGCACCAGTAGTTCAGGCCTCGGCAGGACCACTTTCTTGGTAGCCAGTCAGGAAGGCCTTTTAGAAGGGCCATCCGCCCGAGTTTCAGGGCAGTACTGATGTGGTTATGGTGTGCGACTAGAAAAAAACATTCAGCATCATCTACGCATGCTGGTGTGTACTGAGTAACAGAAGTAGATGCTAGCTATATTTCGTTTGGCGGGAGCTGTGTTACAGTGGTGGGAGTCTGTTACCACTGAAGAAGAGAGAGAGACTTGATGACGATTTCAAAGTTCTTGGTGCGGTTTGACCACAAGTACTTCCCACCTTCCATTGAGTCAGAGATGAGAAAGAAATTCGGGGAAGTATGTCAGGGTGACCGCTCGGTAGCAGACTACGAGGAAGATTTTACCTGCTTGGAAAACTTATGAGAAAGTTGACATCACAAAAATTATGAGTGGTTCGTTGCCAGAAAAATTGTAATGGGCATTGTCCAAGGAGCCTCCAGACTACATGGTCGAGATCTTAGTCAAAGCTGGAAAGGTCATGAACGCAAAAAAAGACATGACTACAAAAGCATTCAACCACAAAAGGCTTGAAGAAGGTAACAACTCAGGAAGAAAGGAAAAAACCAAAGAGGGACCCAAGCCGAAGAATGACAGGAGGTCATATGAGAAGTTTGACGAGATTTGGAGATTTGAGTAAATGGTGAATTAAAATAGCCAGAAAAGTTAAAAACTCCTACTAGAAGAAGAGATAAGAACAAATTTTGGAAGTTCCACAAGGACCACGAGCATTAAATCAAAGACTGCCTAGCTTGAAAGAAGAAATTAAAGTCCTTATCAAAAGAGAGAAGGTAAATAAATACGTGGAGAGAAATAGCAAAACAACACCAACTCCAGCTCGTGATGATTGGAAGCCAAGGAAAATATCAAAATCACCTCGTGCAGGGCATAAGGGCTATAAAAGAGCTCAGGAAAATAATGATAAGGAGGATATATAACTCCCTACTTGGCCAAAGCAACTCTAGATGAACTAAATATGATTTCACTATCGTGTAGTTGTATAGCAGGAGTGGATGCTACTGAAGGTGGTGGACTAGCTGAAATAAAGGCATATCTCAGCGAAGCAAGAGTTTGTGACGACAACAGAGACATCAACTTGGCAATAATAACAGACGTCTAACCTCGTAAGGTCATCAAAGATCGACTTATAATAGGCTTAGAGACCTCTCAGGGTTGTTATATCCTATGACGATACACTGGTAACAATCATGATGACCCAAGACTGGAACATGAAAATAATTCTAATAAATAACGGTTGTTCTATGGTTGTTTTAAGAGGCTGAACAGGGGAAACAGTATACCCACTGGGTACAATTGATCTAGAGGTGGTTATTGAAACTTGGCCGACCTGCAGAACTGAAATGATGAGTTTCTTTATCCTTGATAAGAATATCTCAGTAGCCTATAATATTATTTTTGGAAGAGTGGGTCTGAAGAAATTTCAGGTTGTAATCTCAATTGTTGATCATTAATGTCTAAAGTTCACCAATTTGGGTGTGGGTGTGGTGAAACAAAACCAGTAAGTTGATAACTAGAGAAGCAATTGAGCAAATAAAACCAATAATCCTAGATGATGAGCATTCTGAAAGGACAACCCAGATCGAATCGTCTCTGGATTTCGTCCTCAAGAAGCAGTTGTCTGATTTCCTACGAGTTAGAGTCCTTGATTGTGTTGAGCAATGAAGACATGCCTGGAATTGATCCAGGAATTATCAGTCACGAGCTTAACACAATCAAGGAAGCTAAACAAGTGAAGTAGAAAGACGGGTATTCTCGGAGGACAATAATATGGCAATTCAAGAGGAAGTGTCTAAGTTGAAGAAAGTCGACTTCATTGAAGATGTAATGTATGCCAATTGGCTAGAAAATGTGGTAATGGTACCGAAGAAAAATGACAAATAGACGGTGTGTGGGGACTTCTCATATTTGAATAAGGCCATGTCCCAAGGATTATTATCCTTTACCCTGAATTGATCAACTAGTGGGTGCAGCAGTTGGGCATGAACTATTGATTCGAGGATGTATATTCTGGTTATAACTAGATTAAAATGAAGCTAGAAGACAAAGAGAAGACCTCCTTCATCACCTTCCACGGTACATTTTGTTATAATCTTATGGCTTTCGGATTAAAAAATGTAGGTGCTACCTATCAAAGGCTTGTGAACAAGGTATTTGAGAAGAAAACAGGTAAGAGAATGAAAGTTTATGTGGACGACATGTTGAGCAAGAGCGTAAAAGAAGACGATCACAGCAAAGACCTCGGTCAAACCTTCGACGAGCTAGATAAATATCAGATGAAGCTAAATCCAACCAAGTGTGTGCTCGGAGTTAAGACTGGAAAATTTCTGGGTTTTATTGTTAACCAAAGGGGTATAGAGGCCAACCCTGACAATATTCAGGCGTTGATCAATATGTAGTGTCCCAAGACCAAGAAGGAAATCCAAAACCAAACAGGTCGGGTGACAGTTTTGAATAGATTTATATTTAGAGCCACAGATAAGTGCCTCTTATTCTTCAATGTGATTAAAAAATCTTTCGAATGGACCGGGGAGTGTTAAGCTGCTTTTTCAAGAGATGAAAAGATACCTAAGATCAACCCCATTGTTGTCAAGGTCAATCCTAGGGAAAAAACTATACTTACATTTAACGGTGTTGGAGTCAATAATTAGTTCGACTTTGATCAAAAGTGACGAAGGAGTTCAAAAGTCGATATACTACATGAGCAAAGCTTTTACTAGTGTAGAAATAAGATATTTTAGAATGAAGAAATTGGCTTCAACTTTGATAGTGGCATTTAAGAAGATGAAGCAGTACTTCGAAGCCCACTCCATAATAGTTTACACTAATCTCTCACTTCAACAAATCATCTTCAATTTGGACGAATTGAGGGCCTCTTGAGTCATCATATGAGCCATTGTTTCTTCTATGTATACCATTTGATTTTCAGAATCGAAGTCTTAATTTCTTGTCATCCTCCCCCGCCCCCACACACATACACCAAGGAACTCACCTCGCTATTATACCAATTTGATCCAAATAAGTGAGAAAAGTACACCAACACTATTTGAAATTTTATTAGCAAACCAAAAAATGGCCAATCTCGTTACAATATCACCAATTTATATAAAGGAATCTTACTCCCACTCAGAAAGTATTAAAAGACCAAAAATCAATTCACTTACTCTTTATTACGTTCAATACTAATAATTAACAAAACAAGCTATAATTCCTTATTTATGTCACATCACTGTGTAAGATAAAAAGGAACCAAGGTAACTATTTCTACACCTCAAATACAAAAAATAATAATAACATAGAGTACAAGTCATTTGCACCGAAGACTTCATATCTCCAAAGAATTTGTTAACCCGCTCCCTTTAAGCTGACCGTCCATGTCAGACAAAGGGATCCAAGCATCAGGGTTGAATTTCCTCAACGGAGCCCGTCTCCAAAACTTCTTGTACCTAAAAACGCAAACACCTCTCTCCCATAACCTCCTGGTAAAAGCACAATGTTGTAAAATGTGGTCCACAGACTCTCCGTCACATCTGCACAGTCAACACAAGGCCACTATCACCTTCCCCTTAATCCTTAATATATCAATGGTTAATATGAACACTTTTGTAACTGTGCAAGTGAAAGAAGCTACTTTCAACGGTGCCCTTGTGTGCCACACCACCTTTTTAGGGGAACATACGCTCTTGCCTCCATACCATTCAATGCAACATAAAATGACATTACTTAAAAAGGACCCATACTTTACCCTAACTCATCCTTCCCTCCATTGGGAAGACCCACAGTCCCCACCCTCCAAAGACTTGCAAACTCTTTCGGACATTTAAAATGAGGATTCCACATCCTTCCCCTTTACTCCAAACCACATAATTTTAAATCAAACCACCTTAGTTCACTGCCACTATAAACCTGGGAGGGCTGCTAACCATATAATAAACCTAGGAACCTGGCCTTTAGTAAGAACTTCTATTTCCTACCTTAAACAACACGCTTCCTAAAGTCATTACACCCTCCCAGATATGCTTTCACAAAATTGGCCCGTGTAGATCTCCACCCTAACTCTCCTTCCCCAAATTACCACCCTCCGAAACAACATCCCCTCCATAAATATGAATCACCACAACCATTGGCGAATTGAATCAGTGGTTGAAGCACAAATGGGGCTTCACCCCTACCTCGCCCCTACCTTCCCCTCCCCCATCCGACTCTGTTGTATTTAAATTCCTCTTCGTCCATCTAAGGAAAACCCCTCTTGTAGTTCTCCAACCTCTTCCTCATAAAAAATGGAAGTAGCAAAGTTGAAACAAAGTAATTAGGTAAACTAGCCAAATAACTCTCGACAAAACCCAACCTCTCCCCTTCGAAAAGTAAGCCCTTTTCCAGCATGACAGCCTCCTCTCCACCTTCTTCAGTAACTCGATTTGGCTTTATAACTAGCCTTGAGAGGAAATCCCTAAATAGTAGTGGCAAGTATCCCACCTTACCCAACCCTCTACATCTACCACATTATCTATCGGGAAAATCACTCTTCCTTGCGTTAATCTTCAATCCTCACACTTCTTTAAAGAATATGAGAGCTGACCTCAACGCTCTAATTTGCCCCTCCCCGGCTTCTCAAAACCAAGTGTATTATTCGCAAATAAAGTTTCCTACCTCAAACCCTCTTGCTTCCCTTAACACGAATCCTTTCAACCTCCCTCTATCCACTCCCATAGCTAGCAGTTTACTTGGGGCCTCCATCAATATAATCAACAAGAATGGGGATAAATTGTCTCCTTATGAAAATATCTTCAGCTACTAAAGAATCTCTTTAAAGAACCATTCATTATCACCCAGAACTATCAATTTAATTGAAGAAACACAACACTTCCAAAGATCTCATGTAATATATAAAATAAGAACCCCCAATTCACTTGGTCACACGCCTTCTCAATGTTTCACTTGTAAATAAATCTCGAGTGCCCAACTCTGATCAGTCTACTCCCGATAAAATCATTTTGGGAGTCCAAGAGCATATAGTTAATCACCCTCCTCAGCCTCCCTAATAACACTTTGGCCTCGGCTAATGGTTATTGGGTTTATATTTACGGTTGTCAATTGCCCCTCCTTTCTTTGGAATCAAAGTAAATAACGAACCGTTAATGATCCTTTTGAACTAGCCTCTATGATAGAACTCCACATGGAATGTAGCGCCAAGACCACCTCCACCTACAGCCTCTGTGAAACCATTCTCCCATTCCTCCCCATCCACCTATGAGATCGAATCAAAGATCATCCCCTCCAAAGTAGGTCGCTAGGTGGTAGAATTGAACATGAACACATTTTTAAATGTGTTGTTTGGACCCACATTATATTTAGGGAGATCAATATTTACTCTTAGCCAAAAAGATTTTTCTACAATAGCCCAATGACAAATTAGTGTCCATCATCAATATAACACAAACAATGGAAGATTTAGGATGCTCATATGAGGCTAAGAAGAAGAATACACAGAGGAGTAAGAGAATAGATTTTTTGTTATGTAATTATATATGAACCAAAGAGAATAGATTTTCTGTTGTGTAATTATGAACGACCAAAGAGAATAGATATCTGATTTTGTGTACTAATGTACTACCACCTCACACCTGTTATGACCAGATCATTTTCTTTTGCATTCATTTTTGGTTAGTTTCCTCCCGAAGAGACAAGCTTGAGGTAATGAAGATGTGAAAAACCACTACTTTAAAATTTTTAAATACATATGTATATGTATTATGTTTGTATTGGAGTGAGAGATTTTTATCACACGAGTTAAGTCCTATCTGCAATGCCTAATCAGTGTGGATGGTCATCGAAGTGGCTGCGCAATGAGATGATGAGTGAGAGAGGACAAATTTGTGGAGTCACCTATGGGGTTGAGGATTGACAAAAGAGTAAAATTGACATTAAAAAACAAAGCTAGTTGGATGGAACACATTGAATTAATATATCACAGCACTGGGGCTTATTTTATATCTTAAGTGTGTTCTATTTTGAGAAGGAAACCTCCCCAACGAGACATCACAAACTTTCCGTGATATTTATTTCATTTAGTTTGATGCGTTGTTGTCAGAGGATTTATCCGGTCTTATTTTTGTTTGGAGTTGGTCGAGTGACTTGAGTCATACTCTAGAAATCTTTTTTGGACTGTGTGTTCTGAGGTTGCAGTTCCTGTTTCAGTAGGCTACACATTTGTATAAGCATGCCTTATACAGTCAATTCAAAAGAAATTTAATGAGTAAAATATTATCAGAGTTATGTATTCTTTCTATGGAAAGAACTCTGGTAAGAGCATATATTCTCTTTGAGACTCTTAGAAGTCCTTAATGTGGTTCTAAGCTTCTCATCTCCTCTTCCTTTGTTTCAATCTATCTATAGTACTAATTTTAAAATTAGTTGCCGTGACCAAGTTTGCCAATAATAAAGAAAGGTATAAGCCTAGAGAGAAGGTTCTAGGAGACATATTCTCTTCCACTAACGGAAATGTTCTAGCATTCATATGATGTCAGTGATTTCACTAAGGATGTTATTGCAATGCAACTATCACCTGCTGATAAAGGGAAGATAATATATCCATTTGGAAGTCTAGTTTAGTCCTCCGGGAAGCAACTTGGCCCTTTATGACAGCACGTCCCCCCTCCCCCACCAAAAAAAAATCCCTCGGTGAAACGAGTTCATGTTGAACTCAAAGCTTGCCGAAGATGCCCGCGCTGCACAAATAGAAAATTCGAAAGTTCTGGCATTTAATTTGAGTCTAGAAATAATTTCCTTGAATTTGTTTGGTGACAAATTAAATTGTTTGGCCCTTGAAAATATTGGGCAAGACAAAGTCCAGTAAGTTATCTCAGCACCGCCTAATGCATGGCCACATATAATGGATCAACCCCTTTAAATAAAAGACAGGGCATATTTTTTTTAAACTAGGGCCCAGGCCAGTAAAATACGATGTTGATAGTGGGCCTGGGTCCACAAAGTTCCAACACTAAATAGGTAAGCAGAATATGGGGTGATAGTTCCCAAGTTTCTCTCAAGAATCAACTAAAGGAAGTCCCACATCGTTTGTTCCCATATTCTTCTTTATATCAAGTAACACCAACAGCTCATGTTGGTTGTGAAGCATATGATCATCACCCAGAGTAAACCTATCTAGCCATAGCTCTGAATCCCTTACCCCTTCTGACGTTGCTGGGTTTTCTTTTCTGAAGCAGATAGAAGGAGTGAGAAATAGTCATAGGCTGAGGGAACTTGACCGAGGTGTGTGAACTTTGAGTACAAGTTTTTTGACACATGTTTTAGGTCTCTGAAGTTGTTCGAGGAGTCACTGCCTTCTGGATCGTGAATATGAATTGTTGGGTTAGAGTCTGTTGGTGGCTTGTTTCCTTGTTGGATGATTCCAAAGCCGTCGGTGGATGGTGTGGTTAGGGTTCCATGGTCAGATTCTTTGGTTGGGATTTTGTGTGAGCTATGATAGCCTAGGTGGTCTGCTGTAGCAAATACAGCTAGTGAGAGCTTTATCAGAGGTCGCCGAGTGCTCCGATAATGTTAGAAAAATTGGGGAAGTGGCGATTGGGGCTATTTGCGCAGGATATTATTGTTATGGGTTTGTTTAGTGGTGGTGATGGTGGTGGAATAGTGTATGGACAAGTTGGTGCAGCGGGGATGTTGACGGAAGCATGGGTAAGTGGGGCTATTAGTAGCAATGAGGTACTCTAGCTTGCCCAAAATTGAGCCGACTTGCTCCTCCGATCGGGTGATGCAATGCCTTGATTCCGGTGGTGAGTGTTTTTCCTTGGCACCATTGTTGTTTTGTTTATGATTTTCAATACAATAATAATAATGGGTGGAGTGACTAGGCTCTCATAATTTAAGGTTTTCCCCCCAAAAGGAGTGTCCAATGTTTATATTCCTAGAGGGAATATTCTAGCATCTGTGTGATGTCATGAAATGACAAAATAAATGAAAAAATGACAAATGCACCCCGTTCCCTTCACTCTTATGTTAGTGTATTTGGAAATATATGGAGCTACATATTAACGACATATGTTGATATTTTTTGTTACAGGGCATATATTTGGCAATAATTGGAGCTACATATTACTTTATTGTAAACTCAACTTTTAGCTATATTCCTGGGTATTATCTAAGTGGAGTTCACATGTATTTCATACATGTTGAATCTTTCTCAACTCGTACTTTATCAAAGTTCCTTACCTATTTCTTTATGAATTTCCTTAGACAACGTGTATTCTGGCAGGTACACAAGCTTATTGGCAGTTGGCGTGGGTATTCTACTCTTTCTATTGACTAGTTTTTCTGATCCAGGAACTGTGAATCCTGATAATGTTTCTCAATATCTCCATGCTTATCCATATGATAATATTATTTATTCGAAGAAAGAATGTTCAACTTGCAAGATACCGAGTGAGCGATTTGTTTTTTCTTTTTCTTTTTGGGTGTAGGACTCTTAAAACTAGTGCAATAGACGTTGATTATATTTTTCTCCTCACATTTCAGACCTGCTAGGTCTAAGCATTGCATGCAGCATATGTGATCGTTATGTTGCTCGGTTTGATCATCATTGTGTATGGATGGTTCGGTTTTTTATTCCACTTTTTTCTTGTGTTGGGAAATTTGATGTTTTGGTCGGTCTATATTGTTAAATGGTTGTTTTCTAAATCCATTATGTTTTGCTTATTATTGCTGCAGAACAATTGCATAGGGGAGAGAAACACTCGTTACTTTATGGGATTCCTTCTATGGCTAGTTTATTGGACTCAATATCCCTTTATTATAACGAGGAAATATTTGTTATGATTGGAACTCGTTTTTGAATTTCTACTTTCTTCTATGCCTGTTATTTTTCAAATAAAAACAAAAAAAAGTTGTGTTCAAGCACGCTTTTCAAAACCTATATGAAAAAAAACCTTTGTTGATGGTTTTAATTTGTAAAATTTAATTAACGGATCATTTAGTGGTTTGGGCTTGTGATTCCCCAAGGCCCAGTTTGATGTGCAGGATCAGGATAAAGAAGTGGGGATAGGATTTTTTTTCCATCTCATGTTTGGTGTTTAATGAGATGGAGTTTTAAGTAGGATAATTTATCCCAAGTACGCCTCTTATCTCACTAGTTGAGGG
The DNA here is from genome assembly GCA_949130495.1 of Sambucus nigra. NCBI lineage: Eukaryota > Viridiplantae > Streptophyta > Magnoliopsida > Dipsacales > Adoxaceae > Sambucus > Sambucus nigra. Next base: position 586,492,859 of record OX422214.1, read on the forward strand.
ATAAAACGATCCCACCTATGAGGTATTATTTTTTCGAGTTGGTATGGGATAGCTCTTATCCTATCACACTGTTTTATCAGGCGCATCAAACGGGGGCCTAAGGGAAATTTGGTTTTGCGAAATATCTGAAGTCCGAAGTCACACGGTTGAGGTGACCTAAATTTGGTTTTGTGAAATATCTGAGGTGACCTAAATTTGGTTTTGCGAAATATCTGAAGTCCGAAGTCACACGGTTGGCATCTGGCCTTTTTTATTAATTTCGTGATGTGTTAACTTTTAGTGTAAAATTTGACGTGACAAGCAGAAGTGAATTTACAAGAACCCTACACAAGAAATTAGGGTCCGTTTGATTCAAAAATGAGTAAAATTTGCCATGGCTATCAAACAATTAGTTTTTTTCACACAAGGCTATCAAACAACAATTGGGCAAAATTAAAGTCAATCCAATTAGTTTATTTAAATATCTTTTGATAATTTTTTAAAAAGTTTTTAATACATTTTTTAAAACATTTTAAAAACAGTTTTTATAAAACATTACTAAAATAGTTTTTAAAATAATTTTTACAATATTCGAAACAGTTTTTTAATTATTCAAAACAAATTTTAAACCTTTTACCAAAACAGTTTTATAAAATCGTAAAACATGTTTTTAACACAGTTTTTTTAACAGTGTTAAAACATTTTTTAAACAGTTTTAGAAGAGTTTTTAAACTGTTTTAAAAACAATGTAAAAACATTTTTTTTAAAATATTTTTTATAAAACAGTTTTTTTATTTAAAACAGTTTATAAAACGGTTTTAAAAATATTTTAGCATAAAAAAATAAAAAAAAGCACTTGTAAGAAGTGGCAAATTTGTTTGGCAAATATTTCTCACCCAAATAGCAAAGCAAAATTTGCCAATTTTTTATGCATTGGAGGTGTTGTACATGGGCAAATAGCTTGTAGGCTAACTTTGCTATCAACCAGACCAAAAAGTGGGCAAATACCACATTTTCTCACTTATTTGCCATTTGCATGGAAAATTTGGCTATCAAACGGACCCTTAGGGTTTCGATCTTATTTTCATCAGAAAGGTAGGTATAAATTACCCTTAAATATTGGAGCCTTACAAAGATGGCAAGAACACTCCCCGTACCAAGGAAAGTGAAAATAAAGTGTGACACCCCGACTAATTAAATACCGGGTAGCTACTCCTTTATTAAATTAATACAAAATGCCAAGTTGGTTCAGTTCATAGCATCACTGTCGAAAACATTTAAATATTTACTAACCACCTAGAATTTAAAAAGTGAGTTGACCATTTTAATTAAATCCGATTAACATGCAATAAATGAATTATGAAAAGTTAACATAACCAACACAATATAGTCACAATAGAATATCCATCCAATAATAATGAGTCTGGAGGAAAACTCCTCGCAACAAACCAAATACCGAAATAAAGAACTACAAAGTTTGCATCACTAAAATTCTGTACAACCCAAAGTCTGAAATAACTGAATAAATAAGATGTCTCTAAAAGGAATGGGCGACATGCCCAACAAATGATAAAAACTGATAATAGAGTCAAGATCGAAGATGGAGGCGTCTACTGTCAAGGTCCTGTAACTTCCACAGCAGCTACAGCACGTCACCTGAATAGAACTCCTATGCATGGTGTCCTTGTGGCTGGACACCTAAAAGGTTTTTGTAAAAGTAGATTTGAAAGCAAACGGGTCAGAAGCCGAATGTGAAAATAATTTAAAAATATGCAAGTGTTTAATATCATTAACCAGTGAATATAAAGTACATGATAGTGTGTGCACTCACATGAGTTCCTCACCTCTCAACTAGTTGTGCACTCCTATCGTACCCGTACCCATTCTAGTTGCTCCCATATCTATCTAGTCCAAAGCTAAATCTAACATTTCTATGTGATATCCAATTCAAATCCCAACATCTTCTATTTAATAGAGTATTGTACCTTATTACACAGTTTTTCCACTTTAGCACTACAATTTATTATAAATCTTACATTTTCACTTTACAAACCGTTGCTATTACTTATACTCACAATTATTCACGATAATTCATTCAATTAACAGTATATTATTCTCACCATAAATATACAATACTAGCACCCCGAGACTAAGCTGCGGTGCCCACATACTCTGCTATCAAATCCCGATACATCACGTACATGAGGACCACGTATTTCGAATCTCTTAGGAAACGTTTCATTAACAATAATCACAAACAATGGAGGCGAACATAGTTCACATCACATGGGTCATGCACATACCTACGCTCCCATGATCGCAAACTTATTAACTTCTCAATAAGACCTTCTCTGACCTATGTCCTCGAGGTACCAATCTAGATCCCCCCCGTAGGCACACAAAGATTAGATGGCCCTCAACAAACGCCAACCTCCCATAATAGCAAGTACGATAGGTATGTTATACACAGATACTTACATATACTAAGCATTCACACATCTTAAATATCACAATATTTCATTAGTGGTATACTTCTCGTTCTTATACCAACTCTGAGTTTTATACAAATTGCAAGTCCCCGGTTTTTAATGTATTTTAAATTACCAAATATTCTCACTTTGTGATTAGTTACTTGCTTCCCAATCCAAAAATGACATCCGGTTTAAGACACTATTATAAGTTTTACTCCTCAAGGTACCCCAATCTCCCAAATATACCCACTAGTTAATAAGGGAAGGTTATCTCACCATTTAGATAAGTGTACGGGATATTAGAAATCAAATCAGGCCAAAAAGGCCATTCTGTCAACTCGTTAGAAGTCTCGTTCAAACGAGGTCGTGAGAACGAGTTCGTTCAAATGAAGGGCTTCGAACGAAATACCAACTAGTTAGAAGTCATACTATCATCTCGTTAGAAGTTCGTTCGAACGAGGTTGTTCGAATGACCTGGGCAAGTCTTCTAACGAGATGGCAGTTTCAGCCCAAAAATTCCCAAATCCGATTGTTCAATTCTTCTCTCCTCTAAATCCACCCTAAGACCATCCAAATTATGTTTTAACGTTTATGAACCATTTCTAATCACCCTAGATCATTCCTTAACATATTTTAGGGGTCAATTCTTACTAACCATCATGGAATTAATGTAAATCTCCAATTATTTCCCAAACCCTATGAACATGAACTCCTAATTTTCTTATGCCCAATTACTCATCAAAATCCGTTTTTAAATCATCATATATAACTCTTCAAATATTAAATTAGTCCATTATCATACTACATGCAAATCCTAACCCAAATTCAAAGTTTCTCCAAATATTTCATGGATTTTCTTCAAAAGTTTCAATATAAGATAATTCCTACACTAAACATGGAAGACATATTCAATGCATTAAAAATATCAAATCACTTGCCTTAGATTGTTCTTCATAATTTGATGTTGAAGGTTGAAGGTTGATCTCTCCCCTTTCTCTACAGATTTTCTCCCGAGGTTGAAGATGGTGGTTATGGGTTTTCTTTTGAGAACCTCTTCCAACTCTTCCTATAACTCCCGTAGCCCTATAACTTGCCAAATGCTGATAATGGGCTTAGTGGGTTCCTAAATAATGTATAATTAACTCCTAAAATTCGTAGGCTTTAATCCCCAAAATTTCAAAATTACCAAAATACCCTTTTAAGTTGCCGGTATGGCCCAAAACTGCCCCGGGACCCAAACTAAACCCCCGGCTAGTGTTTTCTGACTATTTCGACCCTTCTGGACTCGTTGGCGCACTCAAAATGACCATTCGGTTGATAAAAATAAAAATTAATTTTTAATTCAAATAATTACATCCCTGACGCGACTGACACGCGCGTCCCAACTAAATTTCTCAAATTGTCGTATTTCAGTCTCGTAATAATATTAATATTTAATAATACTCATGTATTACCATACATACTCGGAAATAATAATTTTAACATTATAATCAAATACCAACTCACATCTCGCTAGTATTTATATCCGGATTAATTTTCAATTAATTCACATTTAATTTAATTAATCTCTTAAATAAATATCAATAAAATTACGGGGTATTACATAAAGCTCAAATATAGTATGATTTTGCTTCACTCGCTCCCTTGAAAGGTGGCAGGTAGCCTTTGAATTCCCCCAAGACAACTAAGCCATTTGATAAGGAACCGCATGCTAAGGTCTATCGGGGTGGTCTCTGTCTGCATCCATAATACCCTTAATACAGTCACTGGCTGTCTCAGGTGTGAGGCTTGAAGTGGTCCAGTCAGTCTAAGCTCTCTCATGGACTGTAACTGAATCTGCTCCCCCATGATTGAAAGTTTAGATATTCCCCCATGAAAGTTATGGTGGTCAATCTACCATGGCCACCCAAAAGCAGATGTATGTCCATGCCCAACACTGTTCACAACACCTCATTAGAATATTGATTAATGGAGAATGGAACCCTAAATTTCTTATCAGGAACTAGGGCCTCCCCATTCCCAACCTATTGACCAATGTGGTGTAGTTTATGTTTTAACAAAGGCTCAACATGAAATCTCAAAATTTCCATCATATCCATACATAAAATCATCACTAGATCTACGATCAATAACAATTTTTCCCAAATGACTTGTAGATGTACATCGAGTGTAAAATAAACTAAGGGTGCAAACAACAAATTGGTGTTGCTAGCTTCACTCGATGGTGAATCCAGGAAATACTTAACCATCAAGGGCCAGTCTCCATCAACTTAAAAGCAGTTATATTGATAGGACCATTCGTCTACTGGATGCTATTGATTGAATAGCATCAGGGTTAGTACACTTAAAAGGCTTCACCTCCACATCACTGAGTTGTGGAACGACCTTCCATATTATCTTTGCCCGTTAACTCATTTCCACATTTAGTATCGCGATCAATCACACGAGCAAAAAGATGATTGGTTTGCAAACTACAACCCCGAAAATAGCATACTCAAGTTTAACATTTACGATTTTATGTATTATTAGTAACAATGATGCTTTTGGTTCCAGCGAAATGAATGGGAAAAAAAGATCTCCCGGCCAACAAAAAAGAAGGCATTAGAAGAATGGTTATATATTTTATTTATATGTTATATACATTATAGAGTGCCTAAATTCCTAGAGACTTCCTAGAGAGCCAACTAAGTGTATCTTCCTAAATTAACACACCACAAATCTGTATCCTACCACGTACCAAAGCGACCCACGTTCCATGTAACATTCATTTAATCTAGACCTCTTGGATGAGGGTTGATCCAAGCAGGATATATATCGTGGAAGCATTGTACATTGCGAACGGTGCTAATGGGGACTTCAGACCAGTTGGTGAAGAATTACCCAAATCAACACGAAAATGGCCTCGTGATGACCTCATCCACTCCGCTTTACTTTGCTCCCGCTACAAGGGTTACTGACGATCTGTGTAGGATTTCAACGGGCTAGACGAGATGTCAGAGGCATAAGTGTTGGTGCGGGGAGAAGGATATTGGTCACCCAAAGGCTTGCCACAACTCGACGTCACCTTCCAAATCATCGCTGGACACGTTTGTGTCTCATTGCATACCTGGTCTCTTGCAACAAGAGATTAATTCCCTTCCAGGTCTTCACTAGGTTGGCACAACTAATCGTAATCACCCTTTGGGCTCGCGACTCTTCGTCCATCACTAGAAGAGGGATGTGTGGGCCAGATTGTTCACTCAGTCACAGCTGAATACGTAACGGATAGATATCTCTGATTTTACCATCCCAAATCTCAATTTTCGTCAATTGTTAGTGACGTAAACTCATAGTAATACCCACTCGTTTGATATATTACACCCACCTCCTTTCTTGTTTGAAATATTACACTCTTGTTTTAAAAATTTGACATCCACTACAAGACACACATTACAATAGTAAAACAAGATGAGAGGGAGTGTATTATTCAGAAGAAAAGGGGTGACTAGTGTAATATCTGAAAAGAAGAGGGGAGGTCTATGTTACCTAACTCTTAAAACGGATATACTTAAAGTAGATATGTTGCGTCATACTGGGTATTTGTTTTTTTATGTATACTAAATTCTTCTTCGGGGCTTCTATAGGCATTTCATTCTTTGCTTATATTGAATAGTAGCCATTGAATTGTTTCTTGTTGATCTATTGAAAGAACTAAAAGTTATACGTATTCTAGCAGGTAAAGTTAACTTGTCCTTCAAGATTGTCTAGTTCAGGGATATGTTGCTTTTGAGAATTGATTGTGAATAGTTTGTTCCTGTCATTACAGCATACTATGGCATTCAAAATTCATTTACTAGTTTGGCTCCACATGTTGTACAAGTGAGTAATTTTGTATTACTTTTGTTGCATGAGTACCTTTTTCTTTCTTTCATGTTTTTATGGCTTATAGATTATGTCACACTTCAAATAATAGTGGTTTAGATATATGTAACATCTAAGAAACTTAATATTTTTTTTTCTTTTTACTTTATAGCCTAGCAGGTATGGTGAAGGTTAACCCATGAGTTTGTCCATTGGTATAGGGATTTTGAATAGTCTATTGGTTTATCCGTTATAGCTTGAAGTTCTCATTGAATATAGAGACCGTCAGTGGCAGAGAGTTTGTATAAGTGAGGGATAGAGGAAGAGTGAGAGGAGGTATGGGTGTTATAGGTGAAGCTAACAGAGAATTTGTATATATGCGGGTTTGTATAGCTTTTACTCGATGGTGAAAGATTTTTGTTTATATCTAATCACTGTAGACTTTTGTTTAATCAAATGTTGCTGAGAGAAGGTGGTGGCAGATTAATATCCAGTGTTAACCAATACCTAATTTTCAAGTGAGAATTTTCGCATAGCCATTGTTTTTGTTGGAACATTAACGATCGTTGGATCGCCAACACTAGTTTAATCCCAACCATCAGTTGGGTAAGTTGGAAGGTCATGATTTATTATATATACTAGGTATATCCGTGCCTACGACGCTACTAGTTTAAATTCCCACAACAAATTAATTAATTTTTACTACATAACCAAAGTCCGCGGTAATTAAATTATACAACTATATGTGTCTACGGTGAATTTCTCACTCTAATAGCACTAATTAATTTTGTGGCTACATTTATTATCCAGCCTATCTTTGTCCAACACCACCGTCTTTTTTCTTATTACCAGTTAGCCTAACACTAGCATAAAATTCTTGTGTATTCAATATGGTCTAAATAAAAACTTGAAAAGTTAAACTCATGCATACAACAATATCTAATTCCAAATGCCTTTAATTCTTACTACCTACCTACTAAAGAGAATTTATTGAAATTATAAATTTAACCCTGCCTTTCAACTTTTTATTATGTGAAAACATTATATGTACAATTATATTTAAAGTTAAAATTGTAAATTAGTCAGAGTAATTGGTCGTGTAAGGGTTAATTAATTAAGGGAATTCATCAATTTACTCTCCAGAAAGTAAAGAAAGTTATTCATAATCTAACCAAATGAGAAAAACTACGTTAATAAAAACCAAATTCATGGCTCACATCATGAAGCCTTGCACTATTAATATGTGTGTAAGTGAAAAAAAAAAGTTTAGATGAGTAATGGGATTAGAATTTCTAGACACAATTGGCATTGCTCTAATCTCGCACCAATCCCTCTTCTTTGATTAATTAATAATTTTTTTTATTATTTTTCTAATTTCATTGTCAACGATATCATATATTTATATCACGAAAAATCAAAATCTTAAAAAAGAAAAGAAGAAAAGATAAGATAACACCTAAAAAGTGTAACCAGTTTATTTACATCACATAAAATCAAAATCTTAAAAAAAATTAAACTGAAAGAAAGGAGAACTCTTTAACATCCAAAAAGCATAAATCACAATTTCAAATCTCAACAATAATCAATCAACACCCAAATTGTCTTATAATATAATAAGCAAAGAACAAAGATTGAAAATGTACTTCATGTTAGATTTATAAGATAACCAATTTACATAATAAAGGGTAAAAGAAGAGGAAGAGAGAGAACAGAGAAATCAACAAAGATAAATTAATGAATGAATTAGGTCATTCATCTCACTTCACATTCTATTTATAACATCATATTTCAATATTTACATATAGGTCCCTACATACTTTAATGACATAATTAAATTGTAAAAAATAAGCCCCTCACAACACTCGGTGCAAAAATATCTATCATACCCAACTGGACTGACATTTTGTGCAAGGTTGCTTTAACCATACCTTTAGTCAACACATCATCCACTTGGTCAATCGTGCTGATGCTAAGACAAAGTTTTTTCTTGAGGAAATGTTGATCAACTTCAACATGCACACGAGACTCAAAATCTCATGCTAAAGAGCGTGGAGGTTCGAGTCCTATTTTAGGTATAATATTTATAATGCTCATTGAATGAGAAATTCAACAAGAGAGCTTGAATCGAATTCGTATATTGATACTGATTCAACCCGAGCTCTTGAAATTGGAATAAGTTCAACAGCAGATCATGAAATCTTGGTGCTCTTCTATACCAAATGAATGAGGAGTCTGCTTTAAAATCGTTCGCCCTGCACTCACCCCCCGACTATATTCTTCAACCTGAATCACACAAGGGTAGATTAGAAACCTCTTGTAAAATTCCCGCATGTAATCTGGTATATAAAGTACATTATATAGTTCGTTTTAGGTATTGGTTACCTACCCATTCAGTGACTTTGGCACTAGACGTTCCCATAATACCCAGTTTGACTAACATTTTGTGCAAGATATCTTTACTCACACATTTAGTCAATACATCGACCACTTGGTCAATCGTGTCGACATACGAAGTACAAATGAGCGTAAGATGAAGTTTTTCTTGATGAAATGCCGATCAACTTCAACATGCTTTGTCCTATCATGTTGAATTGGATTGTGAGAAATACTTATGGCGGCCTTGTTGTCATAATACCAGTTTATTGACTCCCGTATTGGATATCCCAACCCATTTAACATAGTTTATAACCATAATAACCCACAAATTTCATAGGCCACAGATCTGAACTCAACCTCTTCACTAGATTTAGCTGCTTCAAACAGTTTCTTGCTTCGTCGAAAATAATATTACCACCAACAAATGTGTAATATCCTAAAGTCAATCAGTCAAAGACCCATCCCAATCAACATCAGTATAAGCTTTGATACGTAACGAACCATGTCTGCCAAATAATATACCCTTTCCAGGTGAATTTTTGAGGTAACGAAGAACATGATAAGCTGCTTCGAGATCAGAAGACCTTGGTGAATGCATAAACTAACTAATCGCTATATGTGGACGAGTAAAAGATAAGTAAATTAGTTTCCCAGCCAAATGATGAAATCTCCCTAAATCATTAAGCAACTCAAAATTTATGTCATTAAAGCTTATGGTTCTGCTCAATGGGAGTATTAGCGGGTTTAGCTCCTAGTTGACCAATTTTAACCAGCATATCTGACACATACTTTCGTTGAGATATAAACACTCCTTTCTTAGATCTACACAATTTGATTCCAAGAAAGTATCTTAGTAATCCATGATCTTTAACCTCAAACTCTGTTCCCAAAAAATACTTCATGCACTATATCTTATCTGGAGTGACAACAATATCATCCGTATATACAATAAAAGAAGTGTTGCAGCCTTAATACCTTTTTATGGAAAGAGTATGATATGCCTGACTTTTAAATATTGTGCTAAACCTCTCAAACCAGACACGTGGAGACTGTTTCGACATGTACAAGGCCTTATTTCCTTTGCACTTTAAATCCTGACCATCAAAAAATTTAAAACCTGGAGGCATCATCATGTACATTTCTTCCAAATCATTATGAAGGAAAGCATTCTTTACATCCAACTAGTGTAGTGGTCAAGATAAATTTGCTTTCAAAGAAATAAGGACATGTATAAAGTTTGTCCTGGTAACTGGAGCAAATGTCTCATAGTAATCAATCCCACAAGTCTGAGTGAAGCCCTTTGCAACTAGTCGGGCTTTGTACCTCTCAATTTTTCCATCAACTTGACACTTTATTGTATAGACCCATTTCCAGCATACTTCCTTTTTTCCTCTAAGAAATTTAATAATATCTCATGTACCATTTTTCTTAAGAGCCTCCATTTGGCTCTCTTCTAGTGGATTTGATGAAGGGCATCTGAAATGTTAGTAGGAATAGAAACAAAAGATACAGAGGATGTGAAGGCACGATATGTTTGAGATGAGGCATTATAAGAGACGAACTGAGAAATAAGGTGTTTCATATAATCATAAACCCCTTTGAACAATTGAGGGATTAACTGGATTAAGGGCATCGATATCAATTGAGGTATTAACTAGATTAATTGAGACTTCATGGTCTTGGGATGAAGCAATGGTTTGTTTTTCTCTTCTAGTATAAACAAGTGGCTCGTTTCCCTGTTGCAAATTAATAGTATTAGTAGCAGTAGACATCGGCACAAACTCCCCTTGAATAAGATCACGTAATAGAAGAGGACATTCAGGTTGAGTAGAAGGCGGGTTCTATATATAGAGAGGTGTGTCCCCCTATAGAGAATCCCTAGTGGTGGAGAAAAAAGGTACTGACTCAAATAATGAACATCTATGGAAAAATATAACGATGAGTGATGGGGTTATAATAATAATAGACCTTTTGAGTGGCGGAGTATCCTAAGAATACATCCCGGACTACCTTAGGGTCCATTTTATCCGTCCTATGATACAGCAGAACATGAAAAATACTCCTAAAGACTTTTGGAGGAACACTAAACAAAGGAGAGGTAGGGTGTAAAATAGAGAAGAGAGTTGCCAATAACCCAAGATGTCATGCGGTTAAGGAGATCGATCACAGTTAAGGTTAGATCAGCCCAGTATGGTTTAGGCACTTCTATATCTATAAAAAGGGAGCGAGTTACCTCTTTAATATGAAAATATTTTCTTTTAGTTACATCATTTTGTTATGGTGTATCAACACACGAGGTTTGATTTATAATTTCATTATCTTCAAAAAATGAGGCAAGACCACTGTACATAAACTGACCTCCATTATAGATGGGAATATCTTGAGGGGCAGTTAAACTGAGTACAAACCATTTTACTTTTATAGTTCATGAGATAGTGCCTAGTATACGTGCTAAAGCAATCAACATATACCATAAAGTATCAAAAACCATATAAGTAAGTAGTAGGTTCAGGTGCCCACACATCAGAATGAACAAGTTGCAAAGGAATTGCAATTTCATTAATAATAGTAGGATGAGGGACATGACATTATTTAGCAAGAACACATGGTTCACAATTTAACTCAACATGTGCAACAAAAGCAAATTGAAGAAGCACATGTTTCAATAATGGAATGGTTACATGACCTAGTCTATTATGCCATCGCATTGACATATTCTTATTCACATTACTAGCCCTAACACTAGACTGTTTTGCAACATAATAAGAATTTAGTCTGACGTCCAACAACTACAAGCCATTGTCCTCACACCCATTTTTAATCGTCTTCCTCATAACCAAGTGCTGAAAAACACAATGAGACAGAAAGAATGTCACATTACAATTCAAACTTTTGGTTATAGGACTGAAAAAAAGAAGATTGTTGGTAAGTTTTGGAGCATGAAGAACATAGGACATAGTAATATTTTGAGAGGTTGGAATCGTTCCCTTCCTCACAATGGAAGCAAATGATCCATCAACCACTCTAATTTTATCCCCACCAAAATATATAATGTATGAAGAAATATGTAGAAAAATTAGATGCTATACCAGTTATATGATCAGTGACCCCAAAGTTAATGATCCAAGGGAGCACACCGAATGATGCGAAACCATGATGTGTGGAATAAGAAATACCCGTGTGAGCAAACTTAGAGGTGGAAGGAACAACGTAAGTGGACTGGAGATCAAGTTGAGCTAGCCTTTGTCAAAGATAAGCATTATCTTATCTACATCTTAAATAAACATATATCTTGGTCCGAGAGAGGTACTACCAACAATTGCAGACTCATTTGCTACATTGGGTGCTAAGGGAGGTCTCCTGAATGGAACAACTGATACTGGTGTTAACTGGAAGGGTTCTCTGTCTTCCTCCCTTAGAGGAAATTTTTTTGTTTTATTGCTGGGTAGCAAGTACAGATCTCTCAGTAATACTTATAATTCAGTCTTAGGAAACTTAGCCTTCTTCCTTCTTTCCTCAACTTGTATATTAGAGAATACCTCAAGAACAAAAGTAAGGGGCAGGATACCTACCCAACACTTGCACCTTGCATGCTCATATTGTGGGTGCAGACCTCCCAAAAACTCTTAAATACGAGCTGTAACATCAATTGCACAAATAGGTATGTAGTATTGGAAGTGCACATACCTGGATGATGATCACTATGATCACTGACATTACTCATTGGGGGTAATAAATAGTTTTATGTGTTAATTATGCTTGTGCAATTGTCTTGTTAGAACATCTTGGAGTGTTTTTTATTAATAGGTGGCATAAATTGATCTTAACCACCACTTGAGAAGGTAAGTTGACTATGCCAAGTTATTATATAGATATGGGACATTTTGACTTTCAACTAGAAAGTTCAGGTCAAAACTGACTTTAACTCCCATGTTTTTATCATCAAAGTATTGAATGTTTGAGTAGGAATGCTTTGGCCATTCACTATGATCGATTGATAGGTATTGGTCATATGATGAAACAATTGGCTAAAATCAATTTCAATCTAAACTTTGGAGGCCAAAAGACATTCCCGTGTTTGTTGGTGTAGTAGTGCTTAAGAAAAATTAATACATTTAAGTGTTTGTTAGTTATAATTTTGAACTTTAACTTACAAAACAAAATTAAACCACTTAAGGCAACACATAATGACATGATTTAGTTCTGCTACCGACATTGGAAAATACAAGGGACGTTCACTACAGGCCTTACGAACCGGGTATGGAATTTCTAAACTACCTTGCATAGTTAATTAAATAAAGAACATTATATGTACGAGTATCATTCGTTATTGCCTTTAATTAATACATGTATTATATGTTTAATTCCTATTTTATATGCCTATTATATGTTTAATACGTTTGTTATATAAGCCTGTTTACTATCTAGACCTCATGCTATTGCATCAACTTGAACACTATCATACTCCAATCTGAAGCCTACCTATTTTAATATTCAAGTCAAGGTCACCATTATGAGCGAGAAAGTACAATGACAAAGTTACAATAATAGATTTGGGATGGAGCATTTTATGTTTAGGGTGTATGAACAATAAAATACTACAACATATAATATTAGTTCTTTTTATTCGTAATAATAATAAGGGTGTATGAGCAACAAATGATAATATTAATTCTTGCTTTTATTCGTAATAATAATAATAATAATAATAATAATAATAATAATAATAATAATAATAATAATAATAATAATAATAATAATAATAATAATAATAATAATAATAATAATAATAATAATAATAATAATAATAATAATAATAATAATAATACTTATTAGAAAATATCGATAGCTCCGGGAGTGAAGGATTCTTCTTAGAGACAGTACTCAAAATTTTTGGTTTATGTTTTTGTCTCAACTGAATTCATTCATAAACACGTTGGTTATTCAGAACCAAATTTCATTTTCTATCATTTTGGAAATTATTTTAGCCAAGCTCCATAGCATCCTTTTTGTGCATTTGATCCACCTTCAGAGATTGACCACTGGCCATGATCTCTCCATCATCTGCTTGAAGAATACACTAGAAAACACATGCATCTTTATATTGGGGTTGTTGAAATTTAACATGCTTATAAAATACAAGTTGGTGCAGAGTGACCTTATATGAATCGTTATCTTTAATTTGATCAATCAGATAGTCAAAAAACATTTTACTTGTGCAAGATAATAAAAAATATTTGAAAAAAAAAGTTGTGTTACAGGCATGAAAATATAGAATTTGACATTTTCCAACTTTTGATAGGGTTTAATACAAAGTTTTTCCATGAGAATGTACTTGTGTACAAGTACCTAAAGCTTGAATTTTCAGTTTTCCATATTTTACTTTCCCACCTTTCCCGGAGGAAAACGCTTTCCATGTAAATTGAAAAAGTTTACCACATATATATACACCATCTTTTCTGTCACAACTTTTTTTCCATCATGAAAATTAAAAAAAGCTTGGAATCATTTACCGTGCAAAACTTTTCCAGGTAAAGTATTTCCCAAGATAACATTTTCTTTTTCATCATTTAAATTAAATGCGACCTAAAGTTGTGAGAGAACTCAAGATGTTAATAACACATGTATCTATATTATGTACATACTAAAAGGGGACACATAGAATACATATAGTGCAATTGAACCTATTTTGGTGATACCCACTTTTATATTTTAGATTGAATTAATCAATTACTAAAACTGACGTGAATCAATAATTAAGGCAATAAAGAGTTTTTATATTTAATTCGTAGAATTTATCTTTAAATTTTAAGATTCATCTTAGCTATTTTTAATTATCACATCGTGTTTAATTCCTTTAGGACTCTAGCTCATGAGTCGGTAAATAAAGGCCTCTCCCATTGTAATTATTCAATAAATTATTAGTTCAATAAAAGATTGTTCTTTGTTTATTACAATATAAAGATTGAATTTATATTAACATCTATATTTGTGAGGGAGTTTTATTAATTCAATGGCGTTTTACATCGCCAACCTTTTATTTATCCTTCTTCTTATTTGGCCTTTTTCATATGCTTCTTAAGAACCTATCTTGTACATTTTGATTGCTCTTCCTCGTATGCTACTATGTTAATGGTTTGCTAGCTTGTAATAATGGTTGCTAGGCTCCTATAACACACAAATACTTCTAATGGTGTTCCTGCTCATAGTTGCTCTACTGCTAGCCGATTTCTTTGGGTATCATACCAACCTTTGTTTAACTAACACCACCACAAATGAGGTCTATTTCTATTACCTTTAGTTTTGTTTTTTTTATTCCCCTTGAGAAAATATTGAAGAGCATTGAATGTTAAGGCTTTAAGTGTATATTAGCACACTTTTTTCATAAAAATGGACAAAATATCACATTTTACATATTTTTGGTAGTGTTTGTTATCACATACTTTTCATGGAAAATATTATCCACTCATCCATAGGTAGAATTTGGTAAAGCTCTAGTTTTTAATTTGTGTTTTCTATTATCCTGATGTAAAGAACTTATTTTAGCTTTAAATAAATACATCAGTCCACAACTAGATTCAGAGTTACAACTTGCCATTAATTTTTTTGGCAAAAATCTTGGCGTTTTAACATGCCACTCACCAAGACTTATTATTAAATTTTTTTACTGTCTACATCTTGTACTCTTTCGTCTTGCCCAAATCCAAATCTCACTGATACCGAGTAAAAAGTAGACGGATAGGTCTTTGGATAGAATCACGTCTTTTACCATGAATGATTTGCTTGTGTGGTAAAATAGTAATTGCATTCCCTTGTTTTTCTATGGAATAGTATACTTTCAAGTGGAAAGACTACTTAAGCTGGCAGAGGAAAATAAATGAGGCAAAAACAAGTGCTGTGGCACTCAAAGAAAGTCTTGGTGATTTGGGCCGTGAAAGGAAGCCTGCAAAGAGCAAATGGAAGACATTCTTTCGAAGATCCCGTTTGGAGGATGTGGAGGTTAATAAGAATAACATTTTCGATAGAGGGATGCTCCAAAATTTTCAAGAGATCATGTTTCCTCTCTAGACTAGGCATTCATTTTCAGAAAATAAATCAAAATTGAATTAATATGGCTGTCAATGATTTTTCTTAGGGTCTATTTGATAGCATTTATGGCAAAATTTGTCATGGCAACATTTTCCTTGGAAATATATTCTTACCCCTCCCCAAAGAAATTATTCCAATGGAAATCATCAAAATGTGAAATAACTAGTGGAGGTACTTTTATGTAAGTTGGGAAAAAAATTCAAGGCAAATAAAGATTATCAAACATGTCAAAAGGCGACAAAGTCCAAAGATTTCTTATTTGTCATGTCATGCTTTCAAACAGGCCCTTAGTGTAATTATGTGCTCAGGTTGGGTTTATGTGGACATGTATAATTGTTCACGTTGAACATTTATTATTTGTATTTATTCGTATCTAAGAAGATATCATAGAATTCGACTTTGAATCTTCCTCTCTTTAAGCTTTAATTTGATCAAATCAAGGTTTATTGGGATCTAATATCAATCATAATTGCTCTTAATGCATTTTGGGGTTCATTTTAACCTTTTGTGATGCTTTTGTCAAGGAAACATGTCACAAAAATCTGAAGAGGGATACTCGACTCTCGCGCAAGAGATTCGTATTCAAATCTGGACGACGGTGCCAAAACTTGCGCTCGTGTAAAAAAAAGTGTGATAATGGCCCGAGTGCAAGTATATACAAGAAATAATCCCCACTTGGATTGGTAAAGTTATTGATCAATTGCCCCTATTGAGGTATCGTATAAAACATATTGAGAGAATATCAAGTTAAATGAAAAAATGGTTGAATTTGGTGAAGGTAAATGAAAAATTACCACAACTCAAGTTTATTGAGATTTCAAATGAGAGAAAAAAGATTATATATCTTGAAAATACAAATGATTGACCATATACATGTAATTAATTGTCGAATCATCAAAGATTGATCGTGAAGGTATTTTCCCACAACTACAGTTAATTAAGATTTAAGATGAACAATTAAATCCATTTGAATTAGAATGGTAGAGATTTCACCGACTATCCTATTCATGTTTCTTGATAATGGCAATAACATGCAAGCAAAGCAATCCCTAGTAATCGGCAAAGCAAAGAATCCCTAATAATCGATAATGTATGAATTTGTATCCTTTGGTATAGCTATCATGGCTCATTAGCAAGGTAACCTTGACAATTTTGGGGGCCTTATTTTCTATACATATTCGCAACAAAATAATAAAAAAATATGCATCCAAATTTTGATAAATTTGTTCTCATACTTTTTGATGCAAAAATTACAATCAAGTCGAAGTCTAGTTTTTTTTTAAATATTTTTCAATCGATAACATATTTAATGTATTTAATTTTATTTGTGACTTAGTAGAACCAATGTAATATTTTATTATATTTAACATTGAAAAACTTTATTCGAATGAGACAATCGTAATGAGTATAGTCAAAATTACTTTACAAACAACCAATGTATTTGAAAAATAAAAATTCATTCTTTTAATACATCAATGCAATTCTAAAAATAATTCATTTGCATCAATATCACAATTGTGTCAAGTGTTGAAATTTTTTGTAGTTTAATACAAGAACACTTCAAACTATCACCATCTAAAGATTTTAACTTGTTCAAATCAAATAAAGATTCAAAAAAGTATCATATTTTTGAAATTGTTCAAATCTTGTTCTAAGAGAAATAAGAGCTTCATTTATTAAACGTAATTCTTCCGGTCATTGTCTAACCTCGTCATTTAAATTCTCTTCAAAATATTTTTTGTTATAAATATTAGTTTTTTTGGCTTTAGTCCCATATCCTAAGATTTGCTCGGCTACCATCCCATGTGTTTTTAAAATTGTAGTAAGTCCCGTAACCACCCAAAACTGTCCATAGCTACTTTGTAACTGCTCATCTTCCTTTTCTCAGACAATGACACATTTCTCATGGTGGTTACAATAGGGCCAACAACTAAACAAATAAATACATGAGTGAGTACAAATAAATTGTAAAAAAATAGGAGTAAATACTTAAGATTTACGTTTTTCATGAAATATAGGCTCAATTTTTATTTCTTTATCAATATCTTTAGCATCAATCTTGACAAATTTAAGTATAATTCAAATGGCAGGTTTACAATGGGCTTGAAACTTAGTATTGTTTTTGAGTTAAAAAGTTGGTGTAAGAGCCCTAATATGAGAAAAGGGGGTGTGAAGCCCTTTTAGGCAAAAACGGGTGTTACGGCCCTATTTAGTGTAAATATTAAATGTGAAACATCATTAGATTATCAAAAATAATATGAAAACTTTAGATTAGTATTTTGAGCTCTGAAAATAGGTATAAATGTATATACAAGTGAAAATAGAATTAAAAAGTATTCACTAAAGGGACGACAAAAAAATTACTAGAAAATATAAAGAAAATAAAGATAACGGTAAAGTAGCAAATGAAGTAAATATGAAATTTGGGGTTTAGAAATTCATTTAAACCTTGTACAGAATTTGGTGGCTTAATAACTAGGAAACGATGGATGAGAGGTGAGGCATGGGTGGAGCAATAGTGACAAATCCAACTCCATTCATTCCAAATGCACCAAAAGGAATGAGTGGGCCAAAATTAGTTTAGGATGAGGTGTTTTGATGATGAAATGTAAATTTATTAGATATCTTAAGTGGAAAGGTTGCTCATGTGGAATTTGGCTTAAAATCTCGATTCGATTCGCTGCAATGAAGGGGTTTCGTTGGACGTAGTTCCTTTCAGGGTTTATTGTCATGGTTCGCAAGACCAACAAAGGTGTTTCACTGCAGCTGCTCACTACAATGAACATACCAAAATTTGTGAAAAAGGGTTTATTAGCCGGGGGTATTTTGAAGCTTTCATCACAAATGTATTTTCACCTATAAATAGAACATTTTAGGACATTTAATACTATTTTTTGAGCAACCATTAATTAACATTAACTTTTCTTCAAATTTTTTGTAATTTAAAAAAATATTGATATCATATAATAATTAATTAAATTAGGTATAAAAAACTTATGAAAATATTTTAATTAATTTGAATGTCGATGAAATTTACTTAATATTTATTTGACTAGTTTTTTAAACTAGTTAACACATAACACATTAAAATAGGTGGACATTATTATTTATTTTTACCTTTTGGTATTGGCAATTCCACACAAAATAATTTGGATATATTACAAATTATTTTTAATTAAAAAAAAAAGCAAATAAAGTAAACGGATATTAGTTGTTTCGTCATTAGTAAGGGTTAATGTGTTAGTTTAACGAGCTATGTTGTAAAATTAAGAGAAATTAAGCGAGGAAGATGATGGGAGTCATATTAGTCCGAATTTTACTTGTATTTTAAAAGTTTATTGTAATTAAAAATCTTAAAAATTAAGTTGGGAAGAATATTAGTTGGTTAATGAGTTGTTAGCCCACTTAATGGGGTGTTTACATCGAGATGTGAAGGGTTAATGAGCGTTAACATGTTTTAAATGAATTAGTGTTATTTTAAACCTATTTATTGATATATAAAAGTATGTTTGGATTTGTGAGGTTTAGACACTTTTTAGTGAGAGAATTCTAGAGAAATAAGAGAGAAAATAAGTGAGAAAATAATAGAAAGTTTGAGATAGATATTAGAGGGGAAATAAAATGACTTATTTTTAAAATAAGAGGAGGAAGATGGTGATTGTTGTATGTAAAAATTTCACTTCCATGTTGACCAACGAAGAAGGCACACCTATCATCCAACATGACAAATCAACCTACATGCTCGACATCAGATTCACTTAATCGGCTGGGATGTTGACCAACACTAGAAGGCAGACCAACTAGAATATCAAAAGTTAGTCGGACGAGAATGTCAACAGGCACTGAATTCCAAAAGTCTTATTTATTGTACACGGATGTAAATGCTTGGCACATGAAAGCATTCCATCTCTAGATATAATCCTGTAAATATGTTATAATCCTTCAGCTTAAGGGGCAACTTGAATCACATACGCACTGAGCTCTTGTAACCATCAAGTAATAACAACTCACAGTGGACGTAGGCTAATTTGTAGTTGAGCCACTTTAAAAACTTCTTATCTTGTGTGTGTTATTCAAGTGTTTTTACTTTATTTATCTGTGATTATAAAATTTAAATCAATCCAATTTTAGACATCAATAGATCGGCGCCGTTTGTGAGAACGTTTTTCTATTATCATTCTCTACCAAATTATTTCAAATATGAATGATCCGGAGAAAAGCAACAGAAATGATGGTATTCCTATCACACCATCAATTCCTACTACTACCGCTGATTTAACGGGAGTCCTGATGAATCTCGCTAGAGGGCAAGAAGCAATTTAAGAGAATATGGTTCAACTTACTCAATCTTGACAAGCCATGTCTATTGCGCCATCTAGACAAACTATGGCATAGTTTCCTGGAAGAGGAATCCCGCCACTCTATCTTAGGAGCACTCACTATAGTCCTACCGTTCAGGAGCCACGTCATTTATCATATCCTCTGAATCTCATGACAAACGTTCTCTCACACCGGAGAGATCAAGTGTCTTGGAAAGGTTGAGTAGAGCATTAACTTTTAATTATTTGGGCCCCAGAGAAAATAGAGGTCCTCCCAGAGAGCTCTCCCGATTATATAGGTACCAGGTTGAGCAATGTGGAGAATCTATTAGGACCAGATCTAGCGTCCGACAAACTGTGCATGTTGAGCAGTCTTCCCAAGAAGAGAGCTCAACGCAAACGCATGTTAATGTTGGCCAAGCAACTTCAAACAGGTCCAATGCTGAGGATTTTTCATGGAGAGGGTCAATCCAATGATTTGAAGATCGGCTGGGAGAAATGGCCAAGGCAAATAATTCACCGCAACGAAATCTAACCACAATATCTCATTTCATTCAAGCCATTGTGGATTTTCCTACACTAGGCAAATTCAAGCCTCTAGTAATCACCCCTAAGTATGATGGTAAGATTGGCCCAGTCTTGCATATTGAATTATATCAGGCTGCGGTAGACATATATTTTGTTCCCGACGAGATGAGGTGCAGTGCTTTCTCAAGCACCATTACTGGCCCAGCCAAGATATGGTATAATAACTTGCCCTATGGACAAATTGCAACTTTCATCCAGCTCTCCGAGCTATTTATTTGCAATTTCTTCTTTGGGGCTAAGTCGGCTAAGAAAGTAGCGCATCTTTTGAAGTAAGCGAAACTACCATGGAGTATATTACTCGTTTCAATCATGATAAATCAGAGTTTTTTAATTATGATGAGAAGACAACCATAGATGCATTGATTAGTGGGATGCTTCCCGATAAGTTGTACTATGCTTTGGCAAAGGATCCACCTAAAACCATGGCAGAGCTCATGGCCAAGGATGGGAAAATAATGAATGTCGAGTAAGTAATGGTTGCTAAATAGGGGCACACATCAAATCCAACTGATAAAAAGGAGCCAAAGGAGCTAAAAGAGAAAATAGGAAAAACCTAAAAATTTTGCTAAACTGTGGGGGTCCATGACATTCTAGATGAGATCAGAAATAACAAAGATCTAAAACGGCTAGAGTATATGCAAATGCCACCTCATAAAAGTGATAAGTACAAATACTGCGAGTTCCATAAGGATCATGGAAACACCACTGATAGGTACATTGCTTTGAAGAATGAAATTAAAATGCTCATTCTCCGAGGAAAGTTCATCAAATTCGTTGATCGGTATGAAAGCCGAGATATAGATAGGAGGTAGGCATCGCCTTGCAAACCCAGAGAATATAGAAAGATAGGCCATGATGATTTCCAGGATGATCCAGGTCTTCTAAAAAATCCTGAATAACCAGAACTTGAAGTAAAAATAATTAATTTTGGTTCCTTTGATTGCCAGGTTATTGCTAGAGGTAGCACTGGAGGAGGAGATGAAACTGTAAAAAGAAAAACTTATGTGAATAAAGGTCAAGGTAATGCCCTTATCAGACGCTTCAACCTGAATGAAGAGGATGATGATAGACCCAGGAAGGTGAAGAAAGATAAGCTTGTCATTGATTTCTTAAAAAATGACTTTTCAGGAGTGTTTTATCCTCATGATGACCCTGGTCATCATGATTAGGATTGATAAAGACAGGATTACCAGGGTCTTGGTCGATATTAAAAGCTCGACAGATGTTCTGTTCTTCAACTATTACAAAGTATGGGGTTGAAATTTAGTTAGCAGGAACCATACAACAGGCCTTTAATTGTCTTTTTAGGGGGAAAAGTATACCCCCTAGAAATTGTGAAGTTTGAAGGGTTACTCGACGTATGGCCAATCATCCACACAGAGACTATTTATTCTTGATAATAATGTTAAATCTTCTTATTACATGATTGTCGATAGAGTTGAATTGAAGAAGTTTGAAGCAGTGCCATCTACCATCCATCAGTGTTTGAAGTTCTCCTTACTTTGGAGTCGACATAGTCAAGGGAGACTAAAAAATGGACAAGAAATGTTATTATACTTTTGCCAAGCAAGGAGATGTGGTAGATTTAGAGAAAATGACTGTCACTTACCAAGTGGATACATTGGATCCTAGAGAGGAGACAAAAATGGTCAAAGGGGGAGTAGTGGAAACCAAAGAGAGTGTGATCCTAGATGATGAAAGTCTAAAAAGGACCACTCATATTGGATCCACATTAACATCAACCCTCAAGCAGGAATTGATTGCATTCCTCAAGGGGCGAAGAAGTGATTTTTTACGTGGAGTCATGAATATATGCTTGACATTGATCCTAACTTCATTTGTCATGATCTTAATATCAACAAGGATGCTAAGCTGATCAAGCAGATGCATAGATTATTTAGCCCCGAGAAGAACATGTCCATTCAAGAAGAAGTGTAGAAAATAAAGAAGGGTCAATTCATCGAAGATGTTAAGTATCCCTGTTGGATGGAAATTGTAGTAATGGTGAAAAATAAGAACAATAAATGGCGAATGTGCGTGGATTTCATCGATCTTAATAAGGCATGTCCTAAGAATCATTTTCCTTTGCCAATGATCAATCAACCGGTGGATTCTACTGTTGGTCATGAATTACTCAGTTTCATAGATGCATACTCTGGCTACAATCAGATTAAGATAAAGCCTGAAGGAAAAGTACCTATTTCATCACCAGTCGAGGAACCTATTATTATAACGTCATGCCTTTTGAATTAAAGAATGCAGAAGCTACTTATTAGAGGTTGGTCAATAAAGTGTTTGAAGAGTATATTGGTATAAATATGGAAGTTTATGTAGATGATATGCTCATGAAGATCAAGCCTGCTGCCGACCATATCGTCGACCTTTCTTAGACATTTGATCAATTAAAGAAGCACCAAATGAAGCTCAATTCGGCCAAGTGCGTGTTCGGAGTTCGATAAGGAATGTTCTTGGGTGTTGTTGTAAATCGTAGTGGGTATAGAGGCTAATCCTATAAAAATCATAGCATTAATAGAAATACAGTCTCCAACTTGCAAAAAGGAAGTCCAAAGGCTCACTAGGAGAGTAGCCTCCCTTAACCGGTTCGTGTCCCTAGCAACGGATAAATGCCTAACATTCTTATAGGTACTGAGAAATACTTTTGAGTGGAACAAAGAATATGAAAATATGTTCCAAGAATTGAAGAAATATCTGGGCTCAACACTACTGCTGTCCCGACCAATAATGAGTGGGATATTGTATTTTTGTTTAGAAGTTTCTAAATTGGTTGTTTCCTCGACACTTATTCGGTTAGAAGATGGAGTGCATAAATTGATATACTATACCAGTAAGGCCTTTAGAGGATAAGAGGTCAGATAGCCATGCCTGGAAAAATTGTCCTTAGCATTCATTGAAGCATCCACGCGCATGAGACCATATTTCCATGTACACACGATAGTGGTATATAAGGATTTACCTCTTTGACAAGAACTTCATAAGTCAGAGAAATCAGGAAGACTTATGTTCTAGGCAATGGAGTTAGGCGAACATGATATAATTTATGAACCCAAATCGTCATTAAAGGGATAGGTTATAGCTGATTTTATTATAGAATTTATGTATCCAGAGAAGACTTCTTCGAAAGAGAGCTCAAATACTTTATCAAATGAACAAACTTCTATGGAGGAGAGTTTAAACATTTTTCCAACAAAGCATACTTCTTTGAAAGAGATCTCAAAGTAAACCAAGGTTATTTCCAGTGAACCTGAGTCGTCTAATGTTCAAGAGCTTGCTCAAAAGTACTTGGAGGAAAGCAGGAAGAATTTCAAGTAAGGAGTGTTGTCTGTCGAATGCTTTGATGAAAATATTCCATTATGGAAATTATACGTGGGCGGGTCTTCATGCACAATAGGTAGTGAAGCTGGTATCATTCTTAACACTCCTAATAATCTTGATATAAAATATGTTCTAAGATTTTAATTTCAAGCCTCAAATAATGAGGTAGAGTACGAGGCGTTAATCATAGGGTTGGAGTTAGCTTTTTCATTGGGTGCCTAGCAAGTAAGGGCCCACAGTGATTCACAATTAATTATCAATCAAGTTCTTCAAATTTACGGAGTTAGAGGGGATTTAATGTTCAGATATTTGGCCAAAACTACAGAGGTAATATCCAAATTTACTACTATCCAAATAGTCAGAATCCCAAAAATAAATAACGCCCGAGCAGATGAACTTACTCGACTAGCCTCAACGACCTGAATAGATCTTAGTACAAATATATCGGTGGAAATCCTGACATCCAACGACATCGAGGAAGATGTTATGGTCAGTTTTATTGCTAAAGACTTGGGGCCATCGTGGATGGATATGATCAAGGAATATATTAATAAAGTCAATCTACAACTGATCCAAAGGATGCGAGGAAGTTGAGATAGAAGGCTGCTGGATATGTCCTGGAAAGAGGGATCTTATAGAAAAGGGGATACACTGTCTCCTTACTACGATGTGTTCATCCTTTGAGGATGAAGAGTAATTCAAGGAGGTGCATGAAGGATCTTGTGGATCTCACTCAGCTGGTCGGTCATTAGTCCTATGAATTAATAGGCAAGGATATTACTCGCCGACCATAAAAGTAAATTGTAGAGATTTTGCCAAAAAAATTTACAAGTACCATAAGTTTGCAGTAATTCATAGAAAATCGGGGGCTGCTATGATACCAATTACTTCACCTTGGCCTTTCATAATTTGTGGAATTGACTTGGTCAGCCCACTACCGACAACCAAAGTAAGGTTCAAGTACTTGGTAGTAGCAGTAGATAATTTCACCAAGTGGGTTAAAGTATAGAAAATGATAAATATGTCGTATGAGAAGGCTTTACAATTAATATGGAAGCATATTATCTATAGGTATGGGATGCCATATGCTTTCATTATCGATCACGACACTCAATTTGATAACGATGATTTTGAGGCGTATTATGTCCAATCAAATATCCAAAAACTTTATTCTATCCTGGGACATCCTCAATGTAATGGTCAGCTGAAAATAACAAACAAGGTTTTACTAGATGGGTTGAAGAAGTGACTCGAAGCTGCAAAGGGAAATTGGATCAATGAGCTGCATTCTGTTCTTTGGGCATACCGAACAACGCCAAGAATATCTACTGGAGAAACCCCTTACATGCTTTCATTTGGTAATGAGGCTATGGTTCCATTCGAGACTAGTATACCTAGTCATAAGGTGTTGAACTTTGATTCTTCAAAATTTAATTTGATGAGAATACTGGACCTGGATTTGATAGAGGAAGTCATAGAAGATGTTGCCATTAGACCGGATGCTTATTAACAGAGAACTGGCCATTTTTATAATAAAAGGGTCAGAATGACCAACTTGAAATAAGGAGACTATGTCCTTAAGAAGGTGATCTAGAAAGGAAATAAGTTAGAAGCGAATTAGCAAAGTCCCTACCATATCTCGACATTTGTTCAACCAAGAACTTTTCTCTTGGAAAGTCTGGATGGAGAAGAGTTTTAGAACCTATGGAATATCAATCATCTTCGTAAGTATTACCAGTAGTAGAAAATGTTTATGTAGCCTTTTTTTTAGTGTTGAATAAAAGTTTTGGCTTATGATACACAACTATTTTAATTTTTTTCGGAGTATGGTGATATACATCCCCAACAGAAAAGACGGAAAATTTCAAAATTTTATAAGTTAATCGGCCGACCAACTGGGTCTTTACTGACCAATACTAATGATCATTACTTCTTGTACGACTTTAGGTCGTGAACAAGATGTCGATTAATGGTCACTTGCTACTAATGATCACTGCTTCATGCATGACGTTAGGTCATGAACAAGAAGTCGATTAATGATCATTAATTCTTGTTTGATTTCTCACTTTGATGGGTCAAGAATGAGAAGCCTGTAAAAATTTATAAGGTTTACCCAACCGAGTTATATAATGAGATATACATATACATTGCTAACACATGAATACATATACACATCCCTAATACACTCGGTTAGCCAGTGATAACTAATGATGATGCTTAGATAAAAACTATTAAGTTTTATTTAAGTACATTAGTAGAATCTAAGGCCCCATGGGCTGTAAAGGTTAATACTTGTTAAAAAATCATATTAACTACTCGACCGATCGATTAACTAATCAATGGATTAATCACAAGTATCCAGACTGCAGACTCAATTATCCAAGAACAAGCACAAATGAATGAAGAAAAGATGTTTTCATTTTAACAGAAGGCTTTTTACATGTTACATTCAACAAAAATAAAACAAAAAAGAGAGATGTCTACTCGACTAGACGTTTTTCTTGATCCTTATTCATGCCAGTCGAAGGATCATCCAAAGTATAGGGAGAGTTTATAAAGTTAAAATCATTCAGCATCCATCTGTTACTGCTGCTCGACTGACTGAGTAAATAAGGAGGAAGAACTATTTCAAGCTCATCACGAAGTTCATAATCCTCTACATACTTGGATATTAGACTCTGAGGAATTAAATTGGAAGGAATCGAGTCCAGATCTAGCTTTAAGGGAGGTTTTTGACAATCTAAGATGCCAGTATCATTCCAATGCCATAGATCGTTACCCTTGTCATATTTCAGTAAAGTAATAAGATTAGTCCACCCCCATTTATAGCCTTCACAATGGCTCTGAGATAAATGATCATTAATATGGGACAAAGCTTCGTTGTCCCATTCCATCCACACTTATCTCGGTTGTTTGTGAAATTGGAAGGTAAGCCTTTCCACTTGATGTTGAATCTTTTTTACAACTCCGTCTTTGGTTTTTAACTGAGTAAGTTACTCGGCAATGGTTGGCTTCTTTATTTCCAACTAGAGGGTAAGGTCACTAATGGTAGAGGTTTTAGCTTTTAACTTCACATCCTGGTCGGCCAAAGTCTTCTGAATTCTTTCTTCTTCAACAGTTTTCCAAGAAACAACCGTTCTTTTGAAAGATTGGCCATACTTAGTCTTTTTCCCTTGCAAAGACTCTATAGCTTGTAACAACCTGACATTCTCTTTTTCTAAGAGACTAGATCCTTTACTGGGACCAACAGTAGTGGTGGATTTCTTTAAGTTGACAAGCTCATACCTCAGAGCATTATTTTCCCTATCCAACATAGAACAACCTCCTGGGAAAATTTGACATCGTCTTTCAACTCCATCTCTTTCTTATCCAGGGAATACATAATTTTTTGAAGTTTTTTTCGCAAAGCCATCATCTTCACTCAAAGCTTTAAGCTTGGCTTCATAATAAGCATGGAGAAGAGCCCTTGACTGATTGTGATCTTGCTACAATCGCTCAATAATTTCAATGTATGCAACATTATTGGACACAACTCGATCAAGAAGGAACTTTAGGTAGAAATAGGCATCCTTCCCTTGTTCCAAAGAATTAGCATCGAGCAAGTTTGTTATTTATTCTTCGATCAAATCTAAGTTTCCATCCTTAAATAGATTATGATAGCGTTTAAGTAGGTCGAAGTCAGTGGAAGTAATTTGTTCCATCGTGGCATTAAACTAGAAAGAAACAAGTTCATGATTGCCAATCGATTAATAAAGAAAGATAAATTAACAATTGATCATTAACTAATTAAGGGTAGTAAGCAGTTGATTGAAGAAAAAGTTCTTTCATGGATAAATAGCAGTGCTACAGGAGGTACATCAAAAAAGAACAAGAAGAAAAAAGAAAAATCACAAAATACAAGGGTCATAAACTGAAAGGAGTTTACCCCTTCTCCTTATCTTTCTCCACCTCTTAAAAGTCTCATGTTCGGCAGGCAGAGTAAGTGAATCAACATGAGCATTTTCTTGATCGACGGACAGAGAAACCGATTCAACAGGTGATAAAAAATACTAACTTGAACCTTAATCATTGACTTCTTTATCAAGGTTAGGAGGGGAGCTTGGGTCATAACTCTGAAACAACTCTGAATCTTTAGTAGTGCCAACCTCCTTCAGAGTTGCTGACCATCCATTCTTAAAGAATTTCTTTTTAGTATATGAAATTTGGGTCGAAGTTGTTGAAATGGCCTTTTCCCAGCCCTTGTCAGAAGAGGTTTCTATGGTTTTCTTCCTCTTGACCCTCTCAGCATAAAGATCATTGGTTAAGCTAACGACCTTATCTTTAGTCGACTTTTCTCTATGCTCAGCTGAATCAGCAACCAATGTACTCACATTCAAAGCGTCCTATGCTTTCTGGCAAGCTTCCTCGGTGACCTTGATATTCTCATCCCGAGATTTTTGCTCTATTTCCAAAGCTTGTTGGGACTCTTCCAAGGATTTTCTAAGACCTTCAAATTCCTCTTCTACTTCTCCTAAAAAATATCATAGTTGGACGTCCTTATCTAGTATCTAGTTAAACTCAACCAGTAACTGCAAGAAAAACATCGAGTTAGTAAAAACTAGTGGAGAAATAAGCAACATCCGAACAAAACCAAATATAGAATCTTACTAAGGCCAAAATTTGAGTATCACTCTCTAACAATCTTGATTGAGACATAGGGGAAGGAACAACCCTATGACCAAGAAGGGTGCCAACCCTAATCAACTTCCTAGCCAAGCTCGAACCATTGGGTACAGATGACCCCGCAGTAGATGGAACTTTCATCACCAACCTTTGTTGATCGGCAACAATAATTTTTTTAACTCGCTTCTTAATAGTACATATCCTTAGTCTCTTAAGTTAAGACTCATCATCTTTACTAGATGGGGGGGGGGGGGGGAGGGGGAGGCTTCTTTCTAGCCTCCGCTTTCTTCTGAGCAGAAGTATCAGCTGGTTTCTTGGAACCAGCAATGGATTCCTCCTCTAGAAGATTCATAATTTTTCTTTTTCCAATGCTAACAGAAGTCAGAAGTTCAGAATCAAATAAAGAAGAAGCGCCTCCTATGGTAACTTTAACACCAGTAGAGATAGATTTAGTAGCCGAAGAGGTAGGAACATGATCCTCTTCCAAATTCACCACAATTGAAGGAACGACAGTTGTAGGACGAGCAACAAAGGAAGTTATGGAGCTTTTTTACTCTAGAAATAAAGAGGTTAGGCGGGGATGTTCTTCTCCTTCTCTTTGTTCAAGACTCCATAAAAACTTGAGCTCTTCTAAGTTTACTTCACCGTATTTAGGGCACTTTGTCTTATGTTTCTCTGTAATAAAATAATTAATAATGGCAGTTAGTATATATCAGAAAAAAGGTTAATGAAGAAAAGTAAAAAATTATGTAATAACCTATTCCATTCCCTGATTGGGGACATCTGGGATCAATGTAGGCCACTCCAGTATCAAGAGGAGCATGTTGCTAATTTGTAACTATTAGAGCATAATCCTAATAATGTTTATTGGAGTTAGGTAAATTTACTATCAAATCCCTATTGGCCATTCTAGTTTTCAAGTAATATGTTATTTTGCCAGCAATGACCCATTTGTAACAGAACATGATTTCTCGAATCCTGAAATGGGTCCCCTACAGTTCGTTTAACCTATTCACTCCATTCACAATCCTTCATGTGTTGGGGCCATTCTTGCTAGAATGACATCAAAATATTAGCAAAAATGAAGAAGAGGGTTTAGTGGAAATCTGAAGCTACACTCAACTATGAACAAGGTTGGGATCCAATGACTCTTAGCCAAGGAATATACGTCTAAAGGACCGTTGGGTATTTCTAAATCAACCCAAGAAGGAATTTTCTCTTTTCCCTAAATTCTTCTAAAGAACCTTCATCAACTATGTGAACCATGATTCAAATAGATGGAGGAAATGAAGAAAAATAGAGAAAAATAAAGAATTCTCACAGAGATTTAAAGATTCAAAAAGAACTATAGAATAATATGACAAATGACGATAAACGATTGCACAGGAAAAAGCTCGAAGAGAATTGCTACAGTTAGAAAATTTGGGGTAAGGTGAAAACAGAGAAAGTCTCCCTCCTTTTTATAGCTTGCCTAGAAAATAGCAAAATTAATGATTAAACGTCCCAATGACTATGTTCTTACGGTGGAATATTCCAAAAATGGAAAAATACAGATTTACCCTTCGTAGGTTCGCTAAAAATTCATATTATTTACAAAAATGCCATCTTCAAACAGTACCAGAAAATTTTTACAAGTGTGGAAGGTCGGCTACCGACCAGGCACCATGGTAATATGCCGAACAAATTCCTGGATTGAATGCTACATACTTTCATGCAAGCATCAAGCATAGAGGATTGGATGCTTTTGTTGTATGTAAAAATTATACTTTCACGTGGACTAATTGTAAGGATAAATTTCCAATTGAGTCAATTTGTAAGGGTGAGCTTAATTCCGGAGAAAACTAATAGAGTCATATGTTAGATATTTGGTGTATTTCAAGCCTATTAAATTTGAAGAGTTGAAGACATAGCAACCAAGAATTTAAAGTTGATATCATAGTCTGTTTTTTGGGCCAAGTTTCACGTCATCAACATTTCATCATTCCCAAGGTATCCAAAGCTATGAATGCAATTAATATATAAAGGACCTTGGAAATTTGTTTTGGGTGTATTTTTTTATTAAAATCGTTTTGAAAATGGTTTTTATTATTTTTTTAAAGAAAAATAAATTTTCTAACATGTCATTAGAACGACCTCGTTCGAACGACATCTCCAGTCGTTCAAACGAGATATTAAACGAGATTGTTTTAAAAAATTTATTTTCTCATTAAAAGTCTCGTTCAAACGACATATCGAATGATATTGTTTACAAAATCTCTGGATTATCGTTGGTAGCTCATTCGAACCAAGTCGTTCGAATGACATACAAAAGTCATTCGAATGACCTAGGCGATTTTCAACAGTTTTTATCAGTTTTTAATTTTAAACAGTTCACTTCCCCATTATCTTTTTACCTGTTTTAATAGTGCGTGAAGACATATTTTTAGATAGTCTTTTTACATTATTTGAATGGTTTTTGAGAGAAAATACTTCCAACAAACACTCCCTTTTATGTGTTAAGTTTTAAAGATCAAATTTCAAATATAACACATGTTTACGCACATATCTTGTATGATTTAGGTTTCGTAGTATATATACATTTTCTTGAAATCATTTGGAACCGTGTTTCATTTCTATCCAATAAGGAGAAAAGTCTCTTGTGGTGGATTCCGTCCGTTTGATTTGTGGAACACATACGAAGAAAGGCTCCCTGTGTGATTGACGGTAGCTAAGCCCTGTCGGTGGATTCCAAGATGTTAGTGGACTCCAACGTTATCGACTTGGCGGAGGTTAAAGAGAGAAGGAGCGTCAAAGCTTGAAGGGAGTCGATTATGTGTTGTAAGTCTTTATGTCGCGGTCTTTGTAAAAATACCGTACCTAGTGGATTTATAGGCTAGGTCGTTTGAGGTTTTTCCTGTTGTGGGTTTTCCTCGTACATCATGCCTCTTTGTGTGGTTGTTTTTATTTTATCTTGAGAAATCTCACCTCGATACATGGTTAGGTTTAATCAAGATAAAATTTGGTCTAAACAAAAATCGTTTAATTTAGTGTTAGTTTAATATTGGATAACTTTAGTTTAATTTAATTCAAGTCAACAAATTAATTTTGGTAAAATTGGTGTTTAATTTGTTTCGCCTATATTAAAACTTGAATTAATTATTATTGGACTAATTTAAGACTTGGATTTAATTAGCTTTGTTTTGAAAAGAAAAATTCCAACGTTTGTTGAGTTTAATTGTAATTTGAAAAAATTAAAATTAAAATTTTTTATTTGTGAGTTTGTAAAAGGAACTTTTGAAATTTGGTATATCATTGAACCATCATCTTTTTGCAATTAAAATTTGGAGCATCACATTACCAACAAGTGGTGTCAGAGCAAGAATGCTAATTTATTGCATTAAAGTCCTTTTGGGATTTTATTATGGAATATATGCATTACACAAAATTTCCTATTTTTTATGGTTCTAACTACGCATATTGGAAAGGGCGTATGAGGTCGGCACTTAAGTCTTTAAATGAGCAGGTTTGGCAATCGATAGTTAAAGGGTGATCTCCACCAACAATTTTAGAAGGAGGTGTTAGTGTTCCAAAACCCATATAATCATGGAGTGAGGATGAGCTTAAACTTGCAAACTTTAATTTTCGTGGTTTGAATGCTCTTTTTAGTGCGGTCACACTGAATGAGTTATGTCGGATTATGACGTGTGAAACGTCTAAGGAGGACATGGGATATTCTTCAACTCAACGATGAAGGTACTAGTGTCGTCAAAGCTTCTAAACTCCAAAACCTCACCACTCAATTCGAAACCATTAAGATGTTAGACAGTGAGACTTTTGATGATTTCTATGCTAGAGTTTCCGATATTGTGAATTCATCTTTTAATTTGGGAGAAAAGATACCTTACGACCGTTTCGTAAAGAAAGTTTTGAGGTCATTACCAGATAGGTTTATTCCAAAAGTTTTTTTAAAATTCTTTACCTACTTTACACTCTAGGAAACTTGAAGATCTTGTAGGTGACTTACAAACCTTTGAACTCGACATGTTTACATCCAAGGATGAGAAGAAGAAAGATAAGGACATTGCTTTAAAAGTCTGAATGGAGGAAAAATAAGTTTCGGATGATGAGTTTGATATCAACTCGGTAGTTTAGAAAATTTCTTAAGTTTAATAAAGATAATCTTAGAAATGATTTTAAGAAATTTGAAAAGTTTAAGCATAACAAAGTCGAGAAGATCCCTTAAAATTATAATGAAGATCTTAATAGGGACGAGTCGATAGGTGTTATGGTTGTGAGTATTATGAACATAGGGATCTTTAATGTCCCACTAAACTAAGGAAGGGGGACATAATCCAATTTCATACAATGTCACCCTTAGTGATAGTGAACTGGAAGAGGAGATCGATTTCCCCATTGAGCGCAACTTTACCGATTTCATGGAAAGTCATGTAAGTAAAAGTGAGAAATCTTTCGATGATGACATCTTAATACATGACACTTTTGAGGCCAAAGTTTGTGAATCCCATGATTTTGATGGTGAAAAGAGTGGAGAAGAAAGAGAGAGTGAAAATGAAGAAGAGGTTGAGGACAGTGAACTTCAAGTAGCCTTTCGTGAGTTGTATGACGAATCGATAAAAATAAATAGGGCTAAGTTGAAGTTAGAATCTTGTTTGAGGGAACATGCCAAGGAGAATAATGATAATGTTTTAGTAGAAGAACTTAGGGCACGTGAGAGATCTCTTCGTGAGAAGCTTGAGTGTGGTGACGGTGAGAGAGACGGACTTAAAGGTTTAATGGAGGCCATAAATAAAGAGCTTATTGAGTTTCAAGAGAGTAGGAGTTTACTTGAGTCGATAATTTTAAAGCCAGAAGAAAAGTTGAGAGACTCAAGTCGAGTCAAATTTGATTTGGAATGTAGGTCCAAAAAATTAGATAAAGTGCTAGGAACCGTCCAAATCGAAGATGACATGTGTGGAATTGGATTTATTACTCTAAATGCTTCCACTAATAAAGCCAAAACCACAATGTTTAGATAATCCTCTTGGAACATTTTGAAAGGTCAATCCTTAGTTACTACTTTTCATCGGGTCTTTACTTACACACACTGTGGTCGAAAGGGTCACCTTAGGAAGTTTTATTTTGATATTAAAAATGGTCCTAGAAAGTCGAAAGGCAGAGTCACCAAGGTTCCCAAATCCTGAGAGCGTCACACATCACTAGTTTGGGCTAGGCGATCTGATTTGGAGACTTTATAAAATATGATTGTTTATTCTCATTTGCTTGCACGTGATACCTCCCTTGCTAAATCTAAAGGTTGAATATGTTATATTTGTTTTCATATACTAGCTTTTGCGCTACGTGGTATATATTATTTCTAGTTGTATGATTGTTTGTCATTTTCTAGTTCATGCTTCATTATATATGTTTTTCTAGGTTTATGATGTGTTTATTTTTTGTATTTTTTTTCTTATTTTTTGGTATTATTTAAAAAAAAGATTTTTGTTTGCCTTTTGAGTTAATTTTTGTTTGATTAAAAATTTGAAAAACTCAAAAAGATCTTTTTTGTGAGTATATTTGAGTTTTACACACCTTTTGTGGCATATACTTGTGTTGAATCCTTCATTCCCCTGCTTTCATGTGGCTAGAATTTTCGGTTATGGATTTTAATCCATAAATTGTTCTATATCATGGATGCATGGAGTAGTTTGAATTTGATTTGCTTAAAAGATTCTTATTTTTATGCTTCTTTTCCCACATGCATGAGCTTTTTTGAACTTTAACTTCACATGTATATTTTTGCTAAGTGAGATGTTCTCCTACCAATTTAGTCATCTACGTATTTTGTGACTATGGAGGATTTGTGCATGTAAGAACCGTTGGACGTGAGAATTATGTGTGTTGAATAAAGATATTATATATGAATGTGCACGAAAAACGTCTACGAATGGAACACTTGTGCTTTGCGATTAAGACAACGTTTATATTGGACCTGAAAAAGTGTGGCATTGTAAAAAGTATCCAAGGTCCAAAGAGTTTGAAAAGGCCTAAAAAGTGTGGCATTGTAAAACGTAGGCAAGACCTATTTAGTTTAGTTTGATATATACATTCAAAAGAAAAGAAAATAATATTATGATATTTGAGAAGTTTGGATGAAATATCAATGAGTCTGCACAATGATAATGTATCCTAGTTGCTCTATTTTGTCATGACTCTATTGGTTTGTAGAAACATCAAGATTCTAGGCTTTTATGCATTGTGCTTGTTTTTTTCTTTGAGTTCAATTTGTTTTTTCACGTGAGGCTAATTTTTTTATTATTACAGGTTTGCAATCAAATAGAACTCCGTGAACATGTTTAAGTGATTGGGTCATAATTTAATTGTCTATAGTTCACACCCCTTCATTTTGGCTTACCACATGACACAATTATGCCATAAGAGTGTGGAAATCTTATTATATTTTTTATGTGTCTTTTGTGATGTTTATATCTATATATATGTGCTTGTGCTTCATTGATATCTCTTGTGTGTATATATATATATATATATATATATATATATATATATGTGATATTATTTGTTATTAAGTCTTTCCCTTGCTATCTATTCCATGTATGCTTTTAATTCATGTAGGTATCTATCTTGTTGCGAATTTTGTTTGATATCATATGCTTATCATTGTACATCATAAGTGGTATCCTTTTGTTATCGCATTGTAGTTAATATCAACTAATGTTTGTGTGGATTAGTTGAATTTCATTGTTGCCAATATATTATTAATTATACTTGTCACTTTATACATCATCTCATGATAAACTCATTTTCCATATTTCTTATCCCTTGTTTCGGGGAGATTTTTTTAATTGGGGGAGAAATAAGTTATTTTATGTTCTTTATCCTTTGTCTATTCCTGAACAAAAAAGGGGAGAAATGGTATCTATACCGTTTATTCTGGGATATCTAACTCAGGGGAAGACACGACCTTCATAGGTAGACCATGTTAGTCAAAGGGGGAGAATATATTAAAGGGGAGAATTTATTTTACGAACTTTATATTCTTATATTCCCTATGTGTTTGATGATGTGTTTAAGCGTGCATGATTGGATCTTTAACGAGAACTTGGTTAAAATGGCAAAGCTTCTCAACTATATATCGCGTCAAGCATTTTATTATTTTTAGGTGGGATTGTGTCTAGATGTGCATGTTGGTCGATAGGATTTTTATTCTTGGTTTTGTCCCAAAATAGCCAAAGGGAGAGATTTGTAGGGACAAATTTCTAATTGAGTAAATTTGTAAGTGTAGGATTAATTTCGGACAAAACTAATTGAGTCATAGGTTAGATGTTTGGTATATTTCAGGCCTAGGACATTTAAAGAGTTGAAGACGTAGCGACCAAGAATTAACGACCAAGAATTTAAAGTTGGTATCATTGCCAGTTTTTTGTGCCAAGTTTCACGTCATCAACATTTCATCATTCCCAAGGTATCCAAAGGTATGAATGCAATTAATATATATAGGACCCTGTAAATTTGTTTTGGGTCTATTTTTATTGAAATTATTTTGAAAATGGTTTTTATTATTTTTTTAAATAAAAATAAATTTTCTGAAATGTCATTAGAAGGTCGTTTGAAAGACCTCGTTCGAACGACATCCCCGGTAGTTCAAACGAGATATCAAATGAGATTATTTTAAAAATCTTTATTTTCTCGTTAGAAGTCTCGTTCGAACGACATATTGAACGAGATTGTTTACGAAATCTCTGAATTATCATTAGTAGCTCATTCGAACCAAGTCGTTCGAACGACATACAAATGTCGTTTGAAAAACCTGGGCAATTTTTGTTAGTTTTTAATTTTAAACCGGCCACTTCCTCATTATCTTTTTAGCTATTTTAATAGCGCAGAAAGACATATTTTTAGACAGACTTTTTACATTCTTTGAAAGGTTTTTGAGAGAAAATACTTCCAATAAAAAGTCCCTTTTATGTGTTAAGTTCTAAAGATCAAATTTAAAGCAAAACACTTGTTTACACCCATATCATGCTTGATCTATGTTTCGTAATATATATATATATACATTTTCTTGAGATCATTCGTGCGGTGGATTCCATCCGTTTGAGTTGTGGTATGCATACGAAGAAAGGTTCCATGTGTGATTGACAGTAGTTGAGCCCCTTCGATGAATTCCGAGACGTTAGTGGACTCCAACGTTATCGACTAGGCGGAGGTTGAAGTGCGAAGGAGTGTCAAGACTTGAAGGAAGTCAAGTGTTGTAAGTCTTCTCTCATGATCTTTGTAAAAATACCATACTTAGTGGACTTGTAGACTGGGTCGTCTGAGGTTTTTCCCGTTGTTGGGTTTCCTTATACATCATGCCTCTTTGTGTGGTTATGTATATTTTATCTTGAAAAATCTCACTTAGATACATACTCGAGTTTAATCAAGATAAAATTTGGTCTAAACACAAAATCGTTTAATTTGGTGCTAGTATAATATTGGGTAACTTTAGTTTAATTTAATTCAAGTCAACAAATTAATTTTGGTAAAATTGGTGTTTATTTTATTTAGCCTATATTAAAACTTAAATTAATTATTATTGGGCTAATTTAAGACTTAGGTTGAATTAACTTTGTTTTGAAAAGAAAATTTTCAACATTTGTTGAGTTCAATTTTAATTTGAAGAAATTAAAATTTGAAGTTTTTATTTGTGAGTTCGTAAAAGAAGGTTTTAAAATTTGGTACATCATTGAGCCATCATCTTTTTGTAATTAAAATTTAGGACATCACATTTCCAGCACCAATGAAGAAGGCACATCGGTCATCCAACGTGGCAAATCAACATACCTTCTTGGCATCAAATACACTTAGTCGGCTGGAATGTCGACCAACACTAGAATGCAGACCAACTAGAATATCAAAAGTTACTCGGGCAAGAATGCCAACTGGCACTGAGTTCCAAAAGCCTTATTTATTGTACACAATGTAAATACTTGGCATATGAAAGCGTTCCATCTCTAGGGTGTAACAACCCTCGCTTTTGAGAACTTATTTTATAGTAATTTACTGTGTGAAGTAATTATATAAAATGTTGGAAACTGGAGTAGATATTAATTGAATAAGTTGAAAGTTAATATTTACTAGATTGTTGCATATTATTGAATGTGTATGTAAATGTCATCATGTTAAGTTTTATAGTGTCATATGCTTTAAATGACATTTATGGTTTAAATGAAACCGTAACTTGAAATAATTTATAAAATTGTCGGATGCCAGTTTAGAGGGCGTAGTTAGTCTTCAAATGTGCAAGATAGTCAAAATGAGTGCCATATTGTATTTTTATGTTTCGGACACTTTTGACTGGTTTTAACGTAAATGTGTAGTTGCGAGTCATTTTAATGTGGTATTAACCATTTAAGTTGGGAATTAAGGAGAAAGCCACTATTTAAGTCTTGCATTTCATTTATTTCTCTTAAGTGTATTTACTAACCTAGAGAGAAAGAGAAAAGAAGAGAACTTGTGGAGAAAAGAGAGAGATTGAAGATTGAGGCTTGGGATTGTTTCTACCACAAATAAATACGAGATTTCTACTTCAAGGCAAGTTTTCTACTTGCTAATATATGGTTTAGGATGAATAAATTGTATTGATTGTTGTGGATTAGTTATGGTTTAACAATATTAGGGCTTTAAAAGGATTTGTAGGTTTTGAATCCTTGAAAGTTGATTTAGATATTTATTCGTGTAAATCATAGTTGTTAGATGCATTTATGATTAGTTGGTTTCCATAAATGATCTTGGTTTGGTTAGAAATGAGTTGGGAGAATTTAGAGTCCAAGACTCCATAGCCGAATTGGGCAATTCTGGGCTGGGCGAATCAATTCTCCCCTAGTGAATCGATTCGCTAGAGGGACAGCTTACAGGTCTGAGTGGACAGAATCGATTTGGCCTATCCGAATCGATTTGGCAATTATGAAGAAAGTAAGGTTTACCTATTCGAATCGATTCGGCTGGTCCAAATCGATTCGCCCGAATCGATTCGACCAGGGCGAATCGATTCGAAAATCCTGCAGTTTTGAGTTATTTTTCTAACTTAATTCCAATCCTTTTCTTTAGGCTTAAGACTTAGGAAACTTTTTGCATGAAGTAAACTTAGAGTCATAGAGTCCTAGATGAGTTAGTTAACTACCCTACATTAGAAATGGTTTATGTGGGGGTTATTTCGGGGTATACAAATTGATGTTAAGGCATCCTTTTCCGTTAGTTAACGATTATGAGTCTAGGAGTTGTAGGGTCTTATTGGGAGACTCTAGAGGCTCAATTGAGGTATGATAGTATTTATGGTTTATAATAATACCACAAAAGAATGTTTGGAGAATAAATTGAGAGTTTATTCATTCGTTG
This sequence comes from Sambucus nigra, assembly GCA_949130495.1. Taxonomy (NCBI): domain Eukaryota; kingdom Viridiplantae; phylum Streptophyta; class Magnoliopsida; order Dipsacales; family Adoxaceae; genus Sambucus; species Sambucus nigra. The sequence continues at coordinate 586,531,890 of OX422214.1, forward strand.
AGGTTATAATGATGATATGAATTACGTATGGCTCCGGATAAATATGATGCATCTATTAAAATGGAATCGGAAATGGAAAAGGTAAATGATAATTTACTTAATCATGAATATGGTAAATGATAATTTACTTAAACACATCTCTCTAAATGCTATCATAAGGGAAGTTACGCGCGTGAGGTGTATCCCCTGGCTAATGAATGCAAGGTGGATATAGTCTTAGGCCATATGAGAGCTTATTGTATGTTTTTCTGCGATGGTGAGGTAATTATGGGTGTGGTTATGACTCTCCCACAGGCATATGAGCGTTTCTCGATGTCTTGCGTTGTAGGTTCCCAGGTTGTCTTGGTTGATAGGCCCTGGAAGATGATGGTCATTTAGGGGTGCGCACAGTGGGGAAACCCGGACGGGCGGTCTTAGAATCATTATATGTATATGAATATAACTATTCTTATTAAAGTTGGACTTGATTTATGATAAATGCCAAAAAAAGCATTTAATTGTGATTATGTTTCCTGATAAGGAACAGAACGATGAAATGAATCAATGAGAATGATGGAAGTTTTTAATTAATGTTAATTGTTCATATCCTCTCGCATAACTAAATTGAATTTATGATCATTTAATTTGTTTTAGTTTATGCATTTAATTATAGGTAGATTCTTAGTACTATCAATCATGATTTACTGTTCATAACAGTCATACTCTTTATTCATCTGGTGATCATATAAAATCGGGCCCTGACCCGTTCATATTTCTTGTTGTGCATAAATCCTATATTCACTCAGGTGCTCCGCCGCAAGGACGCCCGTACTGACTTTCCTATTTCGGTGCTTTGGGGGAGCCGTGATACATTACGAACATTACGGGCTATGTTGTTATAGATGCCTTTATTTTTGTACTCTAGTTAAGATCGGGACATTTACTCGGGCATGTGGCCCAAGCTATTGTATTTGCTTATTGCAATGTATTATGTAACTTAAATTAAACTGTTGTATTACATTGTAGTGAGTGTTGAACGGCAGCATATTCGGTCCCCTTATTGTATACTTGTTGTGATGTAATATAAGTTCTTTTGGGTTTCCACTTTCTTTTTAAATTGGGTTGTTTAAATTCTTTCCTAAACTTATAGAACAAAATTTTTGGCAACCCATTTTTCTGAAATATAGGGTGGTTATCCTGTATACTTATTGTATTATTATGATGCTAAGATTGATCCATTTAAGATTCCCATTATCATTGAGGTATCGGGCTGGCCACCCCTTATTTTGGTGAGCGGGTTGACACAGATGGTATCAGAGCATTAGGTTCTAGAGTCTTTAGGATCTATGCGATCTTATCACGTTCTACCGTAGCGTTCTTTGATATAGAGCTTAATATTAGGACTGTTTTGCTGCCTATGCTTACGATCTTCTGCAAAGTAGGTTGTTTTAAATAGTATCCTAATTATATTGTTTCTTTATCTCAGATTTTGCCTAGGAGAGGTCACCCCGCTAGAAGGAATAGAGTTGTCGAAGAGGAGGTAGGTCCTCCACCGCCGCAGCAGGGAACTATAAATGCTACTGAGGTAGCAAATATCGTGGCCCAATCGGTCAATGCTGCTATGACTACCATGGTTTAGCAATTGCCACAAGCCCAACAACCAAGGGCTCCGGATGTACAACCTCCTTCTGTACCTTCTCCGTGAGAGAGACTTAGGGAATCCTTTTTAAAGGGTCATCCCCAGGAATTTCAAGGAGGTTCCGATGTCATAGTAGCTAATTAGTGGAAAAAGGATATGCAGCGCCATCTCCGAATGGTGGAGTGTAGTGAGGAAAGAAAAAAAATCCTTGCTACCTTTAAATTAGTTGGAGCTGCATTACATTGGTGGGAGTCTATGGCTATGCCAGAGTAGAGGGATATTATGACTATCAACGATTTTTAGGTTTTGTTAGATCGAATGTACTTCCCTCCCGCAATTCAAAGGGAGATGAGAAGGAAGCTTCAGGATGTGGTGCAAGGTGAGAGATCAGTTGCGGAATATGAAGAGGAGTTCACCCGGTTGGCAAGTTTTATACTGGACGAGGTGACTCCTGAAGAGAGGAAAATATCGAAGTTCATGGGAGGTCTACACTGGAAGATACGACAACATTTACTGGGCAATCCAGCCTTACATACTTTTGGAGATGTGATGAATGCGGCGTTACTCCATTGTCAGGAACATCGGTTGTATGTTCAAGGTAGTACGAAGGCTTTAGTTATGGGACAAGCTAGGAAACCCAAAGGCAATGGGATTGGAGGAGGAGCATTTCCCTCATCCCAATCTTTGAGAAATAAGAAAAAAGAAAGGGAGCGCCAGCAAGGGGACTTGTCAAAAAGGCAACGTTTTGGTGGTTTTAATGTGGGTGGAAGTAATGTTAGGCAGGGACAAGGTACCCCACAACAGCAACAAGAATGTAGAGGTGGAAACGGGGGTAGAGGCCATCCGGTCCAAGGTTTCAGGAAGATTCAAAATAATCGGGCCGAAACCAAGAGAATGTGACAAACCGATGATTTCAATGCGAAGAGTTGGGCCATTTTAAGAGGTCGTGTCCTCACTTGATTGGGAGACAACTTCCTAGGATTCCACAGCAGCCACAGGCTCAGTTATCGCCACAAGTACCTAATTCGATTGTCCCTCCACAACAGGGACAACTATAATATGGGCGTGTTTATCATATTCAGGATTCTATGCTTCCTACGTCTCCGCCGGTGCCGCCAGCTATTGAGGGTAAGTTTCTCATTCAGGGGCACATGGGTCGTGTATTGTTTGATACGGGTGCGACCCACTCGTTCATTTCTAGAAGTTTTGCTCAGTCTAGAGAGTTGATTAAGTCTGCAGAGAGTACCTTCACTAGTGTTGAGTCTTCTCTGGGTGATGGTTCACTCATTTTCTTCGTTTGTAAACAGATATGAATAAATCTTGGTAATTTGTGCTTTGAGGCTGATTTGCTCATCCTGGATATGGTCGGGTTTGATGTAATCCTGGGTATGGATTGTCTAGTGAAGTATCATATGATAGTTAATTGTTATAGGAAAAGTATAGTTTTTGCCATTTCGGGGCAAGAAATGTTTCTAGTGGTTATGCCTCATTCAGAAGGAGGTACTAGAACTTACTTGTATTTTATCGCGGAGGATACTTCTCGGGATGTAGTTATTTTCTTAAATTCTATTCCGATTGTTGGGGAATTCAAAGATGTTTTTCGGAAAATAAGGGGTTTGCCTCCTAGTAGGGAAATCGAATTTGTAATTGATTTACCGCCGGGAACTCGATCGATTGTGAGAGCTCCATATCGTATGGCTCCTGTTGAGATGAGGGAGTTAAGGGATCAGATTCAGGACTTGCTAGAGCAAGGGTTTATTGGGCGAAGCACGTCGTGGGGCGCTTCGGTGTTGTTTGTGAAGAAAAGGGATGGTTCTCTCCGGTTATGTGTTGACTACAGAGAGTTGAATAAAGTCACCATCTGAAACAAATACCCATTGCCTCGGATAGATGATTTGTTTGATCAACTTAGGGGAGAGTTGTACTTCTCTAAGATAGATTTGAGGATGGGGTATCACCAGTTGCGGATATGGGAATAAGATGTGTCCAAAATCGCTTTCCTAACGAGATATGGGTCCTACGAATTTCTGGTTATGCCTTTTGGACTAACCAATGCCCCCTCCGTGTTTATGGACCTCATGAATAGGGTATTTCGAGACTTCCTAGACCAGTTTGTCATCGTGTTCATTGATGATATTCTAGTATATTCTCAAACATAATCCGACCATGCTACTCATTTGCGGTTGGTCCTGCAGAGGTTGAGGGATCACTAATTGTATGCCAAGTTCGAGAAATGTGGATTTTAGTTGTAGGAGGTAAAGTTTCTAGGTCATATTGTGACAGCCCGGGGTATTTCGGTGGACCCAAGTAAAGTTGTTGCGGTGAGGGAGTGGGGTCAGCCCACGACACCTACTGAGATTCATAGTTTTCTGGGTTTGGCGGGTTATTACCGCCGATTTATCAAGGGTTTCTCCAAAATTACTAGCCCTTTGTTAAATTTAACCCGGAAAGGGGTGAGGTTTGTATGGGATGATTCTTGTCAGTCGACTTTTGACGAGCTCAAGGATAGGTTGACTTCTGCTCCAATCCTTGCGTTACCAAGGCCATGATTGGAATATTTAGTCTTTACAGATGCATCTCTACAAGGATTGGGAGGTGTACTTCAACAAGAGCGACGGGCTATTTCTTATGCGTCTCGTAAGCCAAAGACCCATGAAAAGAATTATCCGGTGCATGATTTGGAACTTACCGCAGTTATTTTTGCCTTAAAGATTTGGAGGTATTATCTCCTTGGGGAGAAATTTAGTCTGTTCACTGACCATAAATCGTTGCAATATTTGTTTTCTCAGAAGTATTTAAATATGCGACAACGTCGATGGATAGAGTTCGTGAAAGACTATCAATTTGACATCCACTTTCACCCTGGCAAGGCGAATGTGGTGGCGGACGCTTTGAGCAGAAAGCGCAAGGGGGAGTTAGAGGAGGTATGGAAATCCAAATGGAAGGAGCTTAGTCAGGGGGATGAGGTTGCTAGGGTGTTTATGTCGGTGTTGATCGTTACGCCTACTATTATGGCAAGGGTTGTAGAGGCTCAAGGAAGGGACAAAGGTTGTCAGGACCATATACGCCAATTGTTAACCAAGGGAGCAGAATCCTACTCAATAAGTTTGGAGGTTGGATTATATTTCCATGAGAGACTCATTCTCCCGGACGAAGGGGATTTAAGACGGGCCGTGATGACAGAATCTCATAGGTTAAAATTTTCAGTGCATCCTGATGGGAACAAGATGTACCAAGACATGTGCCATCAGTATTGGTGGGTGGGCATAAAGCGGGATATTTTTGAGTTTGTGTCCTAATGTGCTACTTGTCAATTGGTCAAGATAAATCATCAGCGACCAACGGGTTTGTTGCAACCCTTAGAAATTCCGGTGTGGAAGTGGGAGAGTATATCGATGGATTTTATCATAGGCTTTCTAACATCGCAAAATGGTCACGATTCTATTTGGGTCATCGTTGATCATTTGACTAAGTCAGCACATTTCCTACCGGTACGTACCAATTATAATACAACTCGTTATGCCCGGCTATTTATTGAGGAGGTTATTAGACTCCATGGGGTGCTAAAAAATATAGTCTTAGACAGAGATAAGATATTTGTTTCCCATTTTTGGCGAAGTTTCCAAGAGGCTATGGGAACCGAATTAAAATTGATTTCTTCTTATCACCCTCAAACAGATGGGCAGACAGAAAGAATCAACCAAATGTTGGAGGATGTGCTCCGAATGTGTGTGCTTGATTTCAAAGGTGGTTGGGAACAATATCTACCTTTGGTCGAATTTTCTTATAATAATTCATAAAAAATTTTGATTGGGATGGCGCCCTACGAACCACATTATGGTTGACCTTGTAGATCTCCCACTTGTTGGTTGAAGGTGGGGGATAATAAATGATGATGCTAGAAATAGCACCAACCTTCAAGGTGTTTGAGAGCTCAATTCAATGTTAACAATGGCAGCATATGAGTATATGTGTGTGTGTGTATATATATATATATATATATATATATATATATATGTATATATATAGTAGCAGGAGGTGAGGAGAAGAGGGTTCACACCGGAATATAAGTGGTTCAGCCAATCAGGCCTACATCCACTGTGCATGTGTTTGATGTGTATCAATATATGTGGGCTCTAATGGCCATAGATACAATCTCTCAAGCTTTCTCTCTATACTGTGTATTTGAACAGGGTTTTAGCTAGGGTTGCTAATTTTGGATCCTTTGCAAGGTAGAGGATGACCTCTATATATAGTACGTGAGGGGTGTAATGTACCCCCCATGCATGGAATGAGCATGTGTGTGTTGATCCAGCCAATCTGAAGAAGACATCTGTCACTATCACATGTAGAGAATGATGATGAAATATTCCCCCCACGTGTGGGGAATGATTTGTTATAACTGACTTGTGTCCACGTGTCCTTATTCACATGTCAATAGGTGCTCGGCCAGCGTGCCTGGTCATGACCTCGGCCTGGGAGAAGCTAAGGTTGATAAAGTCTAGTTGCTCATTCAATCCAAGATGGGCTATGAAGGTCTCGGCTTAAGTGAAGTCGAGGTTAGGATTTAGGGTCGGCATGGGCTGAGGTTGAGCTGGCATGTACCTGGAACATCGACTCATTTACTGATGAGGTTAACCTTGGTAGAAGTACGACTTCCCGCGACCTCGACTAACCCCTAGCCGAGGTTGTCATTCCCAGGTGAACTAAAGTGCTGCTGACCCTTATAATACGTGTAGTGTCCCTTTGATGAGGTTGGTGGTAGTGTCGGCCGGGGCCGACCTTGCCATGGTCGAGGCCTGCTGTCATGGATCCAAGGCATTTCCAACCTCGGCAATGTCTTGGCCGAGGCGGTAGTTTCTGGCCGAGGTGACACTTGGGGCATATCAATAAATTCCTTGGCCCTGAAATGATCCAGGATACTTCTTCCAAGATTGAACTCATTCGGAATCGCATCCGAATAGCTCAAGATCGTCTAAAGAGTTATACCGATGCGAATAGAAGTCATATAGAGTTGGAAATTGGAGATCAAGTCTTAGTGCGAGTATCGCCAATGAAAGGTATAAAGCGTTTTGGGAAGAAAGGGAAGCTTGCGTCGCGCTATGTGGTACCTTTTCTCGTTATTGCCAAGGTAGATCCAGTGGCGTATCAACTTGCCTTACCGAAACACTTACAACAACTTCATGATGTGTTTCATGTTTCCTCTTTGAAGAAGTATAAGAGGTGTGAAGGAGCCCTTTGGCATATTCCTTTAAGAGATATCGATTTGCAACCCGATATTTCGTATGAAGAACAACCGATTGCAATCTTAGATCACGGAGAGCGTAAATTGAGATCACGAATGGTGCCCTTGGTGTGAGTTCAATGGGGTCATCATGACGCCAAAGAATCAACGTGGGAGCTCGAGGATGATATGCGGGAAAAATATCCGTATCTCTTTATACAAGGTACGCCTTAATTTTGAGGGAAAAATTCCCTCATAAGGGGGGAGTATGTAACAACCCTCGCTTTTGAGAACTTATTTTATATTAATTTACTGTGTGAATTAATTATATAAAATGCTGGAACCTGGAGTAGATATTAATTGAATAAGTTGAACGTTAATATTTACTAGATTGTTCCATATTATTGTATGTGTATGTAAATGTCATCATGTTAAGTTTTCTAGTGTCATATGCTTTAAATGACATTTATGGTTTAAATGAAATCGGAACATGAAATAATTTATAAAATTATCGGATGCCAATTTAGAGGGCATAGTTAGTCCTGAAATGTGCAAGATAGTCAAAATGAGTGTCATATTGTATTGTTATGTTTCGGGCACTTTTGACTGGTTTTAACGTAAATGTGTAGTTGCGAGTCATTTTAATGTGGTATTATCCATTTAAGTTGGTAATTAAGGAGAAATCCACGATTTAAGTCTTGCATTTCATTTACTTCTCTTAAGTGTATTTACTGACCTAGAGAGAAAGAGAGAAGAAGAGAACTTGTGGAGGAAAGAGAGAGATTGAAGATTGAGGCTTGGGATTGTTGCTACCACAAAGAAATCTGAGATTTCTACTTCAAGGCAAGTTTACTACTTGCTAATATATGGTTTAGGATGAATAAATTGTATTGATTGTTGTGAATTGGTTATGGTTTAACAATTTTGGGTTTTTAAATGGATTTATAGGTTTTGAATCCTTGAAAGTTGATTTGGATATTTATTGGTGTAAATCATAGTTGTTAGATGCATTTATGATTAATTGGTTGCCATAAATGATCTTGGTTTGGGTAGAAATGGGTTGGGAGAATTTAGAGTCCAAGACTCCATAGCCGAATTGGGCAATTCTGGGCTGGGCGAATCGATTCTCCCCTAGCGAATCGATTCGCTAGAGGGATAGCTTACAGGTATGAGTGGACCGAATTGATTCGACCTACCTGAATTGATTTGGAAATTATGCAGAAAGTCAGGTTTACCTATTCAAATCGATTCGACTGGTTCGAATCGATTCGCCTGAATCGATTCGACCAGGGCGAATCGATTCGGAAATCCTACAGTTTTGAGTTATTTTTCTAACTCAATTCCAATCCTTTTCTTTAGGCTTAAGACTTAGGAACCTTCTTGTATGAAGTAAAATTTGAGTCCTGGAGTCCAAGATGAGTTAGTTAACTATCCTACATTAGAAATTGTTTATGTGGGGGTTATTCCTGGGTATACAAATTGATGTTAGGGCATCATTTTCCTTTAGTTAATGATTATGAGTCTAGGAATTGTAAGGTCTTATTGGGAGACTTTAGAGTCTCAATTAAGGTATGATAGTCTTTATGGTTTATATTAATACCACAAAAGAATGTATGGAGAATAAATTGAGAGTTTATTCATTCGTTGAGGTTATAATGATGATATGAATTACGTATGGCTCCGGATAAATATGATGCATCTATTAAAATGGAATCGGAAATGGAAAAGGTAAATGATAATTTACTTAATCATGAATATGGTAAATGATAATTTACTTAAACACACCTCTCTAAATACCATCATAAGGGAAGTTGTGCGCGTGAGGTGAAGCCCCCTGGCTAATGAATGCGGGGTGGATATAGTCCTAGGCCATATGAGCACTTATTGTATGTTTTTCTGCGATGGTGAGGTAATTCTGGGTGTGGTTATGACTCTCCCGCAGTCATATGGTCGCGTCCTGACGTCTTGCGTTATAGGTGCCTAGGTTGTCTTGGTTGATAGGCCCTGGAAGATGATGATCATTTAGGGGGCGCATAGTGTGGAAACCCGGACGGGCGGTCTTAGAATCTTTATATGTATATGAATATAACTATTCTTATTCAAGTTGGACTTGATTTATGATAAATGCCACAAAGAGCATTTAATTGTGATTATCTTTCCTGATAAGGAACAGAACGATGAAATGAATCAATGAGAATGATGGAAGTTATTAATTAATGTTAATTATTTATATCCTCTTGCATAACTAAATTGAATTTATGATCATTTAATTTGTTTTAGTTTATGCATTGAATTGTAGGTAGATTCTTAGTACTATCAATCATAATTTACTGTTCATAACTGTCATACTCTTTATTTATCTGGTGATCATATAAAACTGGGACCTAACCCGTTCATATTTCTTGTTCTGCATGAATCCTATATTCGCTCAGGTGCTCCGCCGCAAGGATGCCTGTACTGACTTTCCTATTCCGGTGTTTTTGGGGAGCCGTGATACTTTGCGGATATTACGGGCTATGTTGTTATAGACGCCTTCATTTTTGTACTCTAGTTAAGATCGGGACATTTACTAGGGCGTGTAGCCCAAGATATTGTATTTGCTTATTGTACTGTATTATGTAACTTAAATTAAACTGTTGTATTACATTGTAGTGATTGTTGACCGACAGCATATTCGATCCCCTTATTGTATACTTGTTGTGATGTAATATAAGTTCTTTTGGGTTTCCACTTTCTTTTTAAATTGGGTTGTTTAAATTCTTTCCTTAACTTATAAAACAAAATATTTGGCAATCCGTTTTTCTGAAATATTGGGTGGTTATCCCGTATACTTATTGTATTATTGTGATGCTGAGAATAATCCATCTATGATTCCCATTATCATTGAGGTATCGGGCTGGCCACCCCTTATTTTGGTGAGCGGGTTATGACATAGGGTTTCACAGCCCTATAAATGTATTACAATCCCTCATCTCAAGGGATAACTTGAATCACATACACACTAAGCTCTTGTAACCATAAAGTAATAGCAACTCACAGTGGATGTAGGCCAATTTGTAGCGGAACCACTTTAACAACTTATTGTCTTGTGTGTGTGATTTAAGTGCTTTTACTTTATTTATCTCTGATTATAAAATTAGAATCAATCAACCTTTAGACATCAACAGTGATAATTATTTATAAATAATGATTTGAAAGCTTTTTGATGTATTGATTTGACATTTTCAACTTTTTATGATTTAAGGTAGTTTCGTTCTCCCGTAGTTTATTTGTGTACTATTCATATTTATCCATGCGTGTATATATGACACATGCTACTTGTTCCTTTTATTTGTATACTTTTTATATATTATTCACTTTTTACTCATGTTGTATAACTTATGACTTGTTGTCATCCATGTAGTGGGGTTAATGTAAGTATAATTAATTTACGAGCATGTTTGGGGATTAAAATATGGTAGACAATTTATACTCAAATTATGAAAATTGATTTATATGTTGATTAAATTGGGAGAATGATTATTTTTAATTGTTGAAATTGTTGGACGATGCGTATGCATCCCTTAGCCAAACAACCTATGGATTGTTCAAATGATAGTTGACAGAAAAGTATAAAGAGATTCCACACCGTCTCGCATGAAGTGAGGTGCAAATTTCATATATAGGCTTGAAATCTATGCAGAGACCTTATGATTAAATAAGATTAATTATTTTTTATGTTGGGATCTTAGTTAGAGTGTCATATTGCATACACTTGATATATCTGCACGCACGATTATGTTTAGTGCACTTAGAGCAATTTTATGAGCTAATGAGTTTCCCACTCCCCTCACCAATAGTTTTATAATTGTATTTTAGGTTTACACACATATTGGATTCATTAAATATCTTTGAATTTTTTGGGACGCATGAGACGTTGTAAATGCTATGTGTAATTTATTTTTATAAAGTAAAAGTTATATTTATTTCATTTATTGCAAAAAGAGATAGTTATATATATTTGATTTTCGCTCCAAGTTTGTAAATGGGACTTACACCTACATACAAATTGAGAGGATTAGTGAGCTTGAGAGATTTGTAACTCTGGTTGGTTGATACAAATAAAATAATTCATTTTCGTGGATGTAGCCATATTGGTGAACCGCGTTCATCTTGTCTTGTGCTTGTTGGTGTTTGTTTTATCTTTATTTTATCATACTTTGTACTTAGATTGTATTATCCTGTTATCTCTTGGGTTGTTATTTTCTTGGATCTTAAACATTCATAAATCACTTCTTTTGAGTGAGTATCCGCACAAAAATTTGGTATAACAGCCTTGCATTGTAGGATCTTTGTTTTGTGTGCGTCCAAAGTGTTTCATAAAATTCCAAAGTAGGATTTTGGGCTTAGCCTGAATATTTCTTGATAGAAGACTAGTTATAAATATTAGAGAATGTCTACATATAGGTATAAATGGTGAATGTTGACTTGGATAAATATGATGGTAAATCCATCAATTTTGGCATGTGGCAATGTTAAATGAGAGATGTGTTAATCCTACAAGGTTGGCATAAGGCGTTCAGGGGATTTTCGACTAAGCCCAAGGATATGTTGAAGGATGATTGGGATGAATATGACTTATAAGTTATCGAGTTAAATCTCGCATAAAATGTGATATATTATGTAATGAAGAAAGAATATGTGGAGTCAATATAATGAATGGATGATAAATACATAGCGAAGAGCATAGATAATCATTTCAACATCAAGAAGAACTTGTTTCAATTTGATTATATTGATGGTATGACAATGTTTAAACATCTTGATGAGTTTAATAAAGGCACGGGGAATGAATTAGTAACGGTATATAAACATTACGAAAAAATTCTAGCGCCAATATTCCATTAAAAAGAGGCACGAGGATGAATTAGTAACGGTAATTTATCATTTGAAGCCACGGATTAATAACGAAAATTTAACATTACTAATGATCTAATTACTGTTACTAATTACTAAAATACTAATGGAGTTTTGCTGTTACAAAACATTTTATAACAGATTTTTATACTATATTGTAACAGATTGTCAAATCTTCTACCAATATAAGTCCGTTCGTAATATTAATGGATTTTTCAAACACACACACACAAAAAAAATGGTTGGGTGTACAATTTACCTTTATTGTCCTTCAATAACTGAAACAATAGGGATATTTTAGTCATTTTGGTTTTTAATAATGGAGAGAATCATTTTTTTTCTTTTCTTTTTCCGATGTTACTTTCATACTTTTGAATTTTGTGTTCATCTTTTTGAATTTTGTGTTTCAACTTTTTGAATTTTATGTGTGTCCTTTTCTTCTTTTACTTTTCTTTGTTTTTCTTCTTCTTCTTTTGCATGTTCTGATTTTCATCACTGTTGGCATAGTTTGTTGGTTGTTGTCATTGCTTGCGCATCTTGCTGGCTAATTGAATCTTGGCTTGATGATTATCTATTGCATCTTGAGAAATTCTTTTTGCCTTTATTAACCTTCCATCATATTTTCAATATTGTGTCTGGTGATGGAATCACACGCGTCTTCTTTTTATTGATAAGCATCAATTTTTTGGAGAGAACTTCTTTCGTGTTCTAATGCTTCTTCAACTTCCTCAGAATATAGGAGATTATTATAGAAATATTGATAGTGGGTTCTATTGCTTCTTTCAGGTATAAAATTTTTCATATTTATATTTTCTTTTATTATTTGTACATGGGTTAATGACATTTATTTACAATTCTATGAACTTTATAGATCTTTAGTAGTTCTTATGTTGCCTTTGTTGCAACTGTTATATACTCTGGATCATAATGAAGTTCAAAAAAATAATTTCTAATTTTTTATTCTCCATGTTCAAGTAAAATTTCATGTTGCCCACGGATTATTTGTCCTTCATTGATCCATTCGGGAGAAACACTTTCAATTATTAACAAAATTCTTAATTTATGAAGAGGTTTATTCAAGTTTTTTCCTTGCTCAACTAGTGCTTCTAGTAGTCTTTTTGGAAAATTATTATTTATTCTTGAAAGTGGTGCGTTTATGAGTAAACTTGAAATTAGTACATATTCTAATAATAAACTTAATGTAGCCATTATTTCTATACGTTGGTTATTAGTAAATATCTGATTAGGTCTGGTTATTGTAATAGCCCGTGACTTTGGGATTGAGAAATTAAAGTTTTGGGAGAAATAAAATTTATTCAAATTGGAGAATTTTAAATTTGGAAAGTGAGGTCCAAAAATTGAGGACGTTATAAAGTATTTCATATGACGATTTGGAGTGCGCCATTAATTTCGGATGGGTCGAGATAGTCAAAATGACTGTCCTTGGGTTTTATTTCGGTTCTCGGATATTTTTAAGTAAGTTTGACCTCCACATTCGTACAACACACAGGGTCAACCTTCTTCCTACAGTTTGATACCGTTATCACGAGAACTTGAGGTGACACATATGAGTGGAAATGGCACAATATTTATTCAGGTAGATCCACCAAGTACGCCGAATGACTTAGCTCCGGCTTCATTTTACTCACGCGAACAATGGCGTGATATGGTTTTTTATAGAGAGACTACATCCAGAAATCAAGATCCATAACGTTAGAACGAGAGCATATGTTGCAAAGGTTATTACGTGAGAAAGATCAAGAGATTGCAAATCTGCATGGGGTGGGACTGAGTTCGGCCCCGGAACACTACCCCATTACGCAACATACACCGCCATATATATATATTGAGATGACTATCGTAGTTCTTCTCCCAATATTTCCCATCCACCCTCCCAAGATCCTGTAAGATCGTATTCTCAACCATCTCTTGCCGGTGACGTTTTTGGGATTTTCAACACATTTCCTTATGACCAATATGAGGGTAGAGGTCCAATGTAAAGTGCATTTTCCAGTGTATTTTCCATATGTAATTCCATTAACTATTTTATATTACAATCATGGAAATTAATACCAACTTTACTTTATTAATATAAATATATATAAAAACATTAAAAAGTTACATAATTTTATCATTTGTATTTCTTAGGCAACCACGGAACAAAACATAAGGCATTCCCATCCCCCATCAACATGTTAGGTAGATGATGTACGAAATCCAAGTTCGAATCTAGACCTTTGTAATTCGAGAGTTTCGAATCCGATTCATATATTGGATCGTCAAGTTCAGTATTTATCAAATGTTTAGAATGCCACTGCTCTAGCCTTGTCTCCATCTATGCAATTTCACGTTCCAATAAACGAATGCATTTTTCATTATCTTTCTTTACATGTTTGAAATATGTTTCCAATTTTGCCTGTGGCACGGGTAAACCATGCCACTGACAATAGCACTCCAAATCACAACGTCTATCAAATAACCTAGGCCATTTCAAATGATCATCCCATGGAATATTTCCTTTTGTCGGCGTTAACCATTTCATCACATGATTAACATTGCCTAAGGAATGGAGTGTACATATAGGGATGTTTTCAAAAACCCTTTTCTCGCCAAACCAATCACCTCCATGGGATCTTGGTAGATCCCTAGATTAGTCAACACTTGTTCAATATTGTTGGTTTTGTGAGAAAAGGGTTTTTGAAAACATCCTCATCATGGTCATCTCCAAATGATGTTGATGCTTTAGACTTACACTTTGTCTTCTTGACCTGTTGTATCCTGCTTATCCCCCCAGTTGAGAGGAAATCATTTCACATAACTTTTTTAGGAGTTGACCAATTATAATACGGAAGTTTTTACCCAAACATAGTTTTCAGGGGAACATGGGTTAAGAAGAGTGAATCTTTATCAGGCATGTAGATATGGTTATGCATTTTTTAGTTTATGATTTGAAGTTAGTATAGCTAAGGTTGTGGTGTATATGTATGAAAAAATGAACAAATGAGTTATTGACGCTCTAACTAATAACGAGACGATATACTTAACGGGAAGAAAATGGATGAATAAATGTTTAAAAATATTTAAGTTGAAAGTGACTGAACAAGCTAGAGGAGCCTTCTTTACCGTTCAATTTTGGACAGTTCTTTTTTTACTGTCCAAGTACGAGTGGTCACATCATATTTAAGTTGAAAGTGACTATGAACAAGTCAGAGGAGCCTTCTTTACCGTTCAATTTTGGGCAGTTCTTTTTTTACCGTCCAAGTACGAGTGGTCACATCATATTTAAGTTGAAAGTGACTATAAACAAGCCAAAGGAGCCTTCTTTACCATTCAGTACTATAAATAAACTATTTAGATAGATGATGAGCATAACAATATTTCCTCCTAATATAATAAGTTTTCCTAAGTCCATAAAAAAATTATCTAACAACAATCTGGAGGAGATGATATTAGTGCAGATCGCCCAATCTTATGATCTCGACTCAGATGATGAAGCCGCCGCAATCCATAACAGATTGTAGAGTGAAATCTATCAATCCTCCTTACTACACAGTGGTAGGGAAATACATGAGAGAAGAACGGGTCACAAGGATAGAGAGACGGGTCATCGTAATTTATGGAAAGATTATTTCCAAGAGAACCCCACTTATCCTGAAGAAATGTTTGGACGTAGGTTCAGGATGAACAAGGCGAGCTTCAATCGTATTCTAGAAACAGCCTGTGAAAAAGATTCATATTTCATCCAGAGAACCGATTGTGTTAGACGAATGGGATTAAGCTCTCACGAGAAGATTGTTTGTGCACTTCGTATGTTGGCGTACTGTGGATACGGGGATTTGCAGGACGAATATTTAAAAATAGCGAAGACTACGACAATTGAGACTTTAAAACGGTTATGTAGGGCTATAGTGAAGGTGTTTAGCCCGGAGTATTGCCGCACACCTACAGTCAAAGATATAGCCCACATGCAGCCCGAGAATGAATGACGTGGTTTCCCCGGGATGATTGGGAGCATTGACTGCATGCATTGGGAATGGAATAACTGTCCACATGCATGGAAAGGATAATATCAAGGACATTGCCATGCCGCCACTATAATTTTAGAGGTAGTGGGATCTTATGATACTTGGATTTGGCATTTGTTCTTTGGGATGCCTGGTGCATGTAATGATCTGAATGTTCTTGCCAAATCTCACATGTTCGAAGAACTTCTGGAAGGAAATCGCACCCCTATGCACTTCGAAGTAAACAGAAACACATATGACACAGTTTACTACCTTGCAGGTGGTATCTATCCGCCCATCAAAACTATCGTTACGAGTTTCAAGAGACCACTCGCTCAAACATAGAAGGTGTTCACACGAGCTCAAGAAGGAGCCCGAAAGGATATGGAAAGGGCATTCGGGATCTTACAACAATAGTTCCACTTTATCAGGAACTCGGAAAATTCTGGGAATATAAAGACTTACGTGTAATTATAAAGTCTTGTGTCATATTACACAATATGATTGTCGAGGAAGAGTTGTATGACGGGACATGGCGAGCTGACCTGCCCTTACGTGACCCACCCCCATGATTAAGCAGTCATAGTCTCGCTGGCCACTACTAGTACCAGGCGCGGGAGGTAAATATGGTGAACAAGGAAGCTCATAACTAGTTACGTGCCGATCTTATGGAACACATTTAGATTCGTCATGCAGAATCATCAACTTGATTGTAATTTCATTTTTATCCACTTACCCATTTCTAACTATGTATACAATTATCTTCGTGCTAAATAACATTTGGTTTGATAAAAATAGTCATTCAAAAACATTGGTATAAAAGTTAATAACTAATAAATTTGGATTACATAAAGAACCATATAAACCTATTTATCTATTCTAAGAAGTTACGATATGCTTGAGACCGACGATGCATTATCTGATTCATTCGCATCTCGTGAAAGGCATTTTGTTGGGGAGTGAATTGAGTTGTATCCGTGTAAATAATCTGATCTTCATTACGTTGGAGTTGAGCTTCATCACGTCGAAGTTGAGCTTCAAACTGTTTCGTGTGAATTGAAATTAAACCATCAATCTTTTCATTTAGAGTTCACCTGATTGTTTGGGATTCTGCAGAATTTTTGTCATAAAGTGTGTTGAATTCTTCGTAGTTCTCTAAAAGGGACGTGTTTTTAGCCTCACTGTTGACGGATGCTCATTTCTTTCCTTCCTGTTTTTCCATTTTACGTCCTTCCGGTCTTCTAAGAGCATTATTGAATTACCTTGATTCGTTGTCGTTCGAATCAAGCGGGCTCTAATTATTTTCATCATCCGTATATTGTGAACCGATGGTTGACATGGAATACTTTGGCAAGTCCTTGAGCACCTCGTAGCAGTGGTCGTAATTAAATTTATGACCCGCTTTGCTTAGAACGTTATCTCTAGCTCGTTCGATCTATATGAAAAAATATTCCCGCATTAGTGATGTAAATTTAAGAATTTAATAATAAATAATAAAAGTAACTGAAATCAATTGTAATTACCCACGTAACTTCCGTCATGCCGCTATCTTTCCCGTTTTTGTAAGCTTTGGACAACTTCGACGTATATAACAAACACTCGGTATTAATTTTTTGGTATTTTCCCTACAAGGCATTCTCAGTTCGTTTGTAAATAACACCCTCGCTTGAGTTATATTCGTTGGTATTTTTTTCCCATAAGGTTGTACGTGATTGGTTAGTCCCCATACGACTATCTATAGAATATTTAACGTATGCCAGACAAAGTAACACCTCGTCGTGTGGAGTGAAATTTGGTAGTCGACTAGAACTTGGAAGAGTATTTTGTGAAGAAGTATCCATAATTTTTTTTTGAATTGATGATAAGTAAAAGAAAATAACTTAGTGTTGGTGTTAAATATTTTAGGGGAGCATAACTTATATATACAAAAATAAATGTTACCGTTGGTAATTATTGTAGTCGTTATAATGTAACCGTTTGGCTAATTATTATTATTTTTATTTCCGGTAGACCTGGGCGGATGAATGTATACCGCCCACATTCTGGGTGGCTAAAACTTGCCCGCCCAGATGTGACCCCCCTTTTCACAATGTCTACCAGCCATGCAAATTTACATCCGTGTTAGCCTTTCTCTCTCCCAAATGTATATAATCTTCGACCCACTGTGAGCTGAAACAGTCTAACTGTATACATTTAGACTGTCCATTGGAGATGGCCTAATGGGATTATATTTAAGATATGATTTGGGGACCAATGAGAGATATATGTCACGTATCCTTAGTGAGGATAAACTTAAGGAATAAATCGTAAACGTGGAAATGTTAAAGGGGTTCATAGGAGAATTTGAACCATAGTTGGAATCGAGAGAGATTGGATCATACTATCAACTAGAATAGGGTGTGTTGTAAATATAGTTGGGGTAGCTGTTATATATCTGTGTGTGATTAACAATGGGAATTCCAATAATTGAGGGAATCATGGAATGAAATTAGGATTGAGATTAAGGTTTGTAGACTATTAGTTATGTTTACACTTATAGTTGTGATTATTATTAGAAATATCGAAGTGTATTCGGATATAAATGGAATGTATAGTGATTATCATATATGTTAACCTTGGAGTTAGTAACCTTGTTGTTACATATATTGGAAGACTATCCATATCATAAGGGAAATGGATAAATATGTGTCAAGTGAGGCACTGTATAAGGGAGAATGCTTTGAGAAAGTATACGTCGTAACAAGGGTGAGTATTACGAGAGTTGTATAAATAGTGCTAGCTTATTTTACTTGATGAATGAGGATTGGAGATAAGGTACGTATATATATGTATAGATATTTATACACCCTTAAATGGCTATATAAATATTTTGCGAATGTATATTTCTTATGTGATGATTTGTACATATGACGTGACTACTGGTATATATATATATACTGTGTGAATGATAAATATATTCATATATATACACACCTCTCTAAATGCTATCATAGGGGAAGTTACGCGCATGAGGTGAAGTCCCCTAGCTATTGAATGCAGGGTTAATATATTCCTCGGCCATAGGACCGGTAATTATATATTGTGTGATTATTGTTCGAAGTGGGGTAATTCCGGGTGTGGTTATGACTCACTGTCAAATGTATATGGTCGTTTCCCGACGTTATGCGATGTAAGATACCCAGGTTGTCTTGTGTGTGATAGGCCCTGGAAGATGATAGCTATTTAGGGGCGCGTCCAGTGGGGAAACCCGGAGGGGCGGTCTTAGAATCGTTATATGTGTGTGATAGAACTATTCATATTAAACTGGGATATTATTGATGGCAAAGAATACATTATATGTGTTATGTATACGTGGTTATAGAAATGAATGGTTGTATATATATATATATATATATATAGATGAAGGTGATATGGATCTTCTAGTATGTACATCTTGGGTGATTTCGATGTACTAATTTATCAAGGTCGACAGATCGTATTTAGAGACAATTGCGGTTATATCGACATCAAGAAGTAGATAGAAATTTTAGTTATGTTCTTAGTTATAAAACTCAATATTTAATGTGGTATGATATGTGTAGAAGACATAATGGATCCCTACGATCGACATTGTCAAGGAGTAGTGTATTGGGGGGGTTCCTTGTTTAGGTTTCGCTTTGTGAGACGCCCCACTCACGAAATGTAGTGCAATGCTAAGAGTAGAGAAAAGATTTGTCCTTAAGACTTGTATATATGTTGTTTAGAGAATAAACTTTTATGTTGAAGCTAAATGTTAATGTGTGAAGTATTAAGACTTATAACTGGTTTAAGCTAATAATTTGAACCATTAGAGCCGAGTAAGGCATATATGTGTATATATACTTAGGTGTGATTAGAATGGAAGGGAGTCTTGGGTTATATTAGTATGGTAGGTCATGCGAGCATAGGTTGTGCGTAAGGTAAGGTAGGTTGTCCTTAAATGAGTGGGGTAACTTAATTAAGTTTTCAGGACGCGATTAGGTGCGCGTTATAAATGAGAGGTAAGTTTGGGGTTTCACGAGAGTGTGACTCCACTTTAATTATGAAATAGTGCATTTATATTTATTATGCACGGTTAACACACTTGCTAAACATTTTTACACCTCGGTCTCTGACCCGTTTACATTTCTCTTTTACTATATATATATATATATATATATATATATATATATATATATATATATATATATATATATATATATATATATATATATATATATATTTCTTATTACAGGTGTCCCACAGAATGGATACCTGATGCTTTTCTATCCAGAGTCTTGGTAACCGGGGCAGTTGCGGACTGTTACGTGATTTAGATAATAGTCGCTTCCTATTCCTTTGTACATCTAGATAGGATTCATGTTGTGTATCGGGTTTATACCCAAGAGTCATTTGTAGTTGTTTATACTTTTTATTTTGGTTATTGTAATGTCTGTGACCCAACATCTTATTCGGGTATGTTTCCTTTTATGTACTCGTTTCATTTTAATTAGAACACTTTCTTTTACTGTAGTACTTGTGTGTTGTCTACCTTTTTCGTTAGTTCTATATTGTTGGTCTGTTTTCTTTTGTATGTTTTATTAAATTTTGGCACCGGCTTTTATAGTTTCGGGTAGTTAGCCTTATTTATTTTGATTTCGTCAGTAGATACTGAGAATGATCCATTTAACATTCCTGATTAAATGAAGTATAAGGCTGGCCACCCTTTATTATTTTAAGCGGGGTACCACAAATGGTATCAGAGCGTTAGGTTCTAGTGTCTTTAGGATTTGTGTGGGTTTTTTGCGTTCTTCCGTTAACGCCCTTGATGTAGAACCCCACTGTTAGGATTGTTGTGTTCACTACGTTTATCTTCTTCTGCGAGGTGCACTCATTTGAACGACGTTCTAACCCAGTTTCTTTTGTCTTAGACATCGCCAAGGATAAGTCGTCTAGGAAGGGGCAAGATGAGAGATGCAACACCCATAACAGATTTTGGGTATGCTTTGACTGGAGGTATTTTCTTCCCGCGATTTAGGCGGAGATAAGGATGAGATTTCTAACAGTGACTCAAGGTGATCCAACGGTGGTTGAGTAAGAAGGAGAATTAAATCGAGTGGAGAATTTGGTGATCGTTAAGGTAAGTGTTGAGGATAAGAAAATAGTGAATCCCGTAGGAGGTTTAGATTAATGAATTTGCTAGAA
Organism: Sambucus nigra; assembly: GCA_949130495.1. Taxonomy (NCBI): domain Eukaryota; kingdom Viridiplantae; phylum Streptophyta; class Magnoliopsida; order Dipsacales; family Adoxaceae; genus Sambucus; species Sambucus nigra. The sequence goes on from OX422214.1 coordinate 586,552,834, forward strand.
TTTGTTAGGAAACCCGGTGTTGCTGACCTTTAACTGGTGAAAGGTATGTGGCATTGTCCCATTTTTAGGAGTATCATTTTCCGTGAGAAGGGAGTAAGAAGTTTGGAGACTCGGGTTCATTGAGTAGGACTGAGGGAGATAATACTAGAGGAGTAAGATCATTGCCGCGTCAGGGTATTACGCAGGATTTTCTGGGGTCACAATAGCGTTTTGTCCTACAGGGTATTGTGACATCCCGCCTAATTAAATACCGGGCGATCACTCCTTTATTAAATTAAATCAAGGTTAACAGTTGGTTCATTCTCAGCATCACTGTCGATAAAAATAAATTTTCCAATTTAACACCCTAAATAATTAAGCTAAGTGTCAAAAACATTTTTCATACAAACTTCCAAATTTTAATTAAAGAAAAAAAAGATTTATTTATATAAAACAACATTTCTACAATTAAGAATCACACCACGATAAACCAAATAATATAATACATTCGTCAATCGAATGCCAACATATGAAAACTAAAATCACAAGTCCATACTGAATAAATTCCAAAGAAACAATACTGGAATGACTGAAATATAAATGTCCTGATAACAAATAAATAATGGAAAGGGCGACATGTGCCCAATAAATGAGAGTACTAGAAGTGGAGTCAATAAAAGAAGCCGTCTACTCAAGTGACCTGCAACTCCCACCTAAGCTGCAGCACGTTCCTCTCAAGGGATCCTAAGCAAGACGCCCCTGTGGCTGGGCACCTGAAAATATACATATATATATACAAGAGAGGGAGAGAGAAAAAGAAACGGGTCAGAGCCCGAAAGTGTGTTTGATTTTAAAATACGTTTAGCAAGTATTTAAAATGATACAGGCCAATGCAATAACATATTAGCACGTCACTCTCTTGAGAAAATACTCACCTCTCTTCTAATGTGCACACCTATCGCACTAACCTTCCCCACGGTTTCTTATCATTTAACGCACTAGTCTTTCTAAAAGATTTAACTTAACTTAGATTACTCGCAAGATTTATAATTCACGACTCAATTTTAAAAAGAATGTTCCAAACAGAATTCAAAGTCCTCCATTTTAACTTTATAAAATCCATAAAGTTTTACAGTGACATCTTATACTTTTTCAAAACAAGTATTTACAATTTTTAGTCATCAACCATGTCCTACATATCAAATCACGGTAGGCAGTTCCAAATTTCAGAATTTCATATATATATATATATTAACTACTCGTATAATATATATTATAACAGCACCCCAACTAAATTATGGTGCGGCATACTCTACTATCCAAAGCCCCATATCACTCATATTAAGGGGAATACATTCGGAATCACTCTCGAAATGTATTAACAATACATACACAAACAATATTGAGGCGAAGAATAGATTCCAAGTCTCTAAGAGGATGGCACATACCGGCGTCTCTTAGGACCGTCTGAACTATCACGTCGATAGCCTGTACCAAGGATATCTATCTTCTAGGGTACAAGTCAATATCCCCCATAAAGGTCCCATCGAGATAAGACTTGTCCCAGCGCGGAAACCTCAGGATAGTAAGTAGCGTGGGTATGATTTTCACATGCATATAATATATGTACACACAATCATATAAATATACCACTTTATCCTATTAACATAGGTTCTTCACATTACCCATAATTATACCATTTATCCTAAATTTAACATTTATAGAAATACGTATAAGGTTTTGTTCCTAACCTTAACTCGAAGGGTTTTCTCACTTATTACCTAACACTCGTGGGCTATATCCTCACGAATCTAAATTTCAGTAAGTGTCTTTATTAGGTTCCAACGTAACTCTCTTACGCACCTCACCCTTTTAAATTCATAAAACTACCAACCTAAAGTAAATATCCCATAAATAGCATTCTCGTTGAAGATTAAAGGTCCCAACAATTATTCATATACCCTACTGGTCCTCAATGTCTCCCAAATTATTTTATCAAGAATGCCCAAGAATTATTTCACGATAAACTTAATTTAACTAATTAAACAAGGGAAATAGAAGTCTGCCAGGAGGGGTCGATCAATCAAAGCTTGGGGCTCGATCGATCGAAGCTCTAGGATCGATCGATCGATCAAGCAGGTCTGGGCAAAATTCTGCAGAATGCAGTTACGGGTTTCATCCAACTTCTTCATCTAAAACGATGTGTTTCCATTATAATCGCCCCAAAAATCCTACTATCATCATTATAACATAATACCAGGTGTTTATAATGTAAAGCATGCGTGTAACTATCATTAAACATGGGTTTTCAACCTAAAATCATGTCCAATTATCAAGAACCCTAGAATTTCCTTAAACAGATTTCTAATGAATCTTTCTCCAATATTTCTTTATTATGATCACAAAATTTCGTGGATTATTACCTCTACATGGCAAGGTTTTCCAGAATTAACATGTACATCAATACTACATGGGTTTTTCCTATCAAAGATTGGGTTTTCTTCCATAATTTTTATCACAATTTATTCCTAAGCTAACATGAATATTGCATCAACGAAAATAGCAAGTTTAAACACTTGCCTGGGATTTTGGGTATGCAGATTCCCGGATGATTTTGGTATGGCTGCATTCCTTGTCTCATGATCTACGCGGTGGTGGTGGTGGCGGTGAAATCCGGTGGCTTTTTGGCCTTGGTTTGCCTTGGATCTCTCTCCTCTCTTCTCCAATGGCCGTCACTTGATTTCTGAAAGTTCTAACCCTAAAAGGCTAACCTAATGGATGATAAAGATGGCTGAAATTCGTGGGTTTAATTACCCAATTAAGTAAAATGACTAAAATGCCCTACCGGGGCACCAATTAGGCCTAAAAACGCCCCGAGACCCAAACTAAACCCTCGGATACACTTTTCTGACTATCTCGACCCTTCCGGACGCGTTGGCGCACTTAAAACGACTATACGAACAACTTATAAAATATTCACTTTTTATTTAGCAAAATTAGTCCCGACGTGACACGGGCACGTCCCGACTTAAATTTCCGAATTAGTCATTTAATTCACTTCTGACATTCAATATAACCAACATAATATATTACTATGCTCATTAGTAATATTCAACAAGTTTCCCATAATTACTAACTCTCGTCACGTTAATAATTATAACATATTTAATTTCTGGATTTTTATTAAATAAACATTCTCATTAAATTTAATAAATCCCCAAATTAATATAGCATAAAAATACAGGGTATTACATACTTCCCCCCTAATAACGGAATTTCGTCCCGAAATTCAGAGAATAAGGCATACTTGGTAAAAACAACTCTGGGTTCTCGCGTATATCTGCCTCACGCTCCCAAGTGGATTCCTCCACATTATGATGCTCCCACTGGACTCGCACAAGTGGAACTATTTTCAACCTCAATCTCCTCTCACTATAGTCTAGAATAGCCACTGGTCTCTCCTCGTAAGAGCTATCAGACTGTAAATCTATCTCATCTATCGCAATGTGAGTATAGGCCATATCATCCCGAAGATATCGTCTCAACGACGAGATGTGGAATACATAGTGAATGCGATGTAAATGTTCTGGCAATCCCAACCTGTATGCTACCGGCCCAATCCTCTCGATGATGGGGAAATGGTCCTACGTACCTCAGAGCCAACTTCCCCTTCTTCCCGAACCTCATCACTCCCTTCATAGGAGATACACACAATAACACTTGATCTCCCACATTAAACTCCCGGAAGAACCGTTTCGCATCGGCATAGCTCTTCTGCCTATCCTGGGCCACCCGAATACGACTCCTGATAATCTCAATCCTCGCAGAGGTCTCCTGAATCACTTCTGGTCCTAGCAACTTGTTGTCCCCCACTTCGAGCCAACAAGTTGGAGAACGACAACGCCTGCCATACAAAGCCTCAAATGGAGCCATGCCAATCGTAAACTGATAAGAGTTATTATAAGCAAACTCTACCAGTGGAAGATGTGGCTCCCAACCTCCTCCAAAATCGAGAACACACATGCATAGCATATCCTCTAACATCTGATTAGTACGCTATGTCTGTCCATCTGTCTGTGGGTGGTAAGTTGAACTCAACCTCAACTCAGTACCCATAGCCTCCTGAAAACTTTCCCAGAAACGTGACACAAAAATCTTGTCTCTATCTGACACAATATTCAGGGGCACCCCGTGTAATCTGACAATCTCAGCAATGAACAATTGAGCATACAGACCCGTAGTATAATCTGTCCGCACTGGCAGAAAATGAGCCACTTTGGTCAAACGGTCTACAATTACCCAGATAGAATCGTGGCCCCGCTGTGATGTAGGCAACCCTGTAATGAAATCCATGGAAATACTCTCCCACTTCCACGTGGGTACTTACAACGGCTGAAGCAATCCTAACGGTTTCTGGTGGTCCACCTTCACCAGCTGGAAGGTAAAACACTTGGACACAAACTCGGCGATGTCCTTCTTCATCCCACTCCACCAGTATTGACGCCTCATGTCCTGGTACATTTTATCACCTCCCGGATGTACTGCAAATCAGGAACCGTGAGAATGATTCATCACTTCATAACGTAATTCCGCGCCTTCTGGAACCACCAATCTCCCATTAAATCGCAAACCTCCATCAGAACTAACAGAATAGGACTCAGCACCCTCGGCTAGAAGTCGCACAATCTGCTCCTGGCAAAACGGGTCTGTAGTCTGTGCATGTATCACCCTCGTAACAATCTCGGGTGTGACTGACATCACGGATATGAAAGAACGTGCCACTGCGTCCTGGTGACCCAACTCCTTCCACTTTACCTTCCAGACGTCCGCTACATCGTCTACCGGTCTACGTCTCAACATATCAGCAACTACGTTGGCCTTCCTCGGATGATATTGTATATCGAACTGGTAGTCCTTCACAAACTCTAGCCATCTGCGCTGACGCATATTCAGCTCTCGCTGAGTGAACAGGTACTGTAGTGACTTATGGTCTGTGAACAAACGGAATTTCTCGCCCAATAACTAGTTCCTCCAAATTCTCAATGCAAAGACGACCACTGCTAACTCCAGGTCGTGGGTTGGGTAATTCTTCTCATGCGGCTTAAGCTTGCGGGAAGCAAAAGCTATAGCCTTCTCCTCCTGCTGAAGCACACCTCCAAGTCCCCGTAAAGACGCATCGGTGTAAACCAGGTACTCCACACCCGGCTTCGGTAACGCAAGGACTGGCGCTGAAGTAAGTTTGTCTTTCAGCTCATCGAAAGCCAATTGACAAGCGTCATTCCAAAAATATGGTACCCCTTTGCGAGTCAGATTTGTCAATGGACCCGCTATTTTGGAGAATCCCCGAATGAATCTCCTGAGTATTCGGCTAACCCCAAGAAACTACGCACTTCTGTCGGTATCGTGGGCTGTCCCCACTCCCTCACCGCTGACACTTTTCTCGGGTCAACTGCAATCCCCTGTTCAGAAACAACAAGACCCAAGAACTGTACCTCTCGCAAACAGAATTCACACTTCTCGTACTTAGCATACAACTGATGCTCTCGTAGAGTCTGAAGAACCTGCCTCAAGTGCTCGGCATGCTCCTCCTCGGAGTGTGAATATATCAAGATGTCATCTATGAAGACGATTACAAACTGATCCAAGAACTCTCTGAATACTCGATTCATCAAGTCCATGAAAATGGCTGGGGCATTTGTGAGTCCGAACGGCATCACCCTGAACTCATAGGACCCATATCTCGATAAGAAGGCAGTCTTTGAAACATCCTGCTCTCTAATACGTAACTGATGGTACCCCGACCTCAGATCTATCTTCGAAAGGAAGTTGCTCCCCTCAACTGGTCGAACAGATCATCGATTCGAGGCAACGGATACTTATTCCGTATCGTGACCTTGTTCAATTCCGGGTAGTCCACACACAATCTCAGTGAACCATCTCTTTTCTTCACAAACAGGACTGGAGCGCCCCAAGGTGAGGTACTCCTACGAATGAAGCCCTGACCTAACAGTTTCTCTATCTGATCCCTTAGCTCTCGCATCTCTGCCGGATCCATACGGTACGGTGCGCGTGCTATAGGTCTCGTATCTGGCAGTAAATCTATAACAAAGTCTATCTCATGACTGGGCGGTAGGCCTGGTATCTCCTGAAACACATCGGAATACTCCCTGACAACAGGGATCGAATCTAAGGGAATCACAACCTCCTTAGAGGTATCCTCCTCTATGTAATACAAATGAGCGGTCGAACCTCCCTCTGGGCGAGGCATCGCCACCACAAACATCTCTTGCCCCGGAATGGAAAAAACAATGCTCCCACCGAAGCAATCAATCATGGCTCTATAAGCTGTGAGCCAGTCCATACCAATAATCACATCATGCTCGTGCATGTCTACGACTAACATGTCTGCAAGTAATACCAAGCTACCAATCTCTACCCCCACTCCCCGGCATATAAAGAAAATAAGTGACCCACTCCCCAAGGGTGAGTCGACACACGCCACGGTGCTCTCTGCTGTAGCTAACAACCCTAAGGACTTCATAAAATATGTAGCTATAAAATAATGCGTTTTCCCCCAGTAACAAATAGAATTCGACCTAAAGTTCCATGGATAGAAAACATACCCCAAATCGCGGTTGGTGCCTGTGGGGCTGTTGCCTGGTGGACATTATAGATATGCCTGTACTGGAACTGCCCCTGCTGCAGTGTAGCTACTGGAAAGGTTGGTAGGTCTGGTACCTTAGTTGGTGCTGGGAGAGCGACTGGAAAAAGTGGCCCCTGTGGCTTCGTACGGGCGCATTGTGGTTGTGAGACCCTAACACCCTTTGGGCAATTTTGGCGTTTATGGCCATGCGTGCCACACACAAAACATTTGCCTTTGAAGTTACTCCCCCTCTGACCTTGCTGCTGTTGGTGTCGGCCTTGCTGACTTGGGGCTTTATTCCTCTTTCGAAAATGCTTTTTCTTACCACGTTGTTGACTAGAATTTACCCGGTCTTGGTTAGTTTGCTGTCGCAATTTCGGAGTCTTCGCACATTTGTCAACTTTGGTCACATGCATTTGGCTAACCTCTCTAGGTCTTTTGCCTTCTCTAAGTTGCATGTTGCGTTCTTGGTATTGCAAAATTGCAGTGGTGACTGCTTGTGCTACGATGCCTGCTAACTCGGCGGTTGATACTCTCTTTGGAGGTACCTGAGGTGTGAGTCGATCTTGCTCGTTGACTCCCTCAACCGTTTTAGCTAGTTCTTCACGACGGTCCATCTGAAAATTGTATATGAATTTGGATGAGTTCATCATTCAAATAAACAGATCGCAGAAGCACGAATTCCCAATGTATAGAGATGAACACAACATTCCTAGTATTAGGGTTCTATATCAAAGAAAGCAGCGCTGAAAGCATAATAAGCCGCACAGATCCTAAAAGACACTAGAACCTGATGCTCTGATACCACCTGTGACACCCCGCCTAATTCAATACCGGGCGATCACTCCTTTATTAAATTAAATCAAGGTTAACAGTTGGTTCATTCTCAGCATCACTGTCGATAAAAATAAATTTTCCAATTTAACACCCTAAATAATTAAGCTAAGTGTCAAAAACATTTTTCATACAAACTTCCAAATTTTAATTAAAGAAAAAAAAGATTTATTTATATAAAACAACATTTCTACAATTAAGAATCACACCACGATAAACCAAATAATATAATACATTCGTCAATCGAATGCCAACATATGAAAACTAAAATCACAAGTCCATACTGAATAAATCCCAAAGAAACAATACTGGAATGACTGAAATATAAATGTCCTGATAACAAATAAATAATGGAAAGGGAGACACGTGCCCAATAAATGAGAGTACTAGAAGTGGAGTCAATAAAAGAAGCCGTCTACTCAAGTGACCTGCAACTCCCACCTAAGCTGCAGCACGTTCCTCTCAAGGGATCCTAAGCAAGACGCCCCTGTGGCTGGGCACCTGAAAATGTACATATATATATACAAGAGAGGGAGAGAGAAAAAGAAACGGGCCAGAGCCCGAAAGTGTGTTTGATTTTAAAATACGTTTAGCAAGTATTTAAAATGATACAGGCCAATGCAATAACATATTAGCACGTCACTCTCTTGAGAAAATACTCACCTCTCTTCTAATGTGCACACCTATCGCACTAACCTTCCCCACGGTTTCTTATCATTTAACGCACTAGTCTTTCTAAAAGATTTAACTTAACTTAGATTACTTGCAAGATTAATAATTCACGACTCCATTTTAAAAAGAATGTTCCAAACAGAATTCAAAGTCCTCCATTTTAACTTTATAAAATCCATAAAGTTTTACAGTGACATCTTATACTTTTTCAAAACAAGTATTTACAATTTTTAGTCATCAACCATGTCCTACATATCAAATCACGGTAGGCAGTTCCAAATTTCAGAATTTCATATATATATATTAACTACTCGTATAATATATATTATAACAGCACCCCAACTAAATTATGGTGTGGGCATACTCTACTATCCAAATCCCCATATCACTCATATTAAGGGGAATACATTCGGAATCACTCTCGAAATGTATTAACAATACATACACAAACAATATTGAGGCGAAGAATAGATTCCAAGTCTCTAAGAGGATGGCACATACCGGCGTCTCTTAGGACCGTCTGAACTATCACGTCGATAGCCTGTACCAAGGATATCTATCTTCTAGGGTACAAGTCAATATCCCCCATAAAGGTCCCATCGAGATAAGACTTGTCCCAGCGCGGAAACCTCAGGATAGTAAGTAGCGTGGGTATGATTTTCACATGCATATAATATATGTACACACAATCATATAAATATACCACTTTATCCTATTAACATAGGTTCTTCACATTACCCATAATTATACCATTTATCCTAAATTTCACATTTATAGAAATACGTATAAGGTTTTGTTCCTAACCTTAACTCGAAGGGTTTTCTCACTTATTACCTAACACTCGTGGGCTATATCCTCACGAATCTAAATTTCAGTAAGTGTCTTTATTAGGTTCCAACGTAACTCTCTTACGCACCTCACCCTTTTAAATTCATAAAACTACCAACCTAAAGTAAATATCCCATAAATAGCATTCTCGTTGAAGATTAAAGGTCCCAACAATTATTCATATACCCTACTGGTCCTCAATGTCTCCCAAATTATTTTATCAAGAATGCCCAAGACTTATTTCACGATAAACTTAATTTAACTAATTAAACAAGGGAAATATAAGTCTTCCAGGAGGGGTCGATCGATCGAAGCTTGGGGCTCGATCGATCGAACCTTCGATCGATCGAAGCTCTAGGATCGATCGATCAAGCAGGTCTGGGCAAAATTCTGCAGAATGCAGTTACGGGTTTCATCCAACTTCTTCATCTAAAACGATGTGTTTCCATTATAATCGCCCCAAAAATCCTACTATCATCATTATAACATAACACCAGGTGTTTGTAACGTAAAGCATGCGTGTAACTATCATTAAATATGGGTTTTCAACCTAAAATCATGTCCAATTATCAAGAACCCTAGAATTTCCTTAAACAGATTTCTAATGAATCTTTCTCCAATATTTCTTTATTATGATCACCAAATTTCGTGGATTATTACCTCTACATGGCAAGGTTTTCCAGAATTAACATGTACATCAATACTACATGGGTTTTTCCTATCAAAGATTTGGTTTTCTTCCATAATTTTTATCACAATTTATTCCTAAGCTAACATGAATATTGCATCAACAAAAATAGCAAGTTTAAACACTTGCCTGGGATTTTGGGTATGCAGATTCCCGGATGATTTTGGTATGGCTGCGTTCCTTGTCTCGTGATCTATGCGGTGGTGGTGGTGGTGGTGAAATCCGGTGGCTTTTTGGCCTTGGTTTGCCTTGGAGCTCTCTCCTCTCTTCTCCAATGGCCGTCACTTGATTTCTGAAAATTCTAACCCTAAAAGGCTAACCTAATGGCTGATAAAGATGGCTGAAATTCGTGGGTTTAATTACCCAATTAAGTAAAATGACTAAAATGCCCTCCCGGGGCACCAATTAGGCCTAAAAACGCCCCGAGACCCAAACTAAACCCCCGGGTACACTTTTCTGACTATCTCGACCCTTCCGGACGCGTTGGCGCACTCAAAACGACTATACGAATAACTTATAAAATATTCACTTTTTATTTAACAAAATTAGTCCCGACGTGACACGGGCACGTCCCGACTTAAATTTCCGAAATAGTCATTTAATTCACTTATGACATTCAATATAACTAATATAATATATTACTATGCTCATTAGTAATATTCAACAAGTTTCCCATAATTACTAACTCTCGTCACGTTAATAATTATAACATATTTAATTTCTGGATTTTTATTAAATAAACATTCTCATTAAATTTAATAAATCCCCAAATTAATATAGCATAAAAATACGGGGTATTACAGGTATTAGGAATGATTTTAGGGAAGATGTTTCTCTTGTGAATAAATAGGCTTTAGGAAGTAAGATTGTCTTGGAAGAAGTAGAGGACTTTGAACAGGGATTCAAGGATGAAGTAAAACAATTGTATTATGGAAGTATAAGGTAGAATACCTTTCTTTGGGTAGTTCATGCTTTGCATGACATTTGGGAGCATCGCATGAAAAGTATAACGGGTGGGTAGCCGCTATAGCCATAGTGTGTATAGAATTTGCTTCGAGGAAGGAGTGAGTAAGTGCGGCCTTTGTATGGTATCTTTTGGGTTAATAGATCGTTTTACGATGAGTTAGTAGAGAGTTATGCTATTGAGTTCCGGAAGTGAGGATTGTTAAGGTCTGTTTGGTAATGGTTATAAAGCTATTGTTTTATAGATAGGTTGGGGCAGGATATGATAGTGTTCCAATAAGAGATGGACCTATCTTACGGAAATCCTTTGATGTGATGTAAAGGATTTGTATAATTGAAGAGGCTTCGAGTTTAGCAGATTCATTATTGAGCGGAGAATTTAGCTCACGATTGTGCTAGTTATAATAGCTAGGGGTGGTGAGAGTATTGTATTTATTGGGGCCTAGTGTCTTGAACGTAAGGTGTTTGATTGATGTGTCGAAAGACACAGAGTTATTTTATATTGTGTGCTATATGGGCCTTCGGTAAATGTTTGTGACTTAAAAATCTTTTATAAAACCATAATCCTGGTTCATTTAATCTCAATCCCCGACATAGATACATAGTAGTGTATTGAGAGGGTTCCTTGTTTAGATTTCGCTTGCGAGACCTACCCCGCATGAATGTAGCAAATGTCAGGAATTGAGAAGAGTTCAACAATTGGAAATTTCCATCTTTTTATTTTCTTAGTATGCTATTATAGATTAATCTATTGGGAGTTATATTACGATTTGAGGCTAGTGGAGCTGGGTTATGTCCCTACGAGTGGAACTCAGGTGCGAAGTGTATGGGGAGCCTGGGTAGCTAGTTTGATTTTTAAAGTTTATATGATTCGATATGAGAAGTGGGAGAGATAGGAATTGTAATTTTGAGAGTAGATGTAAGAACTAGATGAGGTTCGAAATCCTAGGCATAACCTAAATTTTGCGGACGAAATTCCTTTAAGGGGGGAAGTATGTAATACCCCGTGACTTTAGGGCTGAGAAATTAAAATTTTAGGAGAAATAAAATTTATTCAAATTAGAGAATTTTAAATTTGGAAATTGAGGTCCAAAAATTGAGGATGTTATAAAGTATTTCATATGACGATTTAGAGTGCGCCAATGATTCTGGATGGGTCTAGATAGTCAAAATGACTGTCCTTGGGTTTTATTTCGGTTCTGAAATATTTTTAAGTAAGTTTGACTCGAATTGGAGTAAATGAGTCATTTTTTATATATTTTTTTTTTAACTTTAAAAGGTTTATTTGCAATATTTAGAAGACCTTGCCTCTTCTAAATGGCTTACATCCAAAGAACACAGAGAACTTAATAAGGAAACATAAATGAGTCATTTAAAGCGTGTATTAACATTTAAAATTGGGATTATTGTTTAAAGGTTTAAGAGGCTTACGGATAAGCCTATCTCATTTGGGAGAAAGAGAAAGAAAGAGAGAAAGAGAAAGGAAGAAAGAAAGAAGAAGAAAGGGAGAGAGAGAGGAGAAAGCTTGGAGATTTTCGGCCTATACGCGATCCCGGGGGAGATTCAACCACTACGAATCTGAGGCAAGTGTTTAATCTTGCTAAATATTTCATTTGTGTATTTTATTTCATAATTTGTGGATAAAAGAATTGGATTTTGGGTATTAATATCAAAACCTAGATTTTGGGTACTAAAATTGGAATTTGATGTTTATACATGGGTTTGATGATATATAAATTGTTGGGATGAGATATAGGATGAGTGGGAATGTTAAGAATATGATTGAGTTAAAGATTGGGGGTTAGATGATGATTTTTAGGTGTTTAGAAAATTTAGGGTTCGTTTAAAAAATGGAAATCGGCCAAGACAACTGGTATGGCCGATCGACCGCACCCTAAAGGAAGAGCTTACTCCTTTCTTCGTAAGGAAAAATTTAGAACTGCGATTGACCCAGGGTCTGGGACCGATTGACCGGTCCTCTGTTTTTAGCCCAAGAATGGGATTTTCTTTTACCCATTTTTCTTTTGGGTTTTATTCTAAGGGGCTTTCTTATATGATGTAGGAGATCTGTTTTGGAGATTTTTAAGGGGTTTCTCATATCAATTGATAGTGGGGTCATATCGGGCCACTTTGGGAGAATATACACGTATATATTGGAGTTTGTTGCATGGGTGTAATGGGGGAATTTCCTTAAGAATCAGAGTCCTATTGGGAGATTAGAAGTAAGTCAATACATGACGTAAAGTTGAGGATTTTCGAGGAACTTGTGATGGAATAACGTGAGATTTAGATGTCTCCTTTTGCATCGAATCCCTAGAGTAATGGGATTATATTTAAGATATAATTTGAGGACCAATTAGAGATAGATGTCGCGTATCCTTAGTGAGGATAAACTTAAGGAATAAATCGTAAACGTGGTAATGTTAAAGGGGTTCATAGTATCATTTGAACCATAGTTGGAATCGAGAGAGATTGGATCATACTATCAACTAGAATAGGGTGTGTTGTAAATCTAGTTGGGGTAGCTGTTATATAACTGTGTGTGATTAACAACGGGAATTCCAATAATTGAGGGGATCATGGAATGAAGTTAGGATTGAGCTTGAGGTTTGTAGACTATTAGTTATTTTTACACCTATAGTTGTGATTATTATTATTAGACATATCGAAGTGTATTCGGATATAAATGGAATGTATAGTGATTGTCATATATGTTAACCTTGGATTTAGTAACCTAGTTGCTACATATATTGGAAGACTATCCATATCATAAGGGAAATGGATAAATATGTGTCAAGTAAGGCACTGTATAAGGGAGAATGCTTTGAGAATGTATACGTCATAACAAGTGTGAGTATTACGAGAGTTGTATAAATAGTGCTAGCTTATTTTACTTGATGAATGAGGATTGGAGATAAGGTACGTATATATATGTATAGAGATTTATACACACTTCAATGGCTATATAAATATGGTGCGAATGTATATTTCTTGTGTAATGATTTATACATATGATGTGATTACTGGTATATATATATACTGTGTGAATGATAAATATATACATATATATACACACCTCTCTAAATGCTATCATAGGGGAAGTTACGCGCATGAGGTGAAGTCTGCTGGCTAGTGAATGCAGGGTGAATATATTCCTCGGCCATAGGATCGGTTATTATATATTATGTGATTATTGTTCGAAGTGGGGTAATTTCAGGTGTGGTTATGACTCACTGTCGAAGGTATATGACCGCTTCCTGACGTTATACGGTGTAGGATACCCAGGTTTTCTTGTGTGTGATAGGCCCTGGAAGATGATAGCTATTTAGGGGCGCGTCCAGTGGAGAAACCTGGAGGGGCGGTCTTAGAATCGTTATATGTGTGTGATATAACTATTCATATTAACGTGGGATATTATTGGTGGAAAAGTATACATTATGTGTGTTATGTATATGTGGTTATAGAAATGAATGATTGTATATATATATAGTGTGGGTACCCATAATTTAAAACCATGGGCCTGGACGAGTAGCCCAGTCCTAGCGGCCCAAAGTCCAGGCCCTTTATCTTTTATATTGATCCGGTCTCCCCCCACGATCCCATAAAGGGAAGTTATGGGGGAGATGGGAAACGTGGAGGAACCCATCACCTCCACTCACCTACATGTAAATGTATATATTAAACCCTAGGTCCGGGGCAAAAGGACAAGTTGTATTCTCTGTACTCATTCTCCTGAATATAGAGAAATAATATTGACTGCACCACCGTGGACGTAGGCACATCTTTGCTGAACCACGTATATATTTTGTTGTGTGATTGACATTTAGTTTTCCTTGTTCTTTCTCGGTAATTGCTTCTCTCATATTTATTTGTGTTACATAATAATTGTCACCACAATTGGCGCCATCTGTGCGAAACGTTCATCTTTCCCTGAGAAGAGCCCACACCAAGAAAGGAATCTAAGATATCTGGTCACAGCAGCAATGCCCCTCAAGCAGGAGATATTCAAGAGCCACCTGCTCCTCGAAGGATTAGGTCTGAAGTCCGACGATCAGACCAAAGAGTTCGCCCGGAAAGGCCAGCTTCAGAGGAAAGTCAGGGACCAGCAAGGTCCACACAGATATCCAGATTAATCGATGCATATGAGGCAAGGCTCCACGAGCAGAGGGAGTCTTCTCGCAGATACGAGGCTGAGAATGCTCGCTTGAAAAGAAGACTAGAAAGATTGGAGAAGGAACTACGTTCTGACACCAGTAGACGCCCATATCGCACTCCTAGTCCTCAGGCGAACAAGTCTCGCAGCCGAGGAAGGAGCCCTAGGCGAGAATCCCAAAAAGTTGAAGGTGGCGAATCAGACGACGACCTTCGCGAACAGCTGCGAAGAGCTCGCCGCTACCAGAGCCCTGCTCGCAGCGACGAGAACATACGAAACCTAGTCCGTAGAGAAATGGACTAGCATCCTGCTCACCACGGAGCAAGATCAACCAGAGAACTCGCGAGGAGAGCTCTCAAAACCCAGATGAAGTCACTCTTCACAAGGGAAATTGAAGAGGAAGAGGCTCCCAAGAAATTTTCCATTTCAAGATTCAAGATTTACGACGGAAAACTGATCCCATCGATCACATCCGGCAATACCGACAAGCCATGACTCTCTGGAATCATCGAGATGCCCTGATGTGCCACATTTTTCCTTCGAGCTTGCATGATGTAGCACAGAAGTGGTTCGAAAGGCTTCCCCACCGATCGATCAAGAATTTCAAATCCCTAGCCGAACTCTTTACGGCCTGATTCATTACCAGCAGTTTCCACCCCAAAAGGATGAATGCTCTGCTAACAATGAAGAAAACGCCTCAAGAAACCCTACGAGACTATGCGAAAAGATATTGGGAGTTATTCAACGAAATCGAGGACTGTGCGGAAGAGGTGGCAGTGGCTTCCTTTAAAATTGGGCTTCCTAGATCTTCCCTCCTTTACCAGTCCTTGACGAAGAAGGAAGCTATGACTATTGAAGACCTAATGGCCCGGATCAAGAAATACGCAAAGGTGGAGGATGTCACCCGCCTTAATGCAAAGCTCACCACCACGGGAAGTGAGAAAACTGATAACCAAAAGAAAGGAGGAAATAGTGGGGGCAAGAATGGCTCCAAGAACAAAGGGAACCCTGATGTGACAAAATCATTCCAGGCGGTCAACACCATCTTCAAAGAACCAATTTACAAAATTCTCACGAAGATCAAGGATGAGCCGTTCATCAAATGGCCCCAGAAAATGGCAGGAGACCCCTCGAAGAGGAATAATGCATTAAGATGCGCTTTCCACAAAGAGGGAGGACATAAGACCGAACACTGCAAAGCTCTTAAGTCTCACCTCGAGGAGTTGGCCCAGTTTGGGCACTTGAATGACTACGTGGAGAAAAGGGTAGAGAAAGTGGCTGCCAACAGAGAAGCGAGACCTGACAACGTGTTGGAGGAAGACGCTGGACATGAGTTCGCAGTAATCCACAGAGCATCTGACATCAAGCAAATACAAGGGAACTCAGCTCGGATGGAAGTGAAAAAACTTACGGCGATAATGCAGGCCTTTCAAATCGATCCAATAAAATCCCAGTCAGGAAAATGTCGACGAGTAGAGGACGTCAACTATAACAAGCATATTGTTTTCACAGATGAAGATCTGGTGGGAGTAAGAACCCCACATCATGATGCTCTGGTCATTACACTCAGGATAGCCAACTTTGACATCGACAAGTTGCCCGTCGATCAAGGAAGCTCATCCAAAGTAATGTACCTCGACTTATTCAGAAAGTTGAAGTTGAGCATTACCGACCTAAAGGAAGCTGCTGTTCCTCTGGTCGGCTTCGCTGGAAAAATAACCATGCCCCTGGGCAAGATAGTACTGCCAGTACGTGCTGGAAACATCTCCAAGATGATTGAGTTTTTGGTAGTCGACATCGACTCGCCATACCAGGCCATCCTCGGCAGGGGATGGCTTCATGCGATGAAGGCAGGTTCCTCGACCTACCATCAGAAGCTTAAATATGTAACCGAGCAAGGAGTAATGGAGATCCACGGTGACCAAGCAATGGCGAGAAGGTGCTTCATAGCAGCCATCCGGCCAAAGCCAGAAAAGAAGGTCAGTCAACCCAGCGAGAAAGTTGAAGAAGGTGTGTCGCCTTCTAAATAGCAATTAAAGTACGGAAGACCCAAAGTAGAGGAAACTAGGCTCCTCCCCACCGAGCGTGTTGTCGAAGACCTAATAGAAATTATGGCCGAAGATGGTGACAGTAGCAGAGTTTTTTTTATAGGAGCATCCCTCACCAACGAAGAGAAGAAGGAGTTGATGACCTTTCTGAGATGCAACGTAGATGTTTTCGCATAGGAACCCTACGAGCTGCCGGGAATTGATCCTAGTGTGGTTTTTCATCAGTTGCACGTCGACCCCACATTCAAGCCAATCATGCAGAAGGCACGGCGAACTGCACCTGAGAAAGATAAAGCGATAGAAAAGGAAGTCGAGAAACTGCTGGATGCAGGATCCATACGGGAAGTGTAATTCCCCAAGTGGTTATCCAACCCAGTAGTAGTTCCGAAGAGTAATGGGAAGTGGAGAGTTTGCATCGACTTCACTGACCTCAACAAAGCATGCCCTAAGGATAGCTTCCCTCTCCCAAAGATAGACCAACTAGTAGATTCCACTGCAGCTCACGAACGAATGAGTTTCCTGGACGCATACTCGGGATATCATCAAATCCCCTTGTATGCACTGGACCAGGACAAGACAGCTTTCATCACGATAGTTGGTTCATATTGTTACAAGGTCATGCCTTTTGGGCTCAAAAATGCCGGAGCAACCTATCAGCGGCTGGTTACTAAAATGTTCAAGAGCCAAATGGGAGACACAATGGAGGTATACATCGATGACATGAAGGTTAAGAGCAAGAACAAAGAAGATCACCTCTCGGACTTGTCAAGTACCTTCGAATTCCTCAGGAAGTATCGAATGAAACTTAATGCGAGCAAGTGTTCCTTTGGTGTCCAATCAGGAAAATTTCTTGGGTACTTGGTCAGTAAGCGAGGCATAGAAGCCAATCCAGACCAGATCGATGCAATTAAAAGAGGGCAACCTCCTCACACAATCCGGGACGTGCAGAAGCTCACTGGGATGCTCGCTGCCTTAAATCGCTTCATTTCCAGATCCTCCGAAAAGTGCAAGCCTTTTTTCCAGCTCCTGAGAGGAAGTAAATCGATAGAATGGAGCCCAGATTGCTCGCGAGCACTGGACGAGCTCAAATCCTACCTAATCACTCCACCACTGCTTGTCATACCACATCAAAAGGATTCTTTATACCTATATCTATCTGTATCCCATCATGTCGTCAGCTCTGCGCTAATATGCGAGGTGGCAGGGATCCAACACCCAGTGTATTACGCGAGAAAAACATTATTAGACGCCGAGCAGAGGTACCTACCATTGGAGAAGATCGCCTTCCCCCTAGTAGTAGCCTCGAGGAGGCTAAAGAATTATTTCGAAGCTCACACTATCATCGTTCTTACATCACACCCCCTCAAGGTTGTCCTAAGGAAGGCGGATTTGTCGGGCAGACTGTCTAAATGGTCAGTCGAGCTCGGCCGGTTTGACATCCAATTTCAACCAAGGACATCTATCATGGGTCAAATCCTTGCTAATTTCATAGCCGAATTCATAGGCGAAGAACCCTCCGACCAGCCTCAGCCAACAGAGCAAAACAACCAAGCGACAGCGAAGAGCTGGATACTATTCGTTGATGGAGCCTCCAACTAAAAGGGGGCAGGGGTAGGCATTGTTCTCATCACTCCAGAAAACATAATCCTTGAACAAGGAATCAGGATGGGATTCGCAGCCTCCAACAATGAAGCAGAGTATGAAGCCCTAATAGCAGGTCTCCAAAAAGCACAAGCTCTGGGAGCGAAACGTTTGCAGGTTTTTGGCGATTCGCAACTAGTCTCCAACCAGATATGTGGAGATTATAATGCGAAGGATGAAAGAATGGAAGCCTACCTCGCCTTGGTAAAAAAACTCATGGTGAGATTCAAGGAGATCAACATCCAGTAGTTTCCTAGGGGGCAAAACAGTCATGCTGATGCCTTAGCAGCCCTGAGTTCAGCAGTTGACTCCAGCCTTAAAAGGATCATCCCCATCGATTTCCTCATTTGTCCGAGCATCAACTACAGCCGCAAGCTGTCAAACGTGGAACAAATACTCCAGGTGGGATCATCCCCCAACTGGATGGACCCCTTAAAAAACTATTTAAAGGAGGGCACGCTCCCAGAAGATAAGAAAACTGCCCACCAGATAAGAGTCAAAGCTGCTCGCTTTCACTTATCTATAGGGGGTGACTTGTATAAGAAGTCCTTCTCTGATCCCTATCTCAGATGCGTCCATCCAGGCGATGTCGAGCAAGTATTGCACGAGCTTCATGATGGAATCTGCGGAAGTCACGTCGGAGGAAGGTCTCTAGCCTTTCGATCAATGAAGGAAGGTTATTGGTGGCCATATATGCAAAAGGACTCCGCGGTATACGTTCGAAAGTGTCTGAAATGCCAACTCCACGCTCCTATGGTCCATCAACCCGCCATTGACCTAAAATCCTTGACCAGCCCATGGCCATTTGCCCAATGGGGAATAGACATAGTAAGGCCACTGCCCACCGCTCCCGGCAATCGCAAATACCTGTTAGTCGCAACTGACTACTTCACCGAATGGATCGAGGCAGAACCATTGGCGAACATCCGAGATGTTGATATGATAAGATTCATATGGAGGAATATAATCACTCGATTCGGAATCCCCAAAACCATCATCACTGATAATGGGACACGGTTCGAGAGTGGTCCCTTTCGAGGCTTCTGCAACGAACACGGGATCAGGCACAACTTCAGTTCGGTGGCCTACCCTCAGAGCAATGGAAAAGCAGAGGCTTCCAATAAAACTATGATCGATGGATTAAAGAAGCGGTTAGAGAGAGCCAAAGGAGTATGGGCAACCGAGCTAGCCCACATCCTATGGGCATACCGAACTACCCCTCGGCGAGCAACATGAGAAACGCCATTCTCACTAATATGGTATGGTGGCGATCATCCCACTAGAAGCCGGACTGCCAATAATGAGATCCGACCTTGTCGAGCAAGGACAGAATGATGAGACATTGCTCGCCTAACTCGACCTGGCCGACGAGCGCAGAGAATTTGCACTGATAAAATTTGCGATCTATCAACAACGTCTCGCAAAGCAGTACCACAAAAGGGTAAACCCGAGAAGATTCCAAGTTGGGGACTATGTCCTAAGAAAAGTCCTGGGCAGCGCGGTGAAGTCATCAGATGGCAAGCTAGGCCCAAACTGGGAAGGACCCTTTAAAATAACTAGAGATGACCTACAAGGTGCCTATCATTTGGAAACAATGGAGGGCAGGGAGATACCATGAGCATGGAACGCAGCTAATCTCAAGAAATTATATATCTAGGAATTCTATTATTAAATCTTTCTCGTGTATTTGTTATGTGAAAGGACAGTTCATTTCCCTTGTCACTAATGAAAAGTTTCTTTTAGTTAATTACTGATTAATAATAGTTGCATTTTATTACACATCCTTTCCAAATCACAGGCACGATGGTCGGCATAGTAGGGGAACACCCCTTCTCAGGTCATCGTGATGAGGCGTGAAAAACCTCTTAGCATGGCCCCTGGCAATATATGAAGCCCTACAGAGTATTCTTAGGCATCAAACCTACTTTGGTTAAACAAAATCCTGATCGGATAAAGACATCCAATACCAGGTGTGTCCTCGCCAATTGCCCTACTTAGGCCTAAGGGAGTGTGACGACACAACCTAAAAGGTAAAGTGGGGCACAATGATATTTTGGTATTATACTGGACTTGGGGAACACTCGCATGACAAAAAGGATTATGAAGCAGCAAAAATATAGAAAGATTGGATGAACACGTTTAGTCGCTAAAATTGCCCAAAACACGAACTTTTCATTAATCTTTTATATTTACAAATAATGATAATACATGTTTAGTCGGCGAAGCTCGCCCAAATCATTTACATTATCAAAAGGAACTAAAAAGTAACAACTTGCAAAATCTCAAGGAGGTGGAAGCCTCCGAATAAGATAATCAACAACTTTAGCTCTCCTTCCATCATCAGGAGCGGGGGCTAGCTCTTCCACGACCTCATTTGTGTCCAACTCCAATAGTTGCCGGGGAATAGCATCAATGGGGATCCATCGATCATCCCTCCTGAACGGATTGGGCATCAGAGTGGAGGAGGACATCTCGTGTCGATACCATAACACCGAGTTCCTCGGGACCTGCAGCTCTTTCAGGGCACTCAACCACCCTCTAATGAAGGAATGTTCCTCGAACTCTGATAATCTTATTGGAGCATCCAGCCATCCTTGATCATTACCATCAGCCCACGCCTGTCGAGGACCCTCCTTGAATAAATGTCGCAGTCGGGTAACATCCCTCTGGTGCCCAGTAGCAATTACATAAGCTCACCGGACATCATCACGGAGCTCTTCCATCTCCCTATCACGTTGTTCCTCGACTTCCCTGTTCCTGCCCCTGGCACTCCTACCAGCACGCGGAAGGGGAGGACGAGATCCAGCTCGTGACGAAGATGAGCCTCGCAGGACTGTTGGAACGGTGCTCGGCGAATGCTCTTTAAGCTTTAAGACCTCCCTCCTCAGATCTTCGTTCTCCTGCTGCAGGAACTCCTCAACTTGGTTAATCTCGGTGGTTCTAGTAACCTTGCTCTCAGTGCACTGACTTCTTCTTGCACTGAGGCACCAATTTCTTCCATTTCCTGAAGCCTGTCCTTTAGCTTATCCACTAGCTCTGACTGCTCTTTGTATTTCTGATTCCTAGACCTAAGTGACTTGTAAAGCCTAACAAAGGCCTGGCGAACTTCAGGGCTTGCATTAGGACCAAGGGTCCTGCCCAGTTGGGAAGTAGCAGGAATGTAATCATCCACATCAACCAACTACAAGTAAAATAAAGATAGAGGAAAGAAAGAGATCAGCACAAACAAAAGAAGAATCTTCTCATTTCATTAATAAAAGTCAAGTACATCGAGCAGAAACTTGAAAAATTACAAGAAAAAGTACATAATTAAATCCTAAGGGAAGATTAACTGGCAACCTCAGGCTGCCCAGCGGTGTCTGGCTGCTTCCCCTTATCAGTAGCAGCAGAGGCATCTCTTCTGCAGGAATGCCCTCAGTCACTTGAGCAGGGCAAACACCAGCAGGAACAGTATCAGAGGGAAGATCAGCACCCTCGATGGCTAGGGCAGGATCTTCTTTGTCCACAGTTGGATTGGGACCCGAGTCATGCTCGTCAAACAGGGGAGACTCAGCATTTACACCAATAGCTAGAAGAGCTTTGTTCCAGCCCTTCTTGAAGTTCAGACGGCTGATGTAGCCTATATGAACCTCGGCATCTTCATAAGCAGCAGCCCACCCGGAGTTGTATGAATCCTCCTTGACGGTGGCTACCTAGGCCTTCTCCACCTTTAGCTGCTCGGTCAGAATCATGTTCTCCTCTGCGAGATCCAGCTTGCTCTAGCAGACTAAGTCATAAGCCTGCCTCAGCTCGCTCAGCTCCTTAACCTCCTCATCCCTCTCTCGATTAGAGTTGACGAGGGCCAGATCAGAAAAAACCCTAGCTGCATCAGCAGTCTTCAAGTTAGCCTCCAGTTGAGAACCCCTGGCTTCCAGAGCAGACTTCTGCTGCTCCAGCTCACCATTCCTTCTCACCAGCTCATCGCGAGAGCGATAGAGCACACCAAAGTCAGTCACAAACTGCAAGGAATAAAGAAGAAATCAAGAAGGAGAAACCATTAAAACTCGTTAAAGAATTGAAAATTGGAAGAAAATCTTACCAAGGCTAGCCTCTGGCTAGCTTGCAGGGACAATTGATCAGACCCCAGCGCCCTCTGGTGATCTGCAGGAAGAACTGCTC
Source organism: Sambucus nigra (assembly GCA_949130495.1). Classification (NCBI taxonomy): domain Eukaryota; kingdom Viridiplantae; phylum Streptophyta; class Magnoliopsida; order Dipsacales; family Adoxaceae; genus Sambucus; species Sambucus nigra. The sequence goes on from OX422214.1 coordinate 586,575,441, forward strand.
TCTCAAGCAGCGCAGGAGCTAGCTGAGGAGAAATGGCCAATGAAGCCCCCTCTGGCAAGGCCGATACTGGGACCAAGGCTTGCCCTGCCTTGGTCCTTGATTCCATTTTTCTCCTCTCCTCCTCCTTATCTTTCTCCCTTCTCTTCCTCTCCTCCACTCTCTTCTTCTCCTCCACCTTCTTTCTCTCCTCCTCCTTTTTCCTCTCCCTCTCTTTCACCTGCTCTTCCTCTCTCCTCTTCCTCTCTTGCTCCTGAGCAGAAGAGCGAGAACCGGTAGCCACGGCCCCAGAAGTGGACTTCTATTTCTTCAACCTTTGTGCAAGAAGCACTTCATCATCATCATCATCATCTCTAATCAGATTCTTTCTTGGAGGCATCTCTTCACCCGAACAACTGGAAGTGCTCGACGATCCTCGAACTTCAGAATTCTCCTCAGAACCAGAGGAACTACTACTACCAGAGCTCCCTCCACCCAAATTTCCTGCAGGCTCACTCTCAGAGCTGCTCTCTTCTTTGTCCAACTGGATCAGCTCAGCAGTAGTCTCTCCCTAAGAATCAAACTCTGGTACACTATCCACAGGTCATGCTATGAAGCTGGAGCCTACGTTCTTATACTCTAACAAGAAGGCAGCAGACCTGGGATGCTCGCCGTCACCCAAAGTCTCTCTGATGTTCCAAGCTTTCACCAACTCCGAGATTCGGACCTCACTGAGAGCAGGCTCCAAGTTCTTTGATCTCGTTGTAGAAGAAAAAGCAAAGAGGAGTTAGAAAAGTCACAAATCAGCAGAGATTGAAACAAAAGTACAATGTCTACCTATATATTCTTCCCCATAAAAGGCGACAGTAAACCTATCAGACCTCGACCCTTCGAATAGAGGAGAAAATTACCAATTTTTAACCAGAAAGACCTCTTGCCAATAGTCCTTGTGAGAATCAGGTAGATTAACTACCAATACCCTGCCAGGACTCCTGGCTTTGAGGTAGAGGACACCTGAGCTAGTTCGAGAAAAGGAATAATAGAAACAGACCTCGACAAGTCCTAACCTAGTACCGTACAACTCATTTATTCTATGTACACCATTTAATATTTTCCACACATTTGGCGAGCATTGTGCGGGGACGATATTGAAATAGCCAAATAAATGCAAAAATAGATCATTAGGGGGAAAAGTAAGTCCCCCTAGGAAAGCAACAAAACATGGATCCAGTGGGCATCCTCTATATCCCTAACATTCTTGGGAGGCAAGTCACAACACTCAATCTCTACCCCCTCAGGGATGTTGTATAACTTTCTAAACTCAGAGATCGATCTATTTCCAATCCTCGCCATTGGAAAGCACAAAGAAAAAACCCAAAGAGAAAGTGCAAATAAAGGGCATGAAAAACTTACAAAATAGAAGATCGGTTCAAATGATGAAGAAGCACGAGCTCAAGATAACTAAAAAGCAATGGAAATGGGGATTGAGAGCAAAGGGAACGAGGCGCTAGAATTCTCAGAAGACAGAAGAATGCTGGAAAGTCTGAAACGACAGAAAGGATGTGGTTACTTCAACGAGCCTTCAAAATCTAATCATAGTGCACAGTAAGTGAAGCGGCTGCCGCCAAAATCAACTCCACAGCTCCCGAGGAATTGCAACACAGCCATTATGTCTAATCATTTAAATCTGTTGGGCCCGTATACATGGCACAACAAATTTAGGGGCAATTGTGGGTACCCAAAATTTAAAACCATGGGCCTGGACGAGTAGCCCAGTCCTGGTGGCCCAAAGTCCAGGCCCTTTATCTTTTATATTGATCCGGTCTCCCCCCACGATACCATAAAGGGAAGTTATGGGGGAGATGGGAAACGTGGAGGAACCCATCACCTCCACTCACCTACATGTAAATGTATATATTAAACCCTAGGTCCGGGGCAAAAGGACAAGTTGTATTCTATGTACTCATTCTCCAGAATATAGAGAAATAATATTGACTGCACCACCATGGACGTAGGCACATCTTTGTTGAACCACGTATATCTTTTATTGTGTGATTGACATTTAGTTTTCCTTGTTCTTTCTTGGTAATTGCTTATCTCATATTTATTTGTGTTACATAATAATTGTTACCACACACACACACACACACATATATATATATATATATATATATATATATATGAAGGTGATACGGATCTTCTAGTATGTACATCTTGGGTGATTTCGGTGTACTAATTTATCAAGGTCGACAGATCGTATTTAGAGACAATTGCGATTATATCGACATTAAGGAGTAGATAGAGATTTTAGTTATGTTCTTGGTTATAATACTCAATATTTAATATGGTATGATATGTGTAGAAGACATAATAGATCCCTACGATCGACATTGTCGAGGAGTAGTGTATCGGGGGGATTCCTTGTTTGGATTTCGCTTTGCCAGACGCCCCATGCACGAAACGTAGTGAAATGTTGAGAGTAGAGAAACTATTTGTCCTTAATACTTGTATGTATGTTGTTTAGAGAATAAACTCTTATATTGAAGCTAAATGTTAATGTGTGAAGTATTAAGACTTATAACAGGTTTAAGCTAATTATTGGAACCATTAGAGACGAGTAAGGCATATATGCGTATATATACTTAGGTGTGATTAGAATGGAAAGGAGTCTTGGGTTATATTAGTATGGTAGGTCATGCGGGAATAGGCAGTGCGTAAGGTAAGGTAGGTTGTCCTTAAATGAGTGGGGTAACTTAATTAAGTTTTCAGGACGCTATTAGGTGCACGCTGTAGATGAGAGGTAAGTTTGGGGTTTCACGAGAGTGCGACTCCATTTTAATTATGAAATAGTGCATTTATATTTATTATGCACGGCTAATACACTTGATAAACATTTTTACACCTCGGGCTCTGATCCGTTTATATTTCTCTTTTGCTATATATATATATATATATATATATATATTGCTTATTACAGGTGTCCCACCGCATGGATACCAGATGCTTTTTTATCCAGAGTCTTGGGAGCCTGGGCAGTTGCGACTTGTTACAGGATTTAGATTATAGTCGCTTCCTATTCCTTTGTACATCTAGATAGGATTCATGTTGTGTATCGGGTTTGTACCCAAGAGTCATTTGTAGTTGTTTATACGTTTTATTTTGGTTATTGTGCTGTCTGTGACCCGACAGCTTATTCCGGTATGTTTCCTTTTGTGTACTCATTTCATTTTAATTAGAACACTTTCTTTTATTGTAGTACTTGTGTGTTGTCTACCTTTTTCCGTTTGTTCTATATTGTTGGTTTGTTTTCTTTTGTATGTTTTATTGGATTTTGGCACCAGTTTTTATAGTTTCAGGTAGTTAGCCTTATTTATTTTGATTTCGTCAGTAGATGCTGAGAATGATCCATCTGAGATTCCTGATTAAATGAAGTATAGGGATGGCCTCACTTTATTATTTTAAGTTGGGTGTCACAGTTATGGTAAAAGTTTCAAAGGTTTTAAGATCAATATCTAAGAGTATTATATTTTCATGTTTATCTTGAGAATATATATACATCTTTCTTACTTATATTTACATCCTGTTGGCGGTGGATTAAATCCAAAATAATTTTGTAAAGCCACCCATTTAATAATTTCCTTTTCTCTGGCGTAAGCAAATATTTTTACACTAACTTCTATTGGTAATAAATATTCTACCATTTTGCGTAAAATGTTTTGATAATAAGGATAAAAAGATTATGGAAAACTATTATTATTGTGAAGTATTTTTTGGTTTAGATATTATTCTAACCCTTGCTTCTGGGTATTATGATTTTAAAATGTTTGATAATGGTATTATGATCATCTTGTAGCTGCTTATTAACTGCAGTAAAGGAGAGGGATTTAACTTTTGCTTCTAATGAGTATATTTTATTTTTACTCAGTAAAAATAATTACTTAAGTAATTTATAGTATGTAAAAAGTAGCTTCTGTTGAATTCTCGACTAAACCGAAGGTTGTCAAGAATTATCTTTTGCTCTTCATTAACTTGGCGGATGCATTTAAACTTGTGCTTCTCATTGAGAACATGAATTATTTTGTTAGTAAATCTTGGTGCTTCTGAAGATTAAGAGTCTTTATAAGACATCTGCATAATTTCAGAAGTGTTAGTAATTAATCTTGATAAAATATCTACTAATTTATTATCTTTACCTTTAATATGTTCAAATTTTGGTATAAATCCTTTACCTATAATATTATATATAAAACTTAACCATCTTTTTTTATGCTGAATCTACTTTGATGCGTTTTATTAAAATATTTTACAATATTGTCGCAATCGGTTCTTATTAAAAATTATTTTTGTAAAAATAATTGAAAATCTTCTAGTGTATTAATTATTCCTAGAATTTCTAAATCTGTAGAAGGAAGTCTTTTTTGTGTTTCATTAAAATTATCCGAACAATATTTACATATTTTTTCTTCATTTTTATTACCATTTTTATTTGGTCTTTGTAAAAGGATTCCTATCCATCCTATGGCTGATGCATTTGTTTGATTAACTATAATTTTATAACTATTTTCTAATGGTAATAATAATGGTTCTAATTGATTAACTATTTTTAATTTATCTTTTGAACTAATTCTATATTTTTAGTATTAAAATATTTTGACTATTTTTTCTTAATTTACTATACAGTGGTCCTACTAATTTTGATATGTTTGGGATAAAAGATATACAATAATTTAATAATCCTAAAAAATTTGTAATTTCTTTGTGTCTTCTATTTTATCTGAAAAATCTAGAATTTTATTTACTATATGTTCTTGTAATTCTATTTTGCGTCCTTTATATATATATATATATATATATATATATATATATAAACCTAGAAATTCTATTTCTTATTTTTCTAGTTGCATCTTTTTTTTACTTATTATTAATCCTTGATTTATGATTTCATTAAAAATTATTTCTAAATGCTTTCTATGCTCTTATTTATTGTTACTAAATACAAGAACATCATCTATATATATTATACAAAAATTTGAATGCTTTTTAAATATAATATCCATTTTTGTTTGGGATATTTGTAGTGCATTTTTTAATCCAAATGGGAGTTCATTCTATTGATTCTTCTTTCATTTTTATTTGCCAAAAGCCTGATTTAAAATCAAATTTTGAAAAATATTTTTTACCTTGTATTTCATTTATTAATTCCTCTTTACTAGGTATCTTATAGATATCATTATATGTATTATCTTTTAATGTTTTATAGTTTATTACCATTCTAGCTTTACCTCTTTTGATTTCTCGGTGATTGCCTACTATAAAAGGTGGGCTTTTATGTCTACTGATGCTTCTTCTTAGTACTCCTAGATTTAATAGTTCTTGTATTTGTATTCTAAACTCTTCTTGTTCTATTAAGTCGCAGGCTATATACTTTCTCTTTATAGTTTGGATTTATTACTCTTAATTTTTCTTTTAGCTTATTTTTATTCTAATGGTTTTACGGATCTTCTCCTATAATTTCAGTTCTTTCTGCTAATCTAATTAAATCTTCTAATTCTAATTTTTAATTTATAAATATCACTTTATTTAAATTTTAAAAATCTATTTTTTGTGTTTGGATATCTTCTATTTGCTGTAAATATTCACATAAATAATTTTCAACCAAATTGTCTTCTTGTATATCATCCTCTTGCAATTCTTCTGTTCTTTATAATATTATATTATTATTAAGAACTATTGATTATTCTTGCTTTTATATATTATTTTGTTGACTATTAGGCACAATATGAGTTTCATTTTTAAAGAATTGTAGTCCTGATGGGGTATACATAAATCCTCTCGTTAAAGATTGGATAAAATTTAATAAGGGTGATGACTTTTTATATTTGTTAGATATGTTTTTGGTAGAATGAATTATTCTTTGTTTATTTATATTGGTACATTTTGTATACATTGCATTATTTGTATTGTTTCTTTATTAAATTGATGTATATATACTTGGTAATTTAATTCTTTTATGCTCTCTTTGGCTATTAATTCCGAAGGAATTAAACATTTTATGGCTCTTGTATCTAACAATGTTGTTGTATCTAAAAATTTATCTGCAAATTTAATTGGTATGGGAAAAGTAATTAATGTTTATTTATTCATACTATTTTATTATTCTTTAGATTGCTGTTTAATTTCTTTATAAAAATTTGTACAACATGTTTTACAAATATTCATCTCTTTATCTTCTTTGAAACATTTTATACATCTTTCTTTTATAAACATATATTATATAATTTTATATTCACATTCTTCCATATTATATAAAAAATTTAAATCTTTTAGACTTTTTTTTATATATTTTCTATGTGCTCGTCTTCTGATTCTATTGATTCAAATTATATATGCTAATATTATCTATTTCTTCATTTTCATCATATATACTTTTTAATTCTATTGTATCTTCTAGATTATCTTCAATGCCTTCTAATATATTTATTTTTCCTTGAATTTTAGAGACATTATTATTTTTATATCTATAAGGGAAATAAGGGCGAATATGATTAGGATCTCCACATATAAAATATTTACAATTTTTTATCTTTTTATTTTCTTCCTTTTTACTTCTTTATTTTCTCTCTTTATTTTCCTTTTTCTATACCATGGTCGTTTGTGCCTATATCTATTATATTCATTGTATTTGTATCTTTTATATGTTTTGCTAGGTCTAATTCTATAATTTTTACACTTTCTTGTGCCTTTATTTTCTATGGTCCATTAATCTTGTATTATCACATCCATATTACGGTGGTAGATCTATTTGCTGTCAAGTATGGTAATATGATTTTTTTATTTCTTTTCCTTTTTTTTTTAACTTTTTTCATTTTTCTTTTAAAGTATCATATACTATTTTTACTCTTACCCCTATTGAACAATCACGTTTGTCTCTCATTTTATCTTTCCATTTTTCCATATTTTCTCGCCTATTGGTCCTGATATTTTTTTTGTAAGTATCTATGTAAGGACATATTTTACATAGTCCATTTCGTATTGAGTATGTTGTATTCCGCTACACCCATCAAAGAATGTTCAAGTACATACACTCAACAAGATGGATTCAAATATCAAAGTTCTTCAACAACAAGCCTTTGCAAGATTGATTTTAGTAAAGTTGTGTTTAATTCCCTTAACGTTTTATTTAAGTGTTGGGACATATTTTCTAAAATGTTTTTATCAAATTGAGGCATTTTATGAGTCAAAATAATTTTTACAAAACCTGTGGGCGGAATTTTAAAAAGAAAATAATTTTCGCTAAGGTCGTTCAAATGATATTGACATGTCATTAGAACGACAGACTGAAGTCGTTCAAGCGACAGCTTCAAACGAAATTTCATGTAACGTGATACCTCATGAGAAGCATGTTTTAATGTTTTCATCTAACGTCATCACATTGTTTTATGTTTTTTAAGGTTGTTATAATGTTGCGAGGTCTAGGACCGATCGACATTGTTTGTCGTTCGAACGACATTGAGTTCTCATTTGAAAGACCCCGTTGACTCAAGATTTTTATAAATACCTGTTTTGGAGACCCTTTTTGTTTAACAAGACCTGAGACGTTGGATATAAGAAAAGTGCAAATCTGCAGAATTTTAGTCTTCTCTTTTTAGGGTTGAAACTTTGTTTTCAATTGACAAATCATCCCAAATACTTTAGTGAATTGTTTTGGAACCTAAGATTCAACTTTGTTGAAGTTCATCTTTGTGGAGTACCATCTCTACTATCGGATTGGTAGCTCTTGCTTGAGCTTCTTGCTGACGTCTGTAGACATTGGGAATAATTGAGGGCATTTCTTGCTGATTTGGAGCTGCTATTCTTGTGGATTCTTGTTGGTTTCCATTGTTGATCTAGGCTGCGATCTACGTGAATCTGTTGCAGTAGATTCATTGTAAATTTCATTATGTAATTTGTAAGTTACGATTTACTATTCATAGTGAAATAAGTGTTTTACCCGAAAGGGGCTTTTTCCTTAATCTATTTGTTACCTATTTTTGATTATTTATGATGGCATGAGTTTTTTATCACCTTAATGCATGATTAGGGTTCAATTAAAATTAAATGTGGTTTATTCAAAGATTGGTTCTAATTAAATAAGTTTTAATTTGGAAATCTGCAACTTTATAAATTGATATCACATCAGCATTCTCAATCTATCTAATAATTTACCATTTGAGGTTCTATCTATTTATGTCCAATATTCTATAAGTTTCTTAGTATATTCTCATATCTATTCTAATCTACATATTTATAATTGTTCTAAATTTCTTAATGCTTTTGTTTTTTTTCTTATATCCATAATAATCTGTTTTCGCCTATAAATGCTTGTTTAATTAAATTAGTAAAATTTTTTACACTAAATTCTTCTTTAAATTTTTTATATTCGTTGTATGTTTTATAGGTTAAATGTCAATTAGATACACTAACCTGTAATGTGTTTTCAAAATATGTTTTTGTATCAGTTTTATTTTCAAAGCTTACCATAGTATATGTTCTAAAACATCATTTTTCCCAATTTTCTATTGTAGTTTCCCAATCTTGGGGATCTATTTATCTAAGTTTAATATACTTTCATTTTTACTTACAATGTTAGAATCCGTGTTAAATATATATCTATCTCGTGGTTTATATGTTGGTATTCTTTTATTGTTTTCACTATAGCTTTATTTTATTGCTTCTAATTTTTTATGAGTTGAATAGTCATGCATAGGGTTAGTTGTGGTTGATGTTAATGTTTCTCCCTCTTCTGGTGGATTTATTTCTTCTATTGTTTTTTTTTTCTATTTCTTTAGTATTCATAAATTTATCTCCTATTGCTATTATTTTTCTTATATTATCTTCATCTGTACCTTCTGCACAATATATAGATATTACCATTTATTTTGCTTCTTTGCTACCATATTTTCCTATGAGTTCTTCTTCTGTCATATTATCACAATTTTCTACAATTACATCATATATTTTATCTTATATTAATTTGTATATTTATTCTAGTTGGTCTTCTACTATTAATTCATTAATTTCTTCTAATATTTTCGTGTTATATTCTAAAGGTTTATATTTACTGAATCTAATATTCCTTTCACCTATTGCATTTTCGTATATTTTTTTCAAGATTCTTTTGTGAATTTATTGTTAATTGGGGTAATTTCCATTATATTTCTTCATATATGCTACTATCTATCTTTTGTCCTTCTCTTATATCTACATATTTTCTAAAAAAGGATTTTACTATACAATCGAATTTCTCTATCAAACTTATTTTATAGTGATTAAATAAATTTTCCATAAAGAACATATATACTAAAAGGTTATTATAGTTTCCTACCATATTATAGCCTCTCATCCTTATTGCTATTTTTATATGTTTACTAAATTCATTTATGTCCATTAAAAAATTAGGTATACATCTTATAACCGTTGCATTTTTTTGCTAAATCTACTTCAGCTCTTGCTATTTGTGCTTGTATATGATTATCCCATATATCATCATCATCACACACACACATATATATATATATATATAATATATATATATATATATACTATTACTTTTGTAAGTCCTACAAGTCCTATTACTATTACTCCTAAATGCATAAATTCTAAATTTTCTTTTCAAATTCTTTTACTGATTCTGGGATAATTACTTTTACTATTTCACTATTACTTTTATTTTTATTATATAAAACTGTTACTTTTCTTTGACTAGTGTGATTATAGATTCTATTTTTATTAAATTCTAAAATATCTATATTATATCGCTATTACAATAGTATTAGAGGTATAAATGTAGAACTCTTTCAATTAATGTTAAAATTCACATTTTTTCCATTATACTATTTTTTATGGCCCAGTTTGGTTGCGCAAATTGTTTGATTGTGTAAATTGGTTCATTGTGAATTAGTGAATTATAAATGAGTGAATTTGAAATGAGTTAAATTCAATTTTACACAATGTTTGGTAATTTGAAATTGATGTTAAAATTTTATGAAAAAAAGATAAAAACAAATTAAGAGAGAGAGGGGGGAGGGGGAGGGGGAGGGAAAGAGAGAGGGAGAGAGGGAGGGGAAGAGAGAGATGAGACATGCACTTAATGTGACTCCTATTTCAAATGGATTCATTTCACATTTTTTATGAAATGATTCAATTTCAGATTTTGTACATGAGCTAAAATGGGGCAATTAATAAATCCTTTCATTAATGAAACCAAACATAATTAACGAGTCAATTTGTAAATGGAGCAATTTATTAATGATCCAATTTACAATTTTGGGACAACCAAACGGGGCCTAAGAGAATGAGCCTATCTTCTTTGCATTTATATTTTTTTTGGAAGAATAAAGGTCCAATTATCAAAGAGTGTGAGGCATTATCCCTTACGATTCTGATTCCTCAAACCTCTTTGTCTTGTTGCCTTTCCCTATTTTCTCTCTCTTTATATACATAATTGGAACCAACTCCTCGGAACACACAAGACTCCAAACCCATTCACCATTTCCCTATCTTCAAAACCCTATCTGGCAGAACACGAAAATTCCTTGGAGCCTCTATTTCTTTATGTTTATATGGAGGGTGAGGGGAATGTGGATGAGTGGTTTTTGTAGTCCCATATAATTGCACACGCATATATAATATATGCCTGTTTGTGGTAGGTGTGGGACATATGCTCAGAGATGAGATGGTGGGTGTGTTTTGGTATGGGCATGAGAGAGTGAAACAGAGAGTGGATAAGTTTGTGTGGGTCCATCTAAAAAGATAAGTGGGTTGGCTGTTATGGGTTGACTTGTGTGCATTTGTTTAGGTATTTGAAAAGAGAAGTGGGTTGGCTGTTGTGGGTTGAGCTGTGTGCATTTGTTTGGGTATTTGGGTCGGATCTTATTGGGTGGTCTTTAATTTATTTTGGCAAAGAGGGCATCTCTCCACAGTCCCAATTTTTCTGAGTTAAGGTGTTTGGAAAAAAGGGCATCCTCGAACACTCCAGTTTGTGTACGCACCTGATACGAATCTAAGCACACAGGCAATTTGCCTCGTCTCACGGCATTTGATGATGTGGGAAAGTTCAACCAAGAACCATCATGAATATACGTAGTTTTTGGAGAAGACGACCACATAAAACATGGATTCCTCGATAGCTTTGAGAAGCTCGATGCGATTGATTTGCCTCTTTGGAGTCTCTGGTCATCATTGAATGCGTAAATTGCCTTCTGATTCAGTTTTGTTATAGATGGCTAACAAATTGAGGGGGGGGGGGGGGGGGGGGAGTTGAATATTACCCCCAATATCTTGGTAGGTACTTTGAGTTTGAGAAAAAATATTACATTTAAGTGGACTTCGGTCATTTCAAGTTTCCTAGAAAAATAATTGTGTAAAAATTGATTAAGTGCGGTTCGGGTTCGGGTTTAAGGGTCAAGTTTAATTATGTAAAAATTATGTAAAAATTGGATAAGGGTTAAGTTTTATTATCAGCAGGTACCCAGTTCGGGTTGTGGGGGGTCGGTGTGAAAAAAATATTCAATTGACACACGTGTCGGTTGTCGTTGCCCCGAACCATTTACAAAAAGCAATTAAAATTGATTGAGATATTTTTTAATGTCTTATGAGGTTCATTAAAAAATTCATTATTTTGGTTCAATGCAATACTCATATGTGCGTGTGTGTGTGTGTCTCTCTCTCTCTCTCTCTCTCTCTATATATATATATATATATATATATATATATTCAATGCAATACTCATTTGTATATATATCGATAGCTCTTATTTCTCTCTTTCTTGTCTTTATTCTTCACTTTTATCACAACACGAGAGACAATATCAACGTGTTTACGAGTCTTGTTCCAAATTTTCTCAACAACTTCAACACATGATGGTTAAATACACATCAAATTCACATTACACAAGTAAAATCTTTGAAGTTAAAACATCAATATGTGATCAATTAATTTACCTCCAAATCCAATAACTACTTCAAACTTTGAGACATAACAACAGCTACCATAAACTGCCTCTGCAAATAAAATAGAAAAAATAAGCTTCAACATAAAAAAAAATATCAAATACGTAACGACATAAATTAATAAAAGTGGTCAAAATGGAATAATGTCCTTGAAAAACAGAGTGGTTTGGCTATATGTAAAAATCATAAATTAGGTCACACACATACACAAACCAAATTCTATTTAATCCAAATTTTATCTTGATTATTTAGGTGAACCTAAACATTCAAGGTATATAAACTAAATCAAAACAAACAACCAGTAAACCAAAACTTAAAATATAGGAGATGAGAAAAAAAATCCATTTCAGACAAAACCTATATTTGACACTATTACAACCATGTATTACAGAACGACACTAATAGACTTACAGAACTTAGACTCCACTAAAAAACACAGTTATGTCTTTAATCCTTATTGTCAACAGATAGTGATGAAAATTTAATAACACTTCAAATCAAGCTCCACTTGCCTTGGTGTCCACCAACTAGACTCAGAAAGTTGTATTCCTATCTTCAGCAACGGAGAATCAACTCCATAAGCATGTGAACAATAGGTGTGTTCTTATAGGATTTGATAAAATACTTAACAATCCAAGGGCTTTGGCTTAAAAAACAAAATTGTTTTAAAACAAACTAGGGTTTGGAATCCTTTTAGATATGTATGGGAAATTGTTTTTTGCCAAAAGTCCCGTCTAAAACAGATCCCAATACCCCCTTATATAAAAAACACGATTTTCAAGTTAGCACGAATTTTAAGGACTCTCGTTTGAACGAAAACACGACTTCATTTGAACAAAAATGATAACTCCATTGAATAAAAATAAAACTCATTCGATGTTCAATTGAAAAAATTGCCAAACTCGTTCGAACGAAGATTTAAAGTCGTTCAGACGACTTAAAAATAAAAAAAAAATGTTTTCTTTGAGAATCATTTTAAAATCAACCCTCAAACATTTTATAAAACTAATCCATGAATAAAATGTATACACATAATCAAAACTATATACCTTCTCCGATGATTTAAATGATGATCTCAACTCTTTCAATCTTTTATTGTTGCATTTGTTCACCAACTTGTCTTCACCTAAAGCTCTTGAGAATGTACATGATAATTAAGGTGTAACAGAATATGCCAAACTTTAAAACATGATGAGCAATTATAAATCTTTCTCTTAGAGACCTTTAACCGATGGTGAAATAAAATGTTTGTAATTATATTTTAGACTTAGGGATTAAACATTATTGTATGGGGATATGAATGAGGAGATTTATATGTATTAATCGATGGATTTCAAGGTTGTTGAAAAGGAAGATCATGTGTTCAAATTACGCAAGTTTGGTAAGGGTTGAAGCGATCGCCGTGACAATAGTATAAGCGATTTGACAGGTTTATAATGTGCCAAAAAATCACATGGAGTGATTTTAATCATTATGTCTTTTTCAAATGGCTCGAGGAAGGTACTTTGATCTATAGACTCTTGTATGTTCATAACATGCTAATTTCATGTTCAAGCATGGTGGAATTGAGAAGATAAAGGCTCGATTGAGCCAAGAGTTTGAGATGAAATATTTGTATAAAGCTAAAAAGATTCTCATCATGGAGATTAGTAGAGAAAGGAAGAAGGGAATGTTGATCCTTACACAAAGGAAATATCTAGATAAGGTTGTGGCATGGTTCAAAATATAGGATGCTAAGCACTTGAATACTCCCTTGGCTGGCTACGATGGCTCCTAAGACTAGAGATGAGGTGGGTTATATGGCTCAAGCTTGTCACACCTTGATTTTTTGGGGGGCGAGTTTTATTTTAAAATAATACTAAACCATAATTGAGCCATGCATACTAAGATAAATAAGAATTTATAAAATCTAAAGTGTCTTACATTGTGGTTTAAAAGACTTATTCTTCTATCTGTATCTCTCCATATCTCTTACAAGTGTAGTATGATTCTTGTAGTAATCATCATTTCCTATAGATACTTGTGCAAAATAAATGGAAGAAAAAAAATCAGTAAAGTTGTTGAATAGGTTTTAACTAGTTCTATAACAAGTGTGTGTGTGTGTCTATATATATATATATATATATATATATATATATATTTGTTAAACAAAATGGAAGAAAATATTTCTTATAATAACATTAAAAAAATCATGGAGTTTGAAATGATAATCCCATACCCGCCACCTTTCAAAGTTGGTATAGAAATAAATAAGCCATCAGTAAAATCAAATAAAATCAACCCAAAACCTTTAGGAAAAAGTAACCAGCTACGTACACTATCCAAATAGCACTCATACATATATAGCAATAATTCAGGCTCTCAATCATCTGAGACCATAGGCTAAGTAGAAAATTCCGTGGGATAACACAAAAGTCTACTCCCTTGTTATTAAAGATGCTTTTAAAATAAATAATAATGTAAAAGGTGCAAGGTGAGCTGAATCGTTACAATGAATTATTATGATATCTACTATTCGATGAAAAACATTCAAATTTGATCCTATGATCATAATTATAATAATCAATGATATATTAACATATAAGTATGGTAATTTCTACACATACTTGGAATCGAATAGGGCTATCATAAAATGATATCAATAGCAGTTAAGAAAATACACAAAAGTTACTATTAAAGAGGTAAAAAAAACTACCAGCGTATTGAGTAGAGTGAGCTTATCTGATTCATTGTACTTTGTCATTTTTAAGTGTAATTTTTAATACAAACATTACTATGAATAATCTAAAAATATATGTTTCACTCTACACGTTGCTTTTCATAATTTTATTGTCATGGGTATTCGGATAGCGAACTCGTATTTATATATAACTCAGATACGATTCGAATAAAAAAAATTTCCAATTATGTAAGGACATAATTTTATAAATGTCCAGGTAGAATCTGGGAATTTTCTATTTTCCTAGATCACAGTTTGTATGTCTGATACCACTACGTTCGACACGTCTCTACATGATCTCATATGACGGTATCTATCCGAATTTTGGGAATCAAGCATTCAATGTCTTCATCATGTGTCCCACTTCTACCTCAGTGACTTCACGTTCCATGATTTTAGGCACTTTATGCAAGTGGTACGCAAGAGAAGTCAAAACAGCGAAAGAAGGCATGATATGGAAAGTCAAGGGCATTTTAGTAATTTTACATCCACATCTGGAGGACTGTTCAACTAGTAAGTTGAAGAGCTCGACGCCATGAAGATACTGGAAGAAATGGCACCTCAATCCGAGCTACGGTGAAGAAGTTATGGCCCTTTGAAAATGGGGTAGAAAAATCTTCTGGAAAGTAACGCAAATCTCTTTATGTCCCTTTCTACTCAAGTGTTTCAAAGAATTTTCTCCAACTCTATTTCCACAACAACCAACCTAAAATGGCCCTCTTTTTAGTCTTCATCATTTTAAGGCTATAGACATCATCATTTTAAGGATTTATGCCTATTTAAATGCACGCTTAATTCCCATTTATCAACAACACATCATAAACCTTCAAGAGATTATTTTTACTCATTTTTGGAGTATTTTGTGGAGAAGTCGGTCCCTTCTTCATTGTTTTCCATCTTAAATTCTTGCGGAAGATTCCATCCGACGACATCGAAATCGACACCTACGGGTATTTTCATATGTCACACTTATTTTCATTATAATCCGTGTAACCGTTCTTTACAAATTATAGTGAAAATAATATGGTTTTGCCCTGTGAGGATTTTTCCTGATACGTTGTGTCACATGCTATATTATTTTATTTTATAAATCGTCTAGATGCATGTTTTTAGGATTTAATTAAAAAACTATGTTTAATTAAATAATTACTTTATTTGAACAAAAGTGCACTCTTCAAATTGGTATCAGAGCCAATTACACAATATACCGGGTAATTTTCCGCAAAATTTTTCTAAGATATCAATTTTCTGAAAAATTGATTTTTAAAAAATGACGTGTTCAATGGAGAAATTATATAATAAAATTCTAGTTTTTGACGAGACAAACTATGCTTACTGGAAAGCCCGCATGAAATCTACTGCAAAAGCCCTTGATGAACGTGTTTGGATTTTGGTTGAAAAAGGGTGGACACCACCCTCCGTCACTGCTAATAACGTGACTAATTTAAAATCTGTGACTGAATGGACTGAAGACAAATTTAAATGGTTGTCTTTTAATTCTAAGGGTTTAAGTGCTATTTCTAGATCCATCACACCTGACGAGTTCCGACGAATTATGACGTGCTCCACGTCAAAAGAGGCATGGGATGTTTTGCAACTTACCCATGAAGGAACTAATGGTATGAAAGAATCTAAACTGCAAAATTTAACAACTCAATTTGAAAATATCACCATGATTGAGACTGAATGTTTTGATGAATTTTATGCTAGGTTATATGATATTGTTAACACTAGTTTTAATCTTGGTGAACACATTCCTAATGCTAGATTTGTTAAAAAGATTCTTAGATCACTTCTTAAGCGTTTTATCCCTAAAGTCACTGTATAAATTCTATTAGTAATTTAAACACGCTTAAATTGGAGGAACTTGTAGGAGACTTACAAACTTATGAAATTGATATGTTTCCTAAATCCTTCAAACCGAAAGATAAGGTTATTGCACTTAATGCCCAGGCTAGAAAAAGTGAGGGGTCGACAAGAAAGAGAGTTGAGTCATCTAGAAAAAGGGAGATAGAAACGTCAGATTCTGAGTGTGAATTTGATTTAGATGATTTGGCCCTATTCGCTAAAAATTTCAAGAAAATTCTCAAATTCAAGAAAAATGAAAATTTCAAAGATAAAAAGTTTTTTGAGAAAAATAAGAAAAATGAAAAAGGTTTTAAATACCCTCCTAAAGGCGGTGAGAGATGTTATGAGTGCGAAGGTAAGGGTCATAGAGCTTTTGAGTGTGCTACTAGGCTGAACAGACTTGCAAAACAAAAGGGAAAAGTTGTCTTTAATGCTACCCTTAGTGACGACAGTGAGGTCAAGTCGGTGGATTCTGGAGACGAGTCACCGCATGAATGCAACTTCACCGCATTCATGGCTAGTCATACTTCTAGCACTCCTCACTACGTTGAGGATGCTACTTCATAGGGACTCCTCTACAGTGAGAACGATGTGAGTGAGATGGAGGATGATGCAAGTGAGAGTGAGCGTAATCTTCAATGCGCCTACACTGAGTTATATAATGAGTCATTTAAAACCAAAAAGTGTAACAAAGCGCTAGTTCTTGGCATCACCTCTTTAAAGGAAGATTTAGAAGAAGCGAGAGAGAGAGAGTTCTCCACCTGTACTACCTTGAGAGAAAGATAGTCTACCCGTGTTGAGGAAAAAATTTTGTTTAGAGAGAGAGAGAGAGAGAGTTTTTGAGAAAGAGATAGGGTATTTGACTAATAAAGTGGATAGTCTTATAAATGACATCCATTCCTCCCTGGAGACTCGGAAGAAACCTGAAGCCCATGTTACCTAGCTTACTGATGATCTTGATCGAGCAAGTGAAGTCAAGGTTCAAATCGAGGATAGATCTGAAAAGATGGGAAAGATTCTCCTCTGTCCCGCTTTAGATTTTGGCGATAAGCAGGGAATAGGTTATGATGGTGCCTTCACGTCCCAAATTGCACCTGGACCAGTTCCTGAGTTTACTACAACTCCATATAGCCATCCTCAAAAACCACGAAGGAGAGTTCGACCAAGAAAAACAAACGAAGGTCCGCCTAAAACTATATTCTTTTGTACGTACTGTAAAAGAAAAGGCCACCTCAGGGAGTTTTGCTATATTTTGGGTCGGACACGATGTACTACTGCTCCACCACATCATACTGATAATTTTTTCAGTCTGAGAGAGAGTGTTGAGTTTTTAGCTGCCACATCATAGAGTTTGATGGAGGAATTCCGATGGATATCTTTGCCGTCAGTAAATGCTTAGCGCATCCTGGCTAAAACCAACAACAACCAGGGTAAACAAAAGGTTACCACATCTTGGGTACCTAAGAAAGATGAAAAGCCCCTTGTTGTTCATGTCGCTCTCAAAGCTCATAATACCTCATAATGGTATTTTGATAGTGGGTGCTCCAGACATATGACAAGTGATGTCTCAGCATTAGCCAGCTGTGCGACGCTGACTTTGCCATAAAATTTGATCGGGATATGTGTAATGTCTATAATCAATCCGGTAAACTTTTAGTGCAAGGGGTGAGGACAGAAGATAATTTCTATGGGACTGTGCCCACATTTTCACTTGTCTGAAACAGTGCCATGATCACTCCTATGGATCTCTGGCACCAACGTCTAGGTCATGAGAACGTAAAAGATTTGACACATTTAGCTAAAAAGGACCTAGTATGTGGCTTACCATCTCTTGGAAAGCCAAATTCCACGATTTGTGGACCCTTTCAGTTGGGAAAACAAATTCGTAGCCCCCCACAGGAAGTTGCATTCCATTACCACCTCTCGTGTGCATGAATTAATTCACATGGATCTTATGGATCCTACTCGTACTGAGAGTCTGGGTGGTAAGAGGTATATCCTCGTGATGGTAGATGATTTCTCCAGATATTCAATTGTAGGTTTTTTTAGAGAGAAATCCGATGTTGTAGAGTTTTTAACGACCAAGTGCCGTGTCCTGCAAAATCAACATGAAGTCACTATTAACAGTATACGTAGTGACAATGGCATGAAATTTAAAAAAGCAAAGGTTGATCTTTACTGTGACAGTTTAGGAATCAAACATGGGTTTTCTGTTGTGAAGACTCATCAGCATTCCATACGGTGAATAGGGTCTACCTACATCCACACACACTTAAGACGCCTTATGCATTATGGACTGGCAAGAAACCCAACCTTGCATATTTCCATGCCTTTGGGAGTAAATGCTACATCCTACCGTATAGAGAGCTATTAGGAAAGTTTGACTCCCGGAGTGATGAGGGAATATTTCTAGGATATTCATCAAATAGTAGAGCGTACCGGATTTTTAACCTGAAGAGCTCTAAGGTTATGGAGTCAATAAACGTCACTGTGCAAGATGACGAACCTTCGACGTTTATTAATCCTAGCCTTTGGTGTGAGGATGAGGACTTTTCAGGCAGTGACTTACTTGTCCCTCACCCACACTTTGTGGACTCTACTCTTGTGTTAGGGGACACACCTGCTTGGGTTTATAAGAGTCATGATCCTTCTGTCATTATTGGCGATCCCACTTTAGGGGTCAAGACTCGTGCTCAACTAGAGAATGTTTTTAGTCATTTTTGCTACACGTCCACAGTCGACCCCAAGAAGCACAAAGAAGCACTCAAGGATGAACACTGGATATCTACTACTATACAGGATGAGTTGCTTCAGTTTAAAAATAATAATGTCTGGGAACTTGTCCCCCGACCTAGTGAGACTAATGTGATAGGTAACAGGTGGATTTTCAAGAATAAAATGGATGAAAATGGTACCATAATCAGAAATAAGGCTAGGTTGATCGCTCAAGGCTACACATAAATTGAGGGTGTAGATTTTGGGGAGACATTTGTGATGATACGAGGAATCGCCCATAAGTCGTTCTCATATCAACTAATTCAAGTGTAAAATATGTAATGAATAAACAAAGAAAGTAAATATAGAGAAAATAAGATATAGAGTTGTTTAGCCTCTAAAATAAGCCTATGTCCACTGTCTTGCTCCATTCTCATTATATGTGTATTATTGTACAATATATAATAGTGCCTAAAGAGGCATACAAGTATGAGAATAAAGGAGAGTACATGATGATTGATGATTTTGGTGTGCCGAAGAGGTGGCTGCGATGTGGATGAGCAGCCCCCATGTTGTGTACTGTGGTTGTGTAAAGAGAATCCGTACTGTAGAACCTGTCCTGGGCGTGTGGAATCGATCTCCCCCCTTTTCGAGGTGTGGTCCTCTATTTATAGGAGATATGCTTACGTGCAATGAGCACGTGACGTACATAAATTATGGAGTTGTAATGTAGAGGGATGCAGCCTATAAGGCAAACAACGTGAATGCCGCATCCTGCAAGACTAGAGAAAAAGGGGGGTCACAACGTGAATGCCTCATCTCAGGGTGATTCTATTGCGTGTTGAGGGGGGTCGCACCCTGAGATGAGGAGGGTCGCGCCCTGGTTTTCGGTAGGGCCGCATACCAAGTTCAGTAGGGACGCACCCTATATTGAGATGGGTCGCAGCAGGGTGCTATATTTGTACTATCAATAAGCTCCCAAGTCGTAGTGCCAAGAGAATTTGATTTGGGTTGTGGCTTAGTTGAGTCTTCTTAAGTGCCGCGGTACTTCCAAGGCGACGATTCATCTTTCGCGCTCTCTTATATAAATTGTTCAGGTCATGGACTTCATTACGTTTCCAAAACTTTGAGAGCAAATCGAAAGCTAAAGTTTGTTCGTCCGTTCTGTTGCGTTTTTCGATGATTTTTCAAGGTCGTGTGCGGTGGTTCAAGGAGATTCAAGGCTGAACTTAGTACAAATTTCCAAGAATCAAACATATATCCATGATAAATAATTTTAATTATTGCTATAATTCCCTGAATCGACCTTCATAATACATAATCAAACAACTGTGATCATATAAACTGCGTTTGTGTAGAATCATATTAAAATCAAACTATTATTTTATGTTATTGATGTTCTTGATGTTCTTTATAAACACATTCACATTCTGGGTCTTTGATCCTTAATTGTGTCAATATTTAGACACTAAACTATTTGAGTATGAGTCCACGGCATGGTAGAATATACCTTTAGTAATTTTGGAGATCGCTACGGTATGTAGACTCTGAAATCCCATATATGAGTGAGTTATCGCGGCAATATAAGCCCCCTTATTGATATAGGAGATGGTTGTGGCCGGTAGGGTCGGAGGGTAATCCCTTAGGTTTAATAAATAGGCTCAGCAGTGTTTTAGCCCATTAGCAACTACAATAGGGAAATAACCTCCATTAAACCAATATGTGCGATGTTGATTGTCTTTTAGGGCTTAAACTCCACACTTCACATTTGGCCAGTCTTGTCGATCACTTTTATCCACTATTTATATAACTAATCTTGTCACGGCTTCAAAAAGTCTTTTTCGAACCATATTGGTCGCGGCGCCTAACTGCGGACTCTGATTTTCAGGTATTACTGCAGCCATATGAGCTTTGACCTAGACAAATTTATGATAGGTTTCTGGGCAAAACACTTCGGAGCTATTCCCTCTAAACTTCCTTTCGTACGTCCTCTGAGATCAATAAGGCCTTGCCAACTGAGGGATTGTTCCAACTGTGTTGTACTAGAATCGGACTCCGTGGAATCTACCTGCAAGAAGGATTTTGAGTCCACGCCAATGGAGGAGGAAGACAATTTAAGTAATCATCCATTGGCTATCGAAGATGATGCCATGGAAGTTAGGGATAATCCAACTGGTCCATCTGGGAGGGCTGAGAGACCCCTAGCTGCGCTTGATATCTGAAGCATTATGACCCAAGACTGGGTTGACCAGGTGGCTGAGGCCTTCGAATTTCCAAAAAATTTGATGTGCTCAGCATCTGCTGCGAACCAAAGACCTTGCACAGCTCTAGCTGGTGGAGTTTGCTTCCCACTTCATGCATTTATTTACGGGCTGTGACTGCATATTCTTGTTCCCATCTGAAGCATTTTTCAAATAATGAAACTAGCCCTAGCCCAGTTTGATCCTAATGGTTGGAGGGCAATTCTTACTGTGGTCATTCTTTGGGAGAACCAATTCAAAAAGGACATTACTCCTGCAGAGTTTTTTCACTTCTATCGTCCAAAAGAAAACTCCGTGAAGTTCACCGGGTACTATTACTTCTCCGTCCGTGGCAGGGATGGGACCCTTTTACTCTGGGAGGCCGACCAGTGTGAAGAACTGGAACGGTAAGTATTTCTATATCTCCGGAGAAGGGTGGGAGATTCACCCTTAGGATAACGAGAGGGAGAGATCATTTCGAATGCCGCGGCAATGGGGGTCTCCCTCTAAGCTAGGTATTTGGATTATAGTCGCGTTCCCTTTCCATAGTTTCTTATTAATCTCTACTAACCTTTGAAATGTCTTTCTATAGTTCTTAACAACTTGCAACTGAGAAAAAGGCAAGAGAAAAGAGTTTCCAAGGTTGCGGCCATCCCTACTGAAGAGAAGAAATTCAGTGTCCTTGTGACTTCCGCAACTATATTCGAAGCAGGATTCTTTCCCAGCAAGTCTGTTCCAAAAGATATGGCCACAGAAGTTAATAAACTAATCCATAATTTAATTCCGCGGCAACTTATGTTTCCCATCAAGTCCATTTCAAATATTTACTGTTGTCTTTTCTTTTTTAAGTGAGGAAGTTGATAGGGAGCTGTTGGTTGCCCAGCTAGCGAAAATGGATGAGGATGCGACCGTTCTTAATAACACTGCCAGGAGAAGAAAAAGGAAGAAATCCAAGACCAAGGCATCCGCTGCGATCCCTTCTAGTGATCAGAATCCTCCTACCGTGACCCCAAATCCAATCGTGGACAAAACTAGCCTTGTCGCTCTTAAACTTCAAATTGAGTTTGACGATGACATCGGAGCCAATCTGTCCATGGTGGGTTTGATGTCCATATCTGATGCTCCCATCCATTCATCTTCTCTGCCACTACCACCTATTGTTGCGGTTAATGCAAACTTGGCACCTCCTCAATGCCGCAGTGGATCTAGCCCTAATGGTCGATCGTGGCCATAATTAAGACATCCTAACCTTGAGTCCTCATGGGAAACTACCGCGAAGGCTGCGTGAAGAATGAAGTGGGCCCTTGACGCTGTGGACCCATACAGGTTGGTGGAGGAAGACCATGACGATTTGGAGGACTGCGGCGTCCATAGTCTTTTGAGGGTAAGTGCTAGTGCTTTCTCCGTTTTGATTTTTCATTCCATATTTTGTACTAACTTTTTAATTTCATGCAACAGATGTCATGGTGGCCCAGAAGAGTAAGTATGAGGCCCTTTTATAAGTTGAAAGAGGTTGCGAATAGGGTGCATGCCGCTGACTTGGAGGCTGCACGGACTTCGTCTTTTGAGGTTGGGAAGAAGTCTACTTCCTCGGCTATTCAGGCCGCCCAAATAGACTTGGCTGCTGCAAACAATGCAAAGGAAGAAGCGGAGAAAAAATTCAAACAGGTCGTGGAATCCCTCAAAGCCTCCCAGGCTGAGACCGCGGAAGCTTCACTAGCCACGAAAACTTCTAATAATAAGCTCAGACTTCTTCAAAAGAAGTACAAAGAGATGGAGGCCAAGTCTGCCCAAGATGCCCTAGACCATGCCGCGGCAATAAAGAAAATAGAGGTAGATCATAGCGACGTTCTTCAGCTGGCCATTGACTATATAGTGGAGTCATTCAAGGGCTCTAGGGACTTCTTCCTCATCAATAATAGGGACTACCTCCGCGGTTACCAGGAGCTAAGGCATAGGATTATAAAGAATTTCCCTGAGACAAAGGAGAATGTTCTTGTCTGGAAACTTAGTGATGCTGAGCATCAAGAATGCATTTTCGAGCTCAAGGTCGCGGCTGAAGAAAGAACGAGGCTGAGAGCAGAAGCAGGGGCAGCGGTCGCGGAGGAAGAGACTGAAACAGCCGCAGATGGTGAGGAAGTTGGTGAACATGATGATACAGCTTCTTGAGCTTGTTTATTTTTTTTATCATTGATATGGGGTTGCATCCCTTTTGTAATTTTAAACTATAGTGGCTGCGACCTCTTTACTATATGAATATTTAATCAAGGTTGCGGCCACATTTTCTGCATTAATTATTTTTGCCTCATTCTCTAGTATCTTTTTATTCTTCTACTTTGCTTGCTTCAACGCTTTAATGAATGCTTGAATAGAACTGCTTTATATTTGAAAATGCCTTATTGATTTAACGAATTTGTAGAACTAATAGATTAAGTACGCGACATCATAGCATACATGTTTCTTCACATAGTATGCTCTTTAAGTAATGCTATGGCACCTTCATACGTATAGGTCATATGCGGCGGCTCTAATTCGTATAGCTTCTGTACAGGGGCCGCGACCCTTTCCCACTTGCGCTAATGACGAATGGCTGCCCCTTAAATAGGGTCGCGGCAGTTTGATAATTCTGCCTCACTTCTGAATGAATTTACTTAATGGTCGTAGCCATATTTGACAGGGATGTGTCTCTTGAATATTTGAATTCCCTCTGTTGCAGATTTAATTGGATCTAAATCCAAGTCGTTACCGCATCAACTCTTAGTTGTTTTAACGGCTGCAGCTGGATTGACAGGGCTACTTCACTCTTTTAGCCCTTTCATCTGAACATGGGCCTTTGTAGATATAAGGGATACTTTCAAGCCTCCCCAGGTTGAGTTAGGTTATTAAGCCACCCACAGCTAACATACAGGGTACTTTCAAGCCTCCCAAGGCTAGGTTATATTATTAAGCCACCCACAGCTAACATACAGGATACTTTCAAGCCTCCCCTGGCTGGGTTGTGTTATTAATCCACCCACATCTAACATACATGATACTTTCAAGCCTCCCCAGGCTGGGTAATGCCACCCATAACTAACATACATGATACTTTTAAGCCTCCCTAGACTGGGTTATGTTATTAAGCCACCCACAGCTAACATACAGGGTACTTTCAAGCCTCCCCAGGCTGGGTTATATTATTAAGCCACCCACAGCTAATATATAGGATACTTTCAAGCCTCCCCAGGTTGGGTTATGTTATTAAGCCACCCACAGCTAACATACAAGATACTTTCAAGCCTCCCCAAGCTGGGTTATGTTATTAAGCCACCCATAGCTATGGATATATATAAATCCATCCTTGTCCAGATATTATAAGTCTCCCGACTTAATGACGCATCCCAAAAGTGAAGAACGAGCATTGTAAGCCCCCGTGGATAAATAAGGCTCCTTGAATCATTAGGTGCTTTTGTGAATATGATCATCATATGATAATATGATGTGAGCTAATTAAGAGCGCACTCCCTCCATGGGTGCTTCCCGAAATAATAATAGTCTTCCGAGATAATCTATTATTCCAGATTTAACATATTGTCTCCAATCGAGATCTGTTTAAGACAAGTCGATATTTTATGAGATGACATTTCATGAAAATGAGAATCAAAACATGGCACTATATAGTGAACTTGAGTTTATGCATCTAATCACACACACACACACACACACACACACACATATATATATATATGACTTTGGGAGGCCAATACAAAGTTAATTTAAAACAACAAAATAAGAGTTGTCATTGTAAAGTAGAGACAGATGGAATATAAGAGATAATCATGAAAAATGGTCATGTGGTATGTGAGATAAGGCTGCATCCCCTAAACATATTTGAGGAACCTCCGCAGCATCCCTTGCCCAATCAGCCGTTTAATTTAATCCTTCAGAGCATAACATTGCTCAGTGTCATGGCCATGGTCCTGATGGAATCTGCACCAAGTAGCTTTGTTCCTCTTATGGGGTGGAGCTCTCAGCTTTTCTGGCCACCTCAACAGCTTGTCTTCTTTGATGAATTCAAAGATCTCTTCAATCGGGAAGGCCAATGGAGTGTAGGCCTCAGATTTCTTCTCTGCCATCTCCGTTCTCCTTTTTTGTCACCTGCTGATTGCTTCTGCGGACGGATCCTCTTGAACTGCCGTGGTAGAAAAGGTTGTTAGAGCTATTTTCCTGGGTGCCGCGCCCACATTGGGTGAGGCCACGACCTTTAGCATTAGGACCCTCTGATTCAAATAGTTGACCTGGGTTTGGAGTGAGGCATGATCGTCGTAGAGGTGGTTGAGGTGATTGTACAGCTGCACAATCTCATCTTTGATTCTGTGCTCTGACTGGACTCTCCTTCCATTTTCTACTTTTGTTAGTTTTTACAAAGTATATGTAATCTGGGATAAAAAATAGCAAAAGTGAGTAATCACAAAAACATTGGAGTAACTAAGTAGGAAATGGGTATGTAGCATTGCACTACTACAGTGTTGCTGCTGAGGCCACGACTAGTACGACACATAGGTGCACTACCGTGGCCTTTGAATGATATTCACCAAGGTTGAGCTGGAGACCATCTGAGTCCATTCCTTGATGTTTTGAACCTTCGGCAACCTTCCCCGTAAAGGTCACAGCATGTAAGGTAGTTGAACTACCACGCTGCATTGTTACCTAGGCAGTGGGAAAATCCCAAAATTGAACCCCAGAAACTGAGTTTCTCCCAAAAACTCATGGAAGGTATACCTAATAGGGTTAATACATGAGTAAATAACCTCTCGTTGCACAAAACGTCATAACTCTACTCATAAACCGTAGATCATAGGCAAAGAACAACAAAAAGGGAGTAAACATAATCTTTCCCTACTCATTCACCTTTTAGAGGCTAAAGCCCATCATGCCTTTCAGCATTATATAGATGGAATAGTATCACAGGGGAATGTAGAATAGATCTGAGGTCATAATACGGAGACTCGAGAATAGATCTGAATATGCGTAATACCCATTTAAGGGCATAAATAAAAAAAGAGCTCAATAACCAACATCTACCCATGAGATGATGATCCGAAGGATCCCCAAGAATCGAATAAGGTGTTTAAGAACTCAAATATAGAGAAGCAAGATTGAAATTTTTCGTTCCCATAGACGACACCAGATTGATGATACGAGGAATCACCCATAAGTCATTCTCATATCAACCAATTCAAGTGTAAAATATTTAATGAATAAACAAAGCAAGTAAATATAGAGAAAATAAGACATAGAGTGGTCCAGCCTCTAAAATAGGCCTACGTCCACTGTGTTGCTCCATTATCATTATATGCGTATTATTGTACAATATATAATCATTCCTAAAGAGGTGTACAAGTATGAGAATAAAGGAGAGTACATGATGATTGATGATTTCGATGTGTCGGAGAGGTGGCTGCGATGTGGATGAGCATCCCTCAAGTTGTATACTAAGGTTGTGTAGAGAGAATCGGTACTGTAGAACCTACCCCGGGCATGTGGAATCGATCTCCCCCTTTTCGAGGTGTGGTCCTCTATTTGTAAGAGATATGCTCACGTGCAATGAGCACGTGACGTATATATAGTTTGGAGTTGTAATGGAGAGGGATGGGGCCTGTAAGGCAAATAACGTGAATTCCGCATCCTACAAGACTAGAGAAAAGGTGTGGCACCCTATATTGGGTTATTCCGCGACGTGTTGAAGGGGGGCGCCCTGTGATGAGGAGGGTCGTGACCCGATATTCTCTAGGGCTACACACCGAGTTCAATAGGGCCGCTCCCTATATTGAGATGGGCCGTGGTAGGGTGCTATATTTGTATTATCAATTTACCCCTGTTGCGAAGCTTGAGTCCATCTGCTTACTACTCACCATCGCATGTCATCTACGCTTCAAGTTATATCAAATTGATGTCAAGAGTGCCTTTCTAAATGGAATTCTACAGGAACAGGTTTATGTAGTGCACCAAAAGGGTTTAAAGACCTTCAGCACCCGAAGCATGTCTACTATTTGAGGAAAGCCTTGTATGGTTTGAAGGAAGCACCCCGTGCTTGGTACGAGAGGCTTACTTACTATCTCTTCGACCATGGCTTTAAAAGAGAGGGAGTTGATATGACATTGTTCGTCAGGAGAGATGATGGTGCAATTTTGGTAGCCCAGGTCTATGTGGATGACAGAGTCTTTGGATCCACGTGCTCCTAGCATGCTCACCACTTTGTGGAAGAAATAAAAATGATTTTGAGATGAGCATGGTAGGTGAGATTACGTTCTTCCGTGGTCTCCAGGTTCGTCAGCTAGAGGATGGTATGTTCATCTCTCAATCCAAGTATGCTACAGACCTAGTGAAGAAATTTTGTTTAGACTTCGCTAAGCATGCTCGTACACCTATGAGTACCTATAGCATGCTTAGTAAGGAGACTTCAGGCAAGTAGGTAGAGCAAACCTTGTATCGGAGTATGATAGGTAGTCTTCTCTACTTGACTGCTAGTCGTCCCAATATAGCCTTTAGTGTTGGAGTTTGTGCGCGATATCAGGCATCCCCAAAATAGTCACACTTACTCTGTTTAAAACTTATTATCAAATACGTGAGTGGAACTCTCTCATACGGTATTTGGTATTCCTTTGATATCGATGATCGTTTGTCCGCCTATTAAGATGTCGATTGGGTCGGGGATATAAATGGATGTAAGAGAACTTTTGGTGGTTGTTTTTATTTTAGTTCTGCTCTTGTCTCCTGGTTGAGCAAGAAGCAAAACTCCATATCTTTATCCACTGTGAAGGCTGAGTACATCACCGCCGGGAATTGTTGCAAGCAACTCTTGTGGATGAAATAGATGCTAGAGGATTATGGGATTTCACAGGATACCATGACCATTTCCTATGACAACACGAGCACGATACACATATCCCGCAATCCATTCCAGCATTCGCGCACAAAGCACATCAGGATACGTGAGCACTTTATACGACAGCTTGTTAAAGAGAAAGTTGTATCCCTAAGTTACGTACCCACTGACCATCACTTAGTCGATATTTTCACGAAACCTTTAGATGCCCTTAGATTCGAAAGTCTTAGGAAGTCTTTAGGGATTTGCACAGTTGACTGAGGGGTTGGTCCGTGTCTAGGATCGGATGCTTTGTCATATCATATGATTCCTATTGCTAGACTATATCATGTGTATTATTATTACTTTTATATTTTTAAAAAAATGGAAAAATAAAAAGATTTTCTTTTTATAAAAAATTTAGAAAAGAACAAAAAAGATTTTCTTTTTATAAAAATTTTAGAACAGAACAAAAAGATTTTCTTTTTACAAAAATTTTAGAAAAGAACAAAAAGATTTTGTAATTTATGGATGTGCATTTAAGATAGCCAAGTCACAATTTCATTCCATTTATTCATGTGACTATTTGATAGTGTTTCGAGACAATATATCTTGTCATTTTTGTGCTTTATAATGTTTGGAGTCATTAAGATGTAATTAAGTGTTACTTCCTACATGTTTGACTCATGATTTCCTTTATTGCACACATGCACAGATTTGTTTGATTATTGTACTTGTCTTATCACATGTTGGTTGGGTGTTTTTATTTCAATACTGTCCTTAAAACGAACCAAGCATGATATGTAACACTCCGCCCGCCCGAGAAGAGCAAACGGAGCGCTACTCTCCATAAAACTAACTAAATCCATAAATAACAAGTATAGAGCATCTAAAGGAATCCCACAATAATACAAGAGAGACCACTAATCTCAATCTTCAAATTAATACAACAAAATTCCCTCGAATAAATATAACTAAAGTAAATCTCCAATGCTCTATACATCAAAATAAATAAATACAAGTCTTAGCATCGTATTAAAATTCTTCTCAAATAATCCACCCTAAAAATCATCCCAATTGGTACATAGCGTCCCAATCCACGCTAACCTGCCAGGTAAAGAAAATATGGGAGAGTACACAATATGACAAGAAAGATGCTCAACAAATATATGTTAGCGATGAATAAAGCATAACAACATGAGTACAAATATTCAAATAAAATGCAAATCTCTAAGCATTTATCAATAAATTTCTCAACAACACATTAACCGGGTCACCAGGCCTCACCCCATCCGCATATGCTTTATCAAGTGATAGCCCCGAGAAGCAGGAATTTTGGCGGGTGCCCAACCTTCGTGCCATATTAAAATCTCATGACAACGTCTTTAACAACAAATGAATAATACCGCATGAATCAAAATAATTCCAATAATTATTTTTCCAGATTTTCAAGAATTTATCAATTCAAATATGAGTTCAATTAAACATGAAATCAACGGAATAAACTCTCGAGAGATTTAAAGAGCATATTGTGTAAAAACTCATACCTTAAAATCATCGCATGATCGTCACATAATAATCCATCCTCAAAATCTGATCGTACCATCACGTTCCTCTCGTGAAAATAATCAAATCACGTTCTAGCCCCAACACGAGATAACCCCAAATAGTTCTATTTTAAGAACCTATAAAAATCAGATTCAAAAATTATTCGAATCGCCAATCCGACTTCAGATTTGGATTCTACACAAAAAATGGAGTCAGGTATGTGTTTTGAGTTTTTCTCAAATCTCATTCGAATTCACTCAAAATGAAGATCTAAACATTCCAAATTGGCTCTTCTCATTCCACTCGTTTTTGCCTCTTTAGATTTCGTTTTTGGCTTCTCTTTTTTATCTCCCTTTCCTTATAATCACCCATTATATTCATTATATAGTCTCTCTCTCAAATCCTAGCTTGGAGCCTAAGCTAACGCATATTACTATATTGCCCTTTAATTCAAAATTATCAACTTTACATATTTAAACCATTACAAAATGTTCAAAAGCCAATTAAATTTGAATTTAAATATTCGATTCACTTCAAATAAAAATAAATATAACATAAATATCCCGATTAATAAAATAATAATATTATTAAATTTATATACCATATTCGTAAATAAATCCCTCAAAATAACGGGGTATTACATACTTCCCCCCTTGAAAAAGAATTTCGTCCTCGAAATTTAACGAAACCTAACACTCAAAATAAAATGCTACTCAATTCTATTTCCTAAAAATCACACACTAAAGTCCTCAAATTAATTATAAACATCCTCACCACAATGCCTAACACATCCTCAAAAATTTTCTATCTCCAATGAAAATATATCTAAGCCGCATGTTAGACCCAATACCCAAGATCTAAGGGTTATCGTATACCTAAGCTCTGATACCATCTGTAACACTTCGCCCGCCCGGGGAGAGCGAATGGAGCGCTACTCTCGATAAAACTAACTAAATCCATAAATAACAAGTATAGAGTATCTAAAAGAATCCCACAATAATACAAGAGAGACCACTAATCTCAATCTTCAAATTAATACAACAAAATTCTCTCGAATAAATATAACTAAAGTAAATCTCCAATGCTCTATACATCAAAATAAAGAAATACAAGTCTTCTCATCATATTAAAATTCTTCTCAAATAATCAACGCAAAAAATCATCCCAATTGGTATATAACGTCCCAATCCACGCTAAACTGTCAACTAAAAAAAATATAGGAAAGTACACAATATGACAGGAAAGATGCTCAACAAATATATGTTAGCGATGAATAAAGCGTAACAACATGAGTAAAAATATTCAAATAAAATGCAAATCTCTAAGCATTTATCAATAAATTTCTCAACAACATATTAACCGGGTCACCAGGCCCCACCCCATCCGCATATGCTTTATCAACTGATAACCCCGAGAAGTAGGAATTTTGGCGGGTGCCGAACCTCCGTGCCATATTAAAATCTCATGACAACGTGCTTAACGACAACATGAATAATACCACATGAATCAAAATAATTTCAACAATTATTTTTCCAGATTTTCAAGAATTTATCAATTCAAATATGAGTTCAATTAAACATGAAATCAACGGAATAAACTCTCGAGAGATTTAAAGAGCATATTGTGTAAAACCTCATACCTTAAAATCATTGCATAAATCATCACGTAAAAATCTATCCTCAAAATCTGATCGTACCATCACGTTCCTCTCGTGAAAATAATCAAATCACGTTCTAGCCCCAACACGAGATAACCCAAAATAGTCCTATTTTAAGGACCTATAAAAATCAGATCCAAAAATTATTCGAATCGCCAATCCGACTTCAGATTTGGATTCTACACGAAAAATTGAGTCAAGTATGTGTTTTGAGTTTTTCTCCAATCTCATTCGAATTCACTCAAAAAGAAGATCTAAACATTCGAAATTGACTCTCTCATTCCACTCGTTTTTGCCTCTTTAGATTTCATTTTTGGCCTCTCTTTTTTATCTCCCTTTCCTTATAATCACCCATTATATTCTTTATATAGTCTCTCTCAAACCCTAGCTTGGAGCCTAAGCTAACGCATATTACTATATTGCCCTTTAATTCAAAATTATCAACTTTACATATTTAAACCCTTACAAAATGTTCAAAAGCCAATTAAATTTGAATTTAAATATTCGATTCACTTCAAATAAAAATAAATATAACATCAATATCCCGATTAATAAAATAATAATATTATTAAAATTATATACCATATTCGTAAATAAATCCCTCAAAATAACGGGGTATTACATACTTCCCCCCTTGAAAAAGAATTTCGTCCTCGAAATTTAACGAAACCTAACACTCAAAATAAAATGCTACTCAATTCTATTTCCTAAAAATCACACACTAAAGTCCTCAAATTAATTATAAACATCCTCACCACAATGCCTAACACATCCTCAAAAATTTTCTATCTCCAATGAAAATATATCTAAGCCGCATGTTAGACCCAATACCCAAGATCTAAGGGTTATCGTATACCTAAGCTCTGATACCATCTGTAACACTTCGCCCGCCCGGGGAGAGCGAATGGAGCGCTACTCTCGATAAAACTAACTAAATCCATAAATAACAAGTATAGAGTATCTAAAAGAATCCCACAATAATACAAGAGAGACCACTAATCTCAATCTTCAAATTAATACAACAAAATTCTCTCGAATAAATATAACTAAAGTAAATCTCCAATGCTCTATACATCAAAATAAAGAAATACAAGTCTTCTCATCATATTAAAATTCTTCTCAAATAATCAACGCAAAAAATCATCCCAATTGGTATATAACGTCCCAATCCACGCTAAACTGTCAACTAAAAAAAATATAGGAAAGTACACAATATGACAGGAAAGATGCTCAACAAATATATGTTAGCGATGAATAAAGCGTAACAACATGAGTAAAAATATTCAAATAAAATGCAAATCTCTAAGCATTTATCAATAAATTTCTCAACAACATATTAACCGGGTCACCAGGCCCCACCCCATCCGCATATGCTTTATCAACTGATAACCCCGAGAAGTAGGAATTTTGGCGGGTGCCGAACCTCCGTGCCATATTAAAATCTCATGACAACGTGCTTAACGACAACATGAATAATACCACATGAATCAAAATAATTTCAACAATTATTTTTCCAGATTTTCAAGAATTTATCAATTCAAATATGAGTTCAATTAAACATGAAATCAACGGAATAAACTCTCGAGAGATTTAAAGAGCATATTGTGTAAAACCTCATACCTTAAAATCATTGCATGAATCGTCACGTA
Organism: Sambucus nigra; assembly: GCA_949130495.1. Lineage (NCBI taxonomy): Eukaryota > Viridiplantae > Streptophyta > Magnoliopsida > Dipsacales > Adoxaceae > Sambucus > Sambucus nigra. The sequence goes on from OX422214.1 coordinate 586,608,630, forward strand.
AAAATCTATCCTCAAAATCTGATCGTACCATCACGTTCCTCTCGTGAAAATAATCAAATCACGTTCTAGCCCCAACACGAGATAACCCAAAATAGTCCTATTTTAAGGACCTATAAAAATCAGATCCAAAAATTATTCGAATCGCCAATCCGACTTCAGATTTGGATTCTACACGAAAAATTGAGTCAAGTATGTGTTTTGAGTTTTTCTCCAATCTCATTCGAATTCACTCAAAAAGAAGATCTAAACATTCGAAATTGACTCTCTCATTCCACTCGTTTTTGCCTCTTTAGATTTCATTTTTGGCCTCTCTTTTTTATCTCCCTTTCCTTATAATCACCCATTATATTCCTTATATAGTCTCTCTCAAACCCTAGCTTGTGGCCTAAGCTAACGCATATTACTATATTGCCCTTTAATTCAAAATTATCAACTTTACATATTTAAACCCTTACAAAATGTTCAAAAGCCAATTAAATTTGAATTTAAATATTCGATTCACTTCAAATAAAAATAAATATAACATCAATATCCCGATTAATAAAATAATAATATTATTAAAATTATATACCCTATTCGTAAATAAAGCCCTGAAAATGATGGGGTATTACATGATAATACTTGATAAGAAAGACGTGCACGTAAAAAACGTTTGGTGAGATGGTGTAGTATTTAAAAAATGGGGGGGGGGGGGGGCTACGAAAGGTAATTATCTATCCTTTGCGCTAAAGCCATCGTTAAAACGGACCAAAAAATTGAGGAATTTTATTATCCCGGGTCCAAAGTGGTTAAAAGAGCCCGAAAAATTTAAAGGCAATAAAAAGCAATACATGCCAAATATGGGCCATTAGGTTTGACCATCAATTCTCCAATGTTTGAGAATTTAGTTTAACACCTCTAAAAATAGATATATCTGAGGGAGTTTGGTTGGAAAATTTAAATGGGTTTGCACTCCCTTAAAAATCTTGAAAAAGCGCTAAATAGTTTTGGACGTTATTGGTGTGGAAATCACTTTAACTTTGATTTGTTCATTTGATTAAGACGATGTGATCTAAATTCAACATTTTTTACACCTGAGGATACTTTTGATGTTCATTCATTAGGATTACACGTATGCATCGTGCACTTATGATTGATTGAGTTTATTTACCTATCGAATGTGTTCACACCCTATATTTACGCTATCATCGACTTGGTTGTTTTTTTGTTCTTTCATGGTGTGATTCTTTGTTGTATATTTTGTGTAATTTTTTTTTGAAAAATTCAAAAAATAGAAGATTATTTTATTCTTTATTGTATATTTTGTGCATAAAATTTTAAAACAAAAAAATAGAAAATAGATTGAAGATTATTTTTGTAACATTTTTCGTATTTATGCTTCTAATATCTGTCTATTTGGGGACATCATAAAAAGGGGGAGAATCAATTATGGGAGAGAAATTCTTGTTGATTTATCAATGATTTGCTTAAGCTTAAATGATCTTTGATTTTTGCATATCATTATAAATCAAACTGTTGCATGTCACGGGTATTTGCTTTGTCTCATGTGTATAGGTACAAAGTTGATATTTATTGGATTGCAAACCCCGATGAGAAAAGCTTTGGGATTTTCTAAAATGTTGAAGATTTGAAGGCGTTGAAGTTTGAAAGACATGTCATTTAGTATTCTCAGTTTGAGGGTTTAATCGGGATATTATCTTATATGTCATTTGTTTTGGGGAGATTGCATAATTCGAATTTTTATGTATATACCGGCATAGACATAGGGGGAGATTTGTAAGGACATAATTTTATAAATGTCCGGGTAGAATCTAGGAATTTTCTGTTTTCCTAGATTACAGTTTGTATGTGTGATACCGCTACATTCGGCACGTATCTACACGATCTCATATGATAACATCTATCCGAATTTCAAGAATCAAGCATTCAACGTCTCCATCATGTGTCCCAGTTCTACCTCAACGACTTCACATTCCACGATTTTAGGCACTTTATGCAAGTGGTACGCAAGAGAAGTCAAAATAGTGAAAGAAGGCACGATATGGAAATTCAAGGGAATTTTGGTAATTTTACAACCACCATCCAAAGGACTGGTCAACTGGAAAGTTGAAGAGCTCGACGCCACGAAGATATTGGAAGAAACGACACTTCAATCCGAGCTACGATGAATAAGTTATGTACCTTTGAAAATGGGGTAGAAAAATCTTATGGAAAGTGATGCAAATCTCTTTATGTCCCTTTCTACTCAAGTGTTTCAAAGAATTTTCTCCAACTCTATTTCCACAACAACCTACCTAAAACGGCCCTCTTTTTAGTCTTCATCATTTTAAGGCTTTAGACTTCATCATTTTAAGGCTTTATGCCTCTTTAAATGCACACTTAATTCCCATTTATCAATAGCACATCATAAACCTTCAAGAGATTATTCTTACTCATTTTTGGAGTATTTTGTAGAGAAGTCGGTCCCTTATTCATTGCTGCCCATCTGGAATTCTTGTGGGAGATTCCAGCCGACAACATCGGAACCGACACCTACAGGTATTTTCGTATGTCACACTTATTTTCATTATAATCCGTGTAACCATTCTTTACAAATTATAGTGAAAATAATATGGTTTTGCCCTGCGGGGATTTTTCCTGATATGTTGTGTCACATGCTATATTTATTTTATTTTATAAATCATCTAAATGCATATTTTTAGGATTTAATTGAAAAATAGTGTTTAATTAAATAGTTCCTTTATTTGAAGAAAAGCACACACTTCAAATTATTATAACACGCTTGGATAATTTTCTTAGGAAAAATATCCAAAAAATAATATTTTAATGTTTATTTGGGTCCTTTAATTGACACAATGGTCCGAACTTAACGTTGTACAAAATAGTGTAAAATAGAAAATATTTTTGCTCCAAAATATACTACTCGATATCACGATTCCAATGGTACATTTCGTGTATTTTTCTTATCAACGGCTTAAAAGATATGAATTTCGAAGTTTAAAAAGGTGACATTTTAACGTGTCGATTTCTAGTCACCGTTGGTTTTTATAAGAACACTAGTTTTCCTTCTTGACAAAATATATGTATAACTAATGCTATTTCGAGTAATAATATGCTATTTTTATCTTGGGTTTGTTGATTTCTTTGAGACACACGCGTACCCAAAATTATATACGTATATATAATAAACACAACACACACACACACACACCATATTACACATGCACATACTACAGTATTTTGCAAACAAATCACATACCTACTTTCTTTAACTTACACACATATATGTGTATATTAACACACACACACACACACACACACATATATATATATATATACACACACTGTCTACACCCGTTAACCTCCATAGATACCCAAAAATAGTATTTTTTAAAATATATATATATATATATATATATACACACACACTGAAAACACACACATATTGTTAACGCCTAAAATTGATGTGCGGGTTGAATATTAGCTAAACACACTAATCTCAATCGTTAAACAAATAAAAGGTGTAACACTTGAGTGAATGATGCAAGTAAGTAAAGAAAAGGGTGAGAAATGTAGAAATAACTCCACATGAACGTGGTTCAGCCCAATGAGGTGCTTACGTCCACGAGTGCAGGGATGTGTCTCAATATGTAATGGAATCCAATAGATAAAATGTTAAGGGTTCATAAGGTTACAAGCCGCTTATAGATTTTCTTAGCCACAAGCTGGTTACAGAGATTTCTTATCTATTTGTGTTGCATGATAGACCGGGCGCTACATTTTCTATCGTTGATAGGCTACGATGAGCGTCAAAAACTATCTTTGTTATCGTGGATAGACTATGAGCGTTTGATCTATATTACTCAAAATGGAGAAGATGAGCCCTGTGCGAGGCTTGAGCATGGTCGGCCCTGGCCATGTGTCAAATGGGCAGTGGCACAGGGCCCATTTTAGAGTTTGCACATGTATATATATATTTTAGGGGTCCAAAAATATTATATATATATTAAAAATATCAATTTTTAAAATAAGTTTAATTTTTTAGGGGCCACTTTTTTTTAAAGAATAATTCAACTACCCAAAAATCACACCCAACTAAAATGGGCCCCTAAAAAATAAGTTTAATTTTTTAGGGGCTCATTTTAGGTATTTAATATATTTGTACAAATTTTTTTTGAAGGCCCCTAAATTAATTCTCGCACAGGGCAATGAGAGCCAATAATGGCGATTTGGGTTCTTTGGAACAAGATAATCTGAGTTGAGATCTTTGGAATGAGGTATTTTGTTGGTTGAATTCTTGCTTTCTAGAATTGGTCTTGGATCTGAGTCTGTATCTGGCATTGATCTTTCTCCCTCTAAGAGCAACTACAATGGTGATGCCTCCATAAAAGGCATAATACCAGACAGATTTACATTTTACCTTTCGCCCGCTTGGCTGCACAGTACCGGTGGAGCTTCCTATGAACTTCTGAAGTTCGCAGTAATTGATACAAACTTCTTTTGTTCGTAGGAATTCCTATGAACTTCAGAAGTTCGTAGGAAGCTCTAACGGCTCTCTAACGGCTAGTAACGGCTAGTTAAGTCTTTAACTCGTACATAAATAATAATCAGGCAGAAGCCTTCCTCTACCACCTCTCTACTCCTTCTGCTTCCTCTACCACCTCTCTACTCCTTCTGCTTCCTCTACCACCTCTCTACTCCTACTGCTTCCTCCATCCAACTTCTTCTTCCTCATTCCCAAATAAATTTTATCCCATACTTCAGCAACGAAATAGCACAATTTTTTTATTTAAATAATATGGATGGAAAAAGATGGAAAAAATATTTAAATATCGGCAAGCGCAAGAAGCACGGATCCACATCAACGGCCAATTCTACTCAACCTCCGGCAAGTGAATCTGTTGATCCCGTCTATAAGCATTACGCTCGTATTTTCGATGGTGATACACACGCGTCAGACGGACAGACGCCCATTATAAATGGTAATAAATATGAATTTTGGGGTAATTGGGCGGGGCCAATGAAACTATATAAATTGATCAGAGATAATAAACCGACGATAAAAGAATTTATCGACGGTGCCGGTTTAATGTCCAATTTATTTTCAAGGGTGATGCCAAATTCTGACCAGCGCATTGTGACGGCGATGATCGAACGTTGGTGGGACACGACGCATACATTCCAACTGCCATTTGTTGAAATTGCGTTCACGCCTATGAACTTCACGATGCTTTCATGTATTATTTAATTCGTATTAAATCCCTTATTTAATTTTATTTATGTTAAATTTAAATAATTTCAATGTGTACAATTAATTTTCATAATATTTTTATATATGACGTGTATTGTTAATTTTTGTACAAGTATCCCGATTGGGCAAGGGCTACCCATTCTAAATTTGCCTATAGAAAAATACACAAATTTTCAAAATACCGTGAACGAATTTTCCCCCCAAATTCATATAGAACGATTTTCGGGTGCGGGAATCCCGGTTGCCGACCTTAAGAAATACATTGTTGGTTTTGTGAATCAATCGGACCTTCCCGATTACATGATGCCAGTCATAGCTCGAGCATTTTGATTTTATGTAATTGGGAGTCTATTCTTTCGAAATGCCAATTCCACGGCGGACCTCGGGTATTTACATTATTTGGAGGATGTTGCGGCGATTGGCACCTACGATTGGGGTTCAGCAATTTATGCCTGTACAATATGGTCAATGGACAAAGCGAGCAGACGGTCGTTAACTAGTGTCGAGTGTATGTGGAAATTAATAGAGGTACAATTTATAACAATATTATTTTAATGTTTATGAATTATATATTTAGTTACAATTAATGTACATGTATTCTAATCAATTTAATTTATCTAAATATTTTGCAGTACTTACATCACGAGTATATGGCGACCGCGTGTTCGATTATCGTGGATCAGACCGTAGATATATGGCCTCGAATATTTCGTTGGTCAAAGTCGAACAGGAGTCGGGCAAAGGGCACGCAACGGTTTAATATATCAGGCAGCCAACATCAACTTGAGATGCGGTCCCCTGAATCAATCATATGGCAGCCATATGAGACATCGATGCACCGACATAACGATTTCATTACATACGCATATCATTTATCTGGGTTGCGTATGATTTTTTGGGATCCATTATTTATAGGATTTTGGTACTTGGGTGACCGGGCGTTTCGAAAGTTGACAGGCCAAATTTGTATAGCAGACAACCCTCCCTGAAATTTGAGCTCAGTCCCACAATCTGAATACCAAGCCGCCCTTGCTCAGAATTAGCCTCTTGCAAATGCGCATACATCAGTTATGACCCAAGAAGAGTATGATATATACTGGACAACAGTTTCGCAGGGGCCCTTACTTCCGGCGATGGCACGTTATGTTAACGTTGATTTGATTGGGGTTGGGACAGTGGCAACATCAACATTGCGCATCCCAAGGGCGCCAGCTCCAATTAACCAGCCTTCTGAGTATCATACACAGTTTGCATCGACTGGACCTACACAAACACATGCGCCCAGGCAAAGTTAGACAGTAGACGTAGGCCTTCCGCAGGGTGCTTCATACGAAATAAGTGTGCCGCGACCTGAGTTCCCAACGAATGCTCCCCTAGCGCATGCGTTGTCACAATTAGAATGGCATTCTACATTCATCGACGCAGCGGATAATATACGTGGTCTCCGTCATTTACTCCTTACTGAGACTCGAGAGCGTGAGGATAGGATTGAGAAACTCGAGCGACAACTTGTCGCCTGTAATGTGCGTGGTATTGGTCCTACCGTTAGTGGTCCGAGCTACAGCCGTGAGGATGTTTATGTACCTCAACCATCTCAACCATACGAAGGATATCAAACGTAACCGAGTTGGGGTAGCCAAATTAGTGAGGATCCGTTGTTGGGGCAACGCGTTGATTTGGGACAGGATTATGACTTTGGGCAGAGGCCATCCTGATTGTATTTTATTCAATTTATTATTATGAATTCATTTGCAACAGACAACTTAATTCTATTGTATTCATATTATTATATTGTTGTCACACAAATCGATGGCACACTAACTGATGGCACACAAACCGTTGGCACAATTATTGAAGGCACATAAATCGATGGCACACTAACCGATGGCACACAAATTGTTAGCATAATTATTGAAGGCACACTAATCGATGGCACACTTATCAATGGCACATTAATCGATAACACACTGAAACGATAATAATTACATGGCGCAGTAATTGATAACCGATTAAAATAAGATGTCATGACACCCTAATCTATATTGATTACATGGCAAACTAATCTATATTGATTACATGACCTATAAATATTCGTTGTTTCAGATGTGTATTCCTCCACAAATCGAGTTATACTTTAGTACATAAACCCCATAATGCATAACTATGAGTACATGCCTGACGAAGATTCAGCCTTCTTAACCCATGTTCCCAAGAAAACTCTGTCCGGGCAGAAGCTTCCATATCATAATTGGTCACCACCTAAAGAGGGAGTGTGAAGTTCTTACCTTTCAACTGGATGGACAAGTATGAACCATCACGTCGCAAAAAGAAAGGGTAAGGCAAAAGCGTCAACATCAGCTGTTGTTGAACATTTAGCGGTAACGCATAGTAATGTTAAACGAGTGTTGACTAACCCAGGGATCTATCAAGATTCCCATGGAGGTAGCTGGTTTGGAGAGAAAATGCTTTTTAAAAACATTCCTATATGCACGTTACATTCTTTAGGCGACGTTAATCATGTTATGAAATGGTTAACGCCGATGAAAGGAAATATTCCATGGGATAATCATTTGAAGTGGCCGAGGTTATTTGATAGGCATTGCGATTTGGAGTGCTACTGTCATTGGCATGGTTTACCCGTGCCACAAGCAAAATCGGTTACATTTTGTAAAGATCCAAACAAAGATAATGAAAAATGTTTACAATTATTGCAACGCAAAATAGCACAAATGGAGAAAAGGCTAGAGCGGTGGCATGCTAAATATTTGATAAATACTGAACTTGACGATCCAATGTATGCATCAGATAAGGACTTGCCGGATTACAAAGGAGCCAAGACGAACATGGATTTTGTACATCATCTACCAACAATGTTAATGGGGGATGGGAATGCATTATGTTGTTTGCCATAGTTGCCTAGGAAGTAATTGTAATCAGTAAATAAATCAGTCAAAACAAGTCACGTTTATGTTTTATACTCAAGTAGTAATTTTATATAGCACATATACAACGATAAAAGTAATTGCATCCAGTTATTACATATAAATGCCGTAGTTAATATAAAAAGAACTAGTAATTTTATATAGTAAATATAATTAGTTAATATATATAGTAGTAGTTAATATATATAGTAGTAGTTAATATAAATAAAAGTAAATATATAGAAATAGTAATGGGGGATGGGAATGCATTATGCTGTTTGCCATGGTTGCCTAGGAAGTAATTGTAATTAGTAAACAAATCAGTCAAAACAAGTCACGTTTATGTTTTATACCGAAGTAGTAATTTTATATAGCACATATACAACGATAAAAGTAATTGCATACAGTTATTACATATAGATGCGGTAGTTAATATAAAAAGAACTAGTAATATATATAGTAGTAGTATATATTATGTGGTAGTAATATATAAAGAACTAGTAATTTTATATAGTAAATATAATTAGGTAATATATATAGTAGTAGTTAATATAAATAAAAGTAAATATATAGAAATAGTAATAATTACATATAACTGTAGCAAACTTACCAATTCATACCTCAATTTTCCTACAGTGAAAAGTAAATGCCAATTTCCATACAGTGAAAAGTAAATGCCAATTCCCAATTCCTACCAGCACACTTACCAATTCCTACGTCAGAATGGCACACTTACCCTAGCAAATCAGATTATTTTTGAAGGGCACACTTACCAATTCCTACAACAGTAACTATAGAAGTTTATAATTATTGTTTTCTGTAGAATAGTTAACCTTTGTACATCAGATTGGCACACTTACCAATTACTACCAGCACATTAGAATACCACTTATTAATTCCATAATACATCCGTTTGTGATTATACAACTATAAATAGAAATACAATGTATGAAATATTGTAATATAACTTCTTTTTACATTTCATAATTATTCCGAGAAAAATACATCATAGATTACTCCAATTCTAGCTATGAGGGACGAAATCTAATGCTTCAGTACGCTCAATTTAATGATGGCGTGTCATCAGATGATTCAGACGAGGAGATGATAATATGCATGGAGATTACACATTGGATTGCAGAACAAAATATAATTCGAGATGGGAAAGAACTCGAATTTAGACGTCGAGTGAATCGAAGGAGAGAAAGGGGACACAAAACACCATGGGAAGATTACTTTGGTGAAGATAAGGTATATAGCGAGTATTATTTTCGAAGGAGATTTAGGATACGGTATTCCGTTTTCAATCACATCCTATATTCTGTTTGCGAGTACGATAACTACTTTGTACAAAAGTACGATGCGTCCCATCGACTAGGTTTAAGCTTACATCAAAAAATTATGGGGGCTATATGACTCCTCGCTAACGGAGGATCTCATGATGTATGGTCTGAGCAGTACGCAATGAGTGAAATAACTCTATTAGAAATGGTTATTAGATTTACTGAGGCAATTGTGGCTGTATTCGGTCCCGAGTATGGGAGAAATTCGACAACAGGCGATGTCACCAGGTTACTCGAACAAAATGCAAGTCGAGGATTTTCAGGAATGCTAGGGAGTATAGATTGCATGCATTGGCGGTGGAAAAACTACCCCACAGCCTGGCACGCTCAATATAGTGGTCGAAAAGAACATCTAACTATAATCCTAGAAGCGGTTGCCTCATACGACCTATGGATTTGGAAATCGTTCTTTGGGGTTCCTGGATCTTGCAACGATATAAACGTCTTGCACCGGTCTAATGTCTTTCGAGAATTACGCAATGGGAATGCACCTCCCATTAATTACAATGTTAATGGAAATATATATGAAATGGGGTATTACCTTACGTATGGAATATACCCTCCATACGCAACCATCGTTAAAACGTTTAGGAACCAACCTGGCCTATCAGAAAAACAAAAATTATTTTGTAAGAAACAAGAATCGTGTCGAAAAGATGTCGAACGTGCTTTTGGTGTACTACAAGCTCGATTCGCTTTCATGCGTGAACCTTGCAAATTATGGAATCGGGCATCCTTAGCAACAATAATGAAATCTTGCATTATAATGCACAACATAATTATTGACGATGAACGTAGAGACTACCCATGACAAAATGAATACGAACATTCTGATCCCACACCTGAAATACTACGGGGGAAAATTGATTTTTACGAATACCTAACGCGTGATGCAAATCTTAGGGACGCAACTACACATCAACAACTACGAGATGATTTGGTGGAGCATATTTAGAACACGAGCGGTGATGAGTTGGCCGATTAATGATCAGATAATATATGTGTATTTGAGGCTTAAGTATTCTCTCTATACAATCACTTTTAACATTGCTCTTATGGTGTGCATCAAAAAAATATAATATATGTTCTATTTCTTGTGTAATTATTTTGAATCGACTGCTTCAATTTAGTAGACAACAATACAACAATTGCAACACATCTTAAACTGAAACAACATTTATTAAAATAACATCACACTTCTTATAACATGATAATTGACATTACATTTATGAAGTAACGGAAAATTAAACAAGCCACACACTTAACATACTAGTCAGCGTTGTTTGCAACAGACAGACCGGAATCAGAATTTGACGAGCCCGCAGTGTTTGACATAAGCGCGGCAATTGCAGCTTCCGTCACAGCTACCATATTTGATAGTTCGGTGTACCTTTTCACATGGAATTGTTGTTGCATATCGATCATTTTGGTCATATCCAACTCCATGATGTACGACTGATCTCGGCCTAGACGCACAAGCTGATCTTATTTTCTAGTAATTTGATCAGCTCTCTTCATCTCAATGAAAGCATCCATTTGAGAATCAAATTTCATGGCCCGACTTTTCTTCCACTCTTGCTTGCTTTTAAACATCTCGATGAATTCTTCGTAATGTTTAAGGACCATCGTGTTACAATCGAGGCTGTTTGAACGAGCATGTTGTTTCTCCCCCTTCCTGCCCGGGGGTCTGTACGGTACGTCACGTACACCCGGACTGTCCTCCGAGTCTAGAGGCGTAGGATCGTCATTATTGCACACTGTGTTCTTCAAATCAAATTTTGGTAAGTCTTTCAAAATTTGGTAGCATTTATCAAACATGAATTGTTTGCTCGTTTCCACGTGATATGCCTCGCGGGCCTTTGTAACCGCGTCGAACTCGTTATTGCCGCTTCCTATATTGTCAAATTGGTGAGACAGTTTTGAAACGTATATCATTACCCGGGAAGAAATATGATTGTAGCGTGTTGAAAGCATAGTCCTCGTACATTGAATATAAATTTTTGGCGTGCTGTTATATTCATTCATTACAGAATCCCAAAATGTTCCATGTGATATCGAGTTGCCTTCAATACCATGACTCGTATATTTAGCATATATAGTACATAATATTTCATCTTCAATAAGAGTCATATTTTGTTTTCTAGAAGTACTAGAATTAATGGGTTGAGATGAAGACATTTTGATCGATAATTAAAATGTATGGAGAGAAAATGATTCACTCGAAAATATTTTGGGAAAATAATGGAATGGGGTGGAAGAAAAAAGAGAGAAATATTGGAGGTGGGATTTTAGGGAGAAGAACTGATGGGTTTATATAGGAAATTAAGTTTAACGGACGTTTGTTGTTACCGTGGAAAAAATGGTTCCTACGGACTTCAGAAGTTCGTAGGAATTTATACGAAGAAATGAAGTTCATATGAATTGCTATGAACAACTGAAGTTCGTACCAATTCCTATGAACTTCAGAAGTTCGTAGGAAACCTATACAAATTCTCCTTGGCTTTTGTATATTTGCAAAACGTCTGCAAATTCATTTACAGAATCTCCTTGTTTTTGCTCACCACTCTGATCCAACCAATTTGTATAAATTGGTAAACTTACCTTTTCTTTTGTTCTTTTCCCTCACCACTGTAGTTGCTCTAAATGTCTAGATCTGGTATTTATCTTGCCTCCTTCAACATGGAGTGGTCCATGTTGCTTTGTACTTGTCCCAAGAGAGAAAGATAGAGAGAGTGGTAGAGATAGGACAATGTTATAGTGGCGGACAAGTGGTGATTGGGCTTTCATGTGTGTCATGATTTTATATAAAGTAAAGTAAACTTTTGCATATAATAAGTTTATGAGTGCATTGTCCTGGATAAAAGGTGAGATAATGGACTACAGGCCTTGTCCTGTCTAACTGAGTTCTGCTGACGTAATACCCACTAGCCACTGTTATGTCTCGTGCTGGAATCTTTCAGTAATTGTTAACCCAGTAGACTGCTACTCGGGTTGGCTGAGCAGATGCCCTGATAGTATAAGGTAGAGCTGATCACTTTGCCTGGACAACCAAATTTATACCCGTAGAGAGAAAATTATGAATAGGTTTTGGACACTTGTCTTCTCCTGATTGTCCATGAGGATAGGCTAGAAATATGGTATAATAATAATCCCCCAAGAATGCAGTTATGACAAGGTGAGCAGTGGCGGAGCCAAAAATTTAAGTTGGGTGGGGCACAACCCAATAACGGGATTTGGGGGCGGTAGCGCCCAAGATTTTGTTTTTAAGGTTATTTTTATATTTTTATAAATATTTGATTAATAATTTGTATTTTCAAACAATTATAACTCCAATAAAACAACATCGAATACAAATATTTAAGAATCAAATACTAAAAAGTCCCTCAAACATTTTTAATACACATTTAGTCAAAGTCTTTTATTTTATATAAAAAAGTCCCTTATTCTTTTACTTGCAAAGGTCTGCGCCAGCGGTATAGTAAAAGACTTTTTGCAGGCTTTGACTAAACGTGCATTAAAAAATGTTCGAGGGACTATTTAGTATATGTCCCAATATTTAATTGGTAATTTGTATTTTTATATCTATTATTCTAGATCACTAATATTATGAGATTAAAATTAGGCATATTATAAAAATTAGATATATTGCAAAACTCTAAACAATAATTAATTAATCTACAAGTAAATAATAAAGTAAAAGACTTCCACTTAAACAAACAAGCAAACCCATATTGCCAAAACCACAAATTTCGTTTCAAGTATCCATCAAGAAACACAAACAAAGTATCTTTAAATAGTAATTAATCTAAAAGGTCGTACTCCTTACCTCATATGGCCGTCAAGGCGTCGTCTACCAACACTAAGTTTGGTGAGGTAGGAGAGAGAACCGGAGCCGATGGTGAACCCAAATGAACCAAATCAAATCTGAATTCCAATCTCTATCTAGAATCCCAGGAATTTTCAGGGACAAAAATGACAGCAATTCTGGAGGAGGGAAATTTTTTCAGTTGTTAATTCTATTAGGGAAATGTTTAAGTTATAGATTTTGTGTTGACTATTGGAACAGTCAACCGAAATTAACTGTCAAAAACAGTTAATCAGTTAAACGAATTAACTGTTGACTGTTGGTAATAACTGCCAACAGTTTATTAATTAATTAATTAATTTCGTAATTAATTAATAATTGAAGCCCAGAAAGTTAAATAAATTCGGCCAAAAAAAATGTAGGAGATTTTTATAAGCCCAAGCCCGAACCGAACCGAGCCGAGCCGAGCCAGACGGACGAACTCGCGCGCGCGCGCGCGTGTGGACTTTTGACCGAAAGTCAACCCGTGCATAGCTTAGGTCATCTCCCCTTCAAAGAGTTGGGATACCCCCAAGGCATCCAAGCCTTAGTCCATACTTGGGGTGTTATTAACTCATATAAATTCCACTACTCTTTCAATGTGGGACAAGAGTTATAACATACCCAATTCATTAACTTTCATTGCTTTGCGAGTCACTTTGGGGACATATTTATCATTCATAACTTATTGAAATTGGACATATGAATATACTACGTTAATCTCCTTGTGAAGGTGAACGCGTTCGTATATGGTCCCACAATTTTCGTAGTGTGGGTCCCACCTAAATTTGAGCTCAAAGTTGCTCAAAAATCTGTCCAGAAAAATCTGGACAGCTTTATAATACCCATCCAAGTCCAATTTTCCAACAATCCCCCACATGAATGATATATCGCTATAAATAATACAAAACAGATGCTGATACTGATGCAGATGCAGACACAAGTTGAGTAAAAATGAAGACTTATTGCATCGGGAGAAGTAGCCTAGTGGCCTTGAACTTTCCTTAGTGATATACTATCAGATTTACTTGGTTAATCAGTAGACTTCACGTCCTTGAACCGTCAACCATTTTTGTGAGCCTAGACAACAGTATTCACACAACAATTCTTCAACACAGTTGGTTCACACGTTTGTGTTCATTTTGGCCGTGAACACCACTTGGTTCCGCAAGTATTTTAGAGAATATGCCTTTCATTATTCTCATAGAAGTGTCCCCCTTCTTACTCACGTAGGTGACTTCCATAAAGAGTATTCTGCAATACCCCACTTAGACGTACTAAGATATAGATGTCATTAAAAGCATAACTTATCCTAATTTTGCGGCAGATGTGCACTGTCTCATCTTTGGAATGGATAGGATTAAATATCCTCCAGTGCTTACTGAATACAATGTAGTTCGGTTTGCCCATTGAACCTAGATCTTGGTATCTCCAGTCAGCTAGGTTGGGTTGCCACTATATTGATTCTTATTTATTTATAGGCTTTAGACACATTTCTCTCGATGATCTTTCAACTTGCTCTCGGTTTAAACCTTTCGTTAGTGGATTCGATATATTATCTTTTGACTTTACATAGTCAATTGAGATAATTTCGTTTGAGAGAAGTTGTCTAACGGTATTGTGTCGACGACGAATATGTCGTGACTTTCTGTTATACATGTGATTTTGTGCCCTTCCAATCGCTGATTGGCTATCGCAGTGTATACATATTGCGGGCATAGGTTTAGACCAATTTGGAACATCCTCTAAGAAATTTCGAAGCCATTCAGCTTCTTCTCCAGCTTTGTCTAGTGCAATGAATTCAGATTCCATTGTCGATCTAGCAATGCAAGTTTGGTTTGAGGATTTCCAAGATACGACTGCACCTCCGAGGGTAAACACATACCCACTCGTAGACTTAGAGTCTTTTGTATCGGATATCCAATTTTTCATCGCAATGTCCTTCAAGAACAGCTGGATATTTTGTGTAATGCAATCCATAGTTTTGAGTATATTTTAAATAACCCAAAACTCTCAATATTGCTTTCCATTGATCTCTTCCTGGATTACTCGTAAATCGACTTAGCTTACTTATTGAGTATGCTATGTCTGGTCGCGTACAGTTCATGATATACATTAAACTGCCGATAATGCGAGAATATTCTAGTTGAGATATGCCTTCACCATTATTTCTTGCAAGATGTAAATTTACATCTACAGGTGTCTTGGTAGGACTAATATCATACTTCTTGAATTTTTCAAGTACTTTCTCTATGTAATGAGATTGAGATAATATAAGTCCATCCGATGTTCTAGAAATTTTAATTCCTAATATAACATCGGCGATTCCCAAATCTTTCATGTCAAATCTATTACTCAACATTTGTTTTGTAGTTTTGACAATTTCCAAGTTACTACCCATGATAAGCATATCATCAACATAGAGGCATACAATGACATATCCATTATGAATGTATTTAAAGTAAACACATTTATCTCATTCATTAATTTTGAAACCATTTGATAACATTGCATTATCAAATTTTTCATGACATTGCTTAGGTGCTTGTTTTAATCCATATAGTGATTTAACAAGATTACATACTTTTCCTTCTTGTCCGGGAGCTTTGAACCCTTCAGGTTGCTCCATATAAATTTTCTCGTCTAGTTCACCATTTAAGAATGCAGTTTTTACATCCATTTGATGTATTTCAAGTCCATTAATAACAGCTATTGCTATTAACATCCGAATGGACGTTATTCTTGTTACCGGTGAATATGTGTCGAAGTAATCCAACCCTTCCTTTTGCCTATAGCCTTTAGCTACAAGTCTAGTTTTATATTTATCAATTGATCCATCGGCCTTCAATTTCTTTTTGAAGATCCATTTATAACCTAACGGTTTTGAACCTGGTGGAAGATCCACTAGTTCCCATGTATGATTTTGTAATATGGATTCAATTTCACTATTAATTGCTTCTTTCCAATTGGAAGCATCGGGTAAGGCTATAGCTTCTTTATACGATTGAGGTTCATTTTCTAACAAATATGTTAGAAAATCCGGACCGAAAGAAGTCGAGGTTTTTGCTCTTTTACTACGTCTTGGTTCATCCTCTATTGATTCAATAGGTTGATGAGTACCACTTGTAGTAGCTTGATTTGTCCTTTTAGAAGACCAGATTCTCGGGTCATGTTATACGGGAATTCATTTTCAAAAAATGAAGCATCCCTCGATTCAATAACCGTATTTATATGAATGTCCGAAATCTCAGATTTACAAACTAGAAATCGATATGCACTGCTATTAGTAGCATAACCGATGAATACACAATCCACGGTTTTTGGCCCTATTCTTACCTTTTTAGGTTTAGGAACCATCACTTTGGCTAAGCACCCCCATACTCGTAAATATTTATAGGAAGGAATTCGACCTTTCCATAATTCATAAGGTGTCTTGTGAGTCTTTTTGTGAGGTACTTTATTGAGAATGTAATTAGCAGAAAGTAAGGCTTCCCCCCCACAAATTTTGTGGAGCTCTTGAACTTAATAACATTGAGTTCATCATTTTTTTCAAAGTACGGTTTTTGCATTCAGCAACACCATTCGATTGAGGAGAATAAGGAGCGGCTGTTTGATGAATAATCCCATTTTCAGAACAAAATTCCTCAAATGGATATTCATATTCACCTCCTTTATCACTTCTAATAGCCTTTATCGTTTTGCTTAATTGATTCTCAACTTCATTCTTATATTGTTTAAATGCATCAATAGCCTCATCTTTACTATGTAACAAATATACATAGCAATATTTTGTGCAATCGTAAATAAAAGTAATAAAATAATTTTTCCCACCTCTAGTTTGAACAAATTTTAAATCACAAATATCGATGTGAATTAAATCTAAAGGTTCAGTTATCCTTTCAATAGAATGGAAAGGAAATCTAGCTAATTTAGATTCCACACAAATTTCACATTTATTATTTTTATCAATATTAAATTTTGGCAAAAATTCCAAGTTAATTAATCTACGCAATGTATCAAAATTAACATGTCCCAATCTAGCATGCCAAATATTAGATGACTCAATCAAGTAAGAAGAACTAGCAATTTCATTCATTGAAACAGATGTTTTTGGGGTTACAGTAAGAACATTGAGTTTAAAGAGCCCCTCATTTAGGTAGCCCTTTCCTACATACATGTCATTTTTAGACAACACAAAGCGATCAGACACAAACACAAGCTTGAAACCATTTTTAGTAAGGAGAGATACAGAAATCAGATTCTTTCGGATATCAGGCACGTGAAGAACATTGTTGAGAGTAAGTTCCTTTCCAGAAGTCATTTTCAAAGCAATCTTTCCTTGTCCCACCACCTTAGAAGTGAAAGAATTTCCCATAAAAAGGTTCTCCTCATTTTCCAAAGGCTTATAGGTGGAGAACATCCATTTGTTTGCACAAATGTGTCGTGTGGCTCCAGTGTCCACCCACCATTCCTTGGTATTTCCAACCAAGTTACATTCAGAGACAACGGCAGAAAGATTCATATCCGCCAAATCATTGACGATATTCACACCCTCAGTTACATTTGATAGAGGATTGTTTTGATTTTGCTTCTTCGGCTTACGACACTCGCTTGAGCGGTGTCCAGGTTTACCACAATTATAGCATTTACCTTTGAACTTTTTCTTGTTATGTTTGGAAGTGCCTTCCCCATCATGCTTTTGTTTGTTCTTCTTAGGACCTTTAACGACATGGACCTTCGTTTCCATTGGATTCTTCCCACTTTTCTTTTATGACTCACGGTTGTCTTCTTCGATTCTTAGCCTGGCCACCAACTCCTCCACATTCATCTCCTTACGCTTGTGCTTGAGATAGTTTTTGAACAAAGTCCAAGATGGTGGCAACTTTTCAACAATTGCAGCTACTTGGAAAGTTTCACTAATTGACATTCCTTCATCATGAATGTCGTGGAGGATCACTTGGAGTTCTTGCACTTGCGAGATTACAGATTTAGAATCAACCATTTTGAAGTCCAGAAAACGCCAGACGATAAATTTCTTCATCCCAGCATCTTCAGTTTTATACTTCTTTTCCAAAGAATTCCATAATTCCTTGGAAGTTTTGATAGTGCAATAGACATGGTACAAAGTCTTATCCAAGTACGCCAAAATATAATTTCGGCATAGGTAGTCCGAGTGCTTCCAAGCATCGACATCAGCAACCTTTTCAGCGTCATCTCCCTCTTGAATAGAGGGGCAATCTTCATATACAAACCTGCCCAGTTGGCAGGTAGTGAGATAGAAGTACATTTGTCCTTGCCAACATTTGAAGTCAGCCCCAATGAACTTTTTCGGTTTCTCCCCGTGTGGCATAGATACGGGTGCAGTCACATTTGTGTTGGTGACAATCAATTTCGTAGGAGTGGTGTTCGTACTTTGCGATTCCATTTCTGTTACAAAAACAGAATTTTTATCAATGATAAAATTCATATTTAATGAATTAATCAAAACAGAATACAAAATTCTGTGCACCAAGTTCCTCCAAATATAATTCACAATAAATGAATTCCAAAAGAATTCAAATAATAATTCAGAATTAAAATATAATATAAACAGAATTCCGTACAAAACAGAATTAAAATATAAAATCTGTGTCACACTAATTTTTAATAATAAAAAGAATTCCGTACAAAACAAAATTATAGTTTAAGATTAAAATTTTTTTAGATAAACAGATTTTAACAAGAATACACAAATAAAATTTTATTTTCTAAAACAGAATATAAAAAAAGTATAGAAATTAATTTCTTTACCAAAACTGTTTTTACTAATTTCTACAATAAAGCAGTAAATTAATTCATTTTATTCTGTCAAAACAGATTTATTTCCAACAAATAAATTTCTGTAATAAAAAAAAATTATGTGCACTAAAACAGTAGAACTTTATAAATTGTCTTAAGATCGTTATGTCTACTATTTATAAATAACAATTGTACAGAATTATGAACAATTAATAGAATTACAGAATTAAAACATAATTATAGAAATGGAACACTTACTTGAATTTGCAGAAACAATACAAGAATTAAAGATAAATCCGAGCCCTGTTATGAACAGTCTCCTTAAGATAATTTATTCCCTCCAATGTGCTCCGAGGATGATGAATATTGTCTCCCAAGATAGAACGGATTTTCTAATTAATTATGTAGCACGACAATAATTAATTACAACGAACTCAAAATCTGTGGCTTTTACTCAACAACAATGCAAATATGTTATGCAGGAAAAGGACAGAATTTCCTGGGACAAAAATGACAGCAATTCTGGAGGAGGGAAATTTTTTCAGTTGTTAATTCTTTAGGGGAAATGTTTAATTTATAGCTTTTGTGTTGACTGTTGGAACAGTCAACCGAAATTAACTGTCAAAAACAGTTAATCAGTTAAACGAATTAACTGTTGACTGTTGGCAATGACTGCCAACAGTTTATTAATTAATTAATTAATTTTGTAATTAATTAATAATTAAAGCCTAGAAAGTTAAATAAATTATGCAAAAAAAAAATGTAGGAGATTTTTATAAGCCCAAGCCGAACCGAGCCGGACGGACGCGTGCGCGCGCGCGTGTGGACTTTTGACCGAAAGTCAACCCGTGCATAGCTTAGGTCATCTCCCCTTCAAAGAGTTGGGATACCCCCAAGGCATCCAAGCCTTAGTCCATACTTGGGGTGTTATTAACTCATAAAAATTCCACTACTCTTCCAATGTGGGACAAGAGTTAAAACATACCCAATTCATTAACTTTCATTGCTTTGTGAGTCACTTTGGGGACATATTTATCATTCGTAACTTATTGAAATTGGACATATGAATATACTACGTTAATCTCCTTGCGGAGGTGAACGCGTTCATATATGGTCCCACAATTTTCGTAGTGTGGGTCCCACCTAAATTTGAGCTCAAAGTTGCTCAAAAATCTGTCCAGAAAAATCTGGACAGCTTTATAATACCAATTCAAGTCCAATTTTCCAACAAGAATTACCAAGGAGGCGGTGGCTGTTACTGAGGAGAGTGTTGTTACTGACTACAAGGCATCCCAAGATCACTCACTTGATCTGATGGGATCGTTCTGTGATGGGTATGACGGGATGAAGAAGTGAGTTACGAAACACTACCCTTAGATTATCCTTATGGTGGACACCTGGGAGGCTGATGCTGATGAGGCCAGAGCCTTAGCAGTTGAAGCTGGTCAGGATGATGTCCCTGAATCGGGTGTTCGTGCAGGCTAAATTGAAGCCAGAGATTGCTGATGAAGTTTCTAAGATAATAAGAGCTCGACTTCAAGGATGTTGATGGGGCGAACGACATAATTACAGACTAGAATCCCAATGCCAACTGATCTCCCATCTTCTTTTTGTTCTTTTATGTGCAGCCCCTAATTATATGTTGTATTTTATACCAACTTCTTCATTTCGAACATTGTGACCATTGTACTTGTAATTCTATTTTGATGGATCAATGAAATATTCTTCTTACTCATATACTTTGCATTACTTTCATATTATCATCAAGCAAAACTGCTCGTACAAAGGGGTGTGTGTACAGTATGCTAATGAAGTATTTGTTTAGAACTAGTTGAGTTTTACGGCCAGATGGTCTACCTTACTAGCCTCTAGGGATCTCAGTTTTACCCAGACCATGTGGTGGCCTAGATGACTTTAGTCAATGGTAAGTCTGTCAATAGTTTAGTCCTACGACCGGATAGTATACCTTGCTGACTGCTTGGGACCTCATCTTAACCTAGACCACATGGTGTCCTGAAAGATTTTAGTCAGTGGTAAGCTCGCTAGCTATTTAATCCTACGACTAGATAGTTTGACTTGCTGACTGCTTGGGACCTCAATTTTACCCAGACCATGTGGTGATCTAGACGACTTTGATCCCGTTGAATCTAGTTTGCAATCTCGGTACTAGATTGTACATGAGGTTATTGACGAACTTGAACTGTCTTGAGTAGGATATATCCTTTCTTAAGTTGACTGTGTTTAGATCTGGTCATCCATAATAACTGCAGAGGATTTTTCATACTAGAGATGACTTCTTGCTCGCTATTTGTCGAAGACGAGGCTGTACATGAAGTTATTGATGATCTTGAGATGTCGAGTAGAACTTCTTATTCATGATCTATCATAGATGACATCGTACATGAACCCTGAGCTATCGAGCACAACTTCTTATTCACGATCTGTTAAAGAGGAGATTGCACATGAAGTTATTGACAACTCTGAACTTTCGAGCAAGACTTCTTGTTCATGATCTGTCGAAGACGAGATCATACATGAAGTTATTAACGAGCCCGAGATATCGAATATGACTTTTTATTCGTGATTGTTGTAGATGAGATCGTATATAAAGTTATTGATGAGCTATAGCTGTCGAGCAGAACTTCATGTTCACGATATGACATAGATGAGATCGTACATGAAGTAATTGATCAGCCTAAGTTGTCTTGAGAAGTGATGGGTGAACTATTTCTTGGGGGAGTCTGTTAAGCTGGATAAGTGTTGGTAAACTTTCTCCTTTAGGAGTTTATTTTATTGGAATGATGTGGGGTGAACTATCTTCCTCGGGAGTCTGTTCAGATAGTTTGCCTCCATGCCCCGCTGGTTCATGATACAACCCCAAAATACTTTTCATCGGGTTTATCTTCAACTGGTGCTTCTCTAGTTGATTAAATGTTTGCTACATATATGCAATGTGGTCGGCCACTACCTTTCTCTTGGTGAGCAAGTTATCGGTGTACACCACCATGTTTCAGTTGATCCTGTTTTCAAAGACTTTATTGACCAACCTTTGGTAAGTGGTTCCAACATGTTGTTCAATTCGAATGTACATTCTTCAATTCAAATGGTATTATTCTATATTAATGAGTTCTCCTTCCTAGTAATGAAGGATGTTTTCTACTTAAGGAATGAAATAAGTTGCTTCCTTAGTAATGGCTCCAATGACGAGCTAATCTGAAATATGTTTTAACATCTGATCATCCAGTGGCATCGTCTTTGTCTCTTCTATTGCCTATTCTTTGACAACTTTTTCCTCGTCTCTAACACTACACAAAAAATTGTGATTTTGCACAGCTTGATATCAGAAATTTGACACAGTTTAAAGCTGTGCCAAATTTTGGCACGGTTTAAAGATAATTTGGCACACCTTAAAACAGTGCCAAAATTTGGCACTGTTTTAAAGTGTGCCAAAACTAAGCACACTTGACTAAAATATAAAACAACCAATAAAAATTTCCCTAAACTCACACTTTGGTAGCCCACTCTATCTTCCCGCTCGCCCTGCTCACCCCTCTCTCTACTTTGACCTCTCCGCTCAACTCTCTCTCTTCGACCGGTCAGCTCTCCATCAGTGAAGCTCCCCTCTCGGTGCATCTCTCTCCACTCGTCCCTCTCAGGTAACCTCATTCTTTTTATTTACTTCTTGCATCTTTTCATCTATCTATAGATCGTGTATCCACTCATACCACTAAGAATGACATCAGGACAGGTATGGTAACAGTATAAGGTTTCCTTCCTTCCTAACACGATATGACCCCACCATCCCCCCCCCCCTCGGCATCCACATTAAACAGTAGAGGATGTGATAATCTTGCTAAAAGAGTTCAGATTTAATAGCAAACTGAAATTCATTTTAATTTGGAACACAATAGAAATTTATATTAATTTGGGCCAAAGTAAGCTGATGGGCTTTCTTATTCAAAATTGTTGCAACTTATAAGGCGACGAGATAATTTCATAGCATAATCAGGGTAGATCTTTTTTAAGTGTTTCTTTATCGATCTTTTACTCTATTTAATCGTGCCTCTCTTGAAATTTCCCAACCACATACATATTATAAACATATGTATACGAATGTAAAATGTAGATGCGTACATATTTTTGTATACGTTTTTATATGTGGATCGTTTATATTAATTGGTAATCAAAGTTAGTTTCAACTTAAATTAGTGTTTGTGCAATTATTGATTCTTAGTTTGGCAGATATGTGGTTGTTTTGGTGGTACTCTATTTGATACATACATTTGGATTGCTTGATTTGTTGTCCTTACAGATCTTTTTTTACTGAAAAAGTATTATAATACATTTAAAAATTTTATTGTGATCTACTGGGCTAATACTGGATAACAAATGTATGTACTTATGACGTCAGAATGTGTGCCTTGAGTGTTTGCAATATTATAAATTCTTGATTGTATTCATTATAAAATGTGTGCTTTTGTCTTCATATTTTTTTTTTGAATTAAATGCCATTTTAGGGAATGGCTTTTGGGTTGTTCATATGGATATCGTATTTACTTATGTATGTTTATTTTTAGAAAATGACGAAGATTATTTTCTTAGGTATGATTATTTTTAATTTGCATGTTTGTATTTTGCAAAATTTGTTGATTATGCTTTTAATTAATACTAACATAAGCTACAATTCAAGGTGAAGTGTTTAGTGGAAAAAAAATTGGTGTTAACGCATGCATAGCTGCAATCTTGGTAAGAAATTATCATGTCTTTTATGTTTTGGATATCTATATTTGGGGTTAATGTTTGCATAACTACGAGTTCGAATTTGGATCTTCAATACATTTAAGGTGTTCTTTTACTAATTTGAATATCATGTCTGGGAAGGATACAGAATATTCTAATGTGTATAATCGTAGCATTAGATTATTGTTTTAATACATGCCTAAAGAGTTTCATTTCAGTCATAACATAGTCGGATCCAAATTTTTGGTGTGGTTTGGGTGGTAGTCTAGAAAGAGCATCAAGAAAATGCACTTTGTTTACATTCTTCCCCCCATAAATTATTTA
Source organism: Sambucus nigra (assembly GCA_949130495.1). Classification (NCBI taxonomy): domain Eukaryota; kingdom Viridiplantae; phylum Streptophyta; class Magnoliopsida; order Dipsacales; family Adoxaceae; genus Sambucus; species Sambucus nigra. The sequence continues at coordinate 586,632,831 of OX422214.1, forward strand.
CTGGTAATGTAAATTTAGTTATTAAATTAGATGTTGGGTGTCTACATTTAAAATTCATCTCCTTTTAAAAAAGTAATTTCCTATTTATAGCCCTAGCTAACAACTGGTAAAGACTTTACCATAGTGAGTAATATGTCAATTCTTTGTTAGTCTTTTATTACATACTTCTCACGTCATAGTGTGAATTTGCACTACACCAAAATACTAATTTTTTAACTGCCTTCTTGTAACTGCAAATGGGGGTGACAAAATTTATCACTGCCATTAGGACTCACAACATTATTTGTAACTGCCAATAGGAGTCATAAAATATTTGGATAATGAAAAATTTGAGTCAATTAGTTTGTCACTGCTAATGACAGTCACAAATCTTACCATATAATTAATTTGTGACTGCTATAAGGAGTCACAAGTTTATAACTGCCACAAGGAGTCAACAGTTTATCACTAGACTTAAGTTATGACTCTTATGAGCAATCACAAAATTGTAACTTCTATGAGCTGTCACAAATTTTAGATTTGTGACCGCTATTAGCAGTCACAAATTTGTGAATGCTCGTAGCCGTCACAAAGTTTAGCTTAAGACTTAATTTGTGACCGCTATGGGTGGTCACAAATTTATGACTTCTCGTGACGGTCACAGATTTTGGTTTAAGAGGGTCACCAAAATTTCGGTATAGGTTTATTTTGCCCCCTCCATCCCTCTTCAATCTCCCGCTCCCTTCTCGACAAAATTTTGGCCTAGGTTAAAATCTCTCTCGATCGACCAAAAAACTTCCTCTCTCTCTCTCTCTCTCGACTAACCTTCGAAGTTGGATAACAAAGCTTCCTCTCCCTCTGTTTACTGTAAGCAATTTGTTTCAAGTTTCATCTCGACTACATTAAGTATTAGGGTTGTAATATTTCAATCTGTAGTTATTTGATTAACGTCGTGTTTGATCGTTGTTTAAGATTTTAAAATCTTAAAATCTGCGATCATTTTTTTTACTATAAGTCCTCTTACTGTTATGTTTCATGATATAGTTGTTGAACATTAGCCCATAAGGATAATTAATCACTCCCCACCAAACTTTGTTATTGAGAATGTTATGTAACTGAAAATTCAGGCCTTAACCATTTAATGGATTTTGAGATTTGATATTCAGTTTTTCCTCTTGAATATTTTGATATTTGATATTGGTAACCAAGCTTATGTTTTTCATTTATGGGTATTTGACAGGGAGCCATCGCATGCGTGGTCGTTTTCCATTCATTTGAGGAAATTTTATCTAAGCACAGACATTCAAGTTACAACATTGAATTAATACGAATATGAGGTAATTTTAATTCTTAATTATTTTCCTATATCATTAGTTTTTGTACATATGATTTTTAGTGGTGATTGAAGTTGAGGGTGAGCCAATTAAAAATCTGGATTGATTTGTAGTGGTGATAGGAGGTTGAGGTGAGTCAATTGAAAACCCGGATTGCAAATTGGTTGTTGTAGTATATTTTTATATTAATATAAGATAATATTTGTTTACTACTTTGTGTGAATTTTAGTTAGATTATTGATATGTTTGTTTATAATCGATCATTTAATTCAACGGGACGAATTTTGACGGGGATTCACTCCGCACCCGCCCCTAATGGGGGAAATTTGGGGTAAATAAATGGGTTGGTTGGGTTTGAAATAAAAAAAATGTCGAGTTTAGGGCAGGGCGGGCTTTGTGTGTAAAAACCCCAAACCCGCCTCGTTTAAGGGTATTATTACAAATATTCTAGTCAAATCTATGCACCATAGTTAGTTTGTCATAATAATAATTAAATGCATACTTTTAGTTAGAGGACTTCGAGTTTTTAATAGTTTAACAATAAAAAAACTTGAAATCTGTTAAAATACTTGAATAAAATAATCATAAAAAATGTTTTGGGGCGGGTTCGGGGCCCTCGCAGGGTTTCTAAATGGGTTTGGTGCGGAGGCATGGTAAGCGTGTTTGGGGAGGGGTAATGGGGTTGCGTTTGGTCAAACTTACCCCGTTGTCATCCCTAATTAAGTGTTACGCTTGCTAGTCAGTTAAGGATCACCACTCCCAAGAAAATGTTTATATCTTTGTGATGGTCTTTTCTCTAATGCATCATGCTTTATTCCATGTAGAATGACAACAGATGTTTCCTATGTCGTCATGTGGTACTTTCAAGAGATTTTGTTTTATCTTCACGGTGTGTCCATAAGTATTAACTATGATCGGGTCACTGGGATGTTATGTTTCAAGTAGCTTCAAATTTTCTACCACTGTAGAGGTTATTCAGAAACATTATGCCTCCTCCATGTTGATGGAATTTATTTGGAACCTTATATTCAAAAATAATTATAAATATACATGTGGAGAATCATTAATAAGCTACGAAGCATGAACACTTTATCGGAGGTGACGTACCCGTGTCGGACACTCTTGCAAAATCCCAAGAAATATCTATTAAAGACTAGTTTTGGAGGCATAAATCCCAGGAAAATTGGTTAGAGGAGGGTGACAAGAACTCTAGTTTCTTCCACAACACTATTAAAGATAAGAGGAAGAGGGCGTGTATTCATAGAATTAATCTCCCTTGATCTCTATTTGGAGATTTTAATTATGTGTTAGGTTCCCATGAAGGTAGTGGCCATTTTCCTCCTCTTACAATTACAAGTGAAGAATTTCGGCATATGTCTAACTCATGTGATTTAATTCCTCTTGACACCCTGCGTGTGGAATTCACTTGGTTGAAAAGTGATCACTCATCAATAAGAAGAAGACTTCATTGAATTTTATATAATCATGATGCTCAATTCTTGGGATTCCATATCTTGTATAACTTTTCGTTTACGTAAATCTAATCATCACCATATTCTTCTTTTTAGTTATAAATTTAAATTATTTGTCCCTAAGACTTTCAGATTTCTTTCTTCTTGGACTACTCATCCAAAATTCTTTGCAGTTGTTGAAAAATAATGGAGCTCTATCGTAACATGTTGTTATCCTATGTTCGTTCTTAATAAAAATCTTTAAAGTATGAGGAAGGCCCTTAGATTATGGAATACTAATGTGTTCATAAACATCCACTAGAAAGTTAGAGTTGCCTCTTAAAGTCTGCATGAAATTAAAATTGAGATTGATTCCATGGGTCATTCATCTCCTTCTTTAAAAATGCTTGGATATTGACAGGTTTCAATTCGAACCATGTTTTTATTCTGCCTAAATCTTCCAATACTTTGAAGATTTCTCCTTATAGACCTATCGCTTTAGCAAATTTTAGTTTCAAAATAATAATTAAGATCCTTGCATCGGAATTATATCTCATGTAGCTTCGGGAATTTTCACTTCTAATCATATATGTTTGTTCAAAAGGCAGAATTATTGTGCACGACATTGGCTTAGCATCGAAATTTTTTAATATGATATATTATAAATACTTAGGGTGGGAATATAACTATCAAGATTGATGTGACCAAAGGATCTGATACTATTAGTTGACAATTTTACTCAGAACTCTATGAGGCATTTGGCTTCTGTGGCATCTTTATTAATTGGATCAAGGTTATTTTTAATTTTTCTCAGCTATCTATTTGGCAGCACACATGCTCTTCCAAAGACCTGGGTGGTTTGGACATTAGGAATTTGGTTTCTTTCAATAGAGCTTATCTTCTTCAACACACCTAGGACCTCCTCACTATTTACAGCCCCTGGAGTGCCTTCCTAAAAGCTATATTAAACCTTAATCATGCCTCATCTCAATATAATATTTCGTCCATTTGGCCTGGCATCAAGGTTTTTCTTAGAATTATTAGCCTTCACTCCGTATGGGCTGTTGAAAATAATAGTAGCATCAACCCTTTAAACCAAAACTTATTGGTCACTCCCATTAACACTATGCTTGGAAGGCCTATCGAAAACTCCATTATCACTGTCTCCTCAATTATCTCTAACAATAACTAGACTATTCCCCCCAATCTTTTCGCTCCTCATATTTTCTTTATTATCTATTACACCCCCTTCCTGATAGTCCTACGGATGTTACCACGATCTAACCTTACTCTAGTGAAGGGACATTGACCTTTAAAGTTGCTTACCTTTTCTTTTCTAATCACTTCCCTCCCACACCTTGGTCTAATTTTCTTTGGAAATCATTCATTCCTATTAGGATCTTTGCTATTGTCTGGAGAATTTTGAATGGAAAACTCCCCACCTTGGTTCTACTCAACCACACTGTCATTCCTATCTGCCCTATTATTATACTCTATGATAATGCCCTTGAGTCAGACCATCACCTATTTATTAACTGCCCATTTGCCTTTGAGATTTGGAAATGGCATTTTTAGAGACTATAAGGCATTTCATAATACTCCTCCCAACGTTAAAAATGAACAATCTTTCATCTTTACCTGGACCATCTTCATTGCTAAAATTTTTCATCCTCACTTTTGCTTTTCCTCTTACTTTTATGTTTCTTTTGGTTATTTGAAATCATTTGCTTATGTTATCATGTGAGATATCAAGATAATCTCCTCATATCCTCCATTTATATGTAGGATATGAGATTATGATGATAATTTTAAAATACGTCCAAGCTTAAAAATGGGCCGTTTGAGGATGAAAATCCAAACTAACCCCCAAACGGCCCTGTAAGAGGCACGAACACCTCGCACAGGACAGATGTAACTTGTACGAACTCATCGCGTAGTCGCGGGCCTCCTGGTTTGAGAATATGGCGATAATTTCAAAATAAGTCGATTAGGCTTGAAAATAAGCCATTTGAGGATGAAAACCCAAACCAACCCCCAAACGGCCCCGTAAGAAGCACGAACACCTCGCATGGGACCAATGTAACTTGTAAGAAATGACAACGTACTCACGGGCCTCTCGGTTTGATAATATGATGATAATTTCAAAATATGTAGATTACGCTTAAAAATATGTCGTTTGAGGGTGAAAACCCAAATCAGCCCCCAAAGGGCCCTGTAAGAGGCACGAACACCTCTCACGGGACCAATATAACTTGTAGAAACTGACATCGTAGTCACGGGCCTCCCGATTTGAGAATATGACGATAATTTCAAAATACGTTGATTAAGCTTAAAAACATGTCGTTCGAGGGTGAAAACCCAAACCAACCCCCAAACGGCCCCATAAGAGGCACGGACACCTTGCACGGGACCAATGTAACTTGTATGAACTGACCGCATAGTCGCAGGCCTCCTGATTTGAGAATATGACGATAATTTCAAAATACGTCGGTTAAGCTTAAAAATAAGCCCTTAAAGGGTGAAAACCCAAACCAGACCCTAAAACGGCCCCGTAAGAGGCACGAACACCTCGCACGGGACCAACTTAACTTGTAAGAACTCACAACGTAGTCACGGTCCTCTCGGTTTGAGACTATGACTATAATTTCAAAATATGTAGATTAGGCTTAAAAATAAGCCATTTGAGGGTGAAAACCCAAACCAGCCCATAAGAGGCACGAACACCTCGCACGGGACTAATGTAACTTGTATGAACTGAGAGTGTAGTCCCAGGCCTCTCGATTTGAGAATATGATGATAATTTGAAAATATATCGATTAAGCTTAAAAACTAGCCCTTAAAGGGTGAAAACTAAAACTAGCCCCAAAACGGCCCTGTAAGAGGCATGAACACCTCACACGAGACCATTATAACTTGTACGAACTGACAGCGTAGTTTCGAGCCTCTCAGTTTGAGAATATGACGATAATTTCAAAATATGTAGATTAGGCTTAAAAACAAGCCGTTTGGAGGTAAAAACCCAAACGAGCCCCCAATTGGCCCCGTAAGAGGCACGAACACCTCGCACGGGACCAATGTAACTTTTATGAACTGACAGCGTAGTCGCGGGCCTCCCAGTTTGAGAATATGATGATAATTTCAAAATACATCGATTAAGCTTAAAAATATGCTGTTTGAGGGTGAAAATCCAAACCAGCCCCCAAACGGCCCCGTAAGAGGCACTCACGGGACTAATATAACTTGTATGAACTAACCGCATTGTTGTGGGCCTCTCAGTTTGAGAATATGATGATAATTTCAAAATACCTCGATTAAGCTTAAAAACAAGCCCTTAAAGGGTGAAAACCCAAACCAGCCTCCATACGGCCCCGTAAGAGGAATGAACACCTCGTACACGACTAATGTAACTTTTATGAACAGATAGTGTAGCAATGGGCCTCTCGGTTTGAGAATATGATGATAATTTCAAAATATATAGATTAGGCTTAAAAACAAGTCATTTGAGGGTGAAAATCCAAACCAGCCCCCAAATGGCCCCGTAAAAGGCACGAACACCTCGCACGGGACCAATGTAACTTTTACAAACTAAGAGTTTAGTCACGGGCCTCTCAGTTTGAGAATATGATTATAATTTGAAAATATATTGATTAAGCTTAAAAATAAGCTCTTAAAGGGTGAAAGTCCAAATCAGCCGCGGCCCCGTAAGAGGCACAAAGAACTCGCACGAGACCAATGTAACTTGTATGAACTGACTGCGTAGTCATGGGTCTCTCGGTTTGATAATATGATGATAATTTCAAAATATGTAGATTAGGCTTGAAAACCCAAACCAACCCCCAAACGGCCCCGTAAGAGGCATGAACACCTCGCATGGGATCAATGTAACGTGTATGAACTAACAGCGTAGTCACGGGCCACTCGGTTTAAGAATATGACGATAATTTGAAAATATATCGATTGAGCTTAAAACAAGTCCTTAAAAGGTGAAAACCCAAACCAGCCCCCAAACAGCCCTGTAAGAGATACGGACACCTCTTACGGGACCAATGTAACTTGTACGAACTTACAACATAGTCACGGGCCTCCCAGTTTTAGAATATGACAATAATTTCACAATAATTGCAATTCCTATATGCAATTTTTTAGCTTGAGTAAGCTTTTTTAAAAAAAATTATTTAGTTACTAATATCGTATCTTTTTTGTATCCTATTTTTTTGCAGGATAACATTTTATCGTTAGCATTTAGTCACGTGGAACACACAGAGAACTCAATGGTTTACAACAAGGGCTTTATTCATGATTCTATTTTTTTATGTTATGGTTGTGCGGGCTTTTGGAGTTTTATTGTTAACTTTTATGGCCGTGCAAACTTTTGTAAGTTTATTGTTATATTTTGTTGTCGTGCTGGCTTTATGTTACACAAGTTTTATATTAATAGGTTTCAGAATGTAAAGAAAATAGAGAAAACTCTGCCCAATTTTTTTTAGGTCTGTGAACTACTAAAAACATGTAATATTTTGAAGTTTGTATGTATATTAGTTTGTCAACAACGTGCAATATTTGCAATTTGTGAATTTTCTTCTTTTCAATTAATTATTTTTTTCTTTTATCCAAAAATATGGCACAGTTCAAAATCGTACCAAAAGTGTATCAAATTTTGGCACGGTTTTGAACTGTGCCAAAAGTTTATCAAAATGTGCTCAATCTGGCATAGTTCAAAACTGTGTCAAAAGTATGCTAGAAATATCAAATTCTGGCACGGTTTAAAACTGTGCCAGAAGTGTTCTTGTTTTGTTAATTCTGCCACACTTTTATCCTTTTTGAACATCTGATTCTAGCACAGTTCAAAATCGTGCCAGATTTGATCTGGCACAGTTTTAAATCGTGCCAGATTCCTATTTTTGGTGTAGTGTAGTATAGGGTTAATTGTGTTAGTCTGGTAAGTAGTGTCTGATTTCTTTTTCTCCTCCTTGGTAGAGGTGTAGTAGCAATCTCTCACTTCTACTTTGTTACCCTTAGCGACTCCCACCTCGTAATGGTTTGGGAACTTTATGTACTGGTGGATGGTAGATAGGACAACCTCAAACTTCTTCAAGCCTACAATGCACAAAATTACATTGTATGCTGAAAGAATATTTTTGTTAAAAACGAAAAATCTCACCATTTAATTCTTCTGAATGAACTTAAGGCGAACTATCTCCCTGTAACACCCCATATTTTAGAGGATATATAAATTAATTAAATTGGTGAGTTGGATTTATTTAATTTGGAGAAATTCATTAAATTTGGTGATTTAAATTTGATTTATTTAAATTGGAGAAATTATTGAATTTGGAGATTTAGAATTCATTATTTAAATTTGGGGATTTAGAAATTCAAATTAATTCGGGTTATTGAAAATTTTCACATGTGTCGCATTTTGAGGTTGAAATTGGAAAATTTTATAAAGTATCTCGGATGACAATTCTGAGTGCACGGTTGAGTCCGGAAGGGTCAAGATAGTCAGGAAAGAGTCCCCGGGGGTAGTAAATGGGTCTCGGGGCATTTTTAGACATGATCGAGCCCATACGGGGGCATTTAAGTCATTTTTAATTGGCCAATAGGCTTAATTACGGGATTGAGGAATTTTAACCTAGGTTTAAGTGTGTTGGGAAGCCATGAATCATTCCAAAACACAAAGGGTTGAGAGAGGAGAGAAAGGAGAAAGAAGAAGAAGGAAAGAAGGATGACAAGAGCAATCCGGGCAAGAATTTCGACATGGGATCGTCAGATTTAATCCCCCAAGGCAAGTGTTTTCTTGCTTTAATTTGAGTTGTAGTTAATGATGTAAATAGTTGTAATTATGTCAATTAATTCTGGAAAATTGGAAGTAGGAATTTGAATTGAAATTTGTGGGTTTATGGTGAAGAAGATGAAGAATAACCATTGATAGGGGATTTTTAACTTTGTGAGAAATTGGGTTAATAGTGAGATTATAACTTAATTTGAGAAGTAAATAACACGATTAGATCTTGGTTTTTGAATCTCCATTAGTGGTATTGTTGGAAGAAATTGTTAATGATGAAGTTTGGGTGGATTTAGGATGAATCTTGGGAGGTTTTTGGGGTAAAATATCTGGGTATAATCGAAGGTTTTGGAGCATTAATGGCGATTCTGTCCGTGATGCCCTGTAGAAAATCGCGTTTTCTACATTTTGTTGTCTCACGCGCTTCCTCCAAAACTGCTCCAAAATGCCTCAAAATATCAATTTATTAATCTGGGCAGAATGTGGGAAAACTTTTTAAGAAAGTTTTTTTTTTAAATCTTCTTTGAGGTGAATCTTTATAATGCCCTAACTTTTGGCATACGGACTCGGATTAGTGTGCCGTTCACGGCCACACATAGATAGCGAAGAGTTTTACGCTGTCCTAGGAATATTTTTAATTAGACACAAAAATTGAAAGGTTTAAAATACCCTAGAAGACGGAACGAGTTATTTGATTTTTAGCACAACTTTAAATGAGCATAACTTTGTCATACGAATTCGGATTTACGTATTGTTTGTGGCCACGCATAGCAAATGGAGAGTAGTACGCAGTACTAGGGATTTCATTACTGAGGCATATATTGTGAAATGTCTAAAATACCCTTGGAGTTTTAATTAGTGATGAAACTTTCCCGAATTGAAACTAAAAATTGTTGGGAACTTTGTGAGACTAATATGAACTTAATCAAGTATATATGAGGTGAGATATATAATTATATAAATTATATTAAATAGTGGGATGTAGCTATTTTGGTATTGGATCGTATTTAATACGAGCGAACTAGTAATAATTGGAATATATGTATATATATATGAATGTGTGAATTATATATATAAATATGGGAATACATAATCCAATAGAAATATGATAATAGGTTACGGGAATACCTAAAACAATGATAGGTTGTGTGAATACGTAAAAAAATGAAAGGTTGTGTGAATACCTAATATTTTAATAGGGTGCGTGAATACCTATTTGATTGTTTTATTATGTGTATGACATACCTAGCTGCTTGCTATCGCGGGGGGTTGTGTAGAGACGGTCTTATCCTGAGTGACCTTCGGGGGGATATTTGACTTGTATCTCAGAACATAGGACTGTGAAAGACTTGTTTGTGAGTTGATAAGTCCGCTGACTATGGGAGCGTAGGTATGTGCGTGACCCATAGGTATGTGAACTATGTTCGCCGCCAATATGTGTGATTTGTTTATATGGTTCGTGGGATATTTTTGAACTGATAGTCCTTGTTTGAGTACGAGACGTACTGGGACATGATAGCAGAGTATGCAATGCACTATAGGTGTATCCTTATGGTCCTGTGTTAGTATATATATATATATAATGGTGGTGGATATATATGTATACTTGTGATATAATTACAATGTGATAATTGTAGGCTATTAAGATTGTGTTGATACATATATATAATAGTGAGGGATATATATGTATGCTTATGGTATATCTACAATGAGATAATTACAGACTATTAAGATATAGAAATCTTATATAAACGTAAATAATAAATACTTGACTTTAGTGTGATAACACTTATTTAAAAATGATAATTGTTGAAATCAAATATGATATACTACTACGAGGGGTAATTAGAAGGATAAGCCTTTTTCCTAGTTAGAAGTGTGTCAGATGGATAGGCGGAATAAATGAATGCAATAGGTGTGCACTATAGAAGAGAGGTGAGATTGTCCTCAAGAGAGTGGGACCGTAAAATCAATTATGAACATTATATACTACGCATTTCATTTATTGCAATAAAATGCTTGCTAAATATTTTTATAAATTGGGCTCTGACCCGTTTCTTGTACTTACTATCTCTTGTCTATGTATATGTATATTAACAGGTGTCCAGCCACAGGGATGCCATAGTTGACTTATCTATTCCAGGGTTACGCAGCTGCAACATTGTGGATGGTTGCAGGATTTGATTTAGACGTATCATTTCTTTATTCCTAGGGTAGGATTCTTATCTCAGTTGTAGATTCATTCAGGTCATGTTTCCCCTTTTACTTTTAGACTCAGTATTTGGTTTATGTATTCATTTATTGAATTATTATTATTGGGATTTTGAGCCGATTGTTTATTCGGCAGGTCATTTAGTCATTTAGTACTGTTTTTGACTCGTGGTTTGGATGTATGGTTTATTTGTTATTCAGCATGCATATTTAATTGTTTAATAAAAAGATAAAATTTGACATCAGTCTTTTTGAATACTAGGTGGTTAGTAAAGTTTTAAAAAGTTTTCGACAGTGATGCTAAGAATGAACCCCTGAGATTCCTGTTTTAAATTTGATATAGGACTGATCACCCGGTATTTATTTGGGCGGGGTGTCACACTCCCGAGGGAGTTTGCTTGGCTGGATGAACTCGGGGCGAACTATCTCTCGAGGGAGTTGTAATACCCCATATTTTTTCTGATTTAAATAATTATAAGATTAATTATTATAGTGGGATTAATTGAATTAAAATGTGAGAATTTAATTGTTAATTAATCCGGATTTCAAAAAAATAATATTAACTAGCGTGCCAAGGGTTAATACTTATTGATTAAATATTATTGTGTGATACATAATATGGAGCTATATACTTTGATAAATGGTCGAGAGTGAATAATACGATAGTTTGGTAATTTAAGTCTGACACGCGTGTGAGTCGTGTCGAGACTAATTGACTGAGATAAAAAGAGAATTTATTTTTATTAACTCGTATGGTCATTTCAAGTGTGTCGTTGAGTCCGGGGGGGTCGATATAGCCAAAATAGTATACCCGAGTGTTTAGTTTGGGTCCCGGGATAATTTTAGGCCTAACCGACGTCCCGAGAGAGCATTATGGTAAATTATATTTTTGGGTTTAATTAATGGACGAAAATTGGGAGTTATTTTATTAGCCAAGAAAAGTCCCTTAGAGTTGAGAGACACATAAAGTAAAGAACGACCATAGAGGGTGCGAGGGAGAACCAATTTTCAAGAGGGAAGGCTAAATTATAACCACCTTGCACAACCACCACCACCAACGCGTAGATCGAGAAGAGAGGGACGCGTCTATACCAACATCACCAAAGGATTCAGACCTTTGATTTAAGGCAAGTGTTTATTACTTGTTTTCTTTTAGCAATAATCATATTCATGTTAGAGTAGGTGAAATGAATCATGATTTACATGTTAATTGGGTGAAAAATTGGAAGTTAAATGATGATTAGAGGTTGGGTTAATTAGTTGTTGATATTCCTTCATGTATGTAGAGTATAAACTACGAAATTGAATCATATGTTGATGAAAGAATCTAGATTGATTAGGTTCTTTAATTGAAATTTTGGAAACTAGGGTTCATGTGAATTAATTTGGGGATTTTATATAATTATGATGATTAATAACGAATTAATGATCCTAGGATGTTAGGAATGATTTATAACCTGTTATGTGTTGATGGGTATTGATGATGAGGTGTTGGGTATTGAATCTTAGAGGTTTTTAGGTTAAAAAATGGTAGAAAATGCTGAAATTTTGTGGAGAAGATGAAATAGTAGGTCTCACGCGAAGTCGTTCAAACGTGATTGGTATCCCCCGCGAAGTCGCTCGAGAGACATGTGGAAGTCGTTCAAATGACATTGCCATCTCGCTCGAGCGACAGGGTGAATTTCTGAGAATTTTCCTAGAGTCCAGATTTGAGTTTACCAGTTTATTAGAGTGAGAGAAACTGCCCGATAGTAAACTTAAACAAGACAGAATTTTGA